>CM070661.1:19526589-20795890 GCA_036346575.1 Dendrocalamus sinicus
AAACCCTGTTGCAACATGGCAAGAGATGAAGCGGGAAATGAGAGCCTATTTTGTTCCTCGCCATTACAAGCGTGATCTATTTGATAAATTGTAGAATATGAAGCAGGGAGCACATTCTGTGGAGGAGTACTACAAGGAGATGGAGCTAACCATGATTCAAGCCAAGGTTCAAGAATAAGAAGAGCAAACCATGGCACGCTTCCTCTCAGGTTTGAACCATCAAGTCAAAAGAATTGTCAATTTTTAGCCTTATAACAATCTTTATGAGTTAGTGCATCAAGCTACAAAGGCAGAACGATAATTGCAAGAGGATGCTAAGTTTGCAAGATCAACGTCCTTTGCTGCCCGTACACCGTCCAGCGGAGGAAGATATGGTTCCAAATCACAAATAAGCCAAAGAACAGCTCCAAATGGTGGTTCAAGCTTTCGCCCATCATCTAGCAAGAAGGAAGAAGCCACTCAAGTGCAAGGAAGCCATCAAATCCAGTAGCTAGTGGTTCTTCTTCTACGGGTTCTACAGCAAAGAGTAGCGGCATACAATGCTTCAAGTGCCTTGGTCGTGGTCATATGCAAAAAGATTGCCCAAATAACAAGGCGATGCTGATATTAGAGAATGGGGAATATGATTCTGCAAGTGAAGAAGAGAGTGATCACCATGCTGATTTGGGAACATATGATGATGCACATGAGGAGCAAGACATAGAGTATTGTGATCCCGGTGTTGGTCCTATACTTGTGTGTGCGCCGACAGTGTTGAGTGTGCAACCAAAACCTTCCCATGAACAGCGCTGCAATTTATTCCATACAAGAGCTCAAGTTAGCAAGGATGGTAAATTTTGTAAGGTAATCATTGATGGTGGGAGTTGTCATAATTTGGCTAGCAAGGAGCTTTGCAATAAACTTGGTTTGAAGTACAAGAAACATCCACATCCATATCAGATCCAGCGGCTGCATGAGAGAGGTTCATTGAGTGTGGGATACACCGTGGATGTTGAATTTGAAATTGGCACTTATCGTGATACGGTGGAGTGTGATGTGGTGCCTATGGATGTATGTCACTTGCTGCTAGGAAGGCCATGGCAATATGATCGTGCTGTGCTTCATGACGGAAGAACTAATCAATATAAGTTTTGGTGGAACAACAAACAAGTGGTGCTGCGACCGTTGACTCCTCAAATTGTAAATGATAATGTACAAAAAAATTGAAGTGCAAGTTGAGAGTGAGAAAGGGAGAGAACAAAAGAGTGTGATTCCACAAAAAGTGAGTAAGAGCCACAAACCACACCCGAGAGGTAAAAGCAAGAGTGAGGGAGAGAAAAGCTTAGTCATGATAGCCACCAAATCTGATCTAAGAGAGATGAAAGATGATCCCGCTTTGATGCACCTTGTATTGCTGTACAAGGATGCATTGCTTTCTACTAATGATTTAACATATCTTCCTAGTGCTGTTTCTCAAGTTTTGCAGGCTTTTGACGACGTGTTTCCGGAGGAGGTGCCCGCTAGTCTACCACCTATTCGAGGTATTGAGCATCAAATTGATTTAGTCCCGGGAGCCCCTCTTCCTAACCGGCCGCCGTATCGCACAAATCTAGAAGAAACAAAGGAGATTCAGCGCCAAGTGCAAGCACTTTTGGACAAAGGGTACGTACGCGAGAGTCTTAGTCCTTGTGCCATTCCTGTTATTCTTGTTCCTAAGAAAGATGGTACTTGGAGAATGTGCATAGACTATAGAGCTATTAACAACATAACTGTTCGCTATCGTCATCCTATTCCTAGGTTAGATGATATGCTTGATGAGTTAAGTGGTTCTACTATCTTTTCTAAGATTGACTTGCGAAGTGGCTACCATCAAATAAGAATGAAACATGGTGATGAATGAAAAACTGCTTTTAAAACGAAATTTGGCTTGTATGAATGGTTAGTGATGCCTTTTGGATTGTCCAATGCTCCTAGTACATTCATGCGCTTAATGAACCATGTTTTGAGACACTTCATTGGAAAATTTGTGGTAGTTTACTTTGATGATATTCTGATATATAGCCGCTGTTTGGATGATCATGTTGAACACATCAAACAAGTGCTAGAAGTGCTTAGGGAAGAATGCTTGTATGCCAATCTTGAGAAGTGTACTTTATGCACTAGTAAGGTTGTGTTTATAGGCTATGTTGTTTCAGCTCATGGCATTGAAGTGGATGAATCTAAAATTGAAGCTATTAGAAATTGGCCAATTCCTGTGAATGTTGACATGCGTCATTTTTGCATATATTTAGCCATCATTTTACCCTCATATTCTTCTCATTTCAAGACTATTTATCATCATTTACATGCTTTTCTATATTTAATTGCTCAATTTAGACCATTTTACATTTTTGTGCTTTTTCCGCAGGTCAGCGCGATTGAGGTGCATAAATGACAAATCTGGACTGCTCCGTACAGATATGCGCATCGACACGGATGCATAGGATCAAACCGCGATGAAATCGGAGTTCCGGAGGGCCAGAAAAGAAGAAAACAATTGGGGGAAGGACTTAGTTGCAAACCCTAAATTCTTTGAGGACTAAATTGCAAAGTTGCAAAATCCCCCCAAACCCTAAAGCCAGCCACCGCCAGGGAAATCATTGAGCTCGGCTTGCTTCTGCCCTTCGCCCCTTCTGCTTTCCCCCCTCCTTCTCCACTCTCGGTGCCGGTGAGGCCGGGCCAAACTCGCCGGCGGCCACCCCTGTTCCCGCCTCCCTTCTTTGCTCTACCCCCAGCGCCTCTCATCCTCCCTCTGCCCCTCTGCCAGATCGGCGCATCTCGGCGCCGCCGCTTCTCCCGTGCGCCGCCGCACCCCACCTTCTCCGCCTTCATCATCACTTGGCGCTGCCTTCCACCTCAACTCCCTCCGGCCCCTCCTCTACATCCACTGCCGCCTCTCCCTCCGGCGCGCCTCTCCTCCAGATCCGCTGGCGCCGCCGCATCCTTCCTCCTTCACCCACCGCGCCTTGCTCTCCCTCCGCATCCAGCGCTTCCCGTTGCTCCACCACCGCTCCGGCCGCTCCTTCTCCACATCCACCACCGCTGCTCCTCTACCTCGCCACCTCTCCTCCTTCTTCTCCACATCCGGCCGCATCCACCGTCACTGCCACCCCTCCTCTTCTTCGGCCACCCTTCCTCCTTCATCCATCAGCGCCGCAGCCCCCTTCTCAGCCTTCTCCACCTTTTGCACCGCCTTTCACTTCCTCCTTGCTGCATCTCCGTCGCCTCCTTCGCCTCTCCGCCTTCCACCACTTCCTCCATCGCCGCTCCTACATCCGAGCCGCCTCCGCTTCGACACCGACGGCCGCATCTGCTTCCTCTTCACCAACACCTGTGAGCGCTGACTACTTCTCTGACCGTCGCCTACTCCCTCATCTCCGCCATGTGTTCCTCCGCCGGTTACATCACCTCTCCACCGACGGCGACGTCCCACTGCTTCCCCCTTCAGCGCCGCCGCCGGTCACCGATCTCCATTTGCCGTCGACATCCACTGCTCTGCTTCCTTTACGCAATTCCAGGGTTTAGTTTAATTTCTTTCCCTTTCTTCAGTTCTTGATTTCAGTTCATGTACTTACTGTTAATCTAAAATTGTGAGATGTTAACTGTGATGGATGCTTGTGATTTTGCTAAGTTAATTTGTTCCAGAATTGTTGTATGTTCATGTGCTGGATGTTTAGTTCTAGAATTTGTGTGTGATTTGTGTTAGTGAGTACGGATAGTATCTGTGATTTCCGCTATAGTTTGTTGTGTTAGCTGTTAGTATCCCTCTGTCAGTTGTCCGTGTTAAGTAATTTGTTATGTGTCTATGTGTTTGTGTTGCGCGAATTAGTTAACCGGCGACCGTCTCCTTTCCCTCTTGCTATCTCAATTCCCCTCCTTGCTTCTCGACCTCCCCCTTTGCTTCTCTCAGTGGTCGATCGATAGTTAAGTCGTGTGTGTGGTCATCGTAGTTATGTGTTTGTCGTGTGCCATCGTCATCTAGTTAGCCGTCGACCGTCTTTCCCCCTTTTCTCTCTCAACTCCCTCAGTGCTTCTAGCCCTCTCTCGGTGCTTCTCTCTTCCTCATTCTGTCTAGCGGTCGGTAGTTAGTTAGATCGTCGGTCGGTAGTCATGTTCGTTCGTGTAGTCGTTGTAGTTCATGCATCTGTGTTGTTCATCTGTTAGTCGTCGTTTGTGCGTCGTTCGTTTAGTCTCTCGTCGTGTAGTTCGTACGGTCGTTCGTTTCGTCGTTGTTTGATAGATCGTTTGGTCGTTTTAGTCGTTTTAGTTTAGTTTTCTCCCCCGTTTCATTTGACCTAGCTTTAGCTGAGCACCGGTAGCCTCAGTCTAGTCCCTGTGGAGAACACGGCACTCGCCGCTATTTCAGTGGCAACCCGTGCACTTGCGGGTGTGCTATTTTGCATGATCAAATGTTAGTCAGATTCGTAGCTTCCATGAGCTTGCTAGTTTCTATCAGCGATTTGTGAAAGATTTTAGCACCGTTGCTACCCCATTAAATGAATTAACTAAAAAGGGAGTGATTTTTGAGTGGGGAGAAAAACAAGACAAAGCTTTTGCTGAATTGAAGAAATGTTTGACTGAAGCACCATTGCTTGCTTTACCTGATTTCACAAAAACTTTTGAGATTGAATGTGATGCTAGTGGAATAGTTATTGGTGGTGTTTTGATGTAAGAAAGAAAACCTGTTGCATATTTTAGTGAGAAACTTCATGGTGCACAATTGAATTATCCTGTTTATGATAAAGAACTATATGCTCTTGTGCGTGTGTTAGAAATTTGGCAACATTATCTTTGGCCTAAGGAATTCATAATACATTCTGATCATGAATCTTTGAAATACTTAAAGGGCCAAGCAAAATTGAATCGTAGACATGCTAAGTGGGTAGAATTCATTGAGACATTTCCATACATTGTCAAATATAAGAAAGGCAAAGAGAATGTGGTAGCTGATGTATTGCCTAGAAAACATGTGCTTTTAACTCAGTTGGAGGTAAAGGTACCAGGGTTGGAAAGTTTGAAAGATTTATATGCTTCCGATCATGAATTTGCAGCACCATATTCTAATTGCAAAGATGGGAAAGGGTGGGATAAGTTTCACATTCATGATGGTTTTATCTTTCGCATGAATAAGCTATATGTTCCGGATTCCTCTGTGCGTTTGTTATTGTTGCAGGAATCTCATGCAGGAGGATTGATGGGGCATTTTGGGAGGGAGAAGACTTACATGATGTTGGCTGATCACTTCTATTGGCCAAAGATGAGGCGAGACTTCGAGAGGTTTGTTCAAAGATGCATCACATACCATAAGGCGAAGTCAAAACTCAATCCACATGATTTGTATACTCCACTTCCTGTTCCTAGTGCTCCTTGGGAAGATATTAGCATGGATTTTGTGTTAGGACTGCCTAGGACCAAGAGGGTGAGGGATTCAGTCTTTGTTGTTGTGGATCGGTTCTCTAAAATGGCACATTTTATTCTCTGTCATAAGAGCGACGATGCATCGCATGTAGATGACTTGTTTTTCAGGGAGATTGTGAGATTGCATGGAATGCCAAGAACCATTGTTTCAGATCGCGACGTCAAGTTCATGAGCTACTTTTGGAAGACTTTGTGGGCCAAGCTTGGGACAAAGTAGTTGTTTTCAACGACTTGTCACCCACAAACAGATGGGCAAATGGAGGTGGTGAACCACACACTTTCAACACTGTTACGTACCATGATAAAGAAGAACTTGAAAGAGTGGGAAGATTGTCTACCGCATGTGGAGTTTGCATATAACAGAGCGGTACATTCTACAACTCAATTGAGTCCATTCGAGGTGGTGTACGGATTCAAACCAATTACGCCTCTCGATTTACTTCCACTTCCACTACAAGAACGTGCAAATATGAAGGCTTCTAAACGTGCTGATTTTGTGAAAAAGCTCCATGCCACAATTAAAGAGGTAATTGAAAAGAAGATACGTGCTTATGCTTCCAAAGCTAACAAATCTAGAAAGAAGATGCTTTTTGAACCAGGTGATTTAGTGTGGGTACACCTTCGCAAAGATCACTTTCCGCAGAAGCGTAGATCCAAATTGACGCCCCGTGGTGATGGACCATTTAAAGTTCTTGCCAAGATCAATGACAATGCATACAAGATTGAGCTTCCCGGTGATGACTATGGGATAAGTTCTACATTTAATGTTGCTGATTTATCACCCTTCTTTGGACAAGATTGTACAGAGTCGAGGTCGACTCCTTTACAAGAGGGGGAGGACGATGAGGACATCGATAGTAATGCCAAAGCTAGTAATAAGACTTCAATAACAGGACCAATAACAAGAGCACGAGCCAAGAAACTACAATCTCAGGTGAACCTGCTCCTCAATAAATGTGTCATTAATTTTAATGAGAATTTTATACTACCTAAAAATATTGTTTTACTTGTGCTCAGGTTTGAAGAGTCAGCGATGGATGGAGATCAAGGATATGTGGTCGTCATCCAAGGAAGCACAAGTCCACAGCATGAACAATGATCGGTCCATGAATAGTGCCACGCATGAACAGTACGCGCTACAGTATCCAGCCCATGAACAGTTCTGTGCTACAGTACCGGGTCGTGAACAGTACCGTGCTACAGTAGCAGGCCCGTGAACAGTACCGCGCTACAGTAGCTTGCGCGTGAATAGTACCACATGGAAAATTTAGTGTTGAATAGCCTTAGGCTGAGACTATATATTGAGGGGTAGATCCCCATTATAAAAGGGAACCACTTTTGATAATAGATTATACTCTTGTTTTTTCTGTTGGCCGAACCAACTTGAGGGAATTGGGAGTTCGCTGAAATCAAGATCGTTCAACCTTTCCGCTGGGAATTGGGAGCGTGATAGAACTTCATCGGTGGTCGTGAAGTTCAACACGTGTGATTGGGCGAATTATAGAGTGCTAACTCTTGCATTAGCAACGGGAGATCACTACGGTTCGTCGAATCATCGTGAGTATCCAGATCCTACGTCGAGAAGATCGGGCGACCCCGTATCAGAGGGGGGTGGTGGTCCCTGGCCACATCCGCCACCACGTGTAGCAACAACGTCATCTCGGTGGCGACCACAACTCAAGGTCCGTATCGCAGCCCTGGCATCATCGTAGATATTGCGCATTGAAGTGACCCACCGATTAGCCGTATTTGACTTCCTACGGTGTATAGCCTGAGCAGCCTCGTCCTCGATACGATGCAGGCGGTCCAACTGTAGTGAAACAAACAGTCAGTTAAAACGTAATCCTGCACTGTTTAATGACATACTAATCTCGTACCGCCTGGTTGTGCCGTGCCGCTAGATGACGGTCTGGACCTGCCTGTATAGCGGCCTCGTGAACGGCCTCAAGTGGACGATGTGGCGGCTCCCCAGTAAGCCTAGTGCGCGTGCGTGGAGCGTACCACTCAAGGTATGTCCTATACGTCGCGGGGTCGTCCGGCCGTGTCTCGTCCACAACCATTGTATCCGCCTGGTCACGCCACATGTCTATCCACGGTCGCTGTGTGGTTCTCCAGTCTTCTGTCGCTCGTCCTCTCCTCGATTGCCTGCAAGTTCATTGAGACATTACACAATTAGTAGGGGCAGAGACTAATGCATTAATTAAATTTATGGTGTAATGACATACCGGTGGGTGCATCGCAGAGGCGTCTGGCATGGGGTACATCTTTGGTACGATCGAAGCGCCTCATGACTCGGTGTGGGTTGTATGGCTCGACACAGTGCGAGAACACCAAGTGGCAGGTCGTCAACCAGTACCTCTGATCCTGCCCGCACTGAGATGATAATGCGTAGGGGGCCGTGTCCATAATGAACCCTGGAGTCCATGGCCACTAGACTATGTCGGCCTCGTGCAGAATCTCGAACCTATTGTGGAAATCCGTGTACGCACGTCTCGATCTGTCCCTGGCCCACCTCACCGGAAGTGGTAGGTGTGAGTCTCCGGCCTCCATCGATCAACGAGAGCGGACAGCAGCGGCGCATCATACTGGAACGCATGCGGTAGATCCAACATGTGGGCAATGGGCAGCAGCCCGGTGTCCCGCAGTAGTGGGATGTACCGCTGGTCGAGACGTCAGTTCTCTCGGGGGCCCCTAAGGACGAAGCAAGGAGGCCCTCGTGCGTCCCCCGACGACCACGCATGGCATCGGTGGTGCTCATCCCAACAGGGGTCTAGCAACTCGAACGCCATGTCCTGCCAAAGAAGGATAACAAGTGAGTCTAAATTTATAACAGAATGTGCAACAAATGACAACATAATTAACAACAAATGTAACGACAGGGAAACGTACGGACTATACCAAAACATACATAAAATGTGCACACGAATATGACCCACACGACAAGGAAACATATGGAATGTACGAAAACATACATAACATGGTAATGTGCACGACATAGATACATGGAACCAACAATGCAGCGTACACCTCCTGAATAATGCAGGGTACATCGCAACGCACAGAACACATGGAAGCAACAATGGGTACAAGAAAACATTGTGGTTGGTACTACGGAGCGTTGCTTGATGCCGGCCTGTTTGGGCACTGGCTGAGGGAGTGTCCATGAAGGCCTGCATGACCTCAGAGTATTGCTTGTTTTCATCCAGGTGCTTCTTCGCCATCATGGCTCTATTCACAAAGTACCCGACAGTACGGTTCCAAGTCTCGCCCACGATTGCCATGATCGGCAGGGATCTGACGCCCTTCAAGACACCATTGTAAACCTTGGACATGTTGGTTGTCATGATCCCATACCTTGCCCCACCGGTGTCGTGCAACAAAGACCACATTTCCAGGTCAGGTGCATTGGACTGAACCCATTGTGTGAATAACCCGACTCTTGTGGAGCCCCCCTCCATGGCCCCTGCTTTTGTATGCACATGCTTGGTAGCCTCCTGATCGAGCTGCCTCCACAAGGTGTCAAACTTCCGCTTCTGGTTCTGCATGCATAGCTTCTTGAACATCTTCATTAGGTCCTTGCTACGGAACCTTCTGTGGAAGTTTGCTGCAAGATACCTCATGCACCAACGGTTCTTCACATCACTCCACTGGAAGGGGGGCTGCGTCCCATTCTGCAACGTTCACAACGCAGACAGCAAGCCTGCATTGCGGTCAGAGATAAGGCACACTTCAGGGCGTTCTTGCACTACGGCATGCTTCAAATTGCAAAGGAACCAAAGCCAGCTATCCGTATTCTCGCTCTCCACAATTGCAAATGCCACTGGGAGTAACTGGTCATTTGCATCGGCTGCAACTGCGGTGAGGATAGTACCCTTGTACTTGCCGAATAGAAACGTCCCATCTATGGTTAGCACTGGACGGCACCACCTGAAACCTTGTATCGCCTGATGGAATGCCCAGAACACTCTGTCAAGAATGAAATAATTCGGGCCCTCCGTAGGATGAACCCTCTCCTGCTTGTTTATGTACGTGCTTGGGTTTGATTGTGCAATTTGCTGTAGCATTCTTGGGGCCAGGTCGTACGCCTCCTCGTACGTCCCATACATACAGTGCAGCACCTTTCGCATGGCCCGCCATACCTTCTTGTAGCTCACTTTGAATCCCACCGTGTTCGCTACTTTTGCCATTAGAACCTTCGGGGAAATGGACACATCCGCCTGGATGAGGTGGGTGACCAACTCCGCAACATACGATGATGTCATGTTGTGGTGCCTATGTACTGGCCCCGCAAGCTCGCAACTGTGATCTTGCAGCACCGTTATCCAGAACTCCGTGCCAACGCCCTTGTACCGCCGTGCATGAACTTTGCCAGGACAGGACCCGTCGACACACTTCACAATGTACGTGTCCGGGTTTGACCTGTGCGCCCGATACGTCTGGCTTATGTTGACGGCATGTCTAGCAATAGCCTGCTGCACAACACTCTTACTACGGAAGCATTGCCCCAAAATGAGTGCGCCCTCGCTGAACCCCCATTGTCCCTCCTCCGCCTGTGGCAGAACTAGGGCTGCCGCTGCGTTGTCGTCCAGTCTCGACGACACGTACGCACCGTCCGTGGTCACAACACGACCTACCACCCCTCCAGTTGCACCTTCGCCATCCTCGTCCTCTCCAGAACTGCCTGTTTCCACCTCCTCGTCCTCCTCGCTGACCTCTTCTTCCACCTGGTCCCTAAGATACTCATGACAGTCAATACGGCGGCCCACCACCTCTGGTCCACACCTTCGTTGCCCTGGAAATTCTCCGCACGCCTCCTGTGCTCTTCATCACCCACTTCCTCACCCACATGTTCTCCTGCAGAAGCGTCTTCATGACTGCCGGAGATGAACCCAGGCTCTACATCTCCATCAGCGGCATCAGAACCAACCATGGCGGATGATTCTGCCCTCTTTACGAACTTGACATACACCATTGGCCTTGCATATATCACAGCATCAGGGTTGCACACGACCTCCATGTAGTTCGCCCATGAGGCGTCATTGGTCACCTTCAGAAGTTGCCATATGCTCTCCCTTCCATCACCCACCATTGAGGCATAGACTGCCTCGATCCGTAACTTCTTCCTTGCGGTGTGCCGATCGAACGCCGAACGTACACACCTCTGTAGCTCAGACAAGCTCATGGCGTTCAGACCGGGTGCCCGGATCACGGTCCGGTCGCAATTTGACAGGTCGGCCCCATCGCGTACGAGACCATTCCCATAAAACATGAACAACTCTTGAATCAACCATTTTAGTACATAGCATGTAACAATCGTACCATCAAACACCCACTACCCCATTTAACATTAACAGTGCGGTGTTTCATACAACTTCCTACTGCCTACAAAATCGATTAGTATTTGTTTTGTATTTGTAGGGGCTACAATTTATTTCTAACTATTTTACTTCCAAATTCTAACATACATCAAATTACATATTCATTTCATTTTTATTTCCAGGGATCTTATTTATAGATCTTACTTTCTAATTCGTAAAATTTTACTTAATGCCGGCTTCCACTAACCAATTTCAATTCCATTTTTTCCGATTAATGCAAAATTTCTATTACTTCATTTTCTTCCTTTCTTTTCTATATTTCACTTAATGCGGCTTCACTTACGAAAGCGTACATACATCAACAAAATATATCTTTGTAATTTCATGTCCTCAGTTTATTTAATTTTACTATACCTTTGTACTCTTTCCTGGTATTTCTATTATAATAATCCAAATTTATTCTCAATTTTAATTTTACACGTTGTCTCACTAAGCCTACCAATTATATAAATTGTCTCTAATCTAACTACTGTTGGTATCACCCACAAATGCTCCAACATAAATATTTACTTTTTCAACACCTACAATACATCATCCATCAGTTTACCTACAACATACACACCGTATTGGCTTATAAGAACATTAACGAAAAACGGTTCCTCTAATTATGGGCTAATGACATTCATAGAAAAATACTTGCACGGGGCCAAAAATTACCTCTTCTTGAAGCTCACAAGACGATCTACAACTTTTGTATTTGCAAAATCTGTTGACTCCAAACAAAAGCAACTAAAAAATCTGGATTTCCACTCTTTCTTTTCCTCCCTTCACTCCCTCTCTCGCTCTGTCTTTGCTTCAACTGCAAACGAGAAGTCTTCACCGCATGCATCTGCTCACCAAGCCAGCTCCAAGGCATTTTATTGTGAACACTCCTCAGTCATTCAGCAAAAATTGGGGGGGGGCCATATCACATACTACTGACGTGTGTATGAGCTGCTTGCAAAAAAGTGCACAAAACTGCTCTTTCGGTGGATGGATTGGACTGCAGGAAAGCACGGTCGGGTGGGAGGAATCTGGCTCATGAACGCGCGAATTCGGACGAATAATTGGCGCTACAGTGCAGTCGTGCACTCGGGAGGGGAGACGTGCGGTCGGAGGCGAGACGTGCGCTCGGGACGGGAGTGGCGCGGTCGGCAAGGGGGTCGTGCGGTCTGGTACCGCACAACTTGTGAACAGTGCGGTCGTGCGATACCAGACCGCACGACCGGCGACGTGGCAAAACGCGAGAGACGCGCGGTCGGCCGGGAGCTACTTTTGGAATTTTTGCGCAATGGGGGCCAGATGCGGAATTTTTGCGTGCTACAGGGCCAGATGTGTCCAAAATTCGTGGGCGTGCATCTTGGGCAGCAAATGAAGCACTGACGTCTCGGTTTTGTCTCTCATTATCATCTCCCTCCTCACAATCTTGGCCCGCATTGTGATCATACTCACGTCCATTGTTTGGTGGCCGATTCACCATTCTTTCAAGGCGTGTAGTGAGTGCTGCAATACTCTCATTGAGGGAACGCTGCAATGTATCCGTCATAGCTTGAAGCTTCCTATCGATACATTGTTCATCCAAGAGCGTCATGAACTCTCCCTGTAAAACACACTCTTGATCATCAGACGGGCCACCTGTCATGGTTAGTAGAAAACAAAAGACAACACAAAGGTATTATCCCTATCAACTACTAGGTGGTGGAAGGTGGAATCACACATTCTCAAGCGTCTCACCACACTCTTACAAGTGTTATTACCAATGCAGCAGGTGGTACAACCGGCGGCTGGTTCGTGACACCGTGTCGAGGATGGGTACGATTGCAAGAGGGGACCTATTCTGATAAAGAGTAGGTGGAGCTTGGAAGGCATAATATGGTAGCAAAAGAGAACAATCAGTTAATTTCAGAAATTGCATAGAATTGAATTATATTCTGTATCTAGCACTTAGCCTATGTTGCTGATCAACCAAGAATGGAAGAAGGCTAAAAACAAGTGTATGACAATGTGTAGGAGTGGTAAATACAAAATAATTCAATCCAATGCAATCTGGAATTGAAGAACACAAGGATTGACCCAAAACTGAAAACTGAAGATTTCTGTCCACTGGACAGCACGTCAGTATTTTAGCCATAACTTTTTGTCAGATGCATCTTTTTCACTGATTCTTTTTTTATGTTTTCTGAAGGCTTTTTATACAGATTTTCTTTTGGGGCCAACTTCCAAAACTCGACACAGAAATTCGTACAAAAATCACAACTGCTGACTGTTGCAGATTCAAAACAGATAATTGGGTCAACTTCCACCACATATATCTCTTAAATGCCTTGTTGGAATGATGTGAAATTTTGCAGATAGATGGATAATGAATTTTTTAATCTAATGGCAGTGATCTCACACAACAATAATCTCGGACTCAAAAGTTATGATGTTTTTGGTGGAGGCTGCAGACAAAGGAAAAATCAGCCGAATTGGAATTAGGGTTTGGGGTGGGCAAATTTTTTGTTTGGATTTTTAATGGAACAAAGATCTGACCAGCAACTAGACAATGCTAAGATGGACACAAATTCAATTTAGCAAACCAAAACTAACACATTGAAAGGCACAACGGGGTTTGGACAGCGGGAATTAACTCTTTTTGTGGGGCAATTTTTTTATGAACTATAGGAAATAAGAACCAATCTACTAATTAGGGATACAAGAATTACCTTATGGGCAACCCTTGCTCTGATATCAACTAATGTGACGATGGCCCGATCTTTCGAAAGGTACTGATAAGTCGATTGTGGAGAACTCGACGTTGACGATCCAAAGGCTCCGACCAAAACAGATCGAACCCCTCGCAATCACTACACCACTGTTCCATTGGTTATCAACCGTGCCGAATATGGTTGACCTCGCCAAGAAGGCTATCTCCTGCAAGCGAATGGAGAACACAAGAGAGTTCAAGTTGCAATCTGAAATTGTATTGCTAATAAAGATTAAATTCACAAGTTAGGGTTCCTCAACCGAACATGCGGTGAAACTGCTAAGCAGAATAATCTCTTAAGAAAATCACAAGAAAAACTAAAGGGTGCGACCTCCTTAAATAGGGAAGGGGAGAGCCGCACTCTTATCTAATGAAAAGGGGTATGGTACTATTCATGGTTACTGTTCACATGGCCGTGGTACTATAAATGTGAACAGTACTGGCCCAAATAATCTAAGTTACAAGGCCCTCGGCCCACTTTGTCTCAGACTGGAAAAAAGTAACGTGATTTGTTTCATAGTTTCTGATCTACTCAGAAGGATTTTGGAGGTGAGACTAGATCCATCTAAAAGTAGACTCCGAGAGCTTTCTAACGAGTACTCACGGGCCCCAGGAGGCCTTCTGAATCAAAAGTTATAGCCATTTGAAGTTGGCCTGTCAAGCTGAATCCGAATTGATCTGGAGGCCGAATTGGATTCCAAAACCTGTCCAACTTGGACCCTTCCTTCAATTGGTTCCAAAGTGATGTGGTGCTACAAATATATATATTTTCATCATTTGGTAGTGTCATATTCTCGTTTAAAATGTGTTGAAGTTGAAGAAATGAATTCACCTTTGGTTCAATCTTGAATTGGCCGCTATGGACGTATGTGTTGGTGGCATGGTCACATCAGGAGCTGGTCTCCCACGGACATCAGATGGGAGTTGAGAACATTAATGCGCACTGTCACGTGAAAGGAGTTTGTGCAAGGGTGCCAGCACCATGAATACAAATGTGTGATGCTTGTGCAACCATGCCCAGTAGAAGCTGTGCAAGGTCGTGCGTATGGCCATCATCCGGGAGGTACGCGCAGCTCAAGCGGCCCACATGTTGGCAAAGAGAAGGAAGAAGCTCATGACAAGGCTGATGCAGTACACGGAGAAGAGGGAGAATGGTCACGCCATGGTGAGGGAACAGGACAAGCCAATGAAGGGGAGCATATAGAGTACATAGTGCATCAGATGGAGTGCGATGACCAAACAACATGGGCTGAAGAGAAAGCTGTATAGGAGGACAACGAAGACAGTTCGGATAAGGATCAAGCTCCCGTTCTGCAGGAATGGAACCGGTTTGATGCTGAGGGTGTTTCTGCACATGACAAGTACAAATCACCGTGGGAGTATCATGGCACAGAGGTTCGGTTGCATTCAATGTTTGTGACAAGGCATCGCTGCAGGATCCATCAAGCTGTGGGCCCTTTCTATGCAGCGGACTATTTAGGTTGTGAAATCTAGCCAGGAGCAGTACACCGTGAAGTGCGAGCAGGCCAGTTGTCCTTGGAGGGTGCACGCACGTAGACCCAAGTATGAGACTCACTGGATTGTGTCGAAGATGGAGCCGCACTCTTACATTCTCATTAGTGTTTTGGCAAGGCATCATAACCTAACGTCTGGCTTTATAGCTAATCTGATGTATGGAGAGATAGTGGAGAAGAAAGACATGGAGGCTATGCATAGGGCTGTGCATTTTGTTACCGAACCGAAAAAATCGAACCAAAAAAACCGAACCGAACCGGTCAACTCGGTTTGACCGATTTTCGGTTTTCGGTTCGGTTTTTACTTTTTAGGTTTTTTTGGTGTTCGGTTTTTTCGGGAAAACCGAAGAAAAACCGAAAAAACCGAAACCGCGCTCACATAGGAAAATTTAGTTGCGCGCTCGCAGCGACGGGATTGACCTGCCCTTTGGGCCGTCAAGCAGACCCAGCGACAGGACTGACCTGCCCTTGGCTCACGTAGGAAAATTTAGTACGCCTCTTTTGTTGATGGGTGTGTTGTGTGGGTACACTTCAGCAGCGTTTTCACTTCATCATCTCATTGCTGACCAGAAAAGGACAACAGAACGGCATATTAGTGGTCAGTTCAGGTGATTTAGGAGACGTGCACTACATTTGAAATGGTTAGTAATTACATGCTGGTCTGTGAAAGCCATCAGGCCATCAATCCAGATTATTCAGTTGTAGCCAACACCGTCATTGAACTGCTACTTCTGCCTGTAAAGAATATGCTGTGCAGGGGAAAATTTCACAAGCCTTGGTTCCAAACACACGGTGAATATTGCATATCTGAAAATCACATGGTGAATTTGCGTCAATTTTGGTAAATATGGTATTTACCGATACCGCACCGAAATAAATTGGGATTTACCGATACCGAACCGTATTTTGAAAAATACCGTATACTACCGAACTAACAATACCGTATTTACCGTATATACCATATATACCAAACCGAATTTACCGAATTAACCGAATGCACAGTCCTAGCTATGCACATCGTGGTAGCTATCGAGAAGAAATTCAAGTACAAGATTAGCTACACGGAGGTGTGGCGTGCGAAGTAAAAGACATTGGAAAAATGGTTCGGGTCTTTTGAGGCGGTGTACGACAATCTTCCTCATATGCTTCAGGCGTTACAGGATTGAAACCGGGGCATATATATCACTGTGAAGGACAAGCCTTCTACAAGGCCGCCAGGTTATGCAGTGTTGTAGAGGGCCCTCTTAGCATTTGGTGCGTGCATCAAGGCATTCAAGCACATACTACCTGTGATCTTAATTGACGGGACCTTTTTGACTAGCAAATACAAGGGCCAGATCCTGACGGCCATAGGCATTGACGAAAACAGTCAAATATTGCCGCTAGCCATCACATTCATGGAAAGTGAGAATTATTAAAGCTGGCTCTAGTTCTTTAGACATGTGAGGGTTGGAGTTACTGGCGCTCGTCCTAGTGTGCGTAATCCATGATCGCCACGCTGGGATTGTGAAGGCCATAAAAAAACTTCAGGAAGACCCCGAGGAGCCCTTCCCTTGGCCGAATATGAGGAACAGGTGGTGCATTCGTCACCTAGGGGCAAATTCTTTCAAGCAGTTCCCAAAACAATCGTTGATGAAGTTGCTCAAGAGGCTTACTATGCAGAACTAGCAGAGAAAATTTGATGCTTTGTGGGCGTTGTTGGATGAGCACAGTAGGAAGCCCGTCGATGAGAGGAATAAGGGGTCGGTCATGCCTGGGGCGGCACAACCGGAATGCCTAGCAGCACTCGATGAGCCTAACCCAGCTGGTCCGAGGAGGAGGAGCTCACAGAACATCAAGTGTGTTCTCGTAGTGGATCGAGGGAGAACAATTGGAGAAGTGGTCATTGTTGCACGATATGGATGGCGCAAGGTACGACATAATGACGAATAACCTTGCGGAGGTGTACAATTGGGTTCTTAGGGGACTTCGTTCTCAGCCTCTCGTTGCCATCGTGGAAGGTATTTTGCACAGCATAATTGGCTACTTTAGGAAGAGGCATACGAATGTCGCACTTCATGCGTTCAATCCACGAGCATTGTACTTGTCAAAAATTATGGCATACATGGAGACGAAGGCACAGAAGTGCCAATTGTATACGGTGCATGTCATGGGCAACAAGGAGCATCGTTTCGAAGTGGCCTGGCTAGGCGACGGGCTCTGCACCTCGAGCCAACCCCAGGATGTTCTCTCCGAGAATGCCCTCACCGGTGCACCAGTGGCCACACAGGTAGTGGTGCAGTCCACTCCACCAGCTCAGGGACATATGCGACAGTCTCCTGATCATCTTACCTTGTCAAGGCGCCATCACCCGGCGCTGAAGAAGATGGCCAAGTGGGGCCGTATGGGAGGACGCAGACATGGAGATGGAAGGGGCCAGGGTGGTGATAGAGGGGGGTTGGGGATGCTGTTGGGGATGGTTAGTGCTGACTGTGCACTTGCTGTTCATGTACTACTTACGTTTCTTGTTTTCGTAGTGATGTTTACAATATTGTGGCAAGCTTAATTGTACTTCTCTTTACCTTGTTGACACCCGTACCACTAAATTGATGGCAATCGCACTAATGATCGCACCACTCAAATAGTGAACTGAATTGATGGCAATCATAACAACGTACGAACCATTCGATTACATGCTTAACGACATTGTAAAATATTTCAAACAATACGCGAGAGTACAATGGTACAAGCATACATATCATTGCCTATAGGTCAAAGGAGCCTTGTGGTACCCACATGGATTGTTGTTGAGGGGGACGCCTCGGAAGTGGCTGGTCGTTGTTGTTGTGGTAAGCACATATACAACTAGGGTTCACGCAGTAGCATGTTGGGTCATACAAACTCTCTATGTTGATGACCTCCTCGTTGCCCCTCTCGCACTCCATCTGCTGACGGAGGTCATCGTTCTGCTCTTCGAGACTTTCAATCCGTGCCTCCAATCAGTGATTCGCTCCCACAACGTATGCACGTACCTTGTAACATAACATTCATGAGGAGGATCAATCCATCACACAAAGTTGTATTTATCCATCTGCTACAAACGAACGTTATATGAGTGCCTACTTATATCTTGGAGTATGGTCATCGGAAGAAACATCGCCCACCATCTGTATGGCCTTCTGCCACCTGCGCCACCGTGTCATGCATGTGTTTCCATTTCGGCCACACTAGCTGAGCGCGCATGTTTGGCAACAAGCGATACTAACACTGAAGTCCTCCTTCCATTCGAGCGGAAGGTCCCCCCCTTGGTGACCCATATTTGACTGGCCCCTCGGTGTCTGTCATGATGGCTTACTCTACGACGGAGAAGATAGTTGTTCCTACCATCAATGCCTTGGCCATTCATTTTATAGTGTAATTGCGGTGTCGCGGTGTCATTTTTGACACAGGGTAGTTTTGCGTAGCGACAAGACCACACGGGCCAGCTTCGCACAGCGACATGACATGACGTGCTAGCTTTCAGCAGCGACAAGACTATACACGTTAGCTTTGCACAGCGACATGACCGAACAGGCCAACTTTGCTCAATGACATGACATGATGGCCTAGCTTTTCAAAGTGACTTGACAGGACGGGCTAGCTTTGAGCAGTGAGAAGACCACACGCGCTAGCTTTGCGCAGCGACATGACCGTATGGGCCAGGTTTGCGTATTGATTTTTCCCTTGATGGGTAGAACCAAGTGAATATAAGGGTGGATAGGACCCTCATAGCAAAAAATAGCATTGGTGGATAGAACCATGTAATAGGTGGATAGAACCGTCATTACTCTTAATATTGCATACTCTTATACTCTTTTAAAACATGGTTTAGTTAAATATGCTAAGTCATAGGAATTTCTGTATATACTATAACTTTCAACTATAGGCTTGGCAAATAAAATAACCCTAGCGATCCTTTGTCTAGCCATGCATCTATATAATTCTATTCTGTGTATTGACTCATGGAGCACAGTGGTTTGTGCTTACACTCACTCACTCCATTAACTCAGAACCATGAGAACCGGATCACTACACTTATAATGATACTCCTACAAACAAAGGTGAAAAAGACAGAGGGAATTATGATGCTCCTCAGTCGCTCTTGTCCTAGCGAAGTAGGCTATGATGGAGATTGTGTGCACATAGATTATCATAGCTTGGATAATATCTTTTATACACATTTTACTCCTAGTCGCTTACCTATAGCAACTTATGGCCCTATCTTTTGTTCACTACTTTTGCTACTGCTTTTTGTAATGTAAATATTTGGCATGGTGACCCTTTATGTAAACTATACCCGACATAGAATATTTAAGCTCTGATATGTAATATTAATAATGTATGGTATGGTTCATGTGATGTATAAAATGATTCAACAATGTATCTGTAAGCACTATCTACTGATCCAGGGAATAGTACGGTGGAATCACATAAGATTCTCGATTGGCAAAATCCAAGTCTAACACTAGCATGGTAAACACATAGGGCTCGAAATGCATATTCTGGGTCCCGACATAGCACAACATGATCATTTTGTTTGCAATAACAATTAGTAGATTGTATCCAAAATTTGTAAGAGCATTTGATATTGATAAACAAATAATAATAAGGCATAATTAACATAAATTAGAAGAAGAGGCTTGCTGCCTGCCCCAAGATTTAAAACAGTGGAGTTATCCTTGCCGAACAAGCTATGCCTGGACTCACTGTCCATACATTCCAATAACCATTTTACAAGACATAAAACTACTAATTGTGCGATATGACCAAGCATTGTCCATAGCTAGGGACACAAATATTCATATAGATTTAACACTCTACAGAGGTTGTAGAACTTTACCCACATGACATAAACATCTCACCTTATTGTATATATCACGATATACCATTGATGCCGATTTGAGAGTTCATAGTGATGTTTTTACATTACCGGCTCTAGCAACAAGTGCGCTATGATACCTTCTTAAGACAAGGAGTGCCCTCTTGTTCCAAGACTTATATGATGTGTTGGTAAACCTTACCTAATCGGCAAGGTTCCAATGAACATGGATACCCTCTATGCCCTCACTAGCCCAAAATACATACAACTACCACCTATGGTTTGATTGCTAGAACATAGCAACTTTATATGGCATTCTTATAAGGATTTATTCATCATATACCCTCCCCTTAGATGGAAATTCAGGATTTACCCTCCTGGTCCACGCGTCAGTGACTTATGATGACCCCACATGTCATTGAGGTGGGAGGGTAAATCCTGAATTTCCCAACTAAGGGGAGGGTATATGATCTTCTTATAAAGGCATGTGCAGTTGTACAAATGTACTTGGGTTTATGGCACAACGGAATTGTTCCTTCATGGCAAGGGTGAGACCACCATAACCCAAGGTCTCGTGTAACTTCATCGATCTCTACACCACTTGCCCAATCTAAAATATATTTATCATTTTATTTGCTAGCCAAAATAATAGATGTTCTATCTCTGGACCAATATATAAGTGTTTTCCATTTTGAACAATTGACCAATTTCCAACCTAGCACAACTAGTACCGCTATGAACTTTGCTAAGCATGAACTATTCGCTTCATATACAAATTTGGAAACTAAATATACAAGCAATGGATATAAATACTATTGTGAAAACAGTGAGGGTATCAATTTATCAAGGTAGAGCCAATACAACAATCGGATACAACTATCAACCTTACCAACATAGCGATTTTAACAAAATTACGTGAAGCATAATAATTTTGAAACACAATATAAAAAAACTCGACTGCTGGGGACGTCCCCTGGGCATTATAAGGAGAAGATCTTCTTACGCAGATCGAGAAAACCCCCGAACCCCAGCTCCACCCTTACACAGCGGCACCATTGCCCGTTTGTGAGACGACCAGGCGGATCCGTTGGATCAACGCCAACAACCTGGGCAGGTCCTTAGTCCTGTGCTTTGGTGTGGTTACAGGCGAGGGGATTTTTTCCCCCAGCCTGAAATTCGCTCCCACTGGGAGTCGAACGCAGGACCTGGGGGGTGCTATTGAGGCGCTTTAACCACTAGGCTAGAGGCCCGTTCGCTTGAAACACAATATACATAGTAGTAAAATATGGAATCAATATGGTCAAGAGGAGTGCTCACATTACTCGTTGGATGCTTGATCCTTCTCTGGAACAAATTCGTGAACTTTCAGGACGTCGGTATCTGTTCGGCCAAAGCTAAATAACTCAAATAAGAGCCAAATGAATTCAAATAGAGAGAAAATTCAAATATTTTTGTAGAATATTAAAAATAACATGAGTTTAGAAAATTTTAGAGACAAAAATCATTTAATTTGGAGTTCGTGGTAAAAGTTATAAGCATTTGAATTTGATTCGATTGGAAAATGTTGAAAACAAAAAAAAGGAAAACATTGTGCTAGCGGGCGACGTCGAATGCATATTTTTGGAAAATATGCTACCCTTCAGAGAAAGTGTACTATCATTGAACTGAAAGCGTATTTATTATTTTTTCAGGCTTTTAAAACGATTTAACATACCGGGCTCATATGTCATAGACTCATTTAAATAAAATATTTTTAAAAGAAAATTGACATAGGGGACCCATATGATAGTGACTAGGTGTGATGTTAAGGATGGCTGACTAGCGGGTCCCACCTAGCAAAAAGAGGAGAACAGGGAAGGTCGACGGTGGTTGTGGCCAAGCTCATTGCCAACCTCGTCGGTGACAATGCAGCGATGGAGCGGTCTTGGAGACTATCAAAATGGAAGGGCATGGTGAGGTGAACTTAGAGCTGGTGGTTGTGACCGAGATGGCGATGTCGCAGTGGGATACAGTGGGGAAGCTTAGCCATGCGACAGTGCTGATGTAGGAGACCAAAAAGAGCGAAAAGAACCGTAGCGCATGCTAGAGAGAACTGGGGCAACGCTAGAGCGACTGGCTTAGCAACCAAGGCTCACGGAGCTGGCCCAGTGACATGCAGCCGTGGCGACGCCATGGTCGGCAACAGTAAGGACAGCGAAAGGTACTTACTCGAGCCAAAAGAAAGGTCATTCGACATAAGTAAATAGTAAACAAGCAGTAACATTGCCTCAGCCTCAGAAGAAATATTGCAATTGAGACTAGTTATGTTAGCTTTAACTGATGTAATTTGATGCGGTAGATTATTTACGTTTACCTCACGCATAATCTAACCCAACTATTGCATTTAGTGAGACTGACATTTTGGCATGGTCTCATCAATCATTCAAGATTCATGCATGGGAAGTCATTTGCACTAAAAACAAAAATACTAGACAACCTTATAACGTTGGTAAAATTACTCCTATACCATTATGTATCGTGCATATTGCCAAAATAACACTCATTCATCCCGTCTTGCCAAAATAACAGCAGTCCGTTATAGGTTTCGAGGGAAAAAAAGCAACAGTCAATTCTAGCCATTTTATCCCTGTTGGATCCCTAGAAGCGTGGTGTCTTCTTCCCCATTCGTGCCTGGCCTTCTCATCCTCCTCACCTGTTCTTCAGTCACTTAATTTGGTCTAGCCGGAGAAAGTCTGGTAGGGGTAAAAAGGGAATTCCAGCATCTAAAAACAAGGAATTCCGGTGTATGCTCTGTACTTCCCGAACGGAAAGAAACCAGAAGCGCAAGAACGGCAATGTCTTTTAACTAGGGGTAAGGAGGACAATTTTCTGGGACGAACAAGTAGTTGGTATTTTTTGCAATCTGCATAACGTTATGGTATCAGAGCAATTTCCTTTAACTATAACGTGTCATTGCCTCATGGGCACATATGGTGAAACCTACCTAAAACACCATGTAAATGGTTAGACACAAAAAATGTGAGCGTTCCTACAAAATATATTTACCATCTTACAAAATTTCATTTAATTCTTAATTTTGATCGGACGTAGAGAAATACAAGATACAACTTTTACTTGAAAGCTTAATCGAAAAATAAAAGGGAAAGATACAACTTAATATTTCACTGAAACTTGTGACTCTTTGTTTAACCTAATATTTTGAGATTAGATTTAAAATTTTCAGGATGCTTGATCGTCACATAACTCATCTAATCAATTATTTTTTGGAATTATTATGACTATTTTGATGGTATTTTGTGGTGGGATATGCATGGGTACATAAAAAGGGTTGGACGCTGAAATGGGACACCATGGTGTTCGAGCACGAAGCCTCCATGCCTTTTGATTGCTTTTAAATGCGTACAAGTACAATGATATATAATAGCAGGATGGAAAGTCTTAATTATGAATGGAAAGTCTTAATCATGGATGGAAAGTCTTAACTATGGATGGAAAGTTTTAATCATGGAGCCTGGGCACCATGGTGCCCCTGTTATTTATACTATATATATAGACACACACACACAACGAAGTTTATGGTTTACCTTCAGCACTCAACCATACACAAAGGTTACGATTTTTTTTAGAACAAAAGGTTATGAATTTTTGAAGCGCAAATATAGTGACGATTTGCTCTATAGTTATGTCTCCTTAAGGTCAAATTGTTACTCCCTCCATTTTGCTATATTTGTCCACGTACTTGGAGTATATGTTTCGATGTATTTATCGATTGAGGGAATCTAGAGTATATTTATTATAATTTTTTCTTACTATACTCCTACCTAAATATTTTCATAGAGACTAAATGGTTGTGGTATATCATATAACAGAGGTATTTATAGTCATTTCTCGTTAACTATTTTTATATTTAATTTATTATTGATCTATACATATGGTAGACTATGGACAAATATAGCCAAAAGAAGGTGGGGCTCAGTTTACTGAGAGTGCGGCGTCGCTCCCAGCCCGCTCATGTTCGAGCGTTGCTCGGCGCGCACTCGCCAAATAATTTTTCAGGATACCGTTCATTGAATAGTACTCTCTAGAAAAAGTATATACCACTATAATACAAAAGGTCATCACAGACAGTTCAAAACCGTTATCATAGACGGTCTGAATTTTTGTGTCAGACGGGTCTTAAACTGTCTGTGACAATTACAACACAGATGGTTTTCAAAAAACCATCCGTGATATATCATGTATCATAGATGGTTTTTAAACATAGACGTCTGTGATATTTGAATAATTACAGATGCCTAATACCAAAAACCGTTTGTGATATATCATATATATCACAACACACTCTTTTGTGATATCGGTAAATGGTGGGGAGGCCTCCGATCGGATTGCGACCTCATCCTCTATCGTCCATTGCGGGATTTTACCTGTGTACCTAGAGGTGCTAAGTCTGTGGGGTGAGTGTTTTGTGCCTAGAGAGCCTTGTGCGCCATACTTTCCTGTTGAAATTCGGTCGCCATCTTCATCTGCACAAAGGCCTCCAATGTTTTCGGTAACATGAAAGGATACCTCGTGAAGGGCGTGTGATCATTGCTCATGTACTGCTGATCATTGAAGGTCTTTCACAATTTTGCCATTGCGAGGAGCGTATGCCATCGCACGAGTTTCTGGACTTCCATTGGGATCTCTAACGAGTTTGAAATTTCTATCCATAGCACATTATCTAGCAGGTAGTCTGAAATGCTATAGCTGCTTTCTTCGGTTGTAGAGACGCCCCATCTAGAGAGATCTCTATGATGGTCATTCGACCATTTGGCCTTTTAGGCATTTCTCTGCCATGCTCAGTTATCTCGGTCTTTAGAGCATCAGACCCATTCGACGACGTCGATGGTGACGACAACATCTCTCTTACAAGAAAAACTAATTACAGTGAGCTGTAAGTATAAACATTGGTACATGGTTGATCTTACAAGAAGTAAGAACTTTCGGTGACGTCTATTTCTCAACAACTACGAGATGAATATTAAAACATCGTGTACTTGTGCTTCAAATGGCATGACACAAGGTGTATAGAGCTGTAATGTTCCTCTTATACAACTACTACTCTGACTCATGCTCTTTTTTTACTTGAACCAGCAACTCACCCATAGAAGTTAGGAGAGGAGAGTCGGAGGAGGGGACATGTATTTCTCAACAACTACAAGATAAACATTAAAGCACCATACACTTGAGTTTGAAAAGGGCTGAAGCAAATTAATTTGCTTCAACCCTTTTGAATCTCAAGTATATAGTGATGTAATATTTCACTTGTACAACTACTATATCGACTCAAAGTGTTTCATGCCCTTTTTTACTTAAACTAGTAGCCCACTCATAGAAGCAGCCCACCCACTACTTATTTAGATCAAAACTGTGATAATGTGTAACTACTGTAGATCTTTTATTGCTGATGTATAATGTTTTCTTCTCTTGCCAATTCAATGCTGACTTTTTTTGTAACAACTTCTATTCTAGACTAGAATCATCATTTAATTTTTTGCTTGATTTATCTTTGTTTGTTTTTAAATTTGGATGAACCTTAAAAAATAGTGCCTATAAGGGTTGAGATTATAGCACTTCATGTTAGCATCCTATACCTGTACTCCTTCATTCCACAATATCACAAGATTTTCCACCCATAGTGTTAGGTACACATCAATATCATTTCTAGGTTGCTTCGGTTCTTGGATAAGTAGTGACATCAAAATATACTTCCGCTTCGTACACAACCAAGGAGGAAGATTGTACATGCATACATTTACGGGCCAGATTCTATGTCGGCTGCTCATGTTACCGAAAGGATTCATTCCATTTGTACTCAACCCAAACTTATATTTGTCAGTTTCGCACCGAAATCTATAAACATCCTATCAATGTTCCTCCACTGGGCAGAATCGGCAATATGTCTAATCATTCTATCTTTCTTACACTCCCCCGAGTGCCAATATAGCAATCTTGCATCCTTTCCTCGAAGGAGGTCCTTGTTTCGCCTCGATGCCCTCGCCGCAATCGGAGTCATTCTTACACTTGTATCGGGATACTTTGCATACCGGACAAACATGTAATTTTGTATACTCTTTACAGTAAAGGATACAATTATTCGGACATACATGTATTCTTTCTACTTCCATTCTCAATGGACAAAGAACCTTCTTGGTTTCATAGGTGGTTCTTGGCAACACATTTCCCTCTGGATTTTCGTTAGGAGACCTAACAACCTTGTGTATTGCGGCTTGCAGCCTAGGAATAAAGGTTTCTCCAGTTCCTTCATCAAGCCCACGAATTTTTCAAACTCTCTCTCACTATACTTTCCTTCTTCATCGCGTAGCATCTGATCCAAATTGTCATGATACAACCTATCCTCATCGAAAACACCGTCTACAACCAGCATATCGTTGTCTCCCTCGATAATGTTATAATTACCTTTCTGTATAATCTTGTCTTCACCGTGATTGGTCCAACATGTATACCCATTTTTGAAACCCCTTCGAATTAAGTGAGCTTCGATCTGCGTTGAGTTGATAAATATCTTCAGATTATCGCATTAATGTATAGATAATACATATATTCCATTCCCTTCAACATATCCTGCTCAGCCGCTCTTCTAAAACTAGACATGCCATTAATGTACTCTTCACTCACATGGTTCTGAACGTACATCTAGCTACGGACCATCTACGTTATGCATGTAACAAATTAGTGTCAAATTGGATTATTAATACTACTATAGCTGGCTATAGTAGCTACGTACTACTCATGAAGTAAATTATATATCAACCAAGAATATATTAAAGTAAACTAGGAGTAGTTACCCATTCTGAAATTGAAGCAAACTACCAAATATAAAAGTTAGATCTAAATCTAGCTATCATCTCTTTTTATTACAAGGCATATAATTAGAAGTAAATACTAACCTCTAATCACCAAGAACAAATTGATCTACATACAGCTAGCTTGATCTACAAGCGGAATGCTTTCACTAAACTCCCCAAAGTAGGCCGTCTCCTTCAATGCAGTGCAATAAAGATAGATCTGTTGAGATCGGTCTGGTTAGGGGTTAATTAATAACATAGCATACCGTAGACACGTTCAATCATGAACCGTTTGTAATACGTAATTATCACAGACAGTTCGTATTAATAACCATCTATGAACCATCACAGATGGTTAGTATGTATAAACGTCTGCGATATCTGCAATTATCACAGACGGTGGTTCGTATTAATAATCATCTGTAAACTATCACAAATAGTTATTAACACGAACCGTCTGTGATAATTGTGTATCACAAACAGTAAACAGTCACGCTTGTAAAACCGTCTGTGATAATAATAAAGACAAAGCGATTCCCATGAATGCGTGATAAGACGTCCAGTATAGATTGTTTTGTAATAGTGTACACATGCGTAGGGCTGGATAACGAGCTGGCTCGGCTCGGCTCGGCTCGGTCTGGCTCGGTAGGATAACGAGCTGGCTCGTTATAACTAACGAGCTAAAAAGCTAGCTTGGCTCGGCTCGTAAAAAGCTCGAGTTAGCTCGTTTGGCTCGTGAGCCAGGGCCAAAAAATGTCTCCATTATATATTCATCCATGGAAGCATGGCTCGTTTGGCTCGTTTGGGTACAATAGAGTACAAATTAACACATGCATGGCTCGTTTGGGTACAATAGAGTACAAATTTACACATTAACACATGCAATAAAGTACAAATTAGGTCCATGGAAGCAGCATATGCATATCTAAATTCCTGGAAGTATGGCTCATTTGGCTCGTGAGCGGCTCGCGAGCTGGCTCGAGTTGGCTCGTTATAGCTAACGAGCTAAAATCTTGGCTCGGCTCGGCTCGTTATCCAAACGAGCCGAGCTGAGCCGAGCCGAGCCAGCCACGAGCCGAGCGAGCTAACGAGCTTCGAGTTTTTCGTCCAGCCCTACACATGCGTGTTCAGTGGGACAGTATATACCCACGCTCTCGAAGGTTGGGCATCTGTGTACATCCTAGCATGTATAGGAAATGCGCACACGTGGGTGTACGTGTGATGTGAGTGAGTATACGTGAGTTGGGTTTATCTACCTTGTGCCTTTCAAAAGAAAAAGTTTTTTTTTCTCATTGTTTGAACCCTAAGCAGCTGTCGTCCTGCTAACCACAATATCATTTCCAACCTATTAATTGTTTTTCCTTTATCACTTAGCAACAGTAATGATTGCTGTGCGTACACTGTACAGTTTACTTATGTTTTTTTATTTAAAACACTATGTTTTCGTTTGAAAACATCTATACAATTCTTCTTCAAGTGAGACTATCCTAAATATTGGGTCATGAGGTACGGACATCCTCGTATTAAATGAAAAGGACAAAAACGTGCTGCGTAATGTGGTCGATTTAGTGATGCGTGTGGTCGGTATGGGCAAATAGTGATCCGTATAAATAATTGCTATTTTGCAGACAGCTACAAGTAATTAATATTTCGGGCAAAACATCAGCCACACAATCCGGACCCACCGACTTGTTTTCGCCGGCTCACTTTCCAGGAACAGATGGAGAGCGGGAACCCGAACTACGTGAGATAAATAATACAGCGCTGGATATAACGCCTGCTCTAAATGATTTTAACTTTTAATTTTTTTAACTTTTAGTTTATTTAAACCAAAATTTATTTGTAACGTTTTGATTTCTAATTTTAGCTTATTTTGTTTTTTAGCTTTTTTATTTTTTACTTTTGTTTTTTTTTCCTATTTCTTTGTATTGTAAACGATGATATAACTGTTTTTCTATTTTTTTAATTTTCTCTATTTTTTCTTAGAAAAGGTAACAGCAGCTACGGTGCAACTTTAGCCAAAAGCCAAAATCCAAAATCAGAAACCAAAGTCATAGGCCACTTGGAGCAGCCCGTGATCGCATGATATTCCAAAAAAAATAGCAAGAGATTGCTAATGATATTTTTTTGATTTGCTTTGAAACCAAAAAATTATTTTGTTGTGGATTTTTGGCACAAAGATGTTGTAGTTTAATTGAATGTTTATCGACAAACTAAATGTTGGATATTCATGTAGCCATACATTTCGCCACTTTTAGCAATGTATACATTTGTGGAAAACATTGTTTCAACTATTTTATTTCGAAAAAAAATATAAGGCTATATAGATTGCAATATTAGTTTATGGAAACTATAATTAAGCGTGCCTAATTTTGCGAGGAATCTTTTTCGCTTGTTTGTTAGGGCTTAGGAGATATTAATGTGCTCAGCAACTTACAATCAGACTTTAGCTATCCATGAAAGCAATGTGTGTGGACAAGGCGCCATTCACTGCTAGGAAATGGATCATCCCTCACGGTTCAAAACTGTCAAAAAAATACAAAAAACCGTCAGACTAAATTTCCCTGAAAGGTTCCCGTCAGGCAAAACCCCTCAGGGCTGGATGGAAAGGAAAATTAAATTTGGCTGACGGTTACCCGTCACGAAAAAATGAATTTTCCTGAGGAGCCAAACTATCAGCCAAAATAATTTAACCTGACGGTACTACCCATCACGAAAAAATGAATTTTCCTCAGGGGCCAAACTGTCAGCAAAATACATTTTACTGACGGTTCAGTCACCGTCAATACAATAGCCCGTCCCGCAAGAAAAATGGATTTTTCTGAGGGGGCCAAGCTGTCAACAAAATTAATTTCATTGACTGTTTGTGTTACCGTCAAGAAAATATAGGCTGACGTTTTGAACCGTTAGCAAAATTGATTTCCTATGGCAGAAAATACTAGCATGCTAGTTATAACAGATTTTTTCAGCCGAAAATGAATTAGCAAACAACTTACGAGATAAGCATTGATATCTAAATCTTACACATCCGTGCATCATATAATCAAATTAACCACAACACCATCCTTGCATCAATCAAGAAACATATAATTGAACAAATATATAAAAGTTCAGTTTTCATAAACAATCCCTAGATTGATTGATGTCTACACAAGCATACCAATTCATAAACTTCACCTCCAGATTGGTTCATCCATCCAAAAGACATCTAAAACCAAGTACCACATACAAAAGTCTCTATTTGCATTACATTCAAGTTTAGCTAGTCAAAAGAACTACAAGAGATCATTGAAAATCACATGGCAGCATGGTTGTTGTCGCCACTGCAGTTGTCCCTGTCGTTTACATCAATGTTACCATCGACAACACCGTCATCCGGTTGTGAGCCCACATGAGAGTATCTAGTCCCAAGCCCAATCCCAGTCCCTTGCTGCAAGGTAAAAACATTATGTCAACTTGAGTTGAAGAAGCCGTAATAGCTTGTAATGCTGTTTGAATTATCATAGTCCTATATTAAATACACATCCCACAATATCATGTCTTGTACAACATGCACGGTAGCTAGTTTTCATAACTACAGAAAAGACCATAGCAACCAAAAAAAGGAGAGTTGGATAGAGAAATCCACATGACTATATGTAATCAGTACAGAAATGCATATGAAGATCTAAGTGTTCTTGTTAATTCAGCATAAAATTGTGCAAAGAAGGTAGCTATATATGCTACTGCTTTTACTAGTTGTAGGTTAGCATATACTCAAGATTAGTTTAGCCTCGTAAACAACTCATAAGTATGGGTGTACTAACAAGTAGAAAAGTCATTTGCCACCTTACCATCAACTATAAGTAAATGAGATTCAGATTATGCCCATGTTTAGAACATTCAACATGAGTCCACTCGCCACCACTTGCATCTTGCTTGTTGTGATCGACACACCAAAAAAGATTAGTTGTATAGTACAAATGGTCCTGCGTATGACCAAGGTGACAGATGGAAAGTACCACTTGAAGTTGAACTCTAAAACAAGACAAAATAATAGTTCGCAGGGAATTTTGTTTGTACACTAGGCAATAATTGTAGGTATTAAACGATATTACCTGTGCTTGTGTAGGTGTTCCACGGTGTAGCATCTCTGGTGGTGGTTGTTCACCCATCTTCTCAAAAAGCATCTACAGTTGGAAAGTACCATTTGAAGTTGAACTATATAATCTGTACTAACCATGCAATGCAAGCAAAGACATGTACAATCTATACTAACATGGCAATGAGAATTTTATTTCTAAATGCATAGCAAAGTTATGCTGCATGCATATTTATTGTTGACTAATCATTTAACACTACAATTCATGTCAGAAGGAAGTGATATTTCTGAGTGAGATCATAAACAAAACATTCACTGGCTGTCCCGTAATAGCTAGTTTAGTTTTGGTCCCTTCATGTGCCTAATATTTGTAATCATCCTAGAACAAAAGCAACATTTAAGCATCTTTCCTGAAAGCTAAGTTCACTTGTAAGAATACAAACAAGTGAGCACTTATAATGTATTTCTGTGCTTTCTGGCTGCTGACTGGACCACTACTACCACTACTATCCACATTCTTCATGCCTGATTTCATTACAGCATATGTGTTTAGCCAAGTAGCCTTCTCTAGTCCATATTTGTGTTCCTACAACATGGTGAAACTCCAGGTTATAGCCTTGAATAGTGTTATAAGTTGTAATGCGACATGTTTTGTTAATTGTCATGATCTAAAGAGCTTGATTCATTCCAGGTATTGTTGGGTCTCCACGTATGGTCGCAAATGTCCTCGATTTTGAGCAACATCGTCAGATTTCAACCGTGCTTCCTGGCCTCTCTTTCGTTTTGTCTTGAATTGCTCCGTTTACCAATGACGACAAAGAAGTGGCCATACTATGTCATTGCACCACCAAATCTTACCATCCAAGTATTGCTTATACTGGAGTTCCCTTGGACGTGCCAGTGTGTCATCAATTTCCTCTCCTTATTTTCTGTAGTACTCCTTGACTGCATCAACACAAGCTTGATACATCATATGCTTCACACGGTCCACAGCATAATTTTCGAACACAAGATCTGCTTCTTCCTTGTCGTTTGTGCTTACTTCGAACAAATGCTACATAGAGAACAGGGGTAGTTACTAGCTAGTAGACGACTAAAGTATTTATGTATATGAACTAACAAGTAAATATTAGTTACCCAAAACTCTCGCTTTACTCGATCTGCAGCGGTTATTCCATCATCGTCTTCATTGACATAATAATCATCCCATGTCAATGCAGGACGGGTATCGAAGATAGTACCATGCTCATCCTTGTCGTCCACAACACCTGGGTACTCATGTTTGATAATAACTCTAAGCTGTGCTTGATATGTGTAGTCTTTCTTGGGCTAGTAATTGGTATACTTGAATTGCCTACATAGGAATTAACCACGGCAAGGTCAGTTGGCACTATAGTCATATATATGTTAATAACAATTGAAGATTTATAGTGCAGTTCCTATAATTCCTATGTATGACCTCAAGTTCCTATAATGCAGTTTGTACTCACTTGTCACCCTCAGGTATTAGGGCAATCTTGCTGGCACGCGACAGTATTTGTAATTTGGTCCGTGACTTCTTCTTCATCCCCCTTTGTTGAGCAGCTTCATTGCTCCTTTGGGAGCCATTGCCACTGCAATTACTGCCAACACCACTTCTCCTTTCCGATGTACAACCTCCAGGTTGGCGACCTCCACGTCGAATGGGACGAATATGATTCATATCCTGCATTATTAAAATATGAAGTTAGTGCCAATTTATCAATATTTACGTATACAAAGCATGAAATAAAATGCAATCAAATGACCATTTGTTACCACCACATGGAAAATCAAAACAAAAAGATATCATAAAACAGAGAACAAGTTAATTGGTAGTTTCAATAGTCCAGTTCCAAACATCAAACAAACATGTACAAACTACATAAGGTATTTTACAAGAAACAATTCAAGCACAACAACAGGAAATTTAGAAATCATTTGGATCATAAGTTGGAGGTTGGAGCTCCTCATCTTCATCCTCATCATATTCATATTCATCTTCGTCTTCAACAATTTCTTTTTGAGGATCAACATTTTGGTGATGCAAAATTTCCAAATCTTTTGGATTTGTTATTTCGTCTGAGATCAATGGAAGTGTAATTTCGAAGTCATTCCCTAAGTCGATGACAAAGGTGCCTTGCAAACCATCCTCCTGATAGAACTCCATTTGTTCTATTGGTCCTTAAGAAGGGTTGAAACCACTATCCGTGCTATTTGGAGGAATATATCCATGTGGGGCTACATGATATGCAGCCCACCATTCCAATATATCCAGTCTAGTCTTACACGGGTATGGCAGGTAATAGACTTGTGTAACTTGACTTGCCATGACAAATGGATCAAAATGTGGAAACCTAGATGTGTGATTGACCTCTAGCAAGCCCAAATTTTCAGTTTGCCTAACTCCATTTGGTGCTGGATCAAACCAATGGCAATCTGAGAGACCATGTGGAGGTCATCCCGTGTGTGTGATGAGTAATTGACATTGGTTTAGGGAAGCCAAGTTTGATTTGGTTGGTTCGGACCATGTCGTTGCGTGGTGCAATGGACTCGGTCGGACTTGGTCAAACCTGGTCAAAGTGGTTAGGATGCATATTATGTCGACTTGTCAGGTTTGGACTATTTCATGCTTAATATGGTTCATTGATACTGCTTTCATGTATCGAGCGGTGCTATTTGATGTGTTTTTGTCTGTGATGGCTGCAGGACGTCGAGACGGAGTCGTGGCGAGACACGGGGTGACCGGACTAGACACGGACGGTGTCAAGGTCAGAACGGTCGAGATGTGTCGAAGACGGCATGAACTCGACGTGGTTGCGAGCCGTGGATGACAAGGAACGCGGAGGCGATGTCTACAAGGCGAACGGCGAAGCCCTACGCCGGAGCCATGTCGTCCCGCCGAGGCGATGCCTACAAGGCGGATGGCGTATACAAGCGCTGAAGATGTGCCGTCCCGCCGAGGCGATACCTACGAGGCGGACGTCAGAGTTGAGCGCCGAGGACGTGCCGTCCCGCCGAGGTGATGCCTACAAGGCGGATGGCACCGTCGAGCGCTGAGGCCGTGAAGTCCCGCCAAGGCGATGCCTACAAGGCGGACGGCGAAGTCAAGCGCCGGAGTTGTGCCGTCCCGCCAAGGTGACGCCTACAGGGCAGACGTCGGGGTCGAGTGCCGGAGACGTGCCGTCCCGCCGAGGCGATGCCTACAAGGCGGACGGCGAAGTCGAGCGCCGGAGTCGTGCCATCCCGCCGAGGTGGCGCCACAGGCGGGCGTCGGTCGAGCACGAGACGTGCCGCCCGCCGAGGCGATGCCTCGAGGCGGACAGCGCGATCAAGCACCGGCGTGCCGCCGCCGGCGATGCCTACACGGCGGGCAGCGCGACAGCGCCCGGCGTGCCACCCGCCGAGGCGATGCCTACAAGCGGCGACAAAGTCGGCGCCGAGCCGTGCCGCCCCGCCGAGGCGATGCCTTCGAGGGTGCAGCGCGATTGGCGCCGGCGTGCTGCCCGCCGAGGCGATACGCCGAGCGGGCAGCGCGATCGAGCACGAGCCGTGCCGTCTGCCGCGGCGGCGACGAGGCGGACGGCGAGTCGGCGCGAAGACGTGCCGCCCTGCCGAGGCGATGCCTTTGAGGTGGACGGCACAGTCGAGCGCCAAGCGTGCCGCCCCGCCGAGGCGATGCCTTCGAGGCGGACGGCGCAGTCGAGCGCCGAAGGCATGCTGCCCCACCAAGGCGATGCCTACCAGGCGGGCGGCGAAGTCGAGCGCCGGAGCCGTGCTGTCCCGCCGAGGCGATGCCTATAAGACAGACGGCGGAGTCGAGCGCCGAAGACGTGCCGTCCCGCCGAGGCGATGCCTTGGAGGGGGACAGCACAGTCGAGCGCCGAGGGCATGCCGCCCCGCTGAAGCGATGCCTTCGAGGCGGACGACGCAGTCGAGCGCCGAAGGTGTGCCGCCCCGCTGAGGCGATGCCTACAAGGCGGGCGGTGAAGTCCTGCGCCGGAGCCGTGCCGTCCCGCCGAGGCGATGCCTACAAGGTGGACGGCGGAGTCGAGCCCCGAAGACGTGCCGTCCCACCGAGGCGATGCCTTTGAGGGGGACGGCGCAGTCGAGCGCTGAAGGCGTGCCGCCCTGCCGAGGCGATGCCTTCGAGGCGGATGGCGCAGTCGAGTGCCGAAGGCGTGCCGCCCCGCCGAGGTGATGCCTACAAGGCGGGCGGCGAAGTCTTGCGCCAGAGCTGTGCCGTCCCGCCGAGGCGATGCCTACAAGGCGGACAGCGGAGTCGAGCGCCGAAGACGTGCCATCCCGCCGAGGTGATTCCTTCGAGGGGGACGGCGCAGTCGAGCGCCGAAGGCACGCCGCCCTATCGGGGCGATGCCTTCGAGGCGGACGGCGTAATCGAGCGCCAAAGGCACGCCGCCCCATCGGGGCGATGCCTTCGAGGCGGACGGCGCGGTCGAGCGCCGAAGGCGTGCCGCCCCGCCAAGGCAATGCCTACAACACGGGCAGCGAAGTCCTGCGCCGGAGCCGTGCCGCCCCGCGGAGAGCGGGCGTGAGATGCGTATGCCAGGGCGCTACGCACGTCGAGGCAGGGCGGCGCGGACGCCGTTCCCCTACCGTCAAAAAGAGTGCCCGAGGAGAGCGGGCGCTTGCGGCGTAGGCCGAGGGCGCTACGCATAGAGGCAGGGAGGCAACACCGCCGTTCCCCTACCTTCCAAAAGAGTGCCCGCGGAGAGCGGGCGCTTGCGGCGTAGGCCGAGGGCGCTACGCCCAGAGGCAGGGAGGCGACACCGCCGTTCCCCTACCTTCAAAAATAGTGCGCGCGGAGAGCGGGCGCTTGCGGCATAGGCTGAGGGCGCTACGCGGAGGCAGGGAGGTGACACCGCCATTCCCCTACCTTCAAAAATAGTGCCCACGGAGAGCGGGCACTTGCAGCGTAGGCAGAGGGCGCTTGCGGCGTAGGCTGAGGGCGGTACGCAAAGGCAGGGAGGCGACACCGCCGTTCCCCTACCTTCAAAAAGAGTGCCCGCGGAGAGCGGACGCTTGCGGCGTAGGCCGAGGGCGCTACGCACAGAAGTAGGGTGGCGACACCGCCGTTCCCCTACCTTGAAAAAGAGTGCCCGCGGAGAGCGGACGATTGCGACGTAGGCCGAGGGCGATACGCGCGCGGAGGCGGGGAGGCGGAGCCGCCGTTCCCCTATCTTCAAAAATTGTGCCCGGGCGCTTGCGACGTAGGCCGAGGGCGATGCACTCCCTGGTGCAACACGCGTGAGGGCGCGATATCCAAGTAGTGCGCCGCTTAAAGCGAGGCACTCCCTGGTGCAATACGCGCGAATGCGCGATACCCAGGTGGTGTGTCGCTAAAGTGTTTAACTCCCTGGTGTCTCGCCCATCGTGCAGTTTTTATACTCCGTAGAGTGTGTGGGATCGACATCCACGTCTTATTTATACTCCAGAGAGTATGCATAGGAACAACATCCATGCGTGCACGGCATCCGCGTCTTGTTTATACTCCGTAGAGTGCGCAGGGACAGCATCCGTGTCTTATTGATACTCCGTAGAGTGCATGGGATCAACATCCACGTCTTATTTATACTCCAGAGAGTGCGCATAGGAACAACATCCATGCGTGCGCGGCATCCGCGTCTTGTTTATACTCCGTAGAGTGCACATGGACAACATTCGCGTCTTATTTATACTCCGTAGAGTGCGTGCGGAGGCGAACCTCGACGCTACATCTTGTTTAGAGTCCGTAGACTACGCGCGGAGGCAAGCTTCCACGCGTTGCGGGCGGTGAGGGTGCGTGCGGAGGTGGACCTCGACGCTACGTCTTATTTATACTCTGTAGAGTGCGCGCAGAGGCGTCCTCGCGCTGCGTCTTATTTATACTCCGTAGTGTGCGTGCGGAGGCGGACCTCGACGCTACGTCTTATTTAGAGTTCGTAGACTGCGCGCGGAGGCAAGCCTCCGCGCGTTGCGGGCGATGAGGGTGCGTGCGGAGGCGGATCTCGACGCTATGTCTTATTTATACTCCGTAGAGTGCGTGGGAATATCACGTCTTGTTTATACTCCGGAGAGTACGCGTAAGGACAATGTCCATGCATGCGTGGCATCCGCGTCATGTTTATACTCCGTAGAGTGCACAGGGACAACATCCGCGTCTTGTTTATACTCCAGAGAGTACACCGAGACATGAGGCCATCGTGCGATTTTAAGCAAGAAGCCGATCAAACACCGCTGCACGAAAGAGGAGGCAACAGCAATAAAAGAGTTCGAGGTCAGGCCAGTAAACACGCAACGACGGCAATGACAGGAGGGGACAAGCCAATCAAGTAAAGATTGCAAAAGCGAATGTTGACAGGACGTGTGCCAACATGAAATGATTTCAAGGCACAATAGCCCACCTGCCCCATTAATTGACATGAGAATCACGACGGGACGAACTACTACTTACATAGTTGAGTATCTTGCTAGTTCGTCTCCGTGAAGGTGAGGCTGAGGTATCCATGGCGTGGAATCCTCAATGCATGCCCTGAGGCGAGCCTTAATGTGCACGGGTCTGTGGCCAAGGTTTTTGACAGAGCGGAGCCGACGGCCAAAGTGGTCTTCGCCTGTGCCTGGTTCGCGCCCGAGGAAGGGGTCCACGGCGCGGAGAGTCGCAGCGGAGGCCGTGGCGTGGAGGTGACCTCACCGTCGTGGGTACTCTTGAAAGCTCGGAGCCGACCGTAGTTGCGCAGAGCCGCCGTTGTGTACACGTTGTGTGCATGCATGCAGTGCATGCACTGCATGCAATGCGGCATGAGTGCATGCATGCACGTGACCTCGGCGTAGACCCCGGACACCTCGGTGGAGATCACTTCGACCGCGGCGAAGGCACCGAGGGCACTGGCGAGGACCGCCGATGACTCCGGCGAAGCGTGGACGGAGACCGTGGCGGCGCTCGACGCGGAGGCATGGAGGACGCGGAGTCTAGCGCGGGGGCATACGCGACTTTGCTCGTCATATAGAGACCGTGCCCAGCGATGTAGCCGCACGGAGACAGTGGTGGTGTGAAGGCGCAGAGGCGGACGCTCGGAGGCGGGGTAGGCCTCGGAGCTGCCGACGAAGACGGAACTTGGCGGCGCGGTTGTCCTTGATGATGGTGGTGCCTGTCGCGCCGAGCTTGTCCAACACATACACGAAGCCGTGAGCGTCACCAGGACTCCGTCGCGGAGGCCGTCCTTGGTCGCATGCAGCCGGAGGCTCGACATTGTGCAGATGCATGCAAAGTCCCGCCCGTGGAGGCGAGGCCCTGCGCGGAGGCAACGCGAAGCCGGTGTTCCGGCGGAGAGTGGAGGCAGGCGCGACGACACCGAGGCCTGTTGTAAATAATCTTGTTTTAGAGTCATGTGCAAAATTTGGGTGTAATCGAAGTCGAATTGCAGCCGCAATTCAAAGTCGTAGGTGGAAACCTAGTCAAAGTCGTATTAGAATCAGAGTCGGAGTAGATATTGAGAACCCGTGTTGAAGTAGGACAGCCGGGTATAAAAAGAGGCTTAGAGCCATGTAATCTATGAACCAAGCAATTGAGAAAAGACCAAAAAGAGGGAGAAACACAGAGCATTGTTTTGTCGTGTGTTTGCATAAGACGTGGTCGAAAGGACTCGCGATCACCGCAAGCGTGATCAGCAGGAGTTACGACTACGGCGTAAGGAGTCGAAGGTGGTCGTAACGAGCTACGACTACACCGAGAAGGCCAGAACGTGGTCGGAAGCAACTCCGACCACGTTGAAGGAAATGAACGTGGTCGTGCGGTGTTCGACCACGGTGAACGATGATCACCAAGCATCAACTGCGTGATCGTGAGAAGGCCGATCACGGTATCTTGGCGGTGAAGGAAGGCGCGGCGAGATCGCGGAGCGGTTGTAAATTACTACTGATAAATTTACGACCACGTTGAAAAGCGATCGGAGGAGATTGAAGCGTTCGAATTGGTCGTAAGTACTCGAACCGATCGTATTTGATTCTCACCGGTCGTAAACGACTCTAACCGGTCGTAAAAGGTCCTGGGAGGTCGTAAGACCTTACGACAAGGCCGACCCCGACCGGGCAGCACCTCGGCGACTGCAGGGCTCAGCGGCGGTGCGAAGCTTGTGTTTATACCTGCACACGTGAAGCTTGTGGCCAATACATGTATCATCGCATGCATATACTATTCCTTGTCCTCGTCGTAGACGTCGATCCGGCGCTGGTAGCCCTCGGTGGTGTCGCCGACGGAGCAGAGCCAAGGTCGAGGACGTCGGAGAAGACTTCATCATTGTGGAGGCGGTGACCGGAACACCGAGTAAGTCCCCCGAGTTGCACGCACGTGTCTGGCCGTAGAGCCAACGGAAGCTGGGCGCCACGTGCACGGATGGATGGAATGCATGCATGGACTGTGCGCGGAGCTGAAGGGCGGATGTCGGCGCGGAGACTTCGGCCAGCGCGTGGAGTTTTCAGCCAACACGCGAAGATACTGTTCGACGCGCAGACCTTCATGCCATGCAGCCCAGATGCTGTCGACACCTCGGGGAAGGCCTTGACGCACGACGCCTGCGTTGAGGAGCTGCGGAGACTTCGGAGCTGCCCGCACAGCGTCGGCGGAGACCCAGGGGACTTGCTGACAACTTCGGAGGGCTCGATGGAGACATCGGATCCGCTCGCGCGATGTTGGCGGAGACCCCAGGACTCGGCGTAGGTGGCGCGAGGTGGAGGAGCGAGGATGCGGAGGCCGGAGCTGCGGCGTAGGCTTCGGCGGTGTGCGAAGCCCGAGCTTTTTGTCGCGAGCTCGTCCGCCTCCGATACCGGTGGTGCCGCAGTGTAACATCCCAAAATTTGCTTTCTGGAAAAATTTAAATTCAAATTAATTATTTTAAAGTAGTTGGATTTTATTTGGCTTTTATTTGATTTTCTGGATTTTCTGGAGTTTAAAACCTATTTTTAAAATTTAAAAGGTATTTTAAAATATGAAAATTAAATATCAAAATTAGTGGGAAATAATTTTATTATGTCCAAAATATCTCCAGGAGCTTCTGTGAATTGTTCTGGAATTTTTGGAGGTATTTTCATATTTTTCTGTGGCCTAAATAATTTCCTAGCCTTTTCTGAAAATAAAAATCAAATTCTAAAATTAAAATCCAACTCCTCTCCCTCTGGCCGACGCGTGGATGGCCTAGATCCGCCCACATCGCCGCCCGGCCCAATCCGGCCGTTCCCTTCTCTCTCCCACTGCCAAGCGGGCCAGGCCCGTCAGCCACCCCACCTTCCCCTCCCCTCGGGTCGGCACGTGGCCAGCCCGATGTGCGCCATGCCACCTGCGCTGATGTGACGATGGCCCGATATTCCGAGAGGTACTGATAAGTCGATTGTGGAGATCTCGACGTTGACGATCCAAAGGCTCCGACCAAAATAGATCGAACACCTCGCAATCACTACACCACTACTCCGTTGGTTATCAACCGTGCCGAACACGATTGACCTCACCAAGAAGGCTATCTCCTGCAAGCGAATCGAGAACACAAGCAAGAGAGTACAAGATGCAATCTGAAATTGCGAATAAAGATTAAGTTCACAAGTTGGGGTTTGTGATGATGGCCCGATCTTCCGAGAGGTACTGATAAGTCGATTATGGAGATCTCGACGTTGATGATCCAAAGGCTCCGACCAAAATAGATCGAACCCCTTGCAATCACTACACCACTGCTCCGTTGGTTATCAACCGTGACGAACACGGTTGACCTCACCAAGAAGGCTATCTCCTGCAAGCGAATCGAGAACACAAGCAAGAGAGTTTAAGATGCAATCTGAAATTGCGAATAATGTTTAAGTTCACAAGTTGGGGTTCCTCAACCGAACATGCGGTGAAACTGCTAAGTAGAATAATCTCTTAAGAAAAACCCGAAGAAAACTAAAGGGGTGCGGCCTTCATAAATAGGGGAGGGGGAAGCCACACTTATCTAATGTAAAGGGATATGGTACTATTCCTAGTTACTGTTCATGCGCGTGGTACTGTTCATGTGAACAGTACCGGCCCAAATAGCCCAAGTTACAAGGCCCTCGGCCCACTTTGACTCGGACTGGAAAAGTGATGTAACTTGTTTCGCAGTTTCTGATCTGCTCGGGTGGAGTTTGGAGGTGAAAACATATCCATCTGAAAGTAGACTCCAAGAGCTTTCCAACGAGTACTCACGGGCCCCGAGAAGCCGTCTAGATCAAAAGTTATGGCCGTTTGAAGTTGGCTTGTCAGGCTAAATCCGAATTGATCTGGAGGCCGAATTGGATTCCAAAACCTGTCCAACTTGAATCCTTGCTTCAATTGGTTCCAAAGTGATGTGGTGCTACAAATATATATTTTTTCATCATTAGGTAGCATCATATTCTTATTTAAACTATGTTGAAGTTGAAGAAACGAATTCACCTTTAGTTCATTCTTGATATTGGCCGCTATGGTCGTACGTGTTGGTGGCGTGGTCACATCATCCTCCCTTTCTTGATGGAAAACCGTCCTCGGTTTTAACACATGTGTAGTGTCACGTATTGCATTATCTTGATCATAAATCTTGGTGTATGATAACAAACGCAACAAACTCTCATTATGTAATATTATAAGTTCTTTATCAAATAAAGTAAAATCTCTTTGAAACGAGCTCACCTCAAAATTTAAGTGATGCGTAGGAGCTCTTGTAATTGTAACAACAAGTAGAGCAAATATGGTTGTATCCATAGGGTACATGTTCTTGTCATCCTCCTCTTCTTGCAAACAAAGCCATCCTCGGCTTTTGATAAGCTGAAAATATGGTAACAAAGAAGCCAAGGTGTATGCATGGTATATGTATATGTCATCCGTTTTAACAGTTCTTCGTTGTTGCACAATTAATGTTATAAAACAGCAATGATCATAAAAGCTCATTGTAGTATTAACCCAAGAGTAATCATATATGTTAATGAGCAATTCAAAATTTCTCACACAGTAATTATTGCAACTTGTTTTGCAAATGTAAGTGAAGCATTTATGCAATTCAAATCTTTGATTTCGTAAAATTGTAGTGGTGGCATATATGGACAAAACTACAAACTTTGGAATCAAGCAAGGTTCATCCATATAATCGTATCTCAATCGAACAATAGTAAATTCATCTAGCCAGGGTGAAGAGATTTGTATGTTCTGCCATAATTCATCATCTTTATTCCGATTGTCCATACTAGATGGTGCAAAAAGAGATGAACACATAGGCATTGGATGAGTACTAAATTTTACTTCCCTCTCACATTGAACGTGATTCGGCATACAAGAATTGTTGTTCCAAATAGCAAGTTTCAATTCATCCATGTGATCACAAGTTATGCATATTCGATATACAAAAAATTGATTTTCCACACCATAATCTCCAATCAAATTAAACTTATATCCAGGGGTGTAGGCACTAAACAAGAATTTCGAACATGTAAGTTCAGAAACTTTCTCCATAGCATGTGACAATTTCATAGGTAAATCCAACATGATGTAACACAATGAATTAGCAGGAGAATTTCTAGTCAAAACTTCTTTATGTGTTATTAATTCGACATGTGCAAAATTATGAGAATTTAGATCAGCACATGGTTCATTTAAGTCAACACAAGGAACATCAAAAGAGTACACTACAGCAGGTATATACTCACAAGGTTGCTCTATGTCTTGTTGTAGCACCAAATCATTACCGTGAGCGATGATAGCACCATGTTCTTTACCTTTTTGGCTCTCCTCAAATGATGTAAGTGCATCCATCTCCTTATCTTCATTCTCAACCAATGGGGTTAGTGATTCAATCAGCTTATGCTCCTCTTCGGCATGGTTCTCAACTGCAAGGTTAGCTGCAAGAGCATATTCATCCTCAACATCACAAGCACTTACATAACCACCATCTTCTGTCGCAATGTACGCCCGCTGACTTGGGCAATCTCTCATGACGTGGCCCATCCCTTTACAATGGTGGCACACAATACCCGTCGTACGGCCCGTGGAAGCAACCGATGAAGAGCTCTTTGCTGGTGTTTGCACACTAGTAGATTTGCTCGTCTCGGGTGCGCGTGATGGTGGCGGCGGTGCTGCTGAACGCGCCCTACTCACAGAGGGGGCAGCAGCTCGACAAACAGGAGGTGGGGCTATCTTGGCTTGCCCAGGCGTCGATCTCGATGTAGATGTTCCTCTAAAGTTGCTCCTTGACCTTTTGTTGCCTACCTTGAAATTCTTTTTCTGCCAAACAAGCAAGCTGGAACAATCTATAGATATCATTATACTCTTTGTAATAAATTATGTCCTGAATTTCATGCCTTAAGCCCCCATAAAAATGATCCATCTTATCCTCCTCATCTTCTACAACATTACAACGCAACATGCCTATTTGTAGTTCTTGATAATATTCCTCGACAGATTTATGACCTTGGTCTAAGCACTGCAATTTCTTATGCATTTCATGTTTAAAAGCAGGAGGAACAAATCTAGCACGCATAGCTACCTTCAATTTATCCCATGTATCAGGTGCTAAACAAGAATTAACTACATGAGTCCACCAAATGATAGCACGATCTTTAAATTCACTAGTAGCTTGTCTAACTCTATGCACTTCAGGAACTAGATGGGCATTAAATTTTTGTTCAACTGTCATCTCCCAATCTAGATAAGTTTCAGCATCATAAGTACCCGCAAAAGATGGTATGGTAAATTTAACTTTAGCAAATGGTTTATCATTAACACGAGCATTGTAGTGCTGAAAATTATTACCTCCCATACTGTGACGGTTGTGATGTAGGCGGTGTCGTGGACGTGCATCTTGGGCAGCAAATGCAGCGCTGGCATCACGGTTTTGTCTCTCATTATCATCTCCCTCCTCGAGATCTTGGCCTGCATAGTGATCATACTCGCGTCCATTGTTTGGTGGTCGATTCACCATTCTTTCAAGGCGTGCAGTGAGTGCTGCAAATCTCTCATTGATGGAGCGCGTTGTAGCTTGAAGTTTCCTATCGATGTCCTCAGTAATGGTAGTGTGTTGTTCATCCAAAAGCGTCATGAGCTCTCCCTTTAAAACACACTCTTGATTATCAGACGACTCACCTGTCATGGTTAGTAGAAAACAAAGACAACACAAAGGTATTATCCCTATCAACTACTAGGTGGTGGAAGGTGGAATCACACATTCTCAAGCGTCTTACCACACTCTTACAAGTGTTCTTACCAATGCAGCAGGTGGTACAACCGGTGGCTGGCTCGTGACACCGTGTCGAGCGTGGGTACGATTGCAAGAGGGAACCTGTTCTAATCAAGAGTAGGTGTAGCTTGGAAGGCACAATATGGTAGCAATGGAGAACAATCAGTTAATTTCAGAATTGCATAGAATTGAATTATAGTTCGTATCTAGCACTTAGCCTATGTTGCTGATCAACCAAGGATGGAAGAAGGCTAAAAATAAGTGTATGGCAATGTGTAGGAGTGGTAAATACAAGATAATTCAATCCAATGCAATCTAGAATTGAAGAACACAAGGATTGACCCAAAACTGAAAACTGAAGATTTCTGTCCACTGGACAGTACGTCGGTATTTTGGCCGTAACTTTTTGTCAGATGCCTCTCTTTCACTGATTCTTTTTTCTCTATTTTCTGACGGCTTTTTATACAGATTTTCTTTTGGGGCCAACTTCTAAAACCCGACACAGAAATTCACACAAAAATCACAACTGCTGACTGTTGCAGATTCAAAACAGATAATTGGGTCAATTTTCACCGCACATATCTCTTAACTGGCTTGCTCGAATGACGTGAAATTTTACAGATAGATAGACCATTTTTGAATCTAATGGTGGTGATCCCACACAAAAATAATCTCGGAGTCAAAAGTTATGGCGTTTTTGGTGGCGGCTGCAGTGAAAAGAAAAATCAGCCGAAATTGGAAATTAGGGTTTGGGGTGGGGAATTTTTTCTTTTGTTTGGATTTTTAATGTAACAACGATATGACCAGCAACTAGACAATGCTATGACGGACACAAATTCAATTTAGCAATCCAAAACTAACAGATCGAAAGGCACAACGGGGTTTGGACAGCGGAATTAATTCTTTTTGTGGGGCAATTTTTTTTTTCTGGACTATAGGAAATAAAAACCAATCTACTAACTAGGGATACAAGAATTACCTCACGGGCAACCGTTGCTCTGATACCAACTGATGTGACGATGGCCCGATCTTCCGAGAGGTACTGATAAGTCGATTGTGGAGATCTTGACGTTGATGATCCAAAGGCTCCGACCAAAACAGATCGAACCCCTTGCAATCACTACACCACTGCTCCGTTGGTTATCAACCGTGCCGAACACGGTTGACCTCGCCAAGAAGGCTATCTCCTACAAACGAATCGAGAACACAGGCAAGAGAGTTTAGAATGCAATCTAAAATTGCGAATAATGTTTAAGTTCACAAGTTAGGGTTCCTCAACCGAACATGTGCTGAAACTGCTAAGCAGAATAATCTCTTAAGAAAAACCCGAAGAAAACTAAAGGGGTGCGGCCTCCTTAAATAGGGGAGGGGGAAGCCACACTTATATAATGAAAAGGGATGTGGTACTATTCCTAGTTACTGTTCACATGTATGGTACTGTTCATGTGAACAGTACCGGCCCAAATAGCCCAAGTTACAAGGCCCTCGGCCCACTTTGACTCGGACTAGAAAAGTGACGTAACTTGTTTCGCAGTTTCTGATCTACTCGGGTAGAGTTTGGAGGTGAGAACATATCCATCTGAAAGTAGACTCCAAGAGCTTTCCAACGAATACTCACGGGCCCTGAGAAGCCTTCTAGATCAAAAGTTATGGCCGTTTGAAGTTGGCTTGTCAGGCTGAATCCGAATTGATCTGGAGGCCGAATTGGATTCCAAAACCTGTCCAACTTGAATCCTTGCTTCAATTGGTTCCAAAGTGATGTGGTGCTACAAATATATATTTTTTTCATCATTAGGTAGGATCATATTCTCATTTAAAATATGTTGAAGTTGAAGAAATGAATTCAACTTTAGTTCATTCTTGATATTGGCCGCTATGGTCGTACGTGTTGGTGGCGTGGTCACATCACGCGCGGACCATCCAGCCACCCGCTCTCCCTCTTTCTCCCCTCTCACTGCCCCGCGGGCCCCGTCCGTCAGCCGCATGCGCCCCGCTCCCGCTGCCACCCGGGCCCCGCCTGTCAGGCCCGTCGTCTATCCTGCGCCACCTTCCTTCTTTCTCTCCTCCCCTTTCCTTTCTTCGCCGGCCGACCGAGTCCACGTTGAATCCGGCCTTCCCCGCTGTCCTCTCCCGGTTTTGGAATCCGTGCGCACCACCGGGAATCAAATCCCCCTAATGCCGCGCCCCCTTTCCTTCTCTGCCCCCCTATTTCCTTTCTCCCCTCTCCCTTCCTTTTCCGGCCGCCAGCCCCGGCGAGCAATCGCCGCGCCCCTGTTTCCCCTCCGCCCCTATAAATAGCCCCCTCGTTCTCCCCTCTCACCGTACCACCTCCCACCGTTCTCCCCTCTCTCCCCGAGCCCTGTGTGCCCCGCACCGAGAGCTCCCCGTGCGCGCCCGGTAAATATTCCGGCGAGCAATCGCAGCCGCCTTGGTCTTCCCCAAAGCCCGCTTCCACCTCCAACGTCTTCCCCGTGCGCCGGCGACCATCCCTGACCCCTCGGGCAAGCCTCCCCGCCGCCGGAGCACCGTCGCACCGGAGCACCCGAGCCCGCTCTGCCACTTCCTCGTCGCCGGCCGTCCCCGCTCGTCACCAGACCTCGCCGACCCCTCCAACAGAACCCCCTCTGCACCAGGGACGCATTTTGAACCATTACCTGAACCTCTTCGGCCACCCCTCGCCGCCGGCACCGTCGCCTCCGTCCACTGCTGCCCGGCCCCTCTAGCATGTACCCCTCAAAAGGGTTACTACCCTTTATGGGTAGGCAACGCCTCCCCGCCCGACTAGCTAGCACCGCTCTCCCTTCTCCCCCCGGCTCCCTCGGCGCGCGTTCGAGCCCCTGGCTCCGCACGCTGAGGTTGAGCCATTTCTTTATTTTCCGCACTGACAGCTAGGCCCTGCACATCAACGGCTGCCGCTGCGCTGGCCACTGCCATCTGGGCCCCACCCGTCTGCACTCCCCACTGACATCTGGGCCCAGAGCCCAGAGGGGTCCCACATGTCAGAGGCAGGGCCAGTGGGCTCACTGTCAAGTGGGTCCCACCTGTCATAGGCTCAGAATAAAAGAATAAAATAAAGGATTAAAAAATTAATTCCTGCAAGTGGGCCCCACCTGTCAGAAATTTCATAATTTCTGGATTTATTCAAACTGAGAATTTCAAATGAGCATAACTTTCTCATTTTAACTTCAAATTCAACCATTCAAATTTCTAAATTCGTCTAAAATCATAATATATCCAAATATGGCCTCTGTTTGAATTTTTGATTTTATTTGAATTTTGTTTGTATTTATTTGCTTTGTTTGCTTCGTCTTTTCCCGCGTAGATTCCAACGTTGTCGAAGACCTCTCCACTCCGCAGCAGGAAGACCCCGAGAGCGTGCAAGAAGGCAAGTCTCCTTTGACCATCTTGAACCTATGATTTTGAAATGTTTTAATTATTTTAAATTATGTGCATTGCTATTTACATAAAAACTTTAGTTCAAATCTTAAGGTATGAGTTAATCCAACTTTGTTATACCCTCAATTGAAGTTGAATGCCATGTACCTTTGTAACCCTAGAATTTCCTTTCTCTCAATAATGAGAGTATTATTATTATTTGTGAACAATAGAATGGTAGTATAATGCTTAGTCACGCTATTTAATACCTTAAAAATCTTGAAAATGGAAAATTGTGATTTTTTGTAATAACCTTATGTTTATAAGTCTAGTGGTGATTGGAGTTGCCACTGATCTTTTAAAATAAAATAAAATGTGGAAATTGGTTTAGATTAGAGTGGATGGTTGGTTTGGGTTGGTGCGGCAAGCACGAGATCTTGTAAGTGTATGTTCCACCCTAGTCAACTAAGGACCAACGCTTGTGTTTGTCCAGACTGAGCACTACCGTACAACCCTAAGTCTATATGGGTATGACCTAGCTGATTAACTCATGATAGTCTAGTTTAAGTGCCACCAGTGGAAAGTGGATGCTAGGGAGTTACTGGTTATTCACAGTGAGGGACAGAGATTTACTGTACTCATATGGCGCAAGAGGGGGCTTCGGATTGGGCAGATTTAACCCTTCTGCGGTGAAACCTCAGCAGGTGGTGTCTAACTAGTCTATAGTGAGGTAAAGGCTTTGTGATAATTTATCTGTGTCTCATGCCAAAGGAAGCATGGTGACTATTAAGATAATTTGTCTCTTAGGGGTAAAGTTATACAACCTCTGTAGAGTGTCAAACTATTCGAATAGCCGTGCCCACGGTCAAGGGCGGGCAAGGAATGCATTCACATGGTAGATTTTTGGTTTTGGTTTTACAATCAAAGTTTTTGTATTTCGAGAGTGGAGGGAACTCTTGGAAGGGTATCCTGGCAGTTGGAGCCAGAGACGGTGGATGGAACCCGCAGTTTTAAACTTGATCAATAGTAGTTGGTTAACTAGTGTTGGTAGATGGAACCTTCACTATAAAGTTAATGATAGTTCTGTTAAAACATTTACTTTATTAAATTGATGCCTTCGAAAATAATTAGTAGTAATTGAAATTAAAACATTGCTTTGTGCAAAAGAACCTATTGCATTTTTCCCAAGACTTGCAGAGTACTTTATGTACTCACATGCTGCACTCAAAAATAATACCCAGAGGAATACGAAGCCCAATAAGGAGACTACGACTACTTCGCGGGTGGATTGGATGAAGGATTCTAGAAGTTCTAGGTCGCGCTTCCCCAGTCAATTGCCTGTGGTGTATTGATGGGTCTTCGATGGATTTATTTTGCTTCCGCTGTGTTTTATGATTGTGCGAGGTCTTGAAACCTCAAATGTAATAATGAGACCTGTTGGTCAGTACTCTTTATAATTGTAATAATGCGTTGTTGGTTATGAATCATTTCTGTTTAACTGTGTGCACTACCTTTGGTCTGGGACTAGTACTGTAATACACAGAGGGTACAGGTTCAGAAATCCGGGGTCCCGACCGCAGCGTCGCCGTCAGCCGCCGTTGTTGCCAGGGATGGCCGCAAGCACCCGCCCGGAGCCGTCGTTGTCAAGCTTGCCGACGAACGCCACCTGTAACGGCCTCGTTGGCTGGCGCACCTCCGGGCGGAAGCTCTTCGGAGGTGAGGTCACGGCGAAGTTGGAGGCTCGACGAGGCCCTGCGCTGAGCACCGAAAGCAGGCGATGGTCGGGGGCTTCGTTGGTGCGGGGCTGTAACCTGCAGGGCAGCCCGATATGTTCCTCCCGGCGCCTGACAGAGTGGAAGAAGACGAGGAGGTCGGTGACGTCGGCGTCGCGGTCGCCAAGGCGCTTGTGCCATGGCGCGGTCCAGCATGGAAGCTGACGGTCGCAAAGGCTGGTGCCGTGGCGCCATCGGAGGCTGACGGAACCTCGCAGGGTCGATGGCGCAGACCTCGCAGGCACGGAGGCGCGTACCCCGGTGTAGCCGGAGGCTGACGAGACGGCGCGAAGGTGCGAAGCTCGGCGGGCTGGGACGGAGGCCGTCTTGGGCGCTCGGAGTCGCTGATGCGTCCTCTTCGCGGAGGCTTGGTCTGTGCAGCGCCCGACGGAGCTGTCTTCACAGAGAGCGGCCTCTTCACATTAAGACTGTTGGGAATTAATCATGACTTAGTATTTGCATGGAAGGAGTAGTGGACCGTGTGCAGGTGTGGTTGCATGCAGTGTGCATGCGCATGCAGGATTGAGTCATGGTGCACGTCCTGGAGTAGGAAGCGGTCTAGCTTTACATGCATGCATCCATGCTAATAATAGGTGATTAGTTGTGTTTAGTTAGTTGAGAACGTGAGGTAAGGAGCACTTCTCCAGGGGAGGCACTAGTGGTGTCCGTGCTATAAACACCCATGTAATCAGTTTGTTTCTTGAGCAGTGAACAGCAAGGGAAAAGATAATATTTGTGTGTGTTCTAGTGCTAAGTAGTTGCAGCACTAATTGTGCGTGATTTTTTTCTCCTTTGTGTTCATTGTATCCAGTGTGATTGTTTTTTTCTGGGCCAACAATTGGTATCAGAGCGAGGTGCGAGGAGAAGCCGTGCGGTGCGGCCAGGCAGCGCATGGCTCGGTCAGGCAACGGCGGCTGCTGCGCTACGCCTCGGGTGTGGCATGGTGTCGGCGGCCTGGAGTACGGTTGCAGCGGCAGCGTCGGCGTGATTGCCGCGGCGAAGGGCGATGACAGCGGTGCGATGCTGCTATGAGGAGAGTCGGCATGAGGCTGACAAACGGAGATGGCACAGTAGGAGTGTTTGCATGTGTGTATGGTGCAACAGGTGGTGTACCTGAGATTGTACCAAGTAGTATCGCACGGAGTTATTCTAGGTGCAGGAGAACCGGAGAGTCCGGAGTAGCGGGGAGCCACTTGAACCTGCGGATTAATCCTAGATAACAGGTGCAGAAAATAATTACCGATGGCAAGTAGTCAGGATGGCCGGGTCATCAGTCATGAGTTACATGTAATAGGAGTGAAAGATTTGGCATAGCAAAGTCATGATTAGGAGGGAGATTGTTGGGAATTAATCATGACTTAGTATTTGCATGGAAGGAGTAGTGGACCGTGTGCAGGTGTGGTTGCATGCAGTGTGCATGCGCATGCAGGATTGAGTCATGGTGCACGTCCTGGAGTAGGAAGCGGTCTAGCTTTACATGCATGCATCCATGCTAATAATAGGTGATTAGTTGTGTTTAGTTAGTTGAGAACGTGAGGTAAGGAGCACTTCTCCAGGGGAGGCACTAGTGGTGTCCGTGCTATAAACACCCATGTAATCAGTTTGTTTCTTGAGCAGTGAACAGCAAGGGAAAAGATAATATTTGTGTGTGTTCTAGTGCTAAGTAGTTGCAGCACTAATTGTGCGTGATTTTTTTCTCCTTTGTGTTCATTGTATCCAGTGTGATTGTTTTTTTCTGGGCCAACAAAGACAACCCGCTCGACGAGGAACGTCCCGCCATTGGTGGCGATGTTGATGACTCTCCAGCTGAGCGGCGTCGGCGTCGACTGTAGCTCCAGGCACTACTACAGAAATCGACATTACAGACGGTTCAGAAACGTCATCACAGACGGTTTTCTGAACCGTCTGAATTTATGGGTCAGTGATGATCGAAGGTTATCACGAGCGGTTTTCAACCGTCGTGATTATTAGATATCACGAGCGGTTTTAATTAAAACCGCTCGCGATTATCGATATCACGACGGTTTTAATTAAAACCGCTCGTGATATCTAATAATCACGCATCGTTTTAATGAAAAACCGTCAGGATACATATCACGACGGTTTTACTTAAAACCGCTCGTGATATTCCTTCCTCCTAAACCAAAATCTATTTACATTTATTGGCTAGCCTCAGAAATGCTAGCCATGCCCTCTGAAACAAGCAGATAATCACGGACAAAAACATACAATTCACACATCTCATTTGCTTTGGTACATTTCGCAGACATAAAACATCCAATTGACATCGCACTTCATCTCACGGACATAAAGCATGCATCCATTTCGCAAATCAATTAATTGAATTGAACTGAAATATCCATTAACAAATGCACGATTACAAAAGATCTACTCGCATTTACACTTAGTGATAAGACCAATAGGAAATCGATTGTGCGCAGTGGAACCGCCCTTACGTTTGTATGACTTGAGTCGACAAAAGAACGCTAACTCGATTGAACCTCTCGAAGCTCGCATCGTTTCAATGCGATTGACGGGATTGATACTGACTGTCGATAGGAATATCAATGTACATATATATGTAACGTGATAAGTATGAAGTAATTATGGGAAGAGTGACAAACCTTGCGATTGGTGACCCTCGAGGAATCGAGGAGTAGTTCCATATGTTGGCAAACGTAGTATCCACATGTGTTGCCATTTCTTCTTGGTGGCACCGCAAAAATGGAATGTGTTAGTTCAAAAGGCATTAGTACCATCTGTTGCATAGGATTAATTAATGTGAAATAGCGAATACCTTAAAATCTCGAACATGTGTCAAGAGTCGTTGGCCCGCGCTGAGTCACCTCCTTTTCAATGTACATCGCGAACGCCCTACGTAATTCAAAAGGTTAACCTTAATCATTCGGAAGGAAAGAAAGAGTACAATGTAGATATGTATGGGGAATATGTGCTTACCTATCGATTACTTGGCCGACAATTGTGAAGTCCATTTTATTCTTACTTAGGGAATCAAGGTAATATACCTTGTTCCATTTTGGTACAATTACTATTAAAATCCAATGAAAGCTCTGATTGAAGGGCATAAGTACATAGTCCTTATTGCGACAACTCAGCGAGTTCGATGCAATGTACCTCTCGACGAGGGATGCCTCCACGTCGATGGTAGTCTTGGCGACCAATTGTGGGTCCAAGAAACCAGCTGATGAGTTCGATACTCTAGCTTTAATCAGCATGTGTCTATATATATACACACGAAAGCAAAAAATTAGATATGGCATTTATCGGTATGACATTAACGAAGCGTGATTGTACACACTTACGGCGTCCAAAGATCGAGCGATTGAGACGTCAAGAGCGTTGAGCATGAACAGCTCGAATAAATCCTCAAAGGCGACCACGAATGTACACTCTTGAAGATTGTGGTGTAAATCTTCCTCGGAGAATTTGCGGTGATACTTGAAGTCCGTTCTCCTCCGCTTATTGGATTGCTGCATATACCACGTGTGCAATTGCATGCAACTATATGGTAGCTTTTGGAGGGCTTTTGCTCGAGCAACGGCTCGCCAAGCACGAATTTGCGGGCCAAAGGGTGGTACGGAAGATCATCATTGGTCTTCTTTGCTTTGCCCTTGCCGCCTTGTCGCCTCGGCTATGGGTCGACTTCACGGAAGTCGACTTTGAAGGTAGCAGCGGTGCAAGTTGCTCTGGCGAGAATAGGGCCCGTGGAGATAGCACCGTTGTAGTATCCGTGGTGGAACCGATGGTCTTGTCTTGGAGATGGCACCGGTGCATGTTGCTCGTCCCGCCACCGTGAAGAAGCCTCCGGGAAGATGTCGCTTTTGGGCCTTTGGATGAATGTTCCAATGGCCTGTCCTAGAGTCACGATCTCGTCGTTGGGGGCTTGATGGCGGGACCACCTCAAAATTGACATACACACCATCCACATTAACTTTTGCGAAGCTGGCGCTAAAGCTTGGCGTGCACCATGGCCCCGTTACGCACGAATATGCCGGCCCCAAGCAACAGACAAAGGAATGGCGCCATATCTCACTTGGAGCTTGCAGTTCGAGGCTCCTACATAACGATACAAAATTAGCTACTCGAATAGGCCTACCAATGGAGCAAGCATTCGAGAGGTAATAATTATTACGAGGATGTCGTCCACAGAAATTTGGACTGGTATGCGTCGGATTGGGACGCGCAGCTACTCGGACGGTTGTGCGGGCTACCTAGCATAGCGCGGCGGTGGCGGCTGCGACTTTCTGTCATTTCGCACCTCTTTCTCGATTACTTCACCCATCGAGCAAATAGCTCCTCTCGAAGAGATTCCTTGATCTCTTCTCGTAGCTGCTCCTCACGCTCGGCTTTGTTTCTCTTCCTACGCCGATACATTCCGGAGTCATCTTGGAAACCATGTTTCCAAGGAACGTAAAGCCCAAGGCCTCTCGTACGACCCGGGTGCTCCTTGTTTCCCGGGGCCACGGAGAGCATATCATTCTCCTTGTTCCCTGGAATGATCGGGGTAGATTCAAAACTCGGCTCTTCCCGCAAGAGCACGACATGTCATTTCAATTAAATGCGAAGTTGTGGAGTAATTACAAGCTACGAGTTCGATCGATATCTTACGGTATTTGGGACACTTGCTGGTCTGCAGGGTTTCGAAAGGAGACGTCCCCCGATGTCGTTGTAGATGACCTTGCTCTAAGCCAATTTCGAGCGCGGTCATCCGGGATATTGGAAAACGGCGGGGCGATGTCCTCTGCAGCTGCCAGCTCATCCTCCAACCTCCACTGCGGGATTTTACCCGCATACCCGGTGTGCCAAGTGCGTGGGGTGCGTGTTTTTGCTGGAGGGCCTTGTGCGCCACACTTGTACTTTTGAATTCTTGGTCGTTTTCATCGCCTTGAACTCTTCCCATTGTGATTCCAGGAATGGGTATTTAGTAAAAGGCGTTTCGTCCGTCTCCACGTATTTCCTGACAAGCGTGCTCTTGAAGTTCTTCCATGCTTTGCACGCCGCTTGGTAGGTTTGTCGTTCCACAGCGTGTAAGTGTTCTTCTGGGAACTCGAACGATGCCAAGATTTCGGTCCACAGGTCACGTTTCCGAGTGTCAGGCACGTTCTTCCACGAATTGTATGTGATCTCAATTCGTTGTCGTGCAACTATTCCGACCATGGTTCGGAATGCGTTTACCGCTTGCTTAGGAAGGATAGGGACCCCAGCTGCGTTTACCGCTGTGATGGTCTGTCGGCTCTGAGGCTTCTTTGATAGCCCTCTTCCTTGGCGTCTTGATGTTGGAGCGGACGCCTCCGGCGATGATGGTGAAGAATGCGCGGGTGACATGTTGCTCATTTTGTGGGTCTATTAAGATAAGATGAGAATGTTCAAAGTGAGGAAGCACGAAAAGTCAAACATGATGCTCAATGTTCGGAAGAGAGGAGAGGAGTAGAGGGAAGGGGGAGAAGGGAGGGGGTGATGTGGACACAGAGAGGGGTTATGTGCCTATACTATATACTACATACTATATGTGTATATACATACATATACATATACATACCTACATGTATACATATACATACCTACATATATACATATATAATGGTAGCAATATGAAGCAACAAGCAACAAGCATCAATAATAGAATCAATAACAGTCTCAACATGAATATGTGCTCTCAAATTGTAGGGTTGCACAAGATTAATCTTGGCCGTCCCGCTACTAAATCATATACTCTTCCTTGATTGGTTATGCCAAATAATGAATTCAGTATTTTGAGCTCTAGATACAAACTCTAAAATCTCAAGATCAAGATATATTTAGCATGCATATATTCAAACAACAGTATTCATACAGATCAAGACCACACAAGTTAACTTTGCCCAATAATTCAGTCTTTTAACTTGTCAAGATTAAATCCGAACAGATCAATTTAATAACATGCTATAACCTGAAAACTGCATGAACCGACAGCTATTAGAGCTCAAGCACTGAATGAACCAATCTCAGTATATGATTTTATCATCATCGAGCAACTGTAGTAAACAATTAATGTACCAAATAGCAAACTAATTAAGCTACTGCAGTAAACCCTAGTCCATCACAGAAAGTGCTCACAATGCAGTCGGTAATCGAGGGGAGGTGGCCGGCGAGGGGCTCGACGGAGGCGGCCGCGAGGCTCGGGAGGCGGTCGACGAGGTTCGGGAGGCGGAGGCGACGAGGGGTCGACGAGGCGGTCGACGAGGCTCGACGGAAGGCGGCGGCGAGGCTCGGGAGGCGGTCGACGAGGTTCGGGAGGCGGAGGCGACGAGGCTCGAGGCGGCGGCGGCGAGAGGCTCGGCGAGGCGGCCGGCGAGGGGCTCGAGGAGGCGCCGACGAGGGTTCGGGGAGGCGGAGGCGACGACGGGCTCGGGATTTACTTGGATCTAGATCGAATAACTGCGCAGCGCACAGGGAAAACCCTAGCCGGAGGGTATATAGGAGGTTATCACAGCACGGTTCTAACTCAAAACCGTCGTGATATTAATATCACGAGCGGTTCCAAGTCTAAAACGCTTCGTGATAGTATAAATATCACGAGCGGTTCTAAGTGTATAACCGTCGTGATAGTCATATTATCACGCAGCGGTTTTAAACTTAGAACCGTCATTTTATTGATATCACGACGGTTCTAAGTTTAAAACCGTCTGTGATAAGCCTTTGCACATGTAGTTATTAAGACAACACCAATAACCACAGCTGCATTCATATCCACCACCAAACAATGCATTCATATACAACACCAACCACTGCATTCATATCAACCATCACATGTGCATCACACATATACATAAATGCCAATACTCATATACATTTTGTCACACATTTTCACATATACATCTCAAAATTGTCACACATTTTCACATATACATTCTTATTGTACTTGCTTATTTCCTTTAAAAATTAGCCCTTCATCATGATCAATGCGACGTAACTAGTTTAGTCACGTTGTTCATCGTCGACCATATGCCATTTCCAAAAGGAGGTAACTCGTCAAATTGATTGTATTCCTCCTCGTCCACTACATTCTCCACTCCGACAATTCTCCTTTTTCCATGAAGAACTACATGGCGTTTCTTATTTGCCGGGTCGGTTACATAGAAAACTTGAACAACTTGATTGGCAAGTACGAATGGTTCGATCTTTGTACCCGACACGTTGGAGGTCCACGGTCGTGACACCGCATTTGTCAACCTTCACTGGGAGATGCACCCAACGGCGCGAAATAAGGGGATCTTGAAAACCACATAGTCGAGCTCCCAAATCTCTTCTATTAAGCCATAGTACGAGTTTCTCGACCCATCGGCATCTGAATGCATCTATGCGGACTCCATTGCTCGTTAGTGCTCTTGACATCCCGAGGCTGCGTATAGAATGTGTACCCATTTATGTCATATCCTTGCCATGTCACAACTGTAAATGTCGGCCCTTTTGCCAACCATCTCAGCGTCTCACTCGGCGAGCTCCTAGCAATTTGCTCCTTCAACCATTGGTTGAACCAACGGTTGTGTTGCCTCATGATCCAAACATCCGGCGCTCTGGATTACATTGCGAAGCACATCCTTGTGCTGGTCCACATAAGCGCCACTTCAGTCATGTGTTGCAACACCGTGAAATGGGCTTGAGTATACGTGTCCATATCCGGAGTGATTGCTTTCCTTCCGATAGTTCCGAGACCCTTGACCTCCCTTCATGGCGAGATTGAGGACACCTATCGGTTGAATCGAGCCATATAATCGACACAAAACTCAATCACCTCTTCGCTTGCATAACCTTCGACGATGCTGCCCTCCGCCGAGAACGATTCCGCACGTAGGACTTGAGAATTCCATGAACCTCTCAAATGGGTACATGCTGCGTAGGAATACGGGCCCGCACATTTTTATCTCCCACACAACGTGAACAACGAGATGGACCATGATATCGAAAACGAAGGAGGAAATACATTTCAAGGTGACATAGAGTCATCACCACCTCGTCTGCAGAGCATCTAGTCCCGGGATCGATGACCTTCGAGCAATTGTGTTAAAGAAATAACATAGCCTCATGATTGTCTCTCGGACTTTGATCGGCAAAATATTTCTAATTGCAATAGGGAGCATCGTGTCATCAAGACATGACAATCATGAGACTTCATGCCATTTAACTTCAAATCTTGCATGAAACAAGTTTCTTCACGTTGTCGGAGTAACGAGACGGAACTTTCACACCATGCAAGCAGCGCGATTCTGTTTTCTCAGCCTTGGACAGAGTGTAACACGCAGGGGAAGGTACGTTCGTCCATTATCGGTGCTTGTCGGTGCTAACTCGGGCCCGATGTCCATGTCGGCCAAGTCAAGCCGCGCGTTGACACCGTCCTTTGTTTTATCACGGATGTTCAGAAGAGACCAATCAAGCTATCGCACACATTCTTTTCTACGTGCATGACGTCGATGCGATGCGAACATCTAGGTACTCCCAATAAGGTAAGTCCCAAAATATTGATCTCTTCTTCCGTGTGTTCTTCTCATGAGCCCTCAATTTACGTCCCTTTCGAGGACAACATCTAAATCCTTAACCATATCATAAACCTCGCCCCTTAAATGCCTTGGAGCTGAACCATCTTCCTTCTCTCCGTCAAATTGTTTCTTCATCTTGCGGTATGGGTGAGCCCTCCAAGGAACCGGCGGTGACGCATGTAGACGGTTTTGCGTGAGTGTCTCACCACACACTCTCGGTACCATCTAAACAGTGAGTACAAGCTTTGGCACCTTTTGTACTATGGCCCGATAGGTTACCAAGGGCAGGATAATCATTTATGGTGCGAGAACAATAAGGAGCGCAGAGTGAAGTTCTCTCGCTTGTACGCATCCCATACCTGCACCCTTCGCTCCACATTACTTTTAGATCTTCCACCAACGTGCTAGGAACACATCGATATCATTCCCGTGTTGTTTTGGCCCTTGGATAAGTATCGACAAAAAATATACTTTCGCTTCATACACAACCAAGGAGGAAGGTTATAGATGCAGAGAGTCACGGGCCATGTGCTATGTCGGCTGCTCATGCTCTCGAAAGGATTCATTCCATCTGCTCACCCAAACCTTATATTCCTTGGTTCTGCATCGAACTCGCAAAACTCCTATCGATGTTTCTCCACTGCGCGGAATCAGCAAGGTGTCTTATCATTCCATCCTTCTTGCGCTCCTCCGAGTGCCAACGCATAGTTTTGCCTCCTTTGGATTTGCAAAAACCTTTTCAAACGGGAATTATAGGAAAATACCATGTCACCTTAGCAGAGGTCCTTTCTTCGCCTCTGTTCCTCGCCATCAATCGATTGATTGTTACGTTTGTATCGGGATCGTTGCACACGGACATACATGCATGTTTGCATACTCTTTACGGTAGAGGATACAATCGTTCGGGCATGCATGTATTCTTTCTACTTCCATTCCCAACGGACAAAGAACCTTCTTGGCTTTATACGTGGTTTTAGGCAACTCATTTCCATCCGGAAGCATGTCCGCTAAAAGACCTAGCAGCGCAGTTGAAACTCTTGTCCGACCAACCGTTGCTTGCCTTCAATTTCAACGGTTCAAGCACGGCCAACAACCTCGTGTACTTGCATCCCGTGTACAAAGGTTTCTCCGAGTCCTCCATCAAGCCACGGAATTTAACATACTCTCTCTCATCATAGTTCTCTTCAACATCGCGAAGCATCCGATCCAGATTATCATCGTGCAACCTATCCGAATCCGACCCACAATCGACATCACCGGCGGCATGTCATTCAGTTCACAAGCGATGTCATCCGGGGGCATATCATTCACTTCACCGGCGATGTCATCCGGCGGCATATGATCATTCACTTCGCCATGACTGGTCCAACACGTATAATCCTTTTTGAAACCCCTCCGAATCAAGTGCGATTCAATTTGCCTCGGTTCTTAAACATCTTCACATTCTCGATCGCTGCATGGACAGCACATATATATCGCCCCCTTATTCAACATATCCTCCTCGGCAGCTCTTATAAAAGCATAAACGCCATTAATGTACTCTTCACTCACACGGCTCGCGGCATACATCCAGCTTCGGTCCTACGTTACGTACATATATAACAACTTAGTATTAAAATCTAGATTAACTAATTATAACTACATATATACCGGCCACATTTATTATATTGAGACTTTATTTGCTAGATTCATATTACAAACACAACAGCTATTATATAACCAACAATTTTGCAAATTAACCATCTTCAATAACCACTCATGGATTACTTAGAACTAAATTGTAATGCAATTAAAGAAAAAATAAATTGCATTACTAACCATATCTAGAACAACCAGCAAAGTATGAATCTTCAAAGCTCAATCTCGCCTCTTCCCACCAAATTAACAAGGCCTGAAATCGCCTAGCTTCCTCCCGAGTGAAAAAGTGCGCAGCGATGGCTAGATCTCGGATCGAAATGAAGACAGATGCGTGCGAGCAGCGCAATAAATGCCTATCGACATTATCACAGATGGTTTTTAATAAAAACCGTGCGGAATTATCACTGACGGTTTTAATTATTAACCGCTCAGTGATAACAAGGTTATCCTGAGCGGTTTTTATTTAAAACCGCTCGTGATATCTGGGATTATCACGACGGTTTTTAATACGCACCGTGCGTGATACAACGTATCACGAGCGGTTCATAGTTAATAACCGTCTGCGATAATCCATTTTCCGCCACAAATACCACAGACGCCCTCCAAATTACAACCGTCTGTAATAGTGCTCATTAGAGACGGTTTCACAAAACCGTCTGTGATGAGGCGTCTACTATTAGGCTTTCTGTAGTAGTGAGGCTGTTGCCACGGCTGGCCATTGTGCCCCGCCAGAACACGCCGTCGCTCACCAGGCCCGCTCGTGAAGTCCCGTGCCAAGGCGACGCTGCAACGCGGCGGGGCGCGAGCCAGCGGAGAGGCGGTGTCGCACGCCGGTGGTGGCGGCGCGGAGCCAGCGGAGAGGTGGGGCGCAGAGCCGGTGGACGCCTGGCGACGAAGCACGTTGGCGGCGGCGGAGTCTCGTGCTGCCGGACGCAGAGCCAGGCCGGACGCGGACGCGGACCTGCAACGCGTGCGGCGGGAGCGCGGAGGCTCGTGCGTGCATGAACAGCTACGTAGCTCTAAATCTCTAATCACGTAGCACATGCATGCGTGTATTGTTTCCTCTCTTTTCTTGTGATTGCTTCGTGCGTGGACGTATACTTGAATGGGTTTTTGAGTGCATGCTACGCGTGGCTGGCTACGTTGCATGGGCCATGCATGGTTGACGTGACTATGTGCGGTCCTATGCATGCGCGTGCTGAAAATTTGAGTACGTGCATAGATGGAGACTTCATGCATATATGTTTGCGTGTGGTATCTCATGCATGCGCTCGATGCGGAGGCCGGCGAAGTCTCCCTGAGCCGAGACGAGATGTCGCTGGTAGGTCGACGAGATCGTCGCGGAAGCTCGACGTCGTGTGGAGACTCGGCGCGAAGGCCCTACGCCGCTCGGAGACTCGCGAAGGCTCGTCGTGGAGGCTCGACGTCGTGCAGAGACTCGGCGCGGAGGCCCGACGCGGAGGCTCTATGTTACCTGCGCAAAGTCCCCGCATCATCCCCTGGCCAGAAGTAGATCTACCCAGTGTTCCAACTAAGCTTGGCGACGTACCACCCTGGCCAGAAACACTACTACAGAAAGCCTCATAGTAAATGCCTCATCACAGACGGTTTTGTGAAACCGTCTGTGATGAACACTATTACAGACGGTTGTAATTTGGAGGCCGTCTGTGGTATTTGTGGCGGGAAAAAGGAGTATCACAGACGGTCGGTGTTAAGAACCGTCTGTGAACAGTCTGTGATAATGGCACTAAGGCATTTATTGCGCTGCTCAGACCGCATCTGTCTTCATTTCGATCCAGATCTAGCCACTGCTGCGCACTTTTTCACTCGGGAGGAAGCTAGGCGATTTCAGGCCAGTTAATTTGGTGGGAAGAGGCAGAGATTGAGCTTTGAAGATTCGTACTTTCCTGGTTGCTCTAGATATGGTTAGTAATGAAATTTATTTTTTCTTTAATTGCATTACAATTTAGGTCTAAGTAATCCATGAGTGTTATTGAAGATGGTTAATTTGCAAAATTGTTGGTTATATAATAGCTGTTGTGTTTATAATATGAATTGACCTAGCAAATTAAGTCTCAATATAACAAATGTGGCCGGTATATATGTAGTAATAATTAGTTAATCTAAATTTTAATACTAAGTTGTTATATATGTACGTAACGTAGGACCGAAGCTGGATGTATGCCGCGAGCCGTGTGAGTGAAGAGTACATTAATGGCGTGTTTGCTTTTATAAGAGCCGCCGAGGAGGATATGTTAAATAAGGGGTGGAATATATGTGCTGTTCATGCACTGACTGCGAGAATTTGAAGATGTTAAGAACCGAGGGCAAATTGAAGCGCACTTGATTCGGAGGGGTTTCAAAAAGGATTATACGTGTTGGACCAGTCATGGCGAAGTGAATGATCATATGCCGCCGGATGACATCGCCGGTGAAGTGAATGATATGCCGCCGGATGACATCACCGGTGAAGTGAATGACATGCCGCCGGATGATGTCGATTGTCGTTTGGATTCGGATAGGTTGCACGATGATAATCTGGATCAGATGCTTCGCGATGTAGAAGAGAACTATGATGAGACAGAGAGAGTATGTTAAATTCCGGGGCTTGATGAAGGACTCAGAGAAACCTTAGTACACGGGCTGCAAGCACACGAGGTTGTCGGCCGTGCTTGAACTGTTGAAATTGAAGGCAAGCAACGGTTGGTCCGACAAGTGTTTCACAGCGCTGCTAGGTCTTTTAGCGGACATGCTTCCGGAGGGAAATGAGTTGCCTAAAACCACGTATAAAGCCAAGAAGGTTCTTTGTCCGTTGGGAATGGAAGTAGAAAGAATGCATGCATGCCCGAACGACTGTATCCTCTACCGTAAAGAGTATGCAAACATGCATGTATGTCCGAAGTGCAACGCATCCCGATACAAATGTAACAATCAATCAGATGATGGCGAGGGAACAGAGATGAAGAAAGGACCTCCTGCTAAGGTGGCATGGTATTTTCCTATAATTCCCCGTTTGAAAAGGTTTTTTGCAAATCCAAAGGAGGCAAAACTGCTGCGTTGCCACTCGGAGGAGCGCAAGAAGGATGGAATGCTAAAACACCTTGCTGTTTCCGCACAGTGGAGAAACATCGATAGGAGTTTTGCAGAGTTCGGTGCAGAACCAAGGAATATAAGGTTTGGACTGAGTACAAATGGAATGAATCCTTTCAGTAGCATGCGCAATCGACATAGCACATGGCCCGTGACTCTCTACATCTATAACCTTCCTCCTTGGTTGTGTATGAAGTGAAAGTATATTTTGCTGTCGATACTTATCCAAGGCCCAAAACAACCTGGGAATGATATTAATGTGTTCCTAGCACCGTTGGTGGAAGATCTAAAAGTACTGTGGAACGAAGGGGTACAGGTATCGGATGCATACAACCAAGAGAACTTCACTCTGCGCTCCTTATTGTTCTGCACCATAAATGATTATCCTGCCCTTGGTAACCTATCGGGCTATAGTACAAAAGGTGCCAAAGCTTGTACTCACTGTTTAGATGGTACCGAGAGTATGTGGTTAAACCACTCACGCAAAACCGTCTACATGCGTCACCGCCGGTTCCTTCGGAGGGCTCACTCATACCGCAAGATGAAGAAACAATTTGACGGAGAGAAGGAAGATGGTTCAGCTCCAAGGCATTTAAGGGGACACAAGGTTTATGATATGGTTAAGGATTTAGATGTTGTCCTCGGAAAGGGACGTAAATTTAGGGCTCATGAGAAGAACACCTAGAAGAAGAGATCAATATTTTGGGACTTACCTTATTGGGAGTACCTAGATGTTCGACACTGCATAGACGTCATGCACGTAGAAAATAATGTATGCGACAGCTTGATTGGTCTCTTACTGAACATCCGTGATAAAACAAAGGACGGCGTCAACGCACGGCTTGACTTGGCTGACATGGACATCAGGCCTGAGTTAGCACCGACAAGCACTGATAATGGACGAACGTACCTTCCCCCTGCGTGTTACACTTTGTCCAAGGCTGAGAAAATAGAACAGTGCTAGTGCTTGCGTGGTGTCAAAGTTCCGTCTGGTTACTCCGGCAACGTGAAGAAACTTGTTTCGAAGCAAGATTTGAAGTTAAATGGGATAAAGTCTCATGATTGTCACGTGCTGATGACACAGATGCTCCCTATTGCAATTAGAAATATTTTGCCGATCAAAGTCCTAGAGACAATTATGAGACTATCTTATTTCTTTAACACAATTGCTCAGAAGGTAATCGATCCCGAAGGACTAGATGCTCTGCAGCACTACTATAGAAAGCCTAATAGTAGATGGCCAATCACAGACGGTTTGACAAAACTGTCTGTGACCAACACTAACACAAACGGTTTTAATTTGGACATCGTCTGTGTTGGCGGCGTCGGGGAAAACGCGTATCACAGACGGTTCTTAACTATGAACCGTCTGTGATAATTTAGTATCACAGACGGTCTGTATTAAAAACCGTCTGTGATGATCCCAGATTATTACAGACGGTTTTTTATTAAAAACTGTTTGTGATAATGGCAGTGGGCATTTATTGCGCTACTCAGACCGCATCTGAATTCATTTCGATCCAGATCTAGCTGGTGCTTTACTCTTTCGCTGAGGAGGCAAGCTTGGCGATTTCAGGCCACTTAATTTGGTGGGAGGAGGCAGATATTGAGCTTTGAAGATTTATACTTTCCTGGTTGCTCTAGATATGGTTAGTAATGAATTTTATTTTTTCTTTGCATGCATTACAATTTAGGTCTAAGTAATTGGTGAGTGTTATTAATTAAAGATGGTTTGCAAAATTGTTGGTTATATAATAGCTGTTGTGTTTATAATAGGAATTGAGCTAGCAAATTAAGCCTCATTATAATACATGTGGCCGGTATATATGTAATAATAATTATTTAATTTAATTTTTAATGCTAAGTTGTTATATATGCACGTAACGTAGGACCGAAGCTGGATGTATGCCGCGAGCCGTGTGAGTGAAGAGTACATTAATGGCGTGTGCCTTTTACAAGAGCCGAGGAGGACATGTTGAATAAGGGTGGAATATATGTCTTGTCCATGCATCGATGCGAGAATTTAAAGATGTTTAAGAACCGAGAGGCAAATTGAAGCGCACTTGATTCGGAGGGGTTTCAAAAAGGGTTATACGTGTTGGACCACTCATGGCGAAGTGAATGATCAAATGCCGTCGGATGACATCGCCGGTGAAGTGAATCATATGTCGCGGATGACATCGCGGTGAAGTGAATGATATGCCGCCACTGATGTCGATTGTGGTTCGATTCGGATAGGTTGCACGATGATAACTGGATCGGATGCTTGCGATGTAGAAGAGAACTATGATGAGAAAGAGTATGTTAAATTCGAGGCTTGATGGAGGACTCGGAGAAACCTTTGTACACGTGCTGCAAGTACACGAGGTTGTCGGCCGTGCTTGAAGCGTTGAAATTGAAGGTAAGCAACGGTTGGTCCGACAAGAGTTTCACGGCGCTGCTAGGTCTTTTAGCGGACATGCTTCCGGAGGGAAATGAGTTGCCTAAAACGACGTATAAAGCCAAGAAGGTTCTTTGTCCGTTGGGAGTGGAAGTAGAAAGAATACATGCATGTCCGAACGACTGTATCCTCTACCGTAAAGAGTATGCAAACATGCATGTATGTCCGGTGTGCAACGCATCCCGATACAAACGTAACAATCACTCAGATGATGGCGAGGGAACAGAGGCGAAGAAAGGACCTCCTGCTAAGGTGGCATGGTATTTTCGTATAATTCCCCGTTTGAAAAGGTTTTTTGCAAATCCAAAGGAGGCAAAACTGCTGCGTTGGCCCTCGGAGGAGCGCAAGGAGGATGGAATGCTAAGACACCTTGCTGATTCCGTACAGTGGAGAAACATCGATAGAAGTTTTGCAGAGTTTGGTGCAGAACCAAGGAATATAAGGTTTGGACTGAGTACAGATGGAATGAATCCTTTCAGTAGCATGAGCAGCCGACATAGCACATGGCCCGTGACTCTCTGCATCTATAACCTTCCTCCTTGGTTGTGTATGAAGCAAAAATACATGTTGCTATCGATACTTATCCAAGGGCCAAAACATCCTGGGAATGATATCGATGTGTTCCTAGCACCGTTGGTGGAAGATCTAAAAGTACTGTGGAACGAAGGGGTACAGGTATGGTATGCATACAATCGAGAGAACTTCACTCTGCGCTCCTTATTGTTCTGCGCCATAAATGATTATCCTACCCTTTGTAACCTATCGGGCCATAGTACAAAAGGTGCCAAAGCTTGTACTCACTGTTTAGATGGTACCGAGAGTGTGTGGCTGAGACATTTATGCAAAACCGTCTACATGCGTCACTGTCGGTTCCTTCGGAGGGCTCACCCATACCGCAAGATGAAGAAACAATTTGATGGAGAGAAGGAAGACGGTTCAGCTCCAAGGCATTTAAGGGGACACGAGGTTTATGATATGGTTAAGGATTTAGATGTTGTCTTCGGAAAGGGACGTAAATTGAGGGCTCATGAGAAGAACACCTGGAAGAAGAGATCAATATTTTGGGACTTACCTTATTGGGAGTACCTAGATGTTCAACACTGCATCGACGTCATGCACGTAGAAAAGAATGTATGTGACAGCTTGATTGGTCTCTTGCTGAACATTCGTCATAAAACAAAGGATGGCGTCAACGCACGGCTTGACTTGGCTGATATGGACATTAGGCCTGAGTTAGCTCCGACATGCACTGATAATGGACGAATGTACCTTCCCCCTGCGTGTTACACTCTGTCCAAGGCTGAGAAAACAGAACTGTGCCAGTGCTTGCATGGTGTCAAAGTTCCGTCTGGTTACTCTGGCAACGTGAAGAAACTTGTTTCGATGCAAGATTTGAAGTTAAATGGCATGAAGTCTCATGATTGTCACGTGCTGATGACACAGATGCTCCCTATTGCAATTAGAAATATTTTGCCGATCAAAGTCCGAGAGACAATCATGAGGCTATGTTATTTCTTTAACACAATTGCTCAGAAGGTCATCGATCCCGAAGGACTAGATGCTTTGCAGGACGAGGTGGTGATGACTCTATGTCATCTTAAAATGTATTTCCCTCCTTCATTTTTCGATATCATGGTCCATCTCATTGTTCACGTTGTGTGGGAGATAAAAATGTGCGGGCCCGTATTCCTATGTAGCATGTACCCATTTGAGAGGTTTATGGGAATTCTCAAGTCCTACGTACGAAATCGATCTCGGCCGGAGGGCAGCATCGTCGAAGGTTATGCAAGCGAAGAGGTCATTGAGTATTGTTTCGATTATATGACTCAGACTCAACCGATAGGTGTGCCTCAATCTCGTCATGAAGGGAGGCTGAAGGGTATTAAACTATCGAAAGGAAAGCAATCACTGCAGATATTAACACGTATACTCAAGCCCATTTCACGGTCCTGCAACACATGACTGAAGTGGCGCCTTATGTCGACCAGCACAAGGATATGCTTCGGCAACAAAATCCGGAGCGGCCGGATGTTTGGATCATAAGGCAACACAACAGTCGGTTCAACCAATGGTTGAAAGAGCAAATCGCTAGGAGCTCGCCAAGTGAGATACTGACATGGTTGGCAAAAGGGCCAACATTTACAGTTGTGACATGGCAAGGATATGACATAAATGGGTACACATTCTATACAGATCTCGGGATGTAAAGAGTACTAACGAGCAGCGGTGTCCGCATAGGTGCGTTCAAGATCGATGGGTCGAGAAACTCATACTATGGGTTCATAGAAGAGATTTGGGAGCTCGACTACGTGCTTTTCAAGATCCCCTTATTTATTTGCCGTTGGGTGCATCTCCCACGGTGAAGGTTGACAAATGCGGTGTCACTACCGTGGACCTCCAACGTGTCGGTACAAAGACGAACCATTCGTACTCGCCAACCAAGTTGTTCAAGTTTTCTATGTAACCGACCCGGTAAATAAGAAACGCCATGTAGTTCTTCATGGAAAAAGGAGAATTGTTGGAGTAGAGAATGTAGTGGACGAGGAAGAATACAATCAATTTGACGAGTTACCTCCTTTGGAAAAAGCATAAGAATTCGACGACGTCGAACAACGTGTGAAACTAGTTATGTACGCATTGATCATCATGAAGGGCTAATTTTTAAAGGAAATAAGCAAGTAGAATGAGAAATATGCATGTGTGTGATGTATTTGTGAATTTACATTTATGTATATGTGAAAATGTGTGAAGAAATACATTGTGTATATGTGAATTTGCATTTATGCTGGTTGGTGTTGTATATGAATGCAGCTGGTTAATTTGTGTTGTGTATATGAATGCGCAGTAGCTGGTTGGTGTTGTCTTAATTACTACAGTCGGGGGGCTTATCACAGACGGTTCTAAAGTAAGAACCGTCTGTGATAGTATGACTATCACAGACGGTTATAAACGTAGAACCGTCTGTGATAGTCATACTATCACAGACGGTTCTAAACGTATAACCGTCTGTGATATTGATATCACAGACGGTTCTTACTTTAGAACCGTCTGTAATAAACCTCTTACATATACCCCTTGTCTCGGGTTTTCCGAGTTTCCTGCACTTACTAAATCTCGCCACCTCCTCGCTCCTCCGACGCCTCCCCCGAGCCTGTCGCCGCCTCCCCGAGCGCGTCGCCGCCTCCCCCGAGCCCGTCGCCTCCCCCAAGCCCGTCGCCTCCCCCAAGCCCGTCGCCTCCCCGAGCCCGTCACCGCCTCCTCGAGCCCGTCGCCGCCTCCCCCGAGCCCGTCGCCGCCTCCCTCGAGCCCGTCGCCTCCCCGAGTCCGTCGCCTCCCTGAGCCCGTCGCCGCCTCCCCCAAGCCCGTCGCCTCCCCGAGCGCGTCACCGCCTCCTCGAGCCCATCGCCGCCTCCCCGAGCACGTCGCCGCCTCCCCCGAGCCCGTCGCCGCCTCCCTTGAGCCCGTCGCCTCCCCGAGTCGCCTCCCCCGAGCACGTCGCCGCCTCCCCTGAGCCCGTCGCCTCCCCGAGCCCTCGCCGGCCACCTCCCCTGTGCAAGTTTGTTAATCTTCCATATACTGAGATTGCCTGTGGGATTTACAGTTGCTCGATGATGATAAATTCATATACTGAGATTGCCTGTGGGATTTACAATTGCTCGATGATGATAAATTCATATACTGAGATTGGTTCATTCGGTCTTTGAGCTCTAATAGCTGTCGGTTCATGCAGTTTTCAGGTTATAGACTGAATTATTGGGCAAAGTTATTAAATTGATCTGTTAGGATTTAATCTTGACAAGTTAAAAGACTGAATTATTGGGTAAAGATAACTTGTATGGTCTTGATCTTTATGAATACTGCTGTCTGAATATATGCATGCTGAATATATCTTGATCTTGAGATTGTAGAGTTTGTATCTAGAGCTCAAAAGACTGAATTCATTATTTGACATAACCAATCAAGGAAGAGTATATGATTTAGTAGCGGGACGGCCAAGATTAATCTTGTGCAACCCTACAATTTGAGAGCACAAATTAATCAATTAAAACTTGAGCTTGTTGCTAGTCTTAATTGATACATGCCTTTTACATTGTCATACATATTCATGTTTAGACTGTTATTGATTCTATTATTGATGCTTGTTGCTTCATATATATGCCACATAGACCTTCAAAGGGCATGAAGCAAGTAACACTTTCTAGTGTATCTTGTTCAATGAACCTGATACACTAGTTTGTGTCATTTGCTTCATAGAACTTTGTTTAGAGACCTTGTAGTAATAGTATATGCCACATATACCTTCAAGGGGCATGAAGCAAGTAACACATTCTAGTGTATCTTGTTCAATGAACCGGATACACTAGTTTGCGTCATTTGCTTCATAGAACTTTGTTTAGAGACCTTGTAGTAATAGTATATGCCACATAGACCTTCAAGGGGCATGAAGCAAGTAACACATTCTAGTGTAGCTTGTTCAATGAACCGGATACACTAGTTTGTGTCATTTGCTTCATAGAACTTTGTTTAGAGACCGTGTAGTAATAGTATATGCCACATAGACCTTCAAGGGGCATGAAGCAAGTGACACACTCTAGTGTTCCCTGTTCAATGCACCGGGTACACTAGTTTGTGTCATTTGCTTCATAGAACTTTGTTTAGAGACCTTGTAGTAATAATAGATAGATATTGATTCTATATATGTATATATGTAGGTATATATATGTATATGTATGTATGTATATACACATATATATGTATTGTAATCGCCTATATTGAACGAAATAGATAGATATTGCACTTTCTTATCTTATGGTATGGCATTTTCTTATCTTATTCTAATAGACCCACAAATTGAGCAAAATGTCATCCGCGCATTCTTCAACACCATCACCGGAGGCGTTCGCTTCAAAATCAAGACGCCAAGGAAGAGGGCTATTGAAGAAGCCTGAGGGCCGATTTACCATCACACATATCAATGTATCTGGGGTCCCTCTCCTTCCTCGCAAAGCAGCAAGCGCATGGAAGAGCATGATTGGAATCGTTGCACGAGAACGAATTGAGATCATATTCAATTCGTGGAAGGACGTGCCTGCGACTCAGAAAAGAGAGCTGTGGATAGAAATTTTGGCATCGTTCGAGATCCCAGAAGAACACCAAGACGCCGTGCAACGACAAGCCTTGCTAGGGCATGCAAAGCATGGAAGAACTTCAAGAGCAAGCTTGTCAAGGACTACGTGGAGAAAGACGAAACACCCTTTCATACCCATTCCTCGAAGCACAATGGGAAGAGTTCAAGGCTTCGAAGACGACCGAAGAATTCACAAGTACAAGTGCGGCGCACAAGGCCCTCCAGGCAAAAAACACACACCCCCACAGACTTGGCACAGCTGGGTATGTGGGTAAAATCCCGCAGTGGACGAAGGAGGATGAACTGGTAGCCCTGCAGGACATTGCCCCGCCATTTAGCAATATCCCGGATGACCGCGCTCGAAATTGGATTAGAGCAAGGTCATCCACAACAACATCGGGGGACGTCTCCTTTCGAAACCCTGCAGACCAGCAAGTGTCCGAGCGCCTGGTAAGATATCGATCGAACTACGTAGCTTGTAATTACTCCACAACCGTGCAAGTGAAATGACATGTCGTGCTCTTACGGGAAGAGCCGAGTTTTGAAACTACCCAGGATCATTCCAGAGAACAAGGGAGAATGATATGCTCTCCGCGGCCCTGGGAAACAAGGAGCACCCGGGCCGTACGAGAGGCCTTGGCCTTTACGTTCCTTGGAAACATGGTTTCCAAGATGACTCCAACATGTATCGGCATAGGAAGAGAAACAAAGGCGAAGCGTGACCTTGCGGCTACGAGAAGAGATCAAGGCATCTCTTAGAGAGGAGCTAATGGGTGAGCTGGCTCATGTAGTTAGAGGTGAGGTGCAAAGCAGCGAGAAAGTCAGAGCCGCCGTTCTTGTGCTAGCTAGCCCGCACAACCGTCCGAGTAGTTGCGCGTCAATCCGACGCAAACCGATGCCGATTTTACGTGGGCGACATCCGGTAATAATTATTATCTCTCGAATGCTTGCTCCATTGATAGGCCTATTCGACTAGCTAATTCTGTATCATTATGTAGGAGCCTACGAAGTGCAGGCTCCAAGTGAGATATGCCTCCGTTCCCTTGCACGCTGCTTGGGGCCAGGCATATCCGTCTGGTATCGAGGCCATGTTGCACGGTCAAGCTTTAGTGCCAGGCTTTGCAAAAGTTAATGTGGATGGTGTGCATATCAATTTTGTGGTCGTCCCGCTACCAAAGCCCCCAGCGACGAGATCGTGACTCTAGGGCAGGCCATTGGAACATTCATCCAGTGGCCCAAATGTGACATCTCCCTGGAGGCTTCTTCACCGGTGGCCGGACCAGAAGGGCAGCGTGAACCAGAGCTAAATGCGCTGGTGCTATCTCCACAAGTGTAGTGCGAAGCAGAGCTACCTGCACCAGTGCTATCTCCACGGGTGCTATTCTCGCCAAAGCAACTTGCACCGTCTGTACCATTACAGTCAACTACCATAAAGTCGACCTACAATCGAGGCAGTGGCCAGGGCAAATCAAAGACGAAGGATGATGACAATATCCCGTACCTGCCATTGGCCCACAAATTCGTGTTAGACGAGCCGATGATATTCCCGGAAGAGCACCTCTTAAAACTAGGACTTGGTTGCCAAAGATTCCACGCTTGGTATATGGAACAGTCCAATAGGCCAGAGGCAGAACGACGCTCAGGTATCACTGTCAAATTCAAGCCGGAACATTTCTTGCACGAAGCTCACGAATGTGTCTTCGTGGTGACCTTTGACGATATATTTGAACTTTTCACGCTCAACGCTCTCGACGCCTCACTCGTTCGATGCCGACGCCGTAAGTCCTGCATAATCACGATCTCTGTTCACGTAATACCGATATATGTCACAATTTGTTGCTTTTCGTGTATATATATAGATTCATCTTTGACCAAGCTAGATCATCGAAATCACCAATTGGTTTCGACCCACGCTTGCAGTCGCCATTGATACCATCAACGAGGATGCATCCTTCGTCGAGAACTATATTACAAAAGCACTGCTGGCTCACCAAGATAAGGAATTTGTTCTTATGCCATACAATGAGCACTTCCATTGGATTTTAATTGTAATTATACCAAAATGGAACAAGGCTATATACCTTGATTCTCTAAGTAAGAACAAATCCAAGTACACAGCTATCGCCCAAATACTCGATAGGTACGTACATTGTACATTGTACTCTTTCTTTCCTTCCGGATGACTAATCTAACTTTTTCGAATAACGAAGGTCAAACACGTGGCTCGACGACAGGGGCCAAGCCCTTGAAACATAATCGCAATTTTTGGATATTCGCTAGCTACACATTAATTAATCATATACAACACTTAGTAGTAATGCCACTTGATTTAACACATTCTATTTTTTGCAGTGCCACCAGCAGCAGCCGGGCAACACGTGTGGATACTACGTGTGCCACCATATGAGACTACTCCTCGATTCCACCAAGATCACCAATTCTAAGGTTTGTCAATCTTCCCACATTTATTTCATACATGTCAAGTTTTATATGTGCGCGCGTTGATATTCCTATCGACAGGCTGCGCCCATCTCTACATCTACATTGAAACAGCCGGACTTTGCAAAAATTCGAGGAGAGTTCATTTGGTTTTTGTGGACTAAAGTCGTAAGATCAGATGGAGAGTTCCATTGCCCAGAATGATTTTTTATTGTAATTCTAAGTGCAAATGCAGTGTAGATCTTTTGTAATTGTGTATTTGTTAATGGATATTTTATTTCAATTCAATTAATTGATTTGCGAAATGGATGTGTTGTAGGGGTGCCCCCCACCTAAGCCCAGCAGGCCTGTTAGAAGGATGTAAGGTCCGAAATGGGACATATGTAATGACATGAGTGCCCCTGAGGGGAATACTCACATGTAAGGGTATAACTGTACAAGCGCTCATCGTTTGGATATATATATATGGCATAGGCCACGGGGAGGAACCCGAAGCCATTCACTTACTCAACTCTCTACTACCACTCTCTCTCTGTTTGGTCTGTAACCACAACAGTTGGCGCCGTCCGTGGGGAGGACAAGAGCAAGCCTCCAGATCTGAAGAGGCTGGCACCAAGGAAAGCTTCAACATCGGTGGCAAGGGAAAAGAAGGTGGAGGTGGCGAAATCTCGCGTCAATACCAAGGCTTCGACTTTAGTAGCTGCAGGTACGGATGGCGGCGCGGATGTGACGACCGTGAGCACCGGCGTCCACAACGCGACGCCCGACCCCGCCACCACTACCTCGACCACCAACCCCAGCGGTGACAACGCAGGCGCGTCCACTTCTTTACTCGGCGCGTGTCGGGACCCAGAGCAACAACTCCAGAACCCTCTATGTTAATCGCACTATCCCAGGAAAAACAAGTGCACACAGTATCACAAAGACAATTATCATGCGTAATGACAAACTTTATTTAGCTAATATGAGCCTGATGGCCAAAGTTTTACAATAACAGCAAAAGAAGACAACGGAAGATAAACAATGTAGCAGCCCATCCAGCCTTCCCACAAGGCGAATGACTGTAAGATGTGGCCTAGTCGCAATCCTCACCGAAGTCGTCGAAAGCTTCCTCTGGAAAGAGTTAGATAGAGCAACATGAGTACAAAAAGTACCCCACAAGTTATACCAGGAGATTAACAGAATTGATGCATGCATATGGAGTATCAAAGGAAGGCATAATATGGTTAATTTGCATAAAAGACGATCATTGGAGTAAATATCATAAGTAAGTGCAAAAGCTGAATTTGATACATTAAGTAAAACAATATTGTAAACAAGATAGATACCGTTAGTGCAGGTCCATCCCCCACACCAACCTAACCACGGGCATCCCACCCGGACCATCTTTCCAAAAGATACCATATGGATTCCATCCATCCATCCACTTTTAAAATCAATCATGGATTCCATCCATCCACAAGGTTTTCGCAAACCATTTTGAAAACCAAAGTCTAATCCGTTAAAAACTTCACTTAGCATGCCCATGACCGTGGGCACGGCTATCCAGGATAGGTTATACACTCTGTAGAGGTTGTACAGCTTTACCCACAAGACATGATCATCCCGGTTTGCCACGCGAGTTACACACTTCTTTAGGTGTGCGGCGAGGAGATCATGACAAAGCCTTTACAATGATCCGTTGTCAACATAATCACGCCGCCACTAAGGTTTCACCACAACATGAATCCACATGTTGGAGCCCCCTCTTGTGCCATGTGAGACTTCTCACGGCCTACGCCGCGCTCACATTCAGCCTATAGCGAGATTAAATTGGAACTTCACAAATTATTCGCCCAGGTCTGTCCCATACCAGACTTGTGGTAGTACGATAGGGCTTTGCAATAGTAGCTCACAGACTGGTCCTTAACTGACTCAGGCACCAACCACATACCCCTTGTGCCTGGCAATCAACATTGTGTCACCAAACAACAATGCATGCCAGCAAGCACCCACCACTCTAACCGTTTGCCTAATTCTAAACCAAGATTTCATATTTTGTTTGGAAACATTTCATAATCATTCTTGACTCACCAAAGTCAAGAATACAATTTTAAAGTTCATCATTTTATGTGAAAGATCATCCCAAACCATAATCGGTATAAGCATGGCTAAGCATTTCTACGAAATTCCTAGTTAGTGCTAATGTATTAACTAGGTTTTATCTAGGGTTGACAAGGTATAATGGTAAGCAATATCAAATTTGGCTGTTCAAAGAATTTGGGTGTAACTAGAGTTCAAAACTTAATTTAAACTAACTTGAATAAAATTACGCATGCAATAATAATTTAAAAACAACATAATTAATTTAAAATATTAGGTTCAACATGATCAAAGGTGTAACTTGCCTTGCTCGAAGACTTGGTGCGAATCGTCGGCGTTCTCTCCGAATTCGTCGAAATCTACGCGCGAAGAACCAAACAAATAAATTCAAATAAAATCGAAATAAAACCCAAAAAATTCAAAAAGAGTCTAGATTTGGATAGTTTAGGATTTTAGAAAAATTTAGAAATTTGAACGGGTTAAAACGGAGTTAAAATGAAGAAGTTATGGCTTTCGGAAGATTAAAAGAAGGGAAAAAAGGAAAAAGCTGGTTTCGGGAATTATTTTTATACTGAAAAAATGCTATTTATGACGTCAGCTATTTTGAATTTTCCGAGCGGGAAAAAAATAATTTGAATGACCGGTGGGCCCGGTCTATCGTGGACCGGATCCACGGACCAGGAGCCTTGCCGACGTGGCAGACCGGCCACATGGCGCCATGCGGGCGCGAGGTGGCGGCCACATGGCGGCCGCCCACCGCGCGCGCGCGCAGGTGGCTCGGGAGGCGACGGCCGGCGGCCGAGGCCGGGCGCGCGCGCGCGGGAGAGGAGGCGCGGCGCACTCACCGGCGGCGCGAGAGACCCGAGGCAACCAGCGGTGGCGGGAGGTGGTGGCGGCGGTGGTGAAGCGCGGGGCGGCGGCGGGAGGCGGGCCGGGAGGCGGCTGGGGCGGCTGCAAAGGGCGGCGGGGTGGCGGCCGAATGGGAGGGGAAGGCAGGCGGTGAGAGGGAGGCCGAAATGGGGAAGGAGCCGGTGCATGGGGAGGGATTTTATAGGTGGAGAGAGAAGAAACGGCCGCGACTTTAGAGGGGGATTAAAGGGAGGAGGCGGCCGGGCGTGAGTGGGGAGTGATGAGGGGGCTTAAACACACGCTTAAACGGGGATTAAAGTGGTAGTAACGGCCGGGATTAAAAGCTTTTAATTGTCATCCATGGTGGAAGAGAGAGAAGGCTAGAGGAAGAAGAAAGGGGAGGAAGAAGAAACATATGACTTGTGGGGTCCATATGTCATAGGGAGAGAGAGGAAGTGAAGGGGTACGGGCTGTCGGATTGTTGACACGTGGCAAGTGAGTGTTTCATGGTCTTTGGATGGAGATGAAAGGGTAAGTGATCATGTGTGGCTAGGATTAAAACGTGGAGAGAGAGTGATTCAATCTGAGGGCGATACATGGCGGGCTAGGATGAATTTGATTTTTATTTTCGGAATAAAATTTCAAAAAATACTAGAAGCTTTATAAATACTTAGAAAAATAATATTTAATGTCTAACAATTCCAGAAAAATTATAGAATATTCCTGGAGCTCTTTTAGACTTAGAAAAATTATTTTAATTTCAGATTTGTATTTAATAATTTTGTAAAATACTTTTTAACCTTTAAAATTGATTTTTAAATCCAGAAAATTCTCAAAATTTAATTAAAAATTTAGGGAAGGCTAGGAAAAATAAAATAAACTCTTTTTGGCTTTAACAAAATATTTTAAACTCATTTTCTTGCTTTAGGATTTGAAATCAAATCCAGACAAATCCAAATAAACTCTAGAAAATCAATAAAAAGCAAATAAAATCTTCAAAATTTAGGCAACCAAAGAACACTTTATTTTATTTTAAGTTAAATTAATTATTTTTTTTCTTACTGAAATTTTGAAATAAATAGCTGGTCATTCTAGCCGCGGGGCGGTGGGCGGTCCGCGACGACGCGACCGTCTCGGCTCGGGTCCTCGCGCCCGGTATTGCTGCGGCAGATCGGGCGCACAGACCATGGTCGCCGCTGTCCCGGTCGCGTCGCCAAGTGTGCTGCCGGCCCCAACCACGCCCACGGTGGAGACAACCCTGCTGGCGGCCTTCAGCGCATGCCAACGGGAGTTGTCAGACCTTCGCGGAGCCGTGCGAGGCATACAAGAGGCTCGAAGCCGATGTGCAACACCGGTGGCGGCGTCTCAGCCCACCTCGGAGAGGGCGGATAGCCGTGACACTATTACACCCAGTCGCGTTCCCCTACGGCGCATAGACCCGGAGTCCCTGCTCTTCGTGGACTTGCAGTAAGCGACGTGGCCCGAGGACTTCAAGTTCCTGAGCATCATCGAAGCGTACAAGGGTGATTCCGACCCACACGAGTTCGCATGCGTGTACGAGACCGCCATCGAAGCTGTTGGCGGAGACGACTCTACGAAGGCAAAGGGACTCCCCCTCGCATTACAAGAAGCGGCGCTGTCCTGGTTCTTCACCATCGAACCACAGTCCGTCCACGCATGGGAACAGAGCCGTGATCGGCTCTACAACAACTTCCAGGGAAGCTACGTCGAGCGTATCGATGCGGACCAGCTCTTCGCAGTTAAACAGAAACCCGAGGAGGGGCTCCGGACTTACTTTAAATGCTTTACCAAGGTACGTTGCCAAGTCAGGGACGTTAGCGAGGCAACCGTTATCAACGCAGCGATACAAGGTCTCCGCCCGGGACCGCTCGCTGAGTATAGTTCGCGGAAGCCACTGAAGTCGGAGGCAGAGCTCTTCGACAAAATGGAAGCGTACGCCCGAGCTGAGGAGGACGTGCGGGGCACAGCGGCACTGACTCCGACGCCGGGCAAACGGAAGACTTGTTGCAAAGGAGCAGCAAAACAGATAACCTGAGGACGAAGCACAGGAAAGTGTCCGTGGGTGACACTCGTGAGCCTGTCGACGACGGGGTACTCCAAACTTCACCAGGCGACAGGCGTCAGCCCCGGTGTAACCGGTGAAGACCCCACAAGGCTCGCCACGTCCTCACTGCGCAAGGCGTCCCCTGGGAAGCCGTGCTAATCTCGCGCGTCGGGGGGGGGGGCGCAAAGGAGGCCGCGATGAGAAGCCGCGTGCGGAGCAGGAACTCCTAGAATACGGCAGATGGTGCGAGGTGCACGGTTACGGGGGCCACTTCACACGGACATGCACCAAGGTTGCGGCGTTATGGCAAGCGGTGGCCCCTGTACGGGCCTCGGAGACATGGACCCTGCAATAGCCCACGTACAGCGTATGCAAGACAGTCCCTTGCGTGCTGGGTCCCCCGGAGAGACCCAATGCCGTGGTATTAATGTCATCGCTGGAGGCTCTTCGTTGAGCACTTCCGCGACACAACTACCTCTGCGGGCGTCCCATTGCAGCATCACCTTCACGTCAGCCGATGCCCAGGGCATGGAATTCCCCCACCAAGATCCTTTGGTCATCCAAGCCGACATTGCAGGTTGCGACGTCAGGCGTATCCTCATTGACGGAGGGAGCTCCGCAAACATCTTGTTCGCGGAGGCCCTTGATCGTATGGGAATACCTCGGAGCCTGTTAAAAGCTTCAGAAGCCCCCCTCCAGGGCCTCGGAGGGCGGCCTCTGAAGGCTCTAGGTCAGATTCGCCTGCAAGTCTCCTTGTGCCAGGCCGACAACGCCAGGACTGAAGATGTCGTCTTCGACGTCGTGGACGTCTCGTATCTGTACAATGCCATCCTGGGCTGGCCTGCCATCAACTCCTTCAAAACGGTCCCACACTACACATTCTTATGCATGAAGCTCCCACGACAGCGGGGCATTATCACCCTCTTCGGCGATCAGGATATGGCTCGGAGCATCGAAACCAAAGCTGGACGCTTGCACCACGCCCTCACTGACAAATACCAGGCGGACACGCCATCCGCTCTAGGATGGACACCCAAGCCCCAACCGGAGGGAGGCGTGAAGAGGGTGCCGCTCCAGGCGGAGGGGCAGTTCGTATCCATAGGCGAGGGCCTTCCTCCGGACGTAGAGCAAGACTTGCTCCGAGTCCTCCAGGCCAACATAGACGTCTTCGCGTGGTCCCCGGAAGATATCAAAGGAGTGGACCATGCCCTCATCGAACATAACCTTGCGATCCGCTCTGACGCCAAGCCCGTCAAGCAGAAACTTCACCGTATGTCCATCGACCGGCAGCAAGCGGCCAAGGTGGAGGTGGCGAAGCTCCTTCGAGCAGGGGTTATCCGCGAGGTTCAACATCCGGACTGGCTCGCCAATTCGGTGCTGGTCAAAAAGGCCAGTGGCGCTTGGCGCATGTGCATCGACTTTACCGCCCTCAACAAGGCATGCCCGAAGGACAATTACCCTCTGCCGCGCATAGATCAACCGGTCGATGCTACGCGGATGCGAGCTCATGAGCTTCTTGGGCGCCTACTCCGGCTACCATCGGTCTACATGGCCAAGGATGATGAGGATAAAACCAGCTTCATTACGCCGGTGGGGACCTTTTGCTTCGTAAGGATGCCCTTCGGCTTGAAGAACGCGGGCGCAACCTTCACCCGCCTCGTCGCGCTGGCCCTGGCCGTCCAGCTAGGAAGGAATGTGGAGGCTTACGTGGACGATGTGGTAGTAAAAACCAGGCAGCTCGCCTCCCACGGTCGGGATCTTCAGGAGACTTTCGATAACCTCAGGAAGGTGGGCATTAAGCTCAATCCAGACAAATGTGTCTTCGGTGTACAGGCGGGCAAGCTCTTGGGCTTCCTCGTATCCGGGCGAGGCATTCAAGCGAACCCCGACAAGGTTGACGCTATCCTGGGCATGGAACCTCCCAAGACGACGTGGGAGGTCCAGAGGCTGGCAGGCCACATGGCGGCCTTGAGCCATTTCCTCTCCAGAGCAACGGAGCGGGGCTTACCATTTTTCAAGACTCTCCGCGGTTGCGATGGGTTTCATTGGGACAACGACTGCGCAAAGGCCTTCGACGACCTCAAGAAACACCTCGCAACCCTTCCCACTCTGGTGGCCCCAGCACTAGAGGCTCCCCTCCTACTCTACCTCGCTGCCTCGACAATGGCGGTCAGCGCCGTCCTCGTCCTTGAAGAGGGCGCGCTCCAGCGGCCAGTGTACTTTGTCTCCGAAGCCCTCCAGGGCACCAAGACGCGATATACTGAGCTCAAGAAGCTTGCTTACGCGCTGGTCATGGCTTCAAGAAAACTCCGGCATTACTTCCTGGTGCACCCGATAACGGTGCCATCCTCGTTCCCTCTGGCGGAGATGCTGCACAACAAGGAGTCCACGGGGTGAATTAGTAAATGGGTGGCCGAGTTGGCCCCATTCTCCCTAACATACGCCTCTTGAACGGCGATCAAGTCTCAAGTTCTGGCGGACTTCCTCGAGGAATGGACCCCTCCAGCTCAGCCCGCCCTCCAGGTCAAAGACCCGGTGTGGACGCTTAACACCGTCGGAGCGTACGGTGTTGCGGGCGCAGGGGTGGGCGCTGTTATCACCACACCTGAGGGGCAGCGCCTGTTGTACTCGGCGCGCCTAGCATTTCCGGCTACGAACAACATGGCCGAATGTGAGGCGTTACTCATCGGCCTTGGGAAGCTCAAAACGATGGGAGCAAGGTGAGTCCTCGTCCGCACTGATTCCCGGTTAGTGGCGGGCCATGTGGACAAGTCATACCAGGCCAAGGACCCGGAGCTAGCCAAGTACCTAGCAGCCGTACGAGCGAAGGAACGACACTTTTTGGGTCTCACGGTGAAGGCCATCCCTCTAGTAGACAACGAGCAAGCTGACGTCCTGGCCAAGGCTGCCAGTCAGCAGCTCCCAATTCCCGAAGGGGCATTTTACGAAATCCTGCCAGCGGCGGCCATAGCGCAGGATAATCGGGATGCGGCCCTCGTCCACCAGATCACCAGCGGGGTGGTGGTGGGAACTTTTCGCTTTTACGCAGGGCATCGCGGAACCGGATGACCCCTCCGAGCTCCGGCGTTTGCAACACCGCGCTAGGTCCTTCCAGGTGCTCAACGGGGCGCTCTACAAGAAGGGGGTCTACGCACCGCTCCTGTGGTGCCTCCCGCGCGAAGAAGGAAAGCGCCTCCTCGCAGAAATTTATGCTGGTCTCTGCGGCTCGCACCTCAACCAAGGTCTCACGGTGGGCAAGGCATTGAGCGGGGTTTTATTGGCCAACACCGCCGCAGATGCCCAGGATCTCGTGTGCCGTTGTCAAGGTTGCCAATGGATTGGAAGGGCTATCCACAGGCCCCCGACAAGCCTCCATCCCATACCCCCGGTATGGCCGCTGGCGCGGTGGGGCATCGACGTCGTGGGACCGCTTCCCAGGGCCCCAGGAGACCTGCGATTCGTCGTGGGTGCTCTGGAGTACTTCTCCAGGTGGCTGGAGGCGGAAGCTCTGGCCAAGATTATCTCGGCAGCTCTGCAGCGCTTCCTCTGGCAGAACATCATATGTCGATTCGGCGTGCCTAGGGAGATCACCGTCGACAACGGTCTGCAATTCGATGCAGCCCCATTCAAAGAATTCTGCGGCAACGTGGGCATCACCCTCCGGTTCGCTTCGGTCGGACACCCACAGTCCAACGGGGTGGTGGAGCGGTCACACCTGAAGAAATAAAGGCTGGCTCACGGCGGGTCCTCGTCCAAGCACCAGACGAGGAACGCCAATTGTCTGTGGATCTCCTTGACGGAGACCAGGCAAGCGCAACACAGCACGTCATAAAATACGCGCGACAGATGGTACGCATCGCAATCGTTCGCTGTACCCGCGCAAATTCTGACCAGGAGACCTCGTCCTTAAGATGGCACTCCACGCGGAGACGGTAGGCAAGCTCGAGTCCAAATGGGAAGGCCCATACATCGTTGCGGAGGCCCTGTAGAAGGGAGCGTATCGCTTAGCCACCTTGGAGGGGCACACGCTCCGCCACACATGGAATGCGGACAGGCTGCAGCGGTATTACACCTAAGTCGAGCACACGAGGGCAAGGGCCTTCCACGGCTTCGGCGGACGCAAGCGGCTAGCGGTTAGTGCCTTAACCCTTGTAACCGCTCACCTGCGCAAACGGGAATTTAATAAAGTGCATCGTTCATGCAAATTCTCCCGTTTTCATACCAAAAGCACGCTGGGATCACCTTCGTGCACGCGTGCATGAGCATGAATAAAGGCGCGTGGGGGCGCCTCGCGCGCGATACGGACTCTCAATAAGGCGTAGCGTCGAGGTCCGCCTCCGCACGCACTCTATGGAGTATAAATAAGGCGTGAGCGGCGAGTTCGCCTCCGCACACAATTTCACACCCGCAGCGCGCGGAGGCTCGCGTCGCGCGCGATCTCTGAACTCTAAATAAGACGTAGCGTCAAGGTCCGCCTCCGCACGCACTCTACGAAGTATAAATAAGACGTAGCGATGAGGTTCGCCTCTGCACGCAATTTCACCGCCCGCAACGTGCGGAGGCTCGCCTCCGTGCGCAGTCTACGGACTCTAAATAAGACATAGCGTCGAGGTCCGCCTCCGCACGCACTCTCCGGAGTATAAAAAAGATGTGAATGCCATCCCTACGCACTCTATGGGGTATAAACAAAACGCGAACCCCGCGCATGCATGGGCGTTGCCCCAGTGCGTACTCTTCGGAGTATAAATAAGACGTGGATGCTATCCCTGCGCACTCTACGGAGTATAAATAAGATGCGAATCCCACGCACGCATGGGCGTTGCCCCAGTGCGTACTCTTCAGAGTATAAATAAGATGTGGATGTTGATCCCACGCACTCTCCGGAGTATAAAAAAGACGTGGATGCTATCCCTGCGCACTCTACGGAGTATAAACAAGACGCAAACCCCACGCACACATGGGCATTGCCCCAGTGCGTACTGTTTGGAGTATAAATAAGATGTGGATGTCGATCCCATGCACTCTCCAGAGTATAAAAAAGACGCGGATGCTGTCCCTGCGCACTCTACGGAGTATAAACAAGACGCGAACCCCGCGCACGCATGGGCGTTACCCCAGTGCGTACTCTTCGGAGTATAAATAAGACGTGGATATCGATCCCACGCACTCTCCGGAGTATAAAAAAGACGCGGATGCTGTCCCTGTGCACTCTACGGAGTATAAACAAGACGCGAACCCCGCGCACGCATGGGCGTTGCCCCAGTGCGTACTCTTCGGAGTATAAATAAGACGTGGATGTCGATCCCACGCACTCTCCAGAGTATAAAAAAGACATAGATGCTATCCCTGCGCACTCTACGGAGTATAAACAAGACGCGAACCCCGCACACGCATGGGCGTTGCCCCAGTGCGTACTCCGCGGAGTATAAATTAGACGTGGTCGAAGCTCCCACGCATGCAACGACTAGGCATCAGCTCTGCTGCCACCACTTTGAAGGGTAGGGGACGGAGTGCTCGCGCGTCTACTTCGACTAGGCACCAGCTCCGCTACCACCACTTCGAAGGGTAGGGGCGGGCGCTCGGCGTCGCCGACTGGCGCCGCTCTGCGCCACCACCGAGGGTAGGGGCGGGCGCGCGACGTCTACGCCGACCAGGCGCCCGGCTCGCGCCACCGCCGAATGGTAGGAAGCGGGCGCTCGTGCGTCTCGTCGACAGGCGCCGCCCGCTGCCACCACTCGAAGGTAGGGATGGGCGCTCGCGTGTCTACCTCGACTGGCGCCGGCTCGCTACCACCACCGAAGGGTAGGGGCGGGCGCCGCGCGTCTACTTTGACTAGGCGCCGGCTCGCTGCCACCACCGAAGGTAGGAGGCGGGCGCCGCGCGCATACGCTGACTCAGCGCCGGCTCGCCGCCACCACTCGAAGGTAGGGGCGGGCGCTCGGCGTCTTCGCCGACCAGGTGCGGCTCGCTGCCACCACCGAAGGTAGCGGACGGAGCGCTCGCGCGTCTACCTCGACTATCGTCGCTCCGCGCCACCACTTGAAGCTCGGGTGAGGCGCAGCGTTCGCAAGCCTGCTTGCTACTATCAGAGTGAGGGGCGACATCAAGCCTGGATACCCGTGCTTTACATGACCCCCAGCTCACAGCATATTACATAACCAAAAGAGCACAGGAGAGTTGTCGCTTAACCCAAGTAAGACAGTTGCATTACAGAAGCAGACATACACACGGCGCGGAACGCACCAAAACCTGGAATTATTCCTATGAGTCCGCGCCATCTTCGCCGCGACAAGTGCCCGCACCGCCTTCGCTGCGCCGAGGGACCTCTTCGAGCCAGCGAAGCACGTCCCCCTCGTTCCGCAGCGTCCGCCGTAAAGCAACCATGGTGGCGCCCTCCCCGATGTAATTCCAAATCCGGTCATGGAAGTTTCAGGTGGTGGGCTGGGAGGCGCGAACGGCATCAGATATCACCCCCGGCTGGGTAGGCAAGTCAAGCTGAGGGTTCGCCAGCTCATTGACATGCTCACACCCACCGACGTGCAGCAAGGCGAAGGCAAGACCAGCACTCATGTAGCCGCAGTGGGTGCCGAAAGCCTTGGCGCCGGGAAGGGCGACGCTCGAGCCCTCCTCGATTCGCCCAAGCGTCTCCATCTAGTCTTGGCGGCTATGAGTGGCGTCCTCCACATGCACGGAAAGCCCCCGGAGGGCCCGCTCCAAAGATTCCATTGCACTCCACGCGGAGGCACACGTGTTGTCCCAGGATAATGCCTTCTCAGCAACGGAGGCAATAAGCTGTTCCTTCTTCGCCTCTAGCGCGGAGATTCGCTGAAGAAGGGTGGTCTGCTCCTCCGTCGCAACGCACTGAGCCTCCTCCATCACGCGTTGTGCGGCCAGTGCCGCGTTCTTTGCGTTCGCGCCCACCAGCTGCGCATCGTCGATAGCCTCGTCCCGCTCCGCCATCAGCACCCGAATGTGCTCGACCTTGGCGGCGTTGGCGTTGTCCGCGACGCGCAGCTGGTCCTCCAGTGCCCTCCGCTCGCGCGCGCGAGTCTCCTTGAGAGCTTTCCTAATTGCAAGCATCTACATGAGCGTAACAACAAAGGTTATCCATCAGATAAGCAAAGGATATGCAGCGAGAACAGAGACCGTTACCCTCATTTCCGATGCACCCAGCGCGAGCGCCAAAAGGTCGCCCCCGCAGGACTGCAGTGCCTGTCAATCTAGGTGGCTGCCAGCATACTCTGCCACCTCGCTCCAGGCGCGAAGCGTCTCCCACCGAGGGACGAAGTCGGAGACGCCAAGCCCTACAGCCCCCGCCTCAGCGCCTTCGGCAGCAGGTGGGGCGCACACAGTCCCCTGCTCAATCAGGCCGGTGACATCGCGGGCACCCCCATTGCTTGATTTTTGTCCTCGTCGGGGAGACCTTGTCTCACCTGATGTTGACGGAATAAGCGAGCAAATCGGGGAGAGTTTCGCGAAGTCGCGGGAGGAAAATGAACTACACCTACCTCCAGTACCCTCTACCGCGGCCTCCACCTGGGTTATGATCACTTCGCTGGCCTGAGGAGCGACAACCCTCCCAGCTTCAGGAGCATCCCCGCTAGGTGTCAGGACCTTAGTCACTGGGCCTGCCACGCTGAACCGGCCCTCGAAGATGGCAGCGACTGCACCTGAGGTCGTTTCGCCTTCGGAGTCGCAGGTGAAGCTTCCGTGGTTATCTTGGCAGCCGCGGAAGCCGTCGTCAGAGACAACGCTGCGGTTGCCGCTGGAGGTGACGAGGCATCATCTTCAAGAACAACGAGGCATGCGCCCGTCGCCTCGCCACCATATAAGGCCTCGTCGGGAGTTACGTGCCTCCCCGAACCGGTCGATCCGAGCTCAACGCCCGTCTCGCCCCCCATCCTCACGCTCTAGATCGGCGGCACGACCGGCGAGCTGAAGGCAATGGTCTCCGATTGGACCTCGCATCGAGAGGATGGCGCCACCGCCATCACGCCGCTCGGCGATTCCGTATGCACCGGGCGCTCCGAAACAGGAATTTCCAAAACCTCGCATACCCGATTAATCCGCCGTTTCTTTGCCAAGGAAGTTGCGGACTCATGGGCCTTGTGCTCCTTCGCCGTGTACGGCCCAAGAACCGCAACCACTGCGCGCTCCGCATCTTCTAACCGGCGTACTGCGTGCACAAGCGAAATATCACACCTAAGGGTTTGCAACCACCCAGGTGGTACTTGGCATATGGCAGGGATACTTACAGGGTGCGGAGGGTCTATGGAGCGAAGACACCCCCGGGTGGATGCCGTCCTTCCGGTCGGGCCCCCGCGCTCATACTTCCAGTTACAAGAAAGCAGGGATACCCGTACATGGTGAACTCCTCGACGAGGTCACGCATGTTGAACCAGAGTGCGACCCCAGCAAGTCTCCGTGCTTGTTGCTCATCGCTGGGCCGAGGCGTCACATCCGGACAGCGGTCGAACGATATCGGCTCTCCCCGGCTTCGGAGGCCGCTCGTGCTCGTCACGAGGTAGTAGAAGGATGTAAGGTCCCCACCTAAGCCCAGCAGGCCTGTTAGAAGGATGTAAGGTCTGAAATGGGACATATGTAATGACACGAGTGCCCCTGAGGGGAATACTCACATGTAAGGGTATAACTGTACAAGTGCCCATCGTTTGGATATATATATGGCATAGGCCACAGGGAGGAACCCGAAGCCATTCACTTACTCAACTCTCCACTACCACACTCTCTCTCTGTTTGGTCTGTAACCACAACAGGATGCTTTATGTTTGTGAAATGAAGTGCGTTATCAATTGGATGTTTTATGTCTGTGAAATGAATTGAGATGTGAAATGTATCTAAAATGAAATGAGATGTGTGAATTGTATGTTTTATGTCTGTGATTATCTGCTTGTTTCAGAGGGCATGGCTAGCATTTCCTGAGGCTAGCCAATAAATAGAAATAGATTTAGGGGTAGAAAAGAACATCACAGACGGTTTTTAGTTACAAGCCGTCTGTGATAGGTGACATATCACAGACGGTTTGTAAACATAAACCGTCTGTGATAATCAGATATCACAGACGGTTTTCAGTTAAAAACCGTCTGTGATATTGATATATCACGAGCGGTTGTCAAACCGCTGCGTGATAACCTTTGATTATCATCGACCCATAAATTGAGCGGTTGTAAAACCGCTCGTGATGAGGTTTTTGAACCGTCTGTGATGTCCTTTTCTATAGTAGTGAAAGATCTTGTCACCAGGTCATCCAAGGATGATTCGATTAGATCTGTTCAATATAACCATCCACGAATAGGCAACTCTACTAGATCTACTTAATATTCCACCTACGAACGGGCGATTCGAGCAGATCTACCCAGTGTTCCACCTACAAAACATGATGAAATATACTTAAATTTTTAGCGAGCAAACTACTTATCTATCACTGATGACGCTCCCAAGAACCGCTTCCAGCTCCTTAAGCGACTTCTCATCCAGTCCCCACCGGACGGCGCCATCTGTTGTGGCTACATGCCAAACAGCAGAGAAGGGGACTAGTAGAAGAGGAAGAGGAGAGCCAGATCTGTGGGAGAGTTGGTGAGAATGAGAGGATGTCCCTCCTCCTGCCCCTCCTGGGGGTTTATATACATGAGTGGGGTAGAATGGGAAATCCCCATTCTACCCCTTAGTACTTACACAGGATAAGGGTACATTGGTATATTTACACTGGTATATTCCTCTACGCTATTGAGCCTATTACATGTTGGACTAGTTGCACGGCCCAATCACGGGGGGTTGGGCCACCCCCCACAACACATCCTATCAATGTTCCTCCAATGGGTAGAATCGACGATATGTCTTATCATTCTATCTTTCTTACACTCCCCCGAGTGCCAATATAGCAATCTTGCATCCTTTCCTTGCAGGAGGTCCTTGTTTCGCCTCGATGCCCTCGCCGCAATCGGAGTCATTCTTACACTTGTATCGGGATACTTTGCATACCGGACAAACATGTAATTTTGTATACTATTTACAGTAAAGCATACAATTATTCGGACATGCATGTATTCTTTCTACTTCCATTCTCAATGGACAAAGAACCTTCTTGGTTTCATAGGTGGTTCTTGGCAACACACATCCCTCTGGATTTTTGTTAGGAGACCTAACAACCTTGTGTATTGCGGCTTGCAGCCTAGGAATAAAGGTTTCTCCAGTTCCTTCATCAAGCCCACGAATTTTCCAAACTCTCTCTCACTATAGTTTCCTTGTTCATCGCGTAGCATCTGATCCAAATTGTCGTCATACAACCTATCCTCATCGAAAAGACCGTCTACAACCAGCATATCGTTGTCTCCCTCGATGATGTTATAATTACCTTCCTGTATAATCTTGTCTTCACCGTGATTGGTCCAACATGTATACCCATTTTTGAAACCCCTTCGAATCAAGTGAGCTTCGATCTGCGTTGAGTTGATAAATATCTTTAGATTATCGCAATTAATGCATAGATAATGCATATATTCCATTCCCTTCTTCAATATATCCTGCTCAGCCGCTCTTCTAAAACTAGACATGCCATTAATGTACTCTTCACTCACATGGTTCCGAACATACATCTAGCTACGGACCATCTACGTTATGCATGTAACAAATTAGTGTCAAATTGGATTATTAATGCTACTATAGCAGGGTATAGTAGCTACGTACTACTCATGAAGTAAATTATATATCAACCAAGAATATATTAAAGTAAACTAGGAGTAGTGACCCATTCTTAAATTGAAGCAAACTACCAAATATAAAAGTTAGATCTAAATCTAGCTAGCACCTCTTTTTATTACAAGGCATATAATTAGAAATGCGAACGGGCCTCTAGCCTAGCGGTTAGAGCACTCTAGTAGCACCCCTCAGGTCCTGGGTTCGACTCCCAGTGGGAGCGAATTTCAGGCTGAGGGAAAAAAATCCCCTCGCTTCCCCCATAAGCCAAAGCACAGGTCTAAGGCTCGCCCAGGTCGCTGGTCGCAGGTCGTTGGTCTACGGATCACCCTGGTTGTTCTCACATGGGTTGATGCCGCTGTGTCAGGGTGGGGCAAGGGTTCGGGGATTTTCTCGATCTGCGTGAGAAGATCTTCTTCTTAAAGCAATGCCTGCGGGCTGTCTTACCCCCCGCAGGTCGAGTTTTTTTATAATTAGAAATAAATACTAACCTTTAATCACCAAGAACAAATCGATCTACATACAGCTAGCTTGATCTATGTCGAGACCCGAATATACAAATTCGGACTCTACTGTGTACTCTGCACTAGTCCAGGATCACGCTAGTGCACACAGCGTAAACAAAGATAAATATCATCCACATCACGATATTCTAAAGGAAATCCAAATTATATTAATAACCAACAGAGTACGACCTTATGGCCAAGCTTACAATTATTAGCCTGAAGGGCTTTAAAGAAACTAGCAGAGGAAATCCAAAATTAGCGTAGTAGCCACTCGACATGCCCACAGCAATCGATCGGGAGCGAAGTCCTAATCCGTGAAGTCCTCGTAGTAGCCTCCTTCTAGCAACTCCCGCTGATCTGGTCCCTCCTCCTCAATCGAGCAACATGGGCATAAAGCCGTGAGTACATTGGTACTCAAGCAAGTCGTTTGTAACAAATGAATGCAATATAATATGCAAAGCTTAACAATGGATGGCTGAAAGGTTAGTTTTGCATGAAGCGACAATTTGAAGTAAATACAATATATAGATTGAAAAGCATATTTAACAACAGACACTAAGTAAATATATCAAAGGAATTGAATACAACCACAAGTGAACTAACCATTCACTTCCCATCTCAAACCAATCAAATTTTCATAAAGACTCTACCCTCGTGTGAAATCACCGAGCATTGTCCATGACCGGGACACGGCTATTCGAATAGTTTTACACTCTGCAGAGGTTGCACAACTGTACCCACACGATGTGATTAGCCTCAGCTTAAGGAAATCACAACAAGGCTTTTACAATGATCCATCTCCACCCGATCCCACTCGCTAAGGATTCGCCGTCGAGTAGGGTAACCCCCTAGTCGATAATTGCCCCCTCTTGCGCCACACAACATCAGTAGTAAAACCAAAGTAGAGACTTCTCAAATTATTATGCCAGTCTATCCCATACTAGACATGTGGTTTGCACGATTAAGCTCGGATCAATGGCGCACAAAGTTAAGTCCTTAACAATTACCCAGTGAAGCATCCACATCCCAATGTGCATCCGGCACCCCTTTATCGCACGATCATTCGCCCAAGTGAAAGCCAAGTTTGTATAACCAATGCCCATGACACTACCCATGTCATGACATACCAATTTTATAACGTGGCTAACCACCACGTTCAAGTAAATCATTAAGTCGATTAATTAACCACATGTGATGACAGATCCCGAACTAATAGGAAGCGAGGCTAAGCGATCGAACGTAACCCCATGTGACAATTATTATTTTATCACTAAATAATTCCCAATCCTAAGGTGTCAATGGATTCATGGTAGTCAAATTATCATGGAGGATTTAATCAATTAGGAGTATAACTACCAATACAAGGTTTTATTAATAAATAGCAATGCATGATAATTTGAAACAAAATAATACATAATAGATTGAAATCTGGGTTCAACATGATCAAAGAATACGACTTGCCTTGGCCTTGCTCAGATGAGGGCTCTTGGTCTTCAAATCCAACTTCCGCTCCCTCGAACACGCGATCTAACGAGAGAAAGCGAGACGAAAAGAGAAAATAAATTCAAATAAAATTCAAATGAACTCCAAAAACTTTCAAACCTGAACCAAAAGGTAGAGCTCAATTTTAGATGAATTTAGAAAAAAGAACGGGGTCAATCGGAGCTAGGATGAGGGAGAACGGGCTCTTGGAAAATTGGATTTTCTGAAAATCAGGAAAATTGGAAAAGTGCAACGTCTTTGTGGACCGGCGCACGGGAGGCTGAGTTCACGGTGAACCCGCGCACGAAACGATCGCGGGCGGCGGCTGCCGACGCGCGACTAGGGGTGAGGTGGCGGTGGCGTGGCGGACACGCAAGCGTTAGGGTCGACATGGCCCGGCTTGCGTGGCGCTTCGGGAGCACTGCCGCGGGCGACGGACGGCGTGGTGCGGCGCGTGGGCGATCCGGCCGTCGGCCCAGATCGCTCACGGGTCACGGCTCGGGCCGACGGGCGGGACCCACAAGGCGGCGGCACGGCTCACATGGACCGGCGCACGGAAGGCGGGACGCGGGCGCGGCGTCGATCTTGGCGCGGCGCGTGCACGGCGCGAGGCGGCGCGGCCGAGGCGGCGCGCGCGCGCGCGGCGTCGCCGGCGGCGCGGCGGCGGGTTGCGGCGGCGGCGATCGAGGTGGCGGGACGACGACGCAGCGGGCGGGCTCACCGCGGTGGCGAACAGCAGACGGCGGCGGCGGCTCTCGGCGGCGCACGGCCGCGCAAAAGATGACGAGGGCGACGGCTGGGGCGGCGGCTCGCGGCGGCGGCGGCGAGAGCGGCGGCTCGGGATGCGGAAGCCGAGGGGGCGGCCGGCTTTTATACACGGACCCCGAGGTGTCCGCGACGGGGACGGCAGCGGCGGCGAGAGTCCGGCTCGGAGACGGGGAAGACGAGTCCGGGTCGGGGACGACCTGACAGGTGGGCCCCACCTGTCGGTGGCGCGGGTGAGCAGGCGGCCGGGATGCGGGGGGCGCGGGCGCTGGCGCAGCGGATGACGGCCACGTGGCGATCATCGGGGAGGCCAAGGCGGAGCGGCGCGGGCGCGGATGCCTGACGCGTGGCACGGCGCGCGCGCTGGGTCGGGCGGAGCGAGGCGGGTTGGGCGGTGGTGGGTTTCGACCATTGGCGGTTGGGGAATTTTGGTATTTTTCTTTTTCATAAATTCATTTAAATCCTTTTGAGCTCTAGAAAATAGCAAATAAATCCAGAAAAATCCAGAAAAAATCCAATAAATTCCTTGAGACACAAGGAACTCAAATAAAATAACTTTGGCAAATGTTCATGTTCAGATTATTCATATTAAATCCTTTTAATTCATAAAATTTCATTTAAGCTTTAATTAATTTCAGAAAAAAAATTCAAATGGTGAATTTTATTTTAAAAGCTTCAAAAATACTCTGAAAATCAGGATGTTACAAACCTCCCCCCCTTAAACGGAATCTCACCCGAGATTCGGCTCTCTAAAGAATAGGTTTGGAAACTCCGCTTTGAGATCCTCCTCGCTTTCCTGTGTTGCTTCCTCCTCTGAATGATTGCTCCATGAACTTTGCAAAAGCGAACGACTCTTCTTCTAGTGACTCGCTCGACACTTCCAAGATTTTGATGGGATGCTCTTTATAGGACAGATCCTCACCGAGATCCACGACCTCAATTGGCACTTGCTTCCTCTGGCACTCGCAAGCACTTCTTCAATTGAGACACATGAAAAACATCGTGTATCCCGCTCAAGTTCTCGGGTAGCTCCAGCTGATAGGCAACTTCTCCCTTGCGCTTCAAAATCTTGAATGGCCCCACATACCTTGGTGCTAGCTTTCCTTCATTTGAAAACGCTTAACACCTTTGAAAGGTGTGATCTGAGATACACATTATCATTGGGCTCAAAGCTTAAATCTCTTCTACGAGTATCGGCATAACTCTTTTGCTCGGCTTGAGCTGCTTTCAGCCTTTCTTGAATCAAGCGCACTTTTCTTGACTTCTTGCAAACACTCTCGCCCAAAAATTTGCCTTTCTCTGTTTCTTTCCAATTGAGAGGGTCCTACACTTCCGACCATACAAAGCCTCAAGCGGTGACATCTGCAAACCGGCACAGTAAGCGTTGTTGTAGGAAAATTCTGCAAAGGTAGGCAATTGTCCCACTTAGCTCCGTGATCCAAAACACATGCTCTCAGCATATCCTCTAGGATTTGATTTACACGCTCTGTCGACCATCGATGCTGTGGGTGATAAGTGTGCTGAAATTCAGATGAGTACCCATCGCGTGGAAACTACTCCAAAATCGTGAAGTGAACTGCGATCCACGATCCGACACAATCCTCTTAGGAACTCCATGGAGACTCACAATTACGGACATATACAATTCGCCAACTTATCTCCGAATATGTGGTTTTGATGGAAGGAAATGGGCTACCTTTGTCAATCGATCCACAATTACCCATATCGAGTCGTAACCTTCCTTGGTCTTGGGTAGACCTGTGATGAAATCCATGCCCACATCTTCCCACTTCCACTCGGGAATTTTCAGCGGTTGCAACAATCTGCGGGTCTTTGATGCTCTGCTTTCACTACCGCAAACATCACATAGTGCTACATACTCTGCTATTTCTCGCTTCATACCGCCACCAAGTACTTATCCTTGATGTCTGATACATCTTGGTACTGCTGGATGAATTGAATATAATGACTCGTGTGCCTCTTTAAGCAACAATTGCTTTAACTCTTCCTTATTGGGTACGCACAATCGCTTCTTGTACCATATGATACCCCGATCATCCTCCACAAAACTCGTCGCTTTTCCTTCCTTCAATCCAACCTTGATCCATTGGATATTTTCATCCTCGGTTGCGCTGACGAATCGACTATCCAAGGTCGGTTTGCAAGTCCAAAGCGCCAACATCCCTTCTTCAACCAACTCCAAACCGAGCTTTTGGAATTCCTCGTGCAATTTGGTTGACTCTCCTTGACCATAATTGTGTTGCAATATACCTTCTGCTCAACGCATCCGCCACTCGTTGGCTTTTCTGGGTGATAGTGGATTCCAATGTCATAGTCCTTTATCAACTCCAACCATCTTCTTTGTCTTAGGTTAAGGTCGATTGGGTGAAGATATACTTCAAGCTCTTATGATCCGTGTAGATCTCACATCATTACCCATCGGGTAGTGTCGCCATATTTTCGTGGCATGCACAATCGCCGCTAACTCCAAATCGTGCGTAGGGTAGTTCTCCTCATGTGGCCTCAAGCGACGCGATGCATAAGCTACCACTCTTTTGTCTTGCATCAATCGCACCTAAACCTTTGCGGAGGCGTCACAATAAATCTCAAAATCTTTCTTGATGTCAGGCAAAATTAAGACTGGTGTTGTTGTCAGACTTTCCTTTAACTTCCGAAAACTCTTCTCGCACTCTGGCGTCCATTCAAACTTCTTTTCCTTCTTTAGTAGCTGGGTAAGGGGTCGGGCTACACTGGAGAACCCTTCAATGAATCTCCGATAGTAACCTGCCATTCCTAGGAAGCTTCGGACCTGGGTCACTGACGTGGGTGCCTTCCAGGTGAGCACATCTTGTACTTTCCCTGAGTCAACGGACACTCCCTCTGCTGTCAACACATGACCCAAAAAGGCAACTTCCTTCATCCAAAATTCACACTTGCTGAACTTAGCATACAACTTGTGCTCCCGCAATCTTTGCAATACCAATCTCAAATGCTCCTCATGCTCCTCCTCATTCTTGGAGTAGATCAGAATGTCATCAATGAACACAACGACAAACTTGTCCAAGTAGTCCATGAACACCTTGTTCATCAGGTACATAAAGTAGGCTGGGGCATTGGTTAGGCCAAAGGACATCACGGTGAACTCGTATAATCCATAACGAGTTGAGAAGGCTGTCTTGGGTATGTCCTCGGTCGAATCCTCATTTGGTGATACCCGATCTCAAATCAATCTTGGAAAACACTCCAGCTCCTTTTAATTGATCGAACAGATCATCAATTCTGGGCAACGGGTACTTGTTCTTGATGGTAACTTCATTGAGAGCTCGGTAATCCACACACATACGCTGGCTACCATCCTTCTTCTTGACGAACAATACTGGTGCTCCCCACGGAGAGGTACTGGGTCTGACATACCCTTTATCCAATAACTCTTGTATCGCTTCTTTAATTCGCTAACTCATTGGCGGGCATTCGGTAAGGTCTCTTGGAAATTGGTGAGGTGCACGGTGCTAACTCAATTGCAAACTCTACTTCTCTTTTGGTGGCATCCCGGGAGATCATCGGGAAAAACATCGGGATATTCTCTGGCAACTGGTACTTCATTTAGGGCAATCCCTTTACTTTGGCACACCATCACTTTTTCTGGCTGCTTCATGTCGGCTTCAAATCTAACCTTGCTTCCATCGGGACCGTCCAAAGTGACTGCTCGGCTTCCACATTCCAATCTTCGCTTGATGCTTCTTGAGCCAATCCATACCCAAAATTACGTCCAAAGACTGGATATTCAGCACAACCAAATCTGCGGAGAACTCTACTCCTTGGATGGCTATCCTAACTTTGGGGCATCCTAGGTTTGTACTCATCTCAGAGCCTGGGGATTGAACCAATAAAATGGAACCAAGTGCAACGACTTCCAACTTATGCTTTAGAGCAAAACTCAGAAACAAGCGAATGTGAAGCTCCGAATCAAACAAAAGCGTGGCGGTGCTCGAATTTATGGGAACTTACCAATCACCACATCCGCGCCGCTTGAGCCTCCTCCATGGTGGCGTGGTTCACCTGGCCACGCATCACGATCTGCGATCCTTTGTTGGGTTGATTTGATCCTTGAGGTGCTCGCGCCCCGATCTCGCTGCAGTGCGATGCAGTGTGGCTCCCAAGCTGAAGCGAACCGGTGTCAACGCGGTATTTTGCGGGCATTTGTTGGCATAATGTCCCGTCTCATTGCATTTGAAACAAGTGATCGCTGACATGGGCTTGGTAATCCTCTGCTGTTGGCTTCCCACTGGATTTGGTTTTGGCGTCAAGAAAAGCGACGGGAGCTGGTGCGGGAGTTTTGAATCCCGCTCGCGAGGAACTCGAGCTGGCTGAAAATTACCAGCGGGCTCTCGAGCTTGGTGCATCTGTGATCCTTGCTGCATCATTCTTCTCTTGCGAGATTCTTCCAACTCGCGATGACTTTCCTCAATGAGCATTGCTTTGTCCACCATGTTTTGGAAGCGGCATAATCATGTCCCACTACGAACTTTCAATCTCGGTTCAATCCTTTCTTGAACCTCTTCGCGAGCATCATCGTGGCGACATCTTACGGAGCATAACGGCCAACCGAGTGAACTTGTTGAGATATTCACTCACGGACATGTTCTTCTCTGCAACTCCGAAATTCTTCCTTCTTCATTTCGATCACCCCATCCAGGATATGGGCATGACGAAAAGCTCCTGCGAACTCAGCCCAAGTGATGCTCTCGGATCCTCGTGGCGGCACAATAATTTTCCCACCACTCGTTGCGGCACCCTCAAGCCGATGGGCTGCATACAACACCTTCTCGCGATCCGTACTTTGGGCAAGGTTAAGCTTCTTTTCCATCGAACGCATCCGGTCATCGGCTTCTAGTGGCTCGTAAGACCGTGAATAGGTAGGAGGCCTTGTCCTCATAAATTCGCAAACTTGACCTTTGGCGAATCGGTGGAGGCATGGCCATGTCTTGATTCTGTCGATTCATCATGGCGTTCATGTTCGCATCATGGTGTTCATCAACCGAGTGCAGGCTGCCATGAAGCGACTCAAGGTTGGATCCATCCAGCTGGGTTTGCATCTTGCTCGGAGTTGCTCGGCGCCTCGGGATCGACTCATCGACCACGTCTGCGGAGCTCGGGTATCAACCATCTGAAAAGAAAGATCACTTGCTTGAGGACGGCTTCACAGGCTTACGGTAAGAGGAAAAGCAAAGATAAGTGGTAAGTTCGTCTAAGGGGATATTCTAATGGTAAATCCTAAACTAAACAATCACTTAGCGAAAAGCTAACAAAAGAACAAATAAATCACTTCAATAAAAGGTTTGATATGACTGCAACATATTGCTTTTGAGGGCAAAACCGCAGCTCACATCACACTCAATGCAAACAAAACCACTTCCTAACCGATGCTATCCTATGCTACGGTCTACTCTTCCGCTCCCACTCGGGTCGGCGAGTGCGGTGTGCGATCTTCCTCTTCTTCCTCTGCATCGCTGTAGAGCGTCCATCGGTTGCGGAAGCGCATTGTAGGCGCGCTGCTGGAATGACGAGTTGAAGGTACTCTCGGCGATCATCTGCCATGCGTTGCCTTTCCTCCGGGCTGGGTGGCGTAGGCGAAGGTGGAGGTGTTGGCGTCCGCAGAGTGTACTCCTCAGGTTCATACTTTCTCTTGTATTCCTGGATGAACTTGGTCATACTGATCTTATACCGTCGATGAGTTGAGCAACGGCCTTGCGTGCAGCCGCTATGGATTTGAACCTTTGAAGGCGTGGTGTACGACGTGACCTCCAACTTGATAGTGAAGTACAACCGTGTGAAATGGTACCCTCTTACTTCATCATCCATGGGCTGTACATTGGTGTTCTTTTGAAACCAAGACTTCTTAGCGAGACTCAAGCACTCTCCTCCATCCTCGACTGCTATAGTTGCTTTGCGACATCTACAAAGACGGCACAAGATAAGAGTCGATTTAAAAATTTTCATTTTCGCAGAAATTTTAAGGTGAGAGGCAAGAGTCCCTAAGAATAAGGTAAGAGAGTAAAGAATTTGCTAAATATCAGGTTTGGTTGTTTTGTCTTTAGAAAATAGGTTTTTGAATTTTTGAGACAACGACTAACTTAGGTTTTCGTCCTACAGTCGATATGGCTCTGATACCATCTCTGTCGAGACCCGAATATACAAATTCGGACTCTACTGTGTACTCTGCACTAGTCCAGGATCACGCTAGTGCACACAGCGTAAACAAAGATAAATATCATCCACATCACGATATTCTAAAGGAAATCCAAATTATATTAATAACCAACAGTGCGACCTTATGGCCAAGCTTACAATTATTAGCTTTGAAGGGCTTTAAAGAAACTAGCAATGAAATCCAAAATTAGCGTAGTAGCCACTCGACATGCCCACAGGCAATCGACTGGGGAGCGAAGTCCTAATCCGTGAAGTCCTCGTAGTAGCCTCCTTCTAGCAACTCCTGCTGATCTGGTCCCTCCTCCTCAACTGAGCAACATGGGCATAAAGCCGTGAGTACATTGGTACTCAGCAAGTCGTTTGTAACAAATGAATGCAATATAATATGCAAAGCTTAACAATGGATGGCTGAAAGGTTAGTTTTGCATGAAGCGACAATTTGAAGTAAATACAATATATAGATTGAAAAGCATATTTAACAACGGACACTAAGTAAATATATCAAAGGAATTGAATACAACCACAAGTGAACTAACCATTCACTTCCCATCTCAAACCAATCAAATTTTCATAAAGACTCTACCCCTCGTGTGAAATCACCGAGCATTGTCCATGACCGGGGACACGGCTATTCGAATAGTTTTACACTCTGCAGAGGTTGCACAACTGTACCCACACGATGTGATTAGCCTCAGCTTAAGGAAATCACAACAAGGCTTTTACAATGATCCATCTCCACCCGATCCCACTCGCTAAGGATTCGCCGTCGAGTAGGGTAACCCCTAGTCGATAATTGCCCCTCTTGCGCCACACAACATCGATAGTAAAACCAAAGTAGAGACTTCTCAAATTATTATGCCAGTCTATCCCATACTAGACATGTGGTTTGCACGATTAAGCTCGGATCAATGGCGCACAAAGTTAAGTCCTAACAATTACCGGCGAAGCATCCACATCCCAATGTGCATCCAAAGCACCCCCTTTATCGCACGATCATTCGCCCAAGTGAAAGCCAAGTTTGTATAACCAATGCCCATGACACTACCCATGTCATGACATACCAATTTTATAACGTGGCTAACCACCACGTTCAAGTAAATCATTAAGTCAGGATTAATTAACCACATGTGATGACAGATCCCGAACTAATAGGAAGCGAGGCTAAGCGATCGAGCGTAACCCCATGTGACAATTATTATTTTATCACTAAATAATTCCCAATCCTAAGGTGTCAATGGATTCATGGTAGTCAAATTATCATGGAGGATTTAATCAATTAGGAGTATAACTACCAATACAAGGTTTTATTAATAAATAGCAATGCATGATAATTTGAAACAAAATAATACATAATAGATTGAAATCTGGGTTCAACATGATCAAAGAATACGACTTGCCTTGGCCTTGCTCAGATGAGGGCTCTTGGTCTTCAAATCCAACTTCCGCTCCCTCGAACACGCGATCTAACGAGAGAGAAAGCGAGACGAAAAGAGAAAATAAATTCAAATAAAATTCAAATGAACTCCAAAACTTTCAAACCTGAACCAAAAGGTAGAGCTCAATTTTAGATGAATTTAGAAAAAGAACGGGTCAATCGGAGCTAGGATGAGGAGAACGGGCTCTTGGAAAATTGGATTTTCTGAAAATCAGGAAAATTGGAAAAGTGCATCGTCTTTGTGGACCGGCGCACGGGAGGCTGAGTCTCACGGTGAACCCGGCGCACGAAAGCGATGCGGGCGGCGGTCGCCGACGCGGCGACTAGGGTGAGGTGGCGGTGGCGTGGCGTACACGCAGCGTTAGAGTGGCGTGGCCCGGCTTGCGTGGCGGCTTCGGGAGCACGCGGCGGGCGTCGGACGGGCGTAGTGCGGCGCGTGGACGATCCGGCCGCGGCCCAGATCGCTCACGGGTCACGGCTCGGGCTGACGGCGGGACCCACAAGGCGCGGCACGGCTCACATGGACCGGCGCACGGAAAGCGAAGGACGCGGGCGCGGCGTCGATCTTGGCGATGCACGTGCACACGGCGCGAGGCGCGGCCGAGGCGGCGCGGCGCGCGCGTCGGCCGGCGGCGCGGCGGCGGGTTCGCGGCGGCGGCGGCCGGCGACGGTGACGGCGGCGCCGAGGTGGCGGGACGACGACGGCGGCGGGGCTCACCGGCGGTGGCGAGCAGCGAGCGGCGGCGGCGAAGCTCTGGCGCGACGACGGCGCGCAAAAGATGACGAGGGCGACGGCGGCTGGCGGCGGCTCCGCGCGGGCGGCGGCGAGAGCGGCTCGGGATGCGAAGCGGGGCGGCGGCTTTATACGGACCGAGGTGTCGCGCGACGGGACGGCAGGCGGCGCGAGTCGGCTCGAGACGGGAAGACGAGTCCGGTCGGGGCGACGACAGTGGGCCCCACCGCCGGTGGCGCGGTGAGCGGCGGCCGGGATGCGGCGCGCGCGCTGGCGCAGCGGATGACGGCCACGTGGCGATCATCGGGAGGCCAAGGCGAGCGCGCGGCGCGGATGCTCGACAGCGTGGCACAGCGCGGCGCTGGGTCAAGCGGAGCGAGGCGGGTTGGGCGGTGGTGGGTTTCGCCCATCGGCGGTTGGGGAATTTTGGTATTTTCTTTTCATAAATTCATTTAAATCCTTTTGAGCTCTAGAAAATAGCAAATAAATCCAGAAAAATCCAGAAAAAATCCAATAAATTCCTTGAGACACAAGGAACTCAAATAAAATAACTTTGGCAAATGTTCATGTTCAGATTATTCATATTAAATCCTTTTAATTCATAAAATTTCATTTAAGCTTTAATTAATTTCAGAAAAAAAATTCAAATGGTGAATTTTATTTTAAAAGCTTCAAAAATACTCTGAAAATCAGGATGTTACAATCTACAAGCGGAGTGCTTTCACCAAACTCCCCAAAGTAGGCCGTCTCCTTCAATGCAGTGCAATAAAGACAGATCTGTTGAGACCGGTCTGGTTAGGGGTTAATTAATAACACAGCGTACCGTAGACACGTTCAATCATGAACCGTCTGTAATACGTAATTATCACAGACAGTTCGTATTAATAACCATCTATGAACCATCACAGATGGTTAGTATGTATAAACGTCTGCGATATCTGCAATTATCACAGACGGTGGTTCGTATTAATAATCATCTGTAAACCATCACAGATAGTTATTAACACAAACCATTTGTGATGTGTGCAACTATCACATACGGTTATTAACACGAACCGTCTGTGATAATTGTGTATCACAAACAGTAAACAGTCACGCTTGTAAAACCGTCTGTGATAATAACAGCACAGACGATTCCCCATGAACTGTCTGTGATAAGGCGTCCAGTATAGATTGTTTTGTAATAGTGTACACATGCGTGTTCAGTGGGACAGTATATACCCGCGCTCTCGAAGGTTGGGCATCTGTGTACATCCTAGCATGTATAGGAGATGCGCACGCGTAGGTGTACGTGTGATGTGAGTGAGTATATGTGAGTTGGGTTTATCGCCTTTCAAAAGAAAAAGTTTTTTTTCTCATTGTTTGAACCCTAAGCAGCTGTCGTCCTGCTAACCACAATATCATTTCCAACCTATTAATTGTTTTTCCTTTATCACTTAGCAACAATAATGATTGCTGTGCGTACACTGTACAGTTTACTTATGTTTTTCATTTAAAACACTATGTTTTCGTTTGAAAACATCTATACAATTCTTCTTCAAGTGAGACTATCCTAAATATTGGGTCATGAGGTACGGATATCCTCGTATTAAATGAAAAGGACAAAAACGTGCTGCGTAATGTGGTCGATTTAGTGATGCGTGTGGTCGGTATGGGCAAATAGTGATCCGTATAAATAATTGCTATTTTGCAGACAGCTACAAGTAACTAATATTTCGGGCAAAACATCAGCCACACAATCCGGACCCACCGACTTGTTTTCGCCGGCTTAGGGTCTGTTTGGGACTGCTCCGCTCCAAGTTTTCTAGCTCCACTCCCAACTTCGCTAACCAAACAGGTCAAACTTTAAAAACTCCGCTCCAAGAAAAAGGTAGAGTTAGAGGCCAACTCCACGTTTTTTATGGAGCTCTTCAAGGGGTACTCCACAAACAAAGGTTTCCAAACTCCTCGTGGAGTTGGTGAAAAATTACCCACCGCTCCTATCACACAGTTCCTCTCCTACGTACCGAATGGATTTCTTTTTTCCTTCTCCGACTTCTCTTCTCCGCCCACCCACCTGCGTGCCTCCTCTCCGCCTTCCCCCACCCGCACCCGCGCGCCTCCTCTCCGCCTTCCCCCCCCACCCGCACCCGCGAGCCGCCTCTTCTCCGCCCCCACCCGCGCCGCCCCTTCTCCACCCCCACCCGCGCCGCCCCTCTTCTCCGCCCCCACTCGCGCGCCGCCTCTTCTCCGCCCCCACCCACGCCGCCCCTTCTCCGCCCACCCGCGCCTCGCCCCACCGCGCCGCCTCTTCTCCGCCCCCACCCGCGCCGCCCCTCTTCTCCACCCCCACCCGCGCCTCCCCTCTTCTCGCTCGACCTCGGCGGCCCGAGGGCGGGGTCGCCGGGGCTGTCCGGGTGGCTCGACCCGGCGTTGGGCCGGCTGACCGCGCTCACCGAGCTCTCACTCATGCCAGGGCGCGTCGAGGGCGAGCTCCCGGAGTCCCTCGCGTCAACAAGAACCTCATCTCCGGCCGGATACCCGACGGCTTCGGAGTGGAAGGGCTAAGCCGATCAACTCGGCCAGGACAACGCCAACACCATTGCCGGATCGGTCGGAATCGGGGAGAGGGAAAAGAATGGAGGAGATTGCAAAGGGTGGTCTCTGATTCTTTGATTAATTTGTTCAGTTTACTAGTGTCCCACTGTGGATTGTTGTTCATTTTGGTTGGGGAGGAATAGTCACAGACAACTAAGTGCTTTAATAATCGGGATTTATAGGTGTAAGTTTTTGTTTAGTTGTTGCATGTGCTTGTGTCTCTGCTGTATAGTGATGAGTAACATTGCCTCTTGATGTTGTGTGAGGTGGTGATGTCCTGATGATGATGGTGGTGGTGGTGTTAGAAACTTGGATCAGTGATGATCGTTATTTTTGGTCATCTTATTGGGCAATATGACAAGCATTCTCTGTGCTTGATTTTGTTTTTCTTGAATAAATTAATTGTGATTATAATATTTTACATCATATTTCAATTGGCAACAAAAAAAATTCAGTTACATATGCTCCGCAGACATCAAAACATACACCAAACATCATTCAGGGGCACATTAGACCTTTCTCAGGGAAACCTCACATTCCTGGAGCTGGAGCTAGCTGCGTGCCAAACAGGATCACCTGCTCCAGGAACTCCACAGTGGAGCTGCTCCATGGTAGAGTTGGTGGAGCAGAGCTGAAAAAACTAGAGCAGAGCAGTCCCAAACAGGCCCTTACTTTCCAGGAACAGATGGAGAGCAGGAACCCGAACTACGTGAGATAAATAATACAGCACTACGGTTTTTCTATTTTTTTTAATTTTCTCTATTTTTTCTTAGAAAAGGTAACAGCAGCTACGGTGCAACTTTAGCCAAAAGCCAAAATCAGAAACCAAAGTCATAGGCCACTTGGAGCGGCCCGTGATCGCATGATATTCCAAAAAAATAGCAAGAGATTGCTAATGATATTTTTTTGATTTGCTTTGAAACCAAAAAAATATTTTGTTGTGGATTTTTGGCACAAAGATGTTGTAGTTTAATTGAATGTTTATCGACAAACTAAATGTTGGATATTCATGTAGCCATACATTTCGCCACTTTTAGCAATGTATACATTTGTGGAAAACATTGTTTCAACTATTTTATTTCGAAAAAATATAAGGCTATATAGATTGCAATATTAGTTTATGGAAACTATAATTAAGCGTGCCTAATTTTGCGAGGAATCTTTTTCGCTTGTTTGTTAGGGCTTAGGAGATATTAATGTGCTCAGCAACTTACAATCAGACTTTAGCTGTCCATGAAAGAAATGTGTGTGGACAAGGCGCCATTTACTGCTAGGAAACGGATCATCCCTCACGGTTCAAAACCGTCAAAAAAATACAAAAAACCGTCAGATTAAATTTCCCTGAAAGGTTCCCGTCAGGCAAAACCCCTCAGGGCTGGATGGAAAGGAAAATTAAATTTGGCTGACGGCTACCCGTCACGAAAAAATGAATTTTCCTGAGGAGCCAAACTGTCAGCCAAAATAATTTAACCTGACGGTACTACCCATCACGAAAAAATGAATTTTCCTCAGGGGCCAACTGTCAGCAAAATACATTTTACTGACGGTTCAGTCACCGTCAATACAATAGCCCGTCCCGCAAGAAAAATGGATTTTTCTGAGTGGGCCAAGCTGTCAGCAAAATTAATCAGACTCGCCAGAAAAAATAAATTTTCCTGAGGGTCAAATCGTCAGCAAAATTTATTTCATTTACTGTTTGTGTTACCGTCAAGAAAATATAGGTTGACGTTTTGAACCGTTAGCAAAATTGATTTCCTATGGCAGAAAATACTAGCATGCTAGTTATAACAGATTTTTTCAGCCAAAAATGAATTAGCAAACAACTTACGACATAAGCATTGATATCTAAATCTTACACATCCGTGCATCATATAATCAAATTAACCACAACACCATTCTGCATCAATCAAGAAACATATAATTGAACAAATATATAAAAGTTCAGTTTTCATAAACAATCCCTAGATTGATTCATGTTTACACAAGCATACCAATTCGTAAACTTCACCTCCAGATTGGTTCATCCATACAAAAGGCATCTAAAATCAAGTACCACATACAAAAGTCTCTATTTTCATTACATTCAAGTTCAGCTAGTCAAAAGAACTACAAGAGATCATTGAAAATCACATGGCAGCATGGTTGTTGTCGCCATCAATGTCGCCACTGCAGTTGTCCATGTCGTTTACATCAATGTTACCATCGACAGCACCGTCATCCGGTTGTGAGCCCACATGAGAGGATCTAGTCCCAAGCCCAATCCCAGTCCCTTGCTGCAAGGTAAAAACATTATGTCAACTTGAGTTGAAGAAGCCGTAATAGCTTGTAATGTTGTTTGAATTATCACAGTCCTATATTAAATACACATCCCACAATATCATGTCTTGTACAACATGCATGGTAGCTAGTTTTCATAACTACAGAAAAGACCATAGCAACCAAAAAAAGGAGAGTTGGATAAAGAAATCCACATGACTATATGTAATCAGTACAGAAATGCATGTGAAGATCTAAGTGTTCTTGTTAATTCAGCATAAAATTGTGCAAAGAAGGTAGCTATATGCTACTGCTTTTACTAGTTGTAGGTTAGCATATACTCAAGATTAGTTTAGCCTCGTAAACAACTCATAAGTATGGGTGTGCTAACTAGTAGAAAAGTCATTTGCCACCTTACCATCAACTGTAAGTAAATGAGATTCAGATTATGCCCATGTTTAGAACATTCAATATGAGTCCACTCGCTCACTGCTATACTGCTTGTTGACAGTCTGACACACCAAAAAAGATTAGTTGTATAGTACAATGGTCCTCCGTATGACAAAGGTGACAAATGGAAAGTACCACTTGAAGTTGAACTCTAGAACAAGACAAAATAATAGTTCGCAGGGATTTTGTTTGTACACTAGGCAATAATTGTAGGTATTAAACGATATTACTTGTGCTTGTGTAGGTGTTCCACGGCGTAGCATCTCTGGTGGTGGTTGTTCACCCATCTTCTCAAAAAGCATCTACAGTTGGAAAGTACCATTTGAAGTTGAACTATATATTCTGTACTAACCATGCAATGCAAGCAAAGACATGTACAATCTATACTAACATGGCAATGAGAATTTTATTTCTAAATGCATAGCAAAGTTATGCTGCATGCATATCTATTGTTGACTAATCATTTAACACTACAATTCATGTCAGAAGGAAGTGATGTTTCTGAGTGAGATCATAAACAAAACATTCACTGGCTGTCCCGTAATAGCTAGTTTAGTTTTGGTCCCTTCATGTGCCTAATATTTGTAAATTATTACTTGTGGAAAAGACAAATGAACAATAGATGTGTGATGATCTGAAATAAATGTGGACAATAATAGTGGGCCATCATGTATAGAAAGCAAATTGTCAAATTGGTCTCTCACAAACACAACTCATGTGCACACTCATGGATAATGCATTGGTATGACCACAATGTGTGTGAATGAACATTATTTCCAAAATCATCTGGCGGTGAACTTCTTGTGTCTGGAGTAGTTCTTGATTATGTCGAATCACATTTCGATAAGAGATGGAATTGGATGGCCTGATGTTTCTTGATTTGGCAGCTGCTAGAATAGCATTCTTCTTGATAGCACCATTCCCTATTGGTACACGGCCATGGGGCATGCCACCATTGATGTTGTACAATATACTTCCATCGAGTGGTCGCTGCTCCCAATCATCTTCGTGTTGAGCCATAGCAGTAGCAGAGTAATCATCCTAGAACAAAAGCAACATTTAAGCATCTTTCCTGAAAGCTAAGTTCACTTGTAAGAATACAAACAAGTGAGCACTTATAATGTATTTCTGTGCTTTCTGGCTGCTGACTGGACCACTACTACCACTACTATCCACATTCTACATGCCTGATTTCATTACAGCATATGTGTTTAGCCAAGTAGCCTTCTCTAGTCCATATTTGTGTTCCTACAACATGGTGAAACTCCAGGTTATAGCCTTGAATAGTGTTATAAGTTGTAATGCAACATGTTTTGTTAATTGTCATGTCTAAAGAGCTTGATTCATACCAGGTATTGTTGGGTCTCCACGTATGGTCGCGAACGTCCTCTATTTTGAGCAACATCGTCAGATTTCAACCGTGCTTCCTAGCCTCTCTTTCGTTTTGTCTTGAATTGCTCCGTGTACCAATGACGACAAAGAAGTGGCCATACTATGTCATTGCACCACCAAATCTTACCATCCAAGTATTGCTTATACTGGAGTTCCCTTGGACGTGCCAATGTGTCATCAATTTCCTCTCCTTATTTTCTGTAGTACTCCTTGACTGCATCAACACGAGCTTGATACATCATATGCTTCACACGGTCCACAGCATAATTTTCGAACACAAGATCTGCTTCTTCCTTGTCGTTTGTGCTTACTTCGAACAAATGCTACATAGAGAACAAGGGTAGTTACTAGCTAGTAGACGACTAAAGTATTTATGTATATGAACTAACAAGTAAATATTAGTTACCCAAAACTCTCGCTTTACTCGATCTGCAGCGGTTATTCCGTCATCGTCTTCATTGACATAATAATCATCCCATGTCAATGCAGGACGGGTATCGAAGATAGTACCATGCTCATTCTTGTCGTCCACAACACCTGGGTACTCATGTTTGATAATAACTCTAAGCTGTGCTTGATATGTGTAGTCTTTCTTGGGCTGGTAATTGGTATACTTGAATTGCCTACATAGGAATTAACCACGGCAAGGTCAGTTGGCACTATAGTCATATATATGTGACATGCGTCATTTTTATATACATTTACCCCTCATTTTGCCCCATTATTTTTCGCATTTTGGGTTCATTTATCATCATTTACACGCTTTTCTATATTTTAATCGCTCGAAATGGACCATTTTACATTTTTTGCACTTTTCCGCAGGCCGGCGCAATCTAGGCGCATAATCGACAAATCTGGACTGCTCCGTACAGTTGTACGCGTCGTCACGAACGCGTGGGATCAAACCGCGCTAAAAATGGAGCTCCGGAGGGGCCAAAACAGAAGAAACCAAATTGAAGGAAGGACCAAACTGTAAACCCTAGATCTTTGGAGGGCTAAATTGCAAAAGTTCCAAATCCCCATTCGGCCTGAAAGCCCTAGCCGCCTTTGCCATTTTTGGCCCGAGCACGGCATTTCTCTGTCTCCCTTCGCCCCTTGCTTCCTCCCCTTCTTCTCTAGCCACGGCCGGCGAGAGCGGGGCGGACTCGCCGGCGGCCACTTCTCTCCACCCCCGCTCCTCCTTCTCCGCTTCCCCCTTGCCTCACCTCTCCACCGCCGCGCCTCCATTCTTATCCTCTCCGGCCACTCGCATCGCCACACCCACCGCCGCCTTCTCCTCTTGCCTCACCTCGGCGCCGCCCACCTCATCGCCTTCTCCTTCCACGGCCACCTCTATTCCGCTTCCTCCCGTGCGCCGTCTCACCTCCCTTCCCCTTCCATCTCTCTCCGCCGCATCTTCCTTCTCTACTCCGGCGCCCCTAGATCCCCTACTCCTTGTGCTCCTCTTCTCCTCCCCACTTCTTCCACCGAGTCCGCCGCTTGCTCTCCCCTCTCCTCTCCGCCACCAGCTTCCTCTTCCCTTCCTCCACACTTCTACTCCGGCCGCCACTCTCCACCGCGCCTCCCTTCTCCCTTCTCAACTTCCTTAGGCCGCTGCCTTCTTGCTCTCCACTCGCCAGCGCCGTATCTCACCGCCATCCCGACGCCATCCTCTGCTCCGACACCGACGGCCGCCGACGACATCTCCACCGAGTCACCCTCGGCGTCGACGCCGGTCGCCACCATTTCATCGACATCACCGACGACTTCGACGAAGGCACGGCAGCCCCCTTCTTCCTCTACGGCCGACACCTCCACTGCTTCATCTTCTACACCGACGCTGCTTCTCCTCTTTTTCGGTTCACTTCAATTCTTTTCTCCAATTTCTGTTAATTATGCACTGTTAGTTACTACTGAGAATTGTGTTTAGTGATTGTGAACTGTCAATGTTGATCTGTGATGATGAACTGGTATATGATCAGTGGTTATGTTATTGCATCCTGTTAATCTGAGTTTTGTTATTGTGATATATGCTGTGATAATTATGAAATGTGTGTTCTATTAGTAGTTTAGTAGTGTTTTCATAGTGCCAACTGTGATTTGTATTAGTAGATATTGTTATGTTAGCTTGTGGGTTGTGTTAGTTGTCAGAGTTAGTATCAGTGGATCACCTTGTGTTTGTTTGCACAGATTAGCGATTCGGCGACCGTTTCTTTCCCCCAGTGCTGTCTCAACCTCCCTTTGCTTCTATACCCTCCCTCTTTGCTTTTCTCAGCGGTTGCTTGATAGTTTAGTCGTGCGTGTGGTCGTCGTAGTTATGTGTTTGTCGTGTGCCGTCGTCGTCTAGTTAGCTGTCGATCATTTTCTCCCTTAATCTCTCTCGACTCCCTCCGTGCTTCTAACCCTCCCCTATTGCTTCTCGTCTCTCTACCTCTTTCTTTCTTGCGGTCATTAGCTAGGTAGATCGTCGATCGGTAGTCGTGTTTGTTCGTTTAGTCTTGTCGCGTCGTTTGTCTTTGTTGTCGTTTTTTTAGTTAGTCGTCGTTTTGTTCGTTCGATCGTACGACGTCAATTCGTACGGTCGTTCGTTTCGTCGTTGTTGGATAGATCGTTTGGTCGTTTTGATCGTTTTAGGTTTAGTTTTCCCCCGTTTCGTTTGACCTAGCTTTAGCTGAGCACCGGTAGCCTCAGTCTAGTCCCTGTGGAGAACACGACACTCACCACTATTTCAGTGGCAACCCGTGCACTTGCGGGTGTGTTATTTCGCACGATCAAGCAATATGTTAATAACAATTGAAGATTTATAGTGCAGTTCCTATAATTCCTATGTATGACCTCAAGTTCCTATAATGCAGTTTGTACTCACTTGTCACCCTCAGGTATTAGGGCAATCTTGCCGGCACGCGACAGCATTTGTAATTTGGTCCGTGACTTCTTCTTCCTCCCCCTTTGTTGAGCAGCTTCATTGCTCCTTTGGGAGCCATTGCCACAGCAATTACTGCCAACACCACTTCTCCTTTTTGAGGTACAACCTCCAGGTTGGCGACCTCCACGTCGAATGGGACAAATATGATTCATATCCTGCATTATTAAAATATGAAGTTAGTGCCAATTTATCAATATTTACGTATACAAAGCATGAAATAAAATGCAATCAAATGAACATTTGTTACCACCACATGGAAAATCAAAACAAAAAGATATCATGAAATAGAGAACAACTTAATTGGTAGTTTCAATAGTCCAGTTCCAAACATCAAACAAACATGTACAAACTACATAAGGTATTTTACAAGAAACAATTCAAGCACAACAACAGGAAATTTAGAAATCATTTGGATCATAAGTTGGAGGTTGGAGCTCCTCATCTTCATCCTCATCATATTCATCTTCGTCTTCAACAATTTCTTTTTGAGGATCAACATTTTGGTGATGCAAAATTTCCAAATCTTTTGGATTTGTTATTTCGTCTGAGATCAATGGAAGTGTAATTTCGAAGTCATTTCCTAAGTCGGTGACAAAGGTGCCTTGCAAACCATCCTCCTGATAGAACTCTATTTGTTCTATTGGTCCTTCAGAAGGGTTGAAACCACCATCCGTACTATTTGGAGGAATATATCCATGTGGGGCTATATGATATGCAGCCCACCATTCCAATATATCTGATCTAGTCTTACACGGGTATGGTAGGTAATAGACTTGTGTAACTTGACTTGGCATGACAAATGGATCAAAATTTGGAAACCTAGATGTGTGATTGACCTCTATCAAGCCCAAATTTTCAGTTCGCCTAACTCCATTTGGTGCTGGATCAAACCAATGGCAATCTGAAGACTCCGTTCGGGTTTAGCGGGTGTAATGGGTTGGAGACCCGTTAGCCAAGGGCTATATAAAGGAGGGAGTGGCTGCATGCCCACTCACGGCTTTTGTGAGAGAATTAGGGTTTTGTGAGTCAAAAGAGGCTTTGGAGGTGGTTTTACCTTTGAGCCTTTAGTCGGTGATGGTTGTTGAGTGAGGCAGAGTGTGTCTCCCTGTGTGTACGTGTGTTTCTCGTCTCCAAGAACCATGTAGACAGTGGGTCTTCTTGATCTAGAGTGAGGGAGAGGATGGATTGAAACTCTTGTAATCATTCCTCTTGTATCAATCATGTATCTCCTTTAATCTTTATCAATATGAGATGGATTTGGTTGAGTTTGATTGAGTCCAGGCTCTCTGGTTGTTTTTCCTTCGATGCTCTTTTCTGTTGATTTTTGAGTTTTTCGTTTTTCTTGTTGTTTGTTGCTGAGAAGGACCAAAATGGGTTGCTCTGTGATGGGATGATATCTTTAGACCATTTGGTCAGGTTCCCCCAAGAGCAAATCAATTCTATTCTCAGATTTTCTTCATCAGCCTCCTCTGTTCGTGTTTTTGGTTTCTAGGGTTTTGATGAATTTCTTGATTCCCTTGAAGAAAAGGCCTGAGATTCTTGTTGGCATGACCTTAGATTATTGCTAACTTGAATGCAAAATCTCATGTGCAAAGGACTTGTGAATCTTGAGTAATTTGGTTTTGTGTGCTCCTCTCTGAAGTTTTTCAAGTTTTTCTAGGGTTTGGTTCAAATCTTGTTTCCCTCTTTGAGATGGCTTGAATCTTGGCTTGTAGAGTCCAGTTGCTATTGCTAACATATCTGCAAAGTCTTTTGGCCAAATGATCAAAGAACTGTTGGGAATTTGATTTTGAGGTTGCACTCTGTACCTTTTTCAGTTCTTGGAAGAAATCTGAAATTCATGTTTATTTGTTGTTTCTTCTTGCTATTTGCGGTCTCTCTGCTATTTGGAATAGGCTAGTGCTCCCCTGTCCAGTAGGAAACAGTTGCATTCCCTTCTCTTGGGCAAAATATGCACTTTACGTATTTTCTTTGCAGTCTGTTTTTCTCTGTCGTGCTCTGCCTGCACTGCCTTCAGCCTAACTGGTCAGACCGGGCGCATGCCTGCGGTCAGGCCGGCCGGACATTGGCGGTCTGACTGGCGGCTCACTAGCGGTCAGACCGGTGTGTCAAGACCGGTCAGACCGGCCCTCCCATGGCGGTCTGACCGGCCCCTCCATTGGCAGCCTGTTTTGCTTGCTATTTTTGGTGAGTTTTTGGCCTGCTGGTTTTTCTATTTGTTGTGCCCATTTTTCTCTGAGTGTTCAACTTTCCAGAGAGTAAACTTTATCCTTTTCATAGCTCTTCATAGCTATTGGAGAGGCGTTTCTTTGAGTGGAAACTTTAGGGGGTATTTTCAAATGTCGACATTCACCCCCCCCTCTGTCGCCAACTTCGGTCCAACAATTGGTATCAGAGCCAGTTAGCTCTTTTCAATAGATCTTAACCGGTCTCGAGAGCCATGGCGACGGACAAGTACTCGACCAAGCCTCCCGTATTTGATGGCATCGATTACCCCTTCTGGAAGAGCCGAATGGAGACTTACATCTAGGCTCAGGGGTATGCCATCTGGCGTAAGGTCAAGGTCCGGTTTGTTGTTGCTGCCGATGAGAACATCAACGCGGGGAATATGGCTGATGTTGAGGCAAACGCTAAGGCAAGGAACATCATTATCCAGAGCTTGAGTCGTAGCGAGTTTGACCGCATATCTCATCTTTCGTCCGCCTTCGATATTTGGGAGACCCTCGATGCTTACCATGACGGCACCTCCCAAATAAAGATGGTGCGACAGGACCAGTTCAAGCGAGATTACAACAAGTTTGAAATGCTCACTGGAGAGTCTCTTGATGAGTGTTTTGCGCGTTTTCACAAGATTCTGAGCAACCTCCGAGCGGTCGGTCTCACATACCCTGACTCGGATAACGCTCGACAGATGCTCGCTGCACTCGATCTTCGTGTTTGGGAGATGAAGGTGACTACCATCAAGGACACCACGGACCTCTTGACTTTGACTCTTGATGCGCTGTACTCGCGCCTCAAGACTCATGAGATTGACATTGTCTCTCACAAGATGAAGTCGCAGTCAATGGCCTTAGTCACCGATCCCAATTTGGCTTCCGGTTCTTCTTCTGATTGTCTTTGCGGTTTCTCCCTTGCTGCTCTCTGTGACATAACTGATGATCAGTTAGAGCAGCTTGCGGATGAGCAGTTAGCCCTCCTAGCTCGAAGATTTTCCAATGCTTACAAGAGGAGGAGGGACAGAAAGAGGGGAGGACCCATGATTTGCTTCGAGTCTGGTGGCCCCAACCACATTCGGGCAAACTGCCCCAAGCTGGAGAAGGGCAAGAACGACTACGGCGGTTCGAGCAAGAACGACTACACCGACAAGAACCGCAACAAGAAGCCTCCAGTCCATACCCAAGGGAAGAAGAAGTTCCGAGACCTTGGCAAAGCCAAGAAGCTGTTCCACCGCGTCCTCACCGCGTTCGACGACCTCGACCTTAGCGAGGTGGAGGGATGGAGCGACGACAACGGGACGGGTGAACAAGACCCCAAGAGCGGCGATGACTTCTCCGGGATGTGCTTCATGGCCCTTGAGGGCGAACTGAGCAACAGCGAGTTGTACTCCAACTCCGACGAGGTATCTCCCACCTACGACCAGCTTAATGATGCTTTTCTTAAGCTAGGTACATTCCATGCTAGATCTAGAGCTAGGTGTAGCGAGTTGGAGAAGGAAGTAGATAGATTGTCACGGGAGCTTACTTCACTTACATCTGCTCCCTCCCGTGATGATTGTGATACATGCTGTGCTCTGTTGGATGGCATGGAGAAACTAAGGACCTCGCACGATAGTTTGCCCTCTGAACTTGATATGATTAAGGTGGAGAACATTAGTCTTCTTGCTGAGCTTGAGATGATTAGGGTAGTTCCTGTTTCATCTACTACTGTTGAGACTAGTGCATGCACCTCATGTGAGGATAAGGACAATGCTTTTAGAAGTCTTTATACCATGTTGCTCGATCTGCCCGAGACTTGTGAAAACTGCAATAATTTGAAGATGAACCTAAAACGGGCAGATCATAAAATTGCTGAATTACAATATTTTCTTCTTGAGCCTATTGCTTCTTGTGTGAATTGTCCCAAACTTACTGCTGAGCTTGAAGCTGTCTCCAAACAGTTTCAAGAATTAGTTGATGACAACAATAGATTGGCTCAAATGCTTCTAAGGACCCTGTTAGCTCACCATGCATTAATTGTAACAAACTAAAATCTGACTTGGTTGCATTGGATGAGAAATGTGTGAAGCTGACTAAGGACCTCCTAGAGAAGCAATCTTCTGCTTGTAATGTGTGTGCTGCTGAGGGGGAGAAGCCCAAGGGTGAGGTAGAGACGCCTAGCGACGTGAACCGATTGGCTAGCAGTAGGACTGTCCACCCTGAGTCGGCTGTGCATGCACAAGCCATTCGTTACTCTGCTGTTGGTTCTTCTTCCTCTACTCCCTTACCTTCTGCTACTCCCTCTTCCCCCTGCTCTTCTTGCACCTCTCTCTTTCGGGAGTGTCAGTACCTTATGAACACTCTCGAGAGATTTGTAGGTGGCAAGAATAAGCTTAATCTTATTCTAGACCAATCCAAGATTTGCAGATTTAATCAGGGTCTAGGATACAATTTCTATGAGGACATGAGGAAGCATCCACCTGCCGTGCTCAGACCCATATCACCAGGTGTGATCGAGACTGAGCCCAGGACTGAGAAAGTCCAATTTAAGTCAGCGGGCTTTGTCCAAGGGATTTCTGACAGCAAGGTGATTCCCCCTGCAGCTTCGGCCTCTCAGAAGGCGAAGCCTCACTGTGTTACTTCTACCTCTCAGAAGGTGAAGTACCACTACACCTTCTGTCAGAAGGATGGACATTTGATCGATCGATGCTTCAGGCGTGCCAAGATCGCGCATAGAGACCGTGTTCGTGATCTTAGGTGTATTCAGGGTCAGCCCCAGATCTTGAGTGCACCTAAGACCAACATGAGGTCTAGGCTTGCATCTATTGATGGATTTAGGCAGCATCGAGGACTTGGTTTTTCTGAGTTTTCTGGTTTTCGTCCTCATGCTCCCTTTGGTCGTGACTTCCGTCGTCCTGAGGGTAGATCTCGTTTCCCCTGTCGAGATAGCTACCCGCGACGTGATCAGCATGTTACTGGTGTCTTGACTCGCTCTCTGAGCGATCAAGCCCAACAACGACCCGGTCTACACACGCACCTTTCGGCTTGTTGAGTGACAGAGAGCGTTGGGTAGATAGAGGTCAGTCATGCTTGACTACTTCGTCTGCTCGACATGTTACTCAGTATTGGGTGCCAAAATCACTATTGATTTACCAAAGTACTAAGACTTTACTCTCTGTTTGACTCAGGTTCGCCGCCCTGGGAAGGGAAAGTTTGGCTCGTAGACTCCGGGTGTTCACGACACATGACCGGAGACTCCCGTTGGTTTTCTTCCCTTGCCCGTACTCCAGGTGATGAAACGATCACCTTCGGAGATGCTTCATCTGGCGCGTCATCGCCAAAGGTACAGTGCACGTTAATGATTCTTTCATTCTGAAAGATGTTGCCTTGGTTAGTAAGCTGCAGTATAATTTGTTTTCAGTCTCTCAGCTTACCGATGACGGTTTCGAGGTGAGCTTTAAGAAAAACGCTTGCAAAATTCTTGATTCTTCGGGTAGTCTGGTTTGCGGGATTTCTCATTTTGGGAGGATCTTTCGTGCTGATTTTTCTGAGTCTTCTAGTGATCCTCTCCGATGTTTACTTGCTTTTGAGTCCCGCGATTTGACTTTCCGGCATAGGAGACTTGGTCACATTGGATTTAACCATTTGACCCGAGTTAGCGGCCACGATCTCATTTGTGGTCTGCCGAAACTCAAGATGGTCAAAGATATTATTTGCGCTCCTTGCCGGCACGGCATGATGGTTGCCGCTTCTCACCCTCCGGTCATAGTGACTATGACCGATGCACCAGGACAGCTGCTCCATATGGACACAGTTGGACCAGCTCGAGTGCAGTTAGCAGGAAGGAAGTGGTATGTCCTTGTCGTGGTCGATGACTTCTCGAGATTCTCTTGGGTGTTTTTCTTAGCCTCGAAGGATGAGACGTTTACATATTTTTGAGGTCTTTTTAGTAGGCTTTCTGTTGAGCTCCCGGGTGCCTTACGAGCGATCCGTAGTGACAATGGCACGGAGTTCAAGAATTCCTACTTTGAGAGATTCTGTGATGAGACAGGTGTAGAGCACCAATTCTCTTCTCCGCACGTCCCACAGCAGAATGGCGTCGTGGAGAGGAAGAACCGTACCTTAGTCGAGATGCCCAGGATGATGCTCGATGAGTACTCTACACCGCGGAAGTTTTGGGCTGAGGCTATTGCTACCGCGTGTCTTGTTTCCAATCGAGTCTTTCTTCGGGCACAATTGCATCGCACTTCCTATGAGTTGAGATATGGGCGAAAGCCCAGTGTCTCACATTTTCGTGTCTTTGGTTGCAAGTGTTTCATTCTGAAGTCTGGGAACCTAGATAAGTTCGAGTCACGTTCTTGTGATGGTATCTTTCTAGGTTACTCGGCTTGTTCGTGGGCTTATAGGGTTTGGAACTGCGAGTCTAGTAAATTGGTAGAGACCTGTGAGGTGACCTTCAACGAGGCCAGTCCGGGGACTAGGCCCGATATCTCAGGTTCTTTAGAGCAGTCCGAGCCTATCTTTGTGGATGATGAGGACGATGGAGATGAGGGTTATTTACCCGATCCAGTTCCTCATTCTCCACCCGAGGTGCCATCTTCCACCGCACCTCGAGGCGATCAGCCCATGCCTTCTGCTTCCTCTAGAGCTAGTGGCTCTGTTCTTACCTCGTCAGCTCATGAGGTAGAGGCCACTTCTTCTTCTCTTCCAGGACCTCCTACACACATTCAAAAAGACCATCCTTCTGAGCAGATTATTGGAGACCTTTTTGAGCGAGTCACCTGCTCAAGATCTGGCATGTCTCATTTCTGTCTCCATTCTGCCTTTGTTGCCTCATTCGAGCCCAAGGATGTTAGTCATGCTCTATCAGATGAGTCTTGGATCAATGCCACGCATGAGGAGTTGGCAAATTTCAAGAGAAACAAGGTCTGGTCGCTTGTTGAGCCCCCTCGTGGTCACAATGTCATTGGGACCAAGTGGGTGTTCAAGAACAAGCAGAGTGAGGATGGGGTAGTTGTTCAAAACAAGGCTAGACTGGTAGCTCAGGGGTTCTCCCAGGTTGAGAGTCTAGATTTTGAGGAGACCTTTGACTGTAGCTAGACTTGAGGCCATTAGAATCCTGCTTGCTTTCGCGGCTTCTAAGGGTTTCAAGCTTTACCAGATGGACGTCAAGAGTGCCTTCCTCAATAGCTTTATTGAGGAAGAGGTCTATGTCAGACAGCCTCTAGGTTTCGAGAACCCAAATACCCAAACCATATCTTCAAGCTTTCCAAAGCTTTGTATGGACTTAAGCAGGCCCCTAGAGCTTGGTATGAGAGGCTTAAGTTCTACCTGTTGAGTCATGGTTTTGATATGGGTAAGGTAGACAAGACCTTGTTCATCCGCCGGCATGGCACCGACCTCTTGCTCGTCCAGATTTATTTGGATGACATCGTCTTTGGCGGCTCTTCCCATGCTCTCGTCTCACAGTTCTCGGATGTCATGAGCACCGAGTTTGAGATGAGCATGATGGGCGACTTGACCTTTTTCCTTGGCTTCCAGATCAAGCAGACTCAGGAGGTTACTTTCCTGCATCAGGGTAAGTACACCCATGACCTCCTGAGACGCTTTGACATGAGTGATGGTAAGCCCGTGTCAACTCCCATAGCGTCCACAGCTTCACTCGACCTAGATGAGGACGGCGAGCCAGTTGATCAGAAGGAGTATCATAGTATGATCGGCTCCCTCTTGTACCTCACCGCCTCGAGACTAGACATACACTTCGTTGTGTGTCTTTGTGCTCGGTTTCAGGCTTCTCCTCGCGTATCTCACCGCTAGGCGGTGAAGCGCATTCTTCGGTACCTTCAAGCTACCATTGACTATGGTATCTGGTACTCTTCCCCGTCCTGTCTTTCCTTGAGAGCCTATTCAGATACAGATTTTGCTGGCTGTAGGATAGATAGGAACAGCACTTCTGACACCTACCAATTCATTGCCACTTCTCTTGTTTTCTGGTTTTCGAGGAAGCAGTCCGATGTTGCACAGTCCACCGTAGGGGCCAAGTACGTCGCTGCAGCCAATTGCTGTAGCCAGGTGCTTTGGATGGTCTCGACCCTGCGGGACTTTGGGTTAGTTATCGACAGTGTTCCACTCTTTTGTGATAACACTTCTGCGATTAACATTGCTAAGAACCCAGTGCAGCATTCTCGGACCAAACACATTGATATCAGATATCACTTCCTTAGAGACCATGTAGAGAAGGGCGACATTGTGCTCCAGTTTGTGGAGAGTGACCACCAGTTGGCTGATATCTTTACCAAGCCATTGGATAGCTCTAGGTTTTCAACTCTGCGAGGAGAGCTTGGGGTGGTTTGTCCTTATGGACTACTGTGAGGGGGAGTTTTGTGCTTTACTGCTTTATTATATTTATTATGCTCTTACTCCCTTCTATTGCATTGTATTCTGGGTGCATTCGGGTTAGTCCTTCCAGCATAGGTTAAAGTGATCTTCTTGTCTAGCTGTTTAGACTTCTTGGTCTTATCTTGTGATTCTAGGATGCTGCTTATTAGTTGTTTCTCTTCTCACTAGGTTGAGCTCACTCACTGCTTAATAGGTTCTAGTGAGGGTCGGGCCACCCTTGGGTAGACAGGGTACGTGTTGCTCCTTAGTGAGTTAGACGATCATTTGATAGTCCTAGAGTCTCATGGGGTAGATGAGAGTCAGTCTAAGCCATAGTTTCCTTTATATCTTATCTATGCTTTAAGGACTGCCTTTTCTATTTTTATTGCCAACTTCTCGATCTTATTACTTTGGTTCAGGGGGAGTTCATTTGGGAGTTTCTAGAGCTTAATATTGACATAACTCTACTTGAACTAAAAGTTGCATCACATGTTGAGGGGGAGCTGGATTTCCTGCATATTATTCTGCATTTGTAATATAACTTCATGGAGCCTTGATTATTATCCTTTCATGACATGTTTACATCGCTTTACATCCTTGCCATGACTTATGCTTATTTGCTAGATTTATCATGACTCCATATGTGTAGACTAGCTTTTGCCATGATAAGTTCCTTAAAATTGCTCAACTTGAATTAAAACTTGTCATGCTAGCTCTCGAGATTAGTCTTACTCTAGTTATCCTTTTATGATTCATGCCATGTCAAACAGGCTAAGTTGAGCGTTGAATCTTTATTGAGCTTTAGTTTGAGCTATGTTAGTTCTTGATGATGCATAAGTTAGTACAACCATTTATGAATGCAAAAAGATCTCTTTTGTGCGAAAAAACTGATCTCACCAATTCTTTCTCATGAGACGGCTTGCCATTGCACTAGGCATGAACTCAGGGGGAGTTTTGGATGACCTAGACCATCTTCTTAAGCTTCTTGCTTGGAGTGGTCGCATAAGGCTTGAGATCTAGCACATGATAAAAATGTTGGTTGGAAACGACCATAAGCTTCAAAAGAAAATATGTCATTTGTGCTCAATTTGCTTGATTACAAAAAGAACCAAGTACTTAAACAAATGTTTCATTCTTGACCTTGCAGCACTCTAAATCAACTCAATATAGGCTTCTTGGTTCCGCTTAGCTTATTGACATGGTTTGCATCATCCTTGGATACCTCTAGCTAGACTTTAATCTTGGATGACTTGATATGCTCACAAATTGCACTAAATTTCAGATTGTCATCTATTTGGTTTAGCTGGCTTATATATATCCTGTCACGATCTAGACAGCATTCTATTGAGTTATGGCTTGATGTAACACTTAGTGGTCATTTTGGATAATTCTCATGGCTCTAAATGCTTAGAATAATCAAACTTCAGCCATTTCATCCATTTTCATAACTTGTTCTCTTCCTTGCATCCTTGATGTGTTTATTGCCAAAAGGGGGAGAATAGTGGTAGAAAAAGCCATTTTGGGAGCCTTGAGGAAAACTTGTTCTTTCTTTTTCTCCTTGTGCCGACATGGTCATTAGCTTCATTTCTCTTTCCTTTGGACCATGTTTGACTTCTTTCTTGCATTTCAAACTCAACTTTGCGCTTTTTCTGGGTTTGTTAATATACTCATCAAGAGGGAGATTGAGAGACCATGTGGAGGTCATCCTGTGTGTGTGATGAGTAATTGACATTGGTTTAGGAAAGTCGAGTTTGATTTGGTTGGTTCGGACCATGTCGTTGCGTGGTGCAATGGACTCGGTCGGACTTGGTCAAACCTGGTCAAAGTGGTTAGGATGCATATTATGTCGACTTGTTAGGTTTGGACTATTTCATGCTTAATATGGTTCATTGATGCTAATGTGCTTTCATGTATCGAGCGGTGCTATTTGATGTGTTTCTTGTCTGTGATGGCTGCAGGACATCGAGACGGAGTCGTGGCGAGACACGGGGTGACCGGACTAGACACGGGCAGTGTCGAGGTCAGAACGGTTGAGATGTGTCGAAGACGGCGTGAACTCGAGGTGGTTGCGAGTCATGGACGACAAGGAACGCGGAAGCTTCTTGGAAGGTGCAGGAGGGGCGTTTCGGTAAAAACGCAAGGCTGCGCAAGCGGGAGCGGGCTCCGTTCGGGTTTAGCGGGCGTAACGGGTTAGAGACCCGTTAGCCAAGGGCTATGTAAAGGAGGGAGTGGCTGCATGCCCACTCATGGCTTTTGTGAGAGAATTAGGGTTTTGTGAGTCAAAAGATGCTTTGGAGGTGGTTTTACCTTTGAGCCTTTAGTTGGTGAGGGTTGTTGAGTGAGGCAGAGTGTGTTTCCCTGTGTGTATGTGTGTTTCTCCTCTCCAAGAACCATGTGGAGAGTGGGTCTTCTTGATCTAGAGTGAGGGAGAGGATGGATTGAAACTCTTGTAATCATTCCTCTTGTATCAATCATGTATCTCCTTTCCTCTTTATCAATATGAGATGGATTTGGTTGAGTTTGATTGAGCCCAGGCTCTCTAGTTGTTTTTCCCTTCGATGCTCTTTTTTGTTGATTTTTGAGTTTTTCGTTTTTCTTGTTGTTTGTTGCTGAGAAGGACCAAAATGGGTTGCTCTGTGATGGGATGATATCTTTAGACCATTTGGTCGGGTTCCCCCAAGAGCAAATCAATTCTATTCTCAGATTTTCTTCATCAGCCTCCTCTGTTCATGTTTTTGGTTTCTAGGGTTTTGATGAATTTCTTGATTCCCTTGAAGAAAATTCATGAGATTCTTGCTGGCATGACCTTAGATTATTGCTAACTTGAATGCAAAATCTCATGTGCAAAGGACTTATGAATCTTAAGTAATTTGGGTTTGTGTGTTCCTCTTTGAAGTTTTCCAAGTTTTTCTAGGGTTTGGTTCAAATCTTGTTTCCCTCTTTGAGATGGCTTGAATCTTGGTTTGTAGAGTCCAGTGGCTATTGCTAACATATCTGCAAAGTCTTTTGGCCAAAAGATCAAAGAACTGTTGGGAATTTGATTTTTGAGGTTTTACTCTGTACCTTTTTCAGTTCTTGGGTGAAATCTGAAATTCATGATTATCTGTTGTTTCTTCTTGCTATTTGAGGTCTCTCTGCTATTTGGAATAGGCTAGTGCTCCCCTGTTCAGTAGGAAACAGTTGCATTCCCTTCTCTTGGGCAAAATCTACACTTTAGGCCCCTCCATTGGCAGCCTATTTTGCTTGCTATTTTTGGTGAGTTTTTGGCCTGCTGGTTTTTCTATTTACTGTGCCCATTTTTCTCTGAGTGTTCAAGTTTCCAGAGAGTAAAATTTATCCTTTTCATAGCTCTTCATAGCTATTGGAGAGGCGTTTCTTTGAGTGGAAACTTTAGGGGGTATTTTCAAAAGTCGACATTCACCCCCCTCTGTCGCCAACTTCGGTCCAACACAATCAGATAAAACAAGCTCAAGATGCATGCTGCCTTCCCAAGTAATTTTTATGATGCCTTCAATGACACCATAATACTCCAACACATTGTTGTTCTCATCAACACTAGACACACAAACACCACTATTAGTTGTAGTCAGTCCAGATTTCCCGCTCTCATACTTTGATGAGCGAAATCTGTATCTATTCACATCATAGCATCCATAAGTTGCAACTCTTGTGTGAAAACCATAAGACATTTGGCGTAAGGTATTAGGAATGGTAGATAACTTCATGAATTGCAAATAGACAATTAATTGTATTAGCTTTAGGTGATTTCGATTACTACAAAGATATTTCTCAAGTGTTATAAGTTGAAGTGTTGACGATAATTACTTGAGGTTTAAACCAATCAAAAAAATTGGGCCTAGGATGCATAGGGCGGCTCGATTTCCAACCATTTAACCTTAAATCCCGAAGTTGCTTTTCAGTTGGTTTCATTCTGCTCTTCCAATGTTCTTTACAAAATTTACTACATAAAAAGAGTTAGTTGTAATTACGTAAATATAATTAAAGAAATGTAAGTTGGGTTGCATAATTTCAGCACATACACGAAGTAATCATCCATCTCTGGCACATTTGTCAATATGTACAAGAAAGCAACCTTGTACTCTTCTGTTGTGAGATCATGACAGCCACGAGGGCTAATGCATCGACCCGGGTATTATGACAAGGTCACATGAACTTTGAAATGTGGAGGCACCATCATCGTACCGAGCATCTTGTTTCTAATTGACCAAACTTTAGGGTTAAAATATAATGATAGAAAATTTGTGGCCTCCTCAACTAGGTAAGCCTCAACAATAGAACCCTCAACTCGAGCCTTATTCTGTACTTTCTTCCTAATTTTTTGTATGTACCTACATGGAGTAGACCAATTAATTACATATATCATTGGGCTAGAAAGATAAAATAGCGGTATTAATTATTTTACCTCTCATATGGGTACATCCAGCGGGCCAGGACAGGGCCTCCTAGTCGAGCCTCATAAGGAAGATGTATGATTAGATGTTGCGTAGGATTAAGAACCCAGGACGAAATATTTTCTCTAGTTTGCATAGAAGCACTGCAACATTCTATTCTAGTGAGGTTATGTCATCCTTGCTAATCTCTTTAGCACACAACTTCCTATAGAAAAAACTGAGCTCAACCAAACATAGCCATATATTTTCAGGGAGGAACCACGGAATGCAACTGGTAGCAAACGTTCCATGAATATATGGAAGTCATGAGTTTTGAGGCCAAATATCTTCCTTTGTAGAAGGTTAACACCTCGCCTAATATTGGATGCATATCCATCGGGAAACTTCAATGTTTGAAACCACTTAAGGATGGTTGTCTTGTCATTATTATTGATGCAAAAAGGTGCCCTAGGCTTGTGCCACTTCCCATTGTTCTTCAGCTCCGAGTGCAGTGAAGGACGGTGACAAATCTCAGCTAAATCTTGTCTGGCCTTCACATTATCCTTGGTCTTATCAGGTATGTCAAAGCATGTGTTCCATATAGTTTCAGCTACATTTTTCTCATTGTGCATCACATCAATGTTGTGTCGAAGCTTTAATTTATTGAAGTATGGAAGTTGCCAAATGCAGCTTTTGTGGGTCCAATGGTGAAGTTTACCAAAGTTTTTCGTATCACCAACAAACTTGTTTATTTGGGCTTCAACTTCCTCTCCCCTTAAATGCCTAGGTGCCTCCTCAAGTACTACTGTGTTCTTTCGAAATGCATTACCTTGGGTTTTGAATTCATGGTCTCTAGGTAGGAAGCTTCTATGACAATCAAACCAGCAAGCCTTGCGACCATTACGGAGTTGAAATGCTTTACCGTCACCCAAGCATTCTGGACACGCAAACAAACCATGTGTGCTCCAACTAGCAAACATACCATATGCAGGGAAATCATGAACTGGCCATAGATATGCTCCCCACATTCTATAGTTTTGCTTAAGTGAAGCATCCCATGTTTGTACCCCCTCCCACAACTTGATAAGTTCGTCAATTAAAGGTTGCATTAGAATATTTATTTTCTTCCCAGGATGTTCAGAGCCGGGGATAACAAGGCCAAGAAATATGTACTCCGGCTTCAAGAGCATGCCCGGCGAAATATTTAATAGAGCCACAACACTGGCCAACATGAGTAAGGAGCAGCACCCAAACTAAATGGTGTGAAACCATCTGTTGCTATAGCAAGGCGTACATTTCTAGGATCACTTGCAAAGTTTGGGAAGTCCTCGTCAAATTGTTGCCAAGCTTCCCCATCACATGGGTGCACCATCTTACCAGACGTTGACTGACTATGTGACCGCATTAGCTTTGCTGTCTGCTCGTGTGCATACAACCTTTGTAGTCTATCTATAATGGGTAGGTACCGTAATACTTTACGTGGGACTTTATTATGGCCTACCTCGTAGCGAGAGGTATCACATAGTACACTTGTCTTTGTACTCATTATCTTTCCAGTAAAGCATGCAGTTATTATAACACACATCAATTTTCACATATGGCATTCTGAGACCCTCTAACAACTTTTTTGAACGGTAGAAGTCCTCGGACAACTTAGTCTCTGGAGGCAAAAGTTCATGAATTATTTGTAATACATCATCATAGTGTGCAATTGACATATTGTATAGTGACTTCATAGCTAGCAAACGAGCGACAGCAGACAGACTTGAGTGTGTTGTGTTCTCATGGACTAGTTCGTCAATGCTAGCGACCATTCCATAAAAAGCCTGGGCAGAGGCCGTTGGCTCCTCATCAATTCCCGGTGGATGGTCACCGCCTAGGTCAATCAATAGATTGTCCATCCGATTACATTCATTGATTTCCTCGTGATCTATTGAAGGGTCGTGTTCATCATGTGTTGTCCATGTTTGATAGTTTGACCTAAACCCATATTTACTTAAGTGCAACTCTACAATATGCCTATTGTGCCTAAAATACTTCCTGCACATTGCACATGGACACTTAATGGAGTCACCTTCAACTATCCTAGGATTTGAGAATGCATGATCCAAGAACTGTGTAGTTTGTTCAATCCATTCATTTGAGGGAGCTTTACCACGCTGCCAGCCACTATACATCCATTCATGGTCTGCCATGAAATAGTTCTGTTTGTTCAATCCATTCATTTGACGGAGCTGGGCCGTCGGGGCAGAGATGAGGAGGTGGGGGACCTAGGGCTGTCAGAGATGAGGTGGGCGAGGGGATGGGGTGGAGCTGTGGCGTCGGGGGTGGGAGAGGACGGTGGGGGCGACCTGAAGGGGTGGGCGAGGACGGTGGGAGCTGGGGAGGCGGGGCTGCACGGCGAAGCTGGGGCGTCGGGGCGGACCTGGGGCGTCGGGACGGACCTGGGGAGGCGGGGTGGAGCTGGGGCTTGGGGACGTCAGGGCGGCGAGATGGAGGCAGCTGAGATGAGGAGGTGGGGGACCTGAGGTTGCCGGTGATGAGGTGGGTGAGGGGATGGGGCGGAGGAGGTGGGCGAGGGGATAGGGTGGAGGAGGCAGGCGAGGGGATGGGGAGGAGGAGAGCAGATCGATGGGGGCGACGGCTGCAAAATTTCAGGGGAAAATTGGGACTTAGGGTTTTACAGGAATGAGGAATCTCTAAATTTCTTTGACGTGTCTTACCGGTCAGAAAAATTGTGCGTCTGAATATTCGGCAGTCCCGTGGCGTGCTGCAAGAAATTAGTGGGCGGGCTGGAGAGGAATTTTTCCAATTATCCTGACGGGTCATACAGACCATCAAAAAAAATGAAATCCTAATGGGTAAATCTAATACCGTCACAAAAATAGTGTATTTCCTTGGCGGCTTGATGAGCCCGACAAGAAAATTTATTTTTGCGACGGTGATACGTGGGCCCGTCACAAAAAATTGATATCCCTCACGTTCTATGCTGACTCGTTAGGAAAAATAAAGCCCATGAGGGATAATCCATTTTGTAGTAGTGATTTATTTGGCAAACAAATGTTCACCTGAACAGAAAAAGATAAGTTGTGCCCCCTCTTATGATTTACAAATTGTGAAATACTACGTAACCCTATAGCGTTCTGTCCCGATTTAACGGTAGATCATGGAACCATTCTCACTCACACAAATCTTACTGTGCGCCCGGAGCACGCTTCTCGCTCTCTATCGATCCCCACTCCCCCATTCTAACACCACCCTATTCACAGCCGCAACGACAAGGCCTGCCGCGACGAGGTGCTCTAGCTTCGAGAGCTTCTCTGGGCTCAGCGTGCTAATGCCAAATAATCACATCTAGGTCAATGGTGATCAGCGAGTGGTTGCGTCGAGAGCCCCTTCTCCCTGGCATGCTCCTCCCTCGTGGCGCACTCCTGCTCGATGACCGCATCCAGGTGGATAGCGACCGTCGTGCAGGTGTGGTGAGTGAGCTCCGACTCTCGGGGTCCTCTTTGAGCCATTTTTTTCCTTCAAGTTTGATTCGATGTGCTTAATTTTTTTGTTTGAAAATGCTTACACTACTATAGAGAAGGCCATACTAGACGTCTCATTACGGACGGTCCCTCGAATTCATCAGTGTTGCAATTATCACAGACAGTTTTACATGCGTAACCGTCTATGTTATTAGCGATAGATAGAACTGTCCGTGATATATAATTATCATAGACGATTTTTTATTAAGAACCGTTTGTAAATTATCACAGACAGTTCTAATAAATAAACATCTATGAAGTCTCCTATTATCTCAGACAGTTATATTATGGAATCAGCTACGATAGCTCCTCCTATAAGTAGGGTCCTCTAGGGTTTGCGCCCTCACTCTCACTCATTCAGCCACATTCTTTCGTCTCGTCTCCTCCTGATGCCTCCTGTTCTCCTCTCGACGGTGCCGCCTCTCCTCCCACCACCATGTCTCCCAACACTCCCACCTCTTCTCCCGATGTCACATCATGAGTATCTCTATTTTTTTAGCATTACCTTACCAAGTGTGTTGTGCTAGTTGTTCATATCATTCTAACTAGTATTGGGGGATTTGGTTAGTAATGTTGTGGGCACGGTTCATTGCTCTGTGATGAGATGATATCAAATTGAGATTGAATATCATGAGATGACATCAAATCAAGGGATCCAAAACCCTTTCAAACGCGGATTTTATTCAAACTCTCAATCTTCTCAGTTGTGAACTCCATTCACCACTCCTAACACAACACATGACGAAGCCTCTAGGATCACAACTCCTGTATCCTCATCACGCCTCATCAACTTTCGTGTCAAAGCCTCCAGGACCGTACCGCCCGTAGCTTCTCCACTCATCACCATTTTTGATCTCCACATGCTCCAGTGTTAGCCCGACCACCTCGCGTGACATTCTCAACTGTTTGGACCTCAGATCTTCCCATTCTAGTCTCGGTCCTCCTCGTTATTGACTATGATCGTCTTCATGCCTACCTGCATATGCAAGACCAAAGAAACGTTTTCCCAGTATAAGTTCTTCACAACTTGTTTGTCATTAGTTCACACAATCAAAACACACCTTTAGTCATCCATCATCATTGACTAGGTCATCCACAGACACACATCTTATCGCTATCCAGAAATCAGCCTCAGTTCACTCAATACGACCGCTAACTCAACAAGTACATGAAAACAACAAGTACTCGGAAATTACTATCGCTCTACTCAACACACTCAGGAATAACAAATATTGCTACCGACCAGAACCATCGAGTACGACATCCGAGTACCGATCACTATGACTAAGATAGTCAATCGCCAAGTCTACGACTACTGATGATCTCTTAGCCAATTGCCAAGTCTACGACTACTGATGATCAACCAATCACTACATCATCGATCACCTAGTACCAAGGGTCACCGACAACCGCTATGACTAGATCAGTCAACCAATGATCCAACACGAGTACTCGAGGTACTCGAAGATCACAAGAATTAAAGCACTTGCACTGATCATGAAGTCTACGAGTACAGATCGTGAAGCCTACGGCAACCGATCGCAAAAGCCTTTGATTGTAGGTTATACCTTTAGTTAGAAGCGCATGATAGTTTGAGGACTTGTGGTTTTGAAATTTATTTGCAAATCTTATTAAATATTTGTGAAAAATATAAGTATATAACTGTTTCACCTCTCTAGGCTCATTTGGTTAGAAAAAAGGTTACTAAGCCTCCCTCAAATTGTAGATGGCCTATTGGGTGATGTTGGCATGCCAAATTACCATATTTTACCGCTAGAAATCTTACAAACGCACGGTGAAATGATGATTTAATCCATGCTTGCACTCATTTATGCAATTATTTCCATATTTATTGCGTGTCTATATGTTTTGCAAGAAAATCACCAAAAATAGGAAAACTCGTATAAAAAGGGGAAAAATGGCACAGGTAGGGAAGCTTATCACACTGGCTAGGGAAGCCCATCACATGGCTGGTGACATATGTCATTTTTGCATATATTTTACTATCATTTATCCCTTATGTTTTCACATTCTATGATCATTATCCATCATTTACATGCTTTTCTATAATTAATTGCCTAAATTGGACCATTTACAATCTTTTGTAATTTTTTCATAGGCCGATACAATGGAGGCATATTCACTCCAAATTGGTATGTTAGGACTGATCTGTATTAGTAAATCCCATTTTTTGGGCATTAAACTTGCTTAAAACAAAAAATTTTAAATCAAGTTTGAATTCAAAAGAGCAACTCAAATCCTATCTCATGTTATGGACCGAGCCTAGCCCAACCCATCTATCTTAGCCGTTTTGGCCCCTTGGCCTAGCCTAGAACGACCCAAGCTGGCCCACACCGCCCCAGCCTCGTCGTGCGCGCACAACGTTATCCTACATCACACTAGGTGTACCTAGCCACTGCACTATTGGCGTTCCCTGCACGTTCCTGGATACCCAATTCTGCTCTATGTTGCTTCAGCCTATGTTATCCTATCCCAACCTTGCACCACCTCCCATTCACCAGAGCTCCTTCCCTTCTCCTGCGCTCCAATGCTCGGTCGCCCCTCCCATTCTTTCCTGCAATGATGCTAAGCCGTCCCATCGTGTCCACGCTATGCTTGTAAATCCCTTGAGTTGTGTACTGCTCATTTAGACACTGCGCCAATTCCCTTCACGCCTGCACAGGTTTTTCGGCGGTGCCACTACTTCGGCTGCAGTGCCACCATCATGGCACGAAACGCCTCCCTCCTCCCTGCACTATAAAGCCACACATTTATCTCCTCTCACCCCCACTCTCCTCCCCTCACCACCAATCGAACCTAAGTGCCCCTTACTGTCTCCTTCCTCCTCTTCGACTGATCCACCGCCTGAAGCAATTCTAGTGAACCATTGCCACTCTGGTTGCTTGCCTGGACCTAGAGCACCACCAGAAGGTCACAAAGTCATACCCGACCACGCCAACATCTCCATCCTTTCCTCAGTGAGTTGCCTATGTTGTCCCCCACATTGCTGCCTTAGATCCACATCGGCAACCCAACTAACTCACCCCTGAGCCCTACTGTTGCTTCGAGTAAGTCCCTTGCAGTCTTTGGAAGCTCCCTAGCTAGGAATTAGACCCTAGTGGCCTATCTCACCATGGTACTGTGCTCCAGCCACCGTCGCCACCTACCTTCATCATCAACCACCATAGGTCCCAATTTAGTCTGTGTTGCCTCATGTGGAGGTTCGTGTCGAGCCATAGGGTCCATTTTGGCCTTCGTCTCCGTCCATCATGGCCCTTCTCATCGGCGGCAAGCCACACCATGCTTGATGAGAGGGAGAGCTACTGTAGTAGTGTGATTATGTTTAAAAGTGCACATTTAATTCCTTAATGGCCATCATTAATTCCGTTAAGCCATGGCTGAAAGGTGGGCTCCCCATGTTATCTCTCTATCCCTATGACATGTGAGAGGCAAGTCCTTTTTAAAACCTTTTAATCAGGTTTTAAGAAACTTACCACTGACAACTGGGCCCGTTCTACTGTTCACATAGTACCGGTCCCACCTGTTAGTTTCTCGGCCTTTTATTTTAGGAAACAAATCTAACAGTAGGGCCTAGCTGTTAGTCTCTATATCCTTTTCGATAGACACATTCCTTTAAAAATTCATTTAAAATTTGGTGAACCCCACCTGTTAGTGAGAGTAAATTCTGATTTAAACTTCAAATGACTCATTCTCGCTCATTTTAACTCCAATTTTAATGAAATTTCTTTTTAAATTTTTCCCAATTCAAACTTTATCTAATGATAGTGGTTTTGTTCAATTTGGAGATCATTTGAATTTTATTTGTTTAGCTTGCTTGTTTATTCTTTTTCCGATGTGAACTCCCGAGTAAAGTACGTAGACGCGAAACAGCACCAATTAGAGGAAGCAAAGAATTTCAAGATCAGCCTGCATGTGAGCTAGGCAAGTCAATACTTTGATCATATTGAGCCTACATTTGTGCAAATCTATGTTCATTTAAATTAACAAATTGGGTGCTTAATTTATTATGCAAACATATGTAAAACTTAAGGTAGATAGATGCTCACTTGATATTGTAGTATTATTATGCCATTCTTTGACTTTTAAATCACATGATATGTAATATCCCAAAAATTCAAATTATAAATTAATTTAATTAATTTAATACTTTATGCTATTGGGTCTAATTTGATATTAGTAGGCTAATTATTTATAACCTTAAACCCTAATTAGTATGTAATATCCTAAATCTGTGACAAATATGATTAAAAGAAAATAATTGTAATAATAATGGTAATAATAATAATAGTAGTAAAATTGACTCTAATAAATAGTTTAAAGTATAAGGGACAGATAGGCTAGCTTGTATTCATATTTCCCTAGGGCTGCCCTCTCTCCCTAAGGAACAGCCACCACCTTCTACCGTGGGGTGCACTTCTCTAGGGCTTCTTCTTTTCCCTAGATCTTGGCCATGGTTGTCCTAGGAGATTGACTGGGAGGCAAGGAGGAGATTGAAAATGAGGAAAATAATTCGTGTGTTTTCTTCATTAGATCTTTTTTGATGTATGGGTAATCCTATAACACTTTCACCATATCCTGTAAATGAAATTTTGTATGAATTAACTTGGTAATTAGGGTGTGAGTAACCCCGTGGTTAGTGTTAATTCTCATTTAGGTTTGCTAGTTTTCTCTAGTTTCACGCAGTTTAGATCTAAATAATTTTTAAGAGTCTTGAAGGCTGAATCTGGAGAGTTAGTGTACTAAAGAATTGTAGATAAATTTATAATCTTTCAAAAAAAGCTCAATATCACTAAATTCCATTGGGTAGATTGTAAGATATGGTTTTTCTAAGTCTGCCATCCTGCAGGTCATTATAATCGAGCGATGCTGCGGTTTTTGATAGTTTAAGACTTTAAAATGATTGAATTAGGTATGGTCAATAACTAGACAATTGTAGAAACTTTCATTATCTTTCCATAGAGCCTAAGAACGTGAATTTTAGATGAGTATAATAGAAGTTATGAGTTTTGAGAGTTTGCTATCCAGAATTGGATTGCTACTGGATGCAGTCATGGGAAATCATCAATTTGACTAATTTAATGGCAGAATTGAATTTTATACATAACTAGAAAGTTATAGGTAATTTAATGTAGTTTTTTAAAATATCATAGTTTTCTAGATTTGCATGTGTAGATTAAAATATATGAAATTATTAAATCTACTATCCAGAATATGTCAGTTTGACTTCTAGGTTAAAAGCGAGGGTATAGATGATTTAATCTGAACTTTTGGCCCACTAAAAAAATATAGGGAATTTTGTATAGATTCAAAATCTTGTAAGTTTTGCTATTTTACGACATGGAAATTCTGAGTTATGATATTTTTAGTACCAGGACAATAAGGGGGATTGTTCAATAAGGGCGGAAAATGATGGATTTAGAAAGCATGTGGGAGCATTGCAGATTAAGTGATGTCTTTTGCTGTTATGACTGGAGTTGAAATTGAGTATTTGGTGTAGGAGGGGTAGCTTCGGGTGTGTTGTCACCTTCAAATCATTCTAGTCGTCGCAATTAAGAAAAAGGCAAGTGCTTAGTAGAATGATAGATGATGATTAATAATTGCTCGTTATTATTGAATTATACATGCCACACAATAATTTTGATTATCCTTTTTTTAGTATGATATTAATTTGATGTGAATTGTGATATGTGGTAAAATGATGAAAAATTGCATTCATGACATAACATATGCATTACGAGTCAAGGAAGTTAGAAAGTTAATAGCTGTGAGTAAAGCTATGTGACTATTTTGGCATGCTCTTGAGAAAGACATAATTCGGTAGGCACCTCCACGGGATGGAGAAAAGACCTAATTTGGTAGGCACCTCTACCGGATGGAGGTACAAGGTGACATCGACGGGTGTACCCTCTGCTATGCGTATTAGCTACAGAGGAGACATGTGCATTGCATTGCTTCAAGGGAAATTGAGATGAGATATTGAGACATGTAGTTGAGAATTCATGAGAATGACATGTGAATATTGAGTTAATGTTTAATAATTGTTAAAATGATGTAGATTTATTTATAGTTCTACTTTCTATTTGCGAGTCGTGGACCCACCCTCACTTATTTGTTGTTTTAGACGAGCGTTGAAAGCAACATGTACGGGGGATGTAGGACATAGATTGTTGCACTTTATAGCTCTTCACTTCACCTAGCAAAACTTAACTTTTGGTCATGAACAATTTAGTATAATTTATTATAATAATTGGTTAATTTGTGGTTTCCCATAGTTCCTTATGGTTCGTTATACTACTAGCTGATGCTTTTGGTAATAATTTACTTCATATTGAGTACAATTTATGGTCCATCATGTTGCTGAAATATATGCTTAACTTCATGTGAAATGTTGATTCTTGATATCTAGATGCCATTAATACTTGCTTATTGGTTTAAATTGGAAGTGATAATAGTTGTAGGTAACATCTTGAGCTTTTGTTAGGCCTAGGTGTTACATGATCCTTACCACCCTTGAAAATTTAATGGTAACTTTACTAGCTATAAGTCGTACTGAAGTGTCATACTAGTCTTGCTTGAGTACCAGGGCATTAATTTGCCTTAATCATCATCTTTTAATCATGAAACTGATTTTAGGTAGTCATTGGAGGAATATAACTGGTATTTTGAAGATAACTTAGTTTTATGCTTCTTAAAACCTTAAAACATGTTATTACCATATCTGGGTAGATGGTATGATGGTTGGTGCAAGTGTAGCAGAGAAATTATGGTTTGTGGCATGTACCGTCCAGATAACATAAGGACTTAATCCTGTGATGACCTCCAAATGCAAAATAGTATGACAACAAGTCTATAATGGGTATGAACTAGTTAACTAATTTACATCCACAATGCTGGTTGCACCACTGGAGTGACCCATGATTCGTGTCACTGGTTTTATGCCATTGTGGACATGGGTCGTGTAGCTGGTGTAACCTGCTGTGTGGCACAAGAGGGGGTTTGGATGTGGTGGACATAACCTCACTCAGATGAAACTGTAGCGGGTGCAATCTAAACTAGGTGATGCATTGTAAAGGTCTTGTAATGATCTTCTTGATTCACATGTCGATAGGAATATGTGAAACATAACAAGTTGCTCATCGTTTATGGGTAAAGTATACAGTCTCTGTAGAGTATAAACTGCTCGAACAGCCGTGCCCACAGCCAAGGGTAGGTATAGAAACTTACTCAAGTTAATTTCTATTTCAAAAACCTTCGTGGGAGGGATGAAAATTCATCAGGTGGATGTAACCCTGAATTTAGTTTTCCTTACACTACTACAAAAGGACACTTACATCACAAACGGTTTCTAGGAACCACCTATGCTGTAATTATCACAGACGGTTTTGCAAGTGTGACCGCGAATGATCTGTGATATGTAACTATCACAGATGGTTCATACGAATAACCGTCTGTGGTATTTTCACAGCCGGTTATTCATACGAACCATCTGTGATAATGCACACATCACAGTCTATGATAGTTCACATATAGTTATTTATATGAACCATGCATGATAGTTCATAGACAATTATTAATACAAACCATCTACGATAACCATTTATCACAGACGGTTCGCTATTGGATGTGTCTTTGATACGCCGTGTTATTAAATACCTAGCTAGTGGGGCCGGTCTCGATAGATCTATCTTCATTGCGCTGCATTGAAGGAAGTGGCCAGCTTTGGGGAGTTGGTGAAAGTATACCGCTTGTAGATCAATTTGTGCTCTTGGTGAATTATTAGAAGTTAGTATTTACTTCTAATTATATATGTCTTGTAATAGAGAGACATGATAACTAGGTTTTTAGATCTAGCTAGGTTTAGAGAGAGATAGTAATTTGCTCGAATTTAAGAATGGGTCGATACTCCTAGTTTACATCAATATATTCTTACATGATATATATATATATATATATATATATATATATATATATATATTGCTTCATGAATACATGGCTAGTTAGCTACTTAATTTATATATGTACAATTTATTATAAGGTGAATGATAATTATGTGTAATTAGCTAAGCTGGTTAGCTATAATAGCATTAATAATCCAATTTGACACTAATTTATTACATGTGAAGCGTAGATGGACTGAAGCTGGATATACATTGAGAACCGTGTGAGTACAGAGTATATTAATAGCATCACTGCTTTTAGAAGAGCAACCGAGCAGGATATGTCGAAGAAGGGAATGGAATATATGTACTGTCTATACATTGATTGTGATAACTTGAAGATGTTTACTAACTTAGAGCAGATCGAAACTCACTTAATTCATAGGGGTTTCAAAAAGGGGTATACATATTGGACCAGTCACGGTGAAGAGAATAATATTAGAAAAGTAGTTATAATATCGTTGAGAGAGACATTGATATGCCAGTTATGGACTGTACTTTTGATGAGGATAGGTCGCAGGATGATAATTTGGATCAGATGCTACGCGATGCAGAAGGGAACTATAGTGAGAGAGAGTTTAGTAAATTCGAGGGCTTGATGGAGGACTCAGAGAAACCTTTATTCCCAGGCTGCAAGCCACAATACACAATGTTGTAATCCATTCTTGAACTGCTAAATTGAAGCCAAGCAATGGTTAGTCTGACAAGAGTTTCACAGCATTGTTTGGTCTCCTGGCGAATATCCTTCCAAAGGGAAACGTGTTGCTGAGAGCCACCTACCAATTCAAGAAGGTTTTTTGTCCATTGGGAATGCTAGTAGAAAGAATACATGTATATCTGAATGATTGTATCCTCTACCGTAAAGAGTATGCAAATTACATATTTGTCCGGTGTGCAAAGCATCCTGATAAAAGCATAAAAATGACTCCAATGACAAGGAGGGCATCGAGGTGAAGCAACAATCTCCTGCTAAGATGTTGTGGTATCTGCCTGTAATTCCCCGTTTGAAGAATTTATTTGCAAACCAAAAGGATACAAGATTTCTACGTTAGCACTCGATGTAGCGTAAGGAAGATGGAATGATAAGACACATTGTTGATGTTGCCCAGTGAATGAATATCGATACAATATTTGTAGACTTTAGTGAAAACCGAGGAATATAAGGTTTGGGTTGAGTATAGATGGAATTAATCCTTTTGGTAAGATGAGTAGCTGACATAGCACTTGGCCCGTGAATGTATGCATGTATAACTTTTCTCCTTGGCTGTGTATGAAGCAAAAGCACATTTTAATGTCTCTACTTATCCAAGGGCCGAAGGAACCTGGGAACGATATTGATGTGTACCTAGCACCGTTGGTGGAAGATCTTGTGATGTTATTGGATGAAAGGGTACAGGTATGGGATGTGGATAAACAAGAGAACTTCACTCTATGCCATGTTGTTCTGCACCATCAATAATTTTTCTGCACTACATTTGGGAAATTCTAGTTGACTAGAAAGATTTACCAACAGCCAAGGCCACTTGGGAGTTGGTGGAATCATTTTAGCAACAATATTCTCAATTCCAGCTCGAGGACAAGATGCTTCCACAGGAGGGGAGAAATGGTGTGGACTCTTATTAGGGGAAAACATATACATGATGAACAAGGAACCAGTAGCAAGGTGGTTCGGGTGTTCCAGCGGCTATCGGCAAAACATGATGAGCTACAGTCAGTTTGACAATTTGGAAGGACTCTGGGATTCCATCAGAGATCAATCCGCATGGCAAGGGATTAAATAAGGTGTCCGAATTATATTAGGCCTAGGATATCTATGATATATTAGGATTGTAAAAGCTTATATAAAGAGAAACCTCTTGTAATTTGAAGGGCAAGAAAGAAATAAATCTCCTTCCAGTATTCTCTTTTGTCCTGATTTTTGCTCTTCTGCTTCTACCGGCTATCTTCTTCCTGCATCATGGCGCCCTCCCGCCGTGGACATCCTCGTCCACTCGTGAACCATCCTTACTACCTGCATAGCAATCTGAGTGGCTTCAGAAACCATCTCCAAGAGTTCACCAAAATATCCTCCATCTCGACGATTCCTAGTAATATGCCAATTACATCAATGCCCTTATGTTACCTTTGGTCAACATAAGCCACCTAGACCTACCACGCTGCTCTACCTTGATAGTCTTCGCTCCTCATTGACTTGTCACATCCATGCCTTGTGTCTCGAGGTCCAAACACCCTTGAAATGCCTCGTTGATACTTAGATGCTGCCAAGTCACGCTAAGTCGCCGAATGGACCTGTCTCGCACCATCTTCACGAAAGCTGTATCTTCATGACCGGACTTGATCCCTAATAATCTCCTCAACCTCCATGATAGTTCTTGAGACAAAGCTTTTCAAGTTTGCTCTCGATCCCACATCAATGATATTCCAAGCTCAAGTAAAGCTGCAGCCAACAAAGATGAAGAAATCGTTTCCTTGGCACAAGCGCCATGCACTTGACCATCATTGGTGAAAATATACATCAAACATCCCATACAACCTAGCTGAAACTCCAAACTTGACTTGTGAACTTCATCAACTCTCAAACCTTCACCAATAAGTCCGAAATGCTGTGAAATATTTATCACAATATGGAGGTGGCCTCTACATGGTCTCTCAATCTCCCCCTCGATAAATATGTTGACAACCTGCATCAAAATTCAAATTGAAGATTTTAAAAGAAAACAAGTTTGTGAAGAGCCTAACTTCGTCCAGAAATGAAATAAGAAGATCACGATCATGTTGCCAAAATAGAAAGGAGCTCAACACTAGAAAAGATAGATTTTACATAAAATCTCCAAAGACCACTAGAATCCACAAAAGACCTCAAAAATGATTAAATGAAAAATATGATATGCAACTGACCTAAAATTCATTTTAAAATCTTTTTGATGCATATTTAAGCTCAGTTATGATTGAGATTAGCATTTTTGGGAAAAAAATATCATGACACTAAGCCCAACAATGATCATTTTGGATCTTTTTGCATTTTTGCTTATTCAAGTTTTTTAATTTTTCATTTTTAGCCTAATTAACATGCATTTTTCCTGTATTTCTCTATCCCTTTGTCAATTTAGTCATCAAGGGACTAGTTAATGCCAATGAGCACAAAACATAGTATGTATACATGAAATGTATGTGAATGCAAACCTAAAGAGTTTTGTATATTATTCAACATGACTAAAGGGCATGTATGAAGTTCAAAGTATTACTCCAAGCCATCTCAATTTAGATCTTGCTAAATTAGTTCGTGACCAATTACCATGTGTTTGGTTGCAAGGACTAGGTGGGACGGGATGGGATAGATCCGTTTTTGTAGGTGTTTGGATGGAAGACAAGCAGAGTCAAGGACATCCCACTAGGAATATTCCTTGTAGATTCGGGACCAAACAATCCTCTTTTTTTTCATGGGACGGAGTCATCCCACATGGGATAGAGTCATCCCACCTCTTTGTTTTTTAAGTACTGTTTTGTTTAAATTTTTTTAAAAAAAAACTCAAAGGCTTATGTGTAGAAACATATCAACAATGTCCTTCAATTTTTTTAAAAAAAATTCAAATGCCACACATGTCCCACCTTCATCCTTCCATCCAAACAAAGGATGAGACCATTCCATCGCACTTTATCCTTCCAACCAAACAAAAAACAGGGATGACTCTATCCCCCAACCAAACAAAAAATGGGATCATCCCATCCCAAAAACAGGGACAGGACCATCCCATCCCACCTTGTCCCTAAACCAAACACAACCTTATATAGCATAAAGCAAAGACTAGCTAGTAAGATAAGCAATTTGCACAAATAAAGGCCAAGTTTTATATGATTACACAAGTAGCAAGTTATTAGCATAATTTTAACTAAAAATACAGAACTATCTCCAATATGCAAAGAAAAACCTAGAGTTCAACCTAGTCAACACTTTGGACGTGTTACAGGTAATACCCCAAAATTAATTCTTAAAGGCACGTGTGTAATTAGTATAAAAGAATACATGGAAAATAGGATGCAAGTTTCAGAGGAGTTGGGTTCGTGGAACGAGTTGTTAGGAGGAGTTGGGTTCAAATAAGATTCATATTCCATGTTATGCTGCTCAGTTTGGCGATGGCTTATGACTTATTTTACTATAGCTGGCTTATTTTTCACTGTAATTGATGGTGACTTATTTAACATAATTAAATTTAAAAAAAATAAAAATAGAAAAATAGGTTATCCTATCATGGACAATACGAAGGAATACAGAAAAAATAAAAGTCAAAAAGACCAAAAAATTAAAAAAAATCATAAAAAGACAAAATAAAAATATAGTAAATTAAAAGTCAGAAACTAGTAAGGATTAGGAAGGGGAAAACCTAGTTTTCACTGGAGCTGCGATTGGGCACGCGTCGGGTTGCCACGCGCCAGGGCCGGGCTGGCAGCCAATCTCTCCTGTGGTGTTGTCGGCCGCGCGCCAGCCTTTCTGGCATGCTCAGCGCCACACGCGGGAGTGAGTCCCGGCCGATCGTTCGGGCCGCGTTGGAGTGTGCCAGCCGTCCTGAGGTTGCCAATGAATTATTTTGGTTTGTATCAGTTTTGCGCAGTACGATGGGTACACTAGTTAGCTCCATTGCTTTGTATTGATCTATATGTGTTTTGCACAGTAGGATGGTTATACTAGTTGCTAGCTAGTTTCATTGCTTTGTACTACTTCGTATGTGTTTTGCACAGTACTGAGATGGGTATGCTAGTTAGGCTTGTTTCGTACTACTTCGTGATAGTTTTGTATAGTAACTAATTAGTTTGTGTGTAAAGGCCTGATCATTCCCTCTATTATTTATTTTAATTAGAGACTAAAATACATATTACAGAGGGATAACTAATGCTCATCAGGGAAAACTGAGTAGTAGATCGGTTTGTTCTGTGATACTTTGAACTATTTTTATGGTTAGTGCAGAGGTATAATTTAGAGTTTCACCTACTAGAGAGTTGTAGAGAATCTCGATAACTTTCTGTAGAATTTTTATTCATGTCAATCTGATGCATAGATTGTGAGATATGAATTTTATAGTTCTGTTGTTCAGTAGAGTTTATCGTGTGTCGATAGTCTGTATGAATTATGAAAAAAGGTAAGTACATGGTAAAATAGCAACTCAAGTATTCAAATTGTTAATTTATTGATTGAATACTTGCTAAGATGAATTGTATGCTAGTCCTGTTTTTATATTACTCGCATGCTTATGATGAATTAATGATGATGTTGATAACTATAGAGGAATGATGGATATATCGATTGTTAATAATAAAAGATAAAATTCATTACATTACATATTGAGCGTTCATGATAAAATTATGAATCACGGGGCTAAGATAATCTCCATATATAAGATACAGGCAATGAGGTCCCCGTATAAAAAAGGATAGGCAATTAGTCCCCACACTAAAGAGTGTGGGTAAGAGTGAACACTAGTGGGCAATTTCATATGGATTGTTGATTCTTCAATTCGAAATGTCATTAATGCTTGCTTATTGGTTTAAATTGGTAGTGATAGTAGTTATAGGTGACATCTTGGACCTGTGTTAAGCCAGGGTGTTACAGTTGGTACCAAAGCAGGCATTGTGTCAGTGGTGAATAACTTAATATTTTACTTGTTTAATCAACTAAAATTTGACATAGATTTGGTAAATTAATGAAGTTAATAACCATAACAATAACATGACTTAGGAAAACTTAATGCTAAAATTTGATTTAGGATAATTATCCTAAAGCTGAAACTTGATACACTAGTGCATAGCAGGATGAGATTAGGTCATTCATTGCATATGTGCTTCTATTAGCTTATTTAATTGTTGTTGAAAGTTGAGGTGTTGATTAATTGAGTATGGTATGATTGATATTGTTGTGCTTGAGCTGAGTTATTAGTTGCTCTTTCCGGTGATCAGTAATGGCGAGGGGTAGAGGCCGTGGACATGGTGGAGGCCGCGACTGTGGTCGTGGGCATGATCCGATGGTGCCACCACCCCCAGTTGAGGAGGTAATTGGAGATGCAGGTGATGAGGTTGCTTCGGCTGCTTAGCCAGCCACTGGTGTTCAGGCAGCAATAGCTGTCCTCCTATAGGACCTTCAAAGGGAGGTCCAAGCTCTTCGTCAGTAGGTGCAGGAAACTCCTGCTGCTGTAGGCACACGTGTTGTTGACCCTAGTGCTGCACCGCCCCACCCACATCCAGAGGCTAGAATGAACCTTTGTGAATGGATGTCGCTCCATTTGGACACTTTCACTGGAGCGGGCACACCGATCCATGTAGTGATTTAGCTTTGCTATATTTAGAGGTAGTTTGGAGCTATGAAGATGACCTCTCAGCATAAGGCACACTTTGTGGCCTTTCAACTGAAGGATCAAGTGGACATCTGCTATGGGTTTAGTGTCTTTCACACATCAATCCACTCCGTGTGGTAAGTATCTTTCTTTACTTGCCATGGTTATATTAATATCTATGTGCATTGTTCTATATGTTGTGGTTTGATGAACTTGAAAGATTGATGATAATGGTTGATAGTAATGTAGCATGTGATAAATGAGTATTGGTAATGTTACATCGTTTGCATACATAACATGAGAAAAGCATATGAGGCAAGGCAGTGTGTAAGTCATATTGCTAGTCTGGAGTACATGAGCCAGATCAATGAGAAAGCTATATGACTAACTGTAACATCCTGATTTTCAGAGTATTTTTGAAGCTTTTAAAATAAAATTCACCATTTGAATTTTTTTTTCTGAAATTAATTAAAGCTTAAATGAAATTTTATGAATTAAAAGGATTTAATATGAATAATCTGAACATGAACATTTGCCAAAGTTATTTTATTTGAGTTCCTTGTGTCTCAAGGAATTTATTGGATTTTTCTGGATTTTTCTGGATTTATTTGCTATTTTCTAGAGCTCAAAAGGATTTAAATGAATTTATGAAAAGAAAATACCAAAATTCCCCAACCGCCGATGGGCGAAACCCACCACCGCCCAACCCGCCTCGGCTCCGCCAACCCAGCCGCGCGCGCGCGCGTGCCGCGTCAGCATCGCGCCGCGCCGCCCGCCTTGGCCTCCCGATGATCGCCACGTGGCCGTCATCCGCTGCGCCAGCGCCGCGCCCCGCATCCCGGCCGCTGCTCACCGCGCCACCGGCGTGTGGGGCCCACTCGGTCGCCCCGACCGGACTCGTCTTCCGTCTCGAGCCGGACTCGCCGCCGCCGCTGCCGTCCGTCGCGGACACCTCGGGTCCGTGTATAAAGCCGCCGCCTCGGCTTCGCATCCCGAGCCGCCGCTCTGCGCCGCCGCCCGCGCGGAGCCGCCGCCGCGCCGTCGCCCTCGTCATCTTTTGCGCGGCCGTGCCGCCAGAGCTTCGCCGCGCCCGTCTCGCGTTCGCCACCGCCGGTGAGCCCCGCCGCCGTCGTCGTCCCGCCACCTCGCCGCCGCCGTCACCGTCGCCGCCGCCGCCGCCGCGAACCCGCCGCCGCGCCGCCGGTGGACGCGCGCGCGCGCGCCGCCCGGGCGCGCCGCCTCGCGCCGTGCCGCACGCCGCGACGCCAAGATCGACGCGCGCGCGTCGCCCCGCGCTTCCGCGCGCCGGTCCATGTGAGCCGTGCCGCCGCCTTGTGGGTCCCGCCCGTCGGCCCGAGCCGTGACCCGTGAGCCGATCTGGGCCGACGGCCCGGATGCGTCCACGCGGCCGCACCACAGCCGTCCGATCGCCCCGCCGCTGTGCTCCCGAGCTGCCACGCAAGCCGGGCCATGTCAGCCCTAACGCTTGCGTGTCTGCCACGCCACCGCCACCTCACCCTAGTCGCCGCGTCGGCGCGCGCCGCCCGCCTTTGTTTCGTGCGCGGGTTCACCGTGAGACTCAGCCTCCCGTGCGCCCGGTCCACAGAACAGTGCACTTTTCCAATTTTCCCGATTTTCAGAAAATCCAATTTTCCAAGAGCCCGTTCTCCCTCATCCTAGCTCCGATTGACCCCGTTCTTTTTTCTAAATTCATCTAAAATTGAGCTCTACCTTTTGGTTCAGGTTTGAAAGTTTTGGAGTTCATTTGAATTTTATTTGAATTTATTTTCTCTTTTCGTCTCGTTTTCTCTCGTTAGATCGCGTGTTCGAGGGAGCGGAAGTTGGATTTGAAGACCAAGAGCCCTCATCTGAGCAAGGCCAAGGCAAGTCGTATTCTTTGATCATGTTGAACCCAGATTTCAATCTATTATGTATTATTTTGTTTCAAATTATCATGCATTGCTATTTATTAATAAAACCTTGTATTGGTAGTTATACTCCTAATTGATTAAATCCTCCATGATAATTTGACTACCATGAATCCATTGACACCTTAGGATTGGGAATTATTTAGTGATAAAATAATAATTGTCACATGGGGTTACGTTCGATCGCTTAGCTTTGCTTCCTATTAGTTCGGATCTGTCATCACATGTGGTTAATTAATCTGACTTAATGATTTACTTGAACGTGGTGGTTAGCCACGTTATAAAATTGGTATGTCATGACATGGGTAGTGTCATGGGCATTGGTTATACAAACTTGGCTTTCACTTGGGCGAATGATCGTGCGAGAAAGGGTGCTTTGGATGCACATTGGGATGTGGATGCTTCACTGGGTAATTGTTAAGGACTTAACTTTGTGCGCCATTGATCCGAGCTTAATCGTGCAAACCACATGTCTAGTATGGGATAGACCTGGCATAATAATTTGAGAAGTCTCTACTTTGGTTTTACTACGATGTTGTGTGGCGCAAGAGGGGGCAATTATCGACTAGGGGGTTACCCTACTCGACGGCGAATCCTTAGCGAGTGGGATCGGGTGGAGATGGATCATTGTAAAAGCCTTGTTGTGATTTCCTTAAGCTGAGGCTAATCACATCGTGTGGGTACAGTTGTGCAACCTCTGCAGAGTGTAAAACTATTCGAATAGCCGTGTCCCGGTCATGGACAATGCTCGGTGATTTCACACGAGGGTAGAGTCTTTATGAAAATTTGATTGGTTTGAGATGGGAAGTGAATGGTTAGTTCACTTGTGGTTATATTCAATTCCTTTGATATATTTACTTAGTGTCTGTTGTTAAATATGCTTTTCAATCTATATATTGTATTTACTTCAAATTGTCGCTTCATGCAAAACTAACCTTTCACCATCCATTGTTAAGCTTTGCATATTATATTGCATTCATTTGTTACAAACGACTTGCTTGAGTACCAATGTACTCACGGCTTTATGCCCATGTTGCTCGATTGAGGAGGAGGGACCAGATCAGCAGGAGTTGCTAGAAGGAGGCTACTACGAGGACTTCACGGATTAGGACTTCGCTCCCGATCGATTGCTGTGGGCATGTCGAGTGGCTACTACGCTAATTTTGGATTTCAACGCTAGTTTCTTTAAAGCCCTTCAGGCTAATAATTGTAAGCTTGGCCATAAGGTCGTACTCTGTTGGTTATTAATATAATTTGGATTTCCTTTAGAATATCGTGATGTGGATGATATTTATCTTTGTTTACGCTGTGTGCACTAGCGTGATCCTGGACTAGTGCAGAGTACAGTGAGAGTCCGAATTTGTATATTCGGGTCTCGACAGAGATGGTATCAGAGCCATATCGACTGTAGGACGAAAACCTAAGTTAGTCGTTGTCTCAAAAATTAAAAACCTATTTTCTAAAGACAAAACAACCAAACCTGATATTTAGCAAATTCTTTACTCTCTTACCTTATTCTTAGGGACTCTTGCCTCTCACCTTAAAATTTCTGCGAAAATGAAAATTTTTAAACGACTCTTATCTTGTCAGTCTTTGTAGATGTCGCAAAGCAACTATAGCAGTCGGAGGATGGAGGAGAGTGCTTGAGATCTTGCTAAGAAGTCTTGGTTTCAAAGAACACCAATGTACAGTTCCATGGATGATGAAGTAAGAGGGTACCATTTCACACGGTTGTACTTCACTATCAAGCTTGGAGGTCACGTCGTACACCACGACTTCAAAGGTTCAAATCCATAGCCGCACGCAAGGCCGTTGCTCAACTCGTCGACGGTATAAGATCGGTATGACCAAGTTCATCCAGAATACAAGAGAAAGTATGAACTCGAGGAGTACACTCGCGGACGCCAACACCTCCACCTTCGCCACGCCACCCGGCCGGAGGAAAGGCAACGCATGGCGATGATCGCCGAGAGTACCTTCAACTCGTCATTCCAGCAGAAGCGCCTACAATGCGTTCCGCAACCGATGGACGTTCTCTGACGATGCAGAGGAAGAAGAGGAAGATCGCACACCGTACCTCGCCGGACCTGAGTGGGAGCGGAAGAGTAGACCGTAGCATAGGATAGCATCGGTTAGGAAGTGGTTTTGTTTGCATTGAGTGTGATGTGAGCTGCAGTTTTGCCCTCAAAAGCAATATGTTGCAGTCATATCAAATCTTTTATTGAAGTGATTTATTTGTTCTTTTGTTAGCTTTTCGCTAAGTGATTGTTTAGTTTAGGATTTACCATTAGAATATCCCCTTAGACGAACTTACCACTTATCTTTGCTTTTCCTCTTACAGTAAGCCTGTGAAGCCGGTCCTCAAGCAAGTGATCTTTCTTTTCAGATGGTCGATACCCGAGCTCCGCAGACGTGGTCGATTGAGTCGGGATCCGAGGCGGTCAGCAACTCCGAGCAGCATGCAAACCAGCTGGATGGATCCAACCTTGAGTCGATTCATGGCAGCCTGCACTCGGTTGATGAACACCATGATGCGAACATGAACGCCATGATGAATCGCGAGAATCAAGACATGGCCATGCCTCCACCGGTTCGCCAAAGAGTCAAGTTTGCAGAATTTATGAGGACAAGGCCTCCTACCTATTCACGGTCTTCGAGCCACTAGAAGCCGATGACCTGGATGCGTTGATGGAAAAGAAGCTTAACCTTGCCCGGTGTACGGATCGCGAGAAGGTGTTGTATGCAGCCCATCGGCTTGAGGGTGCTGGGTGAGTGGTGGGAAAATTATTGTGCCGCTCACGAGGATCCGAGAGCATCACTTGGGCTGAGTTCGCAGGAGCTTTTCGTCATGCCCATATCACGGATGGGGTGATCGAAATGAAGAAGGAAGAATTTCGGAGTTGCGCAGAAGAACATGTCCGTGAGTGAATATCTCAACAAGTTCACTCGGTTGGCCCGTTATGCTCCGAAGATGTCGCCACAGATGATGCTCGCGTAAGAGGTTCAAGAAAGGATTGAACCCAGGATTGAAAGTTCAGGTAGTGGGACATGATTATGCCAGTTTCCAAAACATGGTGGACAAAGCAATGCTCATTGAGGAAAGTCATCGCGAGTTGGAAGAATCTCGCAAGAGAAGAATGATGCAGCAAGGATCACAGATGCACCAAGCTCAGAGAGCCCGCTTCGGTAATTTTCAGCCAGCTCGAGTTCCTCAGCAGTCGGGATTCAAAACTCCTGCACCAGCTCCCCGTCAGTTTTCTTCAGCGCCAAAACCAAATCCAGTGGGAAGCCAACAGCAGAGGATTACCAAGCCCATGTCAGCAGTCACTTGTTTCAAATGCAATGAGACGGGACATTATGCCAACAAATGCCCGCAAAATACCGCATTGACACCAGTTCGCTTCAGCTTGGGAGCCACACCAGACCGTACCCCTGCAGCAGGATCAGGACGCGGAGCACCTCAAGGATCAAATCAACCCAACAAAGGATCGCAGACCGTGATGCGTGGCCAGGTGAACCACGTCACCATGGAGGAGGCTCAAGCAGCGCCAGATGTGGTGATTGGTAAGTTCCCAGTAAATTCAGTACCTGCCACAGTTTTGTTTGATTCTGGAGCTTCACATTCGTTTGTTTCTCGGAGTTTTGCTCTAAAGCATAAGTTGGAAGTCGTTGCACTTGGTTCCATTTTATTGGTTCAATCCCCAGGCTCTGAGATGAGTACAAACCTAGGATGCCCCAAAGTTAGGATAGCCATCCAAGGAGTAGAGTTCTCCGCAGATTTGGTTGTGCTGAATATCCATCTTTGGGCGTAACTTTGGGTATGGATTGGCTCAAGAAGCATCAAGCGATATTGGAATGTGGAAGCCGAGCGATCACTTTGGACGGTCCGATGGAAGCAAGGTTAGATTTGAAGCCGACATGAAGCAGCCAGAAAAAGTGATGGTGTGCCAAAGTAAAGGGATTGCCCTAAATGAAGTACCGATTGCGAGAGAATATCCCGATGTTTTTCCGATGATCTCCCGGATGCCACCAAAAGAGAAGTAGAGTTTGCAATTGAGTTAGCACCGGCACCTCACCAATTTCAAGAGACCTTACCGAATGCCCGCCAATGAGTTAGCGAGAATTAAAGAAGCGATACAAGAGTTATTGGATAAAGGGTATGTCGGACCCAGTACCTCTCCGTGGGGAGCACCGTATTGTTCGTCAAGAAGAAGGATGGTAGCCAGCGTATGTGTGTGGATTACCGAGCTCTCAATGAAGTTACCATCAAGAACAAGTACCGTTGCCCGAATTGATGATCATTCGATCAATTAAAAGGAGCTGGAGTGTTTTCCAAGATTGATTTGAGATCGGGTATCACCAAATGAGGATTCGACCGGAGGACATACCCAAGACAGCCTTCTCAACTCGTTATGGATTATACGAGTTCACCGTGATGTCCTTTGGCCTAACCAATGCTGACCTACTTTATGTACCTGATGAACAAGGTGTTCATGGACTACTTGGACAAGTTTGTCGTTGTGTTCATTGATGACATTCTGATCTACTCCAAGAATGAGGAGGAGCATGAGGAGCATTTGAGATTGGTATTGCAAAGATTGCGGGAGCACAAGTTGTATGCTAAGTTCAGCAAGTGTGAATTTTGGATGAAGGAAGTTGCCTTTTGGGTCATGTGTTGACAGCAGAGGAGTGTCCGTTGACTCAGGGAAAGTACAAGATGTGCTCACCTGGAAGGCACCCACGTCAGTGACCCAGGTCCGAAGCTTCCTAGGAATGGCAGGTTACTATCGGAGATTCATTGAAGGGTTCTCCAGTGTAGCCCGACCCCTTACCCAGCTACTAAAGAAGGAAAAGAAGTTTGAATGGGCGCGAGTGCGAGAAGAGTTTTGGAAGTTAAAGGAAAGTCGACAACAGCACCGATCTTAATTTTGCGACATCAAGAAAGATTTTGAGATTTATTGTGACGCCTCCGCAAAGGTTTAGGTGCGTATTGATGCAAGACAAAGAGTGGTAGCTTATGCATCGCGTCGATTGAGGCCACATGAGGAGAACTACCCTACGCACGATTTGGAGTTAGCGGCGATTGTGCATGCCACGAAAATATGGCGACACTACGATGGGTAACAGATGTGAGATCTACACGGATCATAAGAGCTTGAAGTATATCTTCACCCAATCAGACCTTAACCTAAGACAAAGAAGATGGTTGGAGTTGATAAAGGACTATGACATTGGAATCCACTATCACCCAGGAAAAGCCAACGTAGTGGCAGATGCGTTGAGCAGGAAGGTATATTGCAACACAATTATGGTCAAGGAGAGTCAACCAGCATTGCACGAGGAATTCCAAAAGCTCAGTTTGGAGTTGGTTGAAGAAGGGATGTTGGCCGCTTTGGACTTGCAGCCGACCTTGGATAGTCAGATTCGTCAAGCGCAACCGGAGGATGAAAATATCCAGCGGATCAAGGTTGGATTGAAGGAAGGAAAAGCGACAGGTTTTGTGGAGGATGATCAGGGTATCATATGGTACAAGAAGCGATTGTGCGTACCCAATAAGGAAGAGTTAAAGCAATTGTTGCTTAAAGAGGCACACGAGTCATTATATTCAATTCATCCAGGCAGTACCAAGATGTATCAGGACATCAAGGATAAGTACTGGTGGCCAGGTATGAAGCGAGAAATAGCGAGTATGTAGCACTATGTGATGTTTGCGAGTGAAAGCAGAGCATCAAAGACCCGCAGGATTGTTGCAACCGTTGAAAATTCCCGAGTGGAAGTGGGAAGATGTGGGCATGGATTTCATCACAGGTCTACCCAAGACCAAGGAAGGTTACGACTCGATATGGGTAATTGTGGATCGATTGACAAAGGTAGCCCATTTCCTTCCAATCAAAACCACATATTCGGAGATAAGTTGGCGAATTGTATATGTCCGAATTGTGAGTCTCCATGGAGTTCCTAAGAGGATTGTGTCGGATCGTGGATCGCGATTCACTTCACGATTTTGGAGTAGTTTCCACGGCGATGGGTACTCATCTGAATTTCAGCTGACCTATCACCCACAGCACCGATGGTCGACAGAGCGTGTAAATCAAATCCTAGAGGATATGCCGAGAGCATGTGTTTTGGATCACGGAGCTAAGTGGGACAATTGCCTACCTTTGCAGAATTTTCCTACAACAACAGTTACCAGGCCAGTTTGCAGATGTCACCGTTTGAGGCTTTGTATGGTCGGAAGTGTAGGACCCCTCTCAATTGGAAAGAAACAGGAGAAAGGCAAATTTTTGGGCCAGAGTGTTTGCAAGAAGTCAAGAAAAAGTGCGCTTGATTCAAGAAAGGCTGAAAGCACTCAAGCCGAGCAAAGAGTTATGCCGATACTCGCCAAGAGATTCAAGCTTTGAGCCCAATGATTATGTGTACCTCAGGATCACACCTTTCAAAGGAGTTAAGCGTTTTCAAATGAAGGGAAAGCTAGCACCAAGGTATGTGGGGCCATTCAAGATTTTGAAGCGCAAGGGAGAAGTTGCCTATCAGCTGGAGCTACCTGAGAACTTGAGCGGGATACACGATGTTTTCATGTGTCTCAATTGAAGAAGTGCTTATGAGTGCGAGGAAGCAAGTGCAATTGAGGTGTGGATCTCGGGAGGATCTGTCCTATAAAGAGCATCCCATCAAGATCTTGGAAGTGTCAGAGCGTGTCACCAGAAGAAGAGTCGTTCGCTTTTGCAAGGTTCAATGGAGCAATCATTCAGAGGAGGAAGCAACCTGGGAAAGCGAGGAGGATCTCAAGCGGAGTTTCCAAACCTATTCTTTAGAGAGCCGAGAATCTGGGTCGAGATTCCGTTTAAGGGGGGGAGGTTTGTAACATCCTGATTTTCAGAGTATTTTTGAAGCTTTTAAAATAAAATTCACCATTTGAATTTTTTTTCTGAAATTAATTAAAGCTTAAATGAAATTTTATGAATTAAAAGGATTTAATATGAATAATCTGAACATGAACATTTGCCAAAGTTATTTTATTTGAGTTCCTTGTGTCTCAAGGAATTTATTGGATTTTTTCTGGATTTTTCTGGATTTATTTGCTATTTTCTAGAGCTCAAAAGGATTTAAATGAATTTATGAAAAAGAAAAATACCAAAAATCCCCCAACCGGCCAGTGGGCCGAAACCCACCAGCCGGCCCAACCCGCCTCGGCTCCGCCAGCCCAGCGCGCCCGCGCCCGTGCCACGCGTCAGGCATCCGCGCCCGCGCCGCTCCGCCTTGGCCTCCCCGATGATCGCCACGTGGCCGTCATCCGCTGCGCCAGCGCCCGCGCCCCCCGCATCCCGGCCGCTGCTCACCGCGCCACCGGCGGTGGGCCCACTGTCGGTCGCCCCGACCGGACTCGTCTTCCGTCTCGAGCCGGACTCGCCGCCGCTGCCGTCCCGTCGCGGACACTCGGTCCGTGTATAAAGCCGCCGCCGCCTCGGCTTCGCATCCCGAGCCGCCGCTCGCCGCCGCCCTTCGCGGAGCCCGCCGCCACCGTCGCCCTCGTCATCTTTTGCGCCGCCGTCGTCGCGAGAGCGCCGCCGCCCGTCTGCCGCTCGCCACCGCCGGTGAGCCCCGCCGCCGTCGTCCCCCGCCACCTCGGTCGCCGCCGTCACCCCGTCGCCGGCCAGCCGCCGCCGCCGACCCCGCCGCCCGCGCCGCCAGCGGACGCGCCGCGCCGCGCCGCCTCGGCGCGCCGCCTCGCGCCCGTGCACGCAAGACGCCAAGATCGACGCCGCGCCCGCGCCCTTCGCCTTCCGTGCGCCCGGTCCATGTGAGCCGTGCGCGCGCCTTGTGGGTCCCGCCCGTCAGCCCGAGCCGTAGACCCGTGAGCCGATCTGGGCCGACGGCCGGATCGCCCACGCGCCGCACCACAGCCGTCCGATCGCCCCGCCGCTGTGCTCCCGAGCTGCCACGCAAGCCGGGCCATGTCAGCCCTAACGCTTGCGTGTCTGCCACGCCAGCTGCCACCTCAGCCCTAGTCGCCCGCGTCAGCAGCCGCCGCCCCGGACTGTTTCGTGCGCCGGGTTCACCGTAGACTCAGCCTCCCGTGCGCCGGTCCACAAAGATGCACTTTTCCAATTTTCCGATTTTCAGAAAATCCAATTTTCCAAGAGCCCGTTCTCCTCATCCTAGCTCCGATTGACCCGTTCTTTTTCTAAATTCATCTAAAATTGAGCTCTACCTTTTGGTTCAGGTTTGAAAGTTTTGGAGTTCATTTGAATTTTATTTGAATTTATTTTCTCTTTTCGTCTCGTTTTTCTCTCGTTAGATCGCGTGTTCGAGGGAGCGGAAGTTGGATTTGAAGACCAAGAGCCCTCATCTGAGCAAGGCCAAGGCAAGTCGTATTCTTTGATCATGTTGAACCCAGATTTCAATCTATTATGTATTATTTTGTTTCAAATTATCATGCATTGCTATTTATTAATAAAACCTTGTATTGGTAGTTATACTCCTAATTGATTAAATCCTCCATGATAATTTGACTACCATGAATCCATTGACACCTTAGGATTGGGAATTATTTAGTGATAAAATAATAATTGTCACATGGGGTTACGTTCGATCGCTTAGCCCGCTTCCTATTAGTTATTTGGGATCTGTCATCACATGTGGTTAATTAATCTGACTTAATGATTTACTTGAACGTGGTGGTTAGCCACAGTTATAAAATTGGTATGTCATGACATGGGTAGTGTCATGGGCATTGGTTATACAAACTTGGCTTTCACTTGGGCGAATGATCGTGCGATAAAGGGGGTTTGGATGCACATTGGGATGTGGATGCTTCGCTGGGTAATTGTTAAGGACTTAACTTTGTGCGCCATTGATCGAGCTTAATCGTGCAAACCACATGTCTAGTATGGGATAGACTGGCATAATAATTTGAGAAGTCTCTACTTTGGTTTTACTACCGATGTTGTGTGGCGCAAGAGGGGCAATTATCGACTAGGGGTTACCCTACTCGACGCGAATCCTTAGCGAGTGGGATCGGGTGGAGATGGATCATTGTAAAAGCCTTGTTGTGATTTCCTTAAGCTGAGGCTAATCACATCGTGTGGGTACAGTTGTGCAACCTCTGCAGAGTGTAAAACTATTCGAATAGCCGTGTCCCCGGTCATGGACAATGCTCGGTGATTTCACACGAGGGGTAGAGTCTTTATGAAAATTTGATTGGTTTGAGATGGGAAGTGAATGGTTAGTTCACTTGTGGTTATATTCAATTCCTTTGATATATTTACTTAGTGTCTGTTGTTAAATATGCTTTTCAATCTATATATTGTATTTACTTCAAATTGTCGCTTCATGCAAAACTAACCTTTCAGCCATCCATTGTTAAGCTTTGCATATTATATTGCATTCATTTGTTACAAACGACTTGCTGAGTACCAATGTACTCACGGCTTTATGCCCATGTTGCTCAGTTGAGGAGGAGGGACCAGATCAGCAGGAGTTGCTAGAAGGAGGCTACTACGAGGACTTCACGGATTAGGACTTCGCTCCCCAGTCGATTGCCTGTGGGCATGTCGAGTGGCTACTACGCTTAATTTTGGATTTCCGCTGCTAGTTTCTTTAAAGCCCTTCAGGCTAATAATTGTAAGCTTGGCCATAAGGTCGTACTCTGTTGGTTATTAATATAATTTGGATTTCCTTTAGAATATCGTGATGTGGATGATATTTATCTTTGTTTACGCTGTGTGCACTAGCGTGATCCTGGACTAGTGCAGAGTACACAGTAGAGTCCGAATTTGTATATTCGGGTCTCGACACTAACCTAGAGCACTCTTGAGTAAGATCTACAGAGGTAGACACCTCCACAGGATGGAGGGGAGAGGGTGAATGTCTATAGGCATTCCCTTAGCTATAACGGTATGACCTTGGAGATACATGTGGACATGGCATTGCATTGCATGATGATGTATTGATGAAAAGTTAGCATGTGGACATGGCATTGCTTTACATGATAGTGCGTTGATGAAGAGAAAAGAAGAAGTAATATTATGTGTGTATTGACAAATATTATGTATGTTGTTGATACTAATGCATTGATGAAAAGAAATGAAGGAGTAATATGATATGTGTACTGACAGATATTATGATGTTATTGATGTTACTATTTTATTATGTTCTTGCTGAGTCTTGAACTCACCCTTGCTTATGTTGTTGTTGTTAGATGATCAATGAAGACAACATGTATAGGAAGGGGATAGCACATGGTCACTACATGCACTGTTGTTGCTCTACTTACCACACTTAGAGATATAATCATTCATTAATAGTAATTTGGTTCATGCAAACTTTAGCATTTGGTTAATGAGTTTCTCTTAGAACATAATGGCTTTATTATGGTTTTTACTTGGTAAGTACCTTTAGTTAAATTTATATTTGGTTGGTCTTCGTTATGTTAATTATTATTCTTTTATTGTCACTTGAATTTGTGTTAAGTGAACATCTTGTAAGTTGTGGTTAGAGTATTGTTGTTGGTAGCATGAGAAAGATGGTTCAAATTGGTAAGAAATAGAGTTAGTGGTGATATTGTGGGCTTATGTTGGGTCATGGTGCTACAAGATGCACAACTGCAGTGTTTAGATCTATTGAGTAAATTTATGTCAACTTCTATAGTTTTTTGACCGCTATTAGCCTGATGAACTCATGACAAGATAAACAATGAAAGGGTCTGTATTGGATTGTAAGGTGAGAGCCACCTTAGTGATTAATTATAGATTTAAATTTACATCATATATTTTCATCAATTTACCTACTTGGTATTAAACAAAGTTAGATCTTTCTTAGCTATTTGGTTTGTTCTTTGTGCCTAGCTGTCATACTAGATGGAAACGAACCGAATAGTCTCAAATATGAATACGAATCCATATGATTAAAATGAATATGGATACTGTTGTAGGGGTGGCCCCCACCTAAGCCCAGTAGGCCTGTTAGGTCCGAAATAGGACATGTGTAATGACATAAGAGCCCCCAAGGGGAATACTCATGTGTAAGGGTATAACTGTACAAACACTCTCCATATGAATATATATGTGGCATAGGCCACGGGAGGAGGGGCTAAGCCATTCATTTACTCAACTCTCCACTACTACACACTCTCTCTCTGTTTGGTCTGTAACCACAACAGATACAAATACAATTTGTATTTTTTAAAACGAATATGAATACAAATTTGAACATTCTCGAATACAAATCGAATGTTGTAACGAATACGTATTCAAATCGAATATGTACTTCGATCACATTGCCCCCGCAGGGCGCACCCCATTGCGTACGGGCGCGTGTGCAAACCCTCTGAGCTTACCGTGGGACGATGTAGCCAGAGGGTGGCAGCATACTTCGCAAGATCTGGTCAAAACGGTTCTTAGTTTTTGCTAAGGATGTTTGCAAAGGCGCAAAGACACCCCCACGCACCAGGCTGTTACTCGGCAGGCTCATCCTTGACAGGCCCCCGTACCGTCCGTACCGAGGTCCCACTCGAAGACGCCCGACTCGCCCAGAAATCCAGCGCTTCCTCGGTTCTTTGCCAGCACCGAAGACGCCGTCGGATTGCGAGGTCGGAGATCAGCAGCCGGCCCCGGTTAGGTAGCTGCTCGGGACAAGGGGGGCAGGAATCAGAACAGTGGAAAACTTCGTATTTTCGCAAACACACAACGAGGAAGACAACCCGGGCTTCGGTTACAATGCACCCCAACATGCGACAACCTCCTATCACACCTGTGGATCCACGGGGTCCGCCGGAGCCGCGTCGCCATCATCGCCGCGTCGAGGGACCTCGTCCAGAAACCGGCCAAGGTTCCCCTCGCCATACAAGTTCCTCCGCAGCTCGACTAGGGCTGCGGCCTCGCCGCAGTACTCCCATATGCGATCATGAAAGAACTTCACGGCACGGCGTACAGCTCGCACGGCGCCGGACATTACGCCACTCCCCGCGGGCATCTCCAGTTGGGGATCGGCTAACCCCGCAACATGCTCGCAACCGCGGTGCCACAGGAGCGCGCACGTCACACACGACGCCACGTATGCGCAGTGGCTGCCGAAGATCGCCGCGGCGCCACGCGCAACGTCGGCCGCCTCTCCAATCCACCGGAGTGACCGCGACAGGTCCTCAGGCCAGAAGGAGCGCGCCGGCACTTCAGTGACAAGCCCCGTGAGAGTGTCTTCCAAGGCCAGTATGGCGTCCCAAGCGGCAGCCGAAGCGTTGCCCAAGGCTTGATCCCGCTCTCCGAGAACTCGGCCCCGCTCCGCGAGAGCGGCACAAAGCTCACGGTTCCTCCCCTCCAGAGCGGCAATTTGTTGTGCAAGGCCGTCCCGCTCTGCAGTAGCCTCTTGCCGCACTGCGTCCGCGGCCGAGGTTCGTGCCGCGGCAACGAGCCCGTCGGTGCGCGCTTGCATCTCTGCGCACTCCGACTCCAGGAGGCGTATGCGAGCATCCTGGGCGGATCGCCCTTCCACAGCTCCCCGCAACTCTTCCTCGGCGGCCCGCAGCCTGCTCTGTATCGCTGCTCCCTCGTGGGCGTAAGCACTTTGCAGGGCCTGGGCCAGCACGAGCGTCTGTGCAACACAGGTGTTAGCAAATGCGAAGCGGCGGCAAAGGGGTCTAAAAGACAGATGCTTACCCGCACCCCTGACACCTCCAAGGCATCTCCAAGGCGCCCCGACCCGTAGGCCTGCAACACCTGGTGTCCGATGCTGGAGGCCGTGTCCTCCGCGGTCCCGCGCCATGCCCTCAGAGTATCCGGTGGAGGGACGAAGTCCGCCGGGCTTGGCAACGCAGCACCTGTGTCGCCAGCACCGGCACCCCCGCGCTCAAGGAGCGGTTCCTCCTCCGGGATAAGTGTCGCTGCGAAGGGCAATTACACATGTCACGACGCGTAAAAAAAACATCGAAGGAGTTCCATCATAACCCACCTTCGGTCGCGGGCGGGAGGCTTCGTGGAGACGTCTCCCGGGCCGCGGGCGGAAATGCTTCCATGCCGGCCCCAACGGACGGCGCTGTCTCAGAAGGCCGGGGGACCACCGAGCCAGGCCCTCGCGCCAACCCAACCTGCGCCACTGTCACCGTGGCCCGAGGGGCTGGGAGGGGGCGGGGCGGAGGGACCTCGATGCTTGAAGCAGGGCCCCACAAGTTCCCAACACCGGTCGCCACAACGAACCCTCGCGAAGTCCGCGGAAGGGAGGACTGCAGGCGCGCCTGCTTCCCTTGGCCGGAAGGTATCACCGCGGTACCCGCCACAGAGGGGGCCCCCCGGCAGCATCATCCGCTTAAGCGGTCTCCACAGCTACGACGGTAGAGGCCGGGGACTTCATTCCCATGACGTCCGCGGGGGTTACCCCAACCTTCGCGGGAGACACCCCCGCCTCCGCGGGCGACACCTCGGCCCCAGCCGCCGAGGTTAGCAAGGGCGGCGCTCCACACGCTCCCGCAAAGGGTAGCCCCGCCAAAGCCACGCTCGGAGATGGGGACTCCGCACCGATGTCGCCAGCCGGCACCGCCACCTCCGCAGCGGTCGCGGACAACGGGGCCTCCGCGGCACGCTCTCCGCCGCCAGCGTCTCCGCCCTCAATCTCCGCGCCCTCTAAATCTGAGTCGGCATACCTCGCCGAACTCGACCCCGGTCTCGCTGCGCCGGCAGGAGCAGCGGCAGCCGCCGTACAGGCAGCGGTCGTGGCGCTCCGGGTCCTTTTGTGGGATGGTGCCTTCATCTTCGCGGCACCATCATCCTCGTGCTGCTGGGCCGGAGGGGGGCGATCCGGCACAGGAAGCCCTAGGGCCTCACACACGCGGTTTATCCGCCCCAACCCGGCCTCCGCGGTCGCAGCTGCGTGTTGCCCGTGCTCTCTACCGGTGTATGGCCCAAGGAACACGCGCGCGGCGCGCTCCGCATCCTCAAGGCGAGTCCCTGCCCAAGGTGGCATATTTGCGTAAGCACAATATATACAATTGCGGCGAAAGATATGGTGAAAACTTACGAAGGCCAATCGGCACGGGCAACGAGCAAACGGACGGGCGAACGTTGTCATCTCGACGTTCGCCGGCTGTGAAGCGCCAACTATGGGTAAGTGGCGTTGCACCAAGCGTCATATACTCCTCGGCGAGATCGCACATATTGAAGCGGGCGATGACTCCCACAAGCCTCCGCGCTCTTAGCTCATCTTCTTGGTCAAGCGCCAGGCCGGGGGCGGTCTTGAATGTAATTGGCCCGCCCATGCATTCAAGGCCACTGCCACTCGTCACGCGATGGTAGAACCACAGCCTTGCCCAGTTGGCCTCCCACTTCCCTCGGGTCACGTTCGCAGGGAAGAGCTTTCCACATGTCGCCCGCAGGAGGAAGTTGACGCTGCCAAATTTTGACACCGTACCATCCTTCCGCTCCTTCGGTTGGCACCGGGCCTCATGCAGATACGCGAACAAGGAAGCGCTGGGCCAACACCCCTCCGCGTGCAGGGCCCAGCTGTACACGGCGAGGCGAGCCACCACGTTCGGAGTCAATTGTGACAACTCCGCTGCCACCACTTCGAAGGATGGGGGACAGAGCGCTCGCGCGTCTACTTCGACTAGGCGCCAGCTCCGCGGCCACCACTTCGAAGGATGGGGGACGGAGCGCTCGCGTGTCTACTTTGACTAGGTGCCAGCTCCGCTGCCACCACTTCGAAGGCTGGGGGACGGAGCGCTCGCGCGTCTACGTCGACTAGGCGTCATCTCCGCTGCCACCACCTCGAAGGGTAGGGGATGGAGCGCTCACGCGTCTACCTCGACTAGGCGCCAGCTCCGCTGCCACCACCTCGAAGGGTAGGGGACGGAGCGCTCGCGCGTCTACCTCGACCAGGCGCCAGCTCCGCTGCCACCACTTCGAAGGATGGGGGACGGAGCGCTCGCGCGTCTACTTCGACCAGGCGCCAGCTCCGCTGCCACCACTTCGAAGGATGGGGGACGGAGCGCTCGCGCGTCTACTTCGACTAGGCGCCAGCTCCGCTGCCACCACTTCGAAGGCTGGGGACGGAGCGCTCGCGCGTCTACTTCGGCAAGTACCATTGGCGCGCGAGGTGAAGTTGAGCCATGGTGCTACAAGATGCACAACTGCAGTGTTTAGATCTATTGAGTAAATTTATGTCAACTTCTATAGTTTTTTGACCGCTATTAGCCTGATGAACTCATGACAAGATAAACAATGAAAGGGTCTGTATTGGATTGTAAGGTGAGAGCCACCTTAGTGATTAATTATAGATTTAAATTTACATCATATATTTTCATCAATTTACCTACTTGGTATTAAACAAAGTTAGATCTTTCTTAGCTATTTGGTTTGTTCTTTGTGCCTAGCTGTCATACTAGATGGAAACGAACTGAATAGTCTCAAATATGAATGCGAATCCATATGATTAAAATGAATATGGATACTGTTGTAGGGGTGGCCCCCACCTTAGCCCAGTAGGCCTGTTAGGTCCGAAATAGGACATGTGTAATGACATAAGAGCCCCCAAGGGGAATACTCATGTGTAAGGGTATAACTGTACAAACACTCTCCATATGAATATATATGTGGCATAGGCCACGGGAGGAGGGGGCTAAGCCATTCATTTACTCAACTCTCCACTACTACACACTCTCTCTCTGTTTGGTCTGTAACCACAACAGATACAAATACAATTTGTATTTTTTTAAAACGAATATGAATACAAATTTGAACATTCTCGAATACAAATCGAATGTTGTAACGAATACGTATTCAAATCGAATATGTACTTAATTCGGTCGAATGCGAATATCCTAAAACTATTGTAACAAATCTCGGTAGAATAAATTTAACTACACATCTATACGAGTTAGCAGTGTAGCGTATAGGGTTGGAAATTATGCAAAGTAATTTTGACTTCTTACTTATGAAACTTTTTTCATCAGAAAATTGCTTTCTACAATCTTCCCTAGGGAGATCGCCACGGATGGAAACAGATTGCATACAAATCGAATAGTCTCAAATATAAATATAAACACAAACATTCTCAAATATGAATAAAAATACGAACATTTTTTAATACGAATTTTGTTTACCGTATTTATATTTTCTCTGATACAAATATCAAATAAAATAAATTATTCTTTACCGTATCTATCCCTAACTATCATTATGCTCAATAAGGATCATATTTATCACGATATGCCATTTATTACACAACGGAGGAAGTACTCCTAATTATTCCCATTGTGCTATCATCAACGGTGTCACTGTTGATGATTGACTCTCCTACATGCATCCACATTTACGCAGGAAGTCCGACATGACAGGACATGCCTTCACCATTATCCCGCAAGAAAAGCTTGCCTTCGGAACCTCGGGAAGTAGGTGGTACAGAAATGGTTGAAAGGTTTAAAGATTTGACGTTGGTGCACAACTAACAACGAACATGCTTTGATGAAGGCAAGGGAACGTTCTGAATTTCTGATGCTACACTAGCACTGACGTCTGGTGCATTCTGATGCTACGCAAGCGCTGACGTGTGGTGCATTCTGATGCTACGCTAGCGCTGACGTATGGTGCACTATCGGCACAGCTGCAGTTGCGAATTTTGGACGTTTTTGACACTGTAGTTCCTGAAAATTCCAAAAATGACACTGAGTAGAACAAAATTTCAATTCTAGCACCCTGTTGACCGCACCATTCAACAGGAGCGTGACACGTGTCAGTGGTGCGGTCGGGGAGCGCACCACACCGGAGTGGTGCGCTCCCCGGCCGCACCACTCCCCTGCTGTACGTGCCAGCTAGATAGTGCGGTGCCGCACCGCACCACTCCCCTAATGGTGCGGCACCACACCGCACCACTCCGCCATGGGTCCCACCCCCTCTCATTCTCTCACGGGTTAGGGTTTGCACGGGTAGGATTTTAATTGAAGTTATTTTTGTATGCATTTGTAAAGATAATTTTTTAAATAAAAATTTATGTGTATATATGAAATGATGTGTGAAAAAATATGAATTTGAAGTGGAGTCCACTTTACTGCTTGTGTAATTAGTTGTGCAATTTTGAAAATTAAAAATATTGGTTGGTAGAGTACGAACGAAATTTGTGTGAAGTAACGATTAGTGTTTTTGTGATTTTCATATATTGCTGATCGTGAAAAATGTGTTCAAGTGACAATAACAAATTTCGATCATGGTATGTTGTTTTATTGGAAGCAATTTAAAGAAAAATTTTTTGAGCACAAATGTGATATGAACAATTGGAGGAAATGAAGGAAAGTGATATTGAACACGTATGATTATAAGTTTTGTTAATTTTGTAGTTGTGAATCAGAAAAAAATTTGAAAAAATTGTAAAACAAGTTTATGTTGATTATATGTTGTAGATGCATAAAAATTTTGGGTAAAATTTTTTTAGGAACGATTGTGCGTAGAACGATCAATATATAAAGTGGTAAGTGACTTTTAGGGTTTGGTATGTTTTAAGGGTTTGCAATCCGCGTGATGTTTGTATATTTTGTCAATTTCGTAGTTATAAACTGCGTAAAAATCAGATAAAGTTGCAATAGAAGTTTATGTTCAATGTAAGTTGTAGATGCATAAAAAAAATTTGGTAAATTTTTTTAGGAACGATTGACCGTAGAACGGTCGATACATAAAGTGGTAAGTGAATTTTAGGGTTTGGTCTGTTGTTAGGGTTTGCAATCTCCGTGATTGTTTTCAGTTTTGGCAATTTTGTAGTTATAAACTGGATAAAAATCAGATAAAGTTGTAATAAAAGATTATGTTCATTGTAAGTTGTAGATGCATAAAAAATTTTGGTAAATATTTTTTAGGAAAGATTGACTGTAGAACGGCCGATACATAAAGTGGTAAGTGATATTTTGAAGGTGAGGACCGCTATGTTAATATTGTTAAATGAGGTGCTACGTGAATCATGGAATGCGAAAATACGAGATATTAAACTTCATAATACAGTTGGGAGTAACATGCCGCGTAGATTTTTATTACATGCATAACATATAGCATGATATGCGACTAACCCACCCAACTGCTCGTACGACCTACTGTGTGGACCGGGGCCACTTTCCCTTCCTTGCCCGCTCGGCGTTGAACTCCTCCGCGGCCTCTTTTGCCTTAGGCGTAATTTCCCTCTTTCTCTCACGCTCCATCTCGCGAGCCTCCCGCTGCCTACGCGTGCACGCTTCAAGATGAGCTTGCGTCTCGCGTTGTATACGCAGGGTGTGCTCGTGCTTGCGGCACTCCTCCTCCAGCAACTCCTTCTCCTTTGTGACATTCCACTCCTCGAAGTCGAGGGTCCATTGGTCCTCAGGGTGGATCTCAAGATCGATCCATTTGCGATAGCCACACAGGGGCTCCGGAGACTATAAATACATGGGAGATATTGTTAGTGCGTGCTGTGAAGGAGAAAAGGTAGGGGAAAATGGTGCATGTGGTCGTTACCAGCTGCCGATAGGTTGCGGTGTCAAAACGGCGGTTGGGGTAGTCCTTTGGAGTAGTTTGCGCAACCCGTGAATGCATACCTAGGCGATGCGGTGCTTAGACTTGAAGAACTTGCACACGTCCCCGCACCAACAAAGGGGAGGTGTCTCCCCCTCAGGTGGTAGTTGTGGCGAACGCTCGGTGGGGACGTCCGGGGTGGGGTTGTTGCTACGCGGGCGCTCTGGGGGGACCTTTCATCGTAGCACGTGATGGGAACGGGGGTCCCGATCTTCCAACAGGTTCTGGATATGTTCGATTTGGTGGAGGCGCGACACAATTCGATCCGGCTTCCGAACGACACGTTCCGAACCCCGCAATCGCAGCACCACGTCTCCTCAGGTTATCAACTGTGCGCAGCCGGTTGACCTCGCCAAGAAGGCTAATCCTTGCCTGCGAATCAAAGAACACAAGCAAGAACAAGGAAGAACACAACTGAATAGCAGATGTATTGATTTAGCACTTGAAAGTTGGGGTCTCACAAACCGATGAACGGCGAAACTGTTCAAAGACAGAATTAATCTAAGCAAAATCCAACCCTAATGGTGGGGGTGGCGGCTGGATATAAAGGAGTGAGGGGTGTGCAAAACCCCTGGACGCGCCCCTGATGGGCTCCAACACGATACAAAGCCGAACGGCCCAAAAGACGGTGGCGCAGCACCCTGACAGATTCTGAATGTCCACTTGTTTTGACAATTCCCGTTGACTCAAAAGGAATCCTGACATGGGACTAGAGCCATTGGAAAGGTCTTCTTCTTAGCTTTCCATACATATGTAGAACGTCTAAAACGGAGTCCGGATGCGATCTGGGCGTCCGTTTTAGTGCGGCCTGGTTCTGGACTCCGAATTGGATTCGAAGTCGGCTTGAGTTGGGCCTCCAACTTGTGCGCCTCGTAGTCCTTCTCCAAGTACTTCTAGGTCCTCTCCATGGTTCCTAATCATAATTAAATCATTAGGTAGCAATCGATTCTCAAATGAACAAAAAGAAGTACTTAGGAACGAGCTCACCTGTAAATTCAATTGTCGGGCGCGAGCTCTAGTGATTGGTCCTTGAATGTCAAGTGAAGGAGTGTTGTGTGTATCCGAAGAAGTGATGTCCTCATCATCCTCCCCCTCTTGAAGCGGAGTTGTCCCCAACTCAGCCTCATCTTCTTCTCCCAAGTATGGTTTCAAATCTGAAATGTTAAAGGTGGGACTAACCCCAAACTCGGGAGGCAACTCAAGTTTATATGCATTATCATTTATCTTCTCAATTATCTTAAAAGGACCAGCAGCTCTAGGCATCAATTTTGACTTTCTTAACTTAGGAAATCTATCCTTTCTCAAGTGCAACCAAACAAAATCATCCGGTTTAAGTTTAACTTCCTTTCTACCTTTACCACCAGTAATCCTATATTTTTCATTCATCTTTTCAATGTTTGCCTTAGTAGTCTCATGCATTTTGACAATAAAATCAGCACGCTCCTTAGCATCATGAACTCTCTCATTAGTAGGCAAATGTAAAATATCAATAGGGGCGCGGGGATTGAATCCATACACTACCTGAAAAGGACTTACCTTGGTGGTAGAGTGTTCCGCTCGATTATATGCGAACTCAACGTGCGGCAAACACTCTTCCCACAACTTCAAATTATTCTTTAAAACAGCTCTCAACATGGTAGACAATGTGCGGTTCACCACCTCGGTTTGGCCATCAGTTTGTGGGTGACATGTTGTAGAGAACAACAACTTTGTACCCAACTTGTTCCATAGAGTACGCCAAAAGTGACTCAAGAACTTGACATCACGATCTGAAACAATAGTAGAAGGCATACCATGCAAATGAACTATCTCTTTGAAAAAGAGGTCAGCAATATGAACGACATCATCGGTTTTATGACATGGTATAAAGTGAGCCATCTTTGAAAAACGATCCACAACAAAAAAAATGCCATCCCTCCCCCTCTTAGTCCTGAGCAATCCTAAAACAAGGTCCATAGAAATATCTGCCCACGGAATAGAAGGAACAGGAAGAGGCATATATAAACCATGTGGATTCAAGCGAGACTTAGCTTTTTGACATGTAGTGCAGCGAGCCACAAACCGCTCAACATCTCGCCTCATTTTTGGCCAAAAGAAGTGTGTGGCCAGAACGTCCTCCGTCTTCTTAGCACCAAAATGTCCCATCAAACCGCCTCCATGCGCCTCCTGCAACAACAAAAGACGAACGGATCCAACTGGAATGCATAGGCGGTTAGCTCTAAACAAAAATCCATCATTGATCACGAATTTATTCCAAGCTTGTCCCTCTTTACAATGCAGCAACACATCCTTAAAATCAGCATCAAAAGCATATTGTGCTTTAATAGGTTCAAGACCAAAAATGCGACAATCAAGTTGAGACAACATGGTATAGCGTCGAGACAAAGCATCAGCAATCACATTATCCTTCCCTTTCTTGTGTTTAATGACATAAGGAAAAGATTCAATAAATTCAACCCACTTAGCATGTCTACGATTCAAATTGGTTTGACTACGAATATGCTTAAGTGATTCATGATCGGAATGAATGACAAATTCTTTAGGCCATAAATAGTGTTGCCACGTCTCTAAAGAACGAACAAGAGCATACAATTCTTTATCATACGTGGAATAATTAAGAGCAGGACCATTCAAGTTTTCACTAAAGTAGGCAATAGGTTTGCCTTCTTGCATCAAAACACCACCAATACCAATTCCGCTAGCATCACATTCCAGTTCAAAAGTCTTACCAAAATCCGGAAGTTGGAGCAATGGTGCGTGTGTAAGCTTGTCCTTCAAAAGATTAAAGGACTCCTCTTGTGATGGCCTCCAATGGAACATGACGCCCTTCTTTGTCAACTCAATCAACGGTGTCGCAATGGTGCTGAATTCTTTGACAAAGCGGCGATAAAATCCTGCAAGGCCAAGAAAACTCTGCACTTGGGAGACTGTCGTGGGTGTGGGCCAACTCCATATCGCCTCCACCTTGGCTCTATCAACCTCAATTCCCTGTGGAGTCACAACATAGCCAAGAAAAGAGACTCGATCCGTGCAAAAGGTGCACTTATCAAGGTTACCAAACAAACGTGCATCTCTCAAAGCATTAAAAACAGCATGTAAGTGAGTCAAATGTTCATCCATGGACTTGCTGTAAATCAAGATATCAATGTAAACGACCACAAATTTGCCAATGAAAGGACGTAAAACCTTGTTCATTAATCTCATGAAAGTGCTAGGTGCATTAGTTAAACCAAAAGGCATGACTAACCACTCATACAAGCCGAACTTAGTTTTAAAAGCAGTTTTTCATTCATCGCTAAGTTTCATTCTTATTTGGTGGTATCCACTACGCAAGTCAATCTTTGTGAAAATTATAGCACCACACAACTCATCAAGCATGTCGTCTAGCCTAGGAATAGGATGACGATATCGTATAGTAATGTTGTTAATGGCTCTACAATCTACACACATACGCCAAGAACCATCTTTTTTGGGAACCAAAAGAACAGGAACAACACAAGGACTAAGGCTCTCACGTACATACCCACGTTCCAAAAGGTTTTGGACTTGTCGCTGAATCTCCTTAGTCTCTTCAGGATTGGTCCTGTAGGCCGCACGATTTGGCAAACTCGCTCCAGAAATCAAGTCAATCTGGTGCTCAATTCCTCGAATTGGTGGAAGTCCTGTAGGTATCTCATCAGGGAAAACATCTCTAAATTCCTGCAAAAGGTTAGCGACAGGAGCAGGCAAAGTGCAAGGCATATTATCAAGAGAAAATAAAGCATCTTTGCACACAAAAGCATAGCATGTATCATTAACATCATCAATTTCAGCAAGGTCTGATTTTGTGGCAAGCATAACAGAATTTTTCAAATGAATTACTTGCTGTTTTTCAGATTTATTATGTTCCTTTTGATCATTAGCAGCAGCAGCTCTCGCCCTATCGGCCTCTATAATCTCAGTTGGGGTCAAAGGCAGTAAAGTAACTTTCTTTCCCTTATGCATAAAAGTATATTTGTTACTACTACCATGGTGTAAAGCATCATTATCAAATTCGCAAGGTCGACCCAATAAAAGAGAGCATGCTTGCATGGGAACCACATCACAATCAACATGATCAGCATAACCACCAATGGAAAAATAGACTCGGCATGTTTGCGTTACCTTAGCTTGTCCAGAATCATTTAACCACTGAATATGGTATGGATGTGGATGCGGTTGCGTGGTCAAGCCAAGCTTCTTGACCAAATCAGAACTCACCAAGTTGTTGCAGGTTCCTCCATCAATGCTGACACGTGCGCGCCGGTTCTTGATTGCGAAGAAAGTCTGAAACAAATTATGGCGTTGAAGCTTATCGGGGTGTTGTACCTGTGTGCTGAGGACTCGCTGCACAATGATGCTACGTAGCGTCGCTGTGGACGCCCCACCAAGGACCAGGTCGTCATCACCACCGCCATTGTCATCCGAGGCAGCAGCAACATCATCATCCTCCTCGACATCCGAAGTGCTGATGTAGCCTCCATCTTCTGTGGCGATGTATGCCCGTTGGCTAGGGCAATTCTTACGCACATGACCAAGCCCATGGCAGCGGTGGCAGAATGTTGGAGGAGCGCCCGTTGAAGCCACGGAAGAAGAACTCTTGGCTGGAACTCGCAAAGAATTTTTGTAGCATCGCAAAGCGTGTCGTGGAAGGTGGCCGGTGGCACTGCTGCAATCTTGTTCACAGGTGGTGGAGAAGAACGAAAACTCAAGAAGACTTGGGCAGTCCGTCGATGTAGTCGTGTGCGGTGTGTAGAAGGGTCGTCCGGTGCTTGCCTTCGCTGATTCCTTGCGCCCTCGCAATTTTTTCTGCAAGCATAGCAAGCTGGAACAACTGGTTGTGATAGTAAATTCTTTATAATCAACAATGTCCTGAATTTCACGCCAGTAACCCCCATAGAAACGACAAATCTTATCCTCCGTGTCCTCAACAACCCCACAACGCATCATACCCTTTTGAAGCTCAGCATAATAGTCCTGAATGAACGATCACCATGTTCTAAGCGCTGCAATTTTTTCTCAAATCAAGTTTATATGTGGGAGGAACAAAGCGATTACGCATATCTTCTTTTAACCGCTCCCATGTATCAGGTTGTAAGCGCATGTTACTTAGTTCATTCCACCAGATAATAGCAAAGTCCTTAAACTCACTAGTAGCTTGTCTAACTCTATGTTGTTCAGGAACCAAGTGAGAATTAAATTTCTGCTCTACCGTCATCTCCCAATCAAGATATATATCAGCATCATAAAGACCAGCAAAAGATGGAATGGTAAACTTGACTTTAGCAAAAGGGTCATCGTTACCATGACGGTTCTGGTTATTACCTGCCATACCATGTTGGTTTTGCTGAAGACGTCGACGTAGTCGTGCATCCTGTGTCGCCCGCTGATCAATGTTGCCATCCGCATCATACATTGTGTCATCATCATGATGATGGCCGTCATTGACAGGTGGCAGGCGTGCCTCCAATGTGTCCATCCGACCAGTGAGGTCAGCCATTCGCCGCTCCACCCGCTCAATGCCTTCCATGGTGTTCAACTTGGCAATGGCGGCGACGATGGTGTCCAGTCTTGCGCTGAGTGAAGCATTTTGTTTGTCGAGCGCAGCTTGTAGCTGGCCGCGACTAACACACTCATTGAAATCGCTCGGGGACCCGTCTCCGTCGTCTCCTGCCATGGTTAGTCGAAACACAGGGAAAACAAAAGAATTATCCCTATCAACTACAAATGAAGGGCAGTGGGAGCTCGCAAAGGAAGTGGCTTACCAAGCTCTTACAAGTGTTCTTACCAAAGCAGCAGGTGGTACAACCGGTGGCTGGTTCGTGATACCATGTCGAGCGTGGGTACGATTGCAAGGGTCAAAACTGTGCTATCCAGAAGTAGATATATGGAGCTTGGAAGGCCAAATATATCAGTGGAACACAAATCAATAATAGATAGTAATGCTGAATAAATGTCCAAAGTACTGGTCCTAGTTGCTGGCCTAAATGTGTCCTATATCAGTGGTAGGCTATGATGAACAAGGAATCACGGCCAGAAAGTATGCGAAGACAGCAACAAAGATGGCTAGGGAATGAGAAACTTAATTCAGCATAAGCACAAAACAAATGAAACTCTGTCACCTAAAACTGTGCTCTTTTTTTTTCTTTTTTCTTTTTTTCTTTTTTTAAGGCACGGAACTCAGGTGCCTTTGCTCTCAGGCAAAACCAGGTGCCGAAATTTTTTCTTTTTTCTTTCTTTTTTCTGTTATTTTTTTCACAAAGCAGAGCACAGAAATAGGAACCACACAAAGTTTCACCTCAATCTAATGTAAGGTGTGGCCTACAGAAAATGATGAATGTGCTGTAAATTTGGTGATGAAAGTTCGGAGCTCGAGTACTGCACTTTCCAGGCCGAATTTGGGCAAAATAAATTCGTCGAAACTGGACTGAGTTGGTCGGTTTCGGATGCAAAATTTAATTTCACCCAATTTCAAAAAAAAAATCGCCTGATTTCGAGTCCGTATGCGAAAGTTATGGCCGTTTGAAGATGGGCCTCCGAGTTATGGTTGCTGTGGAGGCCAAAACGAAATTGGGTGGAGGAAATTGGTGGAAATTGGTGGCGGAAGCTCGGGAAAAGGTGGGGGATGGTGCTGTGTGATCACGAGATGTGAAGGAAGACTCAAACAGTGGGCGGGATATGGGTGGGAAAACAAAAACAGAGGGTGGAATACGCGATGGATGACGGCTAGGGTTTGTATGAGAGGTAGCGGAAGCAAGATAACCCGAAACAAAACGCAATCTAAACCAGCAACACAACTCGACTAAGGACACAAACTCAACACTACAGACTCTGGAATCAAATTGTGCAAAGGCTAAATGAGATCTAGGACAGGAAACAACCTATGACTACAATTTTTTTGTAGGGCTTTTTCATGGACTCTAGGATGAAACCGAAAACAACAAAGGAGGGGTAACACGAACCTGAAGGAACACCAAGCTCGATACCACTTGATGGGAACGGGGTCCCGATCTTCCAACAGAGTTCGGATATGTTCGATTTGGTGGAGGGCGACACAATTCGATCCGGCTTCGAACGACACGTTCTGAACCCCGCAATCGCAGCACCACGTCTCCTCAAGTTATCAACCGTGCGTAGCCGGTTGACCTCGCCAAGAAGGCTAATCCTTGCCTGCGAATCGAAGAACACAAGCAAGAACAAGGAAGAACACAACTGAATTGCAGATCTATTGATTTAGCACTCGAAAGTTGGGGTCTCACAAACCGATGAACGGCGAAACTGTTCAAAGACAGAATTCATCTAAGCAAAACCCAACCCTAATGGTGGGGGTGGCGGCTGGATATAAAGGAGTGAGGGGCGTGCAAAACCCCTGGACGCGCCCCTAATGGGCTCCAACACGATACAAAGCCGAACGGCCCAAAAGACGGTGGCGCAGCACCCTGACAGATTCTGAACGTCCACTTGTTGACTCAAAAGGAATTTTGTCATGGGACCAGAGCCATTGGAAAGGTCTTCTTCTTATCTTTCCATACATATGTAGAACGTCCAAAACGGAGTTCGGATGCGATCTGGGCGTCCGTTTTAGTACGGCCTGGTTCTGGACTCCGAATTGGATTCGAAGTCGGCTTGAGTTGGGCCTCCAACTTGTGCGCCTCGTAGTCCTTCTCCAAGTACTTCTAGGTCCTCTCCATGGTTCCTAATCATAATTAAATCATTAGGTAGCAATCGATTCTCAAATGAACAAAAAGAAGTGCTTAGGAACGAGCTCACCTGTAAATTCAATTGTCGGGCGCGAGCTCTAGTGATTGGTCCTTGAATGTCAAGTGGAGGAGTGTTGTGTGTATCCGAAGAAGTGATGTCCTCATCAGCACGATGGGCTTGTTCTACCCGGGCCTGTATCACCCTTATTTTCTCATCGCGGGCGGCATCGCGGGCCGCAGCTGACCGTGCTATGTCACGGGTCTCCTCCCAATCCTTCACCATCTTGTCCCATTGCTTCTTCTTGCCTTTGTCCATCCCGGTTGGGTAAGGGAAGCGTGATGTAGTATGGGGTTTGGATGTGCAATGTTCGCTGGGAAATGGAATGCATACCAATTTATAGGGGTCGTTTTGTCTCTACTCATACATGTAAAGCTGGTCCGCGTGGTCGTAGCAGTGAGTAAAGATGGGAGTGCTGCGATATCACTGAAAAAAGGCCCTGTTTTGTCATGTCACTGCCCAAAGCTGGCATCTTTTGTCATCTCACTGAGCAAAACTGCCCCGTTTTGTCTTGTCTCTGAGCAAAGCTGCCCTGTTTTGTCATCTCACTGAGCAAAGCTGACCTCTTTTTGTCATTTGACTGAGCACAGCTGCTCTCTTTAGTAATGTCACTGCCCAAAGCTGGCATATTTTGGCATCCCACTGAGCAATCTGCCCCGTTTTGTCATGTCACTGCCCAAAGCTGGCATCTTTTATCATCTCACTGAGCAAAGCTGCCCCGTTTTGGCATGTCACTGAGCAAAGCTGCCCCGTTTTATCATGTCACTGCGCAAAGCTGGCATCTTTTGTCATCTCACTGAGCAAAGCCGGCATGTCTTTGAGCAAAGCTATCCTCTGTCATCTCTTTGAGCAAAGCTGGCCCGACTTGTCATGTCACTGCGAAAAGCTGCACTGTGTTGTCATGTCACTGAGCAAAGCTGGCCTCTTTTGTCATTTCACTGCGAAAGCAGACCTGTTCTGTCATCTCTCAGAGCAAAGATGCCCCGTTATGTCACGTCTATGCGCAGAACTGTCCTTTTATTCGTTTGAGGTGAATGCAGCAAGTTGTCTCGTTTGGTATAAGTAGCACGGTTGGGGTCCCAGCACATTGTTCAGTCGAACAAACAAGTACCCTGTCTTTCGTGCTTGAACAAACCATGTCGGAAGCCGAGGGGCCAGTGGGATCTGGGTCACCGAAGGACGACATTCCCTTAGAAAGGAGGGATATGTTCGGTCCACAATACCGATTGATACCAAGTCGGCGTGCTCAACCAGCGTGGCCGAAATGCAGACACAATGAGTACGCGATCGTCGGATCTTGGATTCCCGAACGATGGCGGCGACGTTTCTTCGATGCTCACGCTCCGGGGTACAATTTAGTAATATTACATTTTTTTATTGCTTATGGACCCGCGAAGTTTACCGTCCTTTTTTTTTGCAGATGGCAAAATGCGACTTCTCCCGCTGGATCGACCCTCCTCATGAACGGTATGTTGATCGTTATGTGGATACATTGTGGGCTTGAATATGGGACTTGGAGTACCGAATGGAGAGTCTCACTGAGGAGAACAACGACCTCCGCGAACAGATGCAACGCGAGAGGGGCAACGAGGAGGTCGCGAATATAGGAAGGTCTTATGATCCCACATGTTGCTGCGTGAACCCGAGCTGTATATGTGCATGCCACTACCACGACGGCCAGCCACGTCCGAGGCGGCCCCCTCAGCAATTCTCCATGTGGGTGCCACGAGGCTCGTTTGGCATGTAGGTAACGAGGGTTATGGTTGTGTCGTATTTTAGTTCATGTATGTGTTGGGTGTACTACTTTTCATAAATTGTTGGGTGTACTACTTTCCATAAATTATGTATGTGCAATTTATGTATGTAAGTGCGTGACGCCTTCATGTTCTGTGGCCTCTTTCCGTAACGATGTAATGTGCAACGTTGTTAAGCATGCGATGGATTGGTTGTTATCTTCATGGAGTTGTTATCACAAGCCACAAAAAATGCAATACTGAGCAAAGATGCCCCGTTTTGTCATCCCACTGGGCAAAGGTGGCATGTTTTGTCATGTCACTGCGGAAAGCTGGCCTCTTTTGTCATGTCACTGCGGAAAGCTGGCCCGTTTTGTCAAGTCACTGGGCAAAGCTACCCCGTTTTGTCATATCACTGGGCAAAGCTGCCCTCTTTTTTCATGTCACTAAGCAAAGGTGCCTCTTTTTGTCTGCTCACTGCCCCTTTATGTGCGTGTATGATTTGTGTTGTCTGTGTTCTTTGTGCGTGAGGCTGCCCCCCCCCCACACAGCCTATAAAACGGAGCCATCCCTCACATACTGCCTTGCCATGTTATCAGTCACCTCCTGAGTTAGTTGTTCACAATCAGTGTAGTTTTCTTTCGTGCTCACTCCCCCAGACTAGGCAATGAGTCAGCTCAGCACGTCTTCATGGGCACCCACGGTGATGTGCCCAAATTGCAACACCTTGGTTAGACGTAGGACATCACAGACGGCCTCGAATCCTGGGCGACACTACTACAAGTGCCCCTATCACTCGGTGAGTCAGATTGTTTCGGGTTCGTTGAAATCGTGGTGGTATGTTTAAAAAACTTCTTGTCATGGAATCGCAGGAAGCTCCTGGTGGTTGCCGATTCTGGGTGTGGGAGGATGAAATGGGCAATAGGACAGCCAATGTTCGCCATGAGAGAGTTGTCGTGGGGGGTTGCGACCCCGTCGGGATGCGGCATCGTTTCGACAGACTAGAGTGGAAGATAAATTTAATGTGGTGTGCTATTTTGTTTCTTGTGATTATTGTTATCTTCAAGTTGTAGTGCTGGAGGTTCTCCTCGTGTATGTTGGTAATGTTTTATGCTATGTTGTCGTCAAGCTATTTTGGTAATGTGTTAAGTACGGTTGTGTTGTATTTTAGTTGTTGTGTTCGTTGGTGTGTTGGTGGTTGTACTACTTGCTACATTTCATGTACGTGCAATGTATGTGTTGTTTCGTGTTGTCATTGCCTGAGGCCTTCGTATTATGTGGGTTGTCCCGTGTCGTCATCTCTCAGTTGGTTGTATGCCGTAGTAAATCAAAGAACTTAGAGCAACCCTTTTATACTGGAAACCATCTTTGAACATCAGACCATCAAGCACTTGAAAAACATCACAAAAATTACAACAGCACAATTACAAAAATTCATTTATCATCTCGTCGCCGCCGCCTCGGACGACGTATCTGATCCTCCGAGAAGGTGAACCTGCTAGGGGAGCGCGGTGCATCTCGAAGGTCGTAGTGCGAGGTCTGCGTCGGAGGCGGTGGTGGGTACATCTCTGTGGGGAGTTCCGACTGCTGGCCTATAATAGAGCTCAGCCAATCGGAGGAGGGGTCTACGTCCTGCAATGGAAAATACAAAAAAGTTTATAATCATTATTTATATCATGTGTTATGTTTACTACATGCGTACATACCGGTGCATACGGCTGTTGGAATGACGATGACGCTGCGAAATCACCCATGTACTCCTGCGCCGTGTAACCTTGGTACGTCTGCCCGAACCACTCGTACTGCCCTTGCGTGTCTGCTCGGGTGGACTGACCGCCAGGCGCATATGTCGCTATCTGCTGGGGTGACTCAGGGTCGCTATCTGTAGGCTCGTCCGCCGCCCTCCGGGATGACGACGGCTGTAGCAACGTGCTATCCCTTTGCAACTGCTGCAAGGAAAACGTGTGTTACGAATAAATGGCAATCGAGTGGACGAACGAACTGATGGCAAATGTCGTACCGCTGGTCCAAAAAGCTGTGAGGACGAGGGAGCGCAGCTGGGATGACCTCCGGACAGCGATGGACGACCGCCGGACTGCGACGGACGACCGGCGGACTGCGACGGACGACCGCCGGACTGCGACGGAGGACCACCGTACAACGACGGACGTGCTGAAGGTGGTGCCGACGGCGGCGCTGAAGGCTGCTCTCTGCGGATGCGTCGTGCATGGACATCATCCCTGTGCTGACTACAGCTCATGGCCTTGATCGCATTCCTGAGGTCATTGAAGATGCTACGCGCCGAAGCAAGAACCCGGTTGCCGCCCTCCCACGCTGCAGCATCTGAAAAGCCTCGTTCTCAGCACGACGCATATGCTCGCACTGTAGGTAAACAACAAATGAGTTAAAACGCACTGTACGTAAAGAAACAATGAGTACAAACGTACTGCAGGTGCACGTACCGCCTCGTCAAGATGTGCTGCTCGATGACGGTCTGGGCCGGCCTGTATGGCATCTTCGTGCGCGACCTCTGAAGGACGGGGTGGGGCAAGCCCAGTAATCTTGCTGCGGGTGCGTGGAATGTACCACTCTAGGTACGCACCGTATGTGGCGATGTCGTGTGGCCTAGTCTCGTCCACAACCTCTGTGCTCGCTGAGTCACGCCACAGGTCTATCCATGGCCGCTGTGTGGCTGTCCAGTCGTCACCATGATGCCCTCTTCTTGTTTGTCTGCAAGTTAGTGCACATATTGTACAATTAGTATTATCAACACATTACTACCTTGCGTACAGTTATCGTGCAATGGCTTACCGGTGGGCCTTCGGTGGTAGTGCCCGTCCTGGGAGGGGTGGCACGTGCTGGTGGAGGTGAAACTGCCTCAGCACTCTCTGCGGGTTGTACGGTTCGACGAAGTGCGCGAAGACGAGGTGACAGGTCGTCAACCAGTACGTGTGGTCTTGGTGGCACTGAGATGACAACCCGTAGGGGGCAATGAGCTGAATGAACCCTGCATCCCATGGGCACCAGACTATGTCTTTGTCAGGAAGCCGCTCGAAATGGTTATGGAAATCTGGGTACACACGCCTCGCTCTCTCCTTAGCCCACCGCAGCTGACCATGTGTCCAACGAGTCCCCATAGTCGGCCCATCTATGGGGTCATCGCCACCAGCCTGACCGTACAACTCCGGGCGGAGGTCGTAAGGGTGCACAACCCTCTCGATCTTAGGCCTCCCAACCGTGAAGTGCTCCCAAGACCAGTACTGTAGGAGCACATAGCACGCCGCCAAGACCGGCTCGCTGGCCTCAGCACACTGACAGGCATCACACAAGCCTCGGTACGTGGCACTAAGGACTGCAGATCCCCAGCTGTACTGCGGCACCTCGCCGGGCAAGGCATCCGCCAAGGACTCCGCAAGGTGTATGTACGTCGGATGCACGGAGACTCTAGTGGTCGTAGGAAACAAGACCCATCCGAACAAAAAAAGGATGTATGCCATGAAGTGCGTCCGCACGACCCCCTCATGAGCGTCCACAGGGTAGGTCATGAACTCTCGTAGCCACGAGCGTGGCACACCAGACATGTTGTCTGAGATCGGGAGACCGAATCGGGCACCAGGCGTCCTTCCACCCGCATGCCGGGGTGGCACTCTCGCTGCACCACGGATGGGTAGACCTGTCAGCATGGACACGTCCTGAAGTGTAATAGTCATCTCGCCCCACCGGAAGTGAAAGGTGTGAGTCTCCGGTCTCCAACGATCCACGAGTGCGGACAGCAACGCCGCATCGAACTGCAACGTATAGGGAACATCCAGCATGCGAGCAAGGGGCAAAAGACCGGTGTCTCGCAGCAGCGGGATGTACCGCTCGTCTAGCGGCCAGTGCTCTCGGGGGCCCCTAAGGACGAAACATGGAGGGCCCTCAGGCATAGATGCCCACGCTGTGCATCGGTGGTGGTCATCCCAACGGGCCTCAAGCAACTCGTACGCCATGTCCTGCCGATGATTGAAAACAAGTCAGTACGCAGTGTCATGAGAATATGCAACATACATAATTTGTAGGTAATGATAATACATCGTAAAATAAATGCCAACATAACATGAACAAACGTAATTTGCATCGAACGGCAACAAATGATAACGAAATATCGAATAAGTCACAGCATAACATAATTTGCAAGAAATGACTCAAACAAATTGTACACGGAAATAATTTGGTAAGATACATTCAGCATAGGTTACAGGATGCACGATCCTGTGCTCGCATCACAACAAAGGCCCGCTATAGTTACAAAACACGGAACCAGCAGTGCACAATGACAATCCATGTGTTGCATACTATGGAGCGTTACTTGATGTCGGCATGTTTGGGCACTGCCTAAATGAATGGCCAACCGTCTTGCATAGTCTGCACTTCGGGCGCCGAACCCGATCCCCACGCTGGCTATCATCCATGTCGTTACGAATGCGACGGCTCTGTCTTCGCCCACGGCCGACGTGCTTCAGTGCATCGTTCGGCACCCACTTGATCTGCCCTGGCCAGAGCTCCCTATAATGCATGTCCACCCCGTACGAATGGAACTCCGTGCACCAGGTTTCAAACAGGTGCTTCATGTCATAGTACCTTGAGATGTAATGCGTGGGCGCCTGGTTCCATAACGCGCATGCCGCGTACACGTGGGAGCATGGCTTGTGTAGAAGCTGCGGCTTGTTGCAGGTGCAAGATGCTCTGTCATCAATCGTGCACACCGCTACGATCCTCTAGCCTGCCCCATCATGTACTACATGCAGGCGAACCTCAAACTTCCTCCGTAAGCCATCCATGGTCTGAGCAATATGTGAACGAGCCTTCTCCATCTTCTTGTCCATGTAGGCCCGCGCTACCTCGGAGAATTCTTTGCCTTTGTCCATATGCTGCTTCGCCATCATGGCTCTATATATTGACGAAGTATCCTATTGAACGGTTCCAGGTCTCTTCAACGATTGCAGTGATAGGTAGGGATCTCACGCCCTTTAGAACACCATTGTACACCTCGGACATGTTTGTCGTCATGATTCCGCACCTTGCTCCGCCGGTGTCATGCAGAGAGACCACATCTCGGTCGTGCATTGACCGCACCCATTGTGTGAACTCCCAAGTCTCGTGGAGCCTCCCTCCACGGCCCCGCCTGCATCGCTCAAGACACCGACATACTTGCTGGTCTCCGATCAAGGTGCCTCCACAGGCATCGAACTTCCTCTTCAGTTCTGCATACAAAGTTTTTTAAACATCTTCATTAGTTCCTTGCTATGGAACCTTCGTGGAAGTTTGCCGCAAGATGCCTCATGCACCACCGGTTCTTCATGTCATTCCACCGTACGGAGGTGTGTCCGCTCGCATCGTTCGCATTGCAGACAGCAAGCCTGCATTGCGGTCTGAGATAACACACACATCGGGCCGATCTTGTACAACGGCCCGCTTCACATTGACAAGGAAACACAGCCAGCTATCCGTACTCTCATTCTCTACTATTGCAAATGCCACTGGGAGTAACTGGTCATTTGCGTCTGCTGCAACCGCGGTCAGGATTGTACCCTTGTATTTGCCAGATAGGAATGTGCCATCCATCATTAGCACTGGACGGCACCACTTGAAGCCTTCTATTGCCTGATGGAAGGCCCAGAACACTCTGTCAAGCACAAAACAATTCGGCCCTTCCGTCTCATGAACCCGCTCGTACTTGTTAATGTACGTGCCTGGGTTTGCTGCTGCAATCTGACACAACATTCTCGGGACCAGATCATATGCCTCCTCATATGTCCCGAACATACTCCGCAGTACCTTCTGTTTCCCCCGCCACACCTTCTTGTAGCTCACAGCAAACCCCACCGTGTTCGCTACCTCCGCCATGAGAACCTTGGGAGTAATGGATACATTTGCAGCCACAACGGACCTTGCCAGGGCAGGAGCCGTCCACACACTTCACAATGTAGGTGTCAGGGTTGGACCTGTGCACCCGATATGTCCGGCTGATGTTGACGACATATGTGGCAATAGCTTGCTGTGCAGCACTCTTGTTACGGAAGCTCTGCCCTACAACGAGTCTGCCTTCATTGAATCCCCACTCTGCCTCCTCCGCCCGTGGCAGAACTAGGGATTCCGCTGCGATGTCGTCCAATCTGGACGGCACGTACGCACCCTCCGTGGTTACAACACCACCTATCACACCTCCCGCTGTAGGTTCCCCTTCTTCCTCCTCTCCTAAACTCTCTGTTTCCACATCGTCCTCCTCCTCACTTTCCTGCACCAGGTTCTCAAGGTACTCGTGACAGTCAACACGCGCGGCCCACCACCTCTCGGCACCTTCATTCGGCTGAAAATTCTCCACGCGCCTCTGCAAGTCACCATCTTCCATTGACTCATGGACTCCTCCTTCAGCAGCATCTTCATGACCGCCGCAGAGTAATGCACGCTCTACATCTCCGCCAGCACCACCAGAGCCACGCATGGCGGATGATTCTATCCTCTCCACGAATTGAACATACACCATTGGCCTGGCATATATCAATGCATCTAGGTTGCACACGACCTCCATGTAGTTCGCCCATGTAGCGTCGCTCGTCACTTTTATAAGTTGCCAAATTGTATCCCCTGCAACACCTCCAACTGTGGCATACACTGCCTCGATCCGTAATTTGTTCCTTGCGGTGTCCCAATCGAATGCGAAACGCACGCATCTCCGTAGCTCCAACAGGCTCATGGTGTTCAGATTGCGTGCCCGGATCACAGTCCGGTCACAATTATTCAGGTCTGTCCCGTACGGCCCGTCCCGTATGAGACCACTTCCATAGAACACGAACAAGTCTTGGATGTCACCCATGGCGTACCTAACATAAGCCCAAACTGAACCCTCTTAGTATATATCACAGGCAACAACTGTACCATCATACAGCACGTAGGTACCGCCTAGCAGATACAACCGTAATATTTTCATCTGAATTTCGTTGTTCTACCTATCCCATACAAATATGAATGGTACTTTTTTATTTGTAAATGTAATTTTTAATTAATTTACGGAGTGCCTTAACAAATTCCTACATAAATCAAATTTACTCCTAATTTATGCGATACATAAATTACAATTTCTCCAAATTTCTCTCCTAATTTCTATTATTATTGTTCTACTTAATTCACCAACCAACTACTCAATTCTCATCATTTTTAACTTCTTAATTCTTATGTAAATTAAACATCTACATTTTTCTCTAATCTTTCATTTATGGAAGCACGCTCTCTCGATCATGCACAACAAGATCTAATATTATTCAGTGATTTTGGCTACAAGAATGAGTACATGACAATAAAAACAGTAGCTACACAACTGGCCTTTCCGACTAGCAGTGTGCTTTCCGTATTTTTTTCAATAATCTCTCATTTATGGAAGATCATGCATGCATACCAAGATCTACTATCCTTGAGTGATTTTTGCTACAAGAATGACTAAATATTAATACAAACAAAACCTACGCAAGTAGCCCTTCCGACTACCAGAGTGCTTCACAATGACATCAATGAAATCTAGCTAAAATTCACAACAGCAGTACAAAAATTCTTTACATAAAATATAAAATACAATATGATACAACTACAAACATTTTTCAAATAAATGGAATACACTACAACCACAAACAACTTTTAACATTACAGTGGACAACAACAACGCATAATTTCTTCACATAAATTATAAAATACAACACGATAATTACATAAAATATAGACATATGGAGAACGTTTACAGAACGTTTACGCTAATTACAGGCTAATCACTATGATTAAATTACAGACGCATTGAGATGATATTTACCTCTTCTTGAAGCTCACGAGACGATCTACAACTTTCTCACTTGCGAAAAATTCAGATCCCTTCCAAAATTACTCCAAATGCTGTGTTTTCCGCTCTTCTTGCCTTCACTATCAGCTCCCTCTCTTCCGCTCTCTCTTGCTTGCTGCTTCTCTGTCTAGCACAAATGCAGAAAGATTGAAGCCTTCCAACGCAGGCTCTCCCTTTGTATCGCGAGACACACTGCGTTCGGAGTAGGGGCCGGCTCTCCAGCTTCGACACATTGCATGCAAGAAATAAAGAAATGCGAGGGAATTTGGCTGCATGCAGCACGGGCGGCCGAGTTCACTGGCTTTCGGTGGGATGGGACTGGACGAAAATGGCGGGGCTGGGCGGGAAACAGCCGAGTGGTGCGTCCGGGGGCCACACCATTCGCGGTGTCGTGCGCCCTGGGAGCGTACCACTGGCCCTGACGTGACGGCGGGAGTAGGGGCCGGCTCTCCAGCTTCGACACATTATTTGTTTGTTCGATTTTATTATTATACAGTTGATTAAATTTTTTTATTTTTTAGTCATCTAAAATTACAATGTACTAATTCTTTCTTCTAAAATTGCACTCTTATTCACCTAAAGTTGTAGTATAAAAAAAACTGAAGATAAAGAGAAAAACAGTTGCCTATATAATAGTCACTCCCTTGTTTGTTTGGTTTTGAACAGTGACCAATTATAGTGTGGGTAGTGACTTAATTTACCTTTGTTGTTTAGGGACATTTTTCATATTAGAGAGAGATAACAAGTGCTTATCCAAAAAAAAATCGGGTAGTAGATTGGTTTGATCTGTGATATAGTTGTACTATTTTTACAGGTAATCTATGGTCATAATTTGAAAATTTTATGAGTAGAGAGTAGTAGCGGATCTCAATATTTTTCCGTAGAATTTTTATTCATATCATTCAGATGAGTAGATTGTGAAATATAAATTTTTATAAACCAACAGCCCAGTATTTGTGTCGTGTTTTGGTAGCTTGTGGTAATTAGTAGATTAAAATTTTAAATTGAATTAATCTGGGAATTTGGTCAACATGCACATGGTAGATAATTTCATAAGGTTTTCAGAAAAATCTAAGAACACAATTTTTAGATAAATATATTAGAAGATATGAATTTTGGGAGGCTGCTGTCCAGTACCAGATTGCTGCTACACGCAACTGTGGGAAAACAATAATTTAGCTAACTTAACTCCCCCTCTTGACAGAAAACCATCCTCGATTTTAATATATGTGTAGCCTCATGTATTGCATGATCTTGATCACAAAGCTTGGTACATGACAAAGGATGCAACGAACTCTAATTATGTAATATCATAAGTTCTATATAAAATAAAGTAAAACATCTTTGAAACAAGTGTACCTGATTGAAAGTATTCTCACTGGATGGTGTTAGAACTATGTATGTATGTGTCTTATCTAGCTCCCCTTCTTAAGAAAATATGGTATTGGATTGTGATCTGATACTGGTGATCTCAATGAGAAGCAAATTCCTTTTGACACAAATAGAGCAATGGTTGTGGTGTATGGAAGAAGCCCACAATGCTCCCCTTTTTGAAAGCTTTCCTATAGCTCATAAATAATACTAGATGAACAAGAAGTTTTAAGGTGAGTGCCATTAGTTTTCTCTACATGACAGTGTTCCTTCTCCAAAATTGAACCTTTTAGTTTTGAAGTTATGCAAATTCTATAAATCATATAATTTTCCTTTTCATCGTACTCGTCTATTAGGTAAATTTATAACGAAACAATGAAAATAAATTGGGAATCTCAAATAACTTCTTCTCTAAACAACTCAGTTCACAAGATTGATCAATCTTAATATATCCTAAAGTATCTGAAGAAGAAAACGCATTCAGCTCATATCTAGCATGAATCAGTTGCACATTGAAATAATCAAAAGCATTTATCTTAGCACATGGATTTGTAATTAAAATAGAAGATTCAGGTTTAATTTCTTATGTAAGGAATTAGCACACAACTCATTCTCAATACTCAAATCAATGCAGTCTAAATTCTCAACTTGAAACATGTGCATATCAGAATTGTTTTCCACTAATTTTTGCTCTAAAGTAGCATGAACAGTGGACAATTGTAGTTCTTTACAAGCATACTCTCCTTGAGTGGTGATAGCACCATTATCTTTACCTTTTTTGCTCTCATCATATGATGTAGGTGCATCCATCTCCTCATCTTTCTTCTCAAGTAATGGAGTCATTGGATCAATCAGGTCATTCTCCTCTTTAACATGGGTCTCAACTTCCTGCAAGTTATTAGTCACAAAAAAGGTACAAGCACATGTTTGTCCTCACGTTTCCTGTCATCAAGCATTCTTAATTCTTCCTTAATCTAGCTTTCAATCTTACAAGCAAGTATAAACAAATGAGAGAGAGAATTATAATCTTTGTGAACAAGAAGGTCTGGAATTTCTTGACTAAGCCCATTTAAGAACCTATTGTCTGTAGCTTTGGCATGTTCCAGTAAGCCACAATACAACAAATGAGATTTCAATTCACGGTAGTATTCCCTTATAGTTCTACTACCTTATTTTAAACGTTGCAATCTAGCTAGTAAATAATCAGCATAATATTTTAGAACGAATTCATCTCTTAAAAGTTTTTTCAATGCATTTCAAGTTTGAGACACTCTACCATGTCTACCAAGGTACATCCACGAAAGTATTGCATCATCAATAAAAACACTAGTGGCAGCTCTAATCTTTTGCCTGTTAGACCAATCATAATATTCAAATTCTTTATCTATTGCTATTTGCCAGTCAACATAGGCATCAGGATCAAATTTACCAACAAAGGATGGGAATGCATACTTAAATTTACCTCATTCAGGGACAAGAGATGTGTCAATGGTGTTGTTAATCTCACGAAACTTTCTCGTATGTGATCTTGAACATATCATGGTTAGTAGAAAACAGGAAGATACACCGGAGTTATGTAAATCTCTATCTAGTAGGAGGTGGAGCTTGCCAAGTGACACATCTCTCAAGCTCTCACTAAGCACTTATAAGTTCTTACCAATACAAAACAAGTGGTGCAACCGGTGGCTGGTTCGTGATAATTTGACTCAAGTGATAAGTATAGCGATTGCCAGTATGTCAAGACCTATGTCGGTTAATAGTAGGTGTAGCTTGGAAAGCTCCCGATATGTAGCAATAGAGATCAATCAATTAATTTTAGAAAATTGCACTAAATTGAATTATAGTTCGTATCTAGCACTTAACCTATGTTGCTAATCAACCAAGAATGGAAGAAGGCCAAAACAAGTATATAACAATGTATAGGAGTGGTAGACATAAGATAATTCAATAGAATGCAATATAGAATTGAAAAGTATAAGGATTGATCCAAATCTTTAAACTGAAGATTATTTCTATCCACTAGATAGTATGTTAGTATTTTAGCCGTAATTTTTTGTTAGATGCCTCTTTTTCAATTATTAGTTTTTGTGTTTTCTGATGGCTTTTTCTACAATTTCTCTTTTGGGGCCAACTTCTGAAAACCAATAGAAAAAGTTGCACAAAAATCATAAGTGCTGACGTGAAATTTTGCAAGCAGATGAGTAATGAAGTTATGAATCACATGTTGATTGGTTTAGTAAAAAAAGATCACAAAATCAAAAGTTATGGCATTTTTCATGGCGGTTGTAGAAGAGAAAGTCTTCTGGCCGAAATTAGGAATTAGTGTTTGGTGTGTTCTTGATGGTTTTGGACATGAGATTTTTTTTGGAGTTTTATGGGACCAAAGATATGAACAGCAACTAGACAAAGCTAAAATGGATACAAATTTAATTTAGCAAACCGAAACTAACAAATTGAATGGCACAAATGGAGTTTGGAGAGCGAAAAGTAACTTTTTTGTAGGAAAATTTTCTAGTTATAGGTGTGAAAAACAAATCTAAAAATAAAATCTTATTGGGCAATATGAGCTCTGATACCAACTAATGAGAGGATTTGGCTTGATCTTCTGATGAGAATGATAACTCAATTGATTGATATGATGTTGACGATGAGGCTACTTGACCGAAACGACCAAGTCTGTCATGCAAACTCTACACTACACTCTTGTCGTTACCAACCGTGCCAAGAGCGCGGTTGACCTGAAAATGAGGTTCAATTCCTGTGAGCAATCGAAGAACAAGCAAGAATAAGATAAAGAACAATCTGAATATTGTGAATATGAATTGGGAACACCAAGAGTTGAGGCAGGCAATCGCAGTTATTGGTTTAGTCAATACAAGAACACATGACAAAGTTTTACGATGGAAAACTAATCTAAACATGCCTGTATTACATGGCCAACTCAACCTCAATTTATAGGAGCACGCAGGCCCTTGGCATGTGGAAACTTATCAATACATGGAATCTAATCAAATCATATGCGATCCTATCTCTAATTCTAAAACCGAAAGACTGTTTTGATGATTTTGTTAGGCTCAAAAGGAATTTTGGGATGGGTCATATCCTTTAAAAAGAGAATGAGATAAGCTTTCTATTCTGTACTCACACATTTTAAACGGACTCTGGATGCGAATTCTATGCGCATTTGAGGTCAGTCCTATCAGGCTGAATTAGCACCAGATTATTTTGGTGATTGCAGTGCGCATAGAAGACATTTGGTGGTCGGGTGGATCCATTTGAAAGAAGACAGGATGAGATTTCCATCATGTACTCACGCATCCCAAACAGTGTTCAGATGTAAATTCTATGTATATTTGAACTTGGAGCTATCTCCGGAGGCCAAACTAAATTCCAGAATATGTCTAATTTGGACTCTTGCTTGGCTTGAAACCAAAGCGATGTGGTGACCTTGAGGAAGAGTTGGGGAAGGCGTGGACTTGCTCTTGATGTGCTGGTCGGCTTCCCTTTAGGTGGACCCCAACAAAGTGCGCGTAGTGTTGATGCAATCCTCTTTGTATGGCTGCACAAATATACATTTTCATCATTAGGTAGCATCATATTCTCATGTAAAATAAATTGAAGCTGAAAAAATAAATTCACCTCTTGTTCAATATTGGAAGCTATGGTTGTATGCGTATGTGGCATGGTCACATCACTTTGATTACTGATATATTGACAAGAGTGGAGGAAGGCCAATATTTAATCTTGTGCAACTCTTCAACTGAGGGCAAATTCACAACTTTAATCCATGCAATATATAGTTCATAAATGCCCACTTTCGTATATAGTTTAGCACATTATCATGTGTTAATGATCTGAATATTTTATCTATTTTGAGAGATAATAGGTTTATCTTTATGTCATTTATATACTGCTAGATATATGCTTTACTATTAATACTTGGATTTGGAATTAACCTAAAATTATTGCTAAAACCGCCTAATTTCCAACAATCCAAGCCACCGAGAAGGCAGTTGGGGTAAGCCTCGAATTGATTCTTATTGTCATTTATTACTAGCAACTAGTTCACTAGTGCTCTTTGTTTCTTCATCACATCTATTATCTTATGAAGATAATGTCCGCTTATTCTTCATCATCGTTACCTCATGCGTGTGATGCACCATCCTCTGAAAAATCCAAGTGCCATGGAAGATGGCTATCGAAAAAGGCCCGAGGGCAAATTTACCATCACGGATGTCAATGCGTCTGGGACCCCTCTGAATTCTCACAGAGCAATGTTCATATTCCGAAGAATGGTCAAAATAGTTGCACGGCAATGGGTTAAGAACATGTATGATTCGTGGAATGACTTGAGCAAAGATTAGCAAAATGAGCTGGTGATGAAAAGTTTTCAATCGTTTAAGATCATAAAAGAACATCAGGCCTCCGTGCAATGACATGCGTTGCTAGCGGCGGGCAAAGCGTGGAAGAACTTCAAGAATATGCTTATCAAGCAATCCGGAGAGAAGAATCTGATGCTATTCCAGAAGTATCTATTCCTGGAACTGAGCTAGCAAGAGTTGTGACGAAGAAAACGACAGATAATTTTAGAAGTAAAAGTACAGCACACAGAGCCTTTCAAGCAAAAAAAAAACACGCACCCCCAACTAATGCTCAATACTAGTTTCTTCCGGCTACCAAGTGACCTCCCAAAACCTGTGTGCAGGTACCCAAATAATTACTTCATCTCCTACCACAAATATGCAGCTCAATGACTGTACAAGAATGAGTTCATGGGTTTAGTATTTGAATATTTAGGAGGTGGAGGACTCGCAATTGATGGTGAATACATCCTAAAGAACTATTTACAAGTGGAGTTCGGTTACTCTAAGTGAGTGGATCATGCGTTATTACTTGCAATGGTCGTGATCTATAGGGTGCTTTTCCTAGTTATTATAAAGGTTTCGGAGATTGCGAAACCCAAGATAAAATGTCTAACACTAAAATTGTAGCGATGTTTTCTTTTCCCTGTAAAAGTTTATGTTAGCTGTTACTTGTTACTGAGTTAATGGCACAGTAGAACTCAGTTGTAAGTGATTCACTCTACAGTCAATCAATGAGATGCTTGTATTAATTTAATATTTATAAATTCTAGAATAATCAATATATCCCTTGAATAAACTATTTTTCGTTGTTCAGCAAGTATTGACTTTACTGGCGAAACGTTTTGATTACATGATCATATTTAGGGCCTGTTTGGCAGAGCTTCACCAGCTCCAGATCCACCAAATCCACCAGATTCACCGTGGAGCAGCTCCACCGTGAATCTGGGATCCCACCATGGAGCTGGAGAAACTGTTTGGCTTCCACAGCAGCTCCAGATCCACGAAACTGAGTTTTTGGTGGGAATGGCCTGTTGTGCCCTTGGGGTTCTCCGAGCGCATGCAGGACCGAGCGGCGCATCCAAGCCCGCCGCCTTGAACCGCCGGCGAACAAGGCGTCGCCTACACGCGGCCGCCAGGCTCACCGTCGCACATCCGGTCCGAAGCCGCATGCGGCCGCCGCCGCCTGGCCGCTCGCCCCGAGAACCGGCACGTCGCCTGCATGCGGCTGCTCGGCCAAGCCGTCGCTTGGGTATGGCGCCGCCGCCGCCGCACCAGCTCCCTCCGAGCTCACCCGAACGTCTTCGCCTCCCGCATGCCGCCTGTAGCCGGCGCCTTCCGGCCCGAAGCCGCCATGTATGCGACAGCCGCCCTCGAGCTTTCCGCCCGTAGCCGCAGGCGCATCGTCTCCCACGCCTGCACGCGTACCCGCCTCCCGCACGCGCAGCCGGTTGCCACCGCTCGTCGCGCCAGGCTGCCGCCCCTTGCGCTCGGTCGCGGCGGCGCGCGCACCTCGCGACGCCACCGGGCCGCCCGCGCGCCGCCGCCGCTTAGTCGCGCGCCACCCGGCCGCGTGGCCGTGCCATCCGCAAAGCCGCTGCGGCCGCCGCCGTGAGGGCCCGCCTCCCCGACTCGTCCGCCCGAGCCCGGCCTCCCTCTCGTCGCCCGAGCAGGCGCACGGCAGCACGGGCCAGGCGCTGCGCCGGCCAGAGGAAGAAGAAGGAGGTGGAGGAGGTAGAGGGGGGCCGGATCTACCAGATCCGGCCATCGCCGGAGGTGGCGGCTCGCCAGAGCGCCGGAGGTGGCTAAGCGAGGAGGCGGCGCGAGGAGGCGGCGCGAGGAGGTGGCTCGCCGGAGCGCCGAAGGTGGCGACGCGAGCATGCGGTGCGAGGAGAGGAGCGCTCGGTCGCTCGGCGCGAGGAGGCGAGGAGAGGAGCGCGAGGAGAGAAAAGAAGGCCGAATAGAAAAAACGGTTGGGAGGGGTGTGTAATGGCATTTGTGGGTAATTACCACCCAACTCCACGAGTAGATACGAAACAAGGTTTCGTGGAGCACCCCTTGAGGTGCTCCATGGATTTCATGAATCTGGAGCTAGATTCAGTATTTTGGTGGATCCAGATTTCGTGGAGCTGGAGCGTTTGGGTAAAAATTCATGGAGTGGAGCTGTTTTTGGTGAATCTGGAGCTGGTGGAGCTCTGCCAAACATGCCCTTATTCTCAACTATCAATGGAATTGCACAGCCGCCTTGAACCAAGCCAGTCCCACGCGTCAAAGACACGTGGAAGCAACCAGAGGCTGTCACCAACTCGGATTGTGGCACTGTCCCGTGCTACGACTCTGTCTATTCTATTGCAAGAGATTAACAGCAAGGGTTTGAGAGAAAATATTACTTCATTATCTTGATTCTGTACAATGATTTATAGATGATGAGAGGATGGCAGAAAAGGTGTCTGTTTGAACAGACATCTGTACATTGAGTAACTGCACATTGGGCATCCTTTTGGTTGTAACTGGTTTCTAATACTCCCCCTTGACCAATGTGTCTTCATATGATCACCTTGATTCATCATCTTGGAAAAACTCCTCCAAAATCCTGTAGGAAAAAATATGAGGAGAACCGATGGAGTAGATATGCCATGAAAAACTCCTTTAAAACCCAGTGGAAAAATTTAAGGAGAAAATAATATGGCATATATTTGATTATATCTCTTTAAAAACCCCTGTGGGAAAATAGATATATAATATATTTATGATTACGTTGTCATATTGCCTCATTAAAAACCTTGATGAGAAACCTTAGAGGGAAAACTCATAAAGGGAAAAAGAGTACAAGATTTATATTTGAACGGGTTAAGTCTTAGGAGATTTCTCCCCCTCACATCTGCAAATCACGTAGTTTTCGCATACCAATTCCATGAACACATTTTTAGAATGTGGAATTTGGTAATGACTTAGTAAATAAGTCTGCTAGATTATCACAAGACTTAGTTTGCAGAATATTTATTTCCCTACTCTCTTGCAATTCATGTGGGAAAAATAGTTTAGTTGCAATATGTTTTGTGATATTGCTCTTTATGTAACCCGTTTGCATTTTAACAACGCAAGCAACATTATCTTCGTAGATAATGGTAGGTGATGCAATAGCATCTATATCACATGATTGTTGTATGTGGTTAATCATTCTGCGAAGCCATACACATTCACGTGATGCTTCATATAATGCAATTATTTCAGAATGATTAGTGGATGTAGCCACCAGAGTCTGTTTCAAGGACTTCCAAGAGATGGCTATTCCACCGTGTAAAAATACAAAGCTTGTTTGATATCTGGCATTATGGGGATCTGATAAATAGCCAGCATCTGTATATCCTATTAAATCCACATTTTTATTCTTCTAGACGAATAGACTGAGATCTTTAGTGCCTTGAAGATATCTAAGGATATTCTTCACTCCTATCCAATGTCTTTGGTTGGAGCAGTGATATATCTAGCAAGTAGATTTACTGCAAATGCAATATCTGGCCGGGTGCAATTTGCAAGGTACATAAGCGCTCTAATGGCACTGAGGTATGGAACCTCGGGTCCCAATAGCTCTTCATTGTTATCTTGGGGTCTAAATGGATCTTTGTTCCTGTCTAGAGATCGAACAACCATGGGGGTTTTCGATGGATATGCTTTGTCCATATTGAATTTTTCCAATATTTTCTGGACATAGGCTGATTGATGCACAAGGATGCCTATATGAAGGTGCTCAAGTTGGATACCTAAGCAAAATTTGGTTTTACCCAAATCCATCATTTCAAATTCCGTCATAAGATGATTACGTGCTTCATCTATATCCTGTGTGTTACCAATGATATTAAGATCATCAACATACAAAGATATAATACAAAATCCTGTTGAGTATCTTTTGATGAATACGCATGGGCAATCATCATTGTTGGAGTATCCCTTTTTGGTTAGGAACTCACTTAGTCGGTTGTACCACATTCTACCCGACTGTTTCAAGCCGTATAAAGACTTGTTCAATTTTACACAATACATATTGCGATTTGCGTTTGGATTCGGAATTGAAATTCCATCGAGAACTTTCATGTATATTTCCGAATCAAGTGACCCATAAAGATATGCAGTCACTACATCCATCAACTAAAAAGATAGATGATTTTTTACTGCAATGAGATTAAGTATCGGAATGTTATTCCACTCATTACTGGAGAATAAGTTTCATTGAAGTCAATGCCGGGTCTCTGTGTGAACCCTTGTGCTACAAGCCTTGCTTGTATCTCACCACCTCATTGTTTTCATTCCGTTTGCGGACGAAAACCCATTTGAAACCGACAGGGAATACTTTGGGAGGTGTATGTATCACATTGGTGAATACATTTCTTTTCTTGAGCGAGGCTAACTCCGCTTGAATTGCATCATTCCATTGATTCCAGTCCGAGCGCTGTTTACACTCTACCATGGTCTTAGGATCTGGATCATTTTGAGCGTTATTTGTAATTGTTGTAGAGAAATAAATGTCGACAATTGTAGTCTTACGATCATATGATTCTCCAGAATCAGTATTGTTGTAGGGGTGGCTCCCACCTAAGCCCAGTAGGCCTGTTAGAGGAATATAAGGCCCAAAATCGGACATGTGTAACGACATGAGTACCCTTGAGGGGAATACTCGAATGTAAGGGTATTATTTTAAAAGCACTCCCCATGTGGACATATATATACAACACAGGCCATGGGGAGAAAACCCTAAGTCATTACTCACCTAACTCTCCACTACCATACTCTCTCTCTGTTTGGTCCGTAACCACAACAGTTGGCGCCGTCTGTGGGGAAGACAAGGGTAAGCCTCCGAAGAAGGATGGCACCAAAGAAAGCTTCACCTTTGGCGACGAGGAAGAAGGAGGGGGCGACGAAATCTTACGTCAACACCAGGGCTTCGGCATTGGCAGCCGCAGGCATGGGTGGCGGTGCGGGGCAACGATTGTGAACACCGACGTTCATGACGCGACACCCGGCCCCACCACCACCACCGCGACGATCAGCCTCGCCACCATCACCGTGGCGAACAACCCCGCCACCATCACGACAACGATCGACCCCGCCACCACCGCCGCGACGAACAACCCCGCCACCACCGCCGCGACGAACAATCCCGCCAGCATCGCTGCGACGATCGACCCCGCCACCATCGCCGCGCCGCTCGACCTTGCCACCGTCGTTGCGACCGTCGGAACCGCCCCACGTGTGGTGGACAACCCTGTAGCAGGCGCCGCAACAATTGCCAACAGCGCCACCCGGGTGGTTGGCGGTGGCAACGCAGGCGTGCCTACTTTACCACCTGGTCCAGGAGCGGTTAGCAGTCCCGGCGATGACGCGGGCTTCGTCGCCGGCTCCCGGGTCCTCCACGACAACACCGCGGGCAACCTAGGCGCACAGGCCATGGTCACCGCCGTCCCGGTCGCGCCGTCGAGTGTACCGACGGCCCCAACCACGTCCACGGTGGAGATCGCCCTGCTGGCGGCCCTCAACGCGTTTCAACGAGAGCTGACAGACCTCCGCGGGGCCGTGCGGGATATACAAGAGGCTCGGAGCTAGCACGCCCCACCGGTGCTTGCATCTGAGCCCACTCCGGAGAGGGCAGATAGCCACGACGCCCTTACGTCCAGTCGCCCCCCATTACGACGCGTGGACCCAGAGTCCCCGCTCTCCGCGGGCCTACAGCAGGCGGCATGGCCTGAGGATTTCAAGTTCCCAAGTGTCATCGAGGCGTATAAAGGTGAGACAGACCCGCGAGAATTCGTACGCGTGTACAAAACCGCCATCGAAGCCGCTGGCGGAGACGACACCACGAAGGCAAAGGGACTCCCGCTCGCGTTACAAGGGGTGGCACTCTCTTGGTTCTTCACCATCGAGCCGCAGTCCATCTACGCGTGGGAGCAGATCCGCGATCGACTCTACAACAACTTCTAGGGAAACTACGTCGAACGCGTCGATGCGGACCAGCTCTTCACAGTCAAGCAAAAACCTGAGGAAAAGCTCCGGGATTACTTCAAACGCTTCGCGAAAGTACGTTGCCAGGTCAAGGACGTCAATGAAACAACCGTCATCAATGCAGCGATACAAGGCCTCCGCCCGGGACCGATGGCCGAATACAATGTGCGCAAGCCAATCAAGACGGTCGCAAAACTCTTCGACAAGATGGAAGAATATGCCAGGGCAGAGGACGCGCGACGGCGACACGGTGATGACTCTGACACCAACCAGACGGAGGGCTCGGCAAAGAATGATGGATCGCCGAGGCAGGGCTCTTCGAAAGGCAAGCGTAAGCAGGAGTAATCGAAGGATGCCCCCGAGCGCAAGGATACCCAACACAAAGACTCGTCGGGTGACAGGCCCAAGCGCGACCAACGCAAGTCCAGGAAACCTCGTTATGTCTTTGACATCGAGGGTGGCTCCGAAGACAACGCCTCCGCTAGCCGGGGCGGCAGAGGGTGCCGTGGCCGGGGACGGGGGCGCGGGCGGGGCCGCGACGACAGAGCCCGCGAAGAGTACAACGACCAGCCCCACGGGGCGCGGGTGGGGCGCGGGCTGGGGCAACCACGACACGCGGGCCTGCGCCACTATCGCAGCGCTCTAGTAGAGCGTCGCCAGAGATAAAAACCCGGAGGCACGCGCGCCTGCCGTGGCTCACGTCTAACACCCCCAGGACCAAGGAATACAGCTGCAGGAAGTCCCCCTGCGGATTCAGGCCCACGTGCAGCAACCTCGGGAGGGCCTCCTGCAGCTGCAAGCCCCGAAAGGAGCACAACGTAGGGTCATAAACATCATTTCCGGAGGCTCCTCACTGGGATTCGCTTCGGCGCGACAGCGGAAGGCCTATGCGTGGAGGCTGCACCACGTCGCGGCATACCCAGCGCAAGCGCCACTAGAGTGGGCGCAACACGAAGTCACGTTCACGCCCGCCAACGCGAAAGGCTTGGAGTTCACCCACCAAGATCCCCTCGTCGTCCGGGTCCTCATGGCAGGATGCGAGGTCAGGCGCGTCATTGTTGATGGAGGAAGCTCCGCGAATATCTTGTTCGCCGCGGCCTTCGACCAAATGGGGATCCCTCGGAGTCGGTTGGGCCCCTCAGGCATCCCATTGCAGGGCTTCGAAGGGCAACCCCTATGGGCATTGGGTCAGATATGCCTCCAAGTCTCCTTCGGTCAACATGACAACGTGAGGAGTGAGGACGCCACCTTTGATGTCATCGATATTTCGTACCCTTACAACGCCATATTGGGGCGGCCAACCTTAAACTCTCTCGGGGCAGTTCCGCACCACGGCTTCCTATGCATGAAGCTCCCTGGACCGCGAGCTATCATCACTGTCCATGACGACCAGGATATGGCTCGGCGCATCGAGCTCGGCACCAGGGGTCCGTGCTACAAGGATCGCCAATGCACATAGGTCAGGCGTGCGAGTGCGGAGGTCCCGGGCGGCCGTCGAGAGCGTCCGACACTCCCCTCGGGCGAGTTGTCCCGGTAGCAGAGGCTCCCACCGTGCCCCACATCATCACCGGGCGTGACAGCGGTGGCTGTCCCCGTCCTTAAGCGGTCAGTGGTCGATATCCCGCCTTTTGTAACCGCTCACCCGCGCAAACGGGAGTTTAATAAAGTTCACCGTTTGCACAATTTTTCTTGCCTCCCGCAAATATAAACAAAGACACGCGTTTGCGCGCGCACTCTCTGTGAAAAACACGGGCATGAGTATAAACAAAGACACGCGTTCGCGCGCCCACTCTCTGTGAAAAACACGGGCATGAGTATAAACAAAGACACACGTTCGCGCGCGCACTCTTTGTGAAAAACACGGGCATGAGTATAAACAAAGACACGCGTCCGCGCGCGCACTCTTTGTGAAAAACACGGGCATGAGTATAAACAAAGACGCGTGGGGGACGCCTCCGCACGCACTCCATGGAGTATAAATAAGCTGTAGCGTCGAAGTCAGCCTCTGCACGCAACTTCACCGCCCGCAACACGCGGAGGCTTGCCTCCACGCGCAGTCCACGAACTCTAAATAAGACGTGGCGTTGAGGTCTGCCTCTGCACGCACTCCACGGAGTATAAACAAGCCGTAGCGTCGAGGTCAGCCTCCGCACGCAACTTCACCACCCGCAACGCACGGAGGCTTGCTTCCACGCGCAGTCCACGGACTCTAAACAAGACGTGGCGTTGAGGTCTACCTCCGCACGCACTCCACGGAGTATAAATAAGCCGTAGCGTCGAGGTCAGCCTCCACATGCAACTTCACCGCCCGCAACGCGCGGAGGCTTGCCTCCACGCGCAGTCCACGGACTCTAAATAAGACGTGGTGTTGAGGTCTGCCTTCGTACGCACTCCACGGAATATAAATAATCCGTAGCGTCGAGGTCAGCCTCCGCACGCAACTTCACCGCCTGCAACGCGCGGAGGCTTGCCTCCACGCGCAGTCCACGGACTCTAAATAAGACATGGCATCGAGGTCTACCTCCGCACGCACTCCACGGAGTATAAATAAGCCGTAGCATCGAGGTCAGCCTCCGCACGCAAATTCACCGCCCGCAACGCGCGGAGGCTTGCCTCCACGCACAGTCCACGGACTCTAAATAAGATGTGGCATTGAGGTCTGCCTCCGCACGCACTCCACAGAGTATAAATAAGCCGTAGCGTCGAGGTCAGGCTCCGCACGCAACTTCACCGCCCGCAACGCGCGGAGGCTTGCCTCCACGCGCAGTCCATGGACTCTAAATAAGACGCGGCATTGAGGTCTGCCTCCGCACGCACTCCACGAAGTATAGACGAGACACGAAGATTCCCGCACGCGTATAGGTGCTATCTCTACGCATACTTTACGGAGTATAGATGAAGCGTGGATCTATGTGGCGAGTCTCGATGAGACGCACTAGAGGCTGGTCTACCTCGACCTAGGCGCCAGCTCCGCTCCACCACTTCGAAAGGTAGGGGACGGAGCGCCCGCGCGTCTACCTCGACCTAGGCGCCAGCTCCGCTGCCACCACTTCGAAAGGAAGGGGACGGAGCGCCCGCACGTCTACCTCGACCTAGGCGCCAGCTCTGCTGCCACCACTTCGAAAGGAAGGGGACAGAGTGCTCGCGCATCTTCCTTGACCTAGGCGCCAGCTCCGCTGCCACCACTTCGAAAGGTATGGGATGGAGCGCCCACGCGTCTACATCGACCTAGGCGCCAGCTTCGCTGCCACCACTTGAAAGGTAGGGGACAGAGCGCACGCGCGTCTATCTCGACCTAGGCGCCAGCTCCGCTGCCACCACTTCGAAAGGAAGGGGACGGAGCGCACACGCGTCTACCTCGACCTAGGCGTCAGCTCCGCTGCCACCACTTCGAAAGGTATGGGACGGAGCGCCCACGCGTCTACCTCGACCTAGGCGCCAGCTCCGCTGCCACCACTTTGAAGGGTAGGGGACGGAGCGCTCGCGCGTCTACCTCGACCTAGGCGCCAGCTCCGCTGCCACCACTTCGAAGGTTAGGGGACAGAACGCCTGCGCGTCTACCTCAACCTAGGCGCCAGTTCCGCTGCCACCACTTCGAAGGGTAGGGGACACAGCGCTCGTGTGCTTACCTCGACCTAAGCGCCAGCTCCACTTCCACCACTTCGAAGGGTAGGGGATGGAGTGCTCGCGTGTCTACTTCGCCTGAGGCGCTAGCCCCGCGTCTGTTTATCTACTTCGGGTCAGGTGTCTGCTACGGTGGGTGTGTTGCAGCGTCGCCAAGGACCGCGTAATCATAAACAAGGACAGAAGTGTGAACAACACCATTTCACTTCTTTTATATTCATCAAAAGATGTTTACAAAGAAGTGTAATAAGGGTACAGGCATTCTTGGGTGTCGAGAGCCGCTACTCGGCAGGCTCCTCCTTCACGCGTGGTCGCGCCACGGCTTCACCCGAAGAAGTCCAGCTCGCCCAGAAATCAAGCGATTCCTCGGCCTTCCGCCAGCGTCGCAGGCATTGTCGAGTCACAAGATCGAAAACTAGCAGCCGGTCGGGAAGCTGCTCGAGACACGGGGGCGCGCAAGTCAGAATATAGGCGAGGCAACTTGTACTTTATTAGTAAGGCAAAAGGGGTTCATGTTACAACGCACACCAACGCGCGAAGGCCACGCCGTCACACCTGTGGATTTGTGTTGCCTCCCAAGCTCGCGGGGCCGCCACCTTCGCGCCGCGGGACTTCGTCTAGCCACTGGCCGATGCCACCCTCGCCGTACAGGTTGTTCCGAAGATCGACCCTCGCCGCATCCGCCCCAATGTATTCCCAATCCTTTAGTGGAAAAATCGCACAGGGTGGCAAACGGTGCGGACGACGCCAGACATCACCCCGGCCCCGGGCGGCATCTCTAACTGCGGATCAGCTAGCTCGCTGACGTGCTGGCAGCCCCGATGTCGCAGGAGCGCGCAGACCAGGCACGAGGTCACGTACGAACAATGGTTGCCGAAGGTCGTGGCTGCGTTGCGCGCAATGTTGGCTGCGTCTCCGATCCACCGGAGCGTACGGGATAGCTCCTCTGACCCGAAGGAGTGATCTGGCACCTCAGCGATGAGCCCTCGGAGAGTGTTCTCTAGGGCAAGCATGGAATCCCACGCAGCCACCGAAGCGTCGCCCAGAGCCGGTCTCGCTCTGCCAGGGACGCGGCAAGCTCGCCTTTCTCCTTCTCCAACGCAGCGATTTGCTGCAGTAGGCTGTCCCGCTCTGCCGCAGCCTCCTGCCATGCCGCTTCTGCGGCCGACTCCCGCGCCATGGCGATGAACTCCTCGGTGTGCGCCTTCGTCCCCGCGCACTCCGCCTCCAAGCAGCGGATATGGGCATCCTGGGCGGAGTGCGCCCCCGTGGCTTTGCGGAGCTCCCCTTTGGCGGCCCACAGCCGGTCCTGTAGAGCCCCTTGCTCGCGAGCGTAAGCCGCTTGGAGGGCCTGGGCCAACACGAGTGTCTGCGCAGCAAAGGAGTTACCAAGTGTTGCATGGCCAGGAGTGGTCCCAAGGACAGGTGCTTACCCTCACTCCTGACACTTCTAACGTGTCCCCGAGGTGCCCCCGTCCCATAGGTCTGCAGCATTTGCTGGCCAATGCTGGCGGCCGCGTCGTCCGCAATCCCGCACCATGCCCTCAGCGCATCCGATGGAGGGGCGAAGTCTGCTGGGCTCGAGCGCACGGCGCCCGCGTTGCCAGCGCCAAGACCCCCGCGTTCAGACGACACCTCTTCTTCTGGGATAAGTGCCGCTGCAGGAGGAGGTGCTGGTTAGAGTCCTAAAAGACACGAGAAAACTACACCTAAAGTATGCCACTCCAAGCCTACCCTCACTGGCAGATGGGGGACTTCGCTGGGATGCCTCCCTAACCCCGGGCAGGGTAGCAACGACACCGGCCCTGGTAGACGGCGCCGGCCCGCAAGACCGAGGGACCTCCAGGATGGGAACCAGCGACACCCGTTCCTCCACCACGGCCACGAAGGTCTGCGGAACCAGGAGGGCGAGTGACAGGGGAACCTCGGTGTACGCGGCGAAGTCCCATAAGCTCCCAATGCCGGTCGCTACGGTGAACCCCCTCGATGTCCGGTGAAGGGAGGATTGCAGGCGGGGCCGCTTCGCCGAAGGTGAGGGCCCTGCCTCGGTAACCGTCGCCGAAGGGGCCTCTACTGCCACAACTTCGACGGACAGGGACTCCACCCTCGTAACTTCCGCGGGGGGCACCTCCGTCCCGGACGCCACTATTGGCGAAGACCGCGCCCCACCTACCCCCGCGGAGGGTAGCCCTGGCATGGTCGGGGCCGCAGACACAGACTTCGCCCCGGCGCCGCCAACCAACGCCAGCTCTGCCTCGACGACCGTCGTGGGCGATGAGACTTCCCCCTCCCGGTTGCCCGCGGCACGCTCCCCGCCTCTGGCACCTTCGCCACCAGTACCCGCGCCCTCCTCCAAGTCTGAGTCGGCGTATTGCGTCAAATCCGACTCTGCGCTCGCCGCACCGACGGGAGCGGCAACTGCCGTTCTACAGGAAAGGGTCGCAGCAGTCCGGGTCCTCTTGCGGGATGATGCTCTTGTCCCTACGACACCGTCGTCTTGGTGCTGCGGGGCTGGAGGAGCGCGATCCGGCACGGGAAGGCCCAGGGTCTCGCACACGCAGTTTATCCGCCATAATCCCGCTTCCGTAGTCGCGGTCGTGCGTTGCTCGTGCTCCCTGGCGGTGTACGGCCCAAGGAACACGCGCGCTGCACGCTCCGCGTCCTCTAGGTGAGTTCCTACGCAGCATAAAGAACGCGATCAGACACAACGCAGTACATACGAACGGAGGGGAGGGCGCGGTCGAAGCTTACAATGACCAGTTGGTGCCGGTAGCGAACAAACGGACGGCTGAACGTTCTCGTCCCGAAGTTCCCCGACGGTGAGGCGGCAATCACAGGCGAGTGGCGCCGCGCCATACATTATATACTCCTCGGCGAGGTCACGCATATTGAAGCGGGCGGTGACCCCCACAAGCTTGCGCGCCCTTCGCCTATCTTCCTGGTCAAGGGTTAGGCCGGGCGCAGCCTTAAAGGCGATCGGCCACCCCGTGCACTCACACGGTGGTAGAACCACCGCCTCATCCAGTTGGACTCCCATTTCCCTCGCGTCGAGTTCGCGGGGAAGAGCTTCCTGCATGACGCCCGCAGAACGAAGTTGACGCTGCCAAAGTTCGACAGCGTCCCGTCCTTCCGCTCCTTCGGCTGGCACCGTGCTTCGTGCAAATATGCGAACATTGAGGCGCTGGGCCAGCACGCCTCTGAGCACAGAGCCCAGCTGTACACGGCAAGGCGAGCCACTGCATTCGGAGTCAGTTGCGCCAACTCCAACTTGAAGGTCCGCAGCACGTCGCCAACAATAGCCGCGGCCGGAATGCGGAGTCCGGCTTCGAAGTAGGCGATGAACACGATTGCCTCCGACTTCTCAGGGTGTGGCTCCGTCTCATCATTGGCAGGTAGCCGCACCACTTGGCGGTCCGATAGCCTCCCATCGTGCAGCAGCGCCCGGATCGTGTCCTCCGTCACTAGCGTGCGACCTAAATCGCCGGAGTACAGACCTTCCTTCTTCTTTGTCACCGCCCACCACTTGTTTGCCACCGTTGGATTGCGTTCCTCGAGCGCGTATTTCACCTCGAGCGGCGAGGACCGCCGGCGGATGGCGCAGCCACCAGCCGCCTGAGCACGCTCGCCGTAGGTCGCCATTGGTGTCCACGAGCTACTGATGATGAAAAGGAGCGCACGGCCAACAAGAACAGCTATGGGGAACAGCGTGGTCGATCGAAAAGCGTGTGGAGGAGGCGCAGATGTGGTACCATGGGGGTATTTAAAGACCCCTCGCCTCCCCACCACCGGTAAGCGCAACCGGCAGGTGACGACCGTTCATCCCCCCATAAGCGAAGTAGACGCGTCGTGACGGCGCACGTGTACCACTTGCGACCTCAACCGTACAGGGGTCTGACATCGTACGGCGCGCCAATCGCAGCTCGCCGCGTATAGGCCCAGCGCAGGAATTAAATACAGGTCACGCGACCCGATATAGCTTCCAACGCGTGTCAACCAACTCCTAGGGCCAATCACCGCAACAGTCCAAAAGGAGCCCCCGCCCCAACGGCGAGGCCCTGACCCTGATTCTGGTCGCCCCCACGTGAAGGGGCACCTCACCAAGACGTCGCGACGACGTCGGAGGACGCCACAACCCCGACGCCCGCGTAACCCTCCGGCCTTTGCCAACGAAGGCCCAACCCCCACGCCGGCAATCAAACAGACACAGATGCAAATCCGCCAGACAACGGTCGGCACGCCAGTCGCAGCCCGCCGCGTGTATACCCCGAGGGAACAACACGTATGGTCGCAACAGCCTGATAGCTCAGAGGCCGACACGATTCCAGGAGTCATCAAAGTGTAGTACCGGTCCACGGAGCCACAACCACCCCGCACCTGGGGGATCCTGGGCACGAGGTCTGCCTCCTCCAGGGCTGCGTTGACCTCAGTAGCTTAAGACGGGTGAGTCTCCGCTTTAGCGGAGAAGCTCGGCCCTCCACCTCGGCTCGGCCCTATGGGCCCAGCGCCGGGGTATACCAGCAAGCCGCCACGGGCCAAGCAACCTTGACGGATTCCAACTCCAGCCTCGGCTCCGATCGGCAGTGCAACCGCTGACAGCCGCGGCAGGAGGCGGTAGGTGGGCGATCAGCGCGTAACGCGCCGGTGCATCCCTGCCGCGTGTCCACTTTTCCTGGGGAAGAGGTCAACGGCCATGGTCGCGTGACCACTGACACCACACGACGCTCCAACCACAGCCTGCCGTGTGCCCCCATGTCACTGTTTTGGAAGGTAGGGGAACGGCGGCTCTGCCTCCCTGCCTCCGCGCGCGTAGCGCCCCCGGCCTACGCCGCAAGCGCCCGCTCTCCGCGGGCACTGTTTTTGAAGGTAGGGGAATGGCGGCTCCGCCTCCCTGCCTTCGCACGCGTATCGCCCTCGGCCTACGCCGCAAGCGCCCGCTCTCCACGGGCACTATTTTTGAAGGTAGGGGAACGGCGGCTCCGCCTCCCTGCCTCGGCGCGCGTAGCGCCTTCGGCCTACGCCGCAAGCGCCCGCTCTTCGCAGGCACTATTTTTGAAGGTAGGGGAACGGCGGCTCCGCCTCCCTACCTCCGCGGGCATTTCACGGTAGGAGAACGGCGTCGACCCGGCTCTGGAGCACCGCCTCGCCGCCCGCCTTGTAGGCATCGTCTCGGCGGGGCGGCACATCCTTGGCACTTGTCTCCGCCGTCCGCCTTGTAGGCATCGCCTCAGCGGGACGGCACGTCCTTGGCACTCGACTCCGCCGTCCACCTCGTAGGCATCGCTTGGACGGGACGGCACGTCCTTGGCGCTCGTCTCTGCCGTCCGCCTCGTAGGCATCACCTCGGCGGGACGGCACGTCCTCGGTGCTCGACTCCGCCGTCCGCCTCGTAGGCATCGCCTCGGTAGGACGGCACGTTTTCAGCACTCGACCTCGCCGTCCACCTCGTAGGCATCGCCTCGGCGGGACGGCATGCCTCCGGCGTAGGACTTCGCCGTCCACCTCGTAGGCATCGCCCGGCGCTACACCACGCGGAACACTTCCCAAAACTCAGCTGCCCGGGGCAGCCACCCGAGCTCCACTTCGCGCCCACAAAGATCCGAGGCGCGAGGTATATGACGCCCTGTCTTCGGCCCCGGCAAGGCCTTCGGCCTCACTAGTATCTTCGACCTCGCGGCCACAGAGCTCCGGGAGCGGAAGATACGCCGGCTCCCACACCATCAGCACGATGGACGGTGTATTCAGTTCATCGAGGGTCACAAGCCAATGGGACGGAGGGGGCCAAAGGGCTCGGCAGCATGGCTTCGGCCCGTGAAGCCCTTCACCATGAGAGGCTCCTGTTGTAGGGGTGGCCCCCACCTAAGCCCAGCAGGCCTGTTAGAGGAATATAAGGCCCAAAATGGGACATGTGTAATGACATAAGTACCCTTGAGGGGAATACTCGGATGTAAGGGTATTATTGTAAAAGCACTCTCCATGTGGACATATATATACAACATAGGCCATGGGGAGAAAACCCTAAGTCATTACTCACCTAACTCTCCACTACCATACTCTCTCTCCACTACCACAACAAGTATAGTTAGTGGAAATTTCTTAGACCCCTGGTGACTCAATGTTATTTCCCAAAACATTTGAGTCGGGGTATTCCGATGTCCCAGGATCAGAATTTGAGTGCACTATTGATCTGGGTTCAAGGATCCTTTGGTGTCTATCAACTTGAGGTTGATCTGCATTTACATTCTTTTGTTTCCTTTGTCGCTTGTTAGAAGCTGTATCCGCCATTTGTGCCGTACTTCTCCCCCTCTTATTTTGAACTGGAAGTTGAGTGGTATTTTGCAGTACCTCCACTCTTTAAGGCACATTTTTGGCAGGATTATAGGATTTTGTGACACCCTTATAATCAGTAAATGCATCTGGCAGATTATTTGCAATGTTTTGCAAATGAATGATTTTTTGAACTTGAAGTTCAGTCTCTCTGGTATGTGGGTCTGAGGCAGGAATGACTTATACATTCCAATCAATTTCCTGGCATTTAGTTTTGTACTTGTTGTCTCCCCCTAATGCCGGGAAATGTTCCTCATTGAATATGCAATCAGCGTACCGGGCCGTAAACAGGTCCCCTGTAAGGGGCTCAAGGTATTTTATAATTGACGGAGATTTATACCCCACATAGATCCTAAGTTTTCTGTGCGGTCCCATTGAGGTACGCTACGGTGGTGAGATCGGTACGTATGTAGCGCAACCGAACTTTCGCAGATGGGAAATATCTAGTGGATTTCCACGTACTAATTGTAGCGGGGAAGTGCTATGATATGCAGTTGGACGCAATTGAATTAAGTCAGCAGCGTATAAAACTGCATGACTCCAACATGATGTTGGTAAGTTGCAATTCTGTAGTAATGGTCTTGCAATGAGCTTGATTCTCTTGATAAGAGATTTTGCTAAACCATTTTGTGTATGGACATATGGAACAGAGTGTTGAACTTGTATCCCAATAGCCATACAATAGTCATTGAAGGCATGGGATGAAAATTTAGCAGCATTGTCCATTCGAATTGATTGAATTCGATATTCAGGGTAATTTGCTCGTAATTGGATAATTTGACCAATTAACTTAGCAAATGCATGGTTTTGTGTGGTTAAAAGACACACATGTGACCATCTAGAAGATGCATCAATGAGAACCATGAAATATCTGAACGGTCCACACAATGGTTGTATAGGACCACATATATCTCCTTGAATGCGCTCAAGGAATTTAAGTGGTTCAGCTCTTATTTTAAGATAAGAGGGTCTTAAAATCAATTTTCCGGTGGCACAGGAAGTGCATACAAAATATGAGGATTCCGGAAATTTTGTTTTGAGGTATGTATGACCAATTGAATTGCTAATAATTTTCCTCATCATTCCAATGCCTGGGTGTCCAAGGCGATCATGCCATGTTTGGAATGTGTTAGTGTTTTGGAAAATTACGTTGTACGCAATATGTTGAACGGGTATGATGTATGTATAGTACAATCCGTGTCATTTTGGGTTTCAACATGGAAACCATTCTGACGGATATCTCTATAACTAAGTAGGGTACGTGTTGAATTAGGATACAAGAGTGCATCCTCAATTTCTAATTGTGTACCCATAGGGAGAGTGATAGAGGCGCGACCAGAGCCTACTATCGTTGCATCGCGTCCAGCGATGGTTAAAACGTTTCATTTCCTCCTAGTAAGAGTTAGGAAATATTTTGTGTCCCTAAGTATAGAGTTTGTGGTACTACTATCCACAAGGCATAATTCCTCCTCCATTGGATCGACTCCAAAAATTTTTTTGTTCTTCTCTGTTTGCACTTGTGTGAATGTATGTGTGTGCTGATAACGTATTGCAAGAGATTGACAGCAAGTGTTTGAGAGAAAATGTTACTTCATTATCTTGATTCTGAAATCTGTACAATGATTTATAGATGATGAGAGGGTGGCAGAAAAGGTGTCTATTTGAACAGACATTTGTACATTGAGTAACTGCACATTGGGCATGTTTTTGGTTGTAACTGGTTTCTAACATATTCAACTCGGAATAGAAAAGGAATGCCGCTTTGGCCCCGTTCCTTGCTATTGCCAGATATAGCCTCCCTCCTTGCGCAATACCCAGGGTGGCCCCTCGCGCGATCAGAGGCCACGTGAGCATCATGGCGCGATCCCTGGGCATGTGAGCCAGGTCTAGCGTGGCTCCCGGCCGCGTGAGCTCCTCGCGTGCCCATGGGCCACACAAGGTGCCCCCAACACACCACCTATATATATACATATATACACACACACACACATATATATATATGTATATATATGTATATGTATATGTGTGTATATATATATATGTGTGTGTGTGTATACGACGGTGAAATGGAGCATCATGGTGCATAGGCACCATGATTTTAAATACATAAATTCAATCCAAATTCAGGTATATTTTTTGAAAGTATTAGTTTTAGGTTGTGTATGTATCTTTCACAATTCAAATGAAACATATACCTTTAAAAAAATGTACTCAATTTCAAAGTTTTGAACGAACACACACACATACACACACATATACGTATATGTGTGTATGTATATTTGGCACGTTGGGGGGCACATCGTGTGGCCGATGGGTGCGCGAGGAGTCACGTGGTCTGGAGCCGCACAAGGCTCAGCTCACGCGGCTAGGGATTGTGTCACGTCACTCAGGTGGCCCCTGACCACACGAGAGGGCCACTCTGGGCATTGCACAAGGCCGGGGCCATATCTGGCAATAGCAGCGCGTGGGGGGCCAAATCGGCACTGAATTCTCAAGCTCCAAGCGGGTTTCTCGGTCCCCTATATAAGGCTAACTCCACATAATTTTCAGAGCATCCAATCTTCATCCAAGCATCTAGTTCTCGCGATTTCAATGAAGCTAGCCATTTCCATTTTAATTAGTTCTAGATTCTTTTATGTAACATCCTAATTTTTTTGTTTTTTAAAAAATTATTTAAAATAAGGATTTATAAATTTCATACTATTTTCTAGAATAATTAAATATCAAAGAATTTTCCAAATTCAAAATGATTTAATATGAATAAATTGAACCTCAATTAAATTCAAAACTTCTTTTTAATCCCTCATACTCAAAAGTATTTTGCTAAATTTCATGGAATTTTTTATTTTATTTACTATTTTCTTGGCTTTTTATTTTCTGAAAATAAAAAATGTATTTAAACCCTAGAAGGCTTCCTGGGCTGATCCTTCTCGGCCCACTTCTCTCTTCTATCCTTCTTGGGCCAAGCCCATTTCATTAACCCACGCTAATGTCACATATGTGAGCACTTCGTGTCCCACGGCCCCACCGTCACTGACAAGAGGGTCCGGCCATTATTCTTTGTCCCGAGCAAAACCAACTCACGCGACCACCACCCCTGACTTGGTGTCTATGCCCAACATAGATTCCTATGCCCTTGGGCCATAAAACTGCCACTATTTGTGTCAACACCACCACCTCAATCTCCATCTCCAAAACCCTAACCGTAGGAGCTTGAAGCCACATTGGTTATATAAAGTGAGTTGTAGTAGCATATAATGGTTGCTGCATTACAACATAGCACCTCTAGGTAACCCTTTTACACAAAGTGATGATGAAAGTATAAGTTGGGTGCTACACATGCACGGGTCCACCCCATGGTGGGCTAGGCATTGAGTGAATGTTTGGCCAATGTGCACACAATCAGATCTTAACCTGAGGCAAAGAAGATTGGTTGAGCTGATAAAGGATTATGATTTAGGCATCCAATACCACTCTGGGAAAGCCAATGTGGTAGCTGATGCTCTGAGCCTCAAGGCATATTGCAGTAATGTGATGGTCCAAGATAAGAACTTGATGGTCCAAGACAAGAACCTGAGCTCTATAAGGAGTTGATGGCACTCAACTAGAGATAATAGAGCAAGGCACAATAGCAGTGATGGAAATGCAACCCTCCCTAGAAGATCAAATCAAGGCCGCATAGAAAGGAAATTTCGGCGTCCAGCGATTCAAGCACCTCATAGCGAAAGGAAAGGCCTCTAAAATCATTGAGGATCAATAATGAGTCATATGCTATGGAAAGTGTACTTTCGTTCCCCATCAAAAGGAGCTTAAGAATTGATACTTATGGAGGCCCACAACTCAGCCTATTCCTTACATCTAGGAAGTACCAAAATGTATCAACACTACTAGGGAAATGCTGATATATGATGTTTCTGTTTCATCACAAAAAATCACCGAATCGTCACCAACCTACATCTATGACGAACTTATGATGAAACGGCCTTCGTCATGGATGTCCTGTCATAAAAGAACTTTTGTGACGAAATGGTCTTTTTCATCATAGATGTATGACGAAAAACCGTTTATCATGGAACAAGTTCTGTTAAATGATGAAAAATTCTTGTCATGTAAGACAAAGAGAACGTCATGGATAGCTGCCATTCCCGGTCCTTTTTTTATTAGGCCCAATTGGTAATTTTGGCCCACTTATTTCTGCCAATCTAGCAAACTCAGCCCATGTTCCCGGCCTAGTCCTTTTTGGCCTAAGTTTCTCGGCCCAGTCGAGTTCTTTTAGCCCGTTAGTTATGCAGCCTTGTTTTCCCCACCACCAATTTTTGCTTTTTTTGCCTAGCCCACTTATGCAGCCCAGCAACTTCGTCACATACTGCTTTTGTGGAAGAATGTTCCCAGGCTCCAGGTTTAGCCGGCCAAAAAACACAAATTAACATACAAGATGAGATTCACTTCAGCAAACACAAAGTAATGCATCTCATTACATCACAGCAATTCACACATGTGACTCAATTCATGACTATCAGTTCACAACAAACTCAGTTCATGGTAGTTCACACATTCAATTCCAGCAGGTCACACAGTTATTTCAAGGATTTGGGTTAACCTGTGCATAGCCCATGAGACAACGAAGAATGAGATCACTTTCTTCTTAGAGGTGATTAGAATTGTAGAATCTATTGAATTTATGATGATGATGATGCTTTGGTAAGGAAATCTGCACCATCTAGGGTTTATTCTATCAATCTCTTTATGCAGTGATTAATTTTGGGAGGTAGCTACCCTATTTACATTCCTACTTCAAAAGGTAGAATGTTCCTAACAAGTATTTCTTATTTTCACCTATTTTTGGAATGTGTACTGGAAAAGCTATTTGGAATGAAATTTCTATTATGCTAGACATGGAAATTGGTTCTAACTATGTGAATTTGGCTACACGGTGGCTTAGTGATTCAAAGCATGAAGTTACTGACATTGTTGGTGCTGCACTTTGTTGGTGTTGTGGAGATTAAGGAATGACTTGGATTTTCAGAGAATGAAGTTGTCTTTGGTGTAGGAAGTCTAGCTTAGGGTCTCCTAGGTAGGGAAGAACTAGTGGTAGCTATGTGTGAACTCAGGGTTGCCAAGGATGGATCTCTTTATTTGTAGCAACCCAGATTTTGGCAATCTGGATCTTCTGTGTATTCTGAGCTAGTCTATGGATTAGTAGCTAGCTCACACAATATAACAATGATGAATATCACATCCAAACATGTGTATAACTAAAAAGGTATAGTAGTAAATGAGCATAAATCGGTCAAATGGCAAAGAACTTACTTCATAGGACAGGGAGGCCAAATAAGAAGGAAATCTTGTAGTGGAAAAGACATGTAGCAGTGGAGTCCCTCAAGATATACCCACAAGCAATCGACTGGAGTATGCAAACTAGCACTTGGCATTGTCTTTAACCTTCGATCGATGGTGACACTTGTTCACTGGTATATTACTCCTTGAGCACTGAATTCATATAGTTAAGCAACAATGGGTACAAAAGTATTCAACAAGTTCTTATACTAGGCTTAACCAAGAGAAGGCCTTATATTTCTTTTATCATAAAGCCAAGTTATCAAATATCATAGTATAGCTAGTTTCTAAACCTATTACCTAGCCATTTTTAACTAAAATTGAATGCCTAGTTTAAGTCAAATTTATCATGAGAAGTTCCTTTGCTTCCACCGTCCATGTTCAAAATTGAAATGGGGGGAATGTTCCTGAAGGTGTGGAACATGTCTTGATGCAAGAAAAAGTTGAGGAGGCTCGCTAGGGTGTTGGGAACGGCACAGAGGAGCTCGGTGGCACTTGGGTGGGCAAAAAGGAGTCGACTGATGCGATAGCATTCCCAGTGGCCGAGCGGAGGAGAGGAGGGGGAGCAAGAGGGAAAATAGATAGGAGGAGGAGGTGAAGAACATGGCATGCTTAGCTTGGCTTATAAGGTAGCAGAGCACAATGTGTTCTCATGGGGACTACGGTTGCATGCACGAGTTCTCATGAGTGGCCGTGGCCAGGCACGAAGCGTGCTCTGGCATGGACAGGACTATCTCATGGTGCATGGAGAGAGGGAATGGGGCGTGAGGTTGTAGTCCTTTGTGTTACTTTTGCTCTACTGCTTGCAAGAGAGAGGGAGAGCGCATGGGGGAGAGAGAGAGAAACTTAGTGGGGGAGAAGAATAGGGAAGGGGCTTGGTGAGTGGGTTGTAGACTTAATGGGGAAGAAAAACAGGGAAGGAGCTTGGTGAGTGGGTTGGTTCAATCACCAAGCTTGGCTGATGTGCGTAGGCCAGATGGGCCAGCGAGGAGAAAGAGAGAAGAAAGAGAATAGGGTGTGGACTAGGCCATGGCTATGTTTCAACTGGGTTTCAACCCAAGAGAAGAGAGAAAATAAAATAGGTTTAAGATTTTATTTTGGAATTTGGATTTTGATTTTGATTTGGATTTTGGTTTGAACTTATGAGAGGTTTCTTTGCACCCAAATACTTTAGGAAAATATTTTGATTTGCACTTAGTTGAATTTAAGAATTTTACAAACCCAAATTTGGTTTGAATTTAAATTTTTATCTTGAGATTTCAATTCAGGTTGAATTTAAATTTGAAATCCAGGAAGGGAGGGGGACCGGGGAGGTGGCGCCGGCTGTGGGAGGAGGAGGTGGCGCCCACAACAAACAGGGAGGCTGTGCCGACTGCGGGAGGGGCAGGTGATGTTGGCTGCGGGAGGAGCCGGCGCCGGCAACAAATGGGGTGGCAACACTACTAGTTTCAACCAAAATTGTACATATTTCTTGAATTTTTCTTGAATTCGAATGGTATGTTTGAATATTTCAACCGAAATTTTTGAAACTAAGAGACCATGTGGTTATGTCCCCATGGGTGTGATGAGTAATTGACATCGGTTTAGAAAAGTTGAGTTTTATTTATGTGGTTCGGACCATGTCGTTTGCATGGTGCATTCGGTTTCGGTTGGACATGGTCAAATCTGGTCAAAGTGATTAGGATGCATATTCTGGTAATTTGATAGGTTGGGCTTCTTCATGCGTAAGTATGGTTCATGGATGTGATTTATGTTTACATGTGTCGAGCGGTGCTATTTGATGTGTTTCTTGTCTGTGATGGCTACAGGACGTCGAGGCGGAGTCGTGGCGAGGTACGGAGGTCCGGACTAGGCGCAGGCGGTGCCGAGGTCAGAACGGTCGAGGTGTGCTGAAGACGGCGGAGACTCGAGGTGGTTGCGAGGCTTGGACGACAAGAAACGCGGAAGCTTCCCGGAAGGTGCAGAAGGGGCGTTTCAGTAAAAACGCAAAGCTGCATATGGAAGCGGGTTTGATTAGCATTAGCGGGTAAAGGTGGAGGCTTAATGGGCAAAGCAAAAGGAAAACCCATTAGTGGATGGCTATATAAAGGAGAGGGTTTCCTGCATGTAGTCATGGTCTTGGGGGTGTTTTTCACTTTGATCTTTAGTTGGTTTTGCTTTGAGGCTTTAGTTGTTGAAGGTTGGTGAGAAGGGCAGAGTTGTGTTGGAGGTGTGTCCCTCTCTGTTGTCTTGCTCGTAGCTCCTCTCCAAGCATGTAGGGGTCTTGGTGTTCTTGGGCTTGGGAGAGGGAGAGGATGATCTGAGCTTTCATGTAATCATTCCTCTTGTATCAATCGCGTATGGGGACTCCTTGTAATCCTTGATTGATTAGGAATGAAAGGTCTAAGATTTATTTTCTGTTCGTGCCCTGTTTTCTCTACGATGCTCTCTAGGCTTGATTCTTGAGTTTTTGTGTTTTGACTCGATTCCTGCTAGGGAGTGGCAAAATGGGTTGCTTTGTGATGGAATTGCATTTCTAGACCCTTTGGTCATCTAGTTCCAAGAGCAATTCAATCAATTTGCAAGAATCTCATTTTTAGCCTTCCTGTGTTTATAATCTCATTTCTAGGGTTTTGGTGTAAATCTTGTTTCCCCTCTTGAGATGGCATGAAGCTTGGTATCTAAAGTCCAGGGGCTATTAATTAGCCATCCTCAAAGTTTCATGTACAAAGGATCAAAGGTTAGCTGGGAATTTGAGATTTGGGGTAGCTCTCTGCATTCTTATTTTCCTCTGCTCCTGTTTCTAGGGTTTGGAGTTATTTCGATTTTTCTTCAATAGTTTGTGTCCAGACTTGAGTCTTTGAGCCCTAATGCTATTCCCTTAGTTTCTTGAGCAAAGAATCAGAAATGAGATGGCAATTTGAGAATTAGAGTTACTCTCTGTAATTTCTTAGTTCTTGGCAAAAATCTCAGTTTCTTGTTCTCCAAATGAATTTCCCTGTTGTTTGAGGTCCCTTTGTTATTTGGAATACGGTACCTATTTTCTGGGAAAAGGGCAACATCAGAGAACCACTCTTTTGATTGAATTCGTGGTTGTCCAGAAATTTCAGCAAAAAACAGGTTCTCTCGGGCTCCCTATTTTCAGGCAACCGGTCAGACCGGATTTTGTCCTGCGATCTGACCGGCTCAAAAATTGCGGTCTGACCTTTATGACTATCTAGTTACCTTTATGTTTCATTGTAACTCGAAAGTTACCTTTATGACTATCTAGTTATGGAGTAGTATTTGGTAACCCTTAAATAAACTATTACGCATGTAAGAAACTATGATGATCTTAGGTCTAAGGATCCTATATACACTATATATGAGACCAACTGATGACACTTAAGAATATAACAATTTCCATAGTGTCTTATAGTAGGTCAACCCAACACCATGTTCTTAAACATGTGTCTATATTATTGACTTGATATCTCTATATCCATGATTCATGAAACATAATCATCAATCAATACATGTACTGATCTGTAAATCATAATTATCTCACATAATGATATAATATCAGGGATGATTTACAATAGCATCAAAACATGGATAAAGAGTTCCATGAACAAGTCACATGTTTGTTGATCAATATGAAAGATATTTATTTATGGGATAAAATAACATATTATTCAAAAGATCATAAATATAAAAGTGATTGTCAACAAGACACTCACGCTTGAGGATAAGCGTTGTGCATTTGATGAGACGTGCAAGTGGCAGCCCAGAAGTCACCTAGTGGTAGCTTTCCAAGACCCCATACTTGACAACAACCTACAGCAAGGTTTCCTGCACCACTACCTGCAAGGTTCTTAGCTTCAGCCACTCACCTCACTGTTCAAAAAATTTTAGAATGTTAAGAATGCTAATTTGCAGCAAGGGGATAGCATAATGACACCACTAATGACGCAACAAAAATTGAATGCTTCATGGAAGGTGTTCACCAAGGACTTCAGTGTTAGCTTGTTACACTGGACCTTCCAGATTTCCATACACTAGTCAACAAGACACTCATGCTTGAGGATGAGCATTGTGCATTTGATGAGACGTGCCAAGTGCAAGATGGCAACCTAGAAGTCTAGGTTTCTTGCACCATGTAACATCCTAAATTTCGAGTGTTTAAAACCACGAAGAATTTAAAACTTTTATTTGCATCTTGATGGTATTTGAGACTTTGTCAAGATCTTACTTGGACTATTCTGAGTTTTGTGCTAAACAAAATTGGAAAGAAACCTCAAATACAAATGAGAATTTCGACAATAAAAGATACAAAATAATTTTTGGGAGTTTAAAACCGTAAGAACCAAAATCCAGAAGTCAGAATTGAATAAAAATCCACCTTAAATCAAATTAACCGGAGAACTCAAACTCGGATTCCATTCCGAGTTTTCCAAACTTAAAATTCGAAATGCAATTACAAACTTAAGGCTCAAAATAATCGAAGTGCAAATTAAAATTCAAAAACTAGATAAAGGGAATAAAATGTCCAACTTCATTTTCACTAGGTAAATAAAAGAAATGGCTGAACAAATATTAAAAGCTCGCATTTAAATAATTAAAATGAGAATTCAAAATTTTGAAAATAATGCAAAACTCAAAATCAATAAATCCTAATGCAAACTCAAAAACTTAAATTAAAAATCTGAAAATTTTCAAACTAGCTTAAGCATTTCATTTCCTTCTCTTTTCCATTTCTCCCTTTCCACTTTCTTACATGTGGGCCCTCTTCTCCTCCTCCTTCCCCTTTCTTTCTTCTCTGTCCCTCCTCTGTCTTTACTCCCTCTCCGATCGTGTCACTGGGACCCACCCCTCCTACTCCCCACGACCGTGCGCGTCATCGCCAATTGCCCGGCAGCCTCACTCCGACGTGTCGCTCTGCCGCGATGACCGACTTTTTGACCGCACCGTCGCGTCGATTGGGCGCCGATTACACTGCCACTAGCTCGCTTGACCGCCCCCGTCAGTTGCAGTGCGCTCCTGTTCCCGTTGCTTCCCCTGTTCCGGGCGTCATCGCGCCTGTGCTCGCTTCAGCCCAGCATCAACCGCCCTGTAGCCGTGCTATTGCGCCTACCGACCTCGCGTCTACCCCCGCACGGCCCTGCCACCCCGACTCCATTCCCATACCCTGCGTCACCCATGCCTTGACCCGAGCTCAAATCCTGAGCGCTATAGCAGCTCCACCGCCATGCCATCGAGATGAACGCCCAACCGCCCTTCTGTCAACTGCCACTTTTTCGCGGCTATAAAGCCTCGCCTGGGGCTCTCGATCGCTCCACACCACCCCACCAAGTCTTCCACTTCAAAGAAATAGCCTCTCAAACACCACAGCCTGCTGACGGTCACTTCTATCCCAAGCCCAACCAAGGAGCCGACCGTCGATTGCCGCCGCCGCAGTCCAATTCCTTTCCACGGAGGCACCCCCGAAGCATCACGACACCATCCCCGCCCTCGACCAGACCTGTCGTCGACTAAACTGCGCTAGCACCCTGCGACCCCTTCGACCGCCGCCGTCCCACGTTGCTAGCTCACCGCCGACCTCCCTGAGCTGTCCTAACCCCCAAGGTAGCTTCCTGCCCACGAGTAGATGCTCCCATAGAGTTTAATTGGATTCTAGCACCCTAGATTGCCCTAGCCAACCCCCCTGATCCATCGCCTCCACGGCTGCCATTGCTCCCCTGAAGCTCCTCCAGCCAATTCCTCGCTCTGAGAGCGTCCCCTCAGTGCCCCGAGCCTTCTCCAAGAGTCTCACGGGGATCCTCGTCGAAGAGTCTCGATCCAGGATCCTCGTCTTCCATCCTCTGAAAATGGGCGGCTGACGGTACTCCAAGCACTGCATCAGCTGCCGGAGAAGGCTAGCGAATGCTCCAAAGATCCTCTCCATGTGAGTAGTAGTCCCACGGGCAGGCGGAGGATGAACCAGCCATCTACAAAGTTGAGTAAAAGAAAAGATTAGTAAAAGTTTTTAACAAATGGAGTTGGAGACAAGAACGAGATTCTAGGTAGGAAGAGAGTAGAAGCAAAGAAGCTTATACATTTTTAATATACTCTTTTATAAATATAAATCCTTATGGTTTGCCATTCTTAATCTAGGTCACGTCCTCATACCAAATTGGCTCGATACCATCTCTCTGCCGGCCCCGGATTTCCAAACCCGACCCTCTATGTATTACAAAGACTAGTCCCGGATCAAAGCTAGTGCACAGTTAAAATGAATGGAAAACATCACCATCAACGATTTATTACAATAATCAAGTGTACTGACCACAAGGTCTCATTATTACAATAGAGGTTTAAGACCTCGCACACAAGAAATAAAGCAGAAGCAAAGATAACTCGAGGACGACCCATCAATTCGCCACAGGCAATTGACTGGGGAAGCGCGACCTAGTCCTCCGAGAAGGATCCATCACAGCCACAAGCGAAGCAGTAGTCGTAGTCACCGTCTTGAGCTTCAACTTTCTCTGAGATTTATTTTTTTTGAGTGTAGCATGTGAGTACATAAAGTACTCCGCAAGTCTTGAGAAAAATGCATAGATGCAAGGCTTGACAAAGGAAGGCTATATGGTTCTTTTGCACAAAGCAATATTTTAGATTCAGTTACTACTAATTATTTTCGAAGGTATCAATTTAATAAAGTAAATGATTTTAACAGAACTAACAATTATTCTCTAGTGAAGGCTCTATCCACCAACACTAGCTTAATCATTTCCAATCGAACAAGTTAATATTATGGCTACATCCACCCTCTCTGCTCCAACCGCCAGATTCCTTCCGAGAGTTCCTCCACTCTCGGAATACAAAACCTTTGATTTTAAAACAAAACCAGAAATCTACCATGTGAATGCATTCCTTGCCGCCCTTGACCGTGGGCACGGCTATTCAATTGTTTTACACTGCAGAGGTTGTACAACTTTACCCACAAGAGATAAATTATCCTAAAAGTCAACACGCTTCCTTTGGCATGAGACCCGATAAAATATCACAAAGCCTTTACCTTACTCTAATCTAGATAGATACCACCGCTGAGGTTTCACCGCAGTAGGCTAACCGCCCAACCAAGCCCCTCTTGCGCCATATGAGTACAAGAAATCTGCCCTCACTGTGGATAACCACCCATCCTCGGCACCCACTTTCCACTGGTGGCACCTAAACTAGACTATCATAAGTTAGTCACCTAGGTCGCACCCATATAGACTTGTGGTTGTACGGTTAATGCTCACCGACAAACACAAGCGTCGGTCCTTAATTGACTAGGGTGGAACATACACTTTACAAGATCTCGTGCTTCCTGCACCAATCCAAACCAACCATCCACCCTAATCTAAACCAACTTTCACATTTTAGTTTATTTTCAAAGAACAGTGGTAACTCCAATTTCCACTAAATTTGTAAACACAAGGGTTCAACATTAAATCATACTTTCCCATTTTCAAGGTTTTCCAAAGTTATTAGATAGCATGACTAAGCATTATCCTACCATTATACAATTCACAAAGATTAACATTAATCTCATTATTGTGACAAATGGAGTTCTAGGGTGACAAGGTACATGGCAATCAATGTCAAATGAGGGCATAACAAAGTTGGGATAACTAACTCCTAAAGATTTGAACTAGATATTTTATGTAAATAGCAATGCACATAATTTAAAGTATTTTAAAACATTTCAAAAGCATAGGTTCAAGATGATCAAAGGAGACTTGCCTTCTTGCAGGGTTTCTGGGTCTTCTTGCTGCTGTGAAGAGGGATCGTCGACAACGTTGGAATTTACGCGAGAAAAGACGAAGCAAACAAAGAAAATAAATACAAAAAAAATTCAAATAAAATCTAAAAATTCAACAGAAGCCATAGTTGGATAGACTACGATTTTAGATGAATTTAGAAATTTGAATGGCTGGAGTTGGAGTTAAAATGAGATAGTTATGCTAGTTTGAAAATCTCAGATTTGAATAAATCCAGAAATTAGGAAATTTCTGACAGGTGGGGCCCACTGGAATATTATATTTTAATTTCTATTTTTGTTCGAGAAATCGACAGGTGGGGCCCATCATGACAAGAACTACTAGCGGTCATCGACATGTGGGACCCATCGACAAGTGAGCCCATCGACTCAACCTCTCGACACGTGGGACCCATCGACCCCGCCCACTTGTCGAGACCAAAGACAGAGGGTGGGGCCCAGCGGCGGTGGGCGGCAGACCGGCGGCCACTGACGGGTGGGGCCCACTTGTCAGCGCGGGATTTTAAAAGAATGGTTCGACCTCAGCGTGCAGAGCCGGGGGCTCGAACGCGCGCCGAGGGAACCGAGGGGAGGGAAGAGCGAGCGGTGATAGCCAAGTGAGCGGGGAGGCGTTGCCTACCCCTAATGGGTAGGTAACCCTCTTGAGGGATACCTACGGGAGGGCCGGGCGGAGATGGTCGGAGGCGAGGTTGCCGGCGGCGAGGGAAGGTCGGAGGGGTGCGAACGGTGCGTGAATTGCAATCCTTGAGCGGAGGGGGTTCGGTTGGAGGGGTCAACGGGGTGCGACAATGAGCGGAGAAGGCCGGCGACGAGGGGGGTGGCGGAGCTGGCTCGGGTCCTCCGGCACGGCAGCGCCCGGCGCGGGAGGCGGCCGAGGTGTCGAGGAGGATCGCACGGACGAGAGGGAGCTCGGGAGGCGGCAGCGCCCGGCGGGAGGGGCGGCCGAGGTGTCGAGGAGGATCGCACGGACGAGAGGAGCTCGGGAGGCGACGGCGGGCTCCGGGATGACCGAGGCGGTGGCGAAGGCTCGCGGAGTTGGGCGGAGCTCGGGGAGAGAGCGCACGGTGCCGGGTGCTCTGAGGCTCGGGGAGGAGGTGGAGAGCTCGGGAGGTGGTGCCGAGGAGGCGGCGAGCGGGCTTTATAGGGCGGAGGAGGGGACATCGCGCGGCAATTCCTCGCCGGTGGGTTGGCGGGAAAAGGAATGAAAGGGGAGAAACAGAAAGAGGGGCGCCAATGGAAGGGAAGCACTAAGATCGGGATTGGCCGCGGTGGCGTCCGGGCTTCAAACCGGGAGAAGACGGAGGAAAGGCCGGATTCGGCTCGGCACGGCGGCCGGCGAAAAAGGAAGGAGGGGAGGAAGAAAGGAAGGAGGCGGTTCCGCGGGGACGACGGGCTCGACAAAGGGCGGGTGGCGGCGGAGCGAGAGCGCGCGGCCGACGGCGGCGGGCCCGTCAGGCGAGGTGAGAGGAGGAAGTGAGAGCGGCGGCTGGATGGCCCGCGCGGAGACTCGGCTCATCAGAGTCGTCCACGCGTCGGGTGAGGAGGAGGGGAAGGCGGGGCCGCCGGCTGACGGGCCGGGCCCGCTAGACAGCGAGGGAGAGGGAGGTGCGGCCTGGATCGGCCGGGCGGCGACATGGGCGGATCTGGGCTGTCCACGCGTCGGCCGGAGGGGCAGGGAGGAATTTTTATTTTCCAAATTCGATTTAGATTTTCAGAAAAGGCTAGAAAATTATTTAGGCCTCAGAAAAATATGAAAATATCTCCAAAAATTCCAGAAAAATTCACAGAAGTTTCTGGACATATTTTGGATTAAACAACATTATTTCCAACTACTGTTGATATTTAATTTTTGTATTTTAAATTACTTTTTAAATTTTAGAAATAGGTTTTAAACTCCAAAAAATTCAGAAAAGCCAAATAAAATCCAATTAGCTTAAAATAATTAATTTAAATTTAAAATTTTCAAAAAGCCAAATTTTGGGATGTTACAAACCTACCCCCCTTAGAAAGAATCTCGACCCCGAGATTCGGACGGATCGGGAAAAGGTCGGGAACTCTTCTTTAGATCCTCTTCACGCTCCCAAGTCGCTTCCGATTCTGAATGGTTGCTCCACTGCACTTTACAGAACTTGATGACTTTGCTGCGCGTACAACGCTCTGCTTCCTCCAATATCTTAACTAGATACTCTGGATAGGTGAGGTCCTCCTTCACGTTTATTTCGTCTAAAGGCATCTGCTCTTCTGGCACTCTAAGACACTTCCCCAGCTGGGATACGTGGAAGACATCATGCACCTTTGACAGCTGAGGCGAAAGCTCCAACTGGTAAGCAACTTCTCCTCACTTTGCTACCACCGGAAAGGGTCCAATGAATCTGGGAGCTAGCTTTCCACTGACTCCAAAACGTCTCATTCCTTTGAGAGGTGACACCTTCAAATAAACATGATCCCCAGGTACAAATTCTAAGCTTCTACGTCGATTATCCGCATAGCTCTTCTGTTTGGTTTGTGCTGTTTTTAATCTGTCCTGGATTAGACAAACTTGTTCTTCTGCTTGCTTCAGCACATATGGTCCAAACACTTGTCCTTCTCCTGTTTCCTTCCAATACAATGGAGTCCTACACTTTCTGCCGTATAGGGCTTCGAACGGAGACATTTGCAAACTGGATTGATAACTATTGTTGTAGGAGAACTCTGCATAGGGCAAACTCTGATCCCAATTATTCTTGTTTGCCAGTACACAAGCTCTCAACATGTCTTCCAGAATTTGATTTACTCTTTCTGTTTGTCCATCTGTCTGTGGATGATAAGCTGTACTAAAATTTAAGTTTGTGCCCAAAAGTTCATGTAGCTTTTGCCAAAATCTCGAAGTGAATTGGGTTCCTCGATCTGACACAATCTTCTTTGGGATTCCATGCAAGCACACAATCCTTGACATGTACAACTCTGCAAGTCTATCCCCGGAGTATGTGGTCTTTACTGGAATGAAATGGGCGACTTTTGTCAGACGATCCACAATAACCCAAATTGAATCGTGTCCTGATTTGGTTCTTGGTAGTCCAGTTATAAAATCCATAACAATTTCTTCCCATTTCCACTGTGGATCTGCAATGGCTGCAAAAGTCCAGCAGGTCTCCGTGTTCAACTTTAATCCGCTGGCATACATCACACAAAGCTACGATTCGCAATTTCTCGCTTCATACTTGACCACCAATACCTTTCCTTGAGATCGTGGTACATCTTTGTACTCCTGTGGTGAATTGAATATCCAGATTCATGGGCTTCCTTCAGATTAACTCCTTTACCTCTTTCTTTTCAGGTACAATAATTCTTTTCGCAAACCAAAGGGTACCTTCTTCATCCTCTGAAAATCCTGGTGCTTTCCCTTTCTTCATGTTTTCTTTGATTTCCTTAACGTACTTATCCTCTCCTTGAGCTGCCTTGATTTGGTCCTGTAGCGTGGGTTGAACCTCTAGAGTAGCCAGGAATCCTTCCTCTACCACTTCCAAGTTGAGCCGTTGAAATTCTGCTTGAAGTGCAGGCATACTGTCCTTGCTTCACAGCTTATTGCAATAACTCTTTCTGCTCAATGCGTCAGCTACTACATTGGCTTTTCCCGGATGATAATGTATTCCAATATCATAATCCTTTATTAACTCAAGCCATCTCCTTTGCCTCATGTTGAGATCGGGTTGAGCAAATATGTACTTCAGTGTTAGATCCGTAAATCTCGCAATGTTACCAATCAAGTAGTGCCTCCATATTTTCAGTGCATGCACTACGGCAGAAGCTCTAAATCATGAGTTGGGTAATTTCCTTCATGGGGTCGCAGCTGCCTCGAAGCATATGCCATTACCTTTCTTTCTTGCATCAGTACACAGCCTAGTCCTTGCCTTGACGCATCACAGAAGACTTCAAAATCCTTTCTAATATCTGGAAGTGTTAACACTCGTGCAGAAGTTAACCTCTTCTTCAGCTCTTGGAAACTATCCTCGCACGGTTTACTCCATTCAAACTTCTTTTCCTTCTTCAGCAACTGGGTGAGAGGTCTTGCGAGCTTGGAGAAGCCTTCAATAAATCGACGATAGTAACCACCAATCCAAGAAAACTTCGATCTCGGATATCGACTTTGGTTGTGTCCAATTAACACATCATTTACTTTCTCGTGGTCTACTGACACTCCTCCCGCCAAAATCACATGGCCCAAGAAAGTTACTTTCTTCAACCAAAACTCACACTTACTAAACTTGGCATACAACCGATTTTCTCCGAGCTTATCCAAAACTATCCTCAAATGTTCTGCGTGCTCTTCCTCATTCTTGGAGTATATCAAAATATCATCGATGAATACAACCACAAATTTATCCAAATATTCCATGAACACCTTATTCATCGATTCATGAAGTATGCGGGAGCATTGGTTAGACCGAAGACATTATCAGATACTCGTATAATCCATAACGAGTAGCAATGCTGTCTTGGGTATGTCTTCGGTCTTATCTTCAATTGGTGATAACTGATCGAAGATCAATCTTGGAGAAGACACATGATCCTTTCAACCGATCGAGCAGATCGCCTATTCGGGCAAAGGGTACTTGTTCTTGATCGCCACGTCATTCAAGGATCGATAATCCACACACATGCGAAGACTTCCGTCCTTCTTCTTTACTAACGATCGGGCTCCCCAAGGTGACGAGCTTGGCCTTACAAATCCTTTATCTTGGAGCTCTTCAATTTGTTTCTTGACTTCGCCGATCATTTGCGACATCCGTAAGGTCTCTTGAAATCGGAGCTATACCTGTACTAGATTTATAACAAATTCAATCTCTCTATCCGTGGCATTCTGGCAAATCTTCAGAAATACATCCGGTATTCACATGCTATAGGCACCTTTTCCAAAGTTATTCCTTCAAACTGCTTAACTTACTTTTCTTCGGGATGGTGCATTGACTGAAACCTTACTCAATCCCTTGAGGTGGTAAGAGTAATAATTTCGATCGGCACAATCTATCTGCCCTTTATACTTGGTTAACCAATCCATACCAAGTATTACATCTAAACCCTTGGAGTCTATTATAATAAGATTCGCTAGGAACTTAACTCCATTTATATCCACAGTTGCGTTGGGGCAAACTGTGTTAGTCCTTATTTCCTTTCCAGGAGACTGGACTAGCATGGGGTTCTGTAGTTTACGCACATCCCATTTATATCTTTCAACCACATCTTTTGACACAAAAGAATGCGAAGCTCCAGAATCAAATAATGCTGATGCAAATACTGAGTTGACAAGGAACTTACCCAGAACTACGTCGGGTGCATCCTGGGCTGCCTCCGCAGTGACATGGTTAAGATGTCCCCTGCTCATTGCCTGCGGAGTCCTTGGGGTTTGTGGTGCCCCACGGCCTTGACCTGCAGTCGGAGCTCTTGCTGGCGTAGTCCCCAGATTGAAACGAACTGGGGTCACTGCTGGGCGTTTCTGGGGACAGTTGCTGGCATAGTGCCCCATGTTCTTGCAGTTGAAACACTGCACTCCTGCTGCTGAAGTCTTGTTCTGCTAGGGTTGGCCACCATTGCTTGCCCGGGGAGTTTGTGGATTTGGGTGGGGTCCTGAAAAGGGAGTCCTTGGCACACTTGACTCAGAAGGCTTGTGAAAATGAGGTGTGTTGGGGCGAAACCGAGAGCTGCTTGCTCCTTGCTGAGCTTGGAACTTCCTCTTCCGAGTTTCGTATAGCTGACGCTGAGCATCTTCTTGGACAAAGGCCTTGTTCACTAGGTGCTGGAAGGTCGGGTAATCATTGGACACCAGCTGCACCTTGAGGTTGGGGTCAAGTCCCTGCGTGAACCTCCAAATCTTGGTCGCCTCCGATGTGACCTCTTCAGATGCATACCTGGACAGTTGGGTGAACTTGTTCAGGTACTCGGAAACACTGAGGTTTCCCTGCTGCAGTTGGTAGAATTCTCTTTTCTTCATTTCCATTATTCCTGTAGGAATATGGGCGGTGCGGAAAGCTTCAACAAACTCATCCCAAGTGATGGTTTGTGCATTTTGATGGGCGGCGCGGTAGTTATCCCACCAGTTAGCAGCGATTCCCTTGAGCTGGTGAGCAGCATACAACACCTTCTCGTTGTCGTTGCACTGAGCTAGGACCAATTTCCTTTCCACATCCTTGATCCAATCATCTGCCTCCAGGGGATCCACTGATCCAGCAAAAGTGGGAGGCCTTGTCCTCATGAATTCTCCCAACTTAGACTGGGGAGCTTGATTGAGTGCCTGTGGAGCTTGCTGTACTTGGTTCTGGGCGAGAGCTTGAAGAATCTGAAGTTGCATGGCCATCATCTGTTCCAAGTTGGGGGCCTGAGTGGGAGGTGGTGGAATGTTGTCCTCTGGTTGATTGTTGGCGTCACGACTGTTGCCAGGGTTGCTCCTCGTGTTCACCATCTGAAGTGGTTTAGGTTAGCAGAAGGTAAGAGGGAAATAGCAAGGTAAGAGATTAGGGGAACTACATCACATCCCAAGCCAACACACAAGAAGAAACCAGCAACCACTTAGGGAAAACTTTTATTAAAATTCCAGATAACTCCATGAATGGCTGTACACAAGTGCACATAGGCCTGGTACAGTCCATCTAGCACACCAAAACATAGCATAAAACATTCTAAAGATGTGGACATTTTATTTGGGTACTACTGACTCAAAAGACTACTAATCCTCTCCAAAGACGCGCTCCTCAGGGTCCTCTTCCGGGTCCTCTTCTGGATCCTCCTCCGGGTCTTCCTGGCGCTCTCTCACGTGGTGCCTCGAACAATCACACTCAGCCGAGGCACGGGGACAGTTACGACTGGAGGTAGTCGAGCGCGAGCGGGAAGGAGAAGGCTTGCGCTTCTTGAGAGTGATGACGGGTGGCGGACTGGGGCGTCGCACCTTCTTGCGTGCTGTGAGCCGAGTGCGGAGTCCCGAGAGTCGAAATGGCGCGCGGTTGGCAGGGGCGGCAGCTGGTGCAGGTGAAGACGGCGTGTAGTCGGGTACAGCTTGGAGACGTCCCAATCTAAACTCGTCTGTTTGGCTCCGAAGAAGCTGCGCGCGAAGGGTGTTGGAGTGCTGATAGCTGGAAGTGAGAAGCATCCGGAGTTGTCCAATCTCCTCCTGAGCTCTAGCATAAGTGACTGCCATCGCCTGTGTGAGCTGCACCTGGTGCGACAGTCGAGGATCGTCAGCTGGGATGTCAAAGGGATCTGGATACCTCTGTCCCGCCTTGGGGTTGATGATGAAGCAGAAGGGAGACTGATGCACAGCATCCTTGTGCAGATGGCACAACTCATCAATGGCCAGGCGTGCTGCGTCCTGGACAGCGTCGAAACAGCGGGATCGAGGGTGCTTGATGGGGTATGTGTGGGAGTTGAATTCCTCTTCCCGTGCATACAGGAATACCTCCATCGTCCAAGAGTCTCGATCCAGATCCTCGTCTTCGTCCTCTGAAAATGGGCGGCCGACAAGACTCAAGCACCGCATCACCGCCGGAGAAGGCTAGCGAATGCTCCAAAGATCCTCTCCATGTGAGTAGTAGTCCCACGGGCAGCGGAGGATGAACCAGCCATCTACAAAGTTGAGTAAAAGAAAAGATTAGTAAAAGTTTTTAACAAATGGAGTTGGAGACAAGAACGAGATTCTAGGTAGGAAGAGAGTAGAAGCAAAGAAGCTTATACATTTTTAATATACTCTTTTATAAATATAAATCCTTATGGTTTGCCATTCTTAATCTAGGTCACGTCCCCATATCAAATTGGCTCGATACCATCTCTGCTGGCCCCGGATTTCAAACCCGACCCTCGTGTATTACAGCACTAGTCCCGATCAAAACTAGTGCACACAGCTAAGCAGAATGGAAAACATCACATCAACGATTTATTACAATAATCAAGTGTACGACCACAAGGTCTCATTATTACAATAGAGGTTTAAGACCTCGCACACAAGAAATAAAGCGGAAGCAAAGATAACTGAGGACGACCCATCACCCGCCACGTGCAATTGATGGGAAGCGCGACCTAGTCCTCCGGGAAGTATCCATCACAGCCACAAGCGAAGCAGTAGTCGTAGTCACCGTCTTGAGCTTCAACTTCCTCTGAGATTTTTTTTTTGAGTGTAGCATGTGAGTACATAAAGTACTCCGCAAGTCTTACGAAAAATGCATAGATGCAAGGCTTGACAAAGCAAGGCTATATGGTTCTTTTGCACAAAGCAATATTTTAGATTCAGTTACTACTAATTATTTTCGAAGGCATCAATTTAATAAAGTAAATGATTTTAACAGAACTAACAATTATTCTCTAGTGAAGGCTCTATCCACCAACACTAGCTTAATCATTTCCAACTGAACAAGTTAATATTGCGGGCTACATCCACCCTCTCTGGCTCCAACCGCCAGGATTCCCTTCCGAGAGTTCCCTCCACTCTCGAAATACAAAACCTTTGATTTTAAAACAAAAACCAGAAATCTACCATGTGAATGCATTCCTTGCCCGCCCTTGACCGTGGGCACGGCTATTCGAATAGTTTTACACTCTGCAGAGGTTGTACAACTTTACCCACAAGAGATAAATTATCCTAAAAGTCAACACGCTTCCTTTGGCATGAGACCCAGATAAAATATCACAAAGCCTTTACCTTACTCTAATCTAGCTAGATACCACCCGCTGAGGTTTCACCGCAGTAGGCTAACCGCCCAACCAAGCCCCTCTTGCGCCATATGAGTACAAGAAATCCTGTCCCTCACTGTGGATAACCAGTCCATCCCAGGCACCCACTTTCCACTGGTGGCACCTAAACTAGACTATCATAATTTAGTCAGCTAGGTCGTACCCATATAGACTTGTGGTTGTACGGTTAATGCTCAGTCTGGATAAACACAAGCGTCGGTCCTTAATTGACTAGGGTGGAACATACACTTTACAAGATCTCGTGCTTCCTGCACCAATCCAAACCAACCATCCACCCTAATCTAAACCAACTTTCACATTTTAGTTTATTTTCAAAGAACAGTGGTAACTCCAATTACCACTAAATTTGTAAACACAAGGGTTCAACATTAAATCATACTTTCCCATTTTCAAGGTTTTCCAAAGTTATTAGATAGCATGACTAAGCATTATCCTACCATTATACTATTCACAAAGATTAATATTAATCTCATTATTGTGACAAAGGGAGTTCTAGGGTGACAAGGTACATGGCAATCAATGTCAAATGAGGGCATAACAAAGTTGGGATAACTAACTCCTAAAGATTTGAACTAGATATTTTATGTAAATAGCAATGCACATAATTTAAAATATTTTAAAACATTTCAAAAGCATAGGTTCAAGATGATCAAAGGAGACTTGCCTTCTTGTGGGTTTCTGGTCTTCATCACTGTGAAGAGGGATCGTCGACAACATTGGAATCTACGCGAGAAAAGACGAAGCAAACAAAGCAAATAAATACAAACAAAATTCAAATAAAATCCAACAATTCAACAGAAGCAATAGTTGGATAGACTATGATTTTAGATGAATTTAGAAATTTGAATGGTGGATTTGGAGTTAAAATGAGATAGTTATGCTAGTTCGAAAATCTCAGATTTGAATAAATCCAGAAATTAGGAAATTTCTGACAGGTGGGGCCCACTGGAATATTAGATTTTAATTTCTATTTTTATTCTGAGAGACTGACAGGTGGGGCCCATGCATGCTGACTATCGGCGGTCATCGACATGTGGGACCCACTGGACAGTGAGCCCACTGACTGAACCTCTGACACGTGGGACCTACTGGACTCCGGGCCCACGTGTAGGTAACCCTCTTGAGGGATACCTGCGGGAGGGCCGGGCGGAGATGGTCGGAGGCGAGGTTGCCGGCGGCGAGGGAAGGTCGGAGGGGTGCGGACGGTGCGTGAATTGCAATCCTTGAGCGGAGGGGGTCCGGTTGGAGGGGTCGACGGGGTGCGACGTTGAGCGGAGAAGGCCGGCGACGAGGGGGGTGCATGGCGGAGCTGGCTCGGGTCCTCCGGCGCGACGGCGCTCCGGCGGCGGGGAGGGGCGGCTGAGGTGTCGAGGAGGATCGGACGGACGAGAGGGAGCTCGGGGAGGTGACGGCGGGCTCCGGGGATGACCGAGGCGGTGGCGAAGGCTCGCCGGAGTTGGGCGGAGCTCGGGGAGAGAGAGCGCACGGTGCTGGGGTGCTACAGGGCTCGGGGGAGGAGGTGGAGAGCTCTGGGAGGTGGTGCGGGGGGAGGCGAAGCCGAGCGGGGCTTTTATAGGGCGGAGGAGGGGACACTGGCGTGGCAATTCCTCGCCGGTGGGTCGGCCGGAAAAAGGAATGAAAGGGGGAGAAACGGGAAAGAGGGGGCGCCGATGGAAGGGAAGCACGGAAGATCGGGGATTCGGTCGCGGTGGCGTCCGGGGCTTCCAAAACCGGGGAGAAGACGGAGGGAAAGGCCGGATTCGGCTCGGGTACGGTCGGCCGGCGAAAAAGGAAGGAGGGGAGGAAGAAAGGAAGGAGGCGGCTCCGCGGGGACAACGGGCCTGACAGGCGGGGCCGGGTGGCAGCGGGAGCGAGAGTGCGCGCGGCAGACGGGCGGGGCCCGCAGGTCAGCGAGGTGAGGGAGGAAGTGAGAGCGGGCGGCTGGATGGCCCGCGCGGAGACTCGGCTCAGCAGAGCCGTCCACGCGTCGGGCGAGGAGGAGGGGAAGGCGGGGCTGCCGGCTGACGGGCCGGGCCCGCTAGACAGCGAGGGAGAGGGAGGTGCGGCCTGGATCGGCCGGGCGGCGACGTGGGCGGATCTGGGCCGTCCACGCGTCGGCGTGAGGGGCAGGGAGGAATTTTTATTTTGCAAATTCGATTTAGATTTTCAGAAAAGGCTAGAAAATTATTTAGGCCTCAGAAAAATATGAAAATATCTCCAAACATTCCAGAAAAATTCACAGAAGTTTCTGGACATATTTTGGATTAAACAACATTATTTCCAACTACTGTTGATATTTAATTTTCATATTTTAAATTACTTTTTAAATTTTAGAAATAGGTTTTAAACTCTAGAAAATTCAGAAAAGCCAAATAAAGTCCAATTAGCTTAAAATAATTAATTTAAATTTAAAATTTTCAAAAAGCCAAATTTTGGGATGTTACACCATTTCTCCCCTGAAGCTCCTCCAGCCGATTCCTCGCTCTGAGAGCGTCCCCTCAGTGCCCTGAGCCTTCTCCAACCACTGGCTAAACTCATTGCCAGCCTGCCTCTACCCCTCTCCCGCTCAGCCAACCCTATGGTACGTTTCCCCTGCATCCCCTCATGCTCATGTGCACCTCAATTTCCCCTCTCCTTTACTCCAGTGCAGTCGCGTCGAGGTCGCCTCGCTGCCGCCTGCACGTGGTCGAAGCCACAGCTGCCGTGGTCGAAAAAGAGACCTAGTCGTGAAAAGGTCATTTACGACCACACGGTCAAAAGCTACGACCACGCTGTCGGAAGCCACGACCTCGCAGTCAAAGCCACGACCTTGCGGTCGAAGCCACGACCACGCGGTTGAACTCACGACCACGTCATCATTTATGACCATACGGTCAGACACTCGACCACGTTCAATCTTCATAGTCGTAGCCCCCTTCGACCACACAGGGAGTCTACTGATCACCGTTCACCGTGGTCGAAGCCCTCTCCGACCACTCACACCACCGTCGAAGCCCTCTCCGACCACTCACACCATGGTCGCAGCACCCTCCGACCACCCACACCGTGGTCGAAGCACTCTCCGACCACTTACATCGTGGTTGCAATACATTCCGACCACGTCCACGACCACTCAAAGTTGGTTACGATCGCTCGAAAACACTTACAACCACTCCATGGTCATTTACGACCACTTAAGGTCATTTACGACTACTCCGTGTCCCATACAACCGCTCAAAACCCCTCACGGCCAGCCCCTGTTGAACACCTGAACATGCAGTCGTTACCAACCATACGGTTGAAATCGACCATGCGGTCGTTACCAACCATACGGTTGAAATCGACCATGCGGTCGTTACCGACCACGCGGTCGAAACCGACCACACGGCCGCTACCGACCACGTGGCCGCTACCGACCTCGCGGTCGAAACCGACCAGCGGTCGAAGCCACAACCACGTAGTCGTTTACGACCGAGCGGTCGAACTCACAACCACGTAGTCGTTACAACCACGTTGTTGTCCTGACAATTGGCTATGGGTCTTGCCTGTCAGACTTTTAGTTATTCCTGAATTTGTTCCAACAGAGAGCTTCAAATAATCATAACTAATTCATTTTAACTCCGAATTGAGTGAAACAAATTTCTGAATTCATCTAAAATCAAAATCTAACTAATGGAACAGAGATCATGAATTTTTGAGTTCATTGGAATTTTTCTTTGAGGATTTGTTTGCTTTGATGATTTTTATCCGAATTTTTGCGCACGGTAAAATAGCGTACGAGGCTCAAGAAGAAGAAGTCAAAGCTGAAGCAACTGCTCTTGGTAATCAAGAGGCAGTTCACTGTGACCAAGGCGAGTCAATACTTTGATCATGTTGAGCCTATATTTTTCTACAAATTACTTTGGTTTAAATTATCAAATTGCATGCAGTTATTTTATATGCAAATATACATTTAATTTAATATTCTAGTTATTTGCCCATTGTTTAACTTGATTAATATTACACCTCCTTTGGAATATTTGAATACGTGAACCTTGTCACCCTAGTAAAATTTATAATGGTAACCTTTCAAAAATAAGTCCGTAATTATACGCTATGCTTAGTACTGCTTAGATACTCGGGTGTGCTGAAATGCCCTAAGCATCATTTTTAATCATGAGAAACTGGTTTGGAAAGTCATGGTGGTAATGACTGGTATATTTTGATATGATTATTTTATGCTCCCAAAAACCTCAAATTGCTTATCTATCTGGACGGATGGTTCGGGGGTATGGTGCAGCGGTGCACGAGAGTGTGGTTTGTGGTAGAACCGCCTAGATAACCCTAAGGACTGAATCTTGTCATGACCACCTGTGTAAAACAAGTATAACTACAAGTCTGTAAAGTACAACTCGGGTTAGTAAATTTACCGGACCCTGAAAGTCATCATCATCGATCGAGAAGGTGAGGTAGTGCAAGTGGCGATCTATGTGACGGCTTGAATGGGGCACCTGTTGAGAGTGAAGTTCTTTTGCGGCGTGCTAGCAGTGTGGGTAGCCAGTTGCTAGGCGCATAGGAGGGGAACATCCCGCATAACGTATGGGACCCACCGCAAGTGGAAGCGACCCATAGGGTGAGATGATGGAAGTGGCGAGGTATTTTGAACGGTTACTGTGATGGTTTGCTAAACCGCACGACTAAGGAATCGTGCTGGGAAATGAGCGGACTGTCTCTTGTGGGTAAAGTGTGCAAACTCTGCAGACTCAAAACTATTCGAATAGCCGTGCCCACGGTCAAGCGCGGACATGGGAACTTAACCAGATATAGTTCTATTTCAAAAACTTTGTGGGTGGAATTGGAAAAATGGAGGGCAGTGGAAGGCCCTGTTTTGTGTTTCCCTGAGTGTCGTCCCAGTGATAATATAAGCGGCTATAACTCTGAAGGTTTAGCATATGGTGCAGAAACCATGTAACGGTGGATGGAATCTGGATCGCTATTATTATTGCATTCTTTTACGCATTATGTTTTAGTTCAAAACTGCTAGGTCTCAGAAATTTCTATGTATCATATTTTAAAATAATAATAATACTTCTTTTCTTGCAAAATAAAATGTAGGGAAGAATAAATAGAGTCGTAAGTAAAGAAGATGGATGTTTGTGGTAAACACATAAAGATGTTGGTTGGCTTCATGTCGATCATCAAAAGGAAACGATAGTGTGAATTCTGAGAAAATAAATTGGTGGAGCCTAAATGGATAGATTGGCTAGGTGGATGAATTAAATGATTTTTGGAGAATTAGGGAGTGCGAAAGTAATTGATGGATTACGACACTGATAAATAATATAAATTCTTGGGAGATGATTGGCAATAATGGAATTAATAGAATTTGATCGATTACTAGATGAGTCAATTGAATTCTTGGGAATTTGGAGATATGATAACAACTATTAGAGTATAAACTTGATCAATAATATTCCTGGTGGATGTATACTAGTGAATTAGTTAGAGATAGATAATGGAAAATAAGGTTGATTACTAGAAGAGCAAATTATGATTTTGGATCAATAGCAGAAAGGATTGAATTGTTAGAAAGTCCTGAAACAAATGATACCGGTGGACTTAAAAGTAATTATGTTGGATAATCATTAGAATTTAGAAGTGATTAGTTGATGAATAGCAACTATAAGATTAGATTGTTAGGAATTCAGAACACAAAAGATATTGGTGGATCTAAAATAAAGGATACTGAGTTTTCATTTGACTAAGGAACTGATCAAATTGGTAAATAATGAACCTGAGATTGGATCTATAAATTTTTGGCGAGAATTTAGATTCCCATGAGAGTTGGTAACCCGATTTGAATAATAGAATTTTTTGACAATGCAATGGGAATTGTTTGAATGGTGGTTCCAAAGTAAAGTTATTGGATTATCATTGGATTGTAGAATTAACAGATTGGCATATAGTGGATCTGTGATTGGGAGTATACAGCCATCTGGGTTTGATTTACAACTTTATGGTGGAAGTTAGGATTTATGTGAGAATCAGACACTCATGGTTGGATTAATGAAATGGTGGGTGACAATATAGAAAGTGTATGGTCGGTGGATTAAATAAATGATGACACTCGCTATTCGGAGTTTTAGGCAGCAACAATAACACCGTGATTAAATAATAATACTACTACTAAAAGCAATTTATGGCAAATAAAATAACCCGAGCCTCTCCATTGATAAGCCATGTATATTATTTATTTGCATCCTGTGTATTAGCTCGCGGAGCACAGTGGTTTGTGCTCACTCTCGCTCTCGCAACAAATCCAGAATTAGGAACCAGATCACTACGCTTCAGCAATACTCTTGGTCATGATGATGAAGAAGATGAGGATGTCAAGGGCTAGGTCGCGAACCCCTAGTTGGCTGCCTGTGGGCATGTCTTGAGGGTCCCACCTGTGTGTTTCATTTCTGCTGCTGCATTTTATTGATTTCGACCTAATCGGCCCATGAGTAAATCTACTATTATATTTACGCTTTCGCATGATATGTATTTTGATGTTCAGTATTGTATCTGTGAGCATTATCTACTGATCCAGGGAATAGCGCGGTTGAATCATAGAGAATTCCGGATTATAAAATCCGGGTCCGACACACCACCACCTGCAAGGTTCCTAGCTTCAGCCCCGCACCTCATTGTTCAAAAATTTTAGAATGTAAGAATGCTAATCCGTAGCCAGGGGACTGCAACTCTAGAGTTGGAGTTACATGCTTTAATTGGGAAGAGAAAGGTTACTATGCTAATTGGTGCCCTCACAAGCAACATGGCCAAGTCAAGAATGTTCCTACCGATGCACCTGCCAAGAATCTATCTGCACCACACTACTACAAAAGAGGCTATACTGGACGGGTACATCACAGACGGTTCATACGGAACCGTCTGTGTTTAAACTATCACAGATGGTTCATACTACCAACCGTCTGCGATATTTTCACAGACGGTTATTAACACGAGCCGTCTGTGATACTCGAGACAACACAGATAGTTCGTGTTAATAACTGTCTGTGAACTTTCACAGACAGTTCTTAGTACAAACCATCTGTGATAAGGACCATCTGTGATAATCGAGACATCACAGATGGTTCGTATTGATAACCGTCTGTGATAATCACATGTCACCAATAATTGGCGTATACCGGGGATTTCGATCTCACCTGTCCATTCTCTCCACATCGAATGGCAGGCACCAGTTCCTCCCACTGCTCAGCCCTTATTAATAACTCTCCATCTACCTTTCCACCGGTACTAGTCACGTGTGAGTTCATCCACTAGCTAGCTTCCTACATGCATCTCCACTCCGCTGTGAGCTAGCGCCTCCGTCGCGGCACAACGGGTGGCTGGACAACAAACTCTTGCCATAAGTGTCGTAAGTGTGTCTTGTTCAGCCTCACCGTCGTGCCATGAAGAGTTCGATAGCTTGTTATCCTGTAATAGATATGAATGTGTTGTTATGTCTTGCCTCTGTATTTGCTTGTTCCTCGATGACACCGACTACTGCCGTGAGCTAGCGTATCCGTTGTGGCACAACGAGACACTAGACAACACACTTTTGCCGTAAGTGTCATAAGGGTGTCTTGTTTAGCTTCAACGTCATGCCACGAAGGGTTCGTTAGCTTGTTATTCTATAATAGATATGAATGTGTTGTTGCGCTTGCATCTGTATTTGCTTGTTTTCAAAGGGCATGGGTAACATTATTTAATTTCTTGAAGCTAGGCAAAAAACAGAAAAATTTTCCAGGTATAGATGTATAGAGTGAACTATCACAGACGGTTTATAGTATAAATCATCTGTTTAGGACTATCATAGATGGTTCTATATACGAACCGTCTGTGATACTCACCAATCACAGACGGTTGGTATTACGAACCGTCTGTGATATTATGGACATCACCGACAGTTCGTGTTAATAACCGTCTGTGATAATGTAGGACTATCACAGACGGTTCTATATACGAACCGTCTGTGATACGCACCAATCACAGACGGTTGGTATTACGAACCATCTGTGATATTATGGACATCACAGACAGTTCGTGCTAATAACCGTCTATGATAATGTAGGACTATCACAGACGGTTCTATATACGAACCGTCTGTGATAATGTACGACTATCACAGACGGTTCTATATACGAACCGCTCGTGATACGCAATCATCGAGCGGTTGTATTACGACGCAACCGCAGCGATAGTATGGACATCACGCACGGTTCGTGTTAATAACCGTCAGGATAATTCGCGACGTTATTAACACGAACCGCCCGTGATATATTGGTTTCACAGACCATTTGTGGTTGGAACTGTCTGTGATATTCTGCACTATTAATTACTGGGCGTACTTGCTCGATGTCGACATAGATTTGTCTTCATTGCACTGCATCGGAGGAGCAAGGCGGCCAGCTTTAGGGAGTTCGGGGTGAAAGCATATCACCGTCTTCTTAGTGATCTGATCAGAGGTTAGTACTCAATTACTTTTAATAACTTATATGCATGCATGTTTTTGTAATTGAAGGCCGGAGATGATAGCTAGATTTTTGTTTAATTTAAATCTAGCTAGCTAGCTAGGTTTAGAAAGATAATGTTAGTTTGCTCGATTTCAGAATGGGTAAGTACTAGCTAACGGCATTGTTAGGTCTCCTAGCAGACATGCTTCCAAAGGGAAATGTGTTGCCGAGAACCACCTACCAAGCCAAGAAGATTCTTTGTCCATTAGGAATGGAAGTAGAAAGAATACATACATGTCCGAATGATTGTATCCTGTACTGTAAAGAGTATGCTAGCTTACATGTTTGTTCGGTGTACAAAGCATCCTAATACAAGCGTAAAAATGACTCTGATGATGGGAAGGGCATCGAGGTGAAGCAAGGACCTCCTGCTAAGGTGTTGTGGTATCTTCCTGTAATCCCCCATTTGAAGCGTTTATTTGCAAACCGCAAGGATGCAAGATTGATGCGTTGGCACTGGGAGCAGCGTAAGAAAGACGGAATGATAAGACATGTTGCTAATTCTGCCCAGTGGAGGAACATCAATAGGATGTTTATAGATTTCGGTGTGAAACCGAGGAATATAAGATTTGGGTTGAGTACAGATGGAATGAATCCTTTTGGTAACATGAGCAACACACCTGGCCCGTGACTCTGTGCAGGTACAACCTTCCTCCTTGGCTGTGTAACGAAGCAACTTGGCAACGATATTGATGTGTTCCTAGCACCATTGGTGTAAGATCTGGCAATACTGTGGAACAAAGGGGTACATGCATGAGATGCGGACAAACAAGAGAACTTCACTCTACACGCCATGTTGTTCTGCACCATTAATGATTTTCCTGCCCTTGGTAACCTGTCAGGGTTGAGTACAATAGGAGCCAAAGCGTGTCCGCACTGCTTAGATTATACCGAGAGTGTGTGGTTGAACAACTCACACAAAACTGTGTACATGCGTCACCGTAGGTTCCTTCTAAAGTATCACCCATACCGCAAGATGAAGAAACAATTTGATGGAAAAAAGATGATGAATCAGTAATAAGACCTTTTAGCGGGAAAGAGGTGTATGATATGGTCAAGGATATAAACGTATGCTTGGAAAGGGACGTAAAATGGGGAAGAACATGTGGAAAAAGAGGTCAATATTTTGGGACTTGCCTTATTGGGAGCACTTAGAAGTTCGCAATTGCATCGATGTCATGCACGTAAAGAAGAATGTATGTGACAGTTTGATTGGTCTCTTACTGAATATTCCTGATAAAACAAAGGATGGTGTTAATGCAAGGTGTGACTTGGTCGCTATGAACATCAGGACCGAGTTAGCATAGATAGAGACCAATAAAAGCCGGACGTACCTTCCCCCAGCTTGCTACACTCTGTCTAAGTCTGAGAGAACTGAACTGTGCTAGTCCTGACATGGTCTGAAAGTTCCATCCGGTCACTCCACCAGCATGAAGAAACTTGTTTCCATGGAACATTTGAAATTAATTAGCATGAAGTCTCACGACTGTCATGTGCTAATGACACAAATGCTACCTGTTGCAATTAGAAGTATTTTGCCGAACAAGATTCGAGTGACAATCATAAGGCTATGTTATTTCTTTAACGCAATTGCTTAGAAGGTCATTGATCCCGATGGACTAGATGCTCTGCAAACCGAGGTGGTGACAGCTCTATGTCATCTAGAGATGTATTTCCCTCTAACATTTTTTGATATCATGGTCCATCTCATTGTCCACCTTGTGAAAGAGATAAAAATATGCAGCCTCGTGTTTCTACGTCATATGTACCCTTTCGAGAGGTACATGGGAATTCTCAAGTCCTATGTACGCAATCGATCTCGACCGAAGGGTAGCATCATCGAAGGTTATACAACAAAAAAAGGTCATTGAATTCTGCATCGGCTACATGGCTCAGGTTGAGCCGATAGGTGTACCTCTATCTCGTCACGAGGGGAGGCTAGAGGGTATCGGGACTATCAGAAGAAAAGCAATAACTCCGCATCAAAATACGTTTGCTCAAGCCCATTTCATGATTTTACAACACATGACTGAAGTGACCCCATATATTGAAGAGTACAAGGACATGCTACGTCAAGAGAATGCGGGCTAGTCAGAAGTTTGGATCATGAGACAACACAACTGTCAGTTCAACGAATGGTTAAAGGCGCAATTGACTAGGAGGTCGTCAAGTGAAATACTATAATGGTTGGCAAAAGGGCCAAAATTTACAATCGTGAGATGGCAAGGATACGACATTAATGGCTACATATTTTATACAACAGATTAGGATAGAAAAAGCACAGTGCAGAACTCAGGTGTCCGCATAGATGCCTATGATGCGCACGTCAGTACCGCTGGCCCAAGCTCGTACTACGGGCTTGTAGAGGAGATTGGGAGCTTGACTACGTAATTTTCAAGATTCCTCTATTTCAGTGCCATTAGGTCCAACTCCCACGGGGTGTAAAGGTCGACAAGTACGGCGTCACTACCGTGGACCTCGAATGTGTAGGATACAAAGACGAACCATTCGTACTCGCGAGGCAAGTTGTTCAAGTATTTTATATAACCGACCCGGCAAAAAAGAAGCGCCATATGGTTCTTCAGGGAAAAAGATGGATTGTCGGAGTTGAGAATGTTGTGGATGAGGAAGAGTATAATCAATTTGATGATTTGCCTCCATTCGGAGACGGCATCAGGCTCAAGGAAGAACAAGGCGATGAAGCAAGCTATATGCATGTCGATCATCGTGATTATGCTTCGTTGTTAAAAATCGTCTGTGATATATATCACAGACGATTTCAAAGACTGAGCCGTCTGTGATATGAACGATATCACAGACGGCCTTTGTTATTAACCGTCTGTGATATACATAATATCACAGACGGTTTTTATTCCGAACTGTCTGTGATATTGTGTATATCACAGACGGTTAGTAACAAAAACCGTCTGTGATATTGTGTATATCACAGATGGTCTTTGTTAATAACCGTCTGTGATAGTTGACTATCACAGATGGTTTTTTTATAAAAAAACCGTCTATGATACTTGACTATCACAGGCGGGTTTTTTTATAAAAAAAATTGTTTGTAATGTGAGTTATCACAGACGGCTCCCAAGTCATCTATGATAACCACCTATTATCACTGACACCTAAACACTAACGGTTCAGGAACCGTCTGTGATGACGGTTCCGAACCGTCTGTGATAGGACTATCTGTAGCAGTGCCAACATTTGGACATGGAGCTTCACTTGCTCAGAAACAAGCTGTCAAACATTTTCAAAACTACAGGAGCGAATGTGTTAATCATGTCACTGCTAAGGAAGCCTATGACGCACCTGCTGTCGTATTGGGTGTGTTTCTTGTCAACTTAGCCCTCGCAATAGTCTTATTTGATTATGGAGCTTCACATTTATTTGTTTCAAAGAGTTTGCAATCCATCATCAGATGGATGTGTCTTTACTGAATAAGCCTATGTTAATTCAATCACCTTGATCTAAAATGAAAACCATGCAACTATGCTATGGGGTTAATATATCAATAAATGCAACAGAACTTTGTGCAAACCTGATATCCCTAGATTTACATGGCTTGGAGTGTTCCTAGGAATGGATTGATTAGCTAAGGACAAAGACCACATAGATTGTGCAAATAGAGATACGATTTTAACTAGTGCTCATGGAACCCGAGTTGAGTTCACATCAAATATCCCTATGCCCCAACATAGCACTCTCAACAGTTTCCTCAACTCAGAAATTTCCCAAGTGGTTGTAGTACGTGAATATCCCGATGTATTTTCTAAAGAACTACCTAGTATCATCATTGAGCTTTTACCTGGAATAGCCCCAATTTCAAAAAGACCATACCAAATGCCCGCCAATAAGTTAACAAAGTTAAGAAACAACTTAGAGAACTACATAGGTGGTGTGAGTCTTTGGGTGCCTCCGATAAATTCCAAGGGTGTGTAGACGTATGCGTGTATGTATGTAGGTGGTGTGAGTGTGGTGTTTTGAGTGTGTGCATGCACCTTGTACTAAAAAATGTTATGGACATATAATTATCACGACTATATAAACCCCATGTAGAGACGCTTTTTAATATAGTAGAAGTGTTTTTCATATCTCTACATTGTTGTAGAGACCTTTTTAAAATGTCTGATAAGCGTATTCCTATGCATGGTCGCTTCGAACGTGGACATGTTATTAAAACGCCTCTATATCATTCGTGACATTTTATAGTAGAGCATTATTGTGCCGCTACGGGAATAAAGACATTTTATAGTGGTGTTAAATTGTGTTACTGACATAGTGTACTATAGAAAAATAAATCTAAAAAATGTGTGGATTTATAGTGGCGTTAAATTGTGTTACTAACATAGTGTACTATAGAAAATAAAATCTAGAAAATGTGTGGACTCTTGCGAAGGTTGATACTCGAACTCACGACCTCATAGGAATAGTACTTCTAACATGTTGCACAAGCCACCTCAACCTTACCACTTTACATACTTAGTTATGCCTTGCAATATTTATATATAGATCATTTAACACATGTAAACCACCGAAAAATGCCTCTAGATAGTTAAAATTGTCAAAAAATGTCTCTACAAAGCAAAAAAAAAACTTTAAGCGAATTAGGAAGCACCTCAAAAAGCATCTCTTCATGATAAAATTTTGCATGTGATTCTAAAATATCTTAAAACCATCTCTACAATACAAAATTTCGTTCTAATTTTTAAAGTATCTCTAAAAAGTGTCTTTTGATTATGTAACTTTAATTTTAGAGGTAAGATAAAAAGCAGCTCTAAAAGATACTTCTATATGCGATTTTTCTTGTAGTGTATACGGAGACAAAAGTGAGATAAAAGTACAGGTTATTGGACAAATCAACGCTTGGCTGTAAACGAGATACATTCCGCATCATTGCCCACAAGGTGACGACACGTACAACCGGATCCCTTAAGACGCCACTGCAGCATGCAATAAATGTGCCACAGCATACAACTACTAATACTACTATAAAAACAGCTAAATTAAGGGCCTATTTGGAACAGAGGAATTTCACAGGAATTTTACAGGAATTTTGCAGGAAACAGTTCAATTCCCGCAGGAATCGGGAAAAATTCCCGCGTTCCAAACAGGGCCTAAACATTTACATTACTGATGGTTCCTAGGAATAGTACTTCTAACATGTTGCACACGCCACCTCAACCTTACCACTTCACATGCTTAGTTTTGCCTTGCAATATTTATATATAGATCATTTAACACATGTAAACCACCAAAAAAACACCTCTAAATAGTTAAAATTATCTAAAAATGTCTCAACAAAGCAAAAAAAACCTTTAAGCGAATTAGGAAGCATCTGAAAAGCGTCTCTTCATGTTAAAATTTTGTATGTGATTCTAAAATATCTTAAAACCGTCTCTACAATACAAAATTTCGTTGTGACTTTTAAAATATCTCTAAAAAATGTCTTTTCATTATGTAACTTTAATTTTAGAGGTAAGATAGAAAGCACCTCTAAAAGATACTTCTATATGCGGTTTTTCTTGTAGTGTATACGGGAGACAAAAGTGAGATAAGAGTGCAGGTTATTGGACAAATCAACGCTTGGCTGTAAACGAGACACATTCCGCATCATTGCCCACTAGGTGACGACACATACAAACGGATCCCTTAAAACGCCAGTGCAGCATACAATAAATGTACCACAGCATACAACAACTAACACTACTATAAAAGAGGCTAAACTAAACGTTGCAAGTATCACAGATTAAACTAAACATTGCAAGTATCACAGATGATTCATACGAATAACCGTCTGTGCTATTTTCACAGACGGGTTTTAATACAAACCGTCTGTGATAACTTCATTATCACAGACGGTTTGTAATAAAAACCGTCTATAATATGTTTCCCACCTTGCAATACCCAAAATTTCATAATTTCCCGCCTGAGTCCGAGTAAGATTCAGTTTTTGAGACATTTTCGGTAAAACGGGCAAAACTTTTACATACGGTGTCCGTTTTCGGCGTTCTTGTACTTGTTGGAAAGCTAATGACGAGCCCGATCCAAAAAAATGACCCGCTTGTGCTCGTCACCCTATAAGACTCTCAAAATCGTCCATCTTTAGCCCCAAATTTGCGTTACAAGTTGTTTTTTCTGTTTTTGCCAAAATTTTCAATCTTTTCTTTGGAATTTGGGTTTTGCCTCAACTGCATAGTTGTAGATCTCGTCAAAACTTTTCAAACGAGTATGTATAAGCCATATAAAATTTTGCTATTTTATCTTTTCATACTAGTTATTTATATTATACTGGTATATTGTCTTTGTGATATCATAAACGGTTGTTATGAACCGTCTGTGATGTCTTTATCATAAATGGTTTGTAATTCGAACCGTCTGTGATGTCCCGCCACGCCACCAATCCGCAACATATCCCAGGATCCCGATCTCACCTGTCCATTCTCTCCGCATCAAATGGCAAGCACTGTTCTCCTCCCCACCTCTCGCCCCTTATTAACCTCATTTCCCACTCGAAGAATCAATACCACCAGTACTACTCCAACTCATTTGTGCACGGCAAGGGTAGGAAGGGGTCGGCAAGAGCGACTGAAATTTCAGTTGAAACAAGATGGAAAGGAAGAAGGCAATGGTAAGATGGAAAGGAAGAAGACCGGCATGGAAAGGATGAAGGCAATGGCAATAGCAAGATGGAAAGGAAGAAGGCCGGCATAGAAGCTAAAAATGGTGTTTGTTGCCCTTTTGTTTCTGCTACTTCAAAAATTTTCCGCACCACTTGTTTTATGTTGTAGTTTATATGTAGTGTAAGCATTTTTCTGAATTGGTAGCCGTGAAGTTTATCTTTGTAAAATTGTAAGTGGACTAGGCAGTGCTATGGGTAACCTACTTGATATCTTGTGATGTTGTAACGGTGGATTCTAATCTTAATGGAAATAGAATATATTATTGTGTTTGTTGCTGTATTTGCTTGTTTTCAAATGATATAGTTAACATTTTTTGAGGCTAGCCGAAAAATAGAAAAAATTCAGGTATAGAATGAACTATCACAGACGGTTTTGTGGTATAAACCATCTGTTAAGAATTATCACAGATGACTCAAACCATAAACCATCTGTGATGGGGAAGTATCACAGACGGTTGGTAGCTAAAACCGTCTGTGATGTATGAGTATCATAGACGGTTCGTACCTAGAACCATCTGTGATAGTGTTTTTCATAGACGGTTCTAGTTATAAACCGTCTGTGATGTATTTATCATAGACGGCTCACAAACCGTCTGTGATAACTTCTGGTTATCACTGACACATAAACTCAGACGGTTCAAAAAACCGTCTGTGATGACAGTTTTGAACCGTCTGTGATGACCTTTTTTGTAGTAGTGGTAAACCACCGAAAAACGTCTCTAGATAGTTAAAATTGTCTAAAAATGTCTCTACATAGTGGCGTTAAATTGTGTTACTAACATAGTGTACTATAGAAAATAAAATCTAGAAAATGTGTGGACTCTTGCGAAGGTTGATACTCGAACTCACGACCTCATAGGAATAGTACTTCTAACATGTTGCACAAGCCACCTCAACCTTACCACTTTACATACTTAGTTATGCCTTGCAATATTTATATATAGATCATTTAACACATGTAAACCACCGAAAAATGCCAGGAAGACCGAGCATTAGTGATAAATTGTGGTGGCGAAATTTTGTTTTGCCACTGATTCCCATGTTATTAGTGACCAAACTAATTTTCATCACTATTGCGTCGATTATTAGTGGCAAACTACTATATCGCCACAGGATGCACCTTCAGTGGCGAATTTAGTGGAGAAACATTAATTTGCCACTAATAAATAGGTTAATTGTGACTAAATATTTTTTCCTCACAGTTATGCCATTTATCAGTGACAAAATATTATATCGCCACATGGTTCAAGGTTAGTGAGAAAATGTTGTGGCGAAATTATATTTTGCCATTGTTTACCATATTCATTGTGACTAAACAATTTCCCCCACTACTAGTACATTTATCAGTGACAAAATTTTGCATCGCCACATGGTACACGATTAGTGAGAAAATTTTCTGGCAAAATATTCTTTTGTCACTAGTTACCAAGTTAATTGTGAGCAAATAAATTTCCTGTTATATAATATTTTTATTAGTGATAAAACATGTGTTCCATATTATAAATAATTAGTGGCAAATATTGTATTATCAACATTTACTAGATTATTTTGGATTAAATATTACTTTCTAACTAGTATGATTTTTTTAGTGTCAAAATTTCCTCACTATTGTTTCTTTGGAAGACACAAGAATAAAATCAGATAAAGATATATTTGGAACCTCAACTGGCTCATGAGCTATTTTGGCTCGTTTGTCAGCCCAGCGGCTCGCGAATCTTGTCTCCCCACTCGGCCACTCCCCACTCGCATCGCGATTCACGTCTCCCGTCCGTCCCCCACTCATGAATCCCCTCCCCACTCGCGTTGTCTCCCGTCTCCCCACTCCTGTTTTGTTGGCTCCCCACTCGCGTCGCGTCTCCCATCTCTTGTCGGCGTCGGGGTTCTACTGCTCCCCCCGGCCGTGCGCTCTCCCTGTCGCCGTGCGCTACCGCTCCCCCACCCCCAGTGCCGTCGGCGCTCTCCCCCACCGTCGATCTGTCTTCCCCCGCCGCCGATCTGTTTTCCACCACCCCCAGGTGCTGCCTCTCCCCCACCCCATCCACTGCGTCGCTCCCGTCGCCGGTCGCCCACTGCGCCGCTGTGTGCTTCCCCTTCCCCCTCCCAACGTGTGCTGCTCACCTGCTCCCCCCTTCGTCTCCGTGTGCTTCTCGCCCCCCGGTGCCGTGTGCTCCCCCCGCGGCAGATCTCCCCGCCCGGCGCCCACCGCCAGCAGATCTCCCCGCCCGGCGCCCGCAGCCAGCAGATCTCCCCGCCCGGCGCCCGCCGCCAACAGATCCCCCGCCCGGTCGGTCTCGTCCCCATGGCGTCGAAGCGGATCCTCGAGGAGCTTGCAGAAGGATCCCCCCACCTCCTGCAGCGCCAGTAATTGCATCAAGATGTCCTTACCACTTCTCTCTTCTTGTTACTTCTTGGCTTCTTGCCCCAACTTTATGTTATGTATGTATATGTGTGATGTGTGGTTTTCTTGGGACGACGCTAGATCTATCGATTGATTGGGAAGAATCCTTATCCTAGGTACTGATCGTCGTCTTGTACATCTTGCTGCGGTGAATGATTCTTGGAGATTTAAGTGTAAAAACTGGGAGAAATTACAGTGCTTGGTAAGTATCTGAAGGGGAGGGCTCGAGCCAGAAAACGAGCCAAGCCGAGTTTGAATGTAGGCTAGAAGCTCAATCGCCAAATGCCTTAGTGATGATTCAGTGGCATTGATTGGGCACTTGAACCTTGGTCATTGCATACGGGACAGATGGACCCCCTATCTTTATCTTTAGTTACATAATACTAGTATATTATGTTGTAATTCTGTAATTGAAGTACAAATTAGACCTCTATTATCTTAGGTTTTGGTGACTTTGAGTGTATGTACCAGTTAATTTGGTTGTGGGAACAAAAAAACACAAGTTTGTCTTGTAGGGATCTAGAACAGAAGTAAAATTAGTGAGAACGAACAAAAGCAAGCACAAATCCGTATGTCTATAGTAATACGTGAATTGACAATTTGTGGATGAATAGCTTGTTTATAATAAATATATATTATATTACCAGGGCATGCAAAACTGATAAGTATTAGAAAATAAAATATAGCTGAAAATGCCAGAGTGACTATGATATCCTAAATGCTTATTTGTTTGACACTACTGTGTAGTGTTTGTAAAGCAAGTGACCAAGGAGATGAAGCTGCATCTCATATATATATTCCCTATAGAAATTTCAGCTTGATTATCAGTTATTTGCTAGTCGTCATCTATATCTTCTTCCGCTCAGTGTCTTCACACTGAATCCATGTACTCACCACCTTGTCATCGTTTCAGATTCTTGCTCTTCATCTTCAACGTCACCCTCGTAATGGAGTATCCGATTACCTTCCACAACCACAACCATACCTTCAGCTTCCGCTTCAACTTGAGGTGTGTCCAATATACTTGTCATCATCTTCTATTGTATTTGGATTCGCACGATTATTACTTCATTTTCTTGGCAAGCTTCAGATTGGATTTACTTGATTTAGTAGTGGCATCTTCTTCATCACGGGAGGAGTGTCAAAATAGTAACGAGGTTTAGTCTTTACCACGACATACCATTTTGGATCTTGAGTATCATTCACATAATATACTTGCTCGCTTATGAAGCCAAAACATATGGCTCATCTGTTGTGACTGCGAGTAGTATTTATCATTATGAACCCATACTTATCTTCTTTAACTCCCTTGTTGTATGTACATCCCACCATTCACATTTAAAAGAACAACTTTATGAGTCCCATATAAAAGCTCCACAATATCTGTCAAGACACCAAAGTAATCTTTGTTACCAGTTCCTTCATCGCCCTTGACAAATACTCCACTGTTTTGTGCTTGAAATAGAGCATCTCTGTCCCTTGTGTTAAATCTCCATCCATTGACCATATAACTTGAGAAATGTGTCACTCTAGTATCGGGTCCTCTTGCTAGATCAAATAATTCATCAGAAACAGAAGGATCTCCTTTGGAATACAGAGCTGTTATCTACATGAAACACAGTAGTTAATTAAGCTACCCTAAAGAAATAATGTAATAAATACATCCTTATACTTACATGGTTCTTGAACCACACAAAGAACTCTTTCTCATGCCGCTTATCAACATTTCTAGTGCTCTGTGTCCTTAAATATTCCTTGTGAATGCTGTGACATAGGAGAATAGATGTTACAAAATTGGAGGTCCACAGTTCAATGAACATCTTAAGAGTGGCTTACCCTATATATGGAGAAGCCTCTTCACAGTTCTTTAGAACGTACGCTTGTGCTTTATTCAATTCATTCATCTCCATCTCATAATATCTATTCCCAATAAGTCGTCTTCCAATTTTAGCAAAAATCTGGAGCTGTATGTTGCTATTGTTATCATCACTGTCATCATTACAGCTTGCCCTGTTGATTCTTGTCTCAATTCCATGCAAGTACATAGAACAAAGAGTCACACATTCCTGTAACACTACAGCCTCAAAGAATTGCTCCTCTGGACGAGCTTTGTTTTTACAAATGACTTTAGTCTGCGCAAGAATCTCTCGAGTGGGATACATCCATCGATATTGCACAGACCACCTACCATTGCTTGTTGAGCTAAATGGATTGGTAGATGCATCATTACATCAAACATGGATGGAGGAAATATCTTTTCTAATTTGCAAAGAGTAATAGCAATTGAAGAATCAAGCCTTTTAAGGATCTCAACATCTAACACCTTTGAGCAAATTTCTCGAAAAAGTTGCATAGCTCAATTATTGGAAGACAAATATCATTTGGAAGCATGCGCGAATAGATAGTGGAAGGTATCTATGCAGAAACACATGGTAATCATGGCACTTCATCCCTGATATTTTAACATTTATTGCATCTACATAATTAGATACCTTTGCAGAATAACCATCTGGGACTTTGATTTTTGTCAAGAACTCACAAAATGCCTTCCTTTTAGGTCCAAAAAGTGTATAAGGTGCATTGTGAAATAAATATTTTCCATCATCTGTGGGAGTCGCATGAAGTTTTGGTTGTATTCCCATGATTTCCATATAATCGAGAATTAATGTTATCCTTTGTCTTCCCCTCCTGTCCAAGCAAGGTACCCGCCAAACTTTCACCAACATTCTTTTCAATGTGCATGACATCTAGGTTATGTCTTAGTGTCAATGTCCTCCAATAAGGGAGTTGAAAAAATATACTCTTTTTCTTCCAAACACCATACACTGTCTTTGGAGCGTTTCCTTTTCTTGTCGATTTCCCAAATATAACTGAATGGCAGCATAATGATAGCAATGTTACACCTTTGAAATTACATCAAAATATCATAACGCGTATCATATTTATTTACAAAAAGAAAGCTGCGTAGACTTAAATCTTTTTTGTATGTGTACATGAGTAAACTTTTCATATTGTGAAAGAACTTCAGCGCCTGATAATGGTTTTGGAGCACATCTCCTTTCCCTTTGGCCATTAAAAGAAGTAGTATTGTTCCTCCAACTATGTCTTGTTGGTAGGAATCTCCTGTGTCCCATGTAGCAACCTTTTCTTCCATTGGCTAGCCATTGGTAGCAAGTGTCAGTATGACAGGATGGACATGCATATTTTCCCTTTGTGGACATTCCTGATAAATTCCCTAAAGCAGGAAAATCATTAATTGTCCAGAGCAATGCAGCTTTTAGTGTGAATTTACGCTTCGTCGAAGCATCATAGGCCTCCACCCCACCCCACAACTCAATCAACTCATCAATTAATGCCTGTAGATATACATCAATGTCGTTGCCAGGTGCTTTAGGGCCAGGAATGAGCATTGAAGTTATCATATAAGGATCTTTCATACACATCCAAGGAGGTAGATTATACATCACAATAACAACGGGCCATATGCTGTATGATGTGCTCATATGTCCAAACGGATTGAATCCGTCACTAGCAAGCCCAAGCCTAACACTGCGTGCATCTGATGCAAATGATGGGAAATTTTGTCAAAATCCTTCCATTCCTTTGAATCTGCTGGGTGTCTCATATATCCATCATCAACTAGCTCCTCTTTGTGCCAACGCATATTAGTTGCAGTTTTGGAACACATGTACATCCTTTTCAATCTTGGTATCAATGGGAAATAGCGCAGCACCTTCTGTGCAACCTTTCGAACTCTTCGCTTCGTGATTTGGATGCATTGTTCTGGTCATCACTTTTCCACCTAAAAGCTTGCACACTGGACATGACTCAGCTTTAGCATAATCACCTCTGTACAGAATGCAATCATTTGGGCATGCGTCTATGCGCTTGTAATCCAATCCCAAATCTGACATGACTTTCTTAGCATCATTGAATGACTTTGGAGCTTTATTCTTGGTAGGAAGTACCTTCCAAAACAGAGTAAATAAAGCATCCATTGCATTTCCACTCAAATCATATAGGCACTTGATGTTCATCATTTGCACAATGAACGATAGCGTAGAGAAGGTACTGCATTCTGGGTACAGCTCATGGTCTGCCTCTTCAAGAAGTCTATAAAATTTGCTAGCTTCTTCAGTAGGACCTGTAGATGTGGTTATGTCATCCTGCAAGCCAGGTGATGAACCATCAAATGATCCCAAGTTGGCATTCACAGCATTTCCAAAATCATTCACCATCTCACGCAGACCAAAGTCATCATGATCTTCCATATTATCGTCACTGTCTTCTGAATCTGACACACACTCTCCATGATGATCCCATACTCTGTACTCTTTCCATATTCCATTCAGCATGAGATGCTCCATTATAGATATCTCATCCGCAAAGTAATTGTTTTTGCAGATTCTACAAGGACATCGAAGGAGTTTGTCCGCACTACAGCCAGAAAAAGCAAACTCAATATTTTTTTTAGCTCCTTCTTCGTATCAAGGAAGCCTCCTATTGGATATGTCCATCCAACTTTTGTCCACAACCATCCTGTCATTGAGGAATGAATTGTTTACAAAACTACAGTTTGTCAAGTTATTGAAGAACTTATAAAAATGACAGATAAATATAGGTTGTTTATGGACTATTCTGATCACTGATCATTCATTTCGTTTATCTTTTACTATGGGGTGTTCCTGTCTTGGACCTATGACCATATATTTTTGTTTACTTTATATATAAAGTGTTTCCTCCTAGTTTCTAAAATATTTATTGGCTGATGTTTGATTCATATTCAAAGAGCTCACTTTGTTTTTTATCTGTATAATCTTCAAGGAGGGTATGCAGAACAGAAGACCCAGGAAATATTCAATGGGCAATTGGTATTTGGTATGCATAACAGGTACAGGCCTATGGGTGTGCTATGGATATGGCAATGACAATCAGGATGGAACAATCGAGCTACACAGAGGTCCTGCATCTGGCTGCTTCAAGAACAAACACGTGTACGGTCTTGAAAGGGGAGAAGGCTTCTGATGGAAACAGGAATGATAGTGCCGACAACTTGTATTTTGACCAAAAGTATTACCTGGCCGCAGAGGTGTTGGACACCAGCGTCTCAGCTCTGCACCAGTGGATCAGCGGCAAGAAGCAAATGGATCGGCGGGCGGCGGCCGTAGCAGTGTGGGGGCTGTTTAGGGTTTAAGTTCAGATTCGTGGGCTACCTGATCTGGGTGCAAAAATGTAGGAGGTTTTTGCTCTATTTTCTTTTTCTTTCTATTTTTGTGGTGAACATTAATGCCGATGAATATGGCAGGCAGCCTGGTTACTTGTTAAGGACCCGATTTTGTATTTGGCAAAGATTTAAAGCACCATAATTTGCTTTATTAGTCATCGAATATGAGTGAGTTATTTGCAAAAAAAATATTTGCCAAAACAAAACTAACATGGTTCGAATGTTGATATTTGGCTTGATCTTATGAGTAGAAAATTATGATATTCTATATTATTTTTATAAATATTTAATCTATGATTTAAATAATCATTTGTTTATGATTTTTATATATTTAATTATTAGTTTAACACTTTATATATTTATTAAGCATACTTCCCAGGAGGTGGTTGTATCGGCTTTTCAATTTTTGGCGCAGGTGAGGACTTTTTTACCCTGGCACATGGGTAGCGGTCTAGTCTACGGATTGATAGTCATTAGGGTGCCCCGTCTATGTTTTTCAGTTTCTTTCTTTAGGCTTTGTGCCAGCACGTCGGAGCCACATGCCGTTGGCTGGCAACCTCGGCGTGGACTTGGCTGACCGCCACCAGGCCGGGCTGCAGCACGCCGCCACACCTCCATTGACGCCGCTCCACGCGGGCGACAACGCCGCCCCCACGCATGTACGCATGAGAGACGGCGACGGCGGTGTAACAAAAGAGCGACTCCCAGCAGCCAGTCCTCCGGTAGAAGGTGACGCCCCTGCACTGCGAGCTCCGCGACCTCGGGCCTCGCCGGCTCTTCTTCCCGCAGCACGGACGCCCATCAGGGCGCTTCCTCCGCCAGCGACCTCCATAGGGGCCTGGACGCCTCCGACGGCACGCTCCAGCAGCGGCGAGGCGAAGGGGAGAGGTAAGGGGGGAGACGGCACTGTAACGCTAAGGAGAGAAAGGGTCGCCCACTCGTCTCCGGCCCCGACCGCCGCTTACGCCGCGCTGCCTCCGCCGGCGACCACCACGGGGGCCTGGCCGCCACAAACCCGTCGCCCAGATCCAGAAGCCGCCGCCCAGATCCAGACGAGAGAGCCCCGCCGCCGCCTTCCTAGCATCCGCACAAGCCTCTAAAAGATACTTCTATATGCGGTTTTTCTTGTAGTGTATACGGGAGACAAAAGTGAGATAAGTGTACACGTTATTGGACAAATCAATGCTTGGCTGTAAACGAGACACATTCCGCATCATTGCCCACTAGGTGACGACACGTACAAACGGATCCCTTAAAACGCCAGTGCAGCATACAATAAATGTACCACAGCATACAACAACTAACACTACTATAAAAGAGGCTAAACTAAACGTTGCAAGTATCACAGATTAAATTAAACGTTGCAAGTATCACAGATGATTCATACGAATAACCGTCTGTGCTATTTTCACAGACGGGTTTTAATACAAACCGTCTGTGATAACTTCATTATCACAGACGATTTATAATATAAATCGTCTGTGATACTTCACAGACGGTTTGTAATAAAAACCGTCTGTAATATGTTTCCCGCCTTGCAATACCCAAAATTTCATAATTTCCCGCCTGAGTCCGAGTAAGATTCAGTTTTTGAGACATTTTCGGTAAAACGGGCAAAACTTTTACATACGGTGTCCGTTTTCGGCGTTCTTGTACTTGTTGGAAAGCTAACGACGAGCCCGATCCAAAAAAATGACCCGCTTGTGCTTGTCACCCTATAAGACTCTCAAAATCGTCCATCTTTAGCCCCAAATTTGCGTTACAAGTTGTTTTTTCTGTTTTTGCCAAAATTTTCAATCTTTTCTTTGGAATTTGGGTTTTGCCTCAACTGCATAGTTGTAGATCTCGTCAAAACTTTTCAAACGAGTATGTATAAGCCATATAAAATTTTGCTATTTTATCTTTTCATACTAGTTATTTATATTATACTAGTATATTGTCTTTGTGATATCCTAAACGGTTGTTATGAACCGTCTGTGATGTCCCGCCACGTCACCAATCCGCAACATATCCCCAGGATCCCGATCTCACCTGTCCATTCTCTCCGCATCAAATGGCAAGCACTGTTCTCCTCCCCACCTCTCGCCCCTTATTAACCTCATTTCCTACTCGAAGAATCAATACCACCAGTACAACTCCAACTCATTTGTGCGCGGCAAGGGTAGGAAGGGGTCGGCAAGAGCGACTGAAATTTCAGTTGAAACAAGATGGAAAGGAAGAAGGCAATGGTAAGATGGAAAGGAAGAAGACTGGCATGGAAAGGAAGAAGGCAATGGCAATAGCAAGATGGAAAGGAAGAAGGCCGACATAGAAGCTAAAAATGGTGTTTGTTGCCCTTTTGTTTCTGCTACTTCAAAAATGCACCACTTGTTTTATGTTGTAGTTTATATGTAGTATAAGCATTTTTCTGAATTGGTAGCCGTGAAGTTTATCTTTGTAAAATTGTAAATGGACTATGCAGTGCTATGGGTAACCTACTCGATATCTTGTGATGTTGTAACGGTGGATTCTAATCTTAATGGAAATAGAATATATTATTGTGTTTGTTGCTGTATTTGCTTGTTTTCAAATGATATAGTTAACATTTTTTGAGGCTAGCCGAAAAATAGAAAAAATTTAGATATAGAATGAACTATCACAGACGGTTTTGTGGTATAACCATCTGTTAAGAATTATCACAGACGACTCAAACCAGAAACCATCTGTGATGGGGAAGTATCACAGACGATTGGTAGCTAAAACCGTCTGTGATGTATGAGTATCATAGACGGTTCGTACCTAGAACCGTCTGTGATAGTGTTTTTCATAGACGGTTCTAGTTATAAACCGTCTGTGATATATTTATCATAGACGGCTCACAATCCGTCTGTGATAACTTCTGGTTATCACTGACACATAAACTCAGGCGGTTCAAAAAACCGTCTGTGATGACAGTTTTGAACCGTTCGTGATGACCTTTTTTTGTAGTAGTGGTAAACCACCGAAAAACGTCTCTAGATAGTTAAAATTGTCTAAAAATATCTGTATAAAACAAAAAAACTTTAAGCGAATTAGGAAGCATGTCAAAAGCGTCTCTTCATGTTAAAATTTTGCACGTGATTCTAAAATATTTTAAAACCGTCTCTATAATACAAAAATTTCATTGTGATTTTTAAAGTGTCTTTAAAAAGTGCCTTTTGATTATGTAACTTTAATTTTAGAAGTAAGATAAAAAGCACCTATAAAAGATACTTCTATATGCGATTTTTCTTGTAGTGTATACGGGAGACAAAAGTGAGATAAGAGTACAGGTTATTGGACAAATCAACGCTTGGCTGTAAGCGAGACACATTCCGCATCATTGCCCACAAGGTGACGCCACTGCAGCATACAATAAATATACCACAGCATACAACAACTATTATACAATGCAGTGGACGCGAGGCCGTATTTAGTGTATTGAACCGATATTGATTTTAAATTATATTATATAAATATAACTTTATTTTTTTTTCAATGTATTAAACCAATTTGTACTAATAACAGAGATCTACGTTACATTAAAAAATCATAAAATAATAATATTGTCTTTCAACCATTCTCTCTTCTATAGTTATTTAATATTTATATGTATTGTTTAATACTTTGAATTGACTTCTAAGTGGAGTCCGATTCCAAACTTTTTTTTAGAATTGGTCCATCTAATATATTGAATTGATTTAATGTCTTCTTTTTTTCTCATTACAACCGGCTAAAAGGTACCATTTGAGATGGTCTTACATGCAACGAATTAAGCACCATCCATTCCCATATTTCTTTGGAAGTATAGACATTAACGCACACACAAGCCTCCTACTACAAGCTACAGGAAACTTGAACAAAGAAAAGCAAAAGAATATACACGGTCAGAGGGGTATAGTCATATGGCAGCGTCACCTCCGCCGAGATGGGCTCCGACGCCAACCCCACGAGGCCACTCAGATCGACGTCGAGCACTGCCCGAGCAGCCATGGCTTCATGTCGCAGCTGGGTGGCGTGCCCGTTCAGCTCCATCTTGGCGCCACGTAATTTCTCAGAGCCGCCGCCGGCCGGTTCTTTAGCCAATGCGGTAGACGGCGGAGTGAACTCTCGTTGAGATCGGTGTCAGGCTGTCTGAAGGAATTAGCCCAAGATCAAACACTAGAACGCGAGGATTTTTGTCAGGCGACGAAACGCCTGCGGCGACGGAACGCCGTTTTTTTCTGTATTTTCTGCACTCTCAAAACACAGCGTTTACAGGCTTTTTATAACGCACGCACGCAACGCACGCCACGCAACAACCCACGCCGCAACTCACGCCACGCAACGCACGCACGCGGACTCCACACGCAACGCACTCCATGCGTACGCGTAAACCACGCGGTCGTGGTTTATCCAACAATCACCCCCTAAACCACGACACCCCATGCACCCGACCTACATGAGTGCTAGCTCGTCGTCGCCTTCGACAAGCAGTGCTTTCTCCTTCCTCGGCTCACGGCAATCCCTGGAGATGTGGCCACGTACGCCACAGTTGTAGCACCTTTCTCGCCTGGCGCGGCGCGAACGCCTACTTGCACCCGAGCTCATGCTACTTGCGTCGTCGTCGTCATCGTCGCTTCGGCCACCGCCCTTTACACGGCCGCTGTTCTTGACGAAGTCCATACGCGCTCGCTGCCTCCCGTTGCCCTGACGCCGGCGCACCTCCCACTGCTCCTCGGTGAGCAGCAATTGCCCGACGCCGTCCGCGATCGCCTCGGCACCGCACCGATCTTCAGCAACTCGGAGTCGTCCAACCAGTTCCTCGAGCGACATCGTATTCAAGTCCATGAGCATCTCGATGGACACGGCGACTTGATTGTACTTCGCCGGCACCACGCGAAGCAGCTTCTTGACGACGTGCACCTCCTCGATGTTCTCTCCCAGCTCGCGCAATTCCGCAACGAGGGAGCCGAGACGCATGGCGAATTCGTCGATGGACTCACCACCGTTGAATGCCACATTCTCGAATTGCTTGAGGAGCCGCGCATTCGCCTCCGCACGCGCTTGTCGCCCATCCGCATCGTCTTCACAGCCGCCCATGCCTCCTTGGCACTTTTCTTCACGGCGAGACCGAGCGCATCTCCGTCGGCACGCGCGCAGGATGGCGCCAACGCCAGCCGATCCTCGCGACGCTCGACGTCGCTCGTCTCCACGGCACGCCAGAGCCCGAGCGCCTCCAAGTTCACCTGCATCACCAACGCCCACTCGTGGTAGTTTACCCGCGTCAACACTGGGAACTCCACCGACCCGCTGGACTCCTTGATGACGCGTTCCACCATGACCTCACGTCGTGTGTTGCTACCGCCGGACTTGGGGTCGTCGACGCCTTTCGGAGATGATGGCGGCGTACGCTCGTCACTGGCCATCAGCTTGCTGTCGAACTTCACCGGCTCTGATACCAAATGAAGGAATTAGCCCAAGATCAAACACTAGAACGCGAGGATTTTTGTCAGGCGACGAAACGCCTGCGGCGACGGAACGCCGTTTTTTTTTCTGTATTTTCTGCACTCTCAAAACACAGCGTTTACAGGATTTTTATAACGCACGCACGCAACGCACGCCACGCAACAACCCACGCCGCAACTCACGCCACGCAACGCACGCACGCGGACTCCACACGCAACGCACTCCATGCGTACGCGTAAACCACGCGGTCGTGGTTTATCCAACACTGTCAGTGTTGTAAAATCTTACGTCCTCCCAGGACCTCTGTACGACCAGTACAAGTCGTTTACAACTTGTCCAGATCAATTACGACCAGTACAGATCGTTTACGACCAGTACCGAGGAGTTACGACCACTTCGGAAGCTTTCTGATGTCGTACGACCAGATTGTCTCCCGTACGACCACCTTATGCTGTAGTCGTACTTCTTCAACGTAGTCGTAGCCTACTTCGACTACGTTCAGTGATTTTATGATGTGATCGTAAAATCACTGTACCTTTGCCGTAATCGTAACACCTCTCGCGTATCGCCGACTTTGCCTTGTCGTGGTCGTAGGTTCTTACGACCACGGTTGTCGTGGTCGTAAGCAGACTTCGACCACGTCTTGCGAGATTGCCGATCACACAGAACTTGCTCTTTTCTCCCCTCTATTACTTGCAAACACTTTGCGTCTTTACACGACTTGGTTGCCTTGCTCGGCCTTTTTTCAGGATGCTTAGATTACAAGACTACTCCACCTTTTATACCCGGCTTTACAACTTACACTCGGGTACGACTACGAGAATAAAACAGACTCCGACTCCGACTACGACTCTAAGTCATACTTTACGACTACGACTCGAACTCGGTTTCGACTTCCGATTACAAACTCGTATACGACTTCAATACGACTTCTAAAAAAACAAGATTATTTCCAACAGTCAGCATGGCGTGGCTCTCGAGGGTGTTGAAGCCGGCGACCGCTGTGAGGTGTCCTGCCATAGGTCCTCTTGTCAGAATAATTGATCAAGTTGCCAGATTGTTGAGCACGACGTCTAGATCGTGCGTGTCAAGTAGTCGAGCACGATGTCCCGGTCATGCTTTTAGTCGAGTCTTTTTCGCCTTCAATTAGAGAACACGCGCAGTTTGCAGTTGTGGGATGGCACGACCATGTAGTCGTGGCATACATTTAGGAGGGGCCAAACGGCCCTTACTTGTACTCTTTTGATATAAATAGATTCTCTAGAAAAGCTGCAGAAAGTGATTGGTACGCAGCACAAAAAACCCTGTGTCTTCCATCTCTATCGCTTGAGTTTAGCCAAGTGTTTGAGGAACTCGTAGTAGTAGAGCGTTTACGACTTGCAAGTCGGAATCGACTTACTAGTCGTAGAGTGCCTCTGACGTCTTAGTCGTGTACGACTTTCGACCGACAGTTGCGACTAGATACTCGTGGTAGCTCTGAGTACTCGTATATGGCTTCGTGGTCATAGCTTCGAGTGCTCATAAACAGCAACGTAGTCGTAGCTCCGAGTGGTCGTAAATGACCACACAGTCGTAAATTCGACTGCGTGGTCGTAAGATGTTCTGCATGGTCGTAAGTTTGACTGTGTGATTGTAAGTTGTTCTGTGTGATCGGAACGAGTACCAGGTACTCGTAGTCGTGAGATTGGGCTTCGACAAGTGGTATCAGAGCTTTCGTCGACCATCTGGGATATATGTCTTCGTCGAGGGCTCAACAAGGAAGGCAGTTTGTGACTCATCCACGGCAAGACAATCCGTGTTCGCCTATGCCTCCTCCGCGCTGACTGTGGTACCGTGACGATGGTGGTCGTGTCGTCTAGCGCGTCGTCAGGGAGGCTTCGGGCTCGGTGGTCAACCCTATGCTCATGCGAACGAACTACAACGACTGGGCGCTCATCATGCGAGTGAACCTCCAGGCTTAAGGTCTTTGGGAGGCCATCGAGACCGAGACGCTGACTATCGCGACGACTAGCTCACGTTGTCGGCAATTCTCCACGTCGTGCCGGCTGAAATGTTATCGATGCTCGTCATCAAGAACACGACGAAGGCTGCCTGGAAGGCTGTGAAGACCATGCATATGGGCGTTGATCGCGTCTGCGAGGCCAACGCCAGGAACTGCGCAAGGAGTTCGGGAGCATCTCCTTCAAAGACAGTGAGTCCATCGACGACTTCTCGATGAGGATCTCTATGCTTGCCAACAATCTCCAACTCCTCGGCGATCCCGTCCGAGAGGAAGAGGTTGTTAAGAAACTCCTGTAGGTTGTCCCAGATCGCTATCTTCAGGTGGCCATCTCGATTGAGACACTTCTCGACGTGAGCACTCTCTCGATCAAGGAACTGACAGGATGACTTTGAGCGGTGGAGCAATGCTACGCCAACCGAGGCACCAACGACAGGGGAACTCATCTGCTCCTCATGGAGGAGGAATGGCGAGCACAAGCGCAGGCACACGAATGGGGTGGATCACAATCCAACACCAATAAGTCGCATGTCAGGCCACATGGCAACTATGGATGGGACTTCTCCGGCAATAGATGGGAGAACCGTTCCCACGGTGGCTCCGACAACCCCAAAAGGACGAATGTAGGTACTACGGCAAGTTGGGGCACTGGGCTCGCGATTGCCGCAAGACGAAAAGGGAGGAGTTGCATTTGGTGCATAACATCGACGATGTGCCACTGCCATCCCTTTTGATGGGCGAAATAATGGCGGTGGAGGACGACATTGCCTGGATGCCCAACAACACTATACACGACGACGGGAAGGTCTTCCTCAACAAGGAACGCACCATGTCGGTCTTCCCCAACAAAGAGCACGAGGAGACCTCCTGGTTTCTCGACACTGGATCTTCAAACCACATGACAGGGTCTGGCACAGTATTCTCTGCACTCGATCGTGGGATCACCAGCTCAGTCATGTTCAGGGATGGTTTGATGGTCGAAATCCACGGGCGCGGCACAATGCCCAGGAACTGCGCAAGGAGTTCGGGAGCATCTCCTTCAAAGACGGTGAGTCTGTCGACAACTTCTCGATGAGGATCTCTATGCTTGCCAACAATCTCCAACTCCTCGGCGATCCTGTCTGGGAGGAAGAGGTTGTCAAGAAACTCCTACAAGTTGTCCCAGATTGCTATCTTCAGGTGGCCATCTCGATTGAGGCACTCTCTCGATCAAGGAACTGACAGGATGACTTTTAGTGGTGGAGCAACGCTACGCCAACCGAGGCACCGACGACAGGGGAACTCGCCTGCTCCTCATGGAGGAGGAGTGGCGAGCACAGGCGCAGGCACGCGAATGGGGTGGATCACACTCCAACACCAATAAGTCGCGTGGCAGGCCGCGTGGCAACTATGGATGGGACTCCTCTGGCAATAGATGGGAGAATCATTCCCACGGTGGCTCCGACAACCCCAAGAAGGACGAATGTAGGTACTACGGCAAGTTGGGGCATTGGGCTCGGGATTGTCGCAAGAAGAAAAGGAAGGAGGCGCTTTGGTGCAGAACATCAACGATGTGCCACTGCTGTCCCTTTTGATGGGTGAAGTAACGGCGGTGGAGGACGACATTGCCTGGATGCCCAACAACACTGTACATGATGACGGGAAGGTCTTCCTCAACAAGGAACGCACCATGTCGGTCTTCCCCAACAAAGAGCATGAGGAGACCTCCTGGTTTCTCGACACCGGATCCTCAAACCACATGACAGGGTCTGGCACAGCATTCTCTGTACTCGATCGTGGGATCACCAGCTCAGTCAAGTTCGGGGACGGCTCGATGGTTGAAATCCACGGGCGCGGCACCATGCTGTTCGCCGGAAAAGGGAATCGACATTGCGCTCTCACCAACATGTACTTCATACCTCGGCTCTGGAGCAATGTCATCAGCATTGCCCAGCTCGAAGAGGGCAGCAACAGTGTGCTAATTGAAGATGGAGTCCTGTGCATTCGTGATCGAATGCACAATCTCATCGCTCAGGTGAAGCGATCACCAAATCGACTGTACAAGCTTGCTTTGAGAGTGGTGTAGCCTGTCTGTATGAGCCTGCAGAACGCCACAAGGCATGGCGCTGGCATGCTCACTTTGAGCACCTCAACTTCGACACACTCCGGAAGATGTCGACCATAAGCATGGTACGTGGGCTTCCTTGAGTGATCCATGCTGATCAAATCTGCGACGGGTGCCTCGTAGGAAAGCAACGGCGCACTCCATTTCCTCAGGAGTCCAAATATCATGCCAATGACTACCTCAACCTTATCCACAACAACCTGTGTGGACCCATCATGCCGGCGACACACAGAGGCAGGCGCTACTTCCTCTTGTTTGTCGACGACATGAGCTGCTACATGTGGCTCATTCTCCTTCGGAGTAAGGACGAGGTTGGAGGTGCAATCAAGAGGTTCCAGGCCTCCGTCGAGATCAAGACCGAGCGCAAGCAGCGTGCTTTGCGCATTGATCGTGGGGGGAGATCACCTCTGTGGACTTCATCGATCACTACGCCGAGCAAGGTGTACACAAGCGGCACTAGTCACCACCAAGTCGTCGACGTAGACACCCACGTGTAGTCATGCATCACCGGTTCCCTGAGTGTACACAGCATGCTCGGACGAAGTTCACTTGAAGGTGAGGAGGGTCATCATGTTGTCGAGCTTGGCATTCTAGGCTCTCAGCGCCTGTCGAAGCCCGTAGAGAGCCTTGCGCAGCTGCAACACCAGATGCTCGCTCCCCTTGCAGACGAAACCAGGGGCTGGGCCACGTACACTTCCTCCGAGAGATTGCCGTTGAGAAAGGCAGACTTCACGTCAAGGTGATGTATCGGCCATCCCTCATGGGCAGCCACCACCGCGAGTGCTCGCACGGAATCGAGGTGTGCCACGGGTGCGATTACCTCGTCGAAGTCGATGCCGACACACTGAGCATAGCTGATGTGGCCAAGAGTGTGAATGCTACATTGATTTGTGCTTCATCTATGCAATCTAAAGTTACAAGGCTTAGTAGTGCTGAATTGCGCAAGGAGAAAGAAGCTATCGGTTATGGAAGAGAGAAGAATATCCTAGTTCGTGCAGATGCTTATGTGATTCCTTCTTTGCGCAGCGCAAACAAGATAACAATGCATGGAATTACAAGTGTGGATGGAGAAGAAAGAAAGTTAGTTTGGCTAAAGAGGAAGACATAAGATCAATCAACTTCTCGTGATTGCAGTTCTATCCACAATGTTGATGAAGTTCTCAAAGCCAATTCTAAGGATTCTAATTCACACAAAATACATATTTAGAAAGCTAATGAAGTCTACTTTCCAACGAATCAAACGACGCTTGATTTGCAGCTTTCTACACAAAGTTATGGCATTGGATGCTGCACGAGCTGTCCGGAGAGACGAGCGAGACCTGCCAAACATAAAGAGTCCGAGCATTGCAATGCAAGTAAGGGTAAAATCCGACCACACCATGGTTTTCCAAAGGTTGAGAAGGATTCCTTTTCAGGTTCCAAATGGATTTGGAAGCCCCTTGAACAAGAAAACAAAACATATAAAGATTTGAATCTGATTCGGACTCCGTTCGGGACAACTGGCAAGACCGATACTAAAACATCCATAACTTTCACAAACGGAGTCCGATTTGGGCGTTCCATACAATGTACAAGGTGCCAACCATGGAATCCTTATAATCACATTGCAAATTGAGAGAAAATCCGGTGGTAGTAGTTTAGATATTTCCTTTTTAGTTCGTATTGGAGTTTGTTTCGGCTATAGGCCAGGTTGTGCGTGAGTTTTAGTCAAGGTCGTGCATTGTGCGCCAATATGAGGCCAGGGCCTTAGCCCAATTGTAACTTAGGCTATGATATGATAAGTTTTTATACTTGTGAAATAAAAGAGAAAATCGCCATGATGGTTGGTGGCGGCCAGATTGCGTGATTGCAAGGTTTTCTCGTTTGGAGTTTGTTGATTTGGTGCAAAGTAAGAATAGGAGATTCTTGAGATTGCCCATTGAATCTACAAGGTTCATCTCTTCTAATTCGTGTCTTCTTGCTGAATTCACGGTTTGGGGAGTTCGGCGGATTGCTTCTAGTGTGCGCCTTGCATACTAGTGCAAATTGTTCTTATCAATATTGTTTGCTGCATCAAGATAAGGAGAAGACTCTATACACGGAGAAGGAACCTCGCCGAACGTACCAAAAAAGATCGGGCCATCCCTTCGCATCAACTAATCCTTAGTTGGTCCGCATCATCATGGTATTAGAACGTGGTTGATCACGGTACAAGGTTGCTGAATTTTTCTTAATGGTGGGTTCTATGAAGACTGAAGATGGCGAGGCGTGACATAATCATGCCAAGCCAATTGGGTAGGTGCCCCAATATGCGGCGTCTTTGCTGCCCGACGTACGAATTGGATTTGAAGCGACGCATGACTACTTCTTGAGTTGTCGCCGGAAGCTTGAAGGCAAGGTTGATGATTTGAGGGCGTGAATTGACACGTTGACGGAGGCGATACACATCTAGCCACCACAATTTTAGCATGCTGAACGGGGACCTAAATATCCCGAACGGCGTGTACCGTACAAAGATGACGAACACGAGGAGGTTTTTGATGGTGCAGCGGGCTTTGCTCCACAACCGTGCCGTGTTCAGGACTACCATGGTGCTGACCGTGGTAGGGACATGCGTGGCAGAGGTGCTGCCCGTGGTGGAGGTATGCATGATGGTGTTGGGTTTGCTCTGCATGTTGCCGTGGATGATGGAATTGGGCAGATAAAAATTTCTATCCTATCATTTAATGGTAAAGCTGAACCGGAGGAGTACTTGGAGTGGGAGATGCGTGTCGAACAAATTTTTGACAGCCATCACTATACTGAGGATAAGAAGATTCGTTTGGCGACAATTGAGTTCACCGGATATGCTCTTGTTTGGTGGAATCAATTGTGTCGCGTAGGAGCTCGTCCGGATACTTGGGTACAATTGAAGAATATTTTGAGGCGGCGTTTTGTCCCAGCACACTACACTAGGATCTTGTACAACCGGCTACAACAACTACACCAAGATAATTCTAGTGTTGATGAGTATTATAAAGAGATGGAGATGTTGATAATCTGTACAGGAACAGAGGAGCATGATGAGGCTACTATGGCACGTTTCTTTAATGGGTTGAATGAGGATGTGCAAGATAGGATAGAGATGGTCCATTACTATAACATCCAAGACTTGGTGCATCAAGCTGAATGTGCTGAACAACAATTGAAGCGCAAACAAGCCAAGGGTGGACATGCCAACACTCAAACAAACCCATGGAGGCGTCCATCACAGAAAGGCGATGATGTTGGTTCACACTCCAAGGTGGCGACATCAAGCCGTTCAAATGAGGCTTTTTCAAATGTGACAAGCAACAGAGGTAAAGAAGCAACCAAATCTGATTCTAGCACGTTCTCCACCGCTAGAACAAGTCAAATTGAGTGCTTCAAGTGTAAGAGCAGGGGTCACATGATGAGGTATTGCCCAAATGCAAGGCAGGTGTTACTCACACATGAGGGATATGCCACGGAGGGCGAAAGCGAGGAATCTGAACATGACGACGTGTATTGTGATCATAAGGTTGGTCCAACTTTGATGCCTCATAAGGTGGATGGTGACAATAAGCTGATTGTTGAGAAGGGGCAGCGACGTGGTGTTTTTTAAACCCAATGCATGATCAAAGGCAAACGGTACAAGCTTTATAATCGATGGTGGAGGCTACAACAATGTGATCAGCAAGGACGTGGTTGCTGCACTCTCATTAACCAGATGGCATCATCCTAAGCCATACTATATGCAATGGCTTCACAATGTTGGTAAGCTGAAGGTTACTCATAAAGTTCGCGTGCCGTTTTCAATTGATGGATATGAAGACAAGGTGGAGTGTGACATCGTGACTATGCACATGTGTCACATCATGTTGGGGCGTCCGTGGCAGTTTGATCGCAATGTTACACACCGAGGGAGAGCCAATCGCTTCACTTTTATGCATAAAGGTGTATTTCAATCTTTGCTGCCCAAGAGAGCTGAGGAGATTATTTCTGATATTGCCATCAAGGGCAAGGAGCTTGTAAAGATTACCACAAAACCGAGAACGGTTTCGCTTGAAGGGGGAGGGGATGATGTGGCCAAGAGTGTGAATGCTACATTGATTTGAGCTTCATCTAGGCAATCTGAAGTTACAAGGCTTAGTAGTGCTGAATTGCGTAAGAAGAAAGAAGCTATCGGTTATGGGAGAGAGAAAAATATCCTAGTTCGTGTGGATGCTTATGTGATTCCTCCTTTGTGCAGCGCAAATAAGACAACAATGCATGAAATTACATGTGTTGATGGAGAAGAAAGAAAGTTAGTTTGGCTAAAGAGGAAGACACAAGATCAATTAAGTTCTCGTGATTGCAGTTCTGTCCACAATGTTCATGAAGTTCTCAAAGCCAATTTTGATGTTTCTAATGCACACAAAATATATATTTGGAAATCTAATGAAGTCTACTTTTCAACGAATCAAACGGCACTTAATTGGAGCTTGCTACACAAAGTTATGACAACTTCATTGGATGCTGCACGAGCCGTCCGGAGAGACGCGCGAGACCTGCCAAACATAAAGAGTCCGAGTATTGCAATGCAAGTAAGGGTAAAATCTGACCACACCATGGTTTTCCAAAGGTTGAGAAGGATTCCTTTTCAGGTTCCAAATGGATTTGAAAGCCTCTTGAACAAGAAAACAAAACATATAAAGATTTGAATCTGGTTCGGACTCGGTTCGGGACAACTAGCAAGATCCATACGAAAACGTCCATAACTTTTACAAACTGAGTCCGATTTGGGCGTTCTTGGACTCGTTGGAAAGCTATTTCAAAGCCCCATACAATGGATAAGGTGCTAGCCATGGAATTCTTATAATCACATCACAAATTGAGAGAGAATCCGGTGGTAGTAGTTTAGATATTTCCTTTTTAGTTCGTATTGGAGTTTGTTTCGGCCTTAGGCCAGGTTGTGCGTGAGTTTTAGTCAAGGACGTGTATTGTACGCCAATATGAGGCCAGGGCCTTAGCCCCATTGTAACTTAGGCTATGATATGATAAGTTTTTATACTTGTGAAATAAAGGAGAAAATCGTCATGATGGTTGGTGGCAGCCAGATTGCGTGATTGCAAGGTTTTCTCGTTTGGAGTTTGTTGATTTGGTGCAAAGCAAGAATAGGAGATTCTTGAGATTGCCCATTGAATCTACAAGGTTCATCTCTTCTAATTCGTGTCTTCTTGCTGAATTCACGGTTAGGGGAGTTCGGCGGATTGCTTCTAGTGTGCGCCTTGCATACTAGTGCAAATTACCCTTATTAATATTGTTTGCTGCATCAAGACAAGAGAAGACTCTATCCAAGGAGAAGAAACCTCGCTGAACGTACCAGAAAAGATCGGGCCATCCCTACGCATAAACTAATCCTTAGTTGGTCCGCATCAATAGCCCTTTGCCACCAGACATGCCTTGCGCTTCACGATCTCACCGTGTTTGTCCTTCTTGAGCTTGAACACCCACTTAAGACCAATTGGGCGTTTCCCGGTCTGAAGATCGATGAGGTCCCATGTGTGGTTCTCTTCGATGAAGTTCATCTCCTCTTGCATCGCCATCCGCCACCCTCGGTCAGCCTGGGCCTTAGTTATAGAGGCTGGCTCCTCCATTGTCAGCATGTGCAGCTCGTCCAGATCAAGCTTGAGCTCGTGTGGAGGGGCATCGTTGATGCAGTCCTGCACCATGCAGAACCTCCGTGGATCTCCTTCATCATCAAGGTCGATGTCCGACAGAATGGTTGATGGCAGAGATGAAAATCCGCCTGTGGTCGTACCACTACCTGTGGTCATACCACCGCCCGTGGTCATACCACTGACCGTGGTCGTAGCATTGCCTAAAGTTGGAGCAGTCAGAGCAATGACATGCTCACCCATCTCCGTGGTTGAGTTGGTGACAACGTGGTCGTAGCCAGTGCCGTGGTGATAGCCGGTGCTGTGGCCGTAGCCAGTTGCCGGGCTACCTTCGGGTCGTGCCACCGGTATAGAGTAGGCCACAGTGAAGTTGTTGTGGCCACTGGCCTTGTCCGAGTGCTCCCAATCCTAGCTTCTCCCCTCGTCAAAGATGATGTCCCTGGAGATGTGTACTCGGCTAGATGAGGAATCGAACATTTGGTACGCCTTGGAGCTATGGTCGTAGCGATGAACACCATGGGAGCGCTTCTGTCATCCAGCTTGCCAGCATTCAGCCATGTGGCTTTCACATGCCCTACGCAGCCAAAAGTATAGAAAAATGCACGGTATGTTTCACTCCATACCAGGCTTCATAAGGAGTCTTCCCGCTCACGCTGCTTGTGAGAGAGCGGTTAAGAATGAAGACTGATGTGGTTACGGCCTCCCCCCAAAATTCACCGGGCACCTTCTAGGCTTTGAGGAGGCACCTGGCCATCGCCAGCACTGTATGATTCTGGCGCTCCATGACACCATTTTGCTTGGTGAGTACAGGGCGTGAGTTGCCTGTGTACACCTCGCTCAGTGTAGTGATCGATGAAGTCCACAGAGGTGAACTCCCCCCATGATCAATGCGCAAAGCACGCAGCTTGTGCCCGGTCTTGATCTCGATGGAGGCCTGGAACCTCTTGATTACACCTCCAACCTCGTCCTTGCTCCGGAGGAGAATGAGCCACATGTAGTAGCTCATGTCGTCGACAAGCAAGAGGAAGTAGCGCCTGCCTCTGTGTGTCGCCAGCATGACGGGTCCGTAGAGGTTGCCGTGGACGAGGTCGAGGTAGTTGTTGGCACGATGTTTGGACTCCTAAGGAAATGGAGTGTGCCCTTGCTTTCCTATGAGGCACCCATCGTAGATTTGATCGGCGTGGATCACTTGAGGAAGCCCACGTACCATGCCTATGGTCGACATCCTCTGGAGTGTGTCGAAGTTGAGGTGCGCAAAGTGAGCATGCCAGCGCCATGCCTTGTGGTGTTCTGCAGGCTCATACAGATAGGGTACACCACTCTCAAAGCAAGCTTGTACAATCGATGGTGATCGCTTCACCTGAGCGATGAGATTGTTCAGTCGATCACGAATGCACAGGACTCCATCTTCAATTAGCACACTGTTGCCACCCTCTTCGAGCTGGGCAATGCTGATGACATTGCTCCGGAGCCGAGGTATGAAGTACATGTTGGTGAGAGCACAATGTCGATTCCCTTTTCCGGCGAATAGCATGGTGCCGCGCCCGTGGATTTCAACCATCGAGCCGTCCCCGAACTTGACTGAGCTGGTGATCCCACGATCGAGTACAGAGAATGCTTGTGCGGACCTGTCATGTGGTTTGAGGATCCGGTGTCGAGAAACCAGGAGGTCTCCTCATGCTCTTTGTTGGGGAAGACCGACATGGTGCGTTCCTTGTTGAGGAAGACCTTCCCGTCATCATGTACAGTGTTGTTGGGCATCCAGGCAATGTCGTCCTCCACCGCCGTTACTTCACCCATCAAAAGGGACAGTAGTGGCACATCGTTGATGTTCTGCACCAAAGCGCCTCCTTCCTTTTCTTCTTGCGACAATCCCGAGCCCAATGCCCCAACTTGCCGTAGTACCTACATTCGTCCTTCTTGGGGTTGTCGGAGCCACCGTGGGAATGATTCTCCCATCTATTGCCAGAGGAGTCCCATCCATAGTTGCCACGCGGCCTGCCACGCGACTTATTGGTGTTGGAGTGTGATCCACCCCATTCGCGTGCCTGCGCCTGTGCTCGCCACTCCTCCTCCATGAGGAGCAGGCGAGTTCCCCTGTCGTCGGTGCCTCGGTTGGCGTAGCGTTGCTCCACCACTAAAAGTCATCCTGTCAGTTCCTTGATCGAGAGAGTGCCTCAATCGAGATGGCCACCTGAAGATAGCAATCTGGGACAACCTGCAGGAGTTTCTTGACAACCTCTTCCTCCCGGACAGGATCGCCGAGGAGTTGGAGATTGTTGGCAAGCGATCCTCATCGAGAAGTTGTCGATAGACTCACCGTCTTTGAAGGAGATGCTCCCGAACTCCTTGCGCAGTTCCTGGGCATTGGCCTCGCAGACGCGATCAACGCCCATATGCATGGTCTTCCTAGCCTCCTAGGCAGCCTTTGTCGTGTTCTTGACAGCGAGCATCGATAACATTTCAGCCGGTACGACATGGAGAATTGCCGACAACGTGAGCTAGTCGTCGAGGTTGTCAATGTCTCAGTCTTGATGGCCTCCCAAAGACCTTAAGTTGGAGGTTCACTCGCATGATGAGCGCCCAGTCATTGTAGTTCGTTCGCATGAGCATGGGGTAGAGCACCGAGCCTGAAGCCTCCCTGACGACGCGCTAGATGACACGACCACCGTCGTCACGGCGCCACAGTCAGCGTGGAGGAGGCATAGGTGAACACGGATGGTCTTGTCGTGGATGAGTCACAGACTGCCTTCCTGGTCGAGCCCTCGACGAAGACATATCTCCCAGATGGTCGACGAAACTCTGATACCACTTATCGAAGCCCAATCCCACGACTACGAGTACTTGGTACTCGTTTCAATCACACAGAACAACTTACAATCATGCAGTCGAACTTACGACTGTGAGGTCGTTTACGACCACTCGGAGCTACGACCACGTTGTCGTTTATGAGCACACAAAACTACGACCATGAAGCCATATACGAGTACTCGGAGCTACCATGAGTAAGACGTTAGAGGCACTCTACGACTAGCAAGTCGATTCCGACTTGCAAGTCATAAACGCTCTACTACTACATCATAGACGGTTCAGATTACAAACCGTCTGTGATAGAGACATCACAGACAATTCATAACAACAACCATCTATGATATCACAAAGACAATATACCGGTAAGACGTTCTGCTTAGTCGTAAGTTCGACTGCGTGGTCGTAAGTTGTTCTGTGTGGTCGGAACAAGTACCAGGAACTAGTAATTGTTGGATTGGGCTTGGACACTTTCTGACGTGGAAAGATCTCTATGTGATTTCTATCAACGGGACGGAGGGCCTTGTCGTGATCCTCTGTCAGACCCAGATTTTGCAATCTGGAATCTACTGTGTTTAATTGCACTATTCCCTGGATCAGTAGATAGTGCACGCAGTTACAGTTCTGAATATCAAAGTACATATCATGCGGAAATGTAAATATAATAGTAGACTTACTCATGGGCCGATTAGGCCGAAATCATTAAATTGCAGCAGCGGAAGAACGAAGCACACAGGTGGGACCTTCAGGACATGCCCACAGGCAGCCAACTGGAGGTTCGCGGCCTAGTTCTCGACATCTTCATCTTCTTTGCCATCATGATTCAAAAGTATTGTTGAAGCGCAGTGATCTGATTCCTGCCCCTGAATTTGTCGCAAAAGCGAGCATGAGCACTCCGACCCCGTGCTCAGCGAGCCAACACACAGAATGCATGATATAACATGTATGACTAATCAAAGGATGGCTTAGGTTTATTTTATTTTTGCGAAGAGTGCTTTTGAATACAATTATATAAAAATTCCTAAGACCTAGCATTTTGAACAAAAGCATAATGTTCAAGGAATATTAATATGAATTTCCATACATATGGCATCACACCATATGCCTAATATCATCATAACTTCTCTCTACATACGGCATCACACCGTATGACATTTTTCAGCGTTATAGCCGCTTAACTTACCACTGGGACGACACCTAGGAACCACTGGAACGACATCCAGGACACACTGGGACGACACCCAGGCACTACTGGAACGACATCCAGGAACAACTGGGATGACACCCAGGACAACTCAAATCTGGGCTTTCCTCTGCCCTTCCACTTTTCCATTCCCAACTTTTCAATATTTTTGTAAACAGAACTATATCTAGTTAAGTTCCCATGTCTGCCCTTGACCGTGGGCACGGCTATTCGAATAGTTTTGACTCTGCAGAGTTTTGCACACTTTACCCACAAGAGATAAATCCACCCGTTGCTCCACATGATTCCTTAGCCATGCGGTTGAGTGGACTATCACAGGATTGTTACAATGCATAGTCCTACTGTGGTTACGCCCGCTAAGGTCTATCTTCCGTAGGATCCGACCATCCCTCGGGAAGGGTCCCTCGTGAGCCATCACGGGCAAAGGCGGGGATGCGACCATCCATCCCTTTGCTCGTGGTCATACCTTCACGTAACCACCTAGAGCCACACAAATTAGTAAACCCTGCCTACACTTTGCCAGCTTGTGGTTGTCTTTGTTTTACACGGTGACATGACAAGATTCAGTCCTTAGTGGTATCTGGGCGGTCTACCACTAACCCACTTATGCAATCACTGCACCACACACATACACACCATCGAACCAATCCGCCCAGATAATTAAGCAAGTTGGGGATCTTGGGAGTGTAAAATAGTCGTATTCAACATATACCAGTCATCATCACAATGACTGCCCAAACCAATTTCTCATGAATAAAAGTGATGCTCGGGACAATTTCTTGCCCCGATGTCCTAATCAATGCTAAGCATGGCATACGGTTACGGACTTATTTTTGAAATGTTAATAATATATTTTGGCTAGGGCGACAAGGTTCACACATTCAAATACTCAAAGGAGGGGGTAATACTATTCAAGGTAAACAATGGCATATAACTAGAATATCAAGTTTAACATGTATTTGCATAAAAATAACAGCATGCATTTTGTTAATTTAAAACAAGGTAATTTGTAGAAATGTAGGTTCAACATGATCAAAGTATTGACTCGCCTGGCGCGGTTTATCGCGGTCTTGAGCTCACGCAATGCTTTCTCTTGAGCTTCGGATCTTTTCTTCTCTTCGCTCTTGATCTCGCTTGATCCGTGGAATCTTTGGACTTCAGTTTCTAATTACGCGACAAACGACTGAGTCCCAAAATGAAAGCAAATAACTTAAAAGATCCAAATAAATCCAAACACTTTAAATACTCGATTTAATTGTACATTTAGTATGATTTGAGAGTAGAAGGATGATACAGGTTGGTGTGTTGTAAGCATAGCGGTAGCTGGATTTGAGTAGGAAGACAAGTTGTCTGAATGCTTTACCGTGAGGGAAAATTTTAGAAATACGAGGGATCAGAAGTGAAGATGCTCTTACAGGAACTATCTGCGTTTGGGAAGGGAAGGTGGCCATACATAGCCGATTGGGGAGAAGCGAGGCTTGACCTTTTTATTAATAAATGTCTTTTATTATTTTTGTATTTATCAAGGAAATTCCATGAGTCGGTTTAGACCTATAGTCTGGTGTAGGAGTTTAGTGCACAAATTTTATTTCTAGGGTATGTATTCCTTGCAACTCAGGTTATGGCAAGGCAAACTGGATGGACAGATGAGATCTGTACTTATTCTATAAATCTTTTAATCGAAGGCATTATAACACTTGGTTATCTTAATTAAGTTTTTAGAATAGTCTCTGATATAGGCTTTTATTTATTATTAATCTATAGTTTACTTATACGAATCCCGACTTGCTGTATATAGATAATTATGTCCCATATACATATGTACTGAAGCTAGTGTAAAATTTAACTGACGGCGCTACTGCTATGTTGCTTATACCTTAGTTATTATTATGCTTTATTTTAAATTTTAGTTTTAAACTTTAGCAATCTGAACAAGGTTTGATATGTATCACTTTATGTAACCCTAATTACTTGTGTTAATGACTTAATGTTTTCTTTAGAGTACATACACATATTGGTTAGGTCATTTTAATGTACAACATCCTAGGGCTATTATATTGTAGTACTATATATTAAGATGACCTTTTAAAGATATAGAAATGACAGTCATACTCTAGATGGTTAACTCTTACACCCCTTTACTATTCGAATCTGCTACACATGATTACATTTTGCTATCGCTACTAGATCAAAACTACGATCTAAGATTTCAGGGTCGGCGATATGTTAAGGTTAGAGTTTATACTTTGTAATCAATTCTCATCCCCAATATTATTTGTTACTTATGATTTATCATGTGCCTCTTTAATTGTAAGAACCTGCATTAAAAGTCGTTCAAATGCTTTCTCATTATCCTCCTTAATTGTTTGGATTATAATTCTGGGATTCCTTTATATACGGGTATATGTCTATATGCTTAAGAACATACTTTAATCACTTTCATACATAAGAGTTTAACAATCTTCTATCGGTAATTAATTAGAATTTAAATCCCTAATAATCGCATTATCCTACCTTATGTATCTTCATTCATAGCTAGGCTAAATTTTTGAGTTGAATTAAGATTTATTTGTATGAGTCCTAGTTTGTTAAACTATGTTTAGCATTATCACTTATTAAGTTTAACATCATGATTTTATTTAATGGTACCATTAGTATTTTGTTTACACTTTAGTTATTATTTAATCCATTTCCTTAATCTTAATCTTGAGGGTATTTTTAGTTGAACTCTTTATTAAACTTTGGACATGTAATCAATTCCATCTTTTTCATTATGAATTTATGAATAATTTCTTATTCTTACTTCCCATTATAAATTCACAAGTAATTCCTTATTTATATTCTCATGCATATACATATTTACAAGAATCTTACTCCTTACTCTACACAAACATACACTGCCGGGGTGGTTCTCCTGTTTGGGCCCACAACTCAGAGAGAGTGTCAGGGCGGAGGGCCATTTGGCGAGGAAAAAAGAGGAGGAGGCGGCGCAGGCAGGCGGCAGAGCTCGCCGCGCGCCGTCGGCGGAGGGTGGCGGGCGTGGCGAGATGGGCTGCCCCGAGGTGATGAACCCTCGGGTGGTAGTGGCTCCGGCCAAGCGGCGCCGAGGGGTGCCGGCGGCGATGGAGGCGGCCGGGCGCAGAGGAGCCCTGGGGGCGGCGACGGCCAAGGAGAAGGGAAGCCTAATTAGCACAAGCATGAGCGAGAGGGGGTGGTAGGGAGCGTACCAGTGCGGCCGGTTAAGCCGGCGAGTGACCGAGGCGGGCTAGCGTCGGAAGCCAGGGGCGGCGGAGGGTGGCGCACGTGGAGGGGGCAGCTCGGGCATCGAGGGGGCCGGGCGTCGGTTGGGGAAGATTGAGGGCGTCATGGGGGTGCTCCCACTGCGGGGAATCGGTCAGGGGCGACCGAGGAGGCGGCGGCGCTGAACGGGGGTGAACGCGAAGGAATGGCGACCAGGGGAAATGAACCAAATCTCTCCGAGATTGTGTGGGGAGAGAGAACGGGGTGCGTTGAATCTTGCTCGGGGTGTAGGAGGATTGGTGCGCGCGGTGGAGGGGAGCTGCGCGGGGAAGAAAGCGGCGACGGGCGCGTGGAGAGGAAGGAGCCGAGGAAGAAGAAAGAGAGAGCGCGCGGATGCGGCGCAGTCCACGGCGAGGAGCGGGCGCGGCCCGTCGGCGGCAGCGCGCGGCTGTAGGCGTAGCGCGGCGGGTGTCTTTGAGTGCGGCGCGCGGAGAATAGGGAGGAGGAAGAAGACGGCGCCGGCTGCGGTTGGGTCGCGCAGGAACGGGGAGAAAGAGAGGGCTTCGGTCGGGGCTGGCCGGGCCGCGCGGCAGTGAGGGAAGGAGTGGAGCTGGGCCGCGTTCGGCCGGCCTGGCTCCCTCCGATCTTTTTTTTCTTTTCTTTTTATTTAGTGTATATATATACATATGTATATGTATACAAATATATATATATACACATATATATAGTATTTATTTATACTGTTATTTACTTCCATTTATATATATATTATTTGCATATTCATTTTGTATACAATTTATATTTTTATTTTTGTTGCCCCTTTTATACTATTATTTTCAAAATGACACTTTTATATTTTTAACTCAGGTTTCTCTTTTCTTATACTGGATCATCTTTTCAGATTCATCTTTTAAATTTTTAATTCTCTATTATTTGAACATGTTTGTTCCTTTCTTAAAATTTTTATTTTTACCAAACTCCAGAAAAACACTATAAAATCCAACTTCAAACAAAATATAATACCAATATAATTGAAAAAGCTTCATATTTTCAAAAACAAATTTTTGGGATGTTACATCCTCGATGGGCTCAGCGGATACGTGCACCTTGGCAAAGTGATGGCTCTGATGGGGCCTTCCAGCTGTGGCAAGACCTCCCCACTTGACGCCCTAGCTAGTAACTTGAAAGGAAAAAAAATTAAATTGTGTAGCTTCGTTTGGGGAATACGTGATCATTCATGTGTAGAGCTTTTTAAGTTGGTTTTGTTGGATTACATAGTTGCTTAGTTTGAAATTTCAAATGAGACTTGGTAGATACGTGAAGATTAGATAGTTGTGCTGCACTACTACAAAAAAGGACATCATAGACGATTCAAAACTGTCATCACAAACGGTTTTTTGAACCATCTGAATTTGTGTGTCAGTGATAATCAGAGGTTATTATAGACGGTTTGTGAGTCATCTGTGATAAATACATCATAGACGGTTTATAACTAGAACAGTCTGTGAAGAACACTATCACAGACAGTTCTAGCTACCAAACGTCTGTGATACTAACATATCACAGACGGTTCTAACTACCAACCGTTTGTGATGTGTGAGTATCACAGACGGTTGGTATATAGAACCGCCTGTGATACTTCGCATCACAGATGGTTTTTGGTTCGAGCCGTCTATGATAATTCTTCACAAACGGTTTATACCACAAAACTGTCTGTGATGGTTCATTGTATACCTAATTTTTTTCTATTTTTCATCTAGAATCAGGAAATGTTAACTATATCATGTAAAAACAAGCAAATACAGTAACAAATACAGCAACACAATCTATTTCCATTAAGATTAGAATCCACCATTACAACATCACAAGATATCGAGTAGGTTACTCATAGCTCTGCATACACAAGAGGACACATACAATTTCACGGTTGCAAATTCAGAAAAATGCTTACACTACCAAAAAAAAACTTCAGGCTAATGCAAGCTTGACTTACACATCCTTCATTAAACTACAATCTAAAACAAGTGGTGCATGAAAATTTTTAAGTAGCAAAAACAAAAAGGCATCGAACACCATTTTTAGATTCTATGCCAAAATCAACAGCTTCCATACCGGTGACTTCGAATAGTGCAGATTTGCCATTGCCTTCTTCCTTTCTATCTTGCTTCAAACGAAATTTCAATCGCCCTTACCGAACCCCTTCTCACTCTTGCCGCGCACAAACGAGAGAGGGAGGGTTAATAAGGGGTAAGAGGTGGGGAGGAGAACGGTGCTTGCCGTTCGATGCAGAGAGAATGGACGGGTGAGATTGGGATCGTGGGGGATATGCCGCGGATTGGTGACGTGGTGGGACATCACAGACGGTTCATAACAAAAACCATCTACGATTACAAGAGATATTATAGATGGTGCATAACAAAAACAGTCTGTGATAATGGTATCACAAAAACAATATATCGGTACAATAACTAGTCTCAAAAGATAAAATATTTAAATTTTATATGGCTTATACATACTTGTTTGAAAGGTTTCGACGAGATCTACAACTTTGCAGTTGAGATGAAACCCAAATTCCAAAGGGAAGATCAAATATTTTGGCAAAAACATAAACAGAAACTTAAAACACAAATCTGGGGCTAAAGATGGCCGATTTTGAGGGTCTTAGAGGGCGACTGGCACAAGCTGATCATTTTTTTGAATCGGACTCGTCGTTAGCTTTTCAACGAGTACAAGAACGTCGAAAACGGACACCGTAGTTATGCCCATTTACTAAAGGTGTCTCAAAACTAAATTCTACTCGGACTCAGGCGGGAGATTATGAAATTTTGGGGGATTACGAGGTGGGAAACATATCACAGACGGTTTTTAATACAAACCATCTGTGATAACTTTATTATCATAGATGGTTTTTAATATAAACCGTCTGTGAAGTATCACAGACGGTTTAAATAAAAACCGTCTGTGATGTCTACCATTATCACAGACAGTTCTTATCAAGAATCGTCTGTGATAATTCACAGACGGTTCTTACTTCACAGACGGTTTAAATAAAAAACTGTCTATGATGTCTGCCATTATCAAAGACAGTTCTTATCAAGAACCGTCTGTGATGTCTTATATTATCACAGACGGTTATTCGTATAAACTGTCTGTGAAACTTACAACATAGACGGTTCCTAGGAACCATCTGTGATGTAAGCGTCCAGTTTAGTCTCTTTTGTAGTAGTGCTAGTCAGAAAAGAAAAGTGGGATTGATCACTCAGTCGAGTTTTGTCAAGGTGAGAAGGCAAGGATTAGAGCTCGAGATAAGTGCTGATTTTTGAATATCCAAGATTAATTCTTCATAACTATCTAAGGAAATCCCGAATATATCTGTGACCGATGGATTCCTTTTTCATTGAATCCATATCTGATAAAAAAAATATTCCACTCTGACCTTGACTATGAAAAATAACGACATCTCTTCCCGAATCCGATATGAAATGGGTCAGTCGGTCGGAAAATACCTAATCGATTGTACCCCTAATTGGGTGAGGAGAGTTGAGATTCCATAAGTGATTTTGGGAGGGATACAAAGATGCAATGATTTAGGGAGGAGACGAATTAAAGTAGCAAATATCTGTGTGACGGTGTGCGTACTCATCGATCAGGCGGTTACACCGCAACAAAAACCCCGACTTTCTTATACATATTTTTTATTTGTTTCTATAAATTGCCATATTATATTGTAAGGACACTTTTTATAGCGCATTAGATGGTGCCTTAAATGTATAGACACTATTTTAGTTGTTTTGGATAAAGAACATGGAATATGGACTGTAGAGGCGTTTTTTTAGGCAATTTGTAAATCATCAAACAAAAATCATGTAGAGACATTTTTTTGAGACACTTCTTAAATCGATCTTATCATGTAGAAACATTATTAGGTGCACTTTTGATTCGCTAGAGACATTTTTATGTTTGAGATATATGTTATGTACTACTCATAACAACCAAAATAACATGTTCTGATTTGAGGCTGGGTTGGTTAGTGGAGCTACTTGAATTATTACAGGGTCTTGAGTTCGAGGTTTGGTTTCAACATTACAGTAAATGTCTTTCTGGCCATAGCAACAATCACTACTATAGAAAGCCTTCTTACCGATGAACCGTCTGTGATAATGACGCTACACATTTATTGTGCTGCTCAGAACCGCATCTCTCTTCATTTCGATCCAGATCTAGCTGGTGTTTTACTCTTTCGCTCAGGAGGCAAGCTAGGCGATTTCAAGAGGCGGAGATTGAGCTTTGAAGTAGAGATTGAGCTTTGAAGATTCATACTTTCCTGGTTGCTCTAGATATGGTTAGTAATGAAATTTATTTTTCTTTGCATTTACAATTTAGATGTAAGTAATTGGTGAGTGTTATTGAAGATGGTTTGCAAAATTGTTGGTTATATAATACCTGTTGTGTTCATAATATGAATTAAGTTAGCAAAGCCTGAAAGCATGTGGTATATATATATATGTAGTAATAATCAAATAATTTAATTTTTAATACTAAGTTGTTATATATATATACATAACGTAGGACCGAAGCTGGATGTATGCCGTGAGCCGTGTGAGTGAAGAGTATATTAATAGCGTGTCTGCTTTTGCAAGAGCTGCCGAGAAGGATATGCTGAATAAGGGGGTGGAATATATGTATTGTCCATGCACTGACTGCGAGAATTTAAAGATGTTTAAGAACCGAGGGCAAATTGAAGCACACTTGAATAGAAGGGGTTTTAAAAAGGGATATACGTGTTGGACCAGTCATGGCGAAGTCAATGATCATTTGCCGTCGGATGACATTGCTGGTGAAGTGAATGATATGCCGCCAGATGACATCGCCGGTGAAGTGAATGACATGCCGCTGGATGATGTCGATTGTGGTTCGGATTTGGATAGGTTGCACGATGACAATCTGGACCAGATGCTTCGCGATGTAGAAGAGAACTATGATGAGAGAGAGTATGTTAAATTCCAGGGCTTGATGGAGGACTCGGAGAAACCTTTGTTCACGTGCTGCAGGTCTAAGTACACGAGGTTGTCGGCCGTGCTTAAACTGTTGAAACTGAAGGCAAGCAACGGTTGGTCCGACAAGAGTTTCACGGTGCTGCTAGGCCTATTAGCGGACATGCTTCTGGAGGGAAATGAGTTGCCTAAAACCATGTATAAAGCCAAGAAAGTTTTTTGTCCGTTGGGAATGGAAGTAGACAGGATACATGCATGTCCGAACGACTGTATCCTGTACCGTAAAGAGTATGCACACATGCATGTATGTCTGATGTGCAACGCATCCCGATACAAACGTAACAATCAATCAGATGACGGTGAGGGAACAGAGGCGAAGAAAGGACCTCCTGCTAAGGTGGCATGGTATTTTCCTATAATTCCCCATTTGAAAAGGTTTTTTGCAAATTCAAAGGAGGCAAAACTGCTGCGTTGGCACTCGGCGGAGCGCAAGAAGGATGGAATGCTAAGACACCTTGCTGATTCCGCCCAATGGAGAAATATTGATAGGAGTTTCGTAGACTTCGGTGCAGAATCAAGGAATATAAGGTTTGGACTGAGTACAGATGGAATGAATCCTTTCAGTAGCATGAGCAGCCGACATAGCACATGGCCCGTGACTCTCTGCATCTAAAACCTTCCTTTTTGGTTGTGTATAAAGCGAAAGTATATTTTGCTGTCGATACTTATCCAAGGGCCAAAGCAACCAGGGAATGATATCGATGTGTACCTAGCACCGTTGGTGGAAGATCCAAAAGTACTGTGGAACGAAGGGGTACAGGTATGAGATGCATACAAACGAGAGAACTTCACTTTGCGCTCTTTATTGTTCTGCACCATAAATGATTATCCTGCCCTTGCTAACCTATCGGGCCAGAGTATAAAGGTGCCAAAGCTTGTACCCATTGTTTAGATGATACCGAGAGTGTGTGGCTGAGACACTCACGCAAAACGGTATACATGCGTCACCGCCGGTTCCTTCGGAGGGCTCACCCATACCGCAAGATGAAGAAATAATTTGACGGAGAGAAGGAAGATGGTTCAACTCCAAGACATTTAAGGGGACACGAGGTTTATGATATGGTTAAGGATTTAGATGTTGTCCTCGGAAAGGGACGTAAATTGAGGGCTCATGAGAAGAGCACCTGGAAGAAGAGATCAATATTTTGGGACTTACCTTATTGGGAGTACCTAGATGTTCGACACTGCATCGACGTCATGCACGTAGAAAAGAATGTATATGACAGCTTGATTAATCTCTTACTGAACATTCGTGACAAAACAAAGGATGGCATCAACGCACGGGCTTACTTGGCTGATATGGACATCAGGCCTGAGTTAGCACCGGCAATAACAGATAATCGACGAACGTACCTTCCCCCTGCGTGTTACACTCTATCCAAGGCCGAGAAAACAGAACTGTGCCAGTGCTTGCATGGTGTCAAAGTTCCGTCTGGTTACTCCGGCAACGTGAAGAAACTTATTTCGATGCAAGATTTGAAGTTAAATGGCATGAAGTCTCATGATTGTCATGTGCTGATGACACAGATGCTCCCTTTTGTAATTAGAAATTGTTGTGGTTACAGACCAAACAGAGAGAGAGAGATGGTAGTGGAGAGTGAGGGAGATGAGCAATGGCTTGGGTCTTCCCCATGGCCTGTATTCCATATATATACATGGGGAGTGTTTTTACAATTATACCCTTACATTTGATCATCCCCATCAGGGGCACTTATGTCATTACACATGGCCTATTCTGGGCCTTATAACCTCCTACCAGGCCTGCTGGGTTTAGGTGGGGGCCACCCCTACAACAGGAGCCTCTCATGGAGAAGGGCTTCATAGGGCTGAAGCCATGTTGCCGAGTCCTTTGGCCCTCCGTCCTGCGGCTGTGAACCTTTCCGAACTTGACCAGGGTGAGGCCGTGGCCGGCGTGAGCGCGCGCGCTCCGTCCCCTACCCTTCGAGCGGGTGGCGGCGAGTGGCGCCTGGTCGCAGACGCGTGCACTCCGTCCCCTACCCTTGAGCGGGTGGCGGCGAGTGGCGCCTAGTTGAAGTGAGCGCGCGCTCCGTCCCCTACCCTTCGAGCGGGTGGCGCGAGGGGCGCGCTGGCGAAAGTAGACGCGCGCTCCGTCTCCTACGCGAGCGGGTGGCGGCGGGCTGGTGCCTGGTCGGTAGACGCGCGCGCTCCGTCCCCTAGCCTTGAGCGGGTGGCGGCGGGCTGGCGCCTGGTCGGCAGACGCGCGCGCTCCGTCCCCTACCCTTGAGCGGGTGGCGCGAGCTGGCGCTGGCGGTAGACGCGCGCCGTCACCTACGCCGAGCGGGTGGCAGCGAGCTGGCGCTGGCGTAGACGCGCGCGCTCCGCCCCTACCCTTGAGCGGGTGGCGGCGAGCTGGCGCCTCGGTGAAATGAGACGCGCGCTCCGTCCCCTACCCTTGAGCGGGTGGCGCGGGCTGGCGCCTGGTCGGCAGACGCGCGCACTCCGTCCCCTACCCTTGAGCGGGTGGCGCGGCTGGCGCTGGCGGTAGACGCGCGCGCTCCGTCGCCACGCTTGAGCGGGTGGCGGCGAGCTGGCGCCTGGTCGAAAGACATGCGTGCTCCGTCCCCTACCCTTCGAACGGGTGGCAGCGGAGCTGGCGCCTAGTCGAAGTAGACGCGCGCGCTCCGTCCCCTACCCTTCGAACGGGTGGCAGCGGAGCTGGCGCCTAGTCGATGTAGACGCGCGCGCTCCACCCCCTGCGGGCGTAGCCGGAGCTGTCAGGGCAGGGCTTAAACTTCTTGGCCCCGGGGTCCATGTTGGGGGCGGGGCCGGAATCGTGGGCGATGCAGTGGTGAGGGCGGGTGCTACGCCGCCGGCTTTCCCGCGTTTCGCCACTGCCACGGTTTCGCGGCTTGATAGTGCGCTTTAAATGACGGCTGGAATCATACCGACGCCTGGCCTGTCAGAGGGCAGGCTGTCGCGTTATGCAGTCTGTTTTCGCGTGGGTGGGGCACGCGGCGGCTTGCAACTGGCGCGTCGTGGGATGTGAGCGGTTCTAGCTACCAACCATCTGTGATACTCATCCATTACAGACGGTTGGTAGCTAGAACCGTTTGTGATGTGTGAGTATCACAGACGGTTTTTGATTCGAGCCGTCTGTGATAGTGTTCTTCACAGACGGTTCTAGTTACAAACTGTCTGAGTTATGATTATCATAGACGGCTCACAAACCGTTTGTGATAACCTCTGATTATCACTGACCCATAAATTCAGACGGTTTGAAAAACCATCTGTGATGACAGTTTTAATCTGTCTATGATGACACTTTTTGTAGTAGTGTAGATCTCTTCGAGTAGGTGATGAGTCCAACGTGCCAGTGAGAGTTACCACTATACTCGTCTCTGTGCTAGGTTTATATTGGATTTTGGTTTTGGTTTTTTACTTTAATTAATGAATATATATTTATATATATATGTATATATATGCATGTATATGTATATGTATGTATGTATGTATGTATGTATGTATGTAAGTATGTATGTATGTATGTATGTATGTATGTATGTATGTATGTATGTAGCAAACGTAAAAAAGGACGATATGGACTTAATAAGAAACATTGATCAGAATGGGAATGAATATAGTTAGCACATCAACAATATTTAAATACTTGACACTAATGCTATCATCCCTTTGCCTTGACCCTATTATATCATTGCAAAACGTTGTGACCATAGTGTGTGTTCTGCTTAATTACACGTTTACACAGGACGACTTGGCCCCAACATGAAAGGAAGTGGAGACATCCTGATCAATGGTCGGCGTGAGAAGCTTGCTTTTGGGACCTCCGTAAGTTGTACATAAATTGGGATCGATAGAAACAATGTTTTGACGTCTGCGTACAACTAACTGGGAACATGTATTGAAGGCCTACCTGACCCAGGAGAATGTGCTGATGGCGACGCTGACAGTGACGGAGGCTGTGTACTACTCGGCGCAGCTCCAGCTGCCCGACTCCATGCCGCCGGCTGAGAAGCGGTCGCGCGCGGACCATGCTATCCAGCAGATGGGACTAGCCGCGGTGGCTGAATCCCGAATCGGCGGCCGTGTGTGCAAAGGCATAAGTGGCGGTCAGCGGAAGCGAGTGAGCATCTGTATAGAGCTGCTGTCATCGCCGGCGCTGGTCTTCCTCGACGAGCCAACCAGCGGGCTCGATAGCGCCGCGTCGTACCACGTCATGAGCCGTATCGCCGGGCTTGCAACTAGAAATCGGATGACGGTCGTCGCCGCCGTGCACCAGCCAAGCACAGAGGTCTTCCAGCTCTTCCATGGGCTTTGTCTGCTGGCCAATGGGAGGACAGTGTATTTTGGGCCAGCTTCTGATGCAATTGAGGTTAGTGATATTAAATATGTCTGCAAGGAATGGACGGATGCATACATACTACAAATGCTTGGCATGATTCGAACTCCATAGGTGATATATGGTTGAACCATTATTCAGTAAGTAAGAAGTGAAACATATGCAGGAGAAACTCTATGTCTTAGTAATAAGTAGGAAAAAGGTATCTAAATTTAAGAAAAAGAACGCTATGAACCTAGGTGGTGGGTTATTATGTGCATGTGTGGGCGGAGAGGCTTCTAATGCAAACCACTCCCTTGGTGTAATGATGCAAATTATCTTGATTAAGGCTTTAAATCATTTTTAAAAATTCCTAAGATTTAAAGAAGATAATATATTTATGATTTAAAGTATTTCCATAATATAAAAAATTTTGGAAATTTTTTACTATCATAGATATAGAAACCGAGTTTTACAGGTTATGTCGATCGAGGTTCTGACAGGACATCTATTTGAGGGAGTGCAATCCCCTAACTCAGTGTTAACGTGCTAGCCCCTTGTTAATGTATTAAATCAACTTGAAAAGTTCATTATCAACACTATTGTCGAGACTGGAGACAGCCATATGGAGGATATCCCAGCATATAGATTTGGAAGTGAAATCTTAACTGTTCGCTATCCCTTCAACTGTTTGGAGATTAATACTTCTGATTAATTCCATTCCCTTGATTGTGTCTAGATAGTAGGATGCACATGATAGCGTCTATATGCAATATCGGCTATATGAAAATGATAATATTAGACCGATATTTTATGGCATATTTCTAAAATATATAGATAAAACTAGCGATAAAGTTTATATATTGATAAAGAGTAAAAATGCAAAATGTAGTACTTATGTTTTCTTAAAGAAGTCGATAATGAACGGCTCCATGTTTCTTTTGGATGTGATAGAAAGGTCAGCACCGAGTATATTTTTCAACCGCACATCACCGTTATCATTTATACGATGTGAAAGATGATTTGAAAAAATAAAATTCGATAGGTACTACTATTATGAATCTACACTATTAATCCACCAGTTAAAATTATGCTACATCCACCCAACAATTACCTGCTCCACAGTCATGACCTTAACTACGTCCACACCACAATATGCACCCTTAATTACACCATCCTACAAACGTCCGCACCAGATTAACTCTCCTCCACTCTCTCTCCTTACTCAACCATATCCGACGGTCACCTTTAATGGATGTGCAGTACCCCCTCACATCCCGCTACGCAGAAACCCCTCCGTTCTCCGCCTTCCCCACGCCTCCTCCGCTCCCTCCGCCTCCCCTCTCCTCCACCCGTCCTTTTCACCACCAAACCCGCAACCCCTCTGCCATTCCACGCCGCCCTCAACACCATGTCCACCCCCGCCGTCTCCTCCACCGCCGCAGCCGCCTCGACCTCCCTCACCTCCGTCAGACGTTCCGATCATCGCCTTCATCCATAGTTCCCGCGAGCCTCCGTCGATATATTCCCTCCAAACTATTATCATCCTCCGCCCCCTCCCACTCTCCCCTTGTCCTTGTCTCCTCCATGGCCTCGCCCGCCGCCGCCGGTGAGGGGGCGTCCCGGAAGAAGTTGCTCATATTCGACGCCGAGGAGGATCTCGCGGCGTCGCTGGCCAAGTACACGGCGGAGCTGTCGGGGAAGTCCGCCGCCGAGAGGGGCTCCTTCACCGTCGTGCTCTCCGGCGGCTCTATCATCAAGGCCCTCAGGTTCTCGAACCTCCTCAAGATCGCACCTTTATTGGTTCTCGTAGGGTTTTAGATCGTATAAAAGTTTAACATTTGGGTTTCGCAGAAGTGGCGAGCATCCGTACTGGAGGCGGTGGACTGGAGCAAATGGCACGTGTTCTGGGTGGATGAGAGGGTGGTGCCCAAGGACAACTCGGATAGCAACTACAAGCTCGCCATGGATGGGTTGCTCTCAAAGGTACTCACATACGGAGTAGATTTAATTAATAACTTTTTCGGTGGTTGGAAGTTGGAATTTTGTTGTTCCGATGGATCTGAATATCTGATACAATGCTGAAATGGGATCGTGATGACTGATGATCCTTTGAGCGGTGGAAAATGAAAACGTGGAAATTTTGTGCAGATTATATACTGCTCTGCATGTTTTGTTGGACTTAGTAATTCCTTATGGCCTTGCCGATATTGGGACATTGACGAATATGTGCTGAGTAATTTTTGAAAAATGTGGAATAGGTTTATTAGCTTTAGTGGCACACATTATTATCAATTGAGTGACGCTGAGTTCACTTTCTGGAATTTTGATTAATCTTTCGGAAAAAAGAATATGTGTATGTACTCTATATATTTTCAACTCCCACACTTTATATGTGTTTGGTCGAATTCAACTTGAACCCATCTACTTGTGTAACACAGTTGTGCGTAGAAGTTGATATAACCATATCTGTATTCTCATCATAATTAGATGATGCATTCTGGTCATATATTGTCAATAAGAACCTTTTACCTTTGTTCTCCATCAACAGAATTGTACTCTGAAGTTTTTATCTGTATGTCTTTCAACAATATAGGTGCCAATTCCTGCTAGCCAAGTTTACGGCATTAATGATGCGCTATCAGCTGAGGGGGCTGCGGATGACTATAACAAGGGGATAATTTAATATGATGAGTCACATGATGTCCTCGATTTTGGAATAGTTGAGAGGTGACTGTAGTTTCATAGTTTAGGTTATTAATTTTTAGTTACTTTTATATATGGGGACATATTTGTTATGGACCATGGATGTAGGTGTTCCTGGCACCAAGTTTACCCTTTTCAATTTTGTTCTCTCAATGACAACTGTGGGCTAAACAGTTTTCTGGCACTTTTGGTTTTGGGTATCACTTATTGGGGTGACATGAAAGCAGGGACTAGGGAGAGAGGGCAAGAAAAAAGAGAGCTTTCACCGTATTTCTTCCTTTTGTTCTGAAACTGTCCTAAATTTTGTATCTCGTGTCCTCCATTTCACTGGTTTTGTGTATACTTGGCAATGATCTTTGTCTACACAAGCTAGGGGCAAATCTATACGAACACATCAAGAAAGAATGTGAAATACACATATCAGCAAAAATATCAGCATTAGTGGGTCAAAGTCCAGATTTGGTTGTATTTTTGTCTCTGGTGCAAAAAACATGGCAAGATTTTTGTGATCAAATGTTGATTATTCGTGGTATTGCTTTACTTCTTGATGTAAAATATGTCAAGAATGTTGCAAATATTTGTTCAGTATGGGATATGGGGTTGCAACTGTTCCGTAAGCATCTATCGCTGTCTCCGGAGATTGAACACAAAACTGTTACCGGTCTTCTAAGGTTGATTGAGAGCGAGAGGTATGCCTGCTCTTTAGGAATATGCACAGCATGCTATAATTTGTTAGTACTAACTGTAGTCCTGCACAATCAATTTTATGTTTGATTGGATCTGTCCATTTTAACTTAAAAACAACGTAAATCAATACTGATCAAATCGACAATAGACAGTTTCATATTCCCTAAAGCATTACAGTGGTATAATGTTTTTTGACTAATCCTAAGCATGATCTGACAATCCTATGTTCGATCTTTAACTCCTTTAACAATCCTTTGAAATTTCAATCCTGTGACCAATCTGGATCATGCTATTCCTGTTGGATTGTACAATGCTATGATCTGTCATGATTCTAACTACTATCATTGCAAGTGAAAAACATGAATACTTCATATTTGTATTTTTTTCCCACACCCCATCCTTAATGTCTTCTGAACTCTGTATTCTTTCGAATGTTGCAATACTTGATGATCCATATGTTGCTCAGTTTCAGCACCCTTCATATTAACAAATGTGTGATCTATTTGCTTAGAGCTATTTGATTGTGATCCAAATTCATACAGATATCTGTTTGGGTGGAGGTTCCAGATTTGTTACTGAATGTATTATGCCTTTCTCCACATATTAATGTGGAAAATTGTAGCCCATTTTCATATTCGATTCAATTGGGATTTTTGGAGATCTGCTTTTACTACTGATATTGTATCTGCTGAGTTGAGCAGGCAATAAAAAATGTACTTTATTCATCAGACTTAAAAAATGCAATGTATTGAATATTGTGTACCAAAGGGTAATTAGTAAAAAGTTCATTTCACTTGAGAAAATTGTGGTTATTGCATCTATTATATGCATACAGGGCTTTAATTATCTTGTGTGATATTGTAGCTCGTAGTCATAGTTTTTGTATCGGATCCATTTTATGTACTTGTAATTTTGAACATAAAGGATCAGTGTCATCTAATATTCATAGTTCTATTAACCAGAAAATTGTTTGCTCAATGGCTACCCTTGTTTCCTGATCAGGCTTGGTGAAGCAATAGATAGGACATTACTTAGTCATCTTCTGAAGATGTTTACTGCTCTTGGAATGTATTCTGAGAGTTTCGAAAAGCCCTTTCTCGAATGCACATCTTCAACATTGGTGAGATTCGTCATGAAAAATATTTCCATCTTTGTTCTTTGATAGCTTTGAACAAAATAGAATAAAAGGAAAAATGTTGAAGATGTATCTTAAAGACTGTAAAGGTCGGACATCAAGTATTTGTGAGTTATGGGGTAGTGTGAAGACTATCATCAAGACTCAAGAGTTATGTTCAGTTAAATATGTCTCTAGACTCTAAATGTAGGTTGTTGTGATGCCTGTGCAGTCAAAACACTTGAAACTCTGGTCATTAATATATGTAAAAGTATCTGGGCTGTCCATATGGAAATAGTGGCGTTAGATTGTCTTGAAAAAAATTCGCCCATGACATTATTGTTTTAAAACGATGTTATTATAAAGATTATGACCAAGGTATTGCATTAAAACTATGAAAAGTCGAAAACAATCTACTTTTTGAGAGAGCAGTTTATTATGTAGGACACCCTCCAGCGCTGCAAGAATTTGTTCAAAGCGATTGTTAGCACTGTGAGGTTTATTTTTGTATGCAGTGTCACAATGTGCCTGTAATTTTCTTTCCTGTTATAGTTAGTCTTTCCTTTCACGTCTTGCTAAACACTGCCATTGCTTGTTTTTCCATGTGTTGATGCTTGCTATTGCTTTAGCAAGGTGGGCTGTACACTACTCGTACACCATGTTTTATGTTGGTTTCCTGTCATGTTCCAATCAGTTGCAAGATCTGATAGACAGAAAGCATTTGTATCCGACCTCCTCGGATTAATATCTCGGTGCATATAAGCCCGTTTATTGTATATCAGCTGTGCAACTGAACATGGGTGTATGCATCTTCCAATTGTAAATATACCGATTCGTTGAGTGACAGTATCGCTTACTTGTGTTGCTCCTGTTCATTTCAGAAGTATGATTGTATTTGTATGAAACTGTACTATGTGAGCTTACAGTGTCATTATCAGCGCATGAAACGCGCGGTAATACTACGATATTACGTTCGCTTACCTTGTGAGATGCGTGGAGCGAGCATAATGGCGAGGACGGGTAATGTCTTGCCGTCCACTTTGTCAGCTGCGACCCAACCGCGGCAAAGCTCTTTACGGTATTTAATGCTATATCCAGAAATATTTTGCTACTCTATGTGATTCTGTATGGCGCACATGGAAGCACCTATTTGTGTTTCATTATATGCCAACATTGCATATATACGCCTTTTGGTTGGTCTTGTTTTTGTGAAGTCGCACTTTGTGACAATGGACCTCATCTTAATGTTATTTCATCACTTTAGCTTTACTCAACAAAGAGCACTCCACAATTTTTCAGAGTTACTTTCAAGGTTTCTAATCACTCTTTCGCTGCATTGTATTTAAAATAATATGCTTTCATTCAAAATGTTGAATTTGTTGTCAATGGAGTTTCCTCTCATTTTGAAGGTGCCCACTGTTCCCTTTGCAGTAATTTATATGTCTCACAAGTTGTCTTGCACTAAATTTTGAGTCTTGTTGAAGACGGCATATTTGTCGACCAAGAAGATGATCCATACATGGTCGATGATCATGAATTAAGCCGAATGAAGTTACCGCTATCAAGGATAAAGTGTCTACAAGAAAAAATTAGAACGAGCGTGCAAGTCAATACAAGGTATATTTCCTTGTCATTTTAATTTCTGTTATATGCGGTTCTACACTTGTACCTATCTGTTGTTAGTTAGTTAGAAGTCCTTCTCGGTGCTTGCTCTCCTTGAACCTATGTGAAATTGGTCCGATTTCCTGCATGCTTCCGGCTACACTTGTACTTATTTGTTGTTGGTTAGTTACGAGTCCTCCTTAGTGCTTGCTTTTCCTTCAACCTATGTGAAATCTGTCCATGTAAGGGCACTTTTCATCACTACTATTATGTTTTCCAATGAGCTGTAGTAAAGTTTCATGCCGTAATCCCCTCGTGCAGATCTTCACCGTTCCTCTCTGCTGCGTATTCAGAGTATGATATCATGATATGGTCAAGAATGGGTAAGCCTTTGCCACCCTTAACTATCGATTAACTGGTTATGATTGTGACGTGAAATAGGTAAAATGGTACCATTTACCCTTGAATGTAGTATGAAATGGGTGGAGTTGAAGATGGGGCAACTTGGAGTTCTTACCAACCCCAACTACAAAACTCTGCTCTTACGGATCACTTGGCGATGATAATCTGTGCAATCTGAAAAGTATTCGAAAAGAAAACTTACGACGGCAAGCCTCTTGGTGTCATTTGGGCTCGATTCCACGAGGTTAATATTCTATGATTAGTGACGGATTGTAATCGAGTTATTTGCTCATTACTCCGCCGCTTCCATATGCGATACTACAATGAAAAGAACAAAATCATGTTTGATGACCTCGGAAGGAATTTTGTCATGAATCCACAGAATGGTCTTGTGATCGGACCATTCAAGAAAGCCCATATGAGCAGAAACGGTGATCAAGAGCTGGTGATTACATGACCTGAACTTGCTGGTGATATACATAAGTGTTTTCCAGATTATATACATGGTGATATACAATTGCGTGAAACTTAAACTATGGAAAAAATATCGTCATTTGGTTGTTTTCATGTGCATCCCTGAAATGCCGCCGTGGCGTTAGCACGGGTACTATACTAGTTACTACTAATTCTCTTCCTGAGCCAACTGTAAGCCAGTAACAATGAATTAATTAAATGGCTAACAGTTGGCAAGAGGAAAAAACAGCTCTCATAACATCCTACTTATTTTGGCTTGAGCTTGTGACTTCTGACTTATCTTTTACTATTTATAAATTTCGTCTTTTTCTATCTTTTCGGTTTTTTGAGCTTTTTTGCCGTTTCTTTTTTCCCATATTTATTTGCATTATACGAGATGGGCTAACATAATTTTTATTTTTGTTTTTAAATTAATTATGCTAAATAATTCACCATCAGCTACAGTACAAAATAAGTCAGCTACAGTAAAAATAAGCCAGGCTTATCCATCTGCACCAAAGATGGTTGTATACTACACAAATTAAGGCACTCTTGTAATTTGCAACTTGTATGTTCGTGTGTCTAAAAAAATGTCTTTATTTTTTTGAGAACAAATGTTGGTGCGAAGTTCTAATTTTGGATTTGTTTCCTGTAAACTGGCGAAAATGTTGCTAACATCTATAACTTAAAAGGAGTTGACGGTGGTTTATCTACCACCACATTGGTGTGGATGATGAGGTGCCATACACCACCAAGGATGATGACGGAACGAAAGTGTTCACCACAGTGGTCGATGACTGGGATGTGGAGAATAGGGAGGTAGAGTAGACCGGCTTAGATAAGGTGTACACCACAGGAGGTGAAGAAGAACTGCGAAGTCGGTGGGGGTCAGGTGGGGCAGATCTGGAGCGGTGATCCCGGCAACGGTGAATCCGACTGCGTCAACCTTACGAATGGCCGATCCGGTGGCGGCGACCTTGGAGAAGGTGGATTCGGTGTGCCGACATTGAGGACGTCGGATCCAGCGACTGTGAACTAGGTCACCCCCGGATCCGGTGCCCTAAGCCGAGGAAGACAGTGGACCCAACGACCAGGGGCCACCATCTCTCGACGCACCCCAACCATGCTCACCTGCTGCGCCACTACCCACTGCTAGCCGTGGCACCACCACCCACCACTAGGCATCATGCTGCAACTGCCGCTATGCGCCACTGTTGGTGGGGAGAGAGAAAGTTGAGAACAAATTGGGGAGAATGAGAGAGGGAGATTAGATGGGTAGATATATAAGTGCAACATACTGAATTGTTTTGCTTTTTGTTTGGGATTAGAAGATGACATTTCACGATGGAATGCAAATATGCATAGCCACTTCACAATCGTTCTACTTGCTTTATTTGCCATTTTACTTGTCATGTCATTATTTATATCTGGGGTGTATTTTAGCTGGATTGGTAGAGATGAGCTCTTATTCGTAGTTTTGCAGAAGAATGCATTTAGACTTGCATTTTAAAAAGATTGTTATGGATGAGAATTAATTCAACTGCCTATCGAGAGTTTTCTTCACATGTTCCCGTACTGTCGCCCTCTTTTTAATGTTCATTACATGATTTGGGTCACGTTTAATGATATGTATCATATTTTTTAGAATCCCGTTGCAATGCACGGGCATCTTACTAGTGGTGTTAGTAGATGGCATTTGTACACGCCTCTTTTTTGCGTATCATATAGTTTAAAAAGTTGGGTTACATCGACTCCCACCCTCCCTTTTTTTTTGTTAAAGTACGTATTTACTTCTTACTTAAAAGCAGGCACGTATCTATTCAGCACGGAAAATTATAATCTACAATATTATTCGTTACATATTTTTTGTGACATAAAATTCTCATCAGAATTACTCCCACCATTTCATTATATTGCAGACTAAAAAAGCAATAAATCTAAAAATACTTAATAAGAAATAACTATTTATACGTCTATTAAATGACATACCAGAACCATTTAACCTCAACCAAAGTATTTAAATATGGGTAGAAAGAGAAAGATTTGCAATAACTATACTCTAGATTCTCTCAATAAACAAATATATTCAAATGTATACTCCAGAGGCCATTAACAAATATAGCGAAATGAAGGGATTATTAGCAATCGGAAAGAATTCTTTTAGTCACTGCTAATCAACTTTACTGTTTTATATATGGAATTATAAATTTAGTATGGGCAATTTAAAGCCCTATAGCATGGTTATACACAACTTATAAATGAAACCTTTTTTTCAACAGATTAATGTGAGATATCCTATCTGATGATTTCTGCGGTGCTTATGTGGTGAAAAGACAACGCCTCTCAGAATTTAAATTATTAATAAATAGCTATATATTTCAATAAAAGTGGGGCATAGTCCCACATAGAAAAATGTACTATCCAAACCTATAATGCTGGTGTGTACCTAATGTACAAAAAGGACTCATTTATTTTGCAACCTATTTTTATATTCCAAATATAAGCTATAAGCTAAGCGTGACATGCCCATCGTTGTTTTCAACATCATAAATTTTGAATACAGGAAAATTACAGGAAAACGTCACTTCGTTTTAAAGATCTAAATAGCAGGATGTCTACACCTAGGTGTGTTAGCCAATACTTCATCCGTCCAAATTTATAAGACGTTTTTTTAATGATCTTATCCATAAATATATAGCATATTTCATGTTTCAATATAAAATTAGTGTGATCCTCTCTTCATACTCCTAATAAAAATGCAATTTTATTTGTTCTTTTTATATACATGCATTGAATATAGTGCTTAGAGATAATAACTAGGGTAATCTAGCCATTTTCACTATCACTTTAGTCTACGTGCTAAGAGAAAATACGCCCTATAAACTTAGGCGTAGAGAATAATTAGTTATCTACATAGGATGCGAGATGATGTGGCAAAGAATTAAAAAAGAGAGAGGAAAGTAGTATCTTGTATGAGAGTACATAAACAATAAGGAAGGTTGTCAGACCCGGATTTTTCAATCCGAATCTTACTGTGTTTCACTGCACTAATCCCTGGATCAGTAGTTAGTGCGCACAGGTACATTGCTGAATCATTTCATACATCGCGTAATCATCCATTATATTACATAAACTGTAATGCACCACGTCGGGTGATAGTTTACAAAAGGGGCCGACTAGGCCAAATGTCATGACTACAAATACGCACAGCGGAAATACAGCAAAAGCAAACCCAATTCCACAGGCAAGCGGCCAGTAGGGTAATGTGTACAATATATGCCACCAGGGTCCCGGCAACATAAAGGTACACACGCCTAGGGTCTACTTGTCTATGCCTAACCGCCGAGGCCTACGCCTTAATTAGCGCCTTTGCTTCCGTTGATGTTGGCGGGGGCCTCCTCGTAGGCGTAGTGTTCTTGAACTCCTGTTTCTGAATTGTATCGCAAGAGCGAGAATGAGCACTCCGACCCCGTGCTCAGCAAGCCAACACATAGAATGCGATAATTTTACATGCATGGCTATCAAAGAATGGCTGGGGCTCATTTTATTTTGTGGGGAGTGCTTTTGAATACAATTATAGGAAAATTCCTGAGACCTAGCAATTTTGAACTCAAATATTTTGTTTATAAGGTAAGTTGATCTCATAGTTGACACAGATTCCATCCACCATTACATGGCATCTGCGCCATATGGCATCTTTCAGCGTTATAGCCGCTTAACGTACCATGGGGCGACTCCGGGACAATTCCAAACCAGGCGGTCCTTCGCCCTTCAAGTTTCCATTCCCAATTTCCAATTATTTTTAAATAGAACTATATCCGATTAAGTTCCCATGTGCGCCCATGACCGTAGGCACGGCTATTCGAATAGTTTTGACTCTGCGAGTTTGTACACTTTCACCACAAGAGACAATCAACTCGTTGCCCCACGATTCCTTAGGCGTGTGGTTGAGCGGACCATCACGGTGACTTTTCAAAGTATCTAGTCCTTTCTCCCATCTCACATTATGGGTGACCGCCCATTTGCGATGGGTCCCATCTGTCGCGCTGGATGTTTTCCCAGGACTCTAACGCAGCTCGGGCTCCTACTTCCCCATAGCGTTAGGAAAGCGGAAAACTTCACCCCCACTGGTGTCCCTTCGCCCCCTTGCCATAGCATAACCCCATCAATCCACTACCGGTGAGATGAGTCCGGGATTTCGATAAGTCTACTTAGCCAAGTTGTATTTCTGAGACTTGTGGTTGTCTTTTACACGGGTGACATGACAAGATTCAGTCCTTAAGGTTACGGATGGTTCTACCACATTTCACATTCTCGTGCATCCACCGCACCACATACCACCACCAAACCATTCCATCCGGTATTTAAGCAGTTTGGGATTTTTCAGAGGTAGTAAATAATATGTCCACCTACTACAGTCATTCCACCCCTGACTGTTCCCCAAACAATATCACATTTTTGTAAGTGTTGCTTTTGGGGCAGCAAGGTACCCCCGTTCTTATCTAGCAATACTAAGCCGCGGAATAATTATTTGGACTTACTGTAAAGCATATGATAATATGAATTTTTCTAGGGCGACAAGGGTCACATGTCCAAACATGGCAATGGATCTTTATTAACAAGTATTAAAATAGGTATCTAACTACCACTTTCTTAAAATGAACATATTTCATCACATAAAATAACAGCATGCATGTTCATAATTTAAAAGAAATTAACTTTGCAAATCATAGGTTCAGAAATGATCAAGGTGTTAACTCGCCTTGGTCACAGGGGTCGGTTTCTTGGTGATCTGGTGCTTCTTGTGCTGCTGCCTCGATATCTTCCTCTTGAGCCTCGTAGGCTATTTAATCGTACGGAATACCCCATTAAAAGAAAAACAACCAATCAATAAAATATCACCAGAAATTCAAATGAACTCAAAAAAATATGGTTCTGGTTCCATTAGATAGATCTTGAATTTAAACGAATTTAGAAATTTGTTTCATTCAATTCGGAGCTATAATGAAGAAGTTATAGCCAGTCAAAGTTCTCTGTTTTTAGTCAATCCAAAAATTACTAAATTCTGACATGTGGGCCCACTGTCGGCCTCTGATTCATTTTAATTTCCATTTTTATTTACTTTTCGGTTCTCTGTGCTACTGACATGTGGGTCCGGTTACTGTTCATGGGGTCCACATGTCAGCACGGTCCTTGCTTAGATGTCTCACTGACCGGTGGGGTCCAGTGATCACGGTGACTTCGAGAATCGATGGGTGACGGGTGGGGCCCACTGTCGATCAAGAAAATGGAGAAAACTCAACCCGCGCTGGAGCCGGAGGCTCGGCGTGCGCCGGGAGGCTGGGAGGAGAAGAGAACGCCGATAGCCAAGTGGCGGGAGGCTTTGCCTACCTTATATGGATGAGAAATCCTTTTGAAGGATGCCGACGATGGGGGGCGGGCGAGAGGAGTCGGGCGACGGTGGCCGCGACGAGGGGCTGTCGGGAGGTCGGTGAAGAGGTGAAATCGTTCCTCGTGCTGCGGTGAAGACAATGGTGCGATCGCCGGGCCGAGGAGGTCCGGAGATGGGTCGGCGAGCGCGGCGGCGACTTCGGAGTGGCTCGGTGGCGGCGATGTCGAGCGTCGGGAAGCTCGGGCGAGGCGGGGCGACTTCACGGTGCTCGTAGGTGGTGTGAGTGAGAGGAATCGGGTTTTAATGGCTCGGATCGAGAGATTGCGCGGGCGGCCGGAGTTGGGGACGATGGGGGCTCGCCGGCGTTTGAGTGGATGTGGGCTCGATTACCTGCTGTGGAACGAAGATGGCGATGTGTGGAACTCACGGGGGTCCACGGCCTTTTTATACACGCGCGGAGGGAAGCTGGCAACGGGCGGCGCCCGTGCGGTCGCGTCGGAGCTGGTGGCGGAGGCAGGTAGGGATGCAGGCGGTGATTAATGCCTGTCTATCGGTGAAGCTACGACGCGCAGCTACGCCCAGGGTGGTTGTCTCAGCGCTGCTGCCTCCTCTCCCCCTTTTGCCAGCGGAAACGGCAGCGGACCGAGCGGGGCGATGTGACGGAGCGGGGGAAAGCTGCGCGCGGTGGCGCCAAGTCAAGGGCGACGGGGGTCGCAGACTTTCCACCAAGGCGACGGGACGGCGTGGCAGGGGCGAGGCCGTGCATGCGCGCCACGGGGAGCAAGAGCTCTGCCCGTGGTGCCAGCGCGTCCGCGCGGGGGAGAAAAGGAGCGGGGAAGAAGAAGCTGACAGGGCAGGCCCATCGGTCAGCGGGAAAGGGGTGAGGGCAGCGCGATGGCGCGGATGAAGCCGCGTGGCGGGGAGGGTTGATCGGGCGGCCGACATGGTTAAGTGAGGGGAACGGAGGAGATCGGCCGAGGCGCGGGGAAGGGGGAAATCTCGGCCGTCCACGCGGCGAGCGGGGGTAAGGGGAAGGCGGAATCCGCCTGGCGACGTGGCTCAATCCCACCCGTCCAGGTGTCGGACGGAGGGCGGTGGATTTTCTGATTTCTTTTTGGATTTTAAGTTTTGCTTTTAGAAATTACCAGAAAATCCCAATAAGTCCGGAAAAATATGAAAATGCTTCCAAAAATTCTAGGAAAATTCTCAGAGGTTCCTGGTAATATTTTGGACTTAATAAAAATATTTCCAACTAAAGTTGGTATTTATTGTACTTACTTCCCTTATTTTCCGTGCCATTGTTTTTCCAAAAATAATACTCTATGCCCTAAATCCAATTTCTTTATATACTTTTATGGATCATCTTTTCAGATTCTTGTTTACAATTGTTTGTCTTTCTCTTTTATAAATTCTTTAATTTCTGGAACCTTAACCAAATTCAGAAAAGCATCGAAAAATCCAAATCCAAATGGAATACATTGCAAAAGTAATCCAAAATCCCCTCATTTTCTAATCCCAATTTTTGGGATGTTACAAACCTACCCCCCTTACAAAAATCTCGACCCCGAGATTTGATTTAACTGGTGAACAAGTCGGGGTAATCTCTTCGTAGCTGGTCTTCACGCTCCCAGGTAGCTTCTTTCTTGGAGTGATGGCTCCATTGTACCCGGCACATGCGAATGATTTGGGTTCGCGTTTTCTTTTCCACGGTATCCAAGATCTTGATCGGGCGCTCCTTGTAGGTTAGGTCTTCCTCAATCTCGATTGCCTCCAATGGAGCTTGATCCTCAGGTACTCGTAGACACTTCTTCAGTTGGGACACATGGAAGACGTCGTGTATGTCTGATAGATTCGGAGGGAGGGCAAGCTGGTAGGCAACTTCCCCCTTTTTAGACACAATTGGGAATGGTCCAACATATCGTGGGGTAAGCTTGCCTTTGACCTTGAATCGTCTAACTCCTCGCAAGGGTGACACCTTCAGATAAACATGATCTCCCACTTCAAAACTTAGTGGCCTTCTTCTCTTGTCTGCATAACTTTTCTGCCTGGACTGGGCTGCTTGCAGTCGATCTCTAATTAGGCGAACCTTTTCTTCAGCCTGCCTTAAAGTGTCTGGCCCAAAAACATAGTTTTCTCCTACTTCTGACCAGTTTAGAGGAGTTCGACACTTTCTGCCATACAATGCTTCAAATGGCGACATCTGAAGACTGGCTTGATAACTATTGTTATAGGCGAATTCAGCATAGGGTAAGCATCTATCCCAATCCTTGGAAAAATCCAAGGCGCAAGCCCGAAGCATGTCTTCTAATATCTGGTTTACTCTCTCTGTTTGACCATCTGTCTGGGGGTGGTAGGCGGTGCTGAAATCCAAATGGGTGCCCAGAGCTTCATGTAAACTAGCCCAGAAATGTGAGGTAAATTGGGAACCTCGATCCGAGACTATCCGCTTTGGTATGCCGTGTAAGCATACAATGCGTGACATGTACAGCTCTGCCAATTTATCTCCCTTGTAGGTTGTCTTGACTGGGATAAAGTGTGCCACTTTAGTCAGCCTGTCAATTATGACCCATACGGAGTCATATCCTGATTTGGTTCGTGGAAGTCCTGTGATAAAGTCCATCCCGACTTCTTCCCACTTCCACTGGGGTATTTTCAATGGTTGTAGTAGTCCTGCTGGCCTCTGATGTTCTGCTTTCACTTTCTGACACACATCACAACAGGCTACATGTTCAGCTATGTCTCTCTTCATACGGGGCCACCAGCAAAATTGTTTCATGTCTTGATACATCTTGGTGCTCCCGGGGTGGAGGGAATAGGGAGAGCTATGAGCTTCTCTCAGTATCAGATTCTTAAGATCCTTTCGATGTGGGACCACGATACGTGTTCCGTATCGTAGAGTACCCTCATGGTCAATGTTTATGTTGGGTGCCTTCCCTTCTTCCCTTAATCTTTTCCATTTCGAAATAGCTGGATCATCTTGCTGTGCCGTCATAATCATTTCTTCTATACTTGATTGGATTTCCATGGTGGCTAGAGTGCCTGGCCCCACTATTTCCAAATTCAAGGCCTGCAGTTCCTTATATAGCTCGGGTTGATGTTCCTGGACCATGAGATTATTGCAATAGGCCTTACGGCTTAAAGCATCCGCTACAACATTAGCCTTCCCTGGGTGGTAATGGACGCTCAGATCATAGTCCTTAATCAACTCCAACCATCTCCTCTGCCTCAAGTTGAGGTGTGACTGGGTGAAGAAATATTTAAGGCTCTGGTGGTCCGTGTATATGTCACAGTGATTACCTATCAGATAATGCCTCCAAATCTTCAATGCATGCACTACTGAGGCCAACTCCAGGTCATGAGTTGGGTAGTTGGCTTCATGAGGGCGAAGCTGTCTGGACGCATATGCCACTACCTTGCCTTCCTGCATTAGTACACATCCAAGCCCTTGATGTGAGGCATCACAGTATACCTCAAAATCCTTGCGTACATCAGGCAGGGTTAGCACAGGCGTGGTAGTCAATCTCTTCTTCAATTCTTGGAAACTTCCTTCACATGCCTCGGACCATTCAAACTTCCTCTCCTTCTTGAGTAGTTGAGTCATTGGCCTGGCGATCCGAGAGAATCCTTCTATGAATCTCCGATAGTACCCAGCCAATCCGAGAAAGCTTCTCACTTCAGTGACGGAAGCTGGCCGCTGCCACTCTATGACTGCTGCTATTTTGGCGAGATCAACAGATACTCCTCCTGCTGACACTATGTGTCCCAAGAAACTAATGTCATGCAGCCAGAATTCACACTTGCTAAATTTTGCATATAATTGATGCTCCTTTAGCCTTTCCAACACAGTAGCAGATGTTCGCATGCTCTTCAAACATTCTTGGAGTATATAAGGATGTCGTCAATAAAGACCACGACAAACTTGTCCAAATACTCCATGAATACTTTGTTCATCAGGTTCATGAAGTAGGCTGGGGCATTGGTTAACCCAAAAGACATGACTGTAAACTCATACAGCCCATATCTAGTGGTGAAAGCCGTCTTAGGTATATCTTCAGCTCTAATCTTCAGTTGATGATAGCCCGATCTTAGGTCTATTTTGGAGAATACCGTGGCTCCACCAAGTTGATCGAATAAATCATCAATCCTGGGGAGTGGGTATTTGTTCTTGATGGTTACCTCATTTAGGGCCCTGTAATCCACACACATCCGCGTGGTGCCATCTTTCTTCTTTACAAATAATATTGGAGATCCCCAAGGTGAGGAACTCGGCCTAATGAACCCCTTATCCTGCAACTCATATAGTTGCTTCTTTAATTCTTCTAACTCATCCACCGTCATCCGGTATGGTCTCTTGGATACGGGTGCAGCACCGGGCTTTAGGTTGATGACAAATTCCAAATCTCTGTCTGGTGGCATGCCTGGTAACTCCTCGGGAAATACTTCAGGGTAGTCTTGTACCACAATCATTCCTTCTAACGGCACCTCTTCACAATAATAGATTTCCCGACCCCAGCGGTACGGGCGATCCACCTTCACTTCTATTGTTAACCCAGGACACTTGGTCAAATTGACTTTCCTAGTGGCACAGCTTATGACCCCTTGATACTTTGCGAGCCAATCCATCCCCAGTATAATGTCCAGAGTTTGGGAGGGTAAAACTATTAGATCAGCTAAGAAGTCCCACCCTTCCATAGTAATTGCTACCCCAGGACACACTAAGGTGGTAGTAATTGGTCCAGCTGGTGAATTAAGAACTACTGGCTTCTTTAGAGTATATACTGGTAATCCCAACTTGTTGGCATACCCCTTAGATATAAATGAATGGGAAGCTCCTGAATCAAACAATACTTGTGCTGGTATGGTTTTAACAGAGAACGTACCCATAAGGACTCAATGCCTCCTTAGCTTCTTCGGCAGTGATGTGGTTGACTCGACCACGGTTTGGGGCTGATGCACTTTTGCTGCCTTGTGAGCTTTGATGCCCTTTGTTGAGTGCTGAAGCTTGACTGCGGGCTGGAGCATTCTGCTTGTTAGGGCATCTATTGGCATAGTGCCCTTTTTCCCGCAGTATAACGATTCTTGTTAGTCGGGTTAATACCGAGGTACGATCCTCCTGTGCGCGGAGCTTGATATGAATTTCCCCCCGGTCGAGGAGCTGATGCTGACGCACTGGGTTGAGTAGTCCTCGGGGTTGAGGAATTACCCAAGAGCTTCTGAATGAACCTTCCTTGGGGGTGCTGAGCCGATAGCTTTCGCTTGCGGCTGGCCTCCAGGTTCTTCTTCTCATTTTCCAGAATCAGTGCCTTATTCACCAGTTGATGAAAGCTGGTGAAATCTTGAGTGATCAGCTGAACTCGTAGCTCCTCGTTCATCCCTTCAAAGAATCATCAATCTTTTCTTCTTCGTCCTCCACATCCTTTGGGGCATATCGGGCCAATTGTGTGAATTTGGTAAGGCACTCATTTATTGACCTATTCCCCTGCTTGAGTGTGCGAAACTCGTTCTTCTTCATTCGTATTACTCCGGTTGGAACGAAGTTAGCCTTGAAAGCGGTCTTAAATTCCTCCCAAGGAACTGCTTCTGTGCTGGTTTCTGTGGTGGCATCCTCCTGGCCCCTGGCGGCCAAGTAATTCTCCCACCAAGCTGCTGCGGCGCCCTGCAGCTGGTGTGCAGCGAACATGACTTTGTCTTCCTCTGCGCATTTAATTAGGCGTAGCTTTCTCTCAATATCTCGAAGCCAGTCCTCGGCTTCCAGTGGTTCTTCTGCCGATGTAAATGTGATTGGCCTTGTCCTCTGGAAATCTCCCAAGTCAGCTCTATGCCCTCCTGAGCTTCCCTGCTGTCCCGCATATATGGCTTGCAAAATCTGAGTTTGTTGTGCCATAACTTGGGCCATTGTAGGGTGTTCCGAAGGGTTTGGAAGGTTGTCATTTCCCTGGTCTTGAGCTCTACCTTGGTCTTCAGGCAGATCCCCGCGATTTGAGTCTACCTCGGCTGGGTTTGTATTAGTCTGAGCCCTGGTAGTCCTTCGGCTGGCCATCTGCAGTGGTAGCTTTATACTCAATGCTAGTTCTATATATAGGAGAAAACAAGGGGTGCCAACCCATACAAGAGAAAGCAGTAAAACCATGACGAGGCAATTTCTAACATAAGGCCGATATCCAGCCATTCACTTAAACATATCAACAATTACATAGCCAGCTTTTATGCTGGGCTTACAATTACATCATAATAATTAAAGTTCATAGGTCCGCAACTACGAAATAAAAAGGACGGATACATCAACTAAGATACATGAATTTAGTACTTGCAACACACACTGCAAGTACATCGCGATCCCATCTACTCCTCCAGATACCCGTAGCCAGATGGGCTATAGTGCGGGGACCTGGAACGGGAGCGGCTCCCACTGAACTCCGACGGATCGGAGTCATCGGCGTCCGAGGGCGCGCGTGGGGGGCTACGGCTCTGGGGAGGCTCTCCCCCCCGAGGTGCAGCCCGGGGAACCGGAGGCCGCGTGCTCTTACGCGCGGTCATCCGAGTGCGGGGTCCGGATCCTGGTGGTGGTGGTGCTGGAGCTGCTGCAGGGTGGAGGCCCGTCGAGCCGAGCTTGAGGGCGGTCACTTCGCCGGGCTGCGCCAAGGCTCGCCGCTCTTGGCGAAGCTGCTCAGTAGCGCCACCGAGCCGTGCCCGTGGTAAGGCGCCGTCGAAGAAGGGTGATCTCCTCCAAGGCTGCGGTGTGGGCTGCGCCCATAGCCCTCGTGAGAGTGACCTGGTGTGTTAGCGCAGGGTCGTCCTCATCAACCGGCAGGTTCGTCTCATTGTACCGCGCACCATCCCGGCGCGACGGGTAGAAACGATAGGGCGGCGGTGAATGGCCGTCTCATATATGTCACGCCAGCCGCGCGCGCGAGCGCGCGCGCGTCTGGATCGCGTCGCCCTGGTACTCCTTCGATGTTCCGTGGTAAAGACATGAGGCTGTTCTTGTTCGCTTTTTGGGTAGATGTAGACCTGCATGGTCCAAGATTCATCTTCTCCTATGGTAGCCTTCAGTCCACGGTAGATAGGTTGCTCGTCGTAGCCCATGTAATGTAGAAGCTATGTAAGATGCTTGCGAACTCATTTTCATAGACACCGTGGCCCAAATAATCCCAGTCCCCTTCATATCCCGTTCTCGCCATCCAGTAAATGTTATGGTTCCAATGTTAGTACTTTTCCAAAATGTAATGAAAAATAGAGTAAAGCGATTCTAGGAAGGATACGAGTAAGAACATTATACTATGATTTTGGAAATTATTTTCTTGCTTTCATAAGTATTGTATTCCTAGGCCATCCTAATTTTTCCATCCTAAGGCTTTACCCTACGGTCGTATGCTCTGATACCAGCTCTGTCAGACCCGGATTTTTCAATCCGAATCTTATCATGTTTCATCGCACTAATCCGGATCGTAGTTAGTGCGCACAGTACATTGCTGAATCATTTCATACATCGCGTAATCATCCATTATATTACATAAACTGTAATGCACCACGTCGGGTGATAGTTTACAAAAGGGGCCGACTAGGCCAAATGTCATGACTGCAAATACGCACAGCGGAAATACAGCAAAAGCAAACCCAAATCCACAGGCAAGCGGCCAGTAGGGTAATGTGTACAATATATGCCACCAGGGTCCCGGCAACATAAAGGTACACACGCCTAGGGTCTACTTGTCTATGCCTAACCGCCGAGGCCTACGCCTTAATTAGCGCCTTTGCTTCCGTTGATGTTGGCGGGGGCCTCCTCATAGGCGTAGTGTTCTTGAACTCCTGTTTCTGAATTGTATCGCAAGAGCGAGAATGAGCACTCCGACCCCGTGCTCAGCAAGCCAACACATAGAATGCGATAATTTTACATGCATGGCTATCAAAGAATGGCTGGGGCTCATTTTATTTTGCGGGGAGTGCTTTTGAATACAATTATAGGAAAATTCCTGAGACCTAGCAATTTTGAACTCAAATATTTTGTTTATAAGGTAAGTTGATCTCATAGTTGACACAGATTCCATCCACCATTACATGGCATCTGCGCCATATGGCATCTTTCAGCGTTATAGCCGCTTAACGTACCACTGGGACGACTCCCAGGACAATTCCAAACCAGGGCAGTCCTTCGCCCTTCAAGTTTCCATTCCCAATTTCCAATTATTTTTAAATAGAACTATATCCAGTTAAGTTCCATATGTTCGCCCATGACCGTAGGCACGGCTATTCGAATAGTTTTGACTCTGCAGAGTTTGTACACTTTCACCACAAGAGACAATCAACTCGTTGCCCACACGATTCCTTAGACGTGTGGTTGAGCGACCATCACAGTTGACTTTTCAAAGTATCTAGTCCTTTCTCCCATCTCACATTATGGGTGACCGCCCATTTGCGATGGGTCCCATCTGTCTGCGCTGGATGTTTTCCCCGGACTCTAACGCAGCTCGGGCTCCTACTTCCCGCAACGTTAGGAAAGCGGAAAACTTCACCCCCATGGTGTCCCTTCGCCCCTTGCCATAGCATAACCCCATCAATCCACTACCGGTGAGATGAGTCCGGATTTCGATAAGTCTACTTAGCCAAGTTGTATTTACAGACTTGTGGTTGTACTGTTTACACGGCCGACATGACAAGATTCAGTCCTTAAGGTTACCCGGATGGTTCTACCACATTTCACATTCTCGTGCATCCACCGCACCACATACCCACCACCAAACCATTCCATCCAGTATTTAAGCAGTTTGGGATTTTTCAGAGGTAGTAAATAATATGTCCACCTACTACGGTCATTCCACCCGACTGCTCCCCAAACAATATCACATTTTTGTAAGTGTTGCTTTTGGGGCAGCAAGGTACCCCCGTTCTTATCTAGCAATACTAAGCCGCGGAATAATTATTTGGACTTACTGTAAAGCATATGATAATATGAATTTTTCTAGGGCGACAAGGGTCACATGTCCAAACATGGCAATGGATCTTTATTAACAAGTATTAAAATAGGTATCTAACTACCACTTTCTTAAAATGAACATATTTCATCACATAAAATAACAGCATGCATGTTCATAATTTAAAAGAAATTAACTTTGCAAATCATAGGTTCAGAAATGATCAAGGTGTTAACTCGCCTTGGTCACAGGGGTCGGTTTCTTGGTGATCTGGTGCTTCTTGTGCTGCTGCCTCGATATCTTCCTCTTGAGCCTCGTAGGCTATTTAATCGCATTTGAATACCCCATTAAAAGAAAAACAACCAATCAATAAAATATCACCAGAAATTCAAATGAACTCAAAAAATATGGTTCTGGTTCCATTAGATAGATCTTGAATTTAAACGAATTTAGAAATTTGTTTCATTCAATTCGAGCTATAATGAAGAAGTTATAGCGATCAAAGTTCTCTGCTTTTAGTCAATCCAAAATTACTAAATTCGACATGTGGGGCCCCTGTCGGCCTCTGATTCATTTTAATTTCCATTTTTATTTACTTTTCGGTTCTCTGTGCTGCTGACATGTGGGTCCGGTTACTGTTCATGGGGTCCACATGTCAGCACGGTCCTTGCTTAGATGTCTCACTGACCGGTGGGGTCCAGTGGTCACGGTGACTCAGAATGCGATGGGCGACAGTGGGGCCCACCTGTCGATCAAGAAAATGGAGAAAACTCAACCCGCTGCATGGAGCCGGAGGCTCGGCGCCGCGCCGGGAGCCGGGAGGAGAAGAGAACGCTGATAGCCAAGTGAGCGGGGAGGCTTTGCCTACCTTATATGGATGAGAAATCCTTTTGAAGGATGCCGACGATGGGGCTAGGCAGAGGAGTCGGGGCGACGGTGGCCGGCGACGAGGGGCTGTCGGGGAGGTCCGGTGAAGAGGTGAAATGCGTTCCTCGTGCTGCAGTGAAGACAATGGTGCAGTCGCCCGGGGCCGAGGAGGTCCGGAGATGGGTCGGCGGCGAGCGGCCGCGGCGACTCGGAGTGGCTCTCGGTGACGGCGATGTACGGGCGTCGGGAAGCTCGGGCGAGGCCGGGGACGACTTCACGGTGCTCCGTAGGTGGTGTGAGTGAGAGGAATCGGGTTTTAATGGCTCGGATCGAGAGATTGCGCGGCGGCCGAGTTGGGGACGATGGGGCTCGCCGGCGCTTGAGTGGATGTGGGCTCGACACTGCGTGGAACGAAGATGGCGATGTGTGGAACTCACGGGGTCCACGGCCTTTTATACACGCGCGGAAGGAAGCTGGCAACGGGCGGCGCCCGTGCGGTCGCGTCGGAGCTGGTGGCGGAGGCAGGTAGGGATGCAGGCGGTGATTAATGCCTGTCTATCGGTGAAGCTACGACGCGCGCCTACGCCTGTGGTGGTTGTCTCAGCCGCTGCGCCCTCTCCCCTTTTGCCGGAAACGGCAGCGGACCGAGCGGGGCGATGTGACGGAGCGGGGGAAAGCTGCGCGCGGTGGCGCCAAGTCAAGGGCGACGGGGGTCGCAGACTTTCCACCAAGGCGACGGGACGGCGCGGCAGGGGCGAGGCCGTGCATGCGCGCCACGGGGAGCAAGAGCTCTGCCCGTGGTGCCAGCGCGTCCGCGCGGGGGAGAAAAGGAGCGGGGAAGAAGAAGCTGACAGGGCGGGCCCATCGGTCAACGGGAAAGGGGTGAGGGCAGCGCGATGGCGCGGATGAAGCCGCGTGGCGGGGAGGGTTGATCGGGCGGTCGACGTGGTTAAGTGAGGGGAACGGAGGAGATCGGCCGAGGCGCGGGGAAGGGGGAAATCTCGGCCGTCCACGCGGCGAGCGGGGGTAAGGGGAAGGCGGAATCCGCCTGGCGACGTGGCTCAATCCCACCCGTCCAGGTGTCGGACGGAGGGCGGTGGATTTTCTGATTTCTTTTTGGATTTTAAGTTTTGCTTTTAGAAATTACCAGAAAATCCCAATAAGTCCGGAAAAATATGAAAATGCTTCCAAAAATTCTAGGAAAATTCTCAGAGGTTCCTGGTAATATTCTGGACTTAATAAAAATATTTCCAACTAAAGTTGGTATTTATTGTACTTACTTCCCTTATTTTCCATGCCATTGTTTTTCCAAAAATAATACTCTATGCCCTAAATCCAATTTCTTTATATACTTTTATGGATCATCTTTTCAGATTCTTGTTTACAATTGTTTGTCTTTCTCTTTTAAAAATTCTTTAATTTCTGGAACCTTAACCAAATTCAGAAAAGCATCGAAAAATCCAAATCCAAATGGAATACATTGCAAAAGTAATCCAAAATCCCCTCATTTTCTAATACCAATTTTTGGGATGTTACAAAGGTATAGTTAAAACATGCGTCGGGGATGAGGATTGTGTCTACCACATTAAATATGCGGGACCAGTAAGGAAGAAAAGAGGAGATAGAAAGATAGGAGAATGTGTAAATTTATTAATTTAGCCTACTGATAGATATTTTTTTATTGAGGGAGTTATATGTGTAGTTGTTTTTAAGTGATATAGAAAACATTAGACATAGCAAAATAATGTATTGCATTGGAATGCCCTCTGTGAGGGAGGTCACCGGCAGCCGCGTGGTCGTGGACAAATCTATGGCTGGTGTGCAGTTAAGCCAAAGATCTATATTGGCCCACATGTAGCATTCTAGCATCTTTGTAGAAGACGCCACGAAAATTTGACGCATTTATTATCATATCCGTCCACGCCGCTGACAGGACTGGAAGTATGAACTCCTCTTAGAACATGTGCTGGTCAAATATTTATAGGTTTAACTATTAACATATAAAGAATTACTAAGAGTGATAGCATCAAATTAGTGTTACTAGATTCGTTATGAAATATACTTTGGTAATGTATAATTATTTTTATTTAAAGAAATATATTTGTATTGAAATTGATGGTCAAAGTCTCGTATTGTAAACCTTGTCAATGTCTAAAACTACTTACGTTTAGAATAAGAGTAGTAGAACTGTAGAACTCAACCGGCACTTTGCTTTACCTACCTCGGTTAAGGCTTTAAGCTAGGTTGAACCCAGCATGGACGTATGGACTTGTGCTATAGGCTTCGATTGGCTTGCCTCGTACTCACAAAGGGATATTACACACATCGGTATTCCACAAAAGGAGCACTTATTTAAATAACCGCATATTAAATTTCTAAAAGAATATATTTTTAGAGCTAGGCCTCATATTACTAACTACTGCAAAAAAAAAATCATTCTATTACTCCTTTGGCACAGTTTGGTGTAATTATTATATTAAGTCTTGTGCTAAACTTCGAATCCCGCCAGGTAAGACAATTTTTACCGATTCTAGTACAATTCGTAGTGGAGAAAAGTCAACACAATACCAAACTAATCCATCGTTCTTAATTTTACGAAGCATTTCTCTATCTTTAACCCATCGCCTGCAGCGGCATGTGCCTCAGCGCCTTATTCTGGCTTAATTTTACAAATTGGTTCCTGCGAGTAACAAGACAACTAAACATAAGTTAAACATTTCTCGTACGTGTGCATGGATGATAAATCATTCAATGCATGCTTGAATGCAGTTAACGCTCACTAAGTGCATTCCCCATTATGTCTCAGTTCTTCGATGCTAATGGCTTCCCATGTCCCTTGAGGAGGAATCCGTCTGATCACCTCTTAAGGATGATAAACATAGACTTTGAGGTACATACATGATCTTGAGGTTGTATTTGTTTATCGAAGAATATATCCATTTATGCTAGCAGATGAAAGTCGAAGGCATTCGATCACCATGTACACCATTGACATGATCATGTTTGAATAGGAGAGCGAGGAAGGATCTACTCTTAAGTCGCCACGCGCTGCTGAAGTAATCCAAACTTTAGTGGTTTCTCTCAGATCTTTTAATAGTTTAAGAACCGAAAAGGAAGCCAGTGCAATGGTTCAGCAGGTTTTTTCTCTAATTTGGAACAAGCTTGTGTACAACTGATAGGATTTTAGAAATTCACCAGTCGCGCGTTTTTATATTCTAATTTTGACAGGGCATCATTTTACAGGGTACTTCCCTAATTCGGCGAAGGCAAGCTACATTTTTTACCAAATCAGTTGTGCTAACCAAGAGATCAATCGTTAACATGCACAGAGACATGGGCTATTATTGGTTGCGATTTGCTATATACATTGCTATTTGTCTAAGCATTGGCACCATTTTCTTCAATGTTGGTTACAGTTTTGCATCAATCCAGGTAAGTGATCTTAAATCTATATGACTAAGCAGTGTAAAATATGAGTAGGTAATGCTATAGAACCATTTGTCGAGCATTTCAGGCAAGAGCATCCATGCTTATGTTTACGTCAACCCTGCTGACAATGATGTCAATTGGAGGATTCCCATCGTTTGTTGAGGATATGAAGGTAGAAATTTTACTTTTTTAGGAAAAATATCTGCACATTTTTCCAAACAATTTTGTTGCTAATGACTCATTTGCCCAATTTAGATATTTCGGAAAGAGCGGCTTAGTGGACATTACGGTGCCACTGCATTTGTAATATCTAACACGCTCTCGTCGACTCCATACTTGGGCCTCATCTCTATAATACCTGGTGCAATAGCCTATTATCTTACCGGCCTTCAAAGAGGAACAGACCACTTTGTCTACTTCGCTGAAATTTTGTGGGCAAGCACAATGTTGGTAGAGGGTCTGATGATGATTGTTGCTGCAATTGTGCCCGATTTTCTCCTGGGTATCATCACGAGTTCTGGACTACAAGGGATACTAATGCTCAATGCTGGTTTCTTCCGGCTTCCAAGTGACCTCCCAAAACCTGTGTGGAGGTACCCAACTTACTTCATCTCCTACCACAAATATGCAGCTCAAGGACTGTACAAGAATGAGTTCTTGGGTTTAGTATTTGAAGATTTAGGAGGTGGAGGACTCACAATTGATGGTGAATACATCCTAAAGAACTATTTACAAGTGGAGTTCGGTTACTCTAAGTGGGTGGATCTTGCGATATTACTTGCAATGGTCGTGATCTATAGGGTGCTTTTCCTAGTTATTATAAAGGTTTCCGAGATTGCAAAACCCAGGATAAAATGTCTAACACTAAAATTGTAGCGATGTTTTCTTTTCCCTGTAAAAGTATATGTTAGCTGTTACTTGTTACTGAGTTAATGGCGCACGTAGAAGTTAACTCAGTTGTAAGTGATTCGCTCTAGAGTTAATCATTGGGATGCTTGTATTAATTTAATATTTTATAAATTCTTGAATAATCAATATATCCCTTGAATAAACTATTTTCGTTGAGCAGTAAGTATTGACTTTACTGGTGAAACGTTTTGTTTACTTGATCATATTTAGGCACTGATCAACTCGGCTTCAGCTTCTGGCTTCTGGCTTATTTTTCATTATTCATAAGTTTCGTTTTTTCTGAACTTTTCGCTTTTTGTTGAGCTTTTTTGCCGGTTCTTTTTTCCCCGTATTTGTTTGTATTATACGTAATGGGCTAACATATTTTTTATATTTTTAATTTTTTTAAATTTAATTATGCTAAATAAGCGTCTATCAGCTACAGTGCTTTTTTCAGTCAGCTACAGTATTTTCAGCCATGAGCTTTTCAGCCGAACCGATCACCACCTTATTCTCAACTATCACTGGAATTAGACAACCGCCATGAATCAAGCCAGTCCAACGCGTCAAAGACATGTGAATGCATCCAGAGGCTGTCACCTGTGAATTTGTTTACGAATAACCTACTTTTTATTCGAAATAACAGAAATATACCCTGCCAAAATTATTTTACAAAAATAGGATCCAGTGTCTAACCGTAGGGCGACTGAAGCGTACCGCCCAATGGCCAAGCGACACGTAAGCAATCCGCTAGCCGTTGGGCGAATCATTGCAGTCATTGAACGGTCGGGCGATTGCAATTGTTGTCGCCCAACGGTTAGGCAACTGCGCTTCCAGTCGCCGAAGGGTTAGGCGACTGGAAGCACAGATAAAAGGACCACACAACTGAGCGGCCGAGGTTGCTTAACCGCGCGGTGAACAGAAGCGCAGAAGAGAAAAGGAGACGGCAGAGGAGAGGAGAAGGAGAGGAAAGAAAAGAGAGGAGAGGAGAAGGAGAGGAAAGAAAAGAGAGGAGAGGGAGGAGGGGAGGAGAGGAGAGGAAGCGATTCCTGTGAGGTAATTTTTTTATGTATTTTAAATGTTGTATATGCAGTAGATATTTTGTTTAGTGTTAGTCTGAGTAGAAAATTGTAAATGTAGACAAAAATAGTTCAACTTTGATATAGAAAATTTAGTCAATTTAGTTTTAGAAAATTAGTAGCCGTCGTATCTTGTACTTATGTGTAATGTAATGAACATGTTGTACAAAATTAGTATCATTAGCAAATTGGCATGCGTACAAAATTATAGTTGTAGAAAATTCAATCGACGTTACGTAGAAATTAATCGTTTGTAGAAATTTGTAGTTATTACAAATTTTAGTCAATATTTTTGTAAGAATTTCATAATTTGCTATGTAAAAAACAATAATGCGTAATATTTATGATTAATTACGAATGAATGTAATGTCGTTAGTATGTTGGAAAAACATGTGTACCATTGTAACTGGTATATAGACATTTAAATTGATATGCCACGTAAATTGCCGAAACCAATAGGAATTATTTGCAGTAGGGGACAATTTGAGTAGCGATAAAAGTGCGGCGTCGGTGTGCGGGCTGCCGATAGGAAGTTAATACTACGAAGTTTGTGTAGTTGGTTACGACAAGTGAACGATCAGTGAAATATGAATTACAGTACATTAGTACTTTCGTAGTATGCGATGCGACTTGAAATGTTGCAAAATTGAATAATATATGCAAGCAGACATCAGTAATGCCGATACCCACTACATTGGGAGTGCATTATGGTGCTAGAACCGTTCGTGAAGGTTCAAATGGTGTATACTTGAGTGGTTTTGTGCAAGCCACTCTAGTACACTCGGACGGTGAGAATGCTCAAATATCAGATGTGATGCATTGGTTTACCCACATTTTTTCATTGGACCCTAAAGTGTGCTGTGTCGTCATACAAGGGCTTTGGAGCTAATGTGATGATGGCCCGATCTTCCGAAAGGTACTGATAAGTCGATTGTGGAGAACTCGACGTTGATGATCCAAAGGCTCCGACCAAAACAGATCGAACCCCTCGCAATCACTACACCACTGCTCCCTTGGTTATCAACCGTGCCGAACACGGTTGACCTCGCCAAGAAGCCTATCTCCTGCAAGCGAATCAAGAACACAAGTAAGAGAGTCCAAGATGCAATCTGAAATTGTATTGCGAATAAAGATTAAGTTCATAGGTTGGGGTTCATCAATCAAACATGCGGTGAAACTGCTAATCAGAATAATCTCTTAAGAAAAACCCAAGAAAAACTAAAGGGGTGCGACCTCCTTAAATAAGGAAGGGGAGAGCCGCACTTATCTAATGAAAAAAGTATGGTACTATTTATGATTACTGTTCATGTGGACGTGGTACTGTTCATGTGAACAGTACCGCCCCAAATAATCTAAGTTACAAGGCCCTCGGCCCACTTTGTCTCAGACTGGAAAAGTGATGTGACTTGTTTCACAGTTTTTGATCTGCTCAGAAGGATTTTGAAGGTAAGACTAGATCCATCTGAAAGTAGACTCTAAGAGCTTTTCAACGAGTACTCACGAGCCTTGAGAAACCTTCTGGATCAAAAGTTATGGCCATTTGAAGTTGGCTTGTCAAGCTGAATCCGAATTGATCTAGAGGCCGAATTGGATTCCAAAACCTATCCAACTTGAACCCTTGCTTCAATTGGTTCCAAAGTGATATGGTGCTATAAATATATATTTTTTCATCATTAGGTAGCATCATATTCTAATTTAAAATGTGTTGAAGTTGAAGAAACGAATTCACCTTTAGTTCAATCTTGATATTGGCCGCTATGGACGTATGTGTTGGTGGCGTGGTCACATCATCCTCCCCTTCTTGACAGAAAACCGTCCCTGGTTTTAATATATGTATAGTGTCACGTATTGCATGATCTTGATCATAAATCTTGGTACATGATAATAAACGTAACAAGTTCTCATTATGTAATATCATAAGTTCTTTATCAAATAAAGTAAAATCTCTTTGAAACGAGCTCACCTCATAATTTAAGTGATGCGTAGGAGCTCTTGTAATTGGAACAACAAATATAGCAAATATGGTTGTATCCGTAGGGTACATGTTCTTGTCATCCTCCTCTTCTTGCAAACAAAGCCGTCCTCGACTTTTGATAAGCTGAAAATATGGTAACAAAGAAGCCAAGGTGTATGCATGGTATATGTATATGTCATCCGTTTTAACAGTTCTTCGTTGTTGCACAATTAATGTTATAAAACAGCAGCGATCATAAAAGCTCATTGTATAATTAACCCAAGAGTAATCATATATGTTAATGAGCAATTCAAAATTTCTCACACAGTAATTATTGCAACTTATTTTGCAAATGTAAGTGAAGCATTTATGCAATTCAAATCTTTGACATTGTAAACATGTAGTGGTGGCACATATGGGCAAAACTACAACTTTGGAATCAAGCAAAGTTCATCCATATAATCATATCTCAATCGAACCACAGCAAATTCATCTAACAAGGGTGAAGAGATTTGTATGTTCTGCCATAATTCATCATCTGTATTTAGATTGTCCATACTAGATGGTGCAAAAAGACATGAACACATAGGCATTGGATGAGTACTAAATTTTACTTCCCTTTCACATTGAACATGATTCAGCATACAAGAATTGTTGTCCCAAATAGCAAGTTTCAATTCATCCATGTGATCGCAAGTTATGCATATTCGACATACAAGAAATTGATTTTCCACACCATAATCTCCAATCAAATTAAACTTATATCCAGATGTGTAGGCACTAAACAAGAAATAAGAGCATGTGACAATTTCATAGGTAGATCCAACACGATGTAACACAATGATTTAGCAGGAGAAATTCTAGTCAAAACTTCTTTATGTGTTATTAATTCGACATGTGCAAAATTATGAGAATTTAGGTCAGCACATAGTTCATTTAAGTCAACACAAGGAATATTAAAAGATTGAACTACAGTAGGTATATACTCACAAGGTTGCTCTATGTCTTGTTGTAGCACCAAATTAGTACCGTGAGCGATGATAGCACCATGTTCTTTACCTTTTTGGCTCTCCTCAGATGATGTAAGTGCATCCATCTCCTTATCTTCTGTCGCAATGTATGCCCGCTAACTTGGGCAATCTCTCATGACGTGGCCCATCCCTTTACAACGGTGGCACACAATACCCGTCGTACGGCCCGTGGAAGCAACCGATGAAGAACTCTGTGCTGGTGCTTGCACACTAGTAGATTTGCTCGTCTCAGGTGCGCGTGATGGTGGCAGCAATGCTGCTGAACGCGCCCTATTCACAGAAGGGGCAGCAGCTTGACAAACAGGAGGTGGGGTTGTCTTGGCTTGCCCAGGCGTCGATCTCGATGTAGACGTACCTCTAAAGTTGCTCCTTGTCCTTTGTTGCCTACCCTGCAATTCTTTTTCTGCCAAACAAGCAAGCTGGAACAATCTATTGATATCGTTATACTCTTTGTAATCAATTATGTCCTGAATTTCACACCTTAAGTCCCCATAAAAATGAGCCATCTTATCCTCCTCATCCTCTACAACATTACAACGCAGCATGCTTATTTGTAGCTCTTGATAATATTCCTCGACAGATTTATTATCTTGGTCTAAGCGCTGCAATTTCTTACGCGTATCATGTTTAAAAGCAGAAGGAACAAATCTAGCACGCATAGCTACCTTCAATCTATCCCATGTATCAGGTGCTAAACCAGAATTAACTACTTGAGTCCACTAAATGATAGCAAAATCTTTAAATTTACTAGTAGCTTGTCTAACTCTATGCACTTCAGGAACTAGATGGGCATTAAATTTCTGTTCAACTGTCATCTCCCAATCTAGATAAGTTTCAGCATCATAAACACCCGCAAAAGATGGTGTGGTAAATTTAACTTTAGCAAATGGGTCATGATTAGCATGATCATTGTGGTGCTGAAAATTATTACCTCCCATACCATGACGGTTTAGATGTAGGCGGTGTCGTGGGCGTGCATCTTGGGCAGCAAATGAAGCACTGACGTCGCGGTTTTGTCTCTCATTATCATCTCCCTCCTCACGATCTTGGCCCGCATTGTGATCATACTCACGTCCATTGTTTGGTGGCCGATTCACCATTCTTTTAAGGCGTGTAGTGAGTGCTGCAATACTCTCATTGAGGGAACGCTGAAATGTGTCCGTCATAGCTTGAAGCTTCCTATCAATACGTTGTTCATCCAAGAGCGTCATGAGCTCTCCCTTTAAAACACACTCTTGATCATCAGATGAGCCACCTGTCATGGTTAGTAGAAAATAAAAGACAACACAAAGGTATTATCCCTATTAACTACTAGGTGGTGGAAGGTGGAATCACACATTCTCAAGCGTCTCACCACACTCTTACAAGTGTTCTTACCAATGCAGCAGGTGGTACAACCAGTGGCTGGTTCGTGACACCGTGTCGAGCGTGAGTACGATTGCAAGAGGGGACCTGTTCTGATCAAGAGTAGGTGGAGTTTGGAAGGCACAATATGGTAGCAAAGGAGATCAATCAGTTAATTTCAGAAATTGCATAGAATTGAATTATATTCTGTATCTAGCACTTAGCCTATGTTGCTGATCAACCAAGAATGGAAGAAGGCTAAAAACAAGTGTATGACAACGTGTAGGAGTGGTAAATAAAAAATAATTCAATCCAATGCAATCTGGAATTGAAGAACACAAGGATTGACCCAAAACTGAAAACTGAATATTTCTGTTCACTAGACAGCACGTCAGTATTTTGGCCATAACTTTTTGTCAGATGCCTCTTTTTCACTGATTCTTTTTTTTCTATTTTCTGACGGATTTTTCTATAGATTTTCTTTTGGGGCCAACTTTTGAAACTCGACACAGAAATTCACACAAAAATCACAACTGCTGACTGTTGCAGATTCAAAATTGATAATTGGGTCAACTTCCCCCACATATATCTCTTAAATGCCTTGTTGGAATGACGTGAAATTTTGCAGATAGATGGATAATGAATTTTTGAATCTAATGGCGGTGATCTCACACAAAAATAATCTCGGACTCAAAAGTTATGATGTTTTTTGTGGAGGCTGCAGAGAAAGGAAAAATCAGCCGAATTGGAATTAGGGTTTGGGGTGGGCAATTTTTTTTGTTTGGATTTTTAATGGAACAAAGATCTGACCAGCAACTAGACAATGCTAAGATGGACACAAATTCAATTTAGCAAACCAAAACTAACGGATTGAAAGGCACAACGGGGTTTCGACAAGCGGAATTAACTCTTTTTGTGGGGCAATTTCTTTCTGGACTATAGAAAATAAAAACTAATCTACTAACTAGGGATACAAGAATTACCTTACGGGCAACCCTTGCTCTGATACCAACTAATGTGACGATGACCCGATCTTTCGAAAGGTACTGATAAGTCGATTGTGGAGAACTCGACGTTGATGATCCAAAGGCTCCGACCAAAACAAATCGAACCCCTTGCAATCACTACACTACTGTTCCGTTGGTTATCAACCGTGCCGAATATGGTTGACCTCGCTAAGAAGGCTATCTCCTGCAAGCGAATCGAGAACATAAACAAGAGAGTTCAAGATGCAATCTGAAATTGTATTGTGAATAAAGATTAAATTCACAAGTTGGGGTTCCTCAACCGAACATGCGGTAAAATTGCTAAGCAGAATAATCTCTTAAGAAAAACCTAAGAAAAACTAAAGGGTGCGACCTCCTTAAATAGGGAAGGGGAGAGCCGCACTTATCTAATGAAAAGGGGTATAGTACTATTTATGGTTACTGTTCACGTGGTCGTGGTACTATAAATGTGAACAGTACTGGCCTAAATAATCTAAGTTACAAGGCCCTCGGCCCACTTTGTCTCGGACTGGAAAAGTGATGTGACTTGTTTCACAGTTTTTGATCTGCTCGGAAGGATTTTGAAGGTGAGACTAGATCCATCTGAAAGTAGACTCTAAGAGCTTTTCAACGAGTACTCTCGGGCCCCAAGAAGCCATCTGGATCAAAAGTTATGGCCATTTGAAGTTGGCCTGTCAAGCTGAATCCGAATTGATCTGGAGGCCGAATTGGATTCCAAAACCTGTCCAACTTGGCCCCTTGCTTCAATTGGTTCCAAAGTGATGTGGTGCTACAAATATATATATTTTCATCATTAGGTAGCTTCATATTCTCATTTAAAATGTGTTGAAGTTGAAGAAACGAATTCACCTTTAGTTCAATCTTGATATTGGCCGCTATGGACGTATGTGTTGGTGGCGTGGTCACATTAGGAGCCCGTCTTCCACGGACATCAGATGGGAGTTGAGAACATTAATGCACACTGTCACATGAAAGGGGTTTGTGCAAGGGTGCCAGCACCATGGATACAAATGTGTGATGCTTGTGCAACCATGCCCAGTAGAAGCTGTGCAAGGTCGTGCGTATGGCCATCATCCGGAAGGTACGAGCAGCTCGAGCGGCCCACATGTTGGCAAAGAGAAGGAAGAAGCTCATGACGAGACTGATGCGGTACACGGAGAAGAGGGAGAATGGTCACGCCATGGTGAGGGAACAGGACAAGCCAATGAAGGGGAGCATATGGAGTACATAGTGCATCAGATGGAGTGCGATGACCAAACGGCATGGGCTGAAGAGGAAGCTGTATAGGAGGACAACGAGGACAGTTCGGATGAGGATCAAGCTCCCGTCCCGTAGGAATGGAACCGGTTTGATGCTGAGGGTGTTTCTGCACATGACAAGTACAAATCACCGTGGGAGTATCATGGCACAAAGGTTTGGTTGCATTCAATGTTTGTGACAAGGCATCGCTGCAGGATGCCATCAAGCTGTGGGCCCTTTCTATGCAGTGGACTATTCAGGTTGTGAAATATAGCCAGGAGTAGTACACCGTGAAGTGCGAGCAGGCCAGTTGTCCTTGGAGGGTGCACGCACGTAAACCCAAGTATGAAACTCACTGGATTGTGTCGAAGATGGAGCCACACTCTTACATTCTCATTAGTGTAGCCAATCTGACGTTTGGCTTTATAGCCAATCTGATGTATGGAGAGATAGTGGAGAAGAAAGACATGGAGGCTATGCACATCGTGGTAGCTATCGAGAAGAAATTCAAGTACAAGATTAGCTACGCGAAGGCGTGGCATGCGAAGTAAAAGACATTGGAAAAATGGTTCGGGTCTTTCGAGGCGGTGTACGACAATCTTCCTCATATGCTTCAGGCGTTACAGGATTGGAACCCGGGCATATATATCGCTGTGAAGGACAAGCCTTCTACAAGGCCGTCAGGTTATGTAGTGTTGCAGAGGGCCTTCTTAGCATTTGGTGCGTGCATCAAGGCATTCAGGCATATGCTGCCTGTGATCTTAATTGACAGGACCTTTTTAACTAGCAAATACAAGGGCCAGATCCTGACGGCCATAGGCATTGACGGAAACAGTCAAATATTGCCGCTAGCCATCACATTCATGGAAAGTGAGAATTATTAAAGCTGGCTCTAGTTCTTTAGACATGTGAGGGTTGGAGTTACTGGCGCTCATCCTAGTGTGCGTAATCCATGATCGCCACGCTGGGATTGTGAAGGCCATAAAGAAACTTCAAGAAGACCCCGAGGAGCCCTTCCCTTGGCCGAATATGAGGAACAGGTGGTGCATTCGTCACCTAGGGGCGAATTCTTTCAAGCAGTTCCCAAAACAATCGTTGATGAAGTTGTTCAAGAGGCTTGCTATGCAGAACTAGCAGAGAAATTTGATGCTTTGTGGGCGTTGTTGGATGATCACAGTAGGAAGCCCGTCGATGAGAGGAATAAGGTGTTGGACCGAAATGGCGACAGAGGGGGGGGTGAATGTCGACTTTAAAAAATTGCCCCCAAACAATTCACAAGAGAAAACCCGCTCCAATAGCTATGTAAAACTACGAAGGGGATAAGTTAAACTTTCTGGAAACTTGAGCATTCAGAGGAAATATGCACAGCAAAACAGAGACACAAAAGAGCTAAAACTCACCAAAAACAAGTAAACACAGGCTGCCAAAACCTGGGGGCCGGTCTGACCGCCCTACTGGGACACCGGTCTGACCACCCTACTGAGGTCGGTCTGACCGGTCTCCCCAAAAATTCAGACCAGCACACTGCATTTTCAGCGCAGGAGACCTGAAAACATGAAGTTTGGCTAAATAAAGAATTTGCAACTAATTTCTTTTAGCCAAAAGAGCACAACCCTATTCCAAATAACAGAGAGACCTTACTTCAACAAGAAAGATCACAAGGAGACCAAGAATTGAGGATTTGAAACAGAAACTGAAAATTACAGAGACTCCACCAAAAATCAAATTACTCCTCAATCGTTGATCCTTTGGCCATGAAACTTTGAGGATAACAAGCTAATAGCCTCTGAGCTTTGCATGCCAAGTTACAAGCCATCTCTAGGAGGAAATCAAAGATTTACCTCAAACCCTAGAAAAGCAAAAAACCTGAAATAAGAATACAGAGAGCTGCTCTAGAATCAAAATCCTCAACAACCCTTCAAACTTTGCTCTTGAGTTTTTGCAGGACGATTAGCAATAGCCTAAGGACCAGAGAGTCCAAATCTTAGAGCACCTCATGAAGAAAAACACAAAACACCTCAAACCCTAGAAATGCAGAGCAAGAACAGAGAAGACCCAAATGCAAGAACTGAAATTAAACTGGGTTTTGCTCTTGGGAAAATCGATCAAATGACCTTGAGGCACTGTCCCATCATAGAGCAACCCATTTTGGACCTTCCCAACAAGAATCAACAAGAAACTCAAAAAGTCAAAAATCTGACAAGTCGACATAATATGCAACCTAAATCCTTTGACCAGGTTTGACCAAGTCCGACTGAGTCCATTGCACCACGCAACGACATGGTCCGAACCAACCAAATCAAACTCGACTTCCCTAAACCGATGTCAATTACTCATCACACACACGGGATGACCTCCACATGGTCTCTCAATCTCCCCCTTGATGAGTATATTGACAAATCCAGAAAAAACACAAAGTTGAGTTTGAAGAGAAAGTCAAACATGGTCCAAGGGAAGAAAATGATGCTAATGACCATGTCGACACAAAGAGCAAAAGAAAGAACAAGTTTTCTTCAAAGCTCCCAAAAAGACTTTTTCTACCACTATTCTCCCCCTTTTGGCAATAAACACATCAAGGATGCAAGGAAGAGAACAAGTCATGGAAATGGATGAAATGGCTAAAGTTGATTTATTCTAAGCATTTTAGAGCCATGAGAATTATGCAAAATGACCATTAAGTATTACATCAAGCCATAACTCAATAGAATGCTATCTAGATCATGACAAGATATATATAAGACAGCTAAACCAAATAGATGACAATCTGAAATTTAGTGCAATTTGAGAGCATGTCAAGTCATCCATGATCAAAGTCTAGCTAGAGGTATCCAAGGATGATGCAAACCATGTCAATAAGCTAAGCGGAACCAAGAAGCTAATATTGAGTCAAGATAGAGTGCTATAAGCTCAAGAATGAGATATTTGTTTAAGTACTTGTAACCTTTGAAATTTTAGCAAATTAAGCACAAATGATGAGTTTTTCTTTAGAAATCTCATGATTGTTGCCAACCAGATTTTTGTTTTATCATGTGCTAGATCTCAAGCCTTATGCGACCACTCCAGGCAAGAAGCTTAAGAAGATGATCTTAGTCATCCAAAACTCCTCCTGAGTTCATGCCTTGTGCAATGGCAAGCCGTCTCATGAGAAAGAATTGGTGAGATCAGTTTTTTCGCACAAAAGATATCTTTTTGCTTTTTAACATGTTGTACTAACGCATGCTGCATAAAGAGACTAAAATAGCTCGATCTAAGGCTCAATAGAGATTCAACGCTCAACTCAGCCTATTTGACATGGCATGAATCATAAAAGGATAACTCAAGAAAGACTTGTCTCGAGTACTAACATGACAAGTTTTAGTTCAATTTGAGTAAATTTAATTAACTTATCATGGCAAAAGCTAGTCTACACATATGAAGTCATGATCAATCTAGCAATGAAGCACAAATCATGGCAAGATGTAACGCGATGTAAACATGTCATGAAAGGATAATAATCAAGGCTCAATGTAGGTATTTACAATGCAGAATGACATGCAGGAAATCCAGCTCCCCCTCAACATGTGATGCAACTTTTAATTCAAGTTGAGTTAAGTCAATATTAAGCTCCAGAAGCTCCCAAAAGAATTCCCCCTGAACCAAAGCAGTAAATCAAGAAGCTGGGAAAGAAAATCCGAAAGGGCAATCCTTAAAGCATAGATAAGATATAGAGGAAACTATGGCTCAAACTGACTCTCATCTACCCCATATGACTCGAGGACTATCAGCTGGTCTACTAACAACCTAGGGAGCAAACACGTACCCTGTCTACCCGAGGGTGGCCCAACCCTCGCTAGAACCCACAAGAAGTGAGTAAGCTCAACCTAGAGAGAAGAGAGACAGCTAACAAGCAGCATCCTAGAGTCATAAGATAAGAGCGAGAAGTCTAAACAGCTAGTCAAGAGGACCACTCTAACCTATTCTAGAAGGACTAAACCCCATGCACCCAAATGCAATGCAGCAGGAAGGAGTAAGAGCATAAACAATATGGTCCTACCGAGTCCATTGCACCACGCAACGACATGTTCCGAACCAACCAAATCAAACTCGACTTCCCTAAACCGATGTCAATTACTCATAACACACACGGGATGACCTCCACATGGTCTCTTAAGGGGTCGGTCATGCCTGGGGCGGCACAACTGGAATGCCTAGCAGCACTCGATGAGCCTAACCCAGCTGGTCCGAGGAGGAGGAGCTCACGAAACATCAAGTGTTTCTCGTAGTGGATCGAGGGAGAACAATTGGAGAAGTGGTCATTGTTGCACGATATGGATGGCGCAAGGTACGGCATAATGACGAATAACCTTGCAGAGGTGTACAATTGGGTTCTTAGGGGACTTCGTTCTCAGCCTCTCGTTGCCATCGTGGAAGGTATTCTGCACAGCATAATCGGCTACTTTAGGAAGAGGCATACGAATGTCGCACTTCATGCGTTCAATCCACGAGCATTGTACTTGTCAAAAATTATGGCATACATGGAGACGAAGGCACAGAAGTGCCAATTGTATACGGTGCATGTCATGGGCAACAAGGAGCATCGTTTCAATGTGGCCTGGCTAGGCGACGGGCTCTGCACCTCGAGCCAACCCCTGGATGTTCTCTCCGAGAATGCCCTCACCAGTGCACCAGTGGCCACACAGGTAGTGGTGCAGTCCACTCCACCAGCTCAAGGACGTGTGCGACAGTCTTCTGATCATCTTACCTTGTCAGGGCGCCATCACCCGGCGCTGAGGAAGATGGCCAAGTGGGGCTGTATGGGAGGACGCAGACATGGAGATGGAAGGGGCCAGGGTGGTGATAGAGGGGGGGTTGGGGATGCTGCTGGGGATGGTTAGTGCTGACTGTACACTTGCTGTTCATGTACTACTAACGTTTCTTGTTTTCGTAGTGATGTTTACAATGTTGTGGCAAGCTTAATTGTACTTCTCTTTACCTTGTTGACACCCGTACCACTGAATTGATGGCAATCGCACTAATGATCGCACCACTCAAATAGTGAACTGAATTGATGGCAACCGTAACAACGTACGAACCATTCGATTACATGCTTAACGACATTGTAAAATATTTCGAACAATACGCGAGAGTACAATGGTACAACCATACATATCATTGCCTATAGGTCGAAGGAGCCTTGTGGTACCCACATGGATTGTTGTTGAGGGGGACGCCTCGGAAGTGGCTGGCCGTCGTTGTTGTGGCAAGCACATATACAACTAGGGTTCACGCAGTAGCATGTTGGGTCATACGAACTCTCTATGTTGATGACCTCCTCGTTGCCCCTCTCGCACTCCATGTGCTGACGGAGGTCATCGTTCTACTCTTCGAGACTTTCAATCCGTGCCTCCAATCAGTGATTTGCTCCCACAACGTATGCACGTACCTTGTAACATAACATTCATGAGGAGGATCAATCCATCACACAAAGTTGTATTTATCCATCTGCTACAAACGAACGTTATATGAGTGCCTACTTATATGTCGGAGTATGGTCATCGGAAGAAACATCGCCCACCATCTGTATGGCCTTCTGCCACCTGCGCCACCGTGTCATGCATGTGTTTCCATTTCGGCCACACTAGTTGAGCGCGCATGTTTGGCAACAAGCGATACTAACACTGAAGTCCTCCTTCCATTCGAGCGGAAGGTCCCCCCTTGGTGACCCATATTCGACTGGCCCCTCGGTGTCTGTCATGATGGCTTACTCTACGACGGAGAAGATAGTTGTTCCTACCATCAATGCCTTGGCCATTCATTTTATAGTGTAATTGCGGTGTCGCGGCGTCATTTTTGACACAGGGTAGCTTTGCGTAGCGACAAGACCACACGGGCCAGCTTCGCACAGCGACATGACATGATGTGCTAGCTTTCAGCAGCGACAAGACTATACACATTAGCTTTGCACAGTGACATGACCGAACAGGCCAGCTTTGCTCAATGACATGACATGATGGCCTATCTTTTCAAAGTGACATGACAGGACGGGCTAGCTTTGAGCAGTGAGAAGACAACACGCGCTAGCTTTGCGTAGCGACATGACCGTATGGGACAGGTTTGCGTATTGATTTTTCCCTTGATGGATAGAACCAAGTGAATATAAGGGTGGATAGGACCCTCATAGCAAAAAATAGCATTGGTGGATAGAACCATGTAATAGGTGGACAGAACTGTCATTACTCTTAATATTGCATACCCTTATACTCTTTTAAAACATGGTTTAGTTAAATATGCTAAGTCATAGGAATTTCTGTATATACTATAACTTTCAACTATAGGCTTGGCAAATAAAATAACCCTAGCGATCCTTTGTCTAGCCATGCATCTATATAATTTTATTCTGTGTATTGGCTCGTGGAGCACAGTGGTTTGTGCTTACACTCACTCACTCCATTAACTCAGAACCATGAGAACCGGATCACTACACTTATAATGATACTCCTACAAACAAAGGTGAAAAAGACAGAGGGAATTATGATGCTCCTCAGTCGCTCTTGTCCTAGCGAAGTAGGCTATGATGGAGATTGTGCGCACATAGATTACCATAGCTTGGATAATATCTTTTATACACATTTTACTCCTAGTCGCTTACCTATAGCAACTTATGGCCCTATCTTTTGTTCACTACTTTTGCTACCGCTTTTTGTAATGTAAATATTTGGCATGGTGACCCTTTATGTAAACTATACCCGACATAGAATATTTAAGCTCTGATATGTAATATTAATAATGTATGGTATGGTTCATGTGATGTATAAAATGATTCAACAATGTATCTGTAAGCACTATCTACTGATCCAGGGAATAGTACGGTGGAATCACATAAGATTCTCGATTGGCAAAATCCAAGTCTAACACTAGCATGGTAAACACATAGGGCTCAAAATGCATATTCTGGTCCCGACATAGCACAACATGATCATTTTGTTTGCAATAACAATTAGTAGATTGTAACCAAAATTTGTAAGAGCATTTGATATTGATAAACAAATAATAATAAGGCATAATTAACATAAATTAGAAGAAGAGGCTTGCTGCTTGCCCCAAGATTTAAAATAGTGGCGTTATCCTTGCCGAACAAGCTATGCATGGACTCACTGTCCATACATTCCAATAACCATTTTACAAGACATAAAACTACTAATTGTGCGATATGACCAGCATTGTCCATAGCTAGGGACACAAATATTCATATAGATTTAACACTCTACAGAGGTTGTAGAACTTTACACATGACATAAAGATCTCACCTTATTATACATATCACGATATACCATTTATGCCGATTTGAGAGTTCATGGTGATATTTTTACATTACCGGCTCTAGCAACAAGTGCACTATGATACCTTCTTAAGACAAGGAGTGCCCTCTTGTTCCAAGACTCCAGAGGCTAGGACGAACCTTTGTGAATGGATGTCGCTCCATTTGGACACTTTCGATGGAGTGGGCACACCGGTCCAAGTAGTGAATTAGCTTTGCTATATTTAGAGGTAGTTTGGAGCTATGAAGATGACCTCTCAGCATAAGGCACACTATGTGGCCTTTCAGCTGAAGGGTCAAGTAGACATCTGCTATGGGGGTGGTGTCTTTCACACATCAGTCAACTCCGTGTGGTAAGTATCTTTCTTTACTTGCCATGGTTATATTAATATCTATGTGCATAGTTCTATATGTTGTGGTTTGATGAACTTGAAAGATTGATGATAATGGCCGATAGTAATGTAGCATGTGATAAATGAGTATTGGTAATGTTACATTGTTTGCATACATAACATGAGAAAAGCATATGAGGCAGGGCAGTGTGTAAGTCATATTGCTAGTCTGGAGTACATGAGCCAGATCAATGAGAAAGCTATATGACTAATCTAGAGCGCTCTTGAGTAATATCTACAGAGGTAGACACCTCCACGGGATGGAGGGAAGAGGGTGAACGTCTATAGGCATTCCCTTAGCTATAACGGTATGACTTGGAGATACATGTGGACATGGCATTGCATTGCATGATGATGTATTGATGAAAAGTTAGCATGTGGACATGACATTGCTTTGCATGATAATGCATTGATGAAGAGAAAAGAAGAAGTAATATTATGTGTGTATTGACAAATATTATGTATGTTGTTGATGTTACTATTTTATTATGTTCTTGCTGAGTCTTGAACTCACCTTTGCTTATGTTGTTATTTTTAGATGATCAATAAAGACAACATGCATGGGAAGGGGATAGCACATGGTCACTACATGCACTGTTGTTGCTCTACTTACCACACTTAGAGATATAATCATTCATTAATAGTAATTTGGTTCATGCAAACTTTAGCATTTGGTTAATGAGTTTCTCTTAGAACATAATGGCTTTAGTATGGTTTTTACTTGGTAAGTATCTTTAGTTAAATTTATATTTGGTTGGTCTTTGTTATGTTAATTATTATTCTTTTATTGTCACTTGAATTTGTGTTAAGTGAACATCTTGTAAGTTGTGGTTAGAGTATTGTTGTTGGAAGCACGAGAAAGATGGTTCAAATTGGTAAGAAATAGAGTTAGTGGTGATATTGTGGGCTTATGTTGGGTCGGGGTGCTACAAGATGTAACTGTAGTGTTTAGATCTATTGAGTAAATTTATGTCAACTTCTATAGTTTTTTGACAGCTATTAGCTTGATGAACTCATGATAAGATAAACAATGAAAGGGTCTGTATTGGATTGTAAGGTGAGAGCCACCTTAGTGATTAATTATAGATTTAAATGTACATCATATATTTTCATCAATTTACCTACTTGGTATTAAACAAAGTTACATCTTTCTTAGCTATTTCATCTGTTCTTTGTGCCTAGCTGTCATTGTGGATGGAAACGAATCGAATAGTCTCAAATATGAATACGAATCCATATTTTTAAAATGAATATGGATACAAATACAAATTTATTTTTTAAAAAAACGAATATAAATACAAATTTGAACATTCTCGAATACAAATCGAATGTTGTAACGAATAGTATTCAAATCGAATATGTACTTAATTCGGTCAAATGCAAATATCCTAAAACTTTTGTAACTTGGTAGAATAAATTTATATAACATGTCTACACGTCTATACGAGTTAGCAGTGTAGTGTATAGAGTTGGAAATTATACAAAGTAATTTTCACTTCTTGCTTATGAAACTTTTTTCATCAGAAAATTGCTTCCTACAATCTTCCCCAGGGAGATCGCCACGAATGAAAACAGATTGCATACAAATCGAATAGTCTCAAATATAAATATAAACACAAATATTCTCGAATATGAATACAAATACGAATATTTTTTAATACGAATTTTGTTTACCGTATTTATATTTTCTCATATACAAATATCAAATAAAACAAATTATCCTATACCGTATGCCCAATAAGGATCATATTTATCACGATATGCCATTTATTACACAACGGAGGAAGTACTCCTAATTATTCCCATTGTGCTATCATCAACGGTGTCAGTGTTGATGATTGACTCTCATACATGCATCCACATTTACGCAGGAAATCCGACATGACATGACATGCCTTCACCGTTATCCAGCAAGAGAAGCTTGCCTTCGGAACCTCGGGATGTAGGTGGTACAGAAATGGTTGAAAGGTTTAAAGATTTGACGTTGGTGCAAAACTAACAACGAACATGCTTTGATGAAGGCAAGGGAACGTTCTGAATTTCTGATGCTACACTAGCACTGACGTCTGGTGCATTCTGATGCTACGCAAGCGCTGACGTGTGGTGCATTCTGATGCTACGCAGCGCTGACGTGTGGTGCATTCTGATGCTACGCAAACGCTGACGTGTGGTGCATTCCGATGCTACGCTAGCGGTGACGTATGGTGCACTATCAGCACAGTTGCGGTTGCCAGATTTCACGCCCGCCGGCTGGAAACCGGATCGGCGGCGGGCTCTACATGGACATATTCATCAGCAGCGGGCTGCATGCGGAAGCGGGTGTGCATCTGCGCATATGGTGCTGCTTTTCTCGAAGACATGCGTTCGGATCTACCTCTCTACGACACGATGTACGGACCAGCTCGGATGCAATCGAGTTTTGCAAATATTATTCTGGATAGGGAATCGATGGGATCAGATTACAAATGATGGAAATGATTATATGGCTGTTATTTTTACCAACGTTAGTGCTAGCGTTTGCGGTAACCTCAATCTTGTGAAAATAGTTCTCATTTGATACATGATCTTGCATTGGTGGAATATGTGCGTAATTTGTAAGGACGTGGCTGCGCCGTGTTATACCGTGGAGATGCCCTTCTAACTACATAGCTCGGACTATTGGATCAAATTCTTCTATTGAGCGGTTGTATAATATCTCGAAATTACTCTGATAATGACTTACGCATAATTAATGAACAAGAATTACGTGGAAAGGGCTATGGCATTTTAGAGGGGAGTTAGTTTTGGAAAATAAATCTTGTCGAGAGATGCCCTTCTAACTACATAGCTCGGACTATTGGATCAAATTCTTCTATTGAGCGGTTGTATAATATCTCGAAATTACTCTGATAATGACTTACGCATAATTAATGAACAAGAATTACGTGGAAAGGGCTATGGCATTTTAGAGGGGAGTTAGTTTTGGAAAATAAATCTTGTCGAGAGTTAAAGAGCTTGTTCTTTTTTGCTGAAACTTTTGGGTTGTTCGTACGAGAAATTATAGAGTAACAGAAACCCACGTGTAGTTTTTACCGATATAAATAAAGTCAGCATAGTATATACTACAATTAACTAGTCGATCTTATCTTGAAAAGATACTCATTTAAAAGTTAGTTATTATAGAAAAATCGAAAAATAACTTTTAGAAGCTGAAAAGAACAGAGCCAAAAACAACCTATCCTTTTTTCATCTTTTTCTGCGCCGTCTTTCTTTCCGCTGGCCGAGTTCACCTGCTGGTTTGTGTCGCCACGGCAGCGCTGTTCCTCCAGCCGCGCGCTGACGTCTGGCGGTCTCCCGCGAGCGCATCACCACCGCGTTTCGCACGCCTATCCGCGCGTGGGACGCCGCGCTGCTAGCTGAGCCTCACGCCTGTTGCTCGCGAATTTTGGACACATCTGGCCCTGTAGACGTCCGAAATTTCACATTTCGCCCCCATTGTAAAAAAATTCCATAAATAGCTCCCGACCGCACTGTAGCCAGGTCGTGTAGTACCACACCGCACGACCGCACTGTTCTCTGCCCCCGACCGCGTGTTTCGTTTGCTTGACCGCACGACTCTCCCGACCGCACGATTGTTATCCCGAGCGCACGATTGAACTGTAGCTAGGGTTCCACAGTGTTTAGGGTTTGCTGTGAGTATTTAGGTCTATATGTATTTATGCATTTGTAAAGTTATATTTATAATACAAATAATTTTGGATATATGAAATGGTGTTTGAAAAAAATATGAATTTGATGTGGAGTCCAGTTTTCTGCTAGTGTAAATTTTTTTGCAATTATGAAAATTAAGAATTTTGGTTGGTAGAGTACGAACGATGTTTGTGTGAAGTAACGATTAGTGTATTTATGATTTTCATACATTGCTGACCGTGAAAAATATGTTGAACGGGCAATAACATTTTTCGATCACGTTAGGTTGTTTTATTAGAAGAAATTTAATGAAATTTTTTTGAGGACAATTATGATAGGAACAATTGGACGAAAGGAAGGAAAGTGATGTTGAACACGTGGGATCAATGAATGCGAAAAGACGAGATAATAAGCTTAGCTGAATAGAAATAAACTTCATAATACAGTTAGGAGTAACATACCGCATAGATTTTTATTACATGCATAACCTAATGTGATATGTGACTAACCTACCCAACTGCGCGTACGACTTACTGTGTGGACCGGGGCCACTTTCCCTTCCTTGCCCGCTCGGCGTCGAACTCCTCTACGGTCTCTTTTGCCTTAGCCGCCATTTCCCTCTTTCTCTCGCGCTCCCTCTCGCGAGCCTCCCGCTCCCTACGCGTGCACACTTCGAGATGAGCTTGTGTCTCGCATTGTATACGCAGGGTGTGCTCGTTCTTGCGGCGCTCCGCCTCCAGCAGCTCCTTCTCCCGTGTGACATTCCACTCCTCGAAGTCGAGGGTCCATTGGTCGGCAGGGTGGATCTCAAGATCGATCCATTTGCGGTAGCCACACAGGGGCTCCAGAGACTGTAAATACAGGGGAGAGATGTTTAGTGCGTGCTGTGAAGGAGAAAAGGTAGGGGAAAATGGTGGATGTGATCGTTACCAGCTACCGATAGGTTGCGGTGTCAAAACAGCAGTTGGGGTAGTCATTGGAATAGTTTGCGCAACCCCAGTAACGCATATCTAGGCTGATGCGGTGCTTAGACTTGAATAACTTGCACGTGTCCCCGCACCAACAAAGGGAGGGTGTCTCCCTCTCAGGTGGGAGTTACGGCGAACGCTCGATGGGGACGTCCGGGATGGGGTTGTTGCTACGCAGCCGCTCATTGCGGGGAGCTAACCCTTTAGCACGCTGGGCTTGTTCTACCTGGGCCTGTATAGCCCTTATTTTCTCATCACGGGCGACAGCTGACCGTGCTAGGTCACAAGTCTCCTCCCATTCCTTCACCATCTTGTCCCATTGCTTCTCCTGGTTTTTTTGTCCATCCCGGTGGGGTGAAGGAAGCGCGATGTAGTGTGGGGTTTGGAAGTGCAGTGTGGCCTGCAAAATAGAATGCACACCAATTTATAGGGTCCATTTTCTCTCTACTCCAACGTGTAAATGTGGTCCGCGTGGTTGTAGACTGAGTAAAGCCGGCCGTTGTGCCGTATCAGTGCAAAAAGGCTGAATCATCATGCCATGTGACTGAGCAAAGCTGCCCCGTGTTGTCATCTCTTTGAGCAAAGCTGCCTTGTGTTGTCATGTGACTGCGGAAAGCTGGTGTCTTTTGTCATCTCACTGAGCAAAACTGCCCTGTTTTGTCATGTCACTGAGCAAAGCTGCCCCGTGTTGTCATCTGTCTTAGCAAAGCTAATCCGTGTTGTCATGTCACTGCGAAAAGCTGGCATCTTTGGTCATCTCACTGCGCAAAGCTGCAGTCTTTTGTCATCTCACTGAGCAAAGCTGCCCCGTTATGTCAGGTCATTGCGCAAAGCTGTAGTCTTTTGTCATCTAACTGAGCAAGCTGCCCTGTTTTGTCATGTCACTGTGCAAAGCTGGCATCTTTTGTAATCTCATTGAGCAAAGCTGGCCCGTTTTGTCATGTCCCTGCGCAAAGCTGCACTCTTTTGTCATGTCACTGGGCAAAGCTGGCCTCTTTTGTCATGTCACTGAGCAAAGTTACCCCGTTTTGTCATCTCACTGAGCAGAGCTGCCCTCTTTTGTCATGTCTCTGTGCAAAGCTGCCCTCTTTTGTCACGTCTCTGCGCAAAGCTGCCCCCTTTTGTGACGTCTCTATGTAGAACTGTCCTCTTTTTTGTTTTTGGTCACTGCAGTCAGCTGCCCCGTTTTGGTATAAATAGCACGGTTAGGGTCCCATGACATTGTACACAGAGAACGCTGTAAATCGAACAAAGAAGTACCTTCTCTTTCGTGGTGAAACATACCATGTCGGAAGCCGAGGGGCCAGTCGGATTTGGGTCATCGAAGGAAGACCTTCCCTTCGAAAGGAGGGAGATGTTCGGTCCACAGTACCGCTTGATACCAAGCCGGCGTGCTCAACCAGCGTGGCCGAAATGCAGACACAATGAGTACGTGGTCGTGCAGATCGTGGATGCCCTGTTCGATGGCGGGCGACGTTTCTTCCGATGCCCATGCTCTGGGGTACAAATTACTAATAGTACATTATTTATTATTGCTTATGGACCCTCCATGTTTACCGTCCTTTCCCGCAGATGGCAAAATGCAACTTCTCCCGCTGGATCGACCCTCCTCATGAATGGTATATTGTCCGTTATGTGGATACATTATGGGATCAAATATTGGAGTTGGAGGACCGAATCGAGACTGTCAATGAGGAGAACAACGATCTCCACCGACAGATGCAACGCGAGAGGGGCAATGAGGAGGTTGTGAACATAGGAAGCTCTTATGATCCCACATGTTGCTGCGCGAACCCAAGCTGCATATGTGCGTGCCACTACCACGACGGCCAGCCACGTCCGAGACGGCCCCCTCAGCAATACTCCATGTGGGTGCCACGAGGCTCTTTTGGCATATAGGCAACGAGGGTTATGGTTGTGTTGTATTTTAGTTCTTGTGCTTGTTGTTGTGTTGATGCTGTGGCGCTAGGACTGTTGTTTTGATTTAAATTCTTGGTTGCAGTACTTTCCATATATTCTGTATGTGCAATGTATGTGTTGTTTCATGTTGTCATGTCACTGAGCAAAGCTACCCCGTTTTGTCATGTCATTGCGTGACCTCGTCTTATTCTCTGGTCTCTGTGACTGAGGCTGCCCCCCACAACCTATAAAAGGGAGCCATTCCTCACCTAGTCCCTTGCATTGTTCTCTGGTCTATTGCCACGGAAAATTTTCATATTTTGCAACAAATTTATTGTGTGGCATAAAAACTTGTTTCATGCACAGTATAGAGTATCCTTTTGCAACGTAATCCAAAACTATAACTACCCAACAAGACCGTGGCAAAATTGTCAACCATTTGCAACGAAATTCTATATCGTGGCAATACCCCATAACTAATGCAACGCAAATCAATATTATTGCAACACAGGAATCTCATGGCGATAAAGTTATACTTCTTGCAACCGTTTTCTAAATAGTAGCAAAAGACCACCTTATTGCAACGAATTAAGGTGACTATCGCGACACCATATTTAAGTAGCAATATGTGCGCATATTGCCATGATTTTGGACATAGGTTGCAATAGCAGGTACCTATAGCAACTAATTTTGTGTCGTTGCAATGCATTTCGTGGCCAAAGACCCAAAATCTAGTAGTGTCACATACACCCACGGTGATTTGCCCAAAATGCAACACGGTTGTTAGATGTAAGACCTCACAGACAGCCGCGAATCCTGAGCGGCACTACTACAAGTGCCCCTATCACTCAGTGAGTAAGACTGTTTCGGGTTCATTCAAATCGTGGTGGTATGTTTAAATATCTTCTTCTCATGGAATCGTAGGAAGCCCCTGGTGGTTGCCGATTCTGGGTGTGGGAGGATGAAATGGGCACTAGGACAGACATTGTTCACCATGAGAGAGTTGTCTGGGGGGTTGCGACCTCGTCGGGATACGGCATCGTTTCGATAGACTGGAGTGGAAGATAAATTTAATGTTGTGTGCTATTTTCTTTCTTGTGTTTATTGTTATCGTCAGGTTGTAGTGTTGGAGATTCTCCTCATGTATGTTGGTAATGTTTTATGCTATATTGTACCTTGTGTTTGTTGTTATCGTGTCTTCTCCCGTTGGAGAGTTAATCTATGTATGTGTAATGCATGCTGTGAGGTACAGTGCCCACATGCATGCATATTTGTCATATTGGAATGAAGCCTTAATTGTAGTTCAATTAATTTCATAAGCACATTACAGTACGAACACAGGAAAACCATGCGACGTTACACAATTTGAAGTACAAAAAACTCATTATGAATCTCGTCGTCGTCTCCTCGGACACCGTATGTGATCCTCCGAGAAGGTGAACCGGGTAGGCGAGTGCGGTGCATCTCAAAGGTCATACTGTGAGGCCTACGTCCGAGGTGGTCCTGCATACGGCTGGGTGGGGTCTTGCGTTGGCTGGCCGAAAATATAGCTCAGCCATTCGGTCGACGAGGTGTCTACGGCCTGCTGAGATGGTAAAGCTGAATTAGGACATGGGCAGCGATGTTAGTAATGAATATTAATATGACAAGGCATTTACCTGAGTACTCTGAACGTCATGGCCTTATTGCTCCGAGTAGACTTGCATTTTTTTGGTAATGCGATCAGATGGCTTTGAAATAGACATGTTTAGCTTACTACGTTAGTGCATACCCGGGTATGCGGCTGTCAAAATGACGATGTCGTAGGGTAGTCGCGCATGTACTCCTGCGCTGTATATCCTTGATAGGTCTGCCCAAACCACCTGTCCCTGTCTTGTAGGCTAGACTGCTCGCCCCCTCTGGTTGCTGCGTCGAGTTAGGGTCACTCTCTGGAGTGGGCCCCCGTCAGCCTGGAGAGCACGCTCGCTCCTCCGTTGCCCTCTACGATGACGATGGCTCTAGCAAAGTGCTATCCCTGTCGCAACTGCTGCAAGCAGAACATGTGGTTAGACATAAATGGCAATTGAGTGGATGAACAAATAGGTGGCAATTGTCCAACCGCCGGTCCGAAGCGCGTGGAGGCCGAGCGAGCGTAGCTGGGCCGACTGCCGGACTGCGATGGACGCGACGACGATGGCCATGCTGATGGTGGTGCCGACAGCGGTGCGGAGGGGGGTGGTGGTCCCTAGCCACGTCCACCACCGAGTCGAGCAACAACGTCATCTCGGTGGCGACCACAACTCATGGTCCGTATCGCAGCCCTGGTGTCATCGTAGATGTTGCGCATCGAAGTGAGCAGGCGATCAACCGTATTTGACCTCCCACGGTGTAGAGCCTGCGCAGCCTGGTCGTGGATACGATGCAACCGGTCGAACTGCAGTGAAACAAACAGTGAGTTAAAACGTAATTCTGCACTGGTTAATTACATAGTAATCTCCTACCGTCTCATCGTGTCATACCGCTCGATGATGGTCTGGACCTGCCTGCATAGCGACCTCGTGTATGACCTCGTCTGGACGCTGTGGCGGCTCCCCAGTAAGCCTAATGCGGGTGCGTGCAGCGTACCACTGAAGGTATGTACCATACATCGCAAGGTCGTCCGGCCGTGTCTCCTCCACAACCATCGTGTTCGCCTGGTCACGCCACATGTCTGTCCACGGCCGCTGTACAGCTCTCCAGTCTTCAGTCGCTCGACCTCTCCTCGATTGCCTGCAAGTTAATTGAGACATTACGCAATTAGTAGGGGCACAAACTAATGCATTAATTAAATTCACCGTTTACTGACATACCAGTGGGTGCTATCTGCAAGAGGACGTCCTGGCAGGGGGGACATGCTGGTACAGGCCGAACTGCCTCATGACTCGCTGTGGGTTGTACGGCTCGACGCAATGCGAGAACACCAAGTGGCATGTCGTCAACCAGTACCTCTGATCCTGCCCGCATTGAGATGATAATGCGTAGGGGGCCGTGTCCATAATGAACCCTGGAGTCCATGGCCACTAGACTATGTCGGCCTCGTGGAGAGTCTCGAACATGTTGTGGAACTCCGGGTACGCACGTCTCGGTCTCTCCCTTGCCCACCGCAACTGACCATGTGTCCAACGTGTACCCATTGTGGGCCCATCAACGGGGTCGTCGCCACCATCAAGGCCGTAGAACTGCGGCCTCAACTCATAAGGGTGCACAACAGTACCTAAGTAAGGCCTGCCAACAGGGAAGTGTTCCCACGACCACAACTGAAGGAGAAGGTAGCAGATGGCTAGGATTGGCTCGCTGGCCGCACTACGCTGCGAGGCATCACACAAGCCTCGGTATGTGGCGTTGTCGTCCAGTCTGGACGACACGTACGCACCGTCGATGGTCACAACACGACCTACCACCCCTCTAGTTGCAGCTTCGCCATCCTCGTCCTCTCCGTAATCGCTCGTTTTCACATCCTCGTCCTCCTCGCCGCCGCTTCTTCCACCGGTCCCCAAGGTACTCATGCGAGCCAATACGGCGCCCACCGCCTCGCCCACACCTTCGTTGGCCTGGAAATTCTCCGCACGCCTCCTGAGGTCTTCATCACCCACTTCCTCGCCAACATGTTCTCCCGCAGAAGCGTCTTCATGACCGCCGGAGATGAACCCAGGCACTACATCTCCACCAGCGGCATCAGAACCAACCATAGCGGATGATTCTGCCCTCTCCACGAACTTGACATACACCATTGGCCTGGCATATATCGCAGCATCAGGGTTGCACACGACCTCCATGTAGTTGGCCCACGAGGCGTCATTGGTCACCTTCAGAAGTTGCCACATGCTAGTATCACCCACCATTGAGGCATAGACTGCCTCGATCCGTAACTTCTACCTTTCGGTCTGCCGATCGAACGTCGAACGGACACACCTCCGTAGCTCAGACAAGCTCATGGCGTTCAGACCGGGTGCCCGGATCACGGTCCGATCACAATTTGACAGGTCCGCCCCGTACGGCCCGTCGCGTACATGACCACTCCCATAAAACACGAACAAGTCTTGAATGTCAACCATGGCGTACCTAACATAAGTGCATAATCAACTATTTTAGTACACAGCATGCAACAATCGTACCATCAAACACCCACTATCCCATTGTAACATTAACAGTGCGGTATTTCATACATCTTCCTACCGCCTACAAAATCGATTAGTATATGTTTTGTATTTCTAAAACTACAATTTATTTCTAACTATTTTACTTCCAAATTCTAACACACATCAAATTACATATTCCTATGGCCTACAATATCGATTACTAATATTTTAATTTCTCAATCTATACTTTGGTTTTTATTTTCCCTACTACTTTGTATTGCATGTTTTTTTCCAAGTAATGCAAAAAAACTAATTACTAATTTTCCTACATTTCTTTTCTAACTTTTACTTAATACATGCTTTATTTATTTATACTGTAACTTTGTATTACTGTTATTGCATTTTAATTCTAATGTACCATATTTATTTCCAATTTATTTTTACCACCTACTGCACTGTATGCACTTCTTCCCTAAGTGTACTACTTGTATGTTCCTAATCCTGCTACTATTGTTATCACCTACTAATGCTCTAAGATAAATATGTACTTTCTCAACGTCTACACATCTGCAAGTTCATATTTTCGCACAACATTAAACTACACTACAATACGTGTGTTCACAAAAAACAGAGTACAACATTACATACACTACAATACGACATCATGGCTAACATATGGAAGGTTTGCTACAAATACATACCGTATCAAAGATTGACATAAAATAACATTAACAAAACATGGTTTGCTTAATTATAGACTAATGACATACATAAAATTATAATTGCACGGGCACAAAACTTACTTCTTCTTGAAGCTCACGAGACAATCTACAACTTTTGTACTTGCCAAATCCACTGATTCCAAACGAAAATAACTCAAATCTTCCTGCTTTCACTCCTCAGTTTCCTTCACTGCCTCCCTCGCTCTCGCTCGGTCTTCACTCCAAATGCAAATGAGCTTCCTGTACCACATGCATCTGTTGTTCGAGCCATTGAAATGTGCGTTCATCAGTCATGCGAAGGGGCCATGCAACCGGGGTGTAGACGCGTGTGCGAGCGGCCGGGGAAAAGAACCAGCCCGTGATGCTTTCGGCGGAGGGATTAGACAGAAGAGGGAATTGCGCGGTCGGTAGGAGAATCTCGCGGTAGGGACGGGCAGACGCGCGGTCAGGAGCGGCAAACGTGCGGTCGGGAGCGGGGACGCGCGGTCCGCGCGGCACACAGTGGAGTCATGCGGTGTGGTACCGCACGACCCGGCACGTGGCGGCACCAGGCGAAGCCGCGCTCGGGCAGGGGGCTATTTGTGGAATTTTTTTTGCAATGGGGGCCAAATGTGGAATTTCGGGCGTCTACAGGGCCAGATGTGTCCAAAATTCGTTGCTCGCTGCGTCGGGTGCTCTCCAGGTGGCATCCCTTGGCGCCATTGACGCGTGCTGCATCTCCGGAGCCGTGTCAAAAGAGAAGTAGCTGCCCACGTCTGTGGCTACAACATTATTTGTTTGTTCGATTTTATTATTATACAGTTGATTAAATTTTTTTTATTTTTTAGTCACTTGAAATTATATTTTTAGTCATCTAAAATTACAATGTACTAATTCTTTCTTCTGAAATTGCACTCTCATTCACCTAAAGTTGTAGTTTAAAAAAACTGAAGATAAAGAGAAAAATAGTTGCCAATATAATAGTCACTCCCCTGTTTGTTTGGTTTTGAACAGTGACCAATTATAGTGTGGGTAGTGACTTAATTTACCTTTGTTGTTTAGGGACATTTTTCATATTAGAGAGAGATAACAAGTGCTTATCTAGAAAAAATCAGGTAGTTGATTGGTTTGATCTGTGATATAGTTGTACTATTTTTACAAGTAATCTATGGTCATAATTTGAAAATTTTATGAGTAGAGAGTAGTAGCGGATCTCAATATTTTTCCGTAGAATTTTTATTCATATCAATCAGATGAGTAGATTGTGAGATACAAATTTTTATAAACCAACTGCCCAGTATTTGTGTCGTGTTTTGGTAGCTTGTGGTAATTAGTAGATTAAAATTTTAAAATGAATTAATCTGGTAATTTGGTCAACATGAGCATGGTAGATAATTTCATAAGGTTTTCAGAAAATCAAAGAACACAATTTTTAGATAAGTAGATTAGAAGATATGAATTTTGGGAGGCTGCTGTCCAGTACCAGATTGCTGCTACACGCAACTGTGGGAAAACAATAATTTAGCTAACTTAACTCCCCCTCTTGACAGAAAGCCATCCTCGATTTTAATAGATGTGTAGCCTCATGTATTGCATGATCTTGATCACAAAGTTTGGTACATGACAAAGGATGCAACAAACTCTAATTATGTAATATCATAAGTTCTATATAAAATAAAGTAAAACATCTTTGAAGCAAGTGTACCTGATTGAAAGTATTCTCACTGGATGGTGTTAGAACTATGTATGTATGTGTCTTGTCTGGCTCCTCTTCTTTAGAAAATATGGTATTGGATTGTGATATGATACTGGTGATCTCAATGAGAAGCAAATTCCATTTGACACAAATAGAGCAATGGTTGTGGTGTATGGAAGAAGCCCACAATGCTCCCCTTCCTGAAAGCTTTCCTATAGCTCATAAATAATACTAGATGAACAAGAAGTTTTAAGGTGAGTGCCATTAGTTTTCTCTACATGACATTGTTCCTTCTCCAAAATTGAACCTTTTAGTTTTGAAGTTATGCAAATTCTATGAATAATATAATTTTCCTTTTCATCGTACTCATCTATTGGGTAAATTTATAACGAAACAATGAAAATAAATTGGGAATCTCAAATAACTTCTTCTCTAAACAACTCAGTTCACAAGATTGATCATTCTTAATATAGCCTAAAGTATCTGAAGAAGAAAACGCATTTAGCTCATATCTAGCATGAATCAGTTGCACATTGAAATAATCAAAAGCATTTATCTTAGCACATGGATTTGTAATTAAAATAGAAGATTCAGGTTTAATTTCTTACGCAAGGAATTAGCACACAACTCATTCTCAATACTCAAATCAATGCAGTCTAAATTCTCAACTTGAAACATGTGCATATCAGAATTGTTTTCCACTAATATTTGCTCTAAAGTAGCATGAACAGTGGACAATTGTAGTTCTTTACAAGCATACTCTCCTTGAGTGATGATAGCACCATTATCTTTACCTTTTTTGCTCTCTTCATATGATGTAGGTGCATCCATCTCCTCATCTTTCTTCTGAAGCAATGGAGTTGTTGTGGTTACAGACCAAATAGAGAGAGTATGGTAGTGGAGAGTTAGGTGAGCAATGCTTAGGGTTTTCCCATGGCATGTATGTATATATATATATATATATATATATATATATATATATATATATATATATATATATATATATATATATATATATATATATATATATATATATATATATATATATCCACATGGGGAGTGCTTTTACAACAGTACCCTTACATTCAAGTATCCCTCTCAGGGGCACTTATGCCATTATACATGTCCCATTTTGGGCCTTACAGCCTTCTAACAGGCCGGCTGGGCTTACGTGGCGACCACCCCTACAACAGGAGCCTCTCATGGTGAAGGGCTTCACGGGCCAAAGCCATGTTGCCGAGCCACTTGGCCCCCTCCGTCCCTGTGGCCTGTGACCTTCTGTGTTGTTGGATGGAGCCTGCTTATCTGACATATCTTCTGGGCCACGCCGAGGACCTGGCGATAAAGGGGTAGCCAGGGGCATCTTCGACCGTAGGACCCCTAAGTGGCCGAGTCGAAGATGGCAGCAGAGTCAAAGATGCCGGCGAAGTCGGGGATGCCAGCGGAGTCAAAGATGCCAGCGAAGTCAAAGATTCCAGCGGAGTCAAAGATAGCAGCGGAGTCTAAGTTAAGGCAGAGACAGGCTCATGGTGTGGCCACCCCCGGGCGCGAGATAGGCGAGGCTCCCGCTGTGAGGTCGACATGTTCGGCCGGCTTCCACGGTCTGATAATGCGCCTTAATGGCACCTGGAATCGCGCCAACCCTTGAGTTGTCAGGAACAGGCTGCTATAGCCATACGCGCTGTCCCGCCGCGAGGGTACATGCGGCGGGCCGCGCTTGGTGCGTCGTGGGCTGTCAGCAGTCGCACGACTGCGGCCGCTCGCCCCTTCCCTAGAGGGGCGGGACGCGTGGCAGGATGCTGCTGGCGCGTCGTGCACTGTCAGGCGGCTTGCATCCGTGCTCGTTCGCCTGCCAGCAGTTGCGTTCCTCGGTCGTGGGGAGCTGTACCGCCCGACACCTGCCGGTTGCAGTCGCGTCGATTGGAGTGCCGTCGGTTGAGTTTCTCGTCGGCTCGGGGAGCAGCGAGTATATATGCGTCGCTCTCCTGCGCCATCCTTCATAGGCCCGCGGCCGGGTACGGCTGGGATGATCTTGGTCTCAAAAATAGGCTGCCTCTATTCATCTGCATTCTTTGAAAGGACTGTCTTGTAGCAGGGTTAGCGCTGATGGACACTATCATAGAATGTTGATCAACAGAAGGATGCCTATTTTCGAGTTTCAGAAGGAACTTATTTTTGACCCAGCGCCGGACGCTGTGGTCCGCCGGTTACGCCATGGTGCTGCATATGACACGCGTTCCGGGGACAGCTAGGATGATCTTACCCTTGTAAATAGGTCTTCCTCAGTCCATGTGCGCTCTTGGATGGCAAAGGGCAGTGATGGACTGATGGAGGCCTATTTATGAGAGTTCGGTCCGGGCCTATTGACGATGACTGATCTTGCTCCCTGATCGAGCGCATAGTTAGTTGGGTCTTCGGCACCTGGGGGCTGCTATCTTGATGGCCCCGAGAACCGCACCAACACGTGTCAGAAGATGCGCCACACCATGCGACCTGTATTTATCCTTTGAGGGAGCAAACACGTGGCGGGACATTGTTGGCGCGTCGTGCGGTGCCAGGCCCTTGCACGACTGCTGTCGTGGGGTGACCACGACGCTTCGACTTCAATCGTGGGGAGGCGGGCGGTTAGTGTCTCATCGGTTACGCTTACCGGCGGTGCGGGAGATGAAGTGGCTTTAAATACCCCCAATGGCACCGCGTCTGCCTTTCCTCTGCACGCCTTCTTGTCCGTCTTCCTGTCTCCTGCTCTTTTTGTTTTTCTTGCTGCCGTGCTACCCCCGTCCTGTCTCCTGCTAGTTCGCGGATAGCGATGGCACACGGCGAAGAGCACGCTCAGACGATCGGTGATAGCACCATCTCCCAGCGGTCCTCGCTGCTTGAGGTGGAGTACACGCTCGAGAGGTGCGATTCCACGGCGGTAGACAAATGGTGGGTGGCGACAGAGAAGATGGAGGGTCTGTGCTCCCGCGTCCTGGGCCCCACGCTTGCGACGGAGGAGACAATCAGCACACTGCTGCGCGAGGGGAAGCTGTCGGACCACCAGGAGGTATGGCTCCCTGCCAGCGACGAGGCGGAACCACGCCCTGAGAAGTCAGAGGCGATCGTCTTCGGTGCCTACTTTGAGGCTTGGCTTCGCATCCCGGCCGCCATGATTGTCGGCGACGTCCTACGGACCTTCGGGCTGGAGCTGGCACAGCTGACTCCGAACACGCTGGCCTGCCTCGCTGTGTACAGCTGGGCCTTGCAATGGAGGCATGCTGGCCCAGTGCGTCGATGTTCGCGTTTCTCCATGACGCACGATGCCAGCCAAAAGGGCGGAAGGACGGGACCTTTTCCAACATCAGCAGCATCAACTTTGTCCTGCGATCGTCGTGCGGGAAGATCTTCCCCGCCAACTCGACCCGGGCGAAGTGGGAGCCGAACTGGATGAGATGGTGGTTTTACCACCGCGTGGTGAGCGGTAGCGGCCTCGAGTGCTCGGGCCGGCCAATGGCATTCAACACCACTCCCAACGTACGAATCGACAGCGAGGACCGGCGAAGGGCACGGAGGCTCGTGGGGATCACCGCCCGCTTCAATATGCGCGACCTTGCTGAGGAGTTCGTCATGTACGGTGTGGCGCCGCTCGCGCATGAATGGCTCCTCAGGGCTGGGAGCCTTCGGTGCGACAATGTCCGCCCGTCGGTGTCTTCGCTGCCGGAACCCTCCGACCTTCGTAAGTCTTGATGGAGTCTTATTTCGCACTTCTGCCCATTAGACTGTCTTTTGAACCTCGCCTCCTGCCGCATATAGGGATGCGCCTGGAAGACGCGGAGCGTGTGGTGATCGTGTTCCTCGGGCTGTACGTGGCCAGGGAGCACGACTTGCGCACGACCGCAATTGCGGAGGCGGAGCTGGGCGGATAAATCGCGTGTGCGAGGCCCTGGGCATTCGTGTGCCGGAACACGCCCCACCGGCCCTGAGTCAGCCTCGCCGTCGAGATGACAGTGCCAAGGGGAAAAGGCCGCTGTCTCGTCGGAAGGCTCAGTCTCCTACGGCCGCACCCGGTGCGCTGGCTGCCGTCGCTCCCGTCCATGTGACGGACGCTGATTCTGATTCGGCGAAGTATGTCGATTCGGATCTGGGGACAGGCGTGGAGGACGAAGGCGAAGCGTCTCTGGGCAGTGCCGGGGACCGAGAGTGCGCCGCGGACGATCGAGAGGGGGAAGCTTCGCCACCTCCGGAGGTTGCCAGAGCGCAACTCCTACCTGCAACGGCTGCCGAGGCGGAGCTGCCGCCTGGGGACGTTGGCAGGGTGGAGCCCGCACCTGCAGCGGTCGCCAGGGGGAGGTCCCCTTACTCCCCCAAGGCGAAGCGTCTGTGCATACAATCACCTCCTCGTACGAGGAAGGGGTTCACTGCGGCGGGAAGGGTCGGGAGCCTATGGGACTCCGACTCTGACACCGAGGCCCCCAGGCCCAACATCCTCATGGCTTCTTCGAGGGTTGTGGCGGCTGAGACCCGGGACTTGGTGGTGTTGGACTCCGACATGGAGGCTCCCCGGCCCACAGGCTCCCCGGCCTAGTGAACTTCATGCCCCCACCAGTGTTCCCGCTATCACATCTGAGGCTGCGGGGACACCCCGGCGAAGTCCACCGGCTGATGCCAAAGGTAAACTCACTTGGCACAATTTTGCACTGCGTTCGTAGGGCTTTAACTGCTACCTCCCGTCGCAGCGGCACGTCTACCAGGGCACAGACAACCATCGGGGCATGGGGACATTCCTTTTGGGCGGCGTCTGATGTTCCCAAAGCTGCCGTCGCAGATGCCGCGTGTCCAGGCCTAGTGAACTTCATGCCCCCACCAGCGGTGCTGGGAGCATGGTGGGCGGTCACGGATAGCGCGGCCGCGAACTTGGATCAGCAGGTCTCTGAAGTGAGGGTGAGTATCTGACCTTGTAGCGACATGCAGCCCTTTAGAGGTTTGCTGACCGCCTTGTCATACAGACCCTCGTCCTTGCCCGGGCGTTGCAGGCGGCCCACGCCCGTGAGCGAGTGGCGCTAGAGGACCGACTGCGGGCCACCGAAGAGGCTCTGCGTGTGGCCAAGGAGGCGCACTCCGCCAAGGACAGCCGCATCCACCGCTTAGAAGCGGAGCGCTCAGAGGCGATCTCTTCCACCGAAGCACTTTTGGCAGTGGCGCGTTTGTCGGCCACAAAGGTGGCGCGACAATAGGCCGCGGTGGAGCGGGATGGCCTACTTCAGCAAATCGCTGCGCTGGAGCAGGAGAAAGGCCGTCTCGTCGCGTCCCTTAGGGAGCGGGACCAGACTTTGGGCGACGCCTCGGTGGCCGCATGGGATGCGATGCTGGCTTTGGAAGGCACCCTTGAAGATCTTGTCGCCGACATGCCGCCCTGCTCCTTCGAGCCCGAAGAGCTGTCACTGACACTTCGTCGAATCGGGGATGCAGCCAACCTTGCTCGCAACACCGTGACGTCCTATGGCAACCACTGTTCCTATGTGACCTCGTGCCTTGTATGTGTGCTCTTGCGGCACCGGGGCTGCCAGCATGTCGACGGGCTAGCTGACCCCCAACTGGAGATGCCGACCGGGGCCAGGGTGATGTCTGGTGCCGTGCGCGCTGTCCGCCGTGCCGTTTGGTTTTTCCACGAGAGGATCTGGGAGTACATCGGGGAGGTCGCAGAGAGGATCGAGCTACGACGGACCATGTACAACGAGGGGAACCTCGGCCAGTGGCTGGATGAAGTCCCGCGACGCGACGAAGATGGCACCGAAGCCTCGGGGCGTGGCGTGGACCCACAGGTGTGACACTGGGGTTCTCGTGTGTTGGCGTGCGTTGTAATACGCGTGCCCCTTTTTATGAATAAGGTAGAAGTTGCCTCCATGTTCTGACTAGCGTACCCCTATGTTCCGAGCAGCTAGCCGACAGGTACCGACTGCTAGTTTCTGATTTTGTGACCCGACGGCGTCTTCGACGCTGGCAGCGGGCCAAAGAGTCGCTGGATTTCTGGGCGGCCCGGGCTTCCTCGGGCGAGGTCCCAGCGCGGACGCACGTTAAGGAGGAGCCTGTCGAGTAGCGGCTAGGAGCATCCAAGGACGTCTGTGCACTTTACTTTTACTGCGCCCTCCTTTGTAAACGTCCTCCGACTAACACAGGAAAGGAATTTTGTCTGAAGCACCTTGCCTGCGTCTCTGTTATTTGTTACTACCACGCTGTCCCTTGGTAGACTTGTGAGATTATAATTCACGCTCGCCCGTACGCTAGGTAGACTTCCGCATGCTTCGTCTCCTTCTGGAGTGGTGTGGCCGGAGCTGGTGCCTAGCCGAGGTGGATGCGCGAGTGCTCCGTCGCCTTTCCTTCGAAGTGGTGGCAGTGGAGCTGGTGCCAGGTCGAGGTAGACGCACGAGCGCTCCGTCCCCTACCCTTCGAAGTGGTGGCAGCAGAGCTGGCGTCTAGTCGAGGAAGACGCGCGAGCGCTTCGTCCCCTACCCTTCGAAGTGGTGGCAGCGGAGCTGGCGCCTAGCTGAGGCAAACGCGCGAGCGCTCTGTCCCCTCCCCTTCGAAGTGGTGGCAGCGGAGCTGATGCCTAGACGAGGTAGACGCACGAGCGCTCCGTCCCCTACCCTTCGAAGTGGTGGCAGCGGAGCTGGCACCTAGTCGAGGCAGACGCGCGAGCGCTCCGTCCCCTCCCCTTTGAAGTGGTGGCAGCGGAGCTAGCGCCTAGTCGAGGCAGACACGCGAGCGCTCCGTCCCCTCCCCTTTGAAGTGGTGGCAGCGGAGCTAGCGCCTAGTCGAGGTAGACGCGTGAGCGCTCCGTCCCCTACCCTTCGAAGTGGTGGCAGCGGAGCTGGCACCTAGTCAAGGTAGACGCGCGAGCGCGGTTGCTTCGCAGCGACAGTGACTCCCGTACTCGCTGTCGTGTGGCGTGCGCGAGGATAACGGCCATGCACCTAGTTTGTGCTCTGTGGGATGTTCATAGGGGCAAGCCTCTGGTGAGCCTTACCGATGCTCCACGGAATGCGTGCGGAGGCAAGCCTCTGCCGCGTTTTGTTCATATTTCACGGGGTGCGCGCGGAGGCAAGCCCCTGCTGTGCCTTTTCTCTCTTTTCTTTTATATTCTATGGAGTGCGTGGGACTATCACCCACGTCTTATTTATACTCCGTAGAGTGCGTGGGATCAACATCCACGTCTTATTTATACTCCAGAGAGTACACGTAGGGACAACATCCACGCGTGCAAGGGACATCCGCGTCTTGTTTATACTCCGTAGAGTGCGCAGGGACATCATCCGCGTCTTATTTATACTCCGTAGAGTGCGTGCGGAGGCGGACCTCAACGCTACATCTTATTTATACTCCGTAAAGTGCGTGCGGAGGTGGACCTCGATGCTACGTCCTATTTATACTCCGTAGAGTGCGTGCGGAGGTGGACCTCGACGCTATGTCTTATTTATACTCGGTAGAGTGCGTGCGGAGGTGGACCTCGATGCTACGTCTTATTTATACTCCGTAGAGTGCGTGCGGAGGCGGACCTCAACGCTACGTCTTATTTATACTCCGTAGAGTGCGTGCGGAGGCGGACCTCGACGCTACGTCTTATTTTTACTCCGTAGAGTGCGTGCGGAGGCGAACCTCGATGCTACGTCTTATTTATACCCCGTAGAGTTCGTGCGGAGGCGGACCTCGACGCTACGTCTTATTTATACTCCGTAGAGTGCGTGCGGAGGCGGACCTCGACGCTACGTCTTATTTATGCTTCGTAGAGTGCGTGCGGAGGTGTCCCCCACTGCATCTTATTTATACTCACGTAGAGTGCGTGCGCGGATGCGTGTCTTTGTTTATATATATATAGGCACCATGATTTTAAATACATGAATTCAATCCAAATTCAGGTATATTTTTTGAAAGTATTAGTTTTAGGTTATGTACGTATCTTTCACAATTCAAATGAAACATATACCTTTTAAAAAATATACTCAATTTCAAAGTTTTGAACGAACACACACACACACACATACGTATATGTGTGTGTATGTATATTTGGCACGTTGGGGGGTTACATCGTGTGGCCGGTTGGTGCGCGAGGAGTCACGCGGTCTGGAGCCACACAAGGCTCGGCTCACGCGGCTAGGGATTGTGTCACGTCACTCAGGTGGCCCCTAGGCATTGCGCAAGGCGGGGCCATATCTGGCAATAGCGGCGCGGGGGGGGGGGGGGCAAATCGGCACTGAATTCTCAAGCTCCAAGCGGGTTTCTCGGTCCCCTATATAAGGCTAGCTCCACATAATTTTTGCAGCATCCAATCTTCATCCAAGCATCTAGTTCTCGCGATTTCAGTGAAGCCAGCCATTTCCATTGTAATTGGTTCTAGATTCTCTTATGTAACATCCTAATTTTTTTAAAAAATTATTTAAAATAAGGATTAATAAATTTCATACTATTTTCTAGAATAATTAAATATCAAAGAATTTTCCAAATTCAAAATGATTTAATATGAATAAATTGAACCTCAATTAAATTCAAAACTTCTTTTTAATTCCTCATGCTCAAAAGTATTTTGCTAAATTTCATGGAATTTTTTATTTTATTTGCTATTGTCTTGGCTTTTTATTTTCTCAAAATAAAAAAATGTATTTAAACCCTAGAAGGCTTCCTGGGCTAATCCTTCTTGGCCCACTTCTCTTTTTCTATCCTTCTTGGGCCAAGCCCATTTCATTCACCCACGCCAATGTCACATATGTGAGCACCTCGCGTCCCATGGCCCCACCGTCACTGACAAGAGGGTCCAGCCATTATTCTTTGTCCTGGGCAAAACCAACTCACGCGACTACCACCCCTGACTTGGTGTCTATGCCCTACATAGATTCCTGAGCCCTTGGGCCATAAAACTGCCACTATTTGTGTCAGCACCACCACCTCAATCTCCATCGCCAAAACCCTAACCGTAGGAGCTTGAAGCCACATTGGTTATATAAAGTGAGTTGTAGTAGCATATAATGGTTGCTGCATTACAACATAGCACCTCTAGGTAACCCTTTTACACAAAGTGATGATGAAAGTATAAGTTGGGTGCTACACATGCACGGGTCCACCCCATGGTGGGCTAGGCATTGAGTGAATGTTTGGTCAATGTGCACACAATCAGATCTTAACCTGAGGCAAAGAAGATTAGTTGAGCTGATAAAGGATTGTGATTTAGGCATCCAGTACCACTCTGGGAAAGCCAATGTGGTAACTGATGCTCTGAGCCTCAAGGCATATTGCAGTAATGTGATGGTCCAAGACAAGAACCTGATGGTCCAAGACAAGAACCTAAGCTCTATAAGGAGTTGATGGCACTCAACTAGAGATAATAGAGCAAGGCACAATAGCAGCGATGGAAATGCAACCCTCCCTAGAAGATCAAATCAAGGCCGCATAGAAAGGAAATTTCGGCGTCCAGCGATTCAAGCACCTCATAGCGAAAGGAAAGGCCTCTAAGAGGATCAGTAATGAGTCATATGCTATGGAAAGTGTACTTTCGTTCCCCATCAAAAGGAGCTTAAGAATTGATACTTATGGAGGCCCACAACTCAGCCTATTCCTTACATCTAGGAAGTACCAAAATGTATCAACACTACTAGGGAAATGTTGATATATGATGTTTCTGTTTCATCACAAAAAATCATCGAATCATCACCAACCTACATCTATGACGAACTTATGACGAAACGGCCTTCGTCATGGATGTCCAGTCATAAAAGAACTTTTATGACGAAATGGTCTTTTTCGTCATAGATGTATGACGAAAAACCGTTCATCATGGAACAAGTTCTGTTAAATGATGAACAAATCTTGTCATGGAAGACAAAGAGAACATCATGGATAGCTGCCATTCCCGGTCCTTTTTTATTAGGCCCAATTGGTAATTTTGGCCCACTTATTTCTGCCAGTCCAGCAAACTCGGCCCATGTTCCCGGCTTAGTCCTTTTTGGCCTAACTTTCTCGGCCCAGTCGAGTTCTTTTAGCCCGTTAGTTATGCAGCCTTGTTTTCCCCGCCACCAATTTTTGCATTTTTTTTGCCTAGCCCAGTTATGCAGCCCAGCAACTTCGTCACATACTGCTTTTGTGGAAGAATGTTCCTAGGCTCCAGGTTTAGCCGGCCAAGAAACACAAATTAACATACAAGATGAGATTCACTTCAGCAAACACAAAGTAATGCATCACATTACATCACAGCAATTCACACATGTGACTCAATTCATGACTATCAGTTCACAGCAAACTCAGTTCATGGTAGTTCACACATTCAATTCCAGCAGTTCGCACAGTTATTTCAATAGCAGATCAAGGATTCGGGTTAACCTGTGCATAGCCCATGAGACGACGAAGAATAAGATCACTTTCTTCTTAGAGGTGATTAGAATTGTAGAATCTATTGAATTTATGATGATGATGCTTTGGTAAGGAAATTTGCACCATCTAGGGTTTATTCTATACAATCTCTTTATGCAGTGATTAATTTTGGGAGGTAGCTACCCTATTTACATTCCTACTATAAAAGGTAGAATGTTCCTAACAAGTATTGCTTATTTCACCTATTTTTGGAATGTGTACTGGAAAAAGCTATTTGGAATGAGATTTCTGTTATGCTAGACATGGAAATTGGTTCTAACTATGTGAATTTGGCTACACGGTGGCTTAGTGATTCAAAGCATGAAGTTACTAACATTGTTGGTGCTGCACTTTGTTGGGTGTTGTGGAGATTAAGGAATGACTTGGATTTTCAGAGAATGAAGTGGTCTTTGGTGTAGGAAGTCTAGCTTAGGGTCTCCTAGGCAGGGAAGAACTAGTGGTAGCTATGCGTGAACTCAGGGTTGCCAAGGATGGATCTCTTTATTTGTAGCAACCCAGATTTTGGCAATCTGGATCTTCTGTGTATTCTGAGCTAGTCTCTGGATTAGTAGCTAGCTCACACAATATAACAATGATGAATATCACATCCAAACATGTGTATAACTAAAAAGGTATAGTAGTAAATGAGCATAAATCGGTCAAATGGCAAAGGGCTTACTTCATAGGACAGGGAGGCCAAATAAGAAGGAAATCTTGTAGTGGAAAAGACATGTAGCAGTGGAGTCCCTCAAGATATACCCACAAGCAATCGACTGGAGTATGCGAACTAGCACTTGGCATTGTCTTTAACCTTTGATAGATGGTGACACTTGTTCACTGGTATATTACTCCTTGAGCACTGAATTCATATAGTTAAGCAACAATGGGTACAAAAGTATTCAACAAGTTCTTATACCAGGCTTAACCAAGGGAAGGCCTTATATTTCTTTTAGCATAAAGCCAAGTTATCAAATATCATAGTATAGCTAGTTTCTAAACCTATTACCTAGCCATTTTTAACTAAAATTGAATGCCTAGTTTAAGTCAAATTTATCATGATAGAGAAGTTCCTTTGTTTCCACCGTCCATGTTCGAAATTGAAATGGGGGGAATGTTCCTGAAGGTGTGGAACATGTTTTGATGCAAGCAAAAGTTGAGGAGGCTCGCTAGGGTGTTGGGAACGGCACAGAGGAGCTCGGTGGCACTTGGGTGGGCAAAAAGGAGTCGACCAGTGCGATAGCATTCCTAGTGGCCGAGCGGAGGAGAGGAGGGGGAGCAAAAGGGAAAATGGATAGGAGGAGGAGGTGAAGAACATGGCATGCTTAGCTTGGCTTATAAGGTAGCGGAGCACAATGTGTTCTCATGGGGACTACGGTTGCATGCACGAGTTCTCATGAGTGGCCGTGGCCAGGCACGGCTCGTGCTCTGGCATCGACAGGACTATCTCACGGTGCATGGAGAGAGGGAATGTGTAACATCCTGATTTTTAGAGCCTTTTTGAAGCTTTTAAAATAAAATTCACCATTTGGATTTTTCTAGAATTAATTAAAGCTTAATTGGAATTTTCATTAATTAAAAAGATTTAATATGATTAAAATTAAACATTAACATTTGTCAAAAATATTTTATTTGTGTTCCTTGTGTCACAAGGAATTTTTCTGTATTTTCTTGGATTTTTCGGAGTTTGTTTGAGCTCAATTTTAAATTTCCAAAAAAAAGAAAGAGGAGAGAGAATCAATGCATCTTCAACCTCCAGCGCGATCGATCCAGTTCGTTCTGTACACGTTTCCTTCCGTTTTCCTCTCACTTCATAACTTTCAATCCGGACCTTATTTCAATATCTTCCCAAAAGGAAAGTTGTGCCAAATCATGCAAGGAATCCATTCCAATTGGCCACTTTCTATTTCGTTCATCCGTTTGTCTTTTATCTCCTATTTTCTGAAACGGACTCTAAACCGAAATTTGCGGATTGGAGTCATTTTCTATCTCTTCCAAGCCTATAAATACGACCCCTTGACCCCTCTAAACCCATCCCAAGCCGTGCCAAGTCCCCTCAAAGGCTAGGACGCCATCGACACCGAGGCCCTTCGGTCTCAAAATTGCTCTAGCGTCTCGAGCTATCCGGTGAGTTTTTCCGTGATCTTTTTTCGTCACATTATGCCATCATGTGCCATCTACTTTCTGGCCAAATTAATTTGGTTTTGGTGTAGCCAATCTCCCGGAATCGAGTTTTGCCCAATCTAGGTCAAGAGCGCTTCCCGACGTCGATTCGTCGCCTCCGGTAAGCTTTAGCCCTTGCCGTAATTTTTTTTAGACTTGCCTCATCGTGTAGCCGTGCTCACTTCTTTTTCCCCGAAAAGCTTCCACAAATTTTTGCCTCCAAACCTCGCCATAGCCGCCAATGGCATCTCGTGTCTCCATCTATCCGGTAATGTTTTCTCCCAATCCGTTCGCGTCATATCGTGCCAAACCATCCTAAGTAGCTACCCTACAAGTGGTTTTAGATTTCGTTCACCGAGCACCAAGATATCTAGATTTTGCTTTTTTCCTTCCTGCCGTCGTTCAAACGTCGTTTGTGTTGTCTCTGTTGGGTTTCTGTCTGAACCGATAATTTTCCTAGATTCACCAAGCCGCGTTCTAGCCCGTGCTCACCCTACTTCTCCATGTTTTATACCCGGGTTTTATTCCTCTCTCCTAACCATGTCATTGTAGCCGCCCGTGCCGTCATCGTTCTCCGTTTGGCGTGCCGTCGCTTCCTATATGTGCCTCAGGTCCATAACAACCCATTTTGCTAGTTAGATTCACCTCTCATACCTCCTCTCGCTGGTGCTAGCCTTCTCTCCAAAAGTGCTCTCGGATGAACAGTAACTTTTGCTAATTTCCAGCATTTTCTCGCCCCGGCAAACTTTAGATCGCTCGTTCTCCTTCGTCCGAACTCCGATTAACCCGATTCTTTTTCCTAAATTCATCTAAAATTGAGCTCTACCTTTTGGTTCTGGTTTTAAAGGTTTTGGAGTTCATTTGAATTTTGTTTGTATTTATTTGTTTTGTTCGTTTGTCTTTTTGCGCATAGAATCCGACGTCACCGAAGAGTTTGTCGAGCCGCAGCAAGACGAACCAACCAGTGCACAAGAAGGCAAGTCTCCTTTGATCATTTTGATCCTATGTTTGTGAAATATTTTAATTATTTTAAATTTATGTGCATCGCTATTTACATAGAACCATAATTTTGTTTTAGTAAGTTAGTTAACACAATCATTATTACACCCTCGATTGAAGTTGAATGCCATGTACCTTTGTAACCTTAGGATTTCCTTTGTCTCAGTAATGAGGTTATTATTTAATCTTTGAAAAATATTAGAACGGTAGTAAGATGCTTAGTCATGCTATTTAACCTTGGAATGGGAAATCATATTTCATTCAACTAGTATTTGTATTTAGAAGTAAGTGGTGACTGGTGTTGCCACTGTTCTTTTAAAAATAAATAAAATGTAAAAGTTGGTTTAGACTAGGGCGGATGGTTGGTTTGGATTGGTGCGGCAAGCACGAGATCTTGTAAAGCGTATGTTCCGCCCTAGTCGATTAAGGACCGACACTTGTGATTGTCCAGACTGAGCACTACCGTACAACCCCGAGTCTATATGGGTATGACCTAGCCGATTAACTCATGATAGTCTAGTTTAGGTGCCACCAGTGGAAAGTGGGTGCCAGGGATTTACTGGTTATTCACAGTGAGGGACAAGGATTTACTGTACTCATATGGCGCAAGAGGGGGCTTCGGACTGGGTGGATTTAACCCTTCCGCGGTGAAACCTCAGCGGGTGGTGTCTAGCTAGACTAGAGTGAGGTAAAAGCTTTGTGATATTTTATCTGGGTCTCATGCCAAAGGAAGCGTGGTGACTGTTAGGATAATTTATCTCTTGGGGGTAAAGTTGTACAACCTCTGCAGAGTGTAAACTATTCGAATAGTCGTGCCCACGGTCAAGGGCGGGCAAGGAATGCATTCACATGGTAGATCTTTGGTTTCCATTTTAAATACAAAGTTTTGATATTCCGAGAGTGGAGGGAACTCGGATGGTTGTCCTGGCGGTTGGAGCCAGTGTGGGTGGATGTAACCCGCAGTTTTAAACTTTATCGGTTAGAGCTGGTTATGTAGTGTTGGTGGATAGAACCTTCACTATAAAAAGTTTACTAATTTCAGTTAATCAATTTACTTTGTTAAATTAATGCCTTCGAAAATATTTAATAGTAATTGAAATAAAATATTGCTTTGTGCAAAAGAACCATATAACCCTCCTTTGTTAAGCCTTGCATCTATTGCATTTTTTCCAAGACTTGCGGAGTACTTTATGTGCTCATATGCTGCACTAAAAATTAACTCAGAGGAATACGAAGCTCAAGAGGGAGACTACGACTACTTCGCGTGTGGATTCGACGAAGGATTTCCGGAGTACTACGTCGCGCTTCTCCAGTCAATTGCCTGTGGCGTATTGATGGGTCTTCGCCGGATTTATCTTTTGCTTCCGCTGTGTTTTATGTGTGTGTGAGGTCTTGAAACCTCCTTTGTAATAATGAGACCTTTTGGTCAGTACTCTCTATTATTGTAATAAAGCGTTGTTGGTTATGTAATCATTTATGTTTGACTGTGTGCACTAGTTTTGATCTGGGACTAGTGCTGTAATACACAGAGGGTCCGGGTTCAAAAATCCGGGGTCCCGACAGAATGGGGCGCGAGGTTGTAGTCCTTTGTGTTACTTTTGCTCTACTGCTTGCAAGAGAGAGGGAGAACGCATGGGGGAGAGAGAGAAAAACTTAGTGGGGGAGAAGAATTGGGAAGGGGCTTGGTGAGTGGGTTGTAGACTTAATGGGGAAGAAGAACAGGGAAGGAGCTTGGTGAGTGGGTTGGTTCAATCACCAAGCTTGGCTGATGCTCATAGGCCAGATAGGCCAGCGAGGAGAAAGAGAGAAGAAAGAGAATAGGGTGTGGACTAGGCCATGGCTATGTTTCAGCTGGGTTTCAGCCCAAGAGAAGAGAGAAAATAAAATAGGTTTAAGATTTTATTTTGAAATTTGGATTTGGATTTTGATTTGGATTTTGGTTTGAACTTATGAGAGGTTTCTTTGCACCCAAATACTTTAGGAAAATATTTTGATTTGCACTCAGTTGAATGTAAGAATTTTACAAACCCAAATTTGGTTTGAATTTAAATTTTTATCTTGAGATTTCAATTCAGATTGAATTTAAATTTGAAATCCAGGAAGGGAGGGGGACCGGGGGAGGTGGCACTGGCTGTGGGAGGAGGTGGCGCCCACAACAAACAGGGAGGCTATGCCGACTGCGGGAGGGGCAGGTGAGTTGGCTGCGGGAGGAGGAGGCGGCGCCGGCAACAAATGGGGAGGCAACACTACTAGTTTCAACCAAAATTGTACATATTTCTTGAATTTTTCTTGAATTCGAATGGTATGTTTGAATATTTCAACCGAAATTTTTGAAAAATAGTCAAAAATTTTGAAATTTCTGCATTTCAGATTTCTCGGAGTGGTTCAAAAATTTTTCTAAACCAAAAATGTTTTCCCTGTGTGGTATTGTACATTTATTTCCGGTTGTATTGTGTGAACTACCTAATTGCCAATGAGCGTTGTATTTTGCAATCACACAAAAACTTCCTCTAAATTAATGAAACTTGCATTGGCCCTTAGGCCTTATGTTTAAGGAAATTTGGTTCTTTTCTTTTGATTTTGTTATAGTACCAAACCCCGGATAGTTGCTTCGATCTTATGCTATATCGCTCTTTTTGGTCAAGATATTAAATTAACCCTCTTGTATACAGAATGTCCAGACTTTTGGCAAGTCCTGTAGCTTCCGGTTCGTAGCCCAACAACACGCAAGCACCACCTCAATCACAACCAAACCCGGTGCACCCAAATCAAACTCAACAACCAATTCTTGGACAAGACCAAGATCAGCATGAGCATAAGCAAGATGGAGAGTTACCAGCTACTCCTACCATGGCAGAAGTGCTTGCTACAATTGAACAAAACCATCAAGTTAATTTAGACTTTCATCCTTCAACGGATTGTTCAGAAGACCGCTAACATGAATGCAGCCCCTGCCGCAGTTGCCATAGCAGTTGAACTACAATCCAAGTTAGCGAAATTTCAGAGGACTGGGCCACCTGTCTTCTCTTATCTCAGTCCGTGGAACCAATGGACACAGATGACTAGCTGTGTACCATTGAAAGAAAGCTAGAGATAGCACAATATGGAGATCGTAAGAATATTCTTTATGCATCTTATCAACCTGAAGGTCCAACAAGTGTATGGTGGAACAACTTTTGCACTATGTAGTCCGATGTTCAAGAAATACCTTGGACCGCATTTAAGGATGCTTTCAAGTAGGCACAAATCCCAATTGGTCTTATTGCGATAAAGAATCACGAATTCTGTTGGGATATGGATAGGCTACACTAGCATAGATTAAAATTTTCTACCGCATAAACCAGGAAGCCATACGAATAAGAGATTATAAATTGCTACCACTACATGCGTAGTGCGGCCGAAGTAGAGTTGAAGCTATCAATTCACCGAATCGCGCGTCGGTGTAGTGAAAGTAGGTCATCATCTTCTGGCCAACCGTTTCCTCCTCTTCATCATCCTGATCGGCGCTGCAGTCACAGTAGCACCTCTACTGAGGTCCACATGACCAGGAGTAGAATGTCGTATGTCGGTGTGCTAGCACCAGCACGCATAGCAGAGGTTAAGATAGGTGGCAACTAGGGCTTTGACGAGTGTGTCTTGGGAACCTCCCTCAGCCCCTCACACCTCTCTTTATATAGCCTCCAATCAAATTTTTAGCCGACACGATCAGATATCATATCCAACTCAGAAAGCCTCATATTGGATCTTTATCCAAGACGAGTAGAGATCGTATCCTACTTGGAGAACCTTCAACCAGATGGACCCTTATTGTTGCGACCCGTTAAGTATGTGACCCTGTAGGTTCACGTATATTTGTCCATGAGCCAAAAATTCCTTTCCGGTCCATAAGTTGGTAGCGGTTCCTAGCAGGGCAAATGACTCCAAATATACATAAAGATCACATCAGATGAATCTATATAGTGCTTATGTACCGATCCTTTTGTCTCATGATACCAGATCAAACTCAAGATAAGAAGTGTGTCATCCTATGATAGTTCGATCCTTCACTCGAATCTGTAGCTGATTACTCAGTTGTGATTGACTCCTCAACCACATTCGGCATGGCTATACACTTCTTTAATCCAACCATATCGAGAGGCCTATAGATATCTCTTCCATTATATTGGAGGGGCAAATTCCATCTTGATCGCTCACATTCCTCCGCATGTTTCATAGTAACCCGAAGGTTACCTTTATGACTATCTAGTTATTGAGTAGTGTTTGGTAACCCTTAAATAAACTATTACGCATATAAGAAACTATGATGATCTTAGGTCTAAGGATCCTATATACACTATGTATGAGACTAACTGATTACACTTAAGAATATAACAATTCCCATAGTATCTCATAGTAAGTCAACCCAACACCATGTTCTTAAACATGTGTCTATATTATTAACTTGATATCTCTATATCCATGATTCGTGAAACATAATCATCAATCAATACATGTACTGATCTATAAATTATAATTATCTCACATAATGATATAATATCAGGGATGATTTACAATAACATCAAAACATGGATAAAGAGTTTGACATGCGTCATTTTTATATATGTTTACGTGTCATTTACCCCATTATTTTTCGCATTTCGAGATCATTTATCATCATTTACACGTTTTTCTATATTTAATTGCTCAAAATGGACCATTTTACATTTTTTTTGTACTTTTCTGCAGGCCGGCGCGATCTAGGCGCATAAACGACAAATCTGGGCTTCCAGGACTGCTCCGTACAGATATGCGCGTCATCACGAACGCGTGGGATCTTTTCACGATGAAATCGGACTTCCAGAGGGCCAGAAATGAAGAAATCAGATTGGAGAAGGACTTCATTGTAAATCCTGAAAACTTGGAGGGCTAAATCGCAAATCGTCGAAAATCCCCAACCTTCCTCAAAAGCCCTAACCGCCACCTGCGAAGTGCTGGAGCCCAGTTTGTTCTTCTTCTCCCCTAGCCATCCTTTGCTCCTCTCCTTCCCTAGCTCCGGCACCGGCGAGGGCTGGGCCAGACCTCACCGGCGGCCACCTCTCTCCACCCACCGCTCCTCCGCAGCCTCTCTTCACCCCCACTCAGTCCGCATCGCACCGCCAAGTGCCGCCATCCCTCCACCAGTGCGCCGCCACCTCTCCTCCTCTGCATCTCCTTCCTCTCTCCATTTCCCCCTTTCTCCACCAGATCCACCGGCCCTCCTACTTCCCTCCTCCTTTAGCATCGTGCGCCGCCGTCCTCATCCCCCGCCATCACTACTCTCCATACCGCGCCTCCATCCCGTACGCTGCCGCCCTCAACCGTCCGCCGCCTTGCCCCCTCTTCTCTCCATCCACCGCCTTGCTTTACCGCGCCTCATACTCCAACAGCGCCACCACATCTCCACTGCATCGGCCGCCTCCTTTCTCCACATCGCTCCTCCACAGCACCTCCCTTCTCCGCCTTCTCCACTCCCTTCCTCTTCACCCGTGCTCCGCCCCTGCGCCATCACCGTCGGCCAACCGTACCACCAAGCGCCGGGCCGCCGCACCGTCCTCCACCACATCCTCAAGTTCAAACGCAGCGCCAACTCCCCCCTTTGCATCAACCCCTTCACCGACGGTCCTCGGCGCTGCTTTCCACTTCAACGGCGGTGACCACCTCAATGCCCTCGACTCCACCGGCAACTCTTCCGCCGGCCGCTCTGCTTCCCTTTCACCGACCTGGACTTCGACGGCCTAATCTGCACCGACCCCTTCCTCCTCGGCTCCACTTCACCGACGACCTCTTCTGCTCTGCTTCCTCTGCTCTACTCCTCGGTTCATGCTCCAATCCTTCTTCCTTTCTCTACTTACTGTTTTCAATTACTGTTCTACTAAAGTACTATTTGTGATTGTTAATTTCTATTTTTACTGTGAATGTTAACTTGTGAACTTTCAATGTTAATTTGTGATCTGTGATGGTGATATGTGATCTGTGCAATGTTTTGTGATGTTTATGTAATCTGTTAATGTTGTTGGAAGTTGTTTAGCAATTGTAGTATTGATCACTGTGATTTGTGTGGGCATTGAATATAGTGTTAGCCTCATTGTTGCTTGCTTTGTGGTTATATGTGTTAGATTGATTAGTATCATTGTGCTGCATGGTTAGTGTCTATGTGTTTTTGTGATCATTGTTAGTTTCAGTGCTTGTCTAGCGCGATTTAGCTACCTAGCGACCGTTTTCCTTCCCCTTGCTGTCTCGACCCACCTAGTGCTTCTCGATTCTTCCTTGTGCTTCTCGACCTCCCTCTTTGCTTCTCTCAGTGGTTGTTCAATAGTTAAGTCGTGCGTGTGATCGTCGTAGTTATTTGTTTGTCCTACCGTCGTCATCTAGTTAGCCGTCGACCGTCTTCTCTCTCGTTCTCTCTTGACTCCCCCAGCACTTCTCGACTTTCTCCCTCTTTCTTTCTCGCGGTCGGTAGTTAGTTAGGTAGTCGGTCGGTAGTTGTGTTCGTTCATGTTGTCGTTAGTGTCGTTTGTTTAGTCTCTTGTTGTGTTGTTCGTTCGGTCGTACGACGTCCATTCGTACGGTCGTTCATCCTTTGTTCATGCGTTTGTTAGTTCGTTCTTCGTTTCGTCTGAGCGAGTTAGAGTTCGTTTAGTAGTTTAGTTTTCTCCCCCGTTTCGATTGACCTAGCTTTAGCTGAGCATCGGTAGCCTGAGTCTAGTCCCTGTGGAGAACACGACACTTGCAGCTATTTCAGTGGCAACCCGTGCACTTGCGGGTGTGCTATTTTTTGCACGATCAAGTATTTTATACCCCCAAGCTTAAACTTTTACTTGTCCTCAAGTAAATGGCATGATATTATCGAACCCGGACAACAAGTAATCATGAGGTAAAAGACTAGTTTAATGCATGTAATAAGTCAAAAGGTATACGACAATGTAAAATGAGATTATCTAACTCGAGTTTTGAGGACCATCCAAGATGAGAATAAATATTCAAGCAAAGATGCCATGTGATACTACAGCATTTGACTAAATCAAGTTACACACATAAGTGTCGAAATACACTCAAGTGATCACATGAATCCAACCAAAATTGTAAGGCATCGGAACTAGGTATAACATCAAGAATGAGCATAACAAAGGGTCATGCTAAGGCATATGCTATTTGAGACAAAGAAACTAATACTTGCATGATATTTATGAAAAAGCCCACACTTGAGTCATGATACCTAATTTTTGTTGATTTTAGCAAATTTAGAACACAATGGGCACTTGTGCCACTTATTCACACCCTTTGGGCAAACTTTTCCGCTTATTCACACTCACACTTCACTTGGGCAAAACATTGCCACTTATTCAACACATTTTTGAACCAATGTGACATAGTCACTTATTCCACAAACTCACACATTGCATCACAAATTTTTTTTTCTTGTCTTATGATTAAGCATCTTTAACCGGTTTTCATTAATTCTAAGTAACACGTGTCCCGAGACATGGATACCTAGATAAATCATCCAAGTTATTGGCTCAAGATAGGACTACCCATTTCACAAATTTTACATTCAAGTAAAGTATCAATATCTAAAATAACATATGCCAAAGCATGAATCTAATATATGATCATTGAAGAGGCTATGACTAGAACCAATTCAATCCGCAAATGGTTAAAACACATGTGTAACTCGCAATGAATCAAATGCTATATGATCACAAGGTTTCTAAGCGCATCAAGGATAACAACCAAAGCTCAAGCTCTATAAAATGATGCCAAGTGACTTAAGACATACAAGGAACTAGTGACAATATAGCTCAATTAAGAAAATTTCGACATGACCTTTCTTGATTAATCATAGCATGGGCTCACATGGCCAAGATGTACAATCAAGCATAACATGAGAGCAAATAGTAAAGGCCATATATCATCAACATAAGCATAATATAAAGTATAAGAATGCCCACATATCATCAATTACACGACAATAAGCTCAAATGCTCACAAATATAAACAAACATGCTAGAACATCATCCATACACATCCAAGTCCTCCCCCAAGCTTAAATTGAGTAATGAATCAAGAATGCGCTTAAAGGGGTAAGAAACAGCTCACTGGGTATATATGATGTAGTGAAAGTAGGCAAATCATCCCATGGCTTCTCGCACATGCAAGGATGAGGACCTAGCACGGGACCTGAAATATAAAAGAAAGAAAAGAGAAGAAACCAAGAAAAACTAACAAAAGCTATGAAAATAAAAAGATAAAGAGATGCTTATTTGGATGTAGCGGGAGGAGGGCCAAGGACGGGACATGGAAAAGGCACATGTCCGCCCTCCTCATGAAACAACATGCCTCGAAATCCACCTGGATCCCAAGGGATGTCGACTCGAACCATGTTCACTCATAGTCGAAGGCACACAAGTGTAATCCTGTAAACAATCTCAAAGACATGGCAAGTATGTGTGATAGGGTTGACGCCCTCTAAGTCATTAATAGAATATCCAATCATGTAAGCATATCGATAAAGTACATCATGAGGACAAAAAGTGAGATAAGCACAATCAGTAATAGAATATGTCTCGTCTAAGCCAAGGAAATCAAACCCGAGGTGGTCGGGGAAGAGTTTCCAAACTACCTGAAGTGTAGGTGAAGGAGAATGTACGGTAGTAGAAACCTCCAGAGGGGCGATGTCAACGAAGGAAGTAGCCGGTGGTGGATCAATAGAAATGTACTCCTCCTCAACATCAGACGCAGCCCCCTCATCAAGATATGGAACCTCAGAACTCAAAAGCATATCCATAGTGAAACAATCATCATCAGGAGGTAGGTCCTCATCATCTAGCTCAGTGTCAACATAAGGATCATCAGAGTGGAGCACTAAGTCTGGCAAAACAGTGTCTATGCAACTGACCATATGCTCAATAGGAATTGTATCCTTATCATCGAAGATAATCCGCTTGAGTTCAGCCTGGTCACTCGTCGAATATGGCTCTAAGATGTGTGTGTCAGCGGAACACAGAGATGTCTCTAGCACAAGCTCATCAACCTCATCTATCTTGTAGCACTGACTAGGAGACTGAGTAAATGGCTTCTTATGGTGATGATGTGGAGGATGTCTAGAAGTTGTAGGCTGACTCTGCTGAAGCACTAGTGGAGTAGGTGGAGTAGGCTCAACCAAAGTCATACCGCTCTCCGTGGTGACAGACTGATAGTGAGCTAGTGAACTCGGGTAAGACTGTGAGGATGCCAAACTGTCACAACGGGAGGTCAAAGTGCGCATAGCCTCTCTAAGATCATGCAATTGGGCCATCAAAGTCTTCACACCACATAACTGTGACTCCAGATGAGATGTATGCAAAATAGATAGCTCGGGACTATAAATCTGATCATGATCAAGAGTAGGTAACTGCTGGTGAGGTGTAGCAATGGAATGAAAACTATGTTGGTGCGAAGACAGAGAAGGCTGTGGCTGACTAGAGCTCAAACTGTACTGATCCATATGATGCTCAGGCGCATGCACTTCGGCTGTCAAAGAATCCAAACAAGGCTTCTCATTGTACCGCTGGAATTGATGGAAAGCCATGTTCTCAATAAGAGTAAATGCATCATCAAGTGTCTTGTTTGTGATTGCTCCACCAGCTGCTGCATCAACTAAAGATCGTGTGGCACATGTCAAGCCTCTGTAGAAGATCTGCAGAACAAGCCATCTCTCTAGACCATGGTGTGGACATCTCCTGAGCAAAGCCTTGTATCGCTCCCAAGAATCATACAAACTCTCTCCATCAAGCTGTGCAAAACTGAAGATCTGATCACGGATCTCAAACTGTCTGGATAGCGAAAAGTATCTCTCCAAGAAAGCACATGACAGCTGATCCCAAGTGAATGACCTCGATGGCAAAGAGTAAAACCAGGTACGAGCACCATCTCGAAGAGAGAATATGAATAATCTGCATCTAATAGCATCCTGAGAAACCCCATGGTACTTAATAGTATCAGAATACTCCAAGAATGTGCGAATGTGCTCATAAGGATCCTCACTAGGTAATCCTCCAAAACGGGTCTCCTGAACCAAGGCAATCGGACTGTGTCTCAACTCAAAGTCATCGGCCTCACCCCATCGGCAAACTGGCCCGACATAGCGATCGACTACTGAGCCCAAAGATCATGAACTTGTGCCATATCCTCAATATAAACCAATAATGATTACCCTGTGGGACAAGATGAGAAAAACCACAAAAAGAAGTAGAAATAGCTACGACGGGGGTTAGGGGTTAGCGATATATCACAAATATGAATAATGACGAAAAGAAAGACAGGTCAGCACAAACACAAAACAAGCAAAAGAAAACAAACAACGACCTAGTCTATAGCCTAACACTGTCGCTCTAAGCTAATCCCCGGCAACGGCGCCAAAATACTTGATCGTGCAAAAAATAGCACACCCGCAAGTGCACGGGTTTCCACTAAAATAGCGGCGAGTGTCGTGTTCAGGGACTAGACTGAGGTTACCGATGCTCAGCTAAAGCTAGGTCAATCGAAACGGGGGAGAAAACTAAACTACTAAACGAACTCTAACTCGCTCAGATGAAATGAAGAACGAACTAACAAACACATGAACAAAGGACGAACGACCGTACGAATGGACGTCGTACGACCGAACGAACAACACAACAAGAGACTAAACGAACGACGCACAAACGACACTAACGACAACACGAACGAACACAACTACCGACCGACTACCTAACTAACTACCGACCGCGAGAAAGACAGAGGGAGAAAGTCGAGAAGCGCTGGGGGAGTCGAGAGAGAACGAGAGAGAAGACAGTCAATGGCTAACTAGATGACGACGGTAGGACAAACAAATAACTACGACGATCACACGCATGACTTAACTATCGAACGACCGCTGAGAGAAGCAAAGAGGGAGGTCGAGAAGCACAAGGAAGAATCGAGAAGCACTAGGTGGGTCGAGACAGCAAGGGGAAGGGAAACGGTTGCTAGGTAGCTATATCGCGCTAGACAAGCACTGAAACTAACAATGATCACAAAAACACACAGACACTAACCATGTAGCACAATGATACTAATCAATCTAACACATATAACCACAAAGCAAGCAACAATGAGGCTAATACTATATTCAATGCCCACACAAATCACAGTGATCAATACTACAATTGCTGAACAACTTCCAGCAGCATTAACAGATTACATAAACATCACAAAACATTGCACAGATCACATATCACCATCACAGATCACAAATTAACATTGACAGTTCACAAGTTAACATTCACAGTGCAATAGAAATTAACAATCACAAATAGTACTTTAGTAGAATAGTAATTGAAAACAATAAGTAGAGAATGGAAGAAGGATTGGAGGATGAACCGAGGAGTAGAGCAGAGGAAGCAGAGCAGAAGAGGTCATCGGTGAAGTGGAGCCGAGGAGGAAGGGGTCGGTGCAGATTAGGCCATCGAAGTCCAGGTCGGTGAAAGGGAATCAGAGCGGCCGGCGGAAGAGTTGTCGGTGGAGTCGAGGGCGTTGAGGTGGTCACCGGCGTTGAAGTGGAAAGCAGCGCCGAGGACCGTCGGTGAAGGGGTTGATGCAGAGGAGGGAGTTGGCGCTACGTTTGAACTCGAGGATGTGGTGGAGGACGGTGCGGCGGCCCGGCGCTTGGTGGTACGGTTGGCCGACGGTGATGGCGCAGGGGAGGAGCACGGGTGAAGAGGAAGGGAGTGGAGAAGGCGGAGAAGGGAGGCGCTGTGGAGGAGCGCTGTGGAGAAAGGAGGCGGCCGATGCAGTGGAGATGTGGTGGCGCTGTTGGAGTATGAGGCGCGGTAAAGCAAGGCGGTGGATGGAGAGAAGAGGGGCAGGCGGCGGACGGTTGAGGGCGGCAGCGTACGGGAAGGAGGCGCGGTTTGGAGAGTAGTGATGGCGGGGGATGAGGACGGCGGCGCACGATGCTTAAGGAGGAGGGTAGTAGGAGGGCTGGTGGAGAAGGGGAAATGGAGAGAGGAAGGAGATGCAGAGGAGGAGAGGTGGCGGCGCACTGGTGGAGGGATGGCGACACTTGGCGGCGCGATGCGGACTGAGTCGGGGTGAAGAGAGGCTACGGAGGAGTGGTGGGTGGAGAGAGGTGGCCGCCGGCGAGGTCTAGCCCGGCCCTCGCTGGTGCCGGAGCTAGGGAAGGAGAGAAGCAAAGGATGGCTAGGGGAGAAGAAGAACAAATCGGGCTCTAGCACTTCCCAGGCGGCGGCTAGGGCTTTTGAGGAAGATTGGGGATTTTTGGCGATTTGCGATTTAGCCCTCCATGTTTTCAGGATTTACAATGAAGTCCTTCTCCAATCTGATTTCTTCAGTTCTGGCCCTCTGGAAGTCCGATTTCATCGCGAAAAGATCCCACGCGTTTGTGATGATGCGCATATCTGTACGGAGCAGTCCTGGAAGCCCAGATTTGTCGTTTATGCGCCTAGATCGTGCCGGCCTGTGGAAAAGTACAAAAAATTTAAAATGGTCCATTTTGAGCAATTTAATATAGAAAAACGTGTAAATGATGATAAATGATCTCGAAATGCGAAAAATAATGGGGTAAAATGACACGTAAACATATATAAAAATGACGCATGTCAGAGTTCCATGAACAAGTCACATGCTTGTTGATCAATATGAAAGACATTTATTTATGGGATAAAATAACATATTATTCAAAAGATCACAAATATAAAAGTTATTGTCAACAAGACACTCACGCTTGAGGATAAGCGTTGTGCATTTGATGAGACGTGCAAGTGGCAGCCGAGAAGTCACCTAGTGGTAGCTTTCCAAGACCCCATACTTGACAACAACCTACAGCAAGGTTTCCTGCACCACTACCTGCAAGGTTCTTAGCTTCAGCCACTCGCCTCACTGTTCAAAAATTTTAGAATGTTAAGAATGCTAATTTGCAGCAAGGGGATAGCATAATGACATCACTAATGACGCAACAAAAATTGAATGCTTCATGGAAGGTCTTCACCAAGGACTTCAGTGTTAGCTTGTTACACTGGACCTTCCAGATTTCCATACACTAGTCAACAAGACACTCATGCTTGAGGATGAGCATTGTGCATTTGATGAGACGTGCCAAGTGCTAGATGGCAACCTAGAAGTCAAGGTTTCTTGCACCATGTAACATCCTAAATTTCGAGTGTTTGAAACCACGAAGAATTTAAAACTTTTATTTGCATCTTGATGGTATTTGAGACTTTGTCAAGATCTTACTTGGACTATTTTGAGTTTTGTGCTAAACAAAATTGGACAGAAACCTCAAATACAAATGAGAATTTTGACAATAAAAGATACAAAATAATTTTTGGGAGTTTAAAACCATAAGAACCAAAATCCAGAAATCAGAATTGAATAAAAATCCACCTTAAATCAAATTAACCGGCGAACTCAAACTCGGATTCCATTCCGAGTTTTCCAAACTTAAAATTCGAAATGCAATTACAAACTTAAGGCTAAAAAATAATCGAAGTGCAAATTAAAATTCAAAAATTAGATAAAGGGAATAAAATGTCCAACTTCAATTTCACTAGGTAAAGAAAAGAAATGGCTGAACAAATATTAAAAGCTTGCATTTAAATAATTAAAATGAGAATTCAAAATTTTGAAAATCATGTAAAACTCAAAATTAATAAATCGTAATGTAAACTCAAAAACTTAAATTAAAAATCTGAAAATTTTCAAACTACCTTAAGCATTTCATTTCCTTCTCTTTTCCATTTCTCCCTTGCCACTTTCTTACATGTGGGCCCTCTCCTCCTCTTTCCCCTTTCTTTCTTCTCTGTCCCTCCTCTGTGTTTGCTCCTTCTCCGATCGTGTCACTGGGACCCAACCCTCCTACTCCCCACAACTGTGTGCATCATCGCCAACTGCCTGGTAGCCTCACTCCGTCGTGTCGCTCTGTCGCGATGACCAACTTTTTGACTGCACTGTCGCGTCAATCGGGCACCGATTACACCGCCACCAGCTCGCTTGACCGCCCCCGTCAGTTGCAGTGCGCTCCTGCTCCCATCGCTTCCCCTGTTTCGAGCGTCATCGCGCCTGTGCCGGCTTCAGCCCGGCGTCAACTGCCTTGTAGCCATGCGACTGCGCCTGCCGACCTCACGTCTACCCCCGCACGGCCCTACCACCCCGACTCCATTCCCATACCCTGCGTCGCCCACGCCTTGACCCGAGGTCGAATCTCGAGCGCTGTAGCAGCTCCACCGCCACGCCACCTAGACAACCGCCCAACCGCCCTTCTATCGACCGCCACTTTTTCGCGGCTATAAAGCCTCGCCCGGGGCTCTCAATCGCTCCACACCACCCCACCGAGTTTTCTACTTCAAAGATATAGCCTCTCAAACACCACAGCCCGCCGGAGGTCTCTTCTTCCCCAAGCCCGACCAAGGAGCCGACCGTCGATTGCCGCCACCGCAGTCCAATTCCTTTCCACGGAGGCACCCCCAGAGCATCACGACGCCATCCCCGCCCTCGACCAGACCTGCCGTCGACTAAACTACGCTAGCACCCTGCGACCCCTTCGACCGCCGTCGTCCCACGTCGCCAGCTCACCGCTGACCTCCCTGAGCTATCCTGACCCCCAAGGTAGCTTTCTGCCCACGAGTAGATGCTCCCATAGAGTTTAATTGGATTCTAGCACCCTAGATCGCCCTAGCCAACCCCCCTGATCCACCGCCTCCACGGCCGCCATTGCTCCCCTGAAACTCCGCCAGCCGATTCCTCGCTCTGGGAGCGTCCCCTCGGTGCCCTGAGCCTTCTCCAACCACCGGCTAAACTCCTCATCACCCAAGTTTCTCCCTCCATGAAGGCCTCCCCGCGGGCCATCATCGCCAGCCTGCCTCTACCCCTCTCCCGCTTAGCCAACCCCATGGTGTGTTTCCCCTTCATCCCCTCATGCTCATGCGCACCTCAATTTCCCCTCTCCATAACTCCAGCGCCGTCGCCTCGAGGTTGCCTCGCTGCCACCCACACGTGGTCGAAGCCATAACTGTCGTGGTCGGAAAAGAGACCTGGTCATGAAAAGGTCATTTACGACCACACGGTCGGAAGCGACGACAACGCAGTCGAAGCCACGACCACGTCGTCATTTACGACCATACGGTCGGACACTCGACCACCTTCAATCTTCATAGTCGTAGCCCCTTTCGACCACACAGGGAGTCTACCAATCACCGTTCGCCGTGGTCGAAGCCCTCTCTGACCACTAACACCGCCGTCAAAGCCCTCTCCGACCACTCAAACCGCAGTTGAAGCCCTCTCCGACCACTCACACCATGGTCGCAGCACCCTCCGACCACCCACACCGTGGTCGAAACACCCTCCGACCACTTACATCGTGGTCGAAATACATTCTGACCAGTCCACGACCACTCAAAGTTGGTTACGACGCTCGAAAACACTTACGACCACTCCATGGTCATTTACGACCACTTAAGGTCGTTTACGACCGCTCCGTGTCCCATACAACCGCTCAAAACCCCTCACGGCCACTCCCTGTCGAACTCCAGAACATGCGGTCATTACCAACCATACGGTCGAAATCGACCACGCGGCCGTTACCGACTACGCAGTCAAAACCAACCACGCGGCCGTTACCGACCACACGGTCGAAACCAACCACGCGGCCGTCACCGACCACGCGGCCGAAACCGACCACCTGGCCGCTACCGACCACGCGATTGAAACTGACCTCGCAGACCACGTAGTCGTTTACGACTGAGCGGTCGAACTCACGGCCACATAGTCATTACAAACACGTTGTTGTCCTGCCTATTAGACTTTTAGTTATTTCCCGAATTTGTTCCAACAGAGAGCTTCAAATAATCATAACTAATTCATTTTAACTCTGAATTGAGTGAAACAAATTTCTAAATTCATCTAAAATCTAACTAATGGAACATAGATCATGAATTTTTGAGTTCATTTGAATTTTCTTTGAGGATTTGTTTGCTTTGCTGATTTTTTATCCGAATTTTCGCGCATGGTAAAATAACGTACAAGGCTCAAGAAGAAGAAGTCGAAGCTGAAGCAGCTGATCTTGGTGATTAAGACCCAGTTCACTGTGACCAAGGCGAGTCAATACTTTGATCATGTTGAGCCTACATTTTTCTACAAATTACTTTGGTTTAAATTATCAAATTGCATGCTGTTATTTTATATGCAAATATATATTTAATTTAAGATTCTAGTTATATGCCCATTGTTTAACTTGATTAATATTACACCTTCTTTGGAATATTTGAATATGTGAACCTTGTCACCCTAGTAAAATTTATAATGGTAACCTTTCACAAATAAGTCTATAATTATACGCTATGCTTAGTACTGCTTAGATATTCGGAGGCGCTGAAATGCCCCAAGCATCATTTTTAATCATGAGAAACTGGTTTGGGAAGTCATGGTGGTAATGACTGGTATATTTTGATATGATTATTTGGTGCACAAGAGTGTGGTTTGTGGTAGAACAGCCCAGATAACCCTAAGGACCAAATCTTGTCATGACCTCCTATGTAAAATAAGTACAACCACAAGTCTGTAAAGTACAACTCGGGTTAGTAAATTTACAGGACCCTGGAAGTCATCATCATCGATGGAGAAGGTGAGGTAGTGCAAGTGGTGGTCTATGTGATGGCTTGAATGGGGCACCCGTTGAGGGTGAAGTTCTTTTGTGGTGTGGTAGTAGTGTGGGTAGCCAGCTGCTAGGCGCATAGGAGGGGAACATCCCGCACAACGTATGGTACCCACCACAAGTAGGAGCGACCTATAGGGTGAGATGATGGAAGGGGCGAGGTATTTTGAACGGTTATTGTGATGGTTTGCTCAACTGCACGACTAAGGAATCATGCTGGGCAATGAGCGGACTGTCTCTTGTGGGTAAAGTGTGCAAACTCTGTAGAGTCAAAGCTATTTGAATAGCTGTGACCACGGTCACACGCGGACATGGGAACTTAACCAGATATAGTTCTATTTCAAAAACTTTGTGTGTGGAATTGGAAAAATGGAGGGTAGTGGAAAGCCCTGTTTTGTGTTACCCTGGGTGTCGTCCCAGTGATAATGTAAGCGGTTATAACGCTGAAGGTTTAGCATATGGTGCAGAAACCATGTAACGGTGGATGAAATCTAGATCGCTATTATTATTGCATTCATTTACGCATTATGTTTTAGTTCAAAACTGTTAGGTCTCAGGAATTTCTATGTATCATATTTTAAAATAATAATAATACTTCTTTTCTTGCAAAATAAAATGTAGGGAAGAATAAATAGAGTCGTAAGTAAAGAAGATAGATGTTTGTGGTAAACACATAAAGATGTTGGTGGGTTTCGTGTCGATCATCAAAAGGAAATGATAGTGTAATTTTGAGAAAATAAATTGGTGGAGCCTAAATGAATATATTGGTTAGATGGATGAATTAAATGAATTTTGGAGAATTAGGGAGTGCAAAAGTAATTGATGGATTACGACACTGATAAATAATATAAATTCTTGGGAGATGATTGGCAATAATGGAATTAATAGAATTTGATCGATTACTAGATGGGTCAATTGAATTCTTGCGAATTTGCAGATATGATAACAACTATTGGAGTATAAATTTGATCAATAATATTTCTGGTGGATGTATACTAGTGAATTAGTTAGAGATAGATAATGGAAAATAAGGTTGATTACTAGAAGAGCAAATTATGCTTTTTGGATCAATAACAGAAAGGATTGAATTATTAGAAAGTCCTGAAACAAATGATATCGGTGGATTTAAAAGTAATTATGTTGATAATCATTAGAATTTAGAAGTGATTAGTTGATGAATAGAAACTGCAAGATTGGATTGTTAGGAATTTAGAATACAAAAGATATTGGTGGATCTAAAATAAAGGATACTGAGTTTTCATTTGACTGAGGAACGGATCAAATTGGTAAATAATGAACCTAAGATTGGATCTATAAATTTTTGGCGAGAATTTAGATTCCCATGAGAGTTGGTAACCCGGATTTGAATAATAGAATTTTTAGACAATGCAATGGGAATTGTTTGAATGGTGGATCCAAAGTAAAGTTATTGGATTATCATTGGATTGTAGAATTAACAGATTGGCATATAGTGAATCTGAGATTGGGAGTATACAACCATCTGGGTTTGATTTACAAATTTATGGTGGAAGTTAGGATTTATGTGAGAATCAGACACTCATGGCTGGATTAATGAAATGGTGGATGACAATATAGAAAGTGTATGGTCGGTGGATTAAATAAATGATGACACTCGATGTGCGGAGTTTTAGGCAGCAACAATACCACCATGATTAAATAATAATACTAATAAAAGCAATTTATGACAAATAAAATAACCCGAGCCTCTCCGTTGATAAGCCATGCATATTATTTATTTGCATCCTGTGTATTGGCTCGCGGAGCACGGTGATTTGTGCTCACTCTCGCTCTCACAACAAATCCAGAATCAGGAACCAGATCGCTACGCTTCAGCAATACTCTTGGTCATGATGGCGAAGAAGATGAGGATGTCAAGGGCTAGGTTGCGAACCCCCAGTTGGCTGCCTGTGGGCATGTCCTGAGGGTCCCACCTGTGTATTTCACTTCTGCTGCTGCATTTTATTGATTTCGGCCTAATCGGCCCATGAGTAAGTCTACTATTATATTTATGCTTCCGCGTGATATATATTTTGATGTTCAGTACTGTATCTGTGAGCATTATCTACTGATCCAGATATAATAGTACGGTTGAATCACAGAGGATTCCGGATTATAAAATCCTGGTCTGACACATCACCACTACAAGGTTCCTAGCTTCAGCCCCGCGCTTCATTGTTCAAAAATTTCAGAATGTAAGAATGCTAATCCGTAGCCAGGGGACTGCAACTCTATAGTTGGAGTTACATGCTTTAATTGGGATGAGAAAGGTTATTATGCTAATTAGTGCCCTCACAAGCAAGATGGCCAAGTCAAGAATGTTCCTACCGATGCACCTGCCAAGAATCTATCTGCACCAGCATTTGGACATGGAGCTTCTCTTGCTCAGAAACAAGCTGTCAGACATTTTCAAAGCTATGGGAGAGAATGTGTTAATCATGTCACTGCTAAGGAAGCCTATGACGCACCTGCTGTCGTATTGGGTGTGTTTCTTGTCAACTTAGCCCTCACAATAGTCTTATTTGATTACGGAGCTTCATATTTATTTGTTTCAAAGAGTTTGCAATCCATCATCAGATGGATGTGTCTTTACTGAATAAGCCTATGTTAATTCAATCACCTTGATCTAAAATGAAAACCATGCAACTATGCTATGGGGTTGATATATCAATATATGCAACAGAACTTTGTGCAAACCTGATATCCCTAGATTTACATGGCTTGGAGTGTTCCTAGGAATGGATTGGTTAGCTAAGGACAAAGACCACATAGATTGTGCAAATAGAGATATGATTTTAACTAGTGCTCATGGAACCCGAGTTGAGTTCACATCAAATATCCCTATGCCCCAACATAGCACTCTCAACAGTTTCCTCAACTCAGAAATTTCCCAAGTGGTTGTAGTACATGAATATCTCGATGTATTTTCTAAAGAACTACCTGGTATCATCATTGAGCTTTTACCTAGAATAGCCCCAATTTCAAAAAGACCATACCAAATGCCCACCAATAAGTTAACAAAGTTAAGAAACAACTTAGAGAACTACATAGGTGGTGTGAGTCTTTGGGTGCCTCCGATAAATTTCAAGGGGGTGTAGACGTATGCGTGTATGTATGTAGGTGGTGTGAGTGTGGTGTTTTGAGTGTGTGCATGTACCTTGTACTAAAAAATGCTATGGACATATAATTATCACGACTATATAAACCCCATGTAGAGACACTTTTTAATACAATAGAAGTGTTTTTCATATCTCTACTTTGTTGTAGAGACCTTTTTAAAATGTCTGATAAGCGTCTTCTTATGCATGGTCGCTTCGAACGTGGACATGTTATTAAAACGCCTCTATATCCTTCGTGACATTTTATAGTAGAGCATTATTGTGCCGCTACGGGAATAAAGACATTTTATAGTGGTGTTAAATTGTGTTACTGACATAGTGCACTGTAGAAAATAAATCTAAAAAATGTGTGGATTTATAGTGGCGTTAAATTGTGTTACTAACATAGTGTACTATAGAAAATAAAATCTAGAAAATGTGTGGACTCTTGCGAAGGTTGATACTCGAACTCCCGACCTCATAGGAATAGTACTTCTAACATGTTGCGCAATCCACCTCAACCTTACCACTTCACATACTTAGTTATGCCTTGCAATATTTATATATAGATCATTTAACACATGTAAACCACTGAAAAACGCCTCTAGATAGTTAAAATTGTCTAAAAATGTCTCTACAAAGCAAAAAAAAACTTTAAGCGAATTAGGAAGCATCTTAAAAGTGTCTCTTCATGATAAAATTTTGCACGTTATTCTAAAATATCTTAAAACCATCTCTACAATACAAAATTTTGTTGTGTTTTTTAAAGTATCTCTAAAAAGTGTCTTTTGATTATGTAACTTTAATTTTAGAGATAAGGTAAAAAGCACCTCTAAAAGATACTTCTATATGCGATTTTTCTTGTAGTGTATACGGGAAACAAAAGTGAGATAAGAGTACAAGTTATTGGACAAATCAACGCTTGGCTGTAAACGAGACACATTCCGCATCATTGCCCACAAGGTGACGACACGTACAAATGGATCCCTTAGTTATGCAGCATACAATAAATGTACCACAGTATACAACTACTAATACTAATATAAAAGAGGCTAAACTAAACGCTTACATCACAGATGGTTCCTTTGCACAAGCCACCTCAACCTTACCACTTCACATACTTAGTTATGCTTTACAATATTTATATATAGATCATTTAACACATGTAAACCACCAAAAAACGCATCTAAATAGTTAAAATTGTCTAAAAATATCTCTACAAAGCAAAAAAAAAACTTTAAGCGAATTAGAAGCATCTCAAAAGCGTCTCTTCATGTTAAAATTTTGCATGTGATTCTAAAATATCTTAAAACCATCTCTACAATACAAAATTTCGTTGTGATTTTTAAAATATCTCTAAAAAGTGTCTTTTCATTATGTAACTTTAATTTTAGACGTAAGGTGATCGGTTCGGCTGAAAAGCTCATGACTTATGGCTGAAAACACTCTAGCTGGCTGAAAAAAGCACTGTAGCTGACAGAGGCTTATTTAGCATAATTAAATTTAAAGAAATTTAAAAATATAAAAAATATGTTAGTCCATTACGTATAATACAAACAAATACGGGAAAAAAAAGAACCGGCAAAAAAGCTCAACAAAAAGTCAAAAGTTCAGAAAAAGACGAAACTTATGAATAGTGAAAAATAAGCCAGAAGCCAGAAACCGAAGCCGAGTTGATCAGGAAACACCTCTAAAAGATACTTCTATATGCGATTTTTCTTGTAGTGTATACGGGAGACAAAAGTGAGATAAGAGTACAGGTTATTGGACAAATCAACGCTTGGCTGTAAACGAGACACATTCCGCATCATTGCCCACTTGGTGACAACACGTACAAACGGATCCCTTAAAACGCCACTGCAGCATACCATAAATGTACCACAGCATACAACTAATAACACTACTACAGAAAAGACTAAACTAGACGCTTACATCATAGACGGTTCTGTGTTGTAAGTATCACAGATGATTCATACGAATAACCGTCTGTGCTATTTTCACAGACGTGTTTTAATACAAACCGTCTGTGAAATATCACAGATGGTTCATATCATGAATCGTCTATGATACTTCACAAACGGTTTGTAATAAAACCGTCTGTGATATGTTTCCCGCCTTGCAATATCCAAAATTTCATAATTTCCCGCCTAAGTCCGAGTAGGATTCAGTTTTGAGACACTTACAGTAAAACGAGCATAACTTTTGTATACGGTGTCCGTTTTTAACGTTCTTGTACTTGTTGGAAAGCTAACGACGAGCCCGATCCAAAACAAAATCACCCGCTTGTGCCCGTCACCCTCTAAGACCCTCAAAATCGGCCATCTTTAGTCCCAAATTTGCGTTGCAAGTTTTTGCCAAAAGTTTCAATTTTCCCTTTGGAATTTGGGTTTCGCCTCAACTACAAAGTTGTAGATCTCATCAAAACCTTTCAAATGAGTATATATAAGCCACACAAAATTGTGCTATTTTATCTTTTAACATTAGCTATTTATATTATACCGGTATATTGTCTTTGTGATATCATAGACGGTTGTTATGAACCGTCTGTGATGTCTCTATCACAGACGGATTGTAATCCGAACCGTCTGTGATATCCCGCCACATTACTGATCCGCAACATATCCCCCAGGATCCCGATCTCATCTGTCCATTCTCTCCGCATCGAATGGCAGACATCGTTCTCCTCCCCACCTCTCACCCCTTATTAACCCCCTCTCCTACTCGAAGAACCAATACCGCCAGTACTACTCCAACTCATTTGTGCGCGGCAAGGGTAGGAAGGGTTCGGCTAGAGCGACTGAAATTTCAGTTGAAGCAAGATGGAAAGGAAGAAGGCAATGGCAAGATGGAAAGGAAGAAGACCGGCATGGAAAGGAAGAAGACAATGGCAAGATGGAAAGGAAGAAGACAATGGCAAGATGGAAAGGAAGAAGACCGGCATGGAAAGGAAGAAGGCAATGGCAATGGCAAGATGGAAAAGAAGAAGGTCAACATAGAAGCTAAAATGGTGTTTGTTGCCCTTTTGTTTCTGCTACTTCAAAAAATTTTCACACCACTTGTTTTAGATTGTAGTTTAATGTAGTGTAAGCGTTTTTCTGAATTTGTAGCCGTGAAGTTTATCTTTGTAAAATTGTAAGTGTCCTCTTATGTATGCAGTGATGTGGGTAACCTACTCGATATCTTGTGATGTTGTAAAGGTGGATTCTAATCTTAATGGAAATAGAATATGTTATTGTGTTTGTTGCTGTATTTGCTTGTTTTCAGATGATATAGTTAACATTTCTTGAAGCTTGTAGAAAAATACAAAAAATTTAGGTATAGAATGAAGTATCACAGACGGTTTTGTGGTATAAACCATCTGTTAAGAATTATCACAGACGACTCAAACCAGAAACCATCTGTGATGGGGAAGTATCACAGACGGTTCTATATACCAACCGTCTGTGATACACACACATCACAGACGGTTGGTAACTAGAACCGTCTGTGATGCGTGAGTATCACAGACGGTTTGTAGCTAGAACCGTCCATGATGTATGAGTATCATAGACAGTTCGTAGCTAGAATCGTCTGTGATAGTGTTTTTCACAGACGGTTCTAGTTATAAACCGTCTGTGATGTATTTATCACAGACGGCTCACAAACCGTTTGTGATAACTTCTGATTATCACTGACACATAAACTCAGAGGGTTCAAAAAACCGTCTGTGATGACCCTTTTTATAGTAGTGGTAAACCACCGAAAAACGCCTCTAGATAGTTAAAATTGTCTAAAAATGTCTCTACAAAACAAAAAAAACCTTAAGCGAATTAGGAAGTATGTCAAAAGTGTCTCGTCATGATAAAATTTTGCACGTGATTCTAAAATATCTTAAAACTATCTCTATAATACAAAATTTCGTTGTGATTTTTAAAGTATCTTTAAAAAGTGTCTTTTTATTATGTAACTTTAATTTTAGAGGTAAGATACAAAGCACCTCTAAAAGATACTTCTATATGCGATTTTTCTTGTAGTGTATACGGGAGACAAAAGTGCGATAAGAGTACTGGTTATTGGACAAATCAACGCTTGGCTGTAAGCGAGACACATTCCGCATCATTGCCCACAAGGTGACGACACGTACAAACCGATCCCTTAAGACGCCACTGCAGCATACAATAAATGTTCCACAGCATACAACTACTATTATACAATGCAGTTGACGTGAGGCCGTATTTGGTGTATTGAATCGGTACCGATTTAAAATTATATTATATAAATATAACTTTATTTTTTTAATGTATTAAACTGATTTGTACTAATAATAGGGATCTACGTTACATTAAAAAAATCATGAAATAATAATATTGTCTTTCAACCATACTCTCTTCTGTATAGTTATTTAATATTTATATGTATTGTTTAATACTTTGAATAGACTTCTAAGTAGAGTCCGATTCTAAACTTTTTTTCATTAGAATTGGTCCCTCTAATATATTGAATCGATTTAATGTCTTCTCTTTTCTCATTAGAACCGGCTAAAAGGTAACATTTGAGATGGTCTTACATGCAACGAATTAAGCACCATCCATTCCCATATTTCTTTGCAAGTATAGACATTACCGCACACACAAGTCTCCTACTACAAGCTACAGGAAACTTGAACAAAGAAAAGCAAAAGAATATACACGGTCACAGGGGTATAGTCATATGGCAGCGTCACCTCCGCCGAGATGGGCTCCGACGCCAACCCCACGAGGCCACTCAGGTCGACGTCGAGCACTGCCCGAGCAGCCATGGCTTCATGTCGCAGCTGGGTGGCGTGCCCCGTTCAGATCCATCTTGGCGCCACGTAATTTCTCAGAGCCGCCGCCGGCAGGTTCTTTAGCGAATGCGGTAGACGGCGGAGTGAACTCTCGTTGAGATCGGTGTCAGGCTGTCAGCATGGCGTGGCTCTCGAGGGCGTTGAAGCCGGCGACCGCTGTGAGGTGTCCTGCCATGGGTCCTCCTGTCAGAATAATTGATCAAATTGCCAGATTGTTGAGCACGGCGTCTAGATCGTGCACGAGTAGTCGTCCCGGTCATGCGTTTAGTCGAGTCTTTTTCGCCTTCAATTAGAGAATGTGCGCAGTTTGCAGTCGTGGGATGGCACAACCATGTAGTCGTGGCGTACATTTAGGAGGGGCCAAACGGCCCTTACTTGTACTCTTTTGGTATAAATAGAGTCTCTAGAAAAGCTGCAAAAACTGATTGGTACGCAGCATAAAAAACCCTGTGTCTTCCATCTCTATCGCTTGAGTTCAGCCAAGTGTTTGGGGAACTCGTAGTAGTAGAGCGTTTATGACTTGCAAGTCGGAATTGACTTGCTAGTCGTAGAGTGCCTCTGACGTCTTAGTCGTGTACGACTTTCGACCGACAGCTGCGACTAGATACTCGTGGTAGCTCCGAGTACTCGTATATGGCTTCGTGGTCTAACTTCGAGTGCTCGTAAACGACAACGTAGTCATAGCTCCGAGTGGTCGTAAATGACCTCATAGTTGTAAGTTCGACTGCGTGGTCGTAAGACGTTCTGCGTAGTCGTAAGTTCGACTGCGTGATTGTATGTTGTTCTATGTGATCGGAACGAGTACCAGGTACTCGTAGTCATGGGATTAGGCTTCGACAAGTGGTATCAGAGCTTTCGTCGACCATCTGGGAGATATGTCTTCGTCGAGGGCTCGACCAGGAAGGCAGTCTGTGACTCATCCATGGCAAGACCATCCATGTTCACCTATGCCTCCTCTGCGCTGACTATGGCACCGTGACGACGGTGGTCGTGTCGTCTAGAGCGTCGTCAGGGAATGAACGAACTACAACGACTGGGCGCTTATCATGCGAGTGAACCTCCAAGCTTAAGGTCTTTGGGAGGCCATCGAGACCGAGACGCTGACTACCGCGAGGACTAGCTCACGTTGTCGGCAATTCTCCACGTCGAGCCAGCTGAAATGTTATCGATACTCGCCGTCGAGAACACGGTGAAGGCTGCCTGGGAGGCTGTGAAGACCAGCATATGGGCGTTGATTGCGTCTGCGAGGCCAACACCTAGGAACTGCGCAAGGAGTTCAAGAGCATCTCCTTCAAAGATAGTGAGTCCATCGACGACTTCTCGATGAGGACCTCTATGCTTGCCAACAATCTCCAACTCCTCGGCGATCCCATCCGGGAGGAAGAGGTTGTCAAGAAACTCCAGCAAGTTGTCCCAGATCGCTATCTTCAGGTGGCCATCTCGATTAAGACACTTCTCGACGTGAGCACTCTCTCGATCAAGGAACTGACAGGATGACTTTGAGCGGTGGAGCAACGCTACGCCAACCGAGGCACCAACAACAGGGGAACTCATCTGCTCCTCATGGAGGAGTGGCGAGCACAGGCACAGGCACACGAACGGGGTGGATCACACTCCAACACCAATAAGTCGCATGGCAGGCCATGTGGCAACTGTGGATGGGACTCCTCCGGCAATAGATGGGAGAACCGTTCCCATGGTGGCTCCGACAACCCCAAGAAGAACGAATGTAGGTACTACGGCAAGTTGGGGCATTGGGCTCGTGATTGCTGCAAGAAGAAAAGGGAGGAGGTGCATTTGGTGCAGAACATTGACGACGTGCCACTGCCATCCCTTTTGATGGGCGAAGTAACGGCGGTGGAGGACGACATTGCCTAGATGCCCAACAACACTGTACACGACGACGGGAAGGTCTTCCTCAGCAAGGAACACACCATGTCGGTCTTCCCCAACAAAGAGCATGAGGAGACCTCCTGGTTTCTCGACACCGGAGCCTCAAACCACATGACAGGGTCTGGCACAACATTCTCTGCACTCGATCGTGGGATCACCAGCTCAGTCAAGTTCAGGGACGGCTCGATGGTTGAAATCCACGGGCGCGGCACCATGCTGCTCACTGGAAAAGGGATTCGACATTGCGCTCTCACCAACATGTACTTCATACCTCGGCTCCGGAGCAATGTCATCAGCATTGCCCAGCTCAAAGAGGGCGGCAACAGTGTGCTAACTGAAGATGGAGTCCTATGCATTCGTGATCGACTGCACAATCTCATCGCTTAGGTGAAGCGATCACCAAATCAGCTGTACAAGCTTGCTTTGAGAGTTGTTTAGCCTGTCTGTATGAGCCTACAGACCGCCACAAGGCATGGCGCTGGCATGCTCACTTTGAGCACCTCAACTTCGACACACTCCGGAAGATGTTGACCATAAGCATGGTACGTGGGCTTCCTTGAGTGATCCACGCCGATCAAATCTGCGATGGGTGCCTCATAGGAAAGCAACGGCGCACTCCATTTTCTCAGGAGTCCAAATATCGTGCCAACGACTGCCTCGACCTCATCCATGGCATCCTGTGCGGACACATCATGCTGGCGACACACAGAGGCAGGCGCTACTTCCTCTTGCTTGTCGACAACATGAGATGTTACATGTGGCTCATTCTCCTCTAGAGCAAGGACAAGGTTGGAGGTGCAATCAAGAGGTTCTAGGCCTCCGTCGAGATCAAGACCGGGCGCAAGCTGCGTGCTTTGCGCATTCATCGTGGGGGAGATCACCTCTGTGGACTTCATCGATCAGTATGCCGACGAGGTGTACACCGGCAACTCACAGCCCTGTACTAACGAAGCAAATGGGTGTGATCGAGCGCCAGAATCATACGGTGCTAGCAATGGCCAGGTGCCTCCTCAAGGCCCAGAAGGTGCCCGGTGAATTTTGGGGGGAGGCCGTAACCACATCAGTCTTCATTCTTAACCGCTCTCTCACAAGCAGCGTGAGCACGAAGACTCCCTATGAAGCCTGGTATGGAGTGAAACCTACCGTGCTTTTTTTCTGTACTTTTGGTTGCGTAGGGCATGTGAAAGCCACAGGTCAAATGCTGGCAAGCTGGATGACAGAAGCGCTCCCATGGTGTTCATCGCTACGACCATAGCTCCAAGGCGTACCAAATGTTCGATTCCTCATCTAGTCGAGTACACATCTCCAGGGACTGGGAGCACTCGGACCAGGCCAGTGGCCACGACGACTTCACTGTGGCCTACTCTATACTGGTGGCATGACCCTAAGGTAGCCCGGCAACTGGCTACAACCACAGCACCAGCTATCACCACGGCACTGGCGACGACCACGTTGTCACCAGCTCAACCACGATGATGGGTGAATATGTCATTGCTCCGACTGCTCCAACTTTAAGCAACGCTACGACCACGGTCAGTGGTATGACTACAGGTAGTGGTACGACCACAGGTGGATTTGCATCTATGCCATCAACCATTCTGTCGGGCATCGACCTTGACAATGAAGGAGCTCCACGGAGGTTCCACATGGTGCAGGACTGCATCAACGATGCCCCTCCACATGAGCTCAAGCTTGATCCGGACGAGCTGCACATGCTGACGATGGAGGAGGCAGCCTCTGTAACCGAGGCCCAGGCTGACCGAGGGTGCCGGATGGCGATGCAGGAGGAGATGAACTCCATCGAAGAGAACCACACATGGGACCTCATCGATCTTCAGACCAGGAAGTGCCCAATTGGTCTTAAGTGGGTGTTCAATCTCAAGAAGGACACACACGGTGAGATCGTGAAGCGCAAGGCATGTCTGGTGGCAAAAGGCTATGTTTAGTGTGTCGGCATCGACTTCGACGAGGTAATCACATCCGTGCCCGGTACATCACCTTGACGTGATGTCTGCCTTTCTCAACAGCGATCTCTCGGAGGAGGTGTACGTGGCCCAGCCCCCTGGTTTCGTTTGCAAGGGGAGCAAGCATCTGGTGCTGCGGCTGCGCAAGGCTCTCTATGGGCTTCGATAGGCACCGAGAGCCTGTAATGCCAAGCTTGACAACACGATGACCCTCCTCACCTTCAAACAAACTTCGTCTGAGCATGCCGTGTACACTCAGGGAACCGGTGATGCATGACTACACATGGGTGTCTACATCGACGACTTGGTGGTGACTGGTGCCCGTCTGGAGGAAATCAACCCATGTGCTCTTTTGGTATAAATATAGTCTCCAGAAAAATTGCAGAAAGTGATTGGTACACAGCACAAAAAACCCATGTGTCTTCCATCTCTATCACGTGAGATCAGCCAAGTGTTTGAGGAACTCGTAGTCGTAGAGCGTTTATGACTTGCAGGTCGCATTGGCTTGTTAGTCATAGAGTGCCTCCGATGTCTTAGTCATGTACGACTTCCGACCGATAGCTGCAACTAGATACTCGTGGTAACTCCGAGTACTTGTATATGACTTCGTGGTCGTAGCTCTGAGTGCTCGTAAATGACAACGTGGTTGTAGCTCTGAGTGGTCATAAATGACCACGAAGTCATTTACGAGCACTCGGAGCTACGACTGCGAACAGAATGTCTGATCTTGTGTGTACCAGATAGTGTAAGCCTTCGATGATGCTGTGGTAGAACGTGCTGTCGACCGGAGGATTTGAGCTTCCCTTGCTCAAATTCAGTCCCGACTCCATTGGCATAATAATGGGGTTGCAGTCACTCATCCTGGCCTTCTCTAGCATCTTGGCCGAGTAGCTCACTTGTGACAGAGTGATCTTGCCCTCACTCTGTTTTACCTCGATCCCGAGGTAACAGGTGAGAGAACTGAGATCACTAATCTCAAACTCAGCTTCCATCTGGGCTTTGAATCGGTTGATTTCCTCCAGACGGGCACCAGTCACCACCAAGTTGTCGACGTAGACACCCACATGTAGTCATGCATCTCCGGTTCCCTGAGTGTACACGGCATGCTCGGACGAAGTTCGCTTGAAGGTGAGGAGGGTCACCGTGCTGTCGAGCTTGGTATTCCAGGCTCTCAGCGCCTGTCGAAGCCTGTAGAGAGCCTTGCGCAGCCGCAGCACCAGATGCTCGCTCCCCTTGCAGATGAAACCAGGGGGCTGGGCCACGTACACTTCCTCCGAAAGATCGCCGTTGAGAAAGGCAGACTTCACGTCAAGGTGATGTACCGGCCATCCCTCATGGGCAGCCACCACCACGAGTGCTCGCACGGAGTCAAGGCGTGCCACGGGTGCGATTACCTCATCGAAGTCGATGCCGGCACACTGAACATATCTGATGTGTCCAAGAGTGTGAATGCTACATTGATTGTGCTTCATTTATGCAATCTGAAGTTACAAGGCTTAGTAGTGCTGAATTGCGCAAGGAGAAAGAAGCTATCGGTTATGGGATAGAGAAAAATATCCTAGTTCAAGCGGATGCTTATGTGATTCCTCCTTGAACAGCTTCCAGAAAACTAGCTAGCCCTCTTGATCGTCATTCCCATCGTCGTCACTCCACCCCTCCACCTCGCTGAGGTCGAGGTCGTCGAAGGCGGTGAGGACGCGATGAAAGAGCTTCTTGGCTTTGCCAAGGTTGCGGAACTTCTTCTCTTTGTTGGAGTCTTCTTGTTGCGGTTCTTGTCGGTGTAGACGTTCTTGTTCGAACCACCGTAGTCGTTCTTGCCCTCCAGCTTGGGGCAGTTTGCTCGAATATGGTTGGGGCCACCACACTCAAAGCAAATCACACGTCCTCTTCTCTTTCTCTCCCTAACCCTCTTGTATGCATGGGAGAATGTTTTGGCTAAGAGGGCTAGCTGGTTTTCTGGAAGCTGTTCAAGTAGGTCATCACTCATCTCACAAATAGCAGTAAGAGAAAAACCAGAAATACCATCAGAAGGAAACTCAGAAGTTGAACTGGGATCAGTGACCAAAGCCATCGACTGATACTTCGACTTGCGAGAGATAATGTCAATCTCGTGAGTCTTGAGGCGTGAATACAACGTATCAAGAGTCAATGTCGAAAGATCAGTGGTGTCCTTGATGGTGGTCACCTTCATCTCCCAAACTCGCAAATCCAAGGCCGCAAGCATCTGTCAAGCGTTGTCTAAGTCGGGGTATGTGAGACCGACCGCTCGGAGGTTGCTCAAGATCTTGTGGAACCTTGCAAAGCACTCATCAAGGGACTCTCCAGCGAGCATTTCAAACTTGTTGTAATCTCACTTGAACTGGTCCTGTCGCACTGTCTTGATTTGGGTGGTGCCCTCATGGTAAGCATCGAGGGTCACCCAAATGTTGAAGGCCGACGTAAGATGAGAAATGCGATCAAACTTGTTTCGGCTCAAACCTTGGATGATAATGTTCCTTGCCTTAGCATTCGCCTCAACATCGGGCATGTTCACCACATTGGTGTTCTCATCGGCAGGAACAACAAAGCGAGTTTTGACTTTGCGCCAAATCGCATAGCACTGAACCTGAATATAGGTCTCCATCCGACTCTTTCAAAAGGGATAGTCGATCCCATCGAAGATCGGAGGCTTTGTGTAATACTTATCTGTTGCCATGGCTCAAAAGACCGGTTAAGATCTACGAAGAAGAGCTAACCGGCTCTTATACCAATTGTAGGATCAGAAATGGCAACAAAGGGGGGGTGAATGGTGCCCTTTTAAAAATTCCCCCAAAGTATCCACATGCCCTCTTCTCCGATAGCTACTGAAGCTAGGAAGAAAGAGAACAATAGCTCACTATCATCCAGAGAAAGATCGGCAAAACAAAACGATCAAATGAAGCTAGCGGCAGAGAAAAACTCAGAGCAAAAAGGCTGGTGGTTAGACTGGCTTGCTATGGCCGGTCAGACCGCCTCAGTTCGGCCTGTCAGACCGCCGGCTGGTGGCCGGTCAGACCGCCTCAGCTCGGCGGGTCAGACCGTCGATTGGTGGCCGGTCAGACCGCCAGAGGGCCACCGGTCGGACTGTCCTTATGCGGCCGGTCTGACCGCCCGAGGTCCGGTATAACCGCTAAAATGCCACCGGTCCGACACCCAAGCTTCAGCCGGTCAGACCGCCAGGGTTAGCGTTCTGACCACCGGCCAGGGTCCAGTTTGACCGCCGTCAAGTACCCGGTCTAACCAGCTGCACCCCCAGCAAGATAGCAAGAACCCACGGAAGACTGTGCAACCTGAAAACAGAACACAAGCTACTGAAACCAGATGAAAACAAGAGAATTCTTGAAAGAGAGCTGCTCTCCTCCTGACAAGCTAAAGGGAATACAAACTAAATAGCAAAGCAGCCTCAAAAGTCAAGAGAAAACATCCAGAAGGGCCACAATCAAGAAAATGAGCAGAAAACTAAAAAAACCAACTGAGAGTGAGATGATTTCCAAATTGCTTGCCATCCTTGAGTCTTTTGCTCATGAGATTTTGAGATTAGCTAAGCAATGAACTCACAACTCTAAAGCACACACCTGGAATAAAAATTTCTCAGAGAATCAAAGAGTCCAAGCATGTCCTGACATCAAACCCTAGAAATTGAGAAACAGAGGAAATGTAGCGCATGACAGACAGAAGTGAAAAAATCATTGATTCTGCCTTAGCTCTAGGGAATGGAATGGCCAAATGGCCTAGAGTGTTTTCCCATCACAGAGCATCTCAATTTGTTGCTTCTTAACAAGGATCATGCTCAAATACAAAGGAACCAACAGCGAGAGCCAAAGTACGGACTGAAATCAACATTCATCACAGAGAGACAAAACACACAGAAGAATTCATTGCCATGAATGATTACACAGGAGAGTCTAACTCACAACCACCTCACTACGTTGCCATACGCAGTTGAGGAGAAATGCTACCCTCTCACTACATGCTTGAGAGTGGAAAACGCACACACACACGTGAGTACTTATTGCTGCCTCCCTCTCCACATTTTGAAGGCAAGAGCTCACCCCAAAGAAGCAAAACAAGAAATGTCATACACTCTCCACTTTTCACCTCTCACACACATGAGGCAAGAAAGTCAAAGTGTCCAGGAGAATGAAGGGAACCAGCCTCCCACTCCAAAACTTGAGTCAATTCTCCAAATTGCCCTCAAGCACCATCCCGGAAGCTTCCCGCAACTGGTACTTTGACCGTCTGGACCTCGACTCCTCCCTGAGTCTAGTCTCGGTCCGCTTCGCTGCACATGACCGCACCCGGCATCCTGACCATGTAGACCTCCGACTCCACCTGAGTCTAGTCCTGGTCCACCTCGCCACTACCCGTCGTGTCCACCCGACTTCGACCGAGACCTCCGAGTCCACCTAAGTCTAGTCCTGGTCTGTTCCGTCGCACACAACCGCAACCGACATCCAACCGTCTGGACCCCTGACTCCACCTGAGCCTAGTCCCAGTTCTCTCATTGTTGCCCGTCGTGTCCATCACCGCTAGCTCCAGCTCTGGTTCCTCGTCTCCCAACTCGCAACCACCTTAGTAGCCTCGATCATCTTCGGCATCGTCGACCGTCTGGACCTCAACACCTCCTGTGCCTAGTCCCGGTCCTCCTCGCCTCACCATGACCTAGCTCCGAAGTCCTGCAGTCACACAGACAAGCAAACCATCACATAGCACCGCACGAAACAGCATAATCAATATTAGCATCAATGAAAGGTACTCAACCCTAGAATACCCAAAACAAACTCAAACTCTCTAACACAACCGTCAATTACTCATGACAAACATGGGGATACCTCCCCATGGTCTCTCAATCTCCCCCTTGATGAGTATATTGACAAACATAGAAAAAGCATAAGATTGAGTTTGTTTGAAAGTCATACATGGTCCAAGAGAAAGAAAATGATGCTAATGACCATGTTGACAAAAAGAGCAAAAGAAAGAGCAAGTTTTCCTCAAAAGCTCCCAAAACGTGGCTTTTTCTCTCCAATATTCTCCCCCTTTTGGCAATAGAGTCATCAAGATGTAAAAGAGAGAATATAGCATGGTGTGGCTGAAATTTATTTAATGCTTTGCAATTAGAGCCATGAAGATTATCCAAAATGACCATTTAGTATTACACCAAGCCATAACATATATGAATGCTATCAAGATCATAACAAAATATGCATAATCAAGCCAAGCCACATAAGTAACAATCTGAATATTATATGAATTTCTTAGCATGTCAAGCCATTCACACTACAACAGAATATGGCTATGGTAACACTTGACTGCAACATAATACAAATTGTGTTACAGGCAAAAAACTCAGTAACACATACTTTGTGTCTCTAGGAGACCCTGTAACACATACTCAGTATGATCAATATACGTGTTACAAGCATATAGTACCGCAACATAAACATGTGTTACAAAGCCATCTGGTAACATACAATATATGTGTTACGGATATGTGTTACTCTCTACTGTAGGGATAATCTTGTTCAGCATTGATAGATTTGTACAAACAACACCACTACTAGATTGAAGATATTGATCTTTTTTAAAAGAAATTGGAAGGGCAAAGGTAGAAGTCCTTAAATTTACACTAATTGTCTCTTATAACAGAAAATTGCAGTTTTTGGTTTGGAACCTTAAAATTGCAGTTTAAGGTAAATATGTGGAACCTCGCTGCTATTTTTCATGTTAGAAAATCTGCTTTCAGGTCGTGGAACCACAAGGCAGATTTGTAAAGTTGAAAATTTAATTATGACGAAAAGTGCTAACATGTTCTTCATACAAAAAATCCAAATTTGTATAGTCCAAAATAATTAGACATTATATGTAACGACCCACGTCATTAATTAACCATAAGTGATGAATTACGACGTTAGCAGGATTAATTATACATAACTAATGAACTAAAATCATTTAAAAAGCATTAGAGTTTTGGAAAAATATGTACGCTCTATTTTTGCTAAATATACTTTAAAAAACCTTATATTTTTCCATGGAGCGATCAAATATAAAAATCATTTAAAAATGATGCTGTTTTATACATGACCTAAAATTTTTCACACACAAATCTCCCTTCACATACTTCCCGCTACTGTAAAATTTTCCCTCTAATAATTTCAGGCAAATCTCTCAGTTCAACTTTCCATGCGTGGTGACTCCTCGTATACATCACCTATTCACAATTCTAAGTCCCGACTCCCCAGCCGCCACCCGCATTTCCCGTCTCGCCCTCGTCTCCTCCTTACTCCAGATCCGCCGCCCCCCTCTCTCGCACTCTCTGCGGCTCCGCCCTCCAGATCCGCCGCCCCCCTCTCTCGCACTCTCCGCCCAGATCCGTCTCCGCCCCCGTCGTCGTACTTCATCCGTCGCCTCCGCCACCCACCCGGCCTCCTCCTCCGCCCCTACGCTGCCGCCCATCGCCCCCCATCCGGCCGGCCGCCCTCACCAAGTTCCTCTCCTCCCTCATGGACTACACCCCATGTCCGGCGACGAGACCGGCCAGCTCCGGCGGCTTCTTGAGGGCGCTGCGGCCAGACCCAGCCTTCATCGCCTCGGCTGCGGCGGCGTCCGCCAGACCTGCCGGCTGCGGCGGCAGCCGTAAGGTGTTCATCGAGGAGGAAGACTGCATCCACCGCTGCGGCGAGTGCAACGAGAACGGATTGGTACGCTGCCCTCTCTCTGATCTGCACTTTGCGAGTAGCTCTATTTACCCGAACCGTTTGCCTGCTTCTCCGATCCGGTCTCCACCCGATTTCAACAACACAGATTTAAGAGTCTTGGGTTTACTTTTTTTTCATTATGAAACTTTTTACTCAGATATGGCCAAGCAATCAAGGTGAACTGGGCGTATGCAAGTACACAGAGGGAGGATACGTCTGGTGAGATATTACTCAAAAAACCCTCTTGTATCTTTTCTTTCTTTTTCTAATTTGATCCTTGTTTTGTTAATTGTGCCCATTGAATTATTTCCAGGGCATTTCCATATTTTTGTTGGTGATTTAAGTTCTGAAGTGAACGATGCAACTCTTTATGCCTGTTCTTTGTAACATGGTAAAACATACGATGTGTTTGTATCTAAGCATATGTTTCGCAATTCTGATTTTTATTCAAGTGGTGGAATTTGTTGTGTCAAGTCTATCTCATTGTTATGCTATAAGAATCTAGAATGACATATTTTGGACATCATGCCTTTTCTCTATGTTTCTACCGCTTTTGTTTTGCTGTAGCTTTTCAGTTGTTCATTTGTGTTATTTATGATCAGTGATGGTCGAGGCATTTCTCTATGTGCCTATTGAATTAAAGGATTCAGGGTGCATAATACATGCGGTCCCAATTAATGACGAACCAAATAGCAGTAGTCTTTTTTGTGTGGTTGCAATGGTTAGCACAGAAATAAGATCTGTATCTCTGTTACCATCGTGTAACGACTAACGAGGAGGAACTAATGACTGTTACGCTGATGCATGGAATGATCAGGAATTCATGAAAGAGTGGAAGAGAAGCCACCGGGTAGCCAGACTGTTAGATCCCGTGGTGGTAGAAGCAGCGCCGGATTCTTTGGACGGCCTCATGGCGGAGATGGACACCATGCTGGCATCCTACGATCGGCTTGAGATGGAAGCCGTGGTGCTCAAGATCATGGCCATGGTATAAATTTGTCAACTCATATTTCTTACGCACCTTCTCTGTATAATTTTTACTGAACTTTAATAATATTGCATCATGGTATAAATTTGTCAACTCATATTTCTTACGCACCTTCTCTGTATAATTTTTACTGAACTTTAATAATATTGCATCATGCTTGCATGTTACTAGCACATTAGCCGAAGGAAGTGCTTTCCACGCCAAAAGACCACATCATATGGTCCCCTATTTTTTTGTCCCTGTTCGCTTATTCTCTAAAGAAGTAGAACGTACGGTGTACGTGTGCCTTATTATGATCATGCATGCTCTCCCGATTTGTCAAACATGAAATCAGGTAATCATTGAGACATGTGTGCAACTGAAAAGTTTACGTCTTGAAGTATTTTGGATTATTGGCCATTATTCTGAATACTCTGAAAATTGTTAATACTAGAGTACTAGACTCCATAGATGAAAGATCATAGTTTGATCCACTAATCGTTGCATACAAGTTGCAACAATTATATTCGTTGATTTTAACTTTGGGAGTAATTACTTTGAACCAGCTGTTGAAGATGGATAGGAAGGTCAAGTCATCAAGAATCCGAGCTCTGTTCAACCGACACCTGGCCACGCTGGGCGTTCCGAAGAGCATGCACTGCCTCATGCTGAGGCTAGCTGAGGAATCATTATCATTATCGGGCAAAGATTTTGAGAAGAATAGATAGATATCATTTTGTCATTCTAGGATGAAAAGTTTATGTTGTTATTCCCAAGACTTGTTTTCTCAAGTGGATTGTCATGTATGTTATAAAATTATGTGAACCATATTTTATATATTTCCCTGTGGAATGCAATGTTGGCGATGGTTATAATTTTGTGCAATATGTGATTCTTGTGAAAGAAAATAATTCTGCAATTAATTAATTGTCATTTCGAAAAAATCATTACTTTTTCCTCTCTCTAGATCTCTGTGTATATATATTTATATGTATTAAAATAAGTTTCCACAAAATGTTTTGGTGTAAGAAAATGTGTTGCTACTCATAATACAATGGTGTTACTATTGCTTCAAAAATGTGTTACTGGGGTAGCTTGTTGTAGCATATATTTGTGTTACTAGGGTAGTTTGTTGTAGCACATAATATGTGTTCTTATAGATAAGATATGTGTTGCAAGGTAGTAACATGTTTTCAGACATGTAGTAGCACTTATAACGTGTTACTTCAAACCTAGCTAGTAACATGGGCTATAAGAACACTTAAAAATTGTGTTACTGCAAAGACTAGTAACACCTTTATTGACATGTAGTAGCACATAGATGTGTTACTATAGCTCTTTCCTGGTGTAGTGTCAAGAGTAAAGTCTAGCTAAAGGTATCCAAGGATGATGCAAGCAATGTCAATAATCTATGTGGAACCGAGAAGCTAGTATTGAGTTAATTTAGAGTGCTACAAGTTCAAGAATGAATTATTTGTTCAAGTACTTGGCTCTTTTTGGAGTTAAGCAAATTTAGCACAGTTGACATGTTTTCCTTTTGAAACTCATGGTCGTTTCCAACCAAAATTTTAGTCATGTGCTAAATCTCAAGCCTTATGCGACCACTCCAAGCAAGAAGCTTAAGGAGATGATCTTGGTCATCCAAGACTCCCCCTGAGTTCATGCCTAGTGCAATGGCAAGCAGTTTCATGAGAAAGAATTGGTGAGATCAGTTCTTTCGCACATAAAAGAGATCTTTTTGCTTTCTTAAACAGTTGTACGAACTCATGTTTCATCAAGAAACTAGCATAGCTCAATCTAAAGCTCAATAAAGATTCAAGACTCAACTCAACCTATTTTGACATGGCATGAATCATAAAAAGATAACTAAAGACAGACTAGTCTCAAGAGCTAACATGACATGTCTTAATTCAAGTTGTGCAATTTTAATCAACTTATCAATGGCAAAGGCTTGACGACACATATAAAGATATGATAAATCTAGCAATTAAGCACAGATCATGACATGATGTAAAGCATTGTAAACATGTCATATAAGGATAATAGTCAAGGCTCTATGTAATTATATTACAATGCAGAATGCTGAAAATGAAATGTAGGAAATCCAGCTCCCCCTCAACATGTGATGCACTTTTAGTTCAAGTTGAGTTATGTCAATATTAAGCTCCAGAAGCTCCCAAATGAACTCCCCCTGAACCAAAGCTAAATACTGAGAAGCTGGCAAAGAAATAAGAGAAAGCAGTCCTTAAAGCATAGACAAGATATAGAGGATACTATGGCTCAGACTGACTCTCATCTACCCCATATGACTCTAGGACTATCAACTGCTCTTCTAACCCACTAAGGAGCAAACACGTTCCCTGTCTACCCAAGGGTGGCTCAACCTTTGCTAGAACCTATAAGAAGTGAGTGAGCTCAACCTAGTGAGAAGAGAGACAGCTAATACACATCATCCTAGAGCACAAGACGAGAAGAAGAAATCTAAGCAACTAGGCGAGAGATATATTCTAATCTATGCTAGGAGGACTAACCCAATGCACCCCGATGCAATGCAACAAAATGAGAACAGGAGCATAATACACAAAATAAAACAATAAAGCACAAAGCTCCCTCGCACTACAGTCCATAAGGACAAACCACCCTAAGGTCTCCCCGCAAGGCTAAAAACCTAGAGCTATCCAAAGGCTTGGTTAAGATATCAACCAACTGGCGGTCACTCTCCACAAACTGGAACACTATGTCACCCTTCTTCACATGGTCTCTAAGGAAGTGATATCGGATATCAATATGCTTGGTCCGAGAGTGTTACACTGGGTTCTTAGCAATGTTAATAGCAGAAGTGTTATCACAAAAGAGTGGAACACTGTCCATAACTAACCCAAAGTCCCGCAGGGTCAAAGCCATCCAAAGTACCTGGCTGCAGCAACTGGCGACAGCAATGTACTCGGCCTCTGCGGTGGATTGTGCAACACCGAACTGCTTCCTAGAAGACCAAGAGATAAGAGAAGTGCTAATGAATTGGTAGGTGCCAGAAGTGCTCTTCCAATCTATCCTACAGCCAGCAAACTCTGCGTCCAAGTAGGCTCTAAGGGAAAGATAGGAAGAGGAAGAGCACCAAATACAATAGTTAATGGTAGCTCGAAGGTACCGAAGGATGCGCTTCACCGCCTGACGGTGAGATACGCAAGAAGAAACCTGAAATCGAGCACACAGACACAGAGAAGTGTATATCCGGTCTCGAGGTAATGAGGTATAAGAGAGAACCAATCATGCTTCTGTACTCTTTCTAGTCAACTGGCTCGCCATCCTCATCTGGTTCAAGTGAAGCTGTGGATGCCATTGGAGTTGACACCGGCTTGCCATCCTCATGTCAAAGCGTCTCAGGAGGTCTCGAGTGTACTTGCCTTGATGCAAGAAAGTACCCTCCCGAGTCTGCTTGATTTGGAAGCCAAGGAAGAAGCTCAACTCGCCAATCATGCTCATCTCAAACTCGGTGCTCATGACATCCAAACTGTGAAACAAGAGCATGAGAAGAGCTGCTAAAGATGATGTCATCCACATAAATCTGGACGAGCAGAATATCATTGCCATACCTGCGAATGAACAAGGTCTTGTCAACCTTACCCATCTCAAAACCATGACTCAGCAGATAGGACTTAGCCTCTCATACCAAGCTCTAGGGGCCTGCTTAAGTCCATCAAGGCTTTGGAAAGCTTGTAGACATGGTTTGGGTATTGGGGTTCTCGAAACCTGGAGGCTATCTAACATAGACTTCTTTCTCAATAAAACCATTGAGGAATGCACTCTTGATATCCATCTGGTAGAGCTTGAAACCCTTAGAAGCTGCGAAAGCAAGCAGGATTCTAATGGCCTCAAGCCTAGCTACAGGGGCAAAGGTCTCATCAAAATCTAGACCCTCAACTTGGGAGAAGCCTTGAGCAACCAGTCTAGCTTTGTTTTGAATGACTACCCCATCCTCACTCTGCTTGTTTTTGAACACCCACTTGGTACCTATGACATTATGACCTCTAGGGGGCTCAACAAGCGACCAGACCTTGTTTCTCTCGAAATTCTCTAACTCCTCATGCATGGCATTGACCCAAGACTCATCAGAAAGAGCATGACTAACATCCTTGGGCTCAAGGTGGCAACAAAGGCAGAATGGAGATAGAAATGAGACATGCCAGACATCGAGCGTGTGACTCGCTCAAAGAGGTCTCCAATCATCTGCTCGGAAGAATGGTCTTTTTGGATATTTCGGGGAGGTCTTGGATGAGATGAAGAAGTGGCCTCTACCTCATGAGCTGATGAGGTAGGAACAGAGCCACTAGCTCTAGAGGAAGCAGAAGGCATGGGCTGATCTCCTAGAGATGTGGTGGTGGAAGCAGGCACCTCAAGTGGGGGAGGAACTAGATCGGGTAGACAACCCTCATCTCCATCCGCCTCATCATCCACGAAGATGGTCTTGAACTGCTCTAAAGACCCTGAGATATTGGGCCTAGTCCCCAGACTGGCCTCGTCGAAGGTCACCTCACAGGTCTCTACAATCTTACTAGACTCGCAGTTCCAAACCCTATAAGCCCGCGAAAAAGTCGAGTAGCCTAGAAAGATACCATCATAAGATTGTGACTCGAACTTGTCTAGGTTGCCAGACTTCAAGATAAAGCACTTGCACCCAAACACACGAAAATGAGATACATTGGGCTTTTGCCCATATCTCAGCTCATAAGAGGTGCGATGCAAGTGTGCCCTGAGAAAGACTGTTTGAAACATGGCATGCGGTGGCTATAGCCTCAGTCCAAACTTCCTCGGTGTAGAGTACTCATTAAGCATCGCCCTGGCCATCTCGACCAAGGTACGGTTCTTCCTCTCCACAACGCCATTCTGCTAAGGGACGTATGGAGAAGAGAACTGGTGCTCTACACCTGTCTCACCGCAAAACCTCTCAAAGTAAGAATTCTTGAACTCCGTGCCATTATCATTGTGGATCGCTCGTAAGGTACCGGGGAGCTCAACAGAAAGCCTACTAAACATACCCCAAAAATGGGTAAATGTCTCATCCTTCGAGGCTAAGAAAAACACCCAAGAATACCTCGAGAAGTCATCGACCACGACAAGAACATACCACTTCCCTCTTGCTGACTACACTCGAGCTGGGCCAACTGTGTCCATGTGGAGCAGCTGTCCTGGTGCATCGGTCATAGTCACTGTGACCGGAGGATGAGAAGCAGCAACCACCTTGCCATACCGGCATGGAGCGCTAACAAGATCTTTGACTATCTTGAGTTTAGGCAGACCAAGAATGAGATCGTGGCCGCTAACTCGAGTCAAATGGTCAAATCCAATATGACCAAGTCTCATATTGATAGACCATGTGGAGGTAACCCCGGTTGTGTGATGAGTAATTGACATCTGTTTTAGGATAGTCGAGTTTGGTTTGTGTGGTTCGGACCATGTCATTGCGCAGTGCAATTGGTTTCGGTCGGACCTTGTCAAGCTAGGTCGAACGTGCTTAAGTCATTTATTTTCGCTTCGATCGGTTTGGGCTTTGAGTTTTTCTTCTGTTGGTAATGTTTGATTACATGTGTCGAGCGGTGCTATGTGATGTATTTCTTGTCTGTGAATGGCTGCAGGACGACGAGGTGGAGTCGTGGCGAGGCACGGGATGACCGGACTAGGCGCGGGCGGTGCTGAGGTCAAAACGGTCGAGATGTGCCGAAGACGACGAGGACTCGAGGTGGCTGCGTGGCTTGGAGCGCAAGCAATGAGGAAGCTTTCTGGAAGGTGCGCGTGGGGCGTTTTGGTGAAAACGCAAAGCTGCACTAAAGGAAGTGGATTGTGGATAAAGCGCCATGAGTTGTTGAGAGCTAATGGGTAAAGTGGTTTGTAAACCCATTAGTGGAGGCTATAAATAGAGAGGTGCTCTCTAGTGCTATATGCAGATTTTGAGAGAGAGATGGCTTGAGAGAGGGTTTTGATGTTTTTGCCCTCCTTGTATGAGTGAGTTTCTCAAATCCTAATTGCGTATGGGATGTTGAGGGTGTGTTCTTGAGTGTGTTCTTTTTATTTGGGTTGAGAAGGATGTAAAACAACTCCTTGTAATCATGTATCTCTCCGTATCAATATGAGAGATTGGGGTTGAGAGTGCTTTAAGAATCATCCTTTTCATTCTTGCCTCTCTTGGTTTTATTTTGCTCTCTGTTTGGGTGTATGTGCTACAGATCCTTTAATTTCACTCCTTCACTTTCCTTTGTTTACTTGAGTTCTCATGTTTGCTCTGCCTTCTCTGATTTCTTGTTCATTTGGTTGGCAGTCCTGTGCCAACAGCATTAATTTTTTAGTTCATTTCTTTTGGCCGAACTCTATTGGTCTCCCTTGATTTGAGAAGGGCAGCAGTCAAGTAACTCCACAGCAATCCATTTCTTAGCTGCAATGACTTTCAGATTGGCTTGGCTGCATGCTTTGATTCTCTCTTGCCTTTGTACTCTTTTTTTTTGGGTGAATTCAACTACTACACGTTACCTTTTTGCCAACTACTGCATGATCCTTTCTTAGCACTTGAGTGCTTTTGGCAAAGTACTTTTTTTTGGCTAGTAGTAGCATGCACTTGAGTAGCAGTATGCAGTCTCAAGCACTTTAGAAGTTTTCGGTCTTGACTAAAATTCTTGACTCCTGCTTCTCTTCAGCAATTTAAAAAAAAGAAAAAAAAGAAAAAGTAAAAGGCTGCTAGTCACTTCATGCTATCGGCTGCAGTTTTAGTTGGGGAGTAATCTTCAATTTTTATCTCACTTCGGTTCAGCTTGGTTGGCTGCAGTGCTCCTCTCAGCAAAGCTTTAGTTTTATCCTTTTTGTCTGCTGTGGCAAAGGATCTTTAGCTTGTTTGCCTTCTTGTTTTCTTCCCAATGCTTTTTGGTGTGTTCTCCTCTGTTGGCTATTCAAGTCTTGATTGTGTCTTCGGTTGAAGCTTTAGTTCACATATTCTTGGACAGCAATAGCTTCTTTCCGTGTGCGCTCATTCCTTTTAGGGGGTCATTTTAAAAGGGCTCCATTCACCTACCCCCTCTGTCGCCATTTCCGATCCATCACATATGCCAGAAAGTGAGATCACGGGACTCATAAGAAACTAAACACCTGAGAGGATCACCAGAAGACTCAACAAAATCAGCACGAAAGATCCTCCCATATCTAGAAATCCCGCAAACCAGACTACCCAAAGAATCAAGAATTTTGCAAGCATTTTTCTTAAAGCTCACCTCGAAACCATCATCGGTAAGCTGAGAAACAGAAAGCAAATTGTACTGCAGCTTACTCACCAAGGCAACATCTTTTAAAATAAATGAATCATTAACGCACACAGTACCTTTCGCGATGACGCGCCATATGAAGCGTCTCCAAAGGTGATAGTCTCATCACCTGGAGCACGGGCTAGGGAAGAGAACCAACAAGAATCTTTGGTCATATGACGAGAACAACCGGAATCAACTTGCCAAACCTCTCCCTTCCCAGCCCGGCGAACCTGAGTTAAACAGAGAGAGATGGCTCAGTACTGGGATAAATCAAAAGAGATTTTGGAACCCAATACTGAGTCACACGTCGAGCAGAAGAAGTAGCCACACACGATGACCTCTAGCCACCCTACGCTCTCTATCGCTCAAAAAGCCAGAAGGTCTATGTGCAGACCTGAAGCTGTTGCTGGGTTCGACTGCTATGGGAGAGCGAGTCAGAGCACCAACAACACACTGATATCACTGAGGGTAGCTATCTCGACGGTAGAAACGAGATCTACCCTCAGGACGGTGGAAGTCAAGACCAGAGGCATATCAAGGACGAAAACCAGAAAACTTAGAAAATCCGAGTCCTCGATGCTGCCCAAACCCATCATCAGAAGCAACTCTAGACTTCGTGTTGGTCTTCGGTGCACTCAAGTCTGGGGCTGACCCTGAATACGCCTAAGGGCCTGAACACAGTCTCTACGTGCGATCTTGGTGCGTCTGAAGCATCTCTCGCCCAAGTGTCCATCCTTCTGACAGAAGGTACAATGATACTTCACCTTCTGAGAGGTAGAAGTAGCATGATGAGGCTTCGCCTTCTGAGAGGTCGAAGCAACAGGTGAAACCACCTTACTGTCAGAGATCCCTTGGACAAAGCCCACTGATTTGAATTGAACTTTCTTAGTTCTGGGCTCGACCTCGATCACAGCTGCTGCTATGGGTCTAAGAACAGCAGGTGGATGCTTCCTAACATCCTCAGAAAAATTGTATCCTAGACCTTGATTGAATTTGCAAATCTTGGATTGGTCTAGAATAAGATTTAGCTTCTTCTTGCCTCCTACAAATCTCTCAAGAGTGTTCATAAGATACTGACACTGCCGAAAGAGAGAGGTGCAAGAAGAGCAAGGGAAAGAAGAGACAGCAGAAGGTAAGGGAGTAGAAGAAGAACCAACAGCAGAAGAACGGATGGTATGTCCACGCACAACCGCCTCAGAAGGGACAATCCTACTGCTAGCCATTTGGATCACGTCGCTAGGCGTCTCTACCAAACCCTCATGCATCTTCCCCACACTAGCACACACATCACAACAAGATTGTGGCTTCTCTAGTAAGTCCTTAGTTAGCTTCACACATTTATCATCCAAAGCAACGAGTTCAAGTTTTAGTTTTGCACAACTATTGTATGGTGAGCTAACAGGGTCCTTAGTCGCATAATGAGCCAATCTATTGTTGTGGTCAATAATTTCTTGAAACTGTTTTGAGACAGATTCAAGTTCAGCAGTTAATTTTGGACAATTGGTGCAAGACACAATAGGCTCAGGTAATGAAGCATGCAACTCAACAATTTTATGATTGCCATTTTTAGGTTCATTTTCAAATTATTGTAATTTTCACAAGTCTCTGGCAGATCGAGAAGCATAGTGTTAAGACCTCTAAAAGCATTATCCTTATCCTAACATGAGGTGTAAGAAATAGTCTCAATAGTAGTAGATGAAAGAGCAGCTACCCTACTCATCTCTAGTTCAGCAAGAAGACTAATATTCTCCACCTTAATCATGTCAAGATCAGAGGTCACACTATCATGTAAGGTCCTTAGCTTCTCCATGTCACCAAGCAAAGAAGAGCATATATCACAGTCGTCACGGGAGGGAGCAGATATAAGTGAAGTAAGCTCCTGTGATAATCTATCTACTTCCTTCTCCAACTCTCTACACATAGTTCTAGATCTAGCATGAATTTTTCCTAACTTAAGAAAAGCATCATTAAGCTGGTCATAGGAGGGATATACCTCGTCGGAGTCAGAGTAGAGCTCGCTGTCGCTAATGTTGCCCTCAAGGGCCATGAAGCACCGTAGTCGTTCTTGCCCTCGCGGTTCTTGTCGGTGTAGACGTTCTTGCTCGAACCGCCATAGTCGTTCTTGCCCTCCAGCTTGGGGCAGTTTGCTCGAATGTGGTTGGGGCCACCACACTCAAAGCAAATCACACGTCCTCTCTTTCTCTCCCTAACCCTCTTGTATGCATGGGAGAATTTTCTGGCTAAGAGGGCTAGCTGGTTTTCTGGAAGCTGTTCAAGTAGGTCATCACTCATCTCACAAACAGCAGCAAGAGAAAAACCAGAAATACCATCAGAAGGAAACTCAGAAGTCGAACTGGGATCAGTGACCAAAGCCATCGACTGAGACTTCGACTTGCGAGAAACAATATCAATCTCGTGGGTCTTGAGGCGTGAATACAATGCATCAAGAGTCAATGTCGAAAGATCAATGGTGTCCTTGATGGTGGTCACCTTCATCTCCCAAACTCGCAAATCCAAGGCCGTAAGCATATGTCGAGCGTTGTCCGAGTCAAGGTATGTGAGACCGACCGCTCGGAGCTTGCTCAAGATCTTGTGGAACCTCACAAAGCACTCATCAAGGGACTCTCCAGTGAGCATTTCAAACTTATTGTAATCTCGCTTGAACTGGTCCTGTCGCACCGTCTTGATTTGGATGGTGCCCTCATGGTAAGCATCGAGGGTCACCCAAATGTTGAAGGCCGACGTAAGATGAGAAATGCGATCAAACTCGTTTCGGCTCAAACCTTGGATGATAATGTTTCTTACCTTAGCATTCGCCTCAACATCGGGCATGTTCTCCACGTTGATGTTCTCATCGGCAGGAACAACAAAGCGACTTTTGACTTTGCGCCAAATCGCGTAACCTTGAGCCTGGATATAGGTCTCCATCCAACTCTTCCAAAAGGGATAGTCGATCCCATACAAGATCTGGGGCTTGGTGGAATACTTATCCGTTGCCATGGCTCAAAAGACCGGTTAAAATCTACGAAGAAGACCTAACCGGCTCTGATACCAATTGTAGGATCAGAAATGGCAACAGAGGGGGGTGAATGGTGCCCTTTTAAAAATACCCCGAAAGTATCCACATGCCCTCTTCTCCGATAGCTACTGAAGCTAGGAAGAAAGAGAACAATAGCTCACTATCATCTAGAGAAAGATCGGCAAAACAAAACGATCAAACGAAGCTAGTGGCAGAGAAAAACTCAGAGCAAAAAGGCTGGTGGTTAGACTGGCTTGCTGTGGCCGGTCAGACCGCCTCCGTTCGGCTGGTCAGACTGTCGGCCGGTGGCCGATCAGACCGCTTCAGCTCGGCCAGTCAGACCGCCGGCTGGTTGCCGGTCAGACCGCCAGAGGGCCACCGGTCGTACCGCCCTTATTCGGCTGGTCGTACCGCTAAAATGCCACCAGTCTGACACCCATGCTTCGGCCGGTCAGACTGCTAGGGTTAGTGGTCTGACTGCCGGCCAAGGTCTGCTTTGACCGCCGTTAAGTACCCGGTCTGACCGGCTGCACCCCCAGCGAGATAGCAAGAACCCGCAGAAGACTGTGCAACCCGAAAAGAAAACACAAACTACTAAAACCAGATGAAAACAAGAGAATTCTTGAAAGAGAGCTGCTCTCCTCCTGACAAGCTAAAGGGAATACAAACTAAATAGCAAAGCAGCCTGAAAAGTCAAGAGAAAACATCCAGAAGGGCCACAATCAAGAAAATGCAGTGCATGACAGACAGAAGTGAAAAATTATTGATTCTACCTTAGCTCTAGGGAATGGAATGGCCAAATGGCCTAGAGTGTTTTCCCTTCACAGAGCATCTCAATTTATTGCTTCTCGACAAGGATCATGCTCAAATACAAAGGAACCAACAGAGAGAGCCAAAGTACAGACTGAAATCAACATTCATCACAGAGAGACAAAACACATAGAAGAATTTATTATCATGAATGATTACACAAGAGAGTCTAACTCACAACCACCTCACTACATTCCCATACGCAGTTGAGGAGAAATGCTACCCTCTCACTACATGCTTGAGAGTGGAAAACGCACACACAGAGATGCTCCCACCTGCAAACTTCTTGCTTACACACGTGAGTACTTATTGCTGCCTTCGTCTCCACATTTTGAAGGCAAGAGATCACCCCAAAGAAGCAAAACAAGAAATGTCATACACTCTCCACTCTCCACCTCTCACACACATGAGGCAAGAAAGTCAAAGTGTCCAGGAGAATGGAGGGAACCAGCCTCCCACTCCAAAACTTGAGTCAATTCTCCAAATTGCCCTTAAGCACCTTCCCGGAAGCTTCCTGCAACCGGTACCTTGACCGTCTGGACCTCGACTCCTCCCTGAGTCTAGTCTCGGTCCGCTCCGCTGCACACGACCGCACCTAGCATCCTGACCATCTGGACCTCCGACTCCACGTGAGTCTAGTCCCGGTCCACCTCGCTGCTGCCCGTCGTGTCCACCCGACTTCGACCGAGACCTATGACTCCACCTGAGTCTTGTCCTGGTCTGTTCAGTCGTACACAACTGCAACCGACATCCAACCGTCTGGACCTCCGACTCCACCTGAGCGAAGTCCCAGTTCTCTCATTGTTGCCTGTCATGTCCATCACCGGTAGCTCAAGCTCCAGTTCCTCGTCTCCCGACTCGCAACCACCTCAGCAGCCTCGATCTTCTTCGGCATCACCGACCGTCTGGACCTCAACACCTCCTGTGCCTAGTACCGGTCCTCCTCGCCTCATCATGACCTAGCTCTGAAGTCCTGCAGTCACACAGACAAGCAAACCATCACATAGCATCGCACGAAACAGCATAATCAATATTAGCATCAATGAAAGGTACTCAACCCTAGAATACCCAAAACAAACTCAAACTCTCTAACACAACCGTCAATTACTCATCATAAACATGGGGATACCTCCACATGGTCTCTCACACGAGCTGTCCGGAGAGACGCGTGAGTCCTGCCAAACATAAAGAGTCCGAGTATTGCAATGCAAGTAAGTGTAAAATCCGACCACACCATGGTTTTTCAAAGGTTGAGAAGGATTCTTTGTCAGGTTCCAAATGGATTTGGAAGCCCCTTGAACAAGAAAATGAAACATATAAAGATTTGAATCCGGTTCGGACTCGGTTCGGGACAGCTGGCAAGACCGATACTAAAACGTCCATAACTTTCACAAACGGAGTCTGATTTGGGCGTTCTTGGACTCGTTGGAGTTTCGAAGCCCCATACAATGACAAGGTGCCAGCCATGAAATCCTTATAATCACATCGCAAATTGAGAGAGAATCCGGTGGTAGTGTTTAGATATTTCTTTTTTAGTTCGTATTGGAGTTTGTTTCGGCCTTAGGCCAGGTTGTGTATGAGTTTTAGTCAAGGCCGTGCATTGTACACCAATATAAGGCCAGCGCCTTAGCCCCATTGTAACTTAGGCTATGATATGATAAGTTTTTATACTTGTGAAATAAAGGAGAAAATCGCCATGATGGTTGGTGGCGGCCAGATTACGTGATTGCAAGGTTTTCTCGTTTGGAGTTTGCTGAGTTGGTGAAAAGCAAGCATAGGAGATTCTTGAGATTTCCCATTGAATCTACAAGATTCATCTGTGGGACCCGGAGTAGATACTTCCGGACCCCCCTGTGCATTACCGTACTAGTCCCAGATCAAAGCTAGTACACACAGATAACCAGAATAAAACGGTACATTGTCATCCACGATTTAATACAATAATAACTGAAGTTTACATTGGTCATTGCCTTACAAAGGTTCACAGAACCTTAAAACGAAAATAAACACAGCGGAAGCAAAAAGTAAATTAATCGACCCATCAATCTGCCACAGGCAACTGACTGGGGAAACGAGTCCTAAGCATCCGGGAAGAATCCACCGTATCCACACTCGGCACAGAAGTCGAATACTCCAGCTTGAGCTTCTTCATCCTCTGCTAATGTATTTGTAAAGCAACATGTGAGTACAAAATTGTACTCCGCAAGTCTTGGGAAAGGTGCATAGATGCAAGGCTTCACAAAGGAAGGCTATATGGTTCTTTTGTAAAAATCAGCAATTTATTTCAAATCTACATAATTACTTCAAAAGCCATTTGATAAACATCTTTGTTTTTCATAAATGAAATTAGATAAATAACTTAGTGAAGGTTAAACCACCTGATCTGGTTACACCACCAGATTTAAATCATGAGAGTTATACCACTCTCAAGTTTGACAAACCATTTTATTTTGAAATCAAAATCAAACTTCTACCATGTGAATGCATTCCTTGCCCGCCCTTAACCGTGGGCACGGCTATTCGAATAGTTTATTACTCTGCAGAGTTTGTACACTTTACCCACAAGAGATAAATTATCTTAATAGTCAACATGCTTCCTTTGGCATGAGACCCAGATAAAATATCACAAAGCCTTTCACCTACTCCAATATAGCTAGATACCACCCGCTAAGGTTTCACCACAACTCGAATCCACGAGTCGGAGCCCCCTCTTGCGCCGTATGAGTACAGTAAACCCTGTCCCTCACTATGAGTAACCAGTACACCCTGGCACTCAATACACCACTGGTGATATCTAAACTACACCTTAATAGGTTAGTTAGCTAGGTCGTACCCATATAGACTTGTGGTTGCACTGTTTTGCTCAGTTTGGACAACCACAAGCGTCGGTCCTTAAACGACTGTGGTGGTTCATTCACAATTCCAAAAATTCTCGTGCTAATCGCACCACCAAACCTTCCATCCACCCTTGTCAACTTTTCCTTTGAACTTCATTTTTATTTTCAAATTAACAGTGGTAACATCCATTACCACTTTTCAAACAGATCATTTAACAATGGTAACATCCATTACCAATGTTCAAACAAATCATTCATCAAAACATTTAGTAAACATGCTACTTATTTGAGCATTATTACATTGATTTGCTACGCTAAGCATTTGCTAGTATTTACAAATTCCACAGATGTAATACTAACTCATTATTGAGTCAAAGGGATATCCTAAGTTGACAATGGTACAAGTTAAAATAATTTTCAATGGAAGGTATAACAAATTGGGTATTTAACTAAATTTTCTAAATCAAATTATCACTTGATATAACATAAGCATGCAATAATTTAAAATAACTACCTAATCATTTTATAAATCATTTGAGCAAGTTGATCAAAGAAAACTTGCAAAACATAGGATCAAAATGATCAAAGGAGACTTGCCTTCCTGTGCTGGGTTGAAATTTTCCGGGGCTTGCTCTTGAAGTTCCTCAGACAAATCGGTCTCTACACGTAAATCAAGAAATCCAAATAAATAAAATAAAATAAAAATTCAAAAATTGAAACTAAATATACCAATTGAAAGATTAGAATTTTAGATGAATTTAGAAATTTGAATGGATCAATTTGGATTTAAAATGAGCAAGTTATGGCTGTTGGAAGTTTGAAATCAGAGAAAATGGAAAAAGATAATTTCTGGAATTATCTTTTAACTGAAAATGAATTATGACGTCAGCATGGATTTTCTTGGAATTATTTTACAAAAGTAAATTCTAATTATGACGTCAGCAAGGGAATTAAAAATAAATTACAGAGGCTGACATGTGGGGCCAGCCCACGGTGGACCAAGTCCACGGACCCACAAAATTGCTGACATGGCAGACCAAACTGACACGTGGCATGCTGACGTGGCAGTGCTGACGTGGCACGGGCGGCGGTTTTCGGCTGACGTGGCGCTGACGTGGCAGACACGTGTCTGCCACGTGGCTTGACACGTCGGATAGGACTGACGTGGAGGCTGAGGTGGCGAGCCGACGCGCGTGCGCTGTGCCGTCGGCGGAGGTGGATCGGACGGCTGGGATTTCGAACGCGTGGCTCGATCCCGAGCGTTGGCTCAGATCCAGATGAGCGGCGGTGATGAGGCGGCGGAGACGCGGGCGTCCGGTGGATGGATGCCGCGTGGCGCGACGCGGGCAACGGGGCCGAGGCGGTGCGGACGTGGACGGCCGAGATGAGGACGCGTAGGCGCATCTGAGCCATCGAGGAAATAACGGTGGAGATGGCGCGGTGCGGAGGCGGGAGTCCGGGCGATCGACGACGCGCGTGTCAGCGCTGCCGCGACGAGGCGTCGCGACGCGAAGCGCGCGCGCGCGGCGCGACGCGCGTCGCGGACCGAGGGAGCGGGCGTGCGGGGCGCGGTGCTGGCGCGCGAACCGAGGGGCGGCGCGGGCGACCGAGGGTGCGGCGGAGACTCACCGACGGCGACGGAGACGTTCGACGACGACGGCAAAACACGGCGGCGACAACGCACGCGAAGAGCGGAAGAGAGAGGGAGAGTGTGAAGGGGTGAGAGGGGTGGCCGGGGCTCGTTTTATACGCGACGGAGCAAAAACCGACGCACGTCCTCGCCGGCGTAACTGCGACGGTTACCGACGCTTCGCGGCGGAAACGGGCATCTCCTCGGATGAAAACGGCGCGATTAACGGCGGACGAGCGGACGCTCCCGGTTCATTAAAGGCGAAGAAGTAACGGCCGAGGAGACGAAACGCGAGCTTGGCGGCGGCGCGATAATGGCGACGACGCGCGAGAGAAGGAACGGTCGCGCGGGGACGAAGGCCTGACAGGTGGGACCCACTGGCAGTGACCTACGCAGACCGGCGGTCTCTGACAGGTGGGGCCCGCTTGTCAGCGCAAAAACAAAAAGAAACTCAACCTCGCGCGCGGAGCGGGGCTCGAACGCGCGCCGAGGGAGCGGGGAGGGAAGAGAGCGGCGGTGTAAACCAGTCGGGCGGGGAGGCATTGCCTACCCAATAAGGGTAGGTAATCCCTTTGAGGATTAGCTGCGGGGAAGCCGGCGGATGTACGACACGTGGCGCACGGAGAGGGAGGGGAGGCGGGATGGCGCGGACGGCGGGGATCGGTCCGGGCGGAGATGGACGGATGTATGGCTGACATGTGGCGGCCGGAGGAACGGTTTTGATAAAAAAATTTTTTATATATTTCAGAAATCAGTAGGAGACTTTAAAATACTCAAAAAAAAAATACCAAATAAATTCCAAAAATTGCAGAAAAATTCACATAATTCACTGATAATGTTTTGAATATATGAAAAATATTTCCAACCTATTTTGATATTAAATTTTTATTTTTAACAGAACTTTATATTCTGAAAAATCCAAATAACTTGAGATAATTAATTTAAAATTATTTCTTCCAAATAAAGCAAAAATTGAGATGTTACATCATCTCTTCTAATTCATGTCTTCTTGCTGAATTCACGGTTTGGGGAGTTCGGCGGAATACTTCTAGTGTGCGCCTTGCATACTAGTGCAAATTGTCCTTATCAATATTGTTTGCTGCATCAAGACAAGGAGAAGACTCTATCCAAGGAGAAGGAACCTCATTGAATGTACTGGGAAAGATAGGGCCATCTCTACGCATCAACTAATACTTAGTTGGTCTGCATCAATAGCCCTTTGCCACCAGACATGCCATGCGCTTCACGATCTCGCCGTGTGTGTCCTTCTTGAGCTTGAACACCCACTTAAGACCAATTGGGTATTTCACGGTCAGAAGATCCATGAGGTCCCATGTGTGGTTCTCTTCGATGGAGTTCATCTCCTCCTACATCGCCATCCGCCACCCTCGGTCAGCCTGGGCCTCAGTTACAGAGGCTGGCTCCTCCATCGTCAGCATGTGTAGCTCGTCCGGATCAAGCTTGAGCTCGTGTGGAGGGGCGTCGTTGATGCAGTCCTTCACCATGCGGAACCTCCGTGGAGCTCCTTCATCGTCAAGGTAGATGCCCGACGGAATGGTTGATGGCAGAGATGCAAATCTGCCTGTGGTCATACCACTACCTGTGGTCATACCACCGCACATGGTCATACGACTGACCGTGGTCATAGCGCTGCCTGAAGTTGGAGCAGTCGCAGCAATGACATGTTCACCCATCACCGTGGTTGAGCTGGTGACAACGTCGTCGTAGCCAGTGCCGTGGTATAGCCGGTGCTGTGGTCGTAGCCAGTTGCTGAGCTACCTTCGGGTCGTGCCACCGGTATAGAGTAGACCACAGTGAAGTCATCGTGGCCACTAGCCTGGTCTGAGTGCTCCCAGTCCTAGCTTCTCCCCTCGTCGAAGATGATGTCCCTAGAGATGTGTACTCGGCTAGATGAGGAATCGAACATTTGATACGCCTCAGAGCTATGGTCGTAGAGATGAACACCATGGGAGCGCTTCTGTCATCCAGCTTGCCAGCATTTGACCGTGTGGTTTTCAGATGCCCTACGTAGCCAAAAGTACAGAAAAAAATGCATGGTATGTTTCACTCCATACCAGGCTTCATAGGGAGTCTTCCCGCTCACGCTGCTTGTGAGAGAGCGGTTAAGAATGAAGACTGATGTGGTTACAGCCTCCCCCCAGAATTCACCGGGCACCTTCTGGGCCTTGAGGAGGCACCTTGCCATTGCCAGCATCGTATGATTCTGGCGCTCAATGACACCATTTTGCTTGGTGAGTATAGGGTCGTGAGTTGCCAGTGTACACCTCGCTCAGCGTAGTGATCGATGAAGTCCACAGAGGTGAACTCCCCCCACGATCAATGCGCAAAGCACGCAGCTTGCACCCGGTCTTGATCTTGATAGAGGCCTGGAACCTCTTGATTGCACCTCCAACCTCGTCCTTGCTCTGGAGGAAAATGAGCCACATGTAGCAGCTCATGTTGTCGACAACCAAGAGGAAGTAGTGCCTGCCTCTGTGTGTCGCCGGCATGACGGGTCCGCACAGGTTACCGTGGATGAGGTCAAGGCAGTCGTTGGCACGATGTTTGCACTCCTGAGGAAATGGAGTGCGCCGTTGCTTTCCCATGAGGCACCTGTCGTAGATTTGATCGGCGTGGATCACTGAGGAAGCCCACGTACCATGCCAATGGTCGACAACTTCTGGAGTGTGTCGAAGTTGAGGTGCTCAAAGTGAGCATGCCAGCGCCATGCCTTGTGGCAGTTTGTAGGCTCATACAGACAGGCTACACCACTCTCAAAGTAAGCTTGTACAGCCGATTTGGTGATCGCTTCACCTGATCGATGAGATTGTGCAGTCGATCACGAATGCGCAGGACTCCATCTTCAATTAGCACACTATTGCTGCCCTCCTCGAGCTAGGCAATGCTGATGACATTGCTCCAGAGTCGAGGTATGAAGTACATGTTGGTGAGAGCGCAATGTCGATTCCCTTTTCCGACGAACAGCATGGTGCCGCGCCCGTGGATTTCGACCATCGAGCCATCCTTGAACTTGACTGAGCTGGTGATCCCACGATCGAGTGTAGAGAATGCTGTGCCAGACCCTGTCATGTGGTTTGGGGCTCCAGTGTCGGGAAACCAGAAGGTCTCCTCATGCTCTTTGTTGGGAATGACCGACATGGTGCGTTCCTTATTGAGGAAGACCTTCCCGTCGCCGTGTACAGTGTTGTTGTGCATGCAGGCAATGTTATCCTCCACCGCCGTTACTTCGCCCATCAAAAGGGACGATAGTTGCACGTCGTTGATGTTCTGCACCAAATGCACCTCCTCCCTTTTCTTCTTGCGGCAATCGCAAGCCCAATGCCCCAACTTGCCGTAGTACCTACATTCGTCCTTCTTGGGGTTGTCGGAGCCACCGTGGGAATGGTTCTCCCATCTGTTGCTGGAGGAGTCCCGTCCACAGTTTGATGTGACCACGCCACCAACACATACGACCATAGCGGTCAATATCAAGATTGAACTAAAGGTGAATTCGTTTCTTCAACTTCAACACATTTTAAATGAGAATATGATGCTACCTAATGATGAAAATATATATATTTGTAGCACCACATCACTTTGTAACCAATTGAAGCAAGGGTTCAAGTTGGACAGGTTTTGGAATCCAATTCGGCCTCCAGATCAATTCGGATTCAGCCTGACAGGCCAATTTCAAACGGCCATAACTTTTGATTCAGAAGGCTTATTAGGACCCGTGAGTACTCATTGGAAAGCTCTTGGAGTCTACTTTCAGATGGATCTGGTCTCACCTCCAAACTCCATTCGAGCAGATCAAAAACTGTGAAACAAGTCACATCACTTTTTCAGTCCGAGTCAAAGTGGGCCGAGGGTTTTGTAACTTGGGCTATTTGGGCTGGTACTGTTCACATGAACAGTACCACAGCTGTGTGAACAGTAACTGTGAATAGTACCATATCCCTTGTCATTAGATAAGTGCGGCTTTCCCCTCCCCTATTTAAGGAGGCCGCACCCCTTTAGTTTTCCTGGGGTTTTTCTTAAGAGATTATTCTGCTTAGCAGTTTCGCCGCATGTTCGATTGAGGAACCCCAACTTGTGAACTTAATATTTATTCGCAATACAGATTGCATCTTTTACTCTCTTGCTCGTGTTCTCGATTCGCTTGCAGGAGATAGCCTTCTTGGCGAGGTCAATCGTGTTCGGCACGGTTGATAACCAATGGAGCAGTGGTGTAGTGATTGCGAGGGGTTCGATCTGTTTTGGTCGGAGCCTTTGGATCATCAACGTCGAGATCTCCATAATCGACTTATCTGTACCTCTCGAAAGATCGGGCCATCGTCACATTAGTTGGTATCAGAGCAACGGTTGCCCGTGAGGTAATTCTTGTATCCCTAGTTAGTAGATTGGTTTTTATTTCCTATAGTCCAGAAAAAATAGCCCCACAAAAAGAATTAATTCCACTGTCCAAACCCCATTGTGCCTTTCAATCTATTAGTTTTGGTTTGCTAAATTGAATTTGTGTCCATATTAGCATTGTCTAGTTGCTGGTCATATCTTTGTTCCATTAAAAATCCAAACAAAAGAAAAATTCCCCACCCCAAACCCTAATTTCCAAATTCGGCTGATTTTTTCTCTCTCTGTAGCCGCCACCAAAAACATCATAACTTTTGATTCCGAGATTATTTTTGAGTGAGACCACCGCCATTAGATTCAAAAATTCCTTATCCATCTATATGTAAAATTTCATGTCATTCCAGCAAGGAAGTTAAGAGATATGTGCAGTGAAAGTTGACCCAATTATCTGTTTTGAATCTGCAACAGTCAGCAATTGTGATTTTTGTGCGAATTTCTGTGTCGAGTTTAGGAAGTTGGCCCCAACAGAAAATCTGTATAAAAAGCCGTCATAAAATATAGAAAAAAGAATCAGTAAAAAATAGGCATCTGACAAAAAGTTACGGCCAAAATACCGACGTACTGTCCAGTAGACAGAAATCTTCAGTTTTCAGTTTTGGGTCAATCCTTGTGTTCTTCAATTCCAGATTGCATTGGATTGAATTATCTTGTATTTACCACTCCTACACATTGCCATGCACTTGTTTTTAGCCTTCTTCCATTCTTGGTTGATCAGCAACATAGGCTAATTGCTAGATACGGACTATAATTAAATTCTATGCAATTCTGAAATTAATTGATTGTTCTCCATTGCACCATATTGTGCCTTCCAAGCTACACCTACTCTTGATTAGAACAGGTTCCCTCTTGCAATCGTACCCACGCTCGACACGGTGTCACGAACCAGCCACCGGTTGTACCACCTGCTGCATTGGTAAGAACACTTGTAAGAGTGTGGTAAGACGCTTGAGAATGTGTGATTCCACCTTCCACCACCTAGTAGTGGATAGGGATAATACCTTTGTGTTACTTTTGTTTTCTACTAACCATGACAGGTGGGTCGTCTGATGATCAAGTGTGTGTTTTAAAGGGAAAGCTCATGACACTCTGGGATGGACAACGCATCAATAGGAAGCTTCAAGCTTCGACGGACACATGGCAGCGCTCCATCAGTTCCATCAATGAGAGTATTACAACACTCACTGCACGCCTTGAAAGAATGGTGAATCAGCCACCAAACAATGAACGCGAGTATGATCACGATGCGGGCCAAGATCGTGAGGAGGGAGATGATAATGAGAGACAAAACCGCGACGCCAGTGCTTCATTTGCTGCCCAAGATGCACGCCCACGACACCGCCTACGTCAAAACCATCACGGTATGGGAGATAATAATTTTCAGCACCACAATAATCGTTCTAATCATGACCCTTTTGCTAAAGTCAAATTTACCATTCCATCTTTTTCTGGTCTTTATGATGCTGAAATATATCTTGATTGGGAGATGACGGTAGAGCAGAAGTTTAATTCTCACTTGGTTCCTGAACAACATAGAGTTAGACAAGCTACTAGTGAGTTTAAGGACTTTGCTATTATCTGGCGGAATGAACTGGGTACCATGCGTTTATAACCTGATACATGGGAGCGGTTAAAAGGAGCTATGCATGCTAGATTTGTTCCTCCTGCTTTTAAACATGAAATGCATAAGAAATTGCAGTGCTTAGACCAAGGTAATAAATCTGTCGAGGAATATTATCAAGAACTACAAATAGGCATGTTGCGTTGTGGGGTTGTTGAGGAAACGGAGGATAAGATTTGTCGTTTTTACGGGGCGTTACGGCGTGAAATTCAGGACATTGTTGATTATAAAGATTTTACTACTGTCAACCAGTTGTTCCAGCTTACTTGTTTGGCAGAAAAAGAATTGCAGGGTAGGCAACAAAGGACAAGGAGCAACTTTGGAGGTACGTCTACATTGAGATCAACGCCTGGGCAAGCCAAGATAGCCCCACCTCCTATTTGTCGAGCTGCTGCCCCCTCTGTGAGTAGGGCGCGTTCAGCAGCAACGCTGCCACCGTCACGCGCACCCGAGACGAGCAAATCCACTAGTGTGCAAGCACCAGCACAGAGCTCTTCATCGGTTGCTTCCATGGGCTGTACGACGGGCATTGTGTGCCACCGTTGTAAAGGGATGGGCCACGTCATGAGATATTGCACAAGTCAGCGGGCGTACATTGCGACAGAAGATGGTGGTTATGTAGTTGAGAACCATGCCAAAGAAGAGCATGAGCTGATTGAATCACTGACCCCATTGGTTGAGAATGAAGATAAGGAGATGGATGCACTTACATCATCTGAGGAGAGCCAAAAAGGTAAAGAACATGGTACTATCATCGCTCACGGTATTGATTTGGTGCTACAACAAGACATAGAGCAACCTTGTGAGTGTATACCTGCTGTAGTGCAATCTTTTGATATTCCTTGTGTTGACTTAAATAAACCATGTGCTGATCTAAATTCTCATAATTTTGCACATGTTAAATTAATAACACATAAAGAAGTTTTGACTAGAATTTCTCCTGCTAATTCATTGTGTTACATCATGTTAGATCTACCTATGAAACTGTCACATGCTATGGAGAAAGTTTCTGAACTTGCATGTTCGAAATTCTTATTTAGTACCTACACCCCTGGATATAAGTTTAATTTGATTGGAGATTATGGTGTGGAAAATCAATTTCTTGTATATCGAATATGCATAACTTGCGATCACATGGATGAATTCAAACTTGTTGTTTGGGACAACAATTCTTGTATGCTGAATCATGTTGAATGTGAGAGGGAAGTAAAATTTAGTACTCATTCAATGCATATGTGTTCATCTCTTTTTGCACCATCTAGTATAGACAATCTGAAAAAAGATGATGAATTATGGCAGAACATACAAAGCTCTTCACTCTTACTAGATGAATTTGCTATTGTTCGATTGAGATATGATTATATAGATGAACTTTGCTTGACTAGTAGTGTGCCCGTGCTAACGCTACGGTAAAATACAAAACAAAATTCATTAAGATTCACGTCTCATATATTGTATAACCAAATATTTTTGTCACCAAGACACAAGCTATGACCATCGCTAGCTTGCCACGACCACATACAACTCGCTATGACTTTACCGCTCAAAGTCTACGACCTCATCCCAAGTCGTTCCGACTGACCGATCTACAACTAACAACTCATTCTTTTATAATAATAAAGATATCAAACTTTATGTGTCTCATTTCTGAGATGTGACATGCATGCGTGATCAATGGAACGTGGCCCTCCTCACGTGCAAGGAGGGGAGGAGCTGCAGGCGAGAGCTCACTACAAGGGCATGAGGCTGCGGCGTAGGGGCAAGTGGGCAAGTGAGGGAAGGAGGAGGAGGAGGCGGCGCCGCGGAGTGGGGGGAGGAGGCGAGGGCGCGGCGGCTCACGCGAAGAACGTGGGGGAGACGGGGGAGAAGCCACTCGGCAATCGGCAGGTGTTTTTCGCGAGTAGGGCCCACACGTCAGTTAGCGTAGTTTTTTTTGTTAAGAAGGGATTGGAGAGGCCGTACCAACCACCAACTCCTTTTATAATAGTAAAGAAAGATTATAATATATGAAAGCGAAAAGTAGTAACTAATAAAAGCGATTTATAGAAATTAGAATATTTATATTGACTTCTGCTTTAAGTAGAAGTAGAGCTAATATAAACAAGTTCTAAAAACATTGCAAGGAGATGATAATCATAAAGGCCTAAGACTCTCTCAGACAAGAAACTTGAATCTACAAAGTAGTGCACCAGGCAACGAAGCCAAACAGCGACTCCCAACTTACTAAAAAATGAGACTGAATGGCAATGGTGGATATGGCACAAAACAGAATAGTCATTGACCTTGGATTGGCTAAGCTAAAAGCCTTGATCCACAACATGATAGAGTCAATCAGGTTCTTCTCTAGTTTGCGTGGCTCCACCACAAGCACATCAAGATCAAGTAAGCATGCATCCTTGTCGTAAGGTTCAGTAGACACCAAACTTTTTGCAGCTGTTCTTTGAGCGGCATTCAGAACATCCGTACTGACTTAATCACTAAAGCGCTTGCTACAATCTTCCACAGCCTCGATGGCATAGGTGCCTAAATCAACATGAGCGAGATCTTCAATTTTGCCCTGGAAGGAGATTGGTGTTTCACATAAGGTAATCCAAAGATATTGACAAAGCGCTTACTCAGCTATCTACACTTAAGCCGCAGTAACAGAGTATGCTATTGTGTGTCTAAGTTGGATATGTGCATCTCAATGCTCAAAAATCTCTATGGAGTATGGATATATGCCTAATTTATCAAAGAATTTACAGGGTTAGGACTAAAGGCTAGCAGAAATGTATCAGAAAGGCAGTAGTTCAATTACTTTCTGTGCCATTTTATGTTGCACATATTCCTTAGTAGGGCCCTCGACGGAGAAGGCGAGAACCACTCGGACAATGCTCCTTGCTCAAGGAAGTTGTTTAGCTCGTCCTCATAGATGAAGTCTGCAAGGTCACAATTATGTCGGCTACAATAAAGAACCTTCGGTGTTAAAAGATCTTTCTCGATACGAGGGTTTCTGCTGGTGTGTACCATCTTGTTGTTCGCATCCAAAGAAGAACACCGATCGACCAAGCTCGGCTCCGATTCTTTTAGCCAACCTCTCCGATATCATGAATGCAATTTATACATTAGTAATTTGTGAGAACAATAAGTAGAGATGCAAAACTATCATCGAATTACGACAAACCTGCAAGAAGCGCGGAAAGGTGCAAGACCAGTTCTGGACCAATCATGATAATCGCATTGAAGGATCAGCAGAGCGTTTGAAGTTTGATTGCCTCACAAAAATCGGAGCCACTGCATTCCTTGCTCTCTTCTGATGGCATAGCGTTCTGCAAATTTGATTGCAATGGTAGAGCTGTTTCAGATAAATGTTTTTATGATTTGACGGATTACTTTATACTTGATCGTTTGAATTTTATTTAACTTGGACATGATCACCACAAAAGTCAAGCTTTGGCAGGAAAGTTTTAGGTGCAAATAAGCTTAGTTTTTAGAACGGGAACTTACATGATTTTAAAAATGAAATACTTCAAATGATCTATAGGTTCTCATTTTTAAAAATGAAATACTTCAAAAGCATGCTTATTTTGCCATTTTTAAAAATGATAACCATACTTGTTTTGCCATTTTGGAAAAATATTAACAGCTAGCTACATATAAACTTGCCTATTTTTCTCAAAATGATAAAGGTTCTCATATAGCTTGCTACATCCCACAGCACACGCAGCAACGCCAACCTGGCCCTGACTCAGTTCTTATAAACTTGAATTGTGTGTCATTCCCCTATTTCTTACTTTGGCTCAAATTGGTAATAACGAGGCTCAAATGCAGGTGCCATAGTGCATAAATTAGTTGATACAACATTTTAACAACACATATAGCCAAGGAAAGATCATAGCAGAAAGACTTCACTTAGTAATAACCTATATTCTCAGGCATTGGAAAATGTTAACATAAAAGCAAACATATGACTATCAGAGTGCAATAGCTTCAGGTTTTCCTCTTTTACTCAAAATGCCTAACAAAAGAGCTACCCAAGGCATGAGAGTATACACGAAATTTGGTATGTTTTCTGTGCACTTTTAGAATAAAACTTCATATCAACAAGACCGCCAAAATCTCTCTAACTATCTGTGACTGCCTTTAAGACAATGAGAAACTAAATAACAAAATATTTGTTTGTTCAGATAGCTTGTGCATTAATTGGCCAAACAATAAAGCAATTAGGCAGCAGGGACAGTAAGGGACCTGGAACATTCGAACGGCTAAGCAATTCGTTTGATAGATCATCAACTTGCTCCTTGGTTGGAACCTGAAACAAATAAAAACCAATCAACACACACTAACAGGTAAACACTTATAGCAGACAAAAATATAATGTACAAGTAGTAGCCAAAAAAAGATGTAAGCTTTAATGGAATAGTGCACCACTACTTAAAGCAAGAACCGAAAGAGTGAGAATGGCCTGGATCTAACCAGAAAACAATAGATGCAAAGATATGCCTTAATCTATTCACCAAATTGGTTCAATTAACATTTAAGAGCTATGTTATGATTTTTGAACTCAAAACAACCAAGAGAAGTCGAGATATATTTCATGCAGACAGGTGCTCTTAACCTTATTAAACTTGAAGAACAAGGGCTCACCCTAGAAATGTGACACATTGCTCACCACCGCAAACACCGTACTTGAGATCAAGAACCACGAGATCTGACAATAAAATCAGCTAAAGAGCACGCCAGAGCAAAAAAAGGTATCCTACAAAGAAACCGAGAGGATAATCTCACATGTTGATATAAGTGGGCTTCTGGAACATCTTCCACCTGTTGAAGACTTGAAATCAGAGGGGCTATAGATGCCAGCCCTAGAACCTAACTGTTGCCTCCGTCAAGTTTAAAGTTCATCAATGAAGCTAAGAAATAGTTTGCTTTCCTAATGTCAAATATATTGATGCAAGAGTATATAGCACTACGGTTAGAAAAGGTATGAAAAAACTACCTCCGTGCTCAATATGCCCATCCAGGTTACTCTCACCACCCAGAGTACTCTCACCACTACAAAGAGAACAGATAATGGACCTACTCAGGTGCAGGCACTACTGAGGAACAAGGAATTGCCATTCGCCACATACAAGGCAAATGATAATCTAGATTTTTTTTCAATGGGACACGACACCACTGTATTTTACAAATAAAGCTTGGGCTAATTCCTCTGAATTAGACATCTTTTGCAGTGACTGATAGCATGACCCTAGAGAACCTTCAGAACTCCAGCCAATTAAGAATTAATCGACTGGGCAAATGTTTACGCCAAAGCGGACGAATTGGTCACTCAATGTTGCTCCCCTTGACAAAAGGGCGCATGACTCGCCACTCGCGCCATTCGAACTTCGAGAGGCAAAATTTGCGTTCACGTCCTAATCACGGATTCAATCAAAGCAACCGAGCCAAATCTAGGACAAAACAGAAATGCCGACACGGAGTAAGAGATCACCGACTCGCAGCGGATCAGATTGGATCAAAGCGAGCTTGGCGGTGGAAGGGATGAGGGGACGCCAATGGTGGCGCCGCCTTGGCCCTGGCGGCCTCGCGGATCTTCTGCATTTGGAGCATCCGCTCCATGACGAGCTCGTCATGGCACTTCGTAGGCGTGGCGCTCGGGCTCGCACTTCGAGGAGGTAGAACTCGGAGATGCGGCACTTGTTGAGGGGATAAGGAGGTGGGCGACTGGTCACGGTAGGGGCAGAGGCGCGCGCCCGCCATCTCCGCCTGGGTAGCAATCTGCGGCTTCGAGGAGCCCAGCTGCACGCCCGACGCCGCCGCCGCCGCCTCCATCTCTCTCTCTCTCTTAGGCGAGGCCGCCGATGGGTGGTGCCGGGTGCAGGTTTGGTGAGGTCTATGGTTGGGCGAGTGGAGAGGGGGAGACACAGTGGAGGATGGGGGAGGCGGAGGGAGGGGAGGCGCGGTGGAGGATGGGGGGAGGCGGAGGGAGGGGAGGCGTGGGGGAGGATGGGGAGAGGCGGAGGGAGGATGGGGGAGGCGGAGGGAGGGGAGGCGTGGGGGAGGAGAGGGGGGGCGCGGGGGAGGCGCAGGGGAGGAGGGGGAGGCGCGGGGGAGGCGGAGGGAGCGGAGGAGGCGCGGGGGAGGCGGAGAACGGAGCGGAGGAGGCGGGCGAGGGGATGGGGAGAGGCGGCGGGGGCGCGCGAGGGTTTGGCGTGCGGGGGAGAGACGTGGGGAGGTGGAGCGGGGGAGAGACGTGGGGAGGCAGCGTCGGCCGTTGGATATGAGTGGGTAAGGAGAGAGAAAGATGGAAATTGATCCTTGATCGTTGATTTCACTGGTTGGTTTTTCTGGGGACACGAATTGGTATGGACGCAGAAAAACTCATGACTGCTGGGGGCACAATTTGGGGTGGTCGTAGGAAAGAACTGAACTGGTGGATTTTAGGGGTAGAGAAAAGTTGTAGTTTTGCCCATATGTGCCACCACTACAAGTTTACAAATTCAAAGATTTGAATTGCACAAATGCTTCACTTACATTTGCAAAACTAGTTGCAATAATTACTGTGTGAGAAATTTTGAATTGCTCATTAACATATATGATTACTCTTGGGTTAATAATACAACGAGCTTTTATGATCATTGTTGTTTTATAACATTAATTGTGCAACAACGAAGAACGGTTAAAACGGATGACATATCCATATACCATGCATACATCTTGGCTTCTTTGTTACCATTTTTCAGCTTATCAAAAGTCGAGGACGGCTTTGTTTGCAAGAAGGGGAGGATGATAAGAACATGTACCCTATGGATACAACCATATTTGCTATACTTGTTGTTCCAATTATAAGAGCTCCTACACATCACTTAATTTATGAGGTGAGCTCGTTTCAAAGAGATTTTACTTTATTTGATAAAGAACTTATGATATTACATAATGAGAGTTTGTTGCGTTTGTTATCATGTACCAAGATTTATGATCAAGATCATGCAATACGTGATACTACACCTATGTTAAAACCGAGGACAGTTTTCTGTCAAGAAGGGGAGGATGATGTGACCACGCCACCAACACATACGACCATAGCGGTCAATATCAAGATTGAACTAAAGGTGAATTCGTTTCTTCAACTTCAACATATTTTAAATGAGAATATGATGCTACCTAATGATGAATATATATATATATATATATTTGTAGCACCACATCACTTTGGAACCAATTGAAGCAAGGGTTCAAGTTGGACAGGTCTTGGAATCCAATTCGGCCTCCAGATCAATTCGGATTCAGCCTCACAGGCCAATTTCAAACGGCCATAACTTTTGATCCAGAAGGCTTATTAGGACCCGTGAGTACTCGTTGGAAAGCTCTTGGAGTCTACTTTCATATGGATCTAGTCTCACCTCCAAACTCCATCCGAGCAGATCAAAAACTGCAAAACAAGTCACATCACTTTTCCAGTCCGAGTCAAAGTGGGCCGAGGGTTTTTGTAACTTGGGCTATTTGGGCTGGTACTGTTCACATGAACAGTACCATGGCCACATGAACAGTAACCATGAATAGTACCATATCCCTTGTCATTAGATAAGTGCGGCTTTCCCCTCCACTATTTAAGGAGGCCGCACCCCTTTAGTTTTCCTGGAGTTTTCTTAAGAGATTATTCTGCTTAGCTGTTTCGCCGCATATTCGGTTGAGAAACCCCAACTTGTGAACTTAATCTTTATTCGCAATTTCAGATTGCATCTTGTACTCTCTTGCTTGTGTTCTCGATTCGCTTGCAGGAGATAGCCTTCTTGGCGAGGTCAATCGTATTCGGCACGGTTGATAACCAACAGAGCAGTGGTGTAGTGATTGCGAGGGGTTCGATCTGTTTTGGTCGGAGCCTTTGGATCATCAACGTCGAAGGGTAGGGGACGGAGCGCGCGCGTCTACTTCGACTAGGCGCCAGCTTCGCTGCCACCCGTTCGAAGGGTAGGGGACGGAGCGCGCGTCTACTTCGACTAGGCGCCAGCTTCGCTGCCACCCGTTCGAAGGGTAGGGGACGGAGCGCACGCATCTACTTCGAGACTTCAGGCTCCCCAGCCACAAGCTTGGAGGATTTCACAGGCCGCAGGGGACGGAGGGGGCCAAAGGACTCGGCGACATGGCTTCGGCCCTGTGAAGCCCTTCACCATGGGAGGCTCCTGTCGTAGGGGTGGCCCCCACCTAAACCCAGCAGGCCTGGTAGGAGATTATGAGGCCCAGAATAGGCCATGTGTAATGACACAAATGCCCCTAGAGGGGATAACCAGATGTAAGGGTATGACTGTAAAAGCACTCCTCATGTGTATGTATATATACGAGTAAGCCATGGGGAGGACCCAGGCCATTACATTCATCTTCATCACTCTCCACTACCATCTCTCTCTCTGTTTGGTCTGTAGCCACAACAGTTGGCGCCGTCCGTGGGGAGGAGGAGGACAAGCCTGAAGACCGAAGAAGAAGGATGGCACCGGAAAAAGCTTCTTCAGCGGCGGCGAAGGGAAAGAAGGCGGCCGGGCCGGAGCGTCGTATGAGTACCAAGGCTTCGACATCGGCAGCGGCGGACGCGGGTGGCGATGCAGGCGCGGTAGCCGAAGACGTCGACGTTCTCCCGGCGATGACCAACCCCGTCACCGGCACCGCGACGACCAACCCCGTCACCGGCACCGCGACGACCCGCCCCGCCACCGGCGTTGCGGGGACGGACCCCGCGGTCGAAGACGTCGACACGGGTGCGGCGACAACCGACCCCGCCGACGCAACGACAGCCGACCTCGCCGCCCCCACTGCAACCCTCGCCGGCGGCGCGGACCGGGTGGTTCGAGGTAGCCACGACGGAGCGACCGGCAGCTCGGGACCTCGCGACGCGGTCGTCCCCGCGCCGATCCGCTCGTCGGGAGTACCGGTGACCCCGCCTGCACCGGCGATGGAAAGTGCCCTGCTGGCGGCCCTCAACGCGTTCCAGCGGGAGCTAGGGGACCTTCGCGGAGCCGTCAGAGGTATGCAAGAGGCTCGGAGTCAGCAGGCCGCGCCAGTAGTCACGTCCGAGCCCACGCCGCAGAGGGCAGACAGTCGCAAAGCCCCCACGTCTAGCCGTGTGCGGCTGCGCGCGTGGATCCGAGTCCCGCTTTGGCGGGCTGCAGCGGCGGCATGGCGAAGACTTCAAGTTTCCTAGCGCCATCGACTGCATACAAAGCGACACGGACCCCGTGAGTTCGTGCGCGTATACAAAACCGCGATCGAAGCCGCGGGCGGCGACGACACCACGAAGGCGAAGGGACTCCCCCTCGCGCTACAAGGAGTGGCGCTCTCTTGGTTCTTTACCATAGAGCCGGGCTCCATCTACGCATGGGAACAGCTTCGCGTCCGCCTTCACAACAACTTCCAAGGAAACTACGTCGACCGAATCGATGTGGACCAACTCTTCGCTGTGAAGCAAAGACCCTCGGAGACGCTCCGGGGCTACTTCAACCGCTTCGCCAAGATTCGATGCCAGGTAAAAGATATTAATGAAACCACCGTCGTTAATGCAGCCAAGTACAACGCGCGGAGGCCAATCAAGACAGTCGCCACGCTCTTTGACAAAATGGACGAGTACGCGCGGGCGGAGGAGGATGCGCGACGACGCAGCATTACCGTCCTCGGCCTCGCCCATGAGGAGCGCCCCCCGCGCGAAGTGGGGGCGGGTGGTCTCTCCTCGAAGCCGGGCTGCAGCCGAGAGCCCCGAGGAGGCCCTCCCCGAGGCAGCAAGGCCGAGGTACAGGAAGGCTCTTCAAGGAGCAGGCCTAAACCACGGCGCCGCCAGCGCAGGTCACAGCCTTCCCGTCACGTCCTCGACACCGAGAGCGCCCGCCAAGGACCAGACCTCGCCTCACGGAGGGGAGACCGAGGATCGGAAGGCGGACTTGATTGCGGCGGCCAACCCCACGCAGAGCAAGAGCTCCTGCACTATGGCAAGTGGTGCGAGGTACACGGCTACGGCGATCATTACACAAGGGCATGCACCGCGGTAATGGAACTGCGGAGGGTGACGGCCGGATCTCGGACTCCGCCTCCTCGGCCCCCCGCCGAAGCCCACGTGGGATGCCCAGGGGATAGCCCCATACGAGCCACCGCAATGGAGGGCGTGCAGCATCGCACCATCAGCGTCATCACCGGAGGCTCCTCTTCCAAAGCCCCTGGGGAGCAGCCGCAACTGTGGATGCCGCCCCGCAACATCACCTTCGACTTGAACGACGCCAGGGGCGTGGAGTACCCTCACCAAGACCCTCTAGTCATCCAGGCCCACATAGCACGCTGTGACGTCAGGCGCATCCTTGTCGACGGGGGAAGCTCCGCGAATATCTTGTTCGCAGAGGCCCTCGACCGCATGGCGATCCCCCGAAGCCGACTAGAACAGCCAGGAGCTCCACTTCAAGGCTTCGGGGGTCAACCGCTGCAGGGCTTGGGGCATGTGTCCCTTCCTGTCACTTTCCGTCAGGAGGGCAACAAAGGTAACATCCGAACCGAGCATGTCACCTTCGATGTCGTAGATATCCCGCACCCCTACAATGCCATACTGGGGCGACCCGCCATCAACTCTTTCGAGGCAATCCCGCACCACGCGTTTTTGTGCGTGAAGCTCCCGGGCCCGGAGGGTGTTATCACCGTCTTCGGCGACCAGGACCTGGCCAGACGTGCCGAAGGCAGCAGCCGCATTCCGTATTGCCCGGTGCATGCCCTCTCCGGTGCGCTCGGGGATGGGCCCTCCGCCCCTGGGTGGACGCCCAAGCCTCGGCCCGAAGGCGGAGTCAAGAAGGTGCCGCTCCAGGCGGAGGGGCAGCTTGTGTCCATTGGCGAGGGGCTCCCGCCGGGGGTCGAACGGGATCTGCTCCAAGTGCTTCAGAACAACGTTGACATCTTCGCATGGTCCCCAGAGGACATCAAGGGCGTAGACCGAGCAGTAATCGAGCATCGCTTGGCAGTCCGCCCCGACGCCAAGCCGGTCAAGCAAAGGCTTCGGCGTATGTCGATGGATCGGCAGCAGGCGGCCAAATCAGAGGTGGCGAAGCTTCTTCGCGCCGGGGTCATCCGCGAGGTCCACCATCCAGAGTGGCTCGCTAACCCGGTGCTAGTCAAAAAGGCGGCGGGGCACGGCGCGATGTGCATCGACTTCACGGCACTCAACAAGGCGTGCGGCGACAATTACCCTTGCCGCGCATCGATCACCGGTGGTCGACGCCATCGCTGGTGCGAACTCATGAGCTTCTGGACGCCTATTCCGCTACCACCGGTATACATGGCGAAGACGGAGGAGAAGACCGGTTTCATCACACCACTTGGGACGCTCGCCGTCGAGAATGCCCTTTGGTTTGAAGAACGCAGGCGCTACCTTCACCCGTCTCATCGCCATTGCCCTGGCCGCCCAGCTCGGGAGGAACGTCGAAGCCTATGTCGATGACGTGGTGGTCAAAACTCGGCAGCTTGCTCTGCACGGCCGGGACCTCCAGGAAACCTTCGACAACCTCCAGAAGGCGGGCATCAAACTCAACCCCGACAAATGTGTTTTCGGGGTGCAGGCGGGCAAGCTCTTGGGGTTCCTCGTCTCCGGACGGGGCATCCAAGCGAACCCCGACAAAGTGGACGCCATCCTGGGTATGGAGCCGCCCAAGACTACAAGGGAGGTCCAGAGGTTGGCGGGCCGCATGGCAGCACTAAGCCGCTTCCTGTCCAGGGCGGCGGAGCGGGGCTTGCCATTTTTCAAGGCGCTCCGCGGGTGCGATGGATTCCGTTGGGATGGAGATTGCGCGAAGGCCTTCAACGAGCTCAAACAGCACTTGGCAAGCCTCCCCACTCTGGTCGCCCCAGTACCAGAGGCTCCCCTCCTGCTCTATCTGGCCGCGTCAGCCACCGCGGTCAGCGCCGTCCTCGTCTTAGAGGAAGGCGCCGTGCAGCGGCCCGTCTACTTTGTCTCCGAATCCCTTCAAGGCGCCAAGACAAGATACACGGAGCTTGAGAAGCTCGCCTACGCGCTGGTCATGGCCTCTAGGAAGCTTCGGCATTATTTTCTGGCCCACCCGATCACAGTGCCTTCCTCATTCCCCCTGGCAGAGATGCTACACAACAAGGAGTCCACAGGGTGTATCGGTAAATGGGCTGCCGAGCTCGCTCCCTTCTCCTTGACGTATGCTACGCGGACGGCAATCAAATCCCAAGTCCTGGCGGATTTTCTCGCCGAATGGACCCCGCCGGCCCAACCCGGCCAGACGCACGATGATCCCGTCTGGACGCTTACAATCGACGGAGCTTACAGCGTCGCCGGCGCGGGCGTAGGGGCGGTGATCGTCACGCCCGAAGGACAGCGCTTGCGGTACTCGGGGCGCCTTGCCTTCCCCGCCACCAACAACATAGCTGAATATGATGCACTGCTCTTCGGCCTGGCGAAGCTCAAGGCAGTCGGCGCGAGACGGGTGTTGGTCCACACCGACTCGCGCTTGGTGGTCGGCCATGTGGACAAGTCATATCAAGCCAAGGACCCGGAGTTGGCCAAGTACCTCGTGGCGGTGAGGGCGAGGGAAAGGCACTTTTTGGGTGTCACTGTCAAGGCCATCCCCCGCGCGGAGAATGAGCAAGCCGACGCCCTCGCCAAGGCGGCCAGCCAGCAACTGCCCCCCCCTGAGGGGGCGTTCTACGAGGTGTTAGCAAAGGCGGCCGTCGCGCAGGACAACCGGGACGCGGCACTCGTCCACCGTATTGATCGGCCAGGAGATTGGCGAAAGCCCATCTTCAATTTCCTACAAGGCCTCGCCGAGCCGGAGGACCCTGCCGAGCTACGACGATTGCAGCACCGCGCACGGTCCTTCCAGGTGTTCGAAGGGACACTCTACAAGACAGGGGTTTGCGCGCCGCTCCTGCGCTGCCTCTCGACTGAGGAGGGAAAGGAGTTCTTGGCGGAGATCCACGCGGGCGTATGCGGGTCCCACCTGGCGCCGAGGTCATTAGTCGGCAAGGCGTTCAGGCAAGGCTTCTACTGGCCGACTGCCATCACCGACGCCCAGGACCTCGTCCGTCGGTACCAAGGGTGCCAGTGGATGGCGCGCATCATCCGCAGGCCCCCGACAAGCCTCAACCCCATTCCCCTGGTGTGGCCATTGGCGCGCTGGGGTCTCGATATCGTAGGACCACTTGCCCGAGCTCCAGGGGACCTCCGGTTCATGGTAGTCGCGCTGGAGTATTTCTCCAGATGGCCGGAAGCGATCGCTCTGGCCAAAGTAACTTCTGCGGCCATACAGCGCTTCCTATGGCAAAACATCATATGTCGCTTCGGCGTGCCCTGGGAGCTCACGGTCGACAATGGCCTGCAGTTCGACACCACCCTCTTCAAAGATTATTGTGACAGCATGGGCATCACCCTCCGATTCGCCTCGGTAGGGCATCCCCAGTCCAACGGGGCGGTCGAACGGGCGAATGGCGCCATTTCTGCCGCCATCAAAAAGCGCCTGGTTGGATTGCCGAAAAGCAAGTGGCCAAGCAAGCTTCACAGCGTTCTATGGTTGCTTCGCACAACGGTAACGCGCCCGACGGGATTCACGCCGTTTAAGCTCCTTTTCGGTGACGAAGCGATGACGCCCGAGGAAATCAAGGCCGGCGCGCGGAGGGTCCTCGTCCAAGCACCCGAAGAGGAGCGCCGTGTGTCCTTGGACCTCCTCGATGGGATATGGGCAGACGCAGCCCACCATGTCGAGAAGTACGCACGGCAGACAATGCGCACTCGGGACCGCTCTATACGCCCGCGGGGGTTCAAGCACGGGATCTCGCCTCGAGTGGCGCTCAGCGAAAGCGTTGGCAAGCCGGAGTCAAGTGGGAAGGCCCGTACATCGTGACGGAGGCATTGCCGAAGGGGGCGTACCGCCTCGCCACGCTCGAAGGACAAGCCTTCCGGCACACATGGAACGCGGACAGGTTGCGGCGGTACTATGCCTAGAAGCAGGACAGCAGGCGTAGAGCCACCAGCCCGTTGTTATGCGATGCTCGCCCACGCAAACGGGAGTTCAATAAAGGTTGCTGTTCCCAGAGCATCCCCTGTCCGCGCTGAGCAGAACAAAGTCCACGGACTTTAAGACATAGCGTCGAGGTCCGCCTCCGCACGCGGGAGTCTGCGGACTATAAATAAGACGTAGCGTCGAGCCTAACTCCGCATGCACCAGTCCACGGACTTTAAATAAGACGTAGCGTCGAGGTCCGCCTCCGCACGCGAGAGTCTGCGGACTATAAATAAGACGTGGCGTCGAGCCTAGCTCGCGCGCGCACCATCCGCGACTTTAAATAAGACGTGGCCGAGGTCCGCCTCGCACGCGAGTCTGCGGACTATAAATAAGGCGTGGCGCCGAGCCTATCTCCGCACGCACCGGTCCACGAACTTTAAATAAGACGAAGCGCCGAGGTCGCCTCGCGGCGAGAGTGCGGACTATAAATAAGACGTAGCGCCGAGCCTAGCTCGCACGCGCAGTCCACGGACTTTAAATAAGACGTGGCGCCGAGGTCCGCCTCGCACGCGAGTCTCGCGGACTATAAATAAGACGTAGCGCCGAGCCTAGCTCGCGCGCACCACCCACGGACTTTAAATAAGACGTAGCGTCGAGGTCCGACTCCGCACGCAAGAGTCTGCGGACTATAAATAAGACGTAGCGTCGAGCCTAGCTCCGCACACACCAGTCCACGGACTTTAAATAAGACGTTGCGTTGAGGTCCGCCTCCGCACGCGAGAGTCTGTGGACTATAAATAAGACGTAGCGTCGAGCCTAGCTCCGCACGCACCAGTCCATGGACTTTAAATAAGACGTAGCGTCGAGCCTAGCTCCGCACGCGAGAGTCCGCGGACTATAAAGAAGATGTAGCGTCGAGCCTAGCTCCGCACGCACTAGTCTACCGACTTTAAATAAGACATAGCGTCGAGCCTAGCTCCGCACGCACTCTACGGAGTATAAATAAGACGCAGCGGGGGGACGCCTCCGCGCGCACTCTACGGAGTATAAAGAAGACGTAGCGTCGAGTCTAGCTCCGCACGCACTAGTCTACGGACTTTAAATAAGACGTAGCGTCGAGCCTAGCTCCGCACGCGCGAGTCTCCGGACTATAAAGAAGACGTAGCGTTGAGCCTAGCTCCGCACGCACTAGTCTACGGACTTTAAATAAGACGTAGCGTCGAGCCTAGCTCCGCACGCGCGAGTCTCCGGACTATCAAGAAGATGTAGCGTCGAGCCTAGCTCCGCACGCACTAGTCCACGGACTTTAAATAAGACGTAGCGTCGAGGTCCACCTCCGCACGCGCGAGTCCCCGGACTATAAAGGAAGTCGTAGCGTCGAGGTCCGCCTCCGCACGCACTAGTCCACGGACTTTAAATAAGACGTAGCGTCGAGGTCCACCTCCGCACGCGCGAGTCTCCGGACTATAAAGGAAGTCGTAGCGTCGAGGTCCGCCTCCGCACGCACCAGTCCACGGACTTTAATATAAGTCGTAGCGTCGAGCTTCGCCTCAGCACGGGCCACTCCACGGAGTATAAACGAGATGCGCAGACCTGCCCTCCGCGTTCGGCGGCAGGTAACACCAAGCATAAGGTACTTACTTGGTTCCATTATAAAAGCAAAGGGGTTACATGGTTACAAGCGTAAGAACCAGTACATCATACCCCTGCCCTACCCAACCAACCGCTCAGCCCTGGCGCGGTGCGGGCGAGCCCGTGCCGTCGTCGCCACGACGCCGAAGGACCCCTTCAAGCCACTGGAGGAGGTCCCCCTCCCCATGCAGCGTCTGCCGCACGACGACCCTCGCGGCATTTTCCCCGAAGCGGCCCCAGATCCGTTGATGGAAGTTCTACAGGCTAGGCCCGATGGAGCAGATGGCGTCCGACATAACCTCTGCTCAGCTGGGAGGATCCAGTTGAGGATTCGCTAGCTCATGGGTATGCCTACACCCACAAGTGTGAAGCAGGGCGAGGGCGAAGCACGCACCAACATAGCTGCAGTGCTCGCCAAAGGTTCTGGCGCCACGAAGAGCAATGCCGGCCCCCTCCTCGATCAGCCCGAGCATCTCCAACAGGGCTTCCGGCCTATGCGCAGTGTCCGGCACATGGACGCACAGATCTCGGAGGGCCTGGTTCAGAGACCCCATGGCCCGCCATGCCAACATGGACGCATTTTCCAAGGCGAGGCGGTTCTCGGCAACAGACTTCGCCAGCTGGGCGTTCTCCCCTTCTAGGGCGGCGATCTGCTGCACGAAGGCGGCGCGCTCCTCAGCCGCGGCGCGCCGAGCTTCCGTGGCCTCGAGTTGTGCGGCCGCCATGGCGCCCTCCAGCGCGCGACATTCCTCATCCTTCGCAGTGAAAGCAGTGTTTGCTTCACGAAGGCTGGCTTCCAGAGCCCTCCGCTCCCGAACGCGGGCCTCGTCCAAGGAGCGGCTGAGGGCAAGCGTCTGGTAAACACAACAAAATCAGCAGGCGTCCAGCAGTACCTTACAAAGCTGAAGCGCACATGTTTACCCTCATCTCGGAGGCCTGTAACGCGAGCACTAGGAGTTCCCCCGCGCATGACGACAACATCTCCCGATTGAGGCCGTTGTCGGCATGCTCTGTGGCTGCGGTAAGGTCGCAAAATATCTCCGGGCGAGGGAAGAAGTCTGAGCGAGCAAGCCCCGGCCCCAGCGTGCCAGGATTCGCCGAGGCCACGGCCACGTCAACAATGGTGGACACCTGCGAGGCACCCTGCACACGGCTTTCGACTTCGCGCACACCTCCGCTGCTCGATCCTTCGCCACCTCCGGGAGACTTCGTCTCGTCTGATGTTGGCAGAATGAGCGAGCAGATCGGAGAAAGTCTCGCGAAGTCAAGTGAAGAAAGGGACTCGCGCCTACCTCCTGCGCCCCTCGTCGCGGTAGGAAGTGGCGCCGGTTCGACCACCCAGGGGGAGGCGGGCGCCTCAACAGTCGGGGAGATCGTCTTCTCGGCCACGCTAGACACCGTAATCCCGCGGCAAGGCCCCGCGATAGCGTATCGACCCCTCATTGGCGGCAGGGACTGAGTCCGAGGGCGTTTCGCCTGTGGTGGCACAGGCGATTCTTCCACGGCAGGACCAGCTCGCCACGCCGCCCCACGGTTTCCTCGCAGGGGCACACCGCGTCGGCGCTGCGGTTGATAATGCACCTTTCACCGTGGTTTGCTCGTCGGGAACGCCGCCACCCCCCGGGTTGACAAGTTCCAACTCAACGACGGCCGCGAGCCCGAGTACGGGCTCGTGGGCGTCGGCAGAAGGTGCCGGGAGATCCGCGGCGGTGCGCCCATCCGAAGCAGTATGGCCAGGCCCGCCGCCGGTCGCACGCCCCGTCTCAACTGGGCTAACCGCCGGGGGGGCTGCCGGCTCGCACACGGCCGCCGGGGGGGCTACCGGCAGCCGGGGAACGGGCCCGGCGTCGCGAAGGTAGCGCCCCCGTAGGGCTATCACCACCCTGAGCGCCCGAAGTCCCGGCGGGAAGCTCTTCCGGCACCGCACGCTCGGGCACGGTAATGCCCACAGCCTCGTAGGTGCGGTTTACCCGCCCCTGCTTAGCCGCCTTGACTGCGACCTCGCGAGCCCGGTGCTCGTTAAGCGTGTACGGGCTGAGGAGTGCCGCAACCGCGCGCTCCACATCTTCTAGCCGAGCCACTGCGCAGGAGATCACGTCAGTCAGGCGGAGGCCAAACAGATATAATGGCGCGCGTAAAGTGTGCTGGGCGACTTACAAGGGGCGGAGGGCGACAGCAGGCGGGATATGGATGGGTCGAACCCGTCCTCGCGGGGGCCATTCCGTCCAACATACATCCCCCGGGAGGAGAGCGGCGCCGCCCCATACATCGTGAACTCCTCGGCTAGGTCGCGCACGCTCATTCGACGGGCGACACCGACAAGGCTCTGTAGCTTTTGCGTGTCGTCGATCTCCGCCTTGCACTCGGCGTCATCGTTAAACGCAGATCGGCCCACCTCGGCACTGCATTCTGCTCTTGTCGGTCACGGTGTAATAGAACAACCACCGCGTCCAGCCGGACGCCCACTGCCCCGACGAGGCTGGCACAGGGAACAACGTCGCACATGACGCCCGGAGCACGAAGTCCACACAGCCGAAGTTGGACACCGCCCCGTCAACCTTCCTGGGTCGACAATGTGCGTCGTGTAGGGCGGCGAATAGGCTCGCGCTGGGACGCCACCCCTCTGTCCGCATCGCCCACGTGAAGACAGCTAGGTGGAGTATCGCGTGGGGCGTCAACTGGGCTAGCTCCAACTGGTAGGCCCGCAGGACTTCGCTCACAAACAACGTAGAGGGCATTCGAAGGCCGACATCGAAGAACGCAACGAAAACAATTGCCTCCATGGCCCCGGGCTTCGGCTCCGTCTCGTCCCGGCGAGGTAGGCGAGCCCCATTGCGATCCACGATCTTCCCCTCATCCACGAGTCGCTGCAGCGTCCCTTCAGTCATGCGGCTCTTCCCCAGCACACGGGAGCAGGAGCCTCCCGAGTGCTCCATGGCGTTCCACCACTTGTTGGCGCGCGAGCTCCCCCGCGGCACCAGTTTGTACTCCTTGGAAGGATGGGTCACCTCGCCCTGGCTAGGCAAGGAACCGCTGCTGGGGTGGTAGGTGGCGTCGTCATGGCTAGCCATCGCTCTCCGTGACAAGGGAAGATGAAGCAGGCAAAGGAGCAACTGGCGTGACAATTAGCACGGGCGGAAGCGAGGCGGCAGATCAAAAAGCCAAGCAAGAAAGGGTGCCTCCACCCCAACACTAGCACCTTATAAAGGCCGCTCGCCTGTTTTGTGTCTCAACGCGCAGACGGATCAAATTCCCAGTGATTCGGCTGTCCAAGGTTTGGAAAGAAGAACCGCCGGGACCTAGAGGGCCGTGCCGGGTAGGTGGCCAAGCAGTGCACAACGCCTCCACATCTCCAACATGCGTCCAACTTCTCAGGGGACGAGGCGAACGGCCGCGGTCACGCAACCGCTCACACCCCACGACGCACCAGTCGTGAGCCGCCACGTGCCCCACTGCGGCATGGCGATCGCACGACGCGACAAAGATGATCTGCAAGGCGGCGTCGGCGTGATTCCGGCCGCTATTAAAAGCGCACTACGCATCGCAAGGTCACAACAGCCCGCGCGCGGTGTTCGCCGGCTGGCGCCGGCCGCGCCACCCGCTCGAATGGTAGGGGCGGAGCGCGCGCGTCTGCCGGCTAGGCACCGGCCGCGCCACCCGCTCGAAGGGTAGGGACGGAGCGCGCGTCTCGCCGGCTAGGCGCCGGCCGGCGCCACCCGTTGAAGGGTAGGGGACGAGCACGCGCGTCTGCCGGCTAGGCGCCGGCTTCCACGCCACCCGTTCGAAGGGTAGGGGACGGGCGCGCGCGTCTCGCCGGCTAGGCGCCGGCCGCGCCACCCGTTCGAAGGGTAGGGGACGGAGCGCGCGCGTCTACTTCGGCTAGGTCGCAGTGCAGTGAGCGGTCGCGCAGATACGCTGCCCAGAAACCTTATTGCTGCCCCCGTGCAGGTCTTCACGGCAGCAATGGTTCGGAGATACCGCTCCTCTTCTTCACGGTGCACGCCGGGAAGAAGAGTCGACGAAGTTCTTGCAGCACAATACCACAAAGACAAGATCGCGAGCGTAAAGTAGAGACAGAATGGAGGTGCAAAAATTCTCTTACTTTCTGGGCGTCTCGAGGCCCTTTTAAGAAGCGCCGCTGTTACTACTCACTAGTAATCGCTGCGTTTAAACAGAATTATGCACCGTAATCGCCTCATCAAATCACAAATTAAGCGGTGCAAATTGACTAGTAATCGCCTCATTCAAGCTGTTTGAATCTCATTCAATCGGGGAGATAGTGGTGCGCGCAGAGTTTAGCAAAAATAAAGATGGACTTGGTCGCCACGCGGCGTGCCACGCCACGACACGGTCGCGCGCCGCAAGTCACAAGTCACGCGATTTTCACGCGAAAATACGCGAAATGCTGCGCAGCGTGCGTGCGCGCGCGTGTGTGTGACTAGACAGAGCCATCCTCATACCATCTCTTTCCATATTCAAGGAGTGGGAGGACTCCACCTTATAAATTGGTCTTCCTCCCCTACCTTAGCAATATGGTACTAACCATGCATGCTTTGGGATTCGCGAAAATGGGCCCCGCTCATTGGGCCATTTTCTAACAATCCCCCACCAATTCCAAAGCAGAATTAGAAGTCAAAGATATTGTGCTAAAGTATCGTTAATATACCGTCTTTTAGTGTAAGTCCTGCACGGGTTGAACTTGCACCTAGAATGACAAGATTCATCTTCTCACTGGCGATGAATGGACTATGCCTTGAATTCATAGCTTTTTGTGATCAGATTTCACTTGAAATCTCAACTAGTACTAGGCTGCCAATGAACCACGCTGAGCGGAGCGTTATATGGTCATGCTCCCTTATCGCTCATGAGCTTTCTAGAGAATGCCCGTGCTCGTGAACTGCGACCACACGATTAGGCTCAAGTAGGTGTATTCTTTCTAGGTATCCTGCAGCTAATACTTTTTCCTTATTTGGACAATGAGAATACATTAAGGCTTTATGCCAACCTTCCATGCGATCGAAAGTACATTGTTTATTAGGACATGGGTACAATAAATATGTACTCTCTTGTTACAACATCAATTTGTTTTTCCCATTGCCTAAGTCACGGGATCTCCGATCAAGAAGGTATGGGTTACCATTGTGATGTAACTTAAATGGGCCTCATTCCCATGTCCATGGATGCAACAGAAATCGCTTTCGTGCTAATCCCTTTGTAAAAGGGTGCGCGATTTTTCTCGGTGTTAATATAGTTCACGACAATTACTCGGAGTTTCTTAGTTTTCGTGATTTAAGCCTCACGCTTCACATGTCTAGAGGACTTCATATTATCCTTTGTACTTGTGACTTTGGCCAACTTTGTTTGATTATCACAAGACATCGAGATTGCGGTATTGGTTTCTCGACCAATGGCAAGTCCAATAGAAGTTCTCTCACCATTCAGCCTCAAGCGTGGCTGTATCAAGTGCTACTAGTTCGCTTCCATGGTTGACCTCGTCAATATGGTGCATTTGCAAGACCTCCATGAAATCGCAGCACCAGCTAAAGTGAATACATAACCACTTGTAGCTTTGATCTCATCCGCATCGAGATCCAATTGAGTCACTTTGTATCCTTCTAATACTGAAGGGTGTCCAAGATAATGTATTCCAAAAGATGTTGTGCCTCTCAAGTAACGCAACACTCTTTTAAGTGCCTCCCGTGATCATCTCCTGGTTAGAAGTAAACCGACTTAATTTGCTCACAAAGAAATGAAATGTCGTGTCTTGTGGCACCAACTAAATACATTAGTGACCCAATAATTTGTGAATATCTTAATTGATCTTTTCCTAACCCTGGTTCTTTCAAGCTTAATGCTCGCATCATAGGGTGTTGGTGAAACTTACGCTTTCAAAACCAAACCGGCTTAATATTTTCTCAGATAATGGGATTGATTCAAAGTAATCCCATCCTTGCTTTTGATCAATTTAATATTCAGAATAACATCCGCCTCTCCCAAGTCTTTCATATCAAAACACCGAGATAAGAAAGATTTGACCTCGTCAATTAAGGCAAAGATTTGTTCCAAATATAAGTATGTCATCTACATACGGACATAAGATAACTCCTTGACCCCACCATAACGATAATACACACATTTATCAGCTTCATTCACAACAAAGCCAGCGGATGTTAAAGTTTTGTCAAACTTTTCGTGCCATTGTTTTGGTGCTTGTTTTAGACCATACAAAGATTTCAATAATCTGCATACTTTATTTTCCTGTCTGAAATCACAAAACCATCAGGTTGATCCATATAGATTTCTTCCTCCAACTCTCCATTAAGGAAAGCTGTCTTCACGCCCATTTGATGAACATGTAGATCAAAGGAAGATGCTAACGCAAGGAGCACTCGATGGTAGTTAATCGCACAGGAGAATAGGTATCAAAGAAATCTTCTCCTCTTTCAGGTGTAACCCTTGGCCACAAGTCTTGCCTTGTACTTCTCAATTGTTCCATCAGCCTTAGTTTCTTTTTAAAGATCCACTTACATCCTACTGAGTTTACACCGATAGGACGATCCGTGATCTCCCAAGTCCCATTAGCCATGATAGAGTCCATCTCGCTACGGATCGCCTCTTTCCAATACTCAAGATCGAGATGCATAAGCCTCTGAAAGAGTCTTTGGCACATCATCCACGAGGTATACAATAAAGTCGTCACCAAAGGTTTTCTCAACCTTTTGTCTCTTGCTCTGCGAGGAGCTTCTGCGACTAGATTGTTATCCTCCTCGAGGATATCACATATTGGTTCGTAAATGGTGGGAAGTTCAGAAGTTTGATTATTCTCATTTTCAATATTATCGCTTGAACATTCTCTGCTCGTGAAATCTTTTCTTTGTTCTCATAGGAAAGATATTCTCAAAGAATGAAGCATCTCTAGACTCCATTATTGTATTAGCAATAATCTCGGGAGTTTCGATTTAACTACTAAAAATCTATAGGCCGTGCTATTTTGTGCATATCCTAGAAAAATACAATCGATTGCTTTTGGTCCAAGTTTTCTCTTTTCGCAATGGTATATTGACTTTTGCCAAACACCCCAAGTTCGCAGAAAATTAATATTAGGTTTTCTCCCTTCCATCCCTCATACGGAGTAATCTCACTCTTTTTAGTGATTACTCTGTTTAGGACTAAAGTTGCTGTTAGAATAGCTTCCCCACCATGCCTTAGGCATACCAAGCACTCTCTAACATGGCATTAACCAAATCATCGCTGTCCGGTTTTCCTCTCAGCTACCCCGCTTGATTGGGGTGAATATGGTGGAGTAAATTCATGGACTATTCCATGCTCGAATGAATTGAGAGAATTCATGAGAGACATACTCTCCTCCACGATCGGACCTCAATCTTTTATTTTCTTTTCTAGTTGGTTCTCTACCTCGGCCTTATAAGTTTTAAAGTAGTTTAAAGCTTCATCCTTAGTTTTCAGCAAATACACATAGCGAAGAGCGTGTTGCATCATCAATAAAAGTTAGAAAGTATCTTTTGCCTCCTTTTGTCAATAATCCATTCATTTCACACAAATCTGAATGAATAAGATCTAAAGGTGCCAAGTCCTTTTCATCCTCTAATCCCTTAAAGGGTTTTCGAGGTTGCTTTGCTTGCACACAGGATCGGCACTTTGATCCTTTGACAATTTCACATCTTGGAATTAAATCTAATCTGACATTCTAGCAATACTATCAAAACCAATATGACATAAACGAGAATGCCAAATATTTGCCTCACATTTATTTGAACCGATTGCAATATTCAAATTATAACAAGACTCTTAGATACTTAGGCGGAACAAGCCTCCGCTCTCATAGCCTTTACCAACAAATTTTCCGAACTTAGACATTACAATTTTATTTGACTCAAAACTAGCTTATAGCCATCCCTACATAGGAGAGAACCACTAGCGAGGTTCTTTTTATTGTAGGCGCATCTCAGACGTTCTTCAAGTGGACAATCTTCCTTGAAGTAAGCTTCAGATCCACCGTGCCAACACCAAGAATGAAGCATGCGACCGCTTCCCATTAGGACGGAGGAAGCCCTCGCTGCACGATAAGAGGAAAACAAGGAAATATCGAACATACGTGAACATTAGCTCCAGATCAACCCACCAATCGGTGGATTGACAAGCTGAAAAGACAACGGTGAATTACCATACCCTCCCCAAGTCGAGGCCTCACCTATGGTCACGTTAACGACCTCTTCTTAGGTCGTTCACCATCTCGATTTTGCGGAAACAGCGGTCCTTCGCCATATGACCGTCTTTACCGCACACAAAGCGGTGATGTCCTTCAAATCCTTTTTCTCAGTTTTCTTCTTAAAGCTAGTTGTCTTGTTCGGTTTGTTGGATTTGTACTTCTTAGCAATGATCTTTCTTTGTATGACATTTGCATTGTTCTCGGATGTGCTAGGGGCATCTTTTGCTCTTGCTTTTCTTCCACATCAAGGGCTGCAATGAGATCCTCAACAGAAATCTCTTCCCTCTTATGTTTCAAGCTAGTAGCAAAATCCCGCCAAGAGGCAGGGAGTTTAGCAACAATACCCGCAGCCACAAACTTTGGAGGCAACACACAGCCCAAATGCGCAATCTCACCGACTAGTAGCTGGAGGTCATGAGCTTGTCCAACTATGGACTTAGCCTCATCCATGCTAAAGTCGAAAAATTGCTCACATATGTAGAGCCAGCGACCTGCCTCTGCCTCTGCATATTTTTGCTCTAGTGCATCCCACAACTCTGTGGCGGACTTGTAGTCCATGTACACATCATAGAGCTGATCTGCCATAACAGTTAGAATGCAGCCAAGAGCAGTATTGTTCGCAGCCTCAAACTGCATATATTGCTCAATCGTAAATGGATACTGTGGGTGGATAACCCACCATAGCCCCAAAGACATGAGCCAAAACTTGACTCTAGTCTGCCATCTACGAAAGTTCTGACCAGAAAACCTCTCAGGTTTCATCGCATCAGAAGCATTAGCCATTTCTGTATTGCAACAAAATTCACAATAAGGCTTCTGGAATGTTGGAAATGTGGGCAATATTTTAATTCCAAGTTTTATTAGGAGACAGAAATAATAAACTAATGATGCAAAACTCACAACCAACAGCAAGCTATTCACCATACTTCAGATTTTGCACAAGAAAACAATACAGAGACAAAGTCGAACGTGCGCACGAACGACTTACTTGTTAGCCTGATGAAGAATAGGAAGCCGCGCAGGCTTGACGCAGTGCAGAAGGAAGGTGTCGCAGTGCAGTGAGCGGTCGCGCAGATGCGCTGCCCAGAAACCTTATTGCCGCCCCGTGCGGTCTTCACGGCAGCAATGGTTCGAGATACGCTCCTCTTCTTCACGGTGCACGCCGGAAGAAGAGTCGACGGTTCTTGCAAAGACAATACCACAAAGACAAGATCGCAGAGCGTAAAGTAGAGACGAATGGAGGTGCAAAAATTCTCTTACTTTCTGGACGTCTCGAGGCCCTTTTAAGGGCGCTGCTGTTATTACTCACTAGTAATCGCTGCTGCGTTTAAACAGAATTATGCACCGTAATCGCCTCATCAAATCACAAATTAAGCAAATGCAAATTGACTAGTAATCGCCTCATTCAAGCTGTTTGAATCTCATTCAATCGGGAGATAGTGGTGCGCAGAGTTTAGCAAAAATAAAGATGGACTTGGTCGCCACGCGACGTGCCACGCCACGACACGATCGCGCGCGTCGCAAGTCACAAGTCACGCGATTTTCACGCGAAAATACGCGATGTATGGCACAAGCGCGTGCGTGCGCGTGTGTGTGACTAGAGAGAGCCATCCTCATACCATCTCTTTCCATATTCAAGGAGTGGGAGGACTCCACCTTATAAATTGGTCTTCCTCCCCTACCTTAGCAATATGGTACTAACCATGCATGCTTTGGGATTCGCGAAAATGGGCCCCGCTCATTGGGCCATTTTCTAACAATCCCCACCAATTCCAAAGCAGAATTAGAAGTCAAAGATATTGTGCTAAAGCATCGTTAATATACCGTCTTTTAGTGTAAGTCCGCACGGGTTGAACTTGCACCTAGAATGACAAGATTCATCTTCTCACTGGCGATGAATGGACTATGCCTTGAATTCATAGCTTTTTGTGATCAGATTTCACTTGAAATCTCAACTAGTACTAGGCTGCCAATGAACCACGCTGAACGGAGCGTTATATGGTCATGCTCCTTATCGCTCATGAGCTTTCTAGAGAATGCCCTTCTCGTGAACTGCGACCACACAGCTTAGGCTCAAGTAGGTGTATTCTTTCTAGGTATCCTGCAGCTAATACCTTTTCCTTATTTGGACAATGAATACATTAAGGCTTTATGCCAACCTTCCATACATCGAAAGTACATTGTTTATTAGGACATGGGTACAATAAATATGTACTCTCTTGTTACAACATCAATTTGTTTTTCCCATTGCCTAAGTCACGGGATCTCCGATCAAGAAGGTATGGGTTACCATTGTGATGTAACTTAAATGGGCCTCATTCCCATGTCCATGGATGCAACAAATCGCTTTCGTGCTAATCCCTTTGTAAAAGGGTCGCGATTTTTCTCGGTGTTAATATAGTTCACAAAGAATTACTCGGAGTTTCTTAGTTTTCGTGATTTAAGCCTACGCTTCACATGTCTAGAGGACTTCATATTATCCTTTGTACTTGTGACTTTGGCCAACACTGCTTGATTATCACAAGACATCAGATTGCAGGTATTGGTTTCTCGACCAATGGCAAGTCCAATAGAAGTTCTCTCACCATTCGGCCTCAATCGTGGCTGTATCAAGTGCTACTAGTTACGCTTCCATGGTTGACCTCGTCAATATGGTCTGCTTGCAAGACCTCCATGAAAGCTGCAGCACCAGCTAAAGTGAATACATAACCACTTGTAGCTTTGATCTCATCCGCATCGAGATCCAATTGGAGTCACCGTATCCTTCTAATACGAAGGGTGTCCAAGATAATGTATTCCAAAAGATGTTGTGCCTCTCAAGTAACGCAACACTCTTTTAAGTGCCTCCCGGTGATCATCTCACGGTTAGAAGTAAACCGACTTAATTTGCTCACAAGACAAATGAAATGTCGAGTCTTGTGGCACCAGCTAAATATATTAGTGACCCAATAATTTGTGAATATCTTAATTGATCTTTTCCTAACCCCTGGTTCTTTCGAAGCTTAATGCTCGCATCATAGGGTGTTGGTGAAACTTTAAAGTTTTCAAAACCAAACCGGCTTAATATTTTCTCAAAGATAATGGGATTGATTCAAAGTAATCCCATCCTTGCTTTTGATCAATTTAATATTCAGAATAACATCTGCCTCTCCCAAGTCTTTGATATCAAAACACCGAGATAAGAAAGATTTGACCTCGTCAATTAAGGCAGTATTTGTTCCAAATATAAGTATGTCATCTACATACAGACATAAGATAACTCCTTGACCCCCACCATAACGATAATACACACATTTATCAGCTTCATTCACAACAAAGCCAGCGGATGTTAAAGTTTTGTCAAACTTTTCGTGCCATTGTTTTGGTGCTTGTTTTAGACCATACAAAGATTTCAATAATCTGCATACTTTATTTTCCTGTCCAGAAATCACAAAACCATCCGGTTGATCCATATAGATTTCTTCCTCCAACTCTCCATTAAGGAAAGCTGTCTTCACGTCCATTTGATGAACATGTAGATCAAAGGAAGATGCTAACGCAAGGAGCACTCTGATGGTAGTTAATCTGGCGACAGGAGAATAGGTATCAAAGAAATCTTCTCCCTCTTTCTGGGTGTAACCCTTGGCCACAAGTCTTGCCTTGTACTTCTCAATTGTTCCATCAGGCCTTAGTTTCTTTTTAAAGATCCACTTACATCCTACAGGTTTACACCCGATAGGACGATCCGTGATCTCCCAAGTCCCATTAGCCATGATAGAGTCCATCTCGCACGGGTGCCTCTTTCCAATACTCAAGCATCGAGATGCATAAGCCTCTGAAAGAGTCTTTGGCACATCATCCACGAGGTATACAATAAAGTCGTCACGAAAGGTTTTTCAACCTTTTGTCTCTTGCTCTGCGAGGAGCTTGCGACTAGATTGTTATCCTCCTCGGGATATCACATATTGGTTCAGAAATGGTGGGAAGTTCAGAAGTTTGATTATTCTCATTTTCAATATTATCGCTTGAACATTCTCTGCTCGTGAAGTACACTCTTTGTTCTCATAGGAAAGATATTCTCAAAGAATGAAGCATCTCTAGACTCCATTATTGTATTAGCAATAATCTCAGGAGTTTCTGATTTAACTACTAAAAATCTATAGGCCGTGCTATTTTGTGCATATCCTAGAAAAATACAATCGACTGTTTTTGGTCCAAGTTTTCTCTTTTTCTGCAATGGTATATTGACTTTTGCCAAACACCCCCAAGTTCGCAGAAAATTAATATTAGGTTTTCTCCTTCCATCCCTCATACGGAGTAATCTCACTCTTTTAGTGATTACTCCGTTAGGACTAAAGTTCTGTTAGAATAGCTTCCCCACCATGCCTTAGGCATACCACACTCTAACATGGCATTAACCAAATCATCGCTGTCCGGTTTTTCCTCTCAGCTACCCCGCTTGATTGGGGTGAATATGGTGGAGTAAATTCATGGACTATTCCATGCTCAGAACAGAATTGAGAGAATTCATGAGAGACATACTCTCCTCCACGATCAGACCTCAATCTTTTTATTACGAGACAGAAATAATAAACTAATGATGCAAAACTCACAACCAACAGCAAGCTATTCACCATACTTCAGATTTTGCACAAGAAAACAATACAGAGACAAAGTAGAACGTGCGCACGAACGACTTACTTGTTAGCCTGATGAAGAATAGGAAGCGCGCGCAGCTTGCGCGCATCGCGTAACGAAGGTGTCGCGGTGCGGTGAGCGGTCGCGCAGATGCGCTGCCCGAAACCTTATTGCCGCCCCGTGCGGTCTTCACGGCAGCAATGGTTCGAGATACGCTCCTCTTCTTCACGGTGCACGCCGGAAGAAGAGTCGACGAAGTTCTTGCAGCACAATACCACAAAGACAAGATCGCAGAGCGTAAAGTAGAGACAGAATGGAGGTGCAAAAATTCTCTTACTTTCTGGGACGTCTCCAGCCCTTTTAAGGCGCCGCTGTTACTACTCACTAGTAATCGCTGCGTTTAAACAATTATGCACCGTAATCGCCTCATCAAATCACAAATTAAGCAAATGCAAATTGACTAGTAATCGCCTCATTCAACTGTTTGATCTCCTTCAATCAGGGAGATAGTGGTGCGCGCAGAGTTTAGCAAAAATAAAGATGGACTTGGTCTGCCACGCGACGTGCCACGTCACGACACGGTCGCGCGTCGCAAGTCACAAGTCACGCGATTTTCACGCGAAAATACGCGAGTACGCGCGCGCGCGTGCGTGCGCGTGTGTGTGACTAGAGAGAGCCATCCTCATACCATCTCTTTCCATATTCAAGGAGTGGGGAGGACTCCACCTTATAAATTGGTCTTCCTCCCCCTACCTTAGCAATATGGTACTAACCATGCATGCTTTGGGATTCGCGAAAATGGGCCCCGCTCATTGGGCCATTTTCTAACAATCCCCCACCAATTCCAAAGCAGAATTAGAAGTCAAAGATATTGTGCTAAAGTACTGTTAATATACCAGTCTTTTAGTGTAAGTCCGTGCACGGGTTGAACTTGCACCTAGAATGACAAGATTCATCTTCTCACAATCGATGAATGGACTATGCCTTGAATTCATAGCTTTTTGTGATCGATTTCACTTGAAATCTCAACTAGTACTAGGCTGCCAATGAACCACGCTGAACGGAGAGTTATATGGTCATGCTCCTTATCCGCTCATGAGCTTTCTAGAGAATGCCCTGCTCGTGAACTGCGACCACACGCTTAGGCTCAAGTAGGTGTATTCTTTCTAGGTATCCTGCAGCTAATACATTTTCCTTATTTGGACAAATGAATACATTAAGGCTTTATGCCAACCTTCCATACTGATCAAAAGTACATTGTTTATTAGGACATGGGTACAATAAATATGTACTCTCTTGTTACAACATCAATTTGTTTTTCCCATTGCCTAAGTCACGGGATCTCCGATCAAGAAGGTATGGGTTACCATTGTGATGTAACTTAAATGGGCCTCATTCCCATGTCCATGGATGCGATGTAAATCGCTTTCGTGCTAATCCCTTTGTAAAAGGGTCGCGATTTTTCTCGGTGTTAATATAGTTCACAGCAATTACTCGGAGTTTCTTAGTTTTACGATGATTTAAGCCTACGCTTCACATGTCTAGAGGACTTCATATTATCCTTTGTACTTGTGACTTTGGCCAACACTGCTTGATTATCACAAGACATCGATTGCGGTATTGGTTTCTCGACCAATGGCAAGTCCAATAGAAGTTCTTCACCATTCAGCCTCAATCGTGGCTGTATCAAGTGCTAATGGTTGACCTCGTCAATATGGTGCTTGCAAGACCTCCATGAAGCTGCAGCACCAGCTAAAGTGAATACATAACCACTTGTAGCTTTGATCTCATCCGCATCGAGATCCAATTGAGTCATTGTATCCTTCTAATACGAAGGGTGTCCAGATAATGTATTCCAAAAGATGTTGTGCCTCTCAAACGCAACACTCTTTCGAGTGCCTCCCGCTGATCATCTCCCGGTTAGAAGTAAACCGACTTAATTTGCTCACAACAAATGAAATGTCAGTCTTGTGGCACCACTAAATACATTAGTGACCCAATAATTTGTGGATATCTTAATTGATCTTTTCCTAACCCTGGTTCTTTGAAGCTTAATGCTCGCATCATAGGGTGTTGGTGAAACTTTACGATTTCAAAACCAAACCGGCTTAATATTTTCTCAGCATAATGGGATTGATTCAAAGTAATCCCATCCTTGCTTTTGATCAATTTAATATTCAGAATAACATCTGCCTCTCCCAAGTCTTTCATATCAAAACACCGAGATAAGAAAGATTTGACCTCATCAATTAAGGCAAGATTTGTTCCAAATATAAGTATGTCATCTACATACGACATAAGATAACTCCTTGACCCCACCATAACGATAATACACACATTTATCAGCTTCATTCACAACAAAGCCGCGGATGTTAAAGTTTTGTCAAACTTTTCGTGCCATTGTTTTGGTGCTTGTTTTAGACCATACAAAGATTTCAATAATCTGCATACTTTATTTTCTGTCAGAAATCACAAAACCATCCGGTTGATCCATATAGATTTCTTCCTCCAACTCTCCATTAAGGAAAGCTGTCTTCACGCCCATTTGATGAACATGTAGATCAAAGGAAGATGCTAACGCAAGGAGCACTCGATGGTAGTTAATCGCGACGGAGAATAGGTATCAAAGAAATCTTCTCCCTCTTTCAGGTGTAACCCTTGGCCACAAGTCTTGCCTTGTACTTCTCAATTGTTCCATCGGGCCTTAGTTTCTTTTTAAAGATCCACTTACATCCTACTGAGTTTACACCGATAGGACGATCCGTGATCTCCCAAGTCCCATTAGCCATGATAGAGTCCATCTCGCCACGGATCGCCTCTTTCCAATACTCAAGATCGGAGATGCATAAGCCTCTGAAAGAGTCTTTGGCACATCATCCACGAGGTATACAATAAAGTCGTCACCAAAGGTTTTCTCAACCTTTTGTCTCTTGCTCTGCGAGGAGCTGCGACTAGATTGTTATCCTCCTCGGATATCACATATTGGTTCAGAAATGGTGGGAAGTTCGAAGTTTGATTATTCTCATTTTCAATATTATCGTTTGAACATTCTCTGCTCGTGAAGTACCGCTCTTTGTTCTCATAGGAAAGATATTCTCAAAGAATGAAGCATCTCTAGACTCCATTATTGTATTAGCAATAATCTCAGGAGTTTCTGATTTAACTACTAAAAATCTATAGGCCGTGCTATTTTGTGCATATCCTAGAAAAATACAATCGACTGTTTTTGGTCCAAGTTTTCTCTTTTTCTGCAATGGTATATTGACTTTTGCCAAACACCCCCAAGTTCGCAGAAAATTAATATTAGGTTTTCTCCTTCCATCCTCATACGGAGTAATCTCACTCTTTTAGTGATTACTCTGTTTAGGACGAAAGTTCTTTGTTAGAATAGCTTCCCCCACCATGCCTTAGGCATCTGGCACTCTCTAACATGGCATTAACCAAATCTGTCGGTGTCCGGTTTTACTCTCAGCTACCCGTTTGATTGGGGTGAATATGGTGGAGTAAATTCATGGACTATTCCATGCTCGTAATGAATTGAGAGAATTCATGAGAGACATACTCTCCTCCACGATCGACCTCAATCTTTTTATTAGGAGACAGAAATAATAAACTAATGATGCAAAACTCACAACCAACAGCAAGCTATTCACCATACTTCAGATTTTGCACAAGAAAACAATACAGAGACAAAGTCGAACGTGCGCACGAACGACTTACTTGTTAGCCTGATGAAGAATAGGAAGCCGCGAGCTTGACGCGCGGCGTAACGAAGGTGTCGCAGGTCTGAGCGGTCGCGCAGATGCGCTGCCCAGAAACCTTATTGCCGCCCCCGTGCAGGTCTTCACGGCAGCAATGGTTCGGAGATACCGCTCCTCTTCTTCACGGTGCACGCCGGGAAGAAGAGTCGACGAAGTTCTTGCAGCACAATACCACAAAGACAAGATCGCAGAGCGTAAAGTAGAGACGAGAATGGAGGTGCAAAATTCTCTTACTTTCTGGACGTCTCGAGGCCCTTTTAAGAAGCGCCGCTGCATTACTCACTAGTAATCGCTGCTGCGTTTAAGCAATTATGCACCGTAATCGCCTCATCAAATCACAAATTAAGCGGTGCAAATTGACAAGTAATCGCCTCATTCAACTGTTTGAATCTCATTCAATCAGGGAGATAGTGGTGCGCAGAGTTTAGCAAAAATAAAGATGGACTTGGTCTGCCACGCGGCGTGCCACGTCACGACACGGTCGCGCGTCGCAAGTCACAAGTCACGCGATTTTCACGCGAAAATACGCGAGTGCGCAGCGCGCGGCCGTCGCGTGTGTGACTAGACAGAGCCATCCTCATACCATCTCTTTCCATATTCAAGGAGTGGGGAGGACTCCACCTTATAAATTGGTCTTCCTCCCCCTACCTTAGCAATATGGTACTAACCATGCATGCTTTGGGATTCGCGAAAATGGGCCTCGCTCATTGGGCCATTTTCTAACAATCCCCCACCAATTCCAAAGCAGAATTAGAAGTCAAAGATATTGTGCTAAAGTACTGTTAATATACCAGTCTTTTAGTGTAAGTCCCGTACGGGTTGAACTTGCACCTAGAATGACAAGATTCATCTTCTCACTGGCGATGAATAGACTATGCCTTGAATTCATAGCTTTTGTGATCGATTTCACTTGAAATCTCAACTAGTACTAGGCTGCCAATGAACCACGCTGAACGGGCGTTATATGGTCATGCTCCCTTATCCGCTCATGAGCTTTCTAGAGAATGCCCGTGCTCGTGAACTGCGACCACAGCTTAGGCTCAAGTAGGTGTATTCTTTCTAGGTATCCTGCAGCTAATACCTTTTCCTTATTTGGACAACAGAATACATTAAGGCTTTATGCCAACCTTCCATCTGATAAAGTACATTGTTTATTAGGACATGGGTACAATAAATATGTACTCTCTTGTTACAACATCAATTTGTTTTTCCCATTGCCTAAGTCACGGGATCTCCGATCAAGAAGGTATGGGTTACCATTGTGATGTAACTTAAATGGGCCTCATTCCCATGTCCATGGATGCAACAGAAATCGCTTTCGTGCTAATCCCTTTGTAAAAGGGCGCGATTTTCTCGGTGTTAATATAGTTCACAGCAATTACTCGGAGTTTCTTAGTTTTCGACAAATTTAAGCCTCGCTTCACATGTCTAGAGGACTTCATATTATCCTTTGTACTTGTGACTTTGGCCAACACTGCTTGATTATCACGAGACATCGAGATTGCAGGTATTGGTTTCTCGACCAATGGCAAGTCCAATAGAAGTTCTCTCACCATTCAGCCTCAATCGTGGCTGTGTCAAGTGCTACTAGTTCGCTTCCATGGTTGACCTCGTCAATATGGTGCATTTGCAAGACCTCCATGAAACTGCAGCACCAGCTAAAGTGAATACATAACCACTTGTAGCTTTGATCTCATCCGCATCGAGAGATCCAATTGAGTCATTTGTATCCTTCTAATACTGAGAAGGGTGTCAAAGATAATGTATTCCAAAAGATGTTGTGCCTCTCAAGTAACGCAACACTCTTTCAAGTGCCTCCCGGTGATCATCTCCAGGTTAGAAGTAAACCGACTTAATTTGCTCACGACAAATGAAATGTCAGTCTTGTGGCACCAACTAAATACATTAGTGACCCAATAATTTGTGAATATCTTAATTGATCTTTTCCTAACCCCTGGTTCTTTCAAGCTTAATGCTCGCATCATAGGGTGTTGGTGAAACTTACGCTTTCAAAACCAAACCGGCTTAATATTTTCTCAGCATAATGGGATTGATTCAAAGTAATCCCATCCTTGCTTTTGATCAATTTAATATTCAGAATAACATCTGCCTCTCCCAAGTCTTTCATATCAAAACACCGAGATAAGAAAGATTTGACCTCGTCAATTAAGGCAGTATTTGTTCCAAATATAAGTATGTCATCTACATACAGACATAAGATAACTCCTTGACCCCCACCATAACGATAATACACACATTTATCAGCTTCATTCACAACAAAGCCAGCGGATGTTAAAGTTTTGTCAAACTTTTCGTGCCATTGTTTTGGTGCTTGTTTTAGACCATACAAAGATTTCAATAATCTGCATACTTTATTTTCCTGTCCAGAAATCACAAAACCATCCGGTTGATCCATATAGATTTCTTCCTCCAACTCTCCATTAAGGAAAGCTGTCTTCACGTCCATTTGATGAACATGTAGATCAAAGGAAGATGCTAACGCAAGGAGCACTCTGATGGTAGTTAATCGCGACGGAGAATAGGTATCAAAGAAATCTTCTCCTCTTTCAGGTGTAACCCTTGGCCACAAGTCTTGCCTTGTACTTCTCAATTGTTCCATCAGGCCTTAGTTTCTTTTTAAAGATCCACTTACATCCTCTGAGTTTACACCGATAGGACGATCCGTGATCTCCCAAGTCCCATTAGCCATGATAGAGTCCATCTCGCTACGGACTGCCTCTTTCCAATACTCAGCATCAGGAGATGCATAAGCCTCTGAAAGAGTCTTTGGCACATCATCCACGAGGTATACAATAAAGTCGTCACCAAAGGTTTTCTCAACCTTTTGTCTCTTGCTCCTGCGAGGAGCTTCTGCGACTAGATTGTTATCCTCCTCAGGGATATCACATATTGGTTCAGAAATGGTGGGAAGTTCAGAAGTTTGATTATTCTCATTTTCAATATTATCGTTTGAACATTCTCTGTTCATGAAGTCTTTGCTCTTTGTTCTCATAGGAAAGATATTCTCAAAGAATGAAGCATCTCTAGACTCCATTATTGTATTAGCAATAATCTCAGGAGTTTCTGATTTAACTACTAAAAATCTATAGGCCGTGCTATTTTGTGCATATCCTAGAAAAATACAATCGACTGTTTTTGGTCCAAGTTTTCTCTTTTTCTGCAATGGTATATTGACTTTTGCCAAACACCCCCAAGTTCGCAGAAAATTAATATTAGGTTTTCTCCCCTTCCATCCCTCATACGGAGTAATCTTACTCTTTTTAGTGATTACTCTGTTTAGGACGAAAGTTGCTGTTAGAATAGCTTCCCCCCACCATGCCTTAGGCATACCGGCACTCTCTAACATGGCATTAACCAAATCTGTCAGTGTCCGGTTTTTCCTCTCAGCTACCCCGTTTGATTGGGGTGAATATGGTGGAGTAAATTCATGGACTATTCCATGCTCGTAAGCAGAATTGAGAGAATTCATGAGAGACATACTCTCCTCCACGATCGACCTCAATCTTTTATTAGGAGACGAAATAATAAACTAATGATGCAAAACTCACAACCAACAAAGCAAGCTATTCACCATACTTCAGATTTTGCACAAGAAAACAATACAGAGACAAAGTCGAACGTGCGCCTGAACGACTTACTTGTTAGCCCGATGAAGAATAGGAAGCGCGCAGCTTGACGCAGCGCGTAACGAAGGTGTCGCGATGCGGTGAGCGGTCGCGCAGATGCGCTGCCGAAACCTTATTGCCTCCCGTGCAGGTCTTCACGGCAGCAATGGTTCGAGATACGCTCCTCTTCTTCACGGTGCACGCGGGAAGAAGAGTCGACGGTTCTTGCAGCACAATACCACAAAGACAAGATCGCAGAGCGTAAAGTAGAGACAGAATGGAGGTGCAAAAATTCTCTTACTTTCTGGACGTCTCGAGGCCCTTTTAAAGGCGCTGCTGTTATTACTCACTAGTAATGCTTGCTGCGTTAATGAATTATGCACCGTAATCGCCTCATCAAATCACAAATTAAGCGGTGCAAATTGACTAGTAATCGCCTCATTCAACTGTTTGAATCTCATTCAATCGGGAGATAGTGGTGCGCAGAGTTTAGCAAAAATAAAGATGGACTTGGTTCGCCACGCGGCGTGCCACGCCACGACACGATCGCGCGCGTCGCAAGTCACAAGTCACGCGATTTTCACGCGAAAATCGCGAGAGTGCGCAGCGCGCGCGCGCGCGCGTGTGTGTGACTAGACAGAGCCATCCTCATACCATCTCTTTCCATATTCAAGGAGTGGGAGGACTCCACCTTATAAATTGGTCTTCCTCCCCCTACCTTAGCAATATGGTACTAACCATGCATGCATTGGGATTCGCGAAAATGGGCCTCGCTCATTGGGCCATTTTCTAACAATCCCCCACCAATTCCAAAGCAGAATTAGAAGTCAAAGATATTGTGCTAAAGTACTGTTAATATACCAGTCTTTTAGTGTAAGTCCCGTACGGGTTGAACTTGCACCTAGAATGACAAGATTCATCTTCTCACAACTGATGAATGGACTATGCCTTGAATTCATAGCTTTTTGTGATCAGATTTCACTTGAAATCTCAACTAGTACTAGGCTGCCAATGAACCACGCCTGAACGGAGCGTTATATGGTCATGCTCCCTTATCTGCTCATGAGCTTTCTAGAGAATGCCCCGTTCTCGTGAACTGCGACCACACAGTTAGGCTCAAGTAGGTGTATTCTTTCTAGGTATCCTGCAGGCTAATACCTTTTCCTTATTTGGACAACAGAATACATTAAGGCTTTATGCCAACCTTCCATACAGTCGAAAGTACATTGTTTATTAGGACATGGGTACAATAAATATGTACTCTCTTGTTACAACATCAATTTGTTTTTCCCATTGCCTAAGTCACGGGATCTCCGATCAAGAAGGTATGGGTTACCATTGTGATGTAACTTAAATGGGCCTCATTCCCATGTCCATGGATGCAACAGAAATCGCTTTCCGTGCTAATCCCTTTGTAAAAGGGTCTGCCAGATTTTTCTCAGTGTTAATATAGTTCACAGCAATTACTCCGGAGTTTCTTAGTTTTCGTGATTTAAGCCTCGCTTCACATGTCTAGAGGACTTCATATTATCCTTTGTACTTGTGACTTTGGCCAACACTTGTTTGATTATCACGAGACATCGAGATTGCAGGTATTGGTTTCTCGACCAATGGCAAGTCCAATAGAAGTTCTCTCAGCCATTCAGCCTCAACTGTGGCTGTATCAAGTGCTACTAGTTCTGCTTCCATGGTTGACCTCGTCAATATGGTCTATTTGCAAGACCTCCATGAAAGCGCAGCACCAGCTAAAGTGAATACATAACCACTTGTAGCTTTGATCTCATCCGCATCGAGAGATCCAATTGAGTCACTGTATCCTTCTAATACGAAGGGTGTCAAATATAATGTATTCCAAAAGATGTTGTGCCTCTCAAGTAACGCAACACTCTTTCAAGTGCCTCCCAGTGATCATCTCACGGGTTAGAAGTAAACCGACTTAATTTGCTCACAGCAAATGGATGTCAGTCTTGTGGCACCACTAAATACATTAGTGACCCAATAATTTGTGAATATCTTAATTGATCTTTTCCTAACCCTGGTTCTTTCAAGCTTAATGCTCGCATCATAGGGTGTTGGTGAAACTTACTGATTTTCAAAACCAAACCGGCTTAATATTTTCTCAGCATAATGGGATTGATTCAAAGTAATCCCATCATTGCTTTGATCAATTTAATATTCAGAATAACATCCGCCTCTCCCAAGTCTTTCATATCAAAACACCGAGATAAGAAAGATTTGACCTCGTCAATTAAGGCGATATTTGTTCCAAATATAAGTATGTCATCTACATACGGACATAAGATAACTCCTTGACCCCACCATAACGATAATACACACATTTATCAGCTTCATTCACAACAAAGCCAGCGGATGTTAAAGTTTTGTCAAACTTTTCGTGCCATTGTTTTGGTGCTTGTTTTAGACCATACAAAGATTTCAATAATCTGCATACTTTATTTTCTGTCTGAAATCACAAAACCATCCGGTTGATCCATATAGATTTCTTCCTCCAACTCTCCATTAAGGAAAGCTGTCTTCACGTCCATTTGATGAACATGTAGATCAAAGGAAGATGCTAACGCAAGGAGCACTCGATGGTAGTTAATGCGCGACAGGAGAATAGGTATCAAAGAAATCTTCTCCTCTTTCAGGTGTAACCCTTGGCCACAAGTCTTGCCTTGTACTTCTCAATTGTTCCATCAGGCCTTAGTTTCTTTTTAAAGATCCACTTACATCCTCTGAGTTTACACCGATAGGACGATCCGTGATCTCCCAAGTCCCATTAGCCATGATAGAGTCCATCTCGCTACGGACTGCCTCTTTCCAATACTCAGCATCAGGAGATGCATAAGCCTCTGAAAGAGTCTTTGGCACATCATCCACGAGGTATACAATAAAGTCGTCACCAAAGGTTTTCTCAACCTTTTGTCTCTTGCTCCTGCGAGGAGCTTCTGCGACTAGATTGTTATCCTCCTCAGGGATATCACATATTGGTTCAGAAATGGTGGGAAGTTCAGAAGTTTGATTATTCTCATTTTCAATATTATCGTTTGAACATTCTCTGTTAGTGAAGTCGCTCTTTGTTCTCATAGGAAAGATATTCTCAAAGAATGAAGCATCTCTAGACTCCATTATTGTATTAGCAATAATCTCGGGAGTTTCGATTTAACTACTAAAAATCTATAGGCCGTGCTATTTTGTGCATATCCTAGAAAAATACAATCGATTGCTTTTGGTCCAAGTTTTCTCTTTTCGCAATGGTATATTGACTTTTGCCAAACACCCCAAGTTCGTAGAAAATTAATATTAGGTTTTCTCCTTCCATCCCTCATACGGAGTAATCTCACTCTTTTAGTGATTACTCTGTTTAGGACTAAAGTTTTGTTAGAATAGCTTCCCCACCATGCCTTAGGCATACCTGGCACTCTCTAACATGGCATTAACCAAATCTGTCGCTGTCCGGTTTTCCTCTCAGCTACCCCGTTTGATTGGGGTGAATATGGTGGAGTAAATTCATGGACTATTCCATGCTCGTAACAGAATTGAGAGAATTCATGAGAGACATACTCTCCTCCACGATCGACCTCAATCTTTTATTTTCTTTTCTAGTTGGTTCTCTACCTCGGCCTTATAAGTTTTAAAGTAGTTTAAAGCTTCATCCTTAGTTTTCAGCAAATACACATAGCGATGAGCGTGTTGCATCATCAATAAAAGTTAGAAAGTATCTTTTGCCTCCTTTTGTCAATAATCCATTCATTTCACACAAATCTGAATGAATAAGATCTAAAGGTGCCAAGTCCTTTTCATCCTCTAATCCCTTAAAGGGTTTTCGAGGTTGCTTTGCTTGCACACAGATGGCACTTTGATCCTTTGACAATTTCACATCTTGGAATTAAATCTAATCTGGACATTCTAGCAATACTATCAAAACCAATATGACATAGCGAGAATGCCAAATATTTGCCTCACATTTATTTGAACCAGTTGCAATATTCAAATTATAACAAGACTCTTAGATACTTAGGCGGAACAAGCCTCCGCTCTCATAGCCTTTACCAACAAATTTTCCGAACTTAGACATTACAATTTTATTTGACTCAAAAACTAGCTTATAGCCATCCCTACATAGGAGAGAACCACTAGCGAGGTTCTTTTTTATTGTAGGCGCATGCTGTACGTTCTTCAAGTGGACAATCTTCCTTGAAGTAAGCTTCAGATCCACCGTGCCAACACCAAGAACAGAAGCATGCGACCCGTTTCCCATTAGGACGGAGGAAGCCCCGCTGCTCGATAAGAGGAAAACAAGGAAATATCGAACATACGTGAACATTAGCTCGGTATCAACCCACCAATCGGTGGATTGACAAGCTGAAAAGACAACAGGTGAATTACCATACCCTCCTGAAGTCGAGGCCTCGCCTATGGTCACGTTAACAGCCTTCTTCTTAGGCTGTTCACCATCTCTGATTTTGCGGAAACGACAGTCCTTCGCCATATGACCGTCTTTACCGCACACAAAGCAGGTGATGTCCTTCAAATCCTTTTTCTCAGTTTTCTTCTTAAAGCTAGTTGTCTTGTTCGGTTTGTTGGATTTGTACTTCTTAGCAACAGTCTTTCTTTGTATGACATTTGCATTGTTCTGGCCAGATGTGCTAGGGGCATCTTTTGCTCTTGCTTTTTCTTCCACATCAAGGGCTGCAATGAGATCCTCAACAGAAATCTCTTCCCTCTTATGTTTCAAGCTAGTAGCAAAATCCCGCCAAGAGGCAGGGAGTTTAGCAACAATACCCGCAGCCACAAACTTTGGAGGCAACACACAGCCCAAATGCGCAATCTCACCGACTAGTAGCTGGAGGTCATGAGCTTGTCCAACTATGGACTTAGCCTCATCCATGCTAAAGTCGAAAAATTGCTCACATATGTAGAGCCAGCGACCTGCCTCTGCCTCTGCATATTTTTCCTCTAGTGCATCCCACAACTCTGTGGCGGACTTGTAGTCCATGTACACATCATAGAGCTGATCTGCCAGAACAGTTAGAATGCAGCCAAGAGCAGTATTGTTCGCAGCCTCAAACTGCATATACTGCTCAATCGTAAATGGATATTGTGGGTGGATAACCCACCATAGCCCCAAAGACATGAGCCAAAACTTGACTCTAGTCTGCCATCTACGAAAGTTCTGACCAGAAAACCTCTCAGGTTTCATCGCATCAGAAGCATTAGCCATTTCTGTATTGCAACAAAATTCACAATAAGGCTTCTGGAATGTTGGAAATGTGGGCAATATTTTAATTCCAAGTTTTATTAGGAGACAGAAATAATAAACTAATGATGCAAAACTCACAACCAACAGCAAGCTATTCACCATACTTCAGATTTTGCACAAGAAAACAATACAGAGACAAAGTCGAACGTGCGCACGAACGACTTACTTGTTAGCCTGATGAAGAATAGGAAGCCGCGCAGGCTTGACGCAGCGCGAAGGAAGGTGTCGCGATGCGTTGAGCGGTCGCGCAGATGCGCTGCCCAGAAACCTTATTGCCGCCCCCGTGCAGGTCTTCACGGCAGCAATGGTTCGGAGATACCGCTCCTCTTCTTCACGGTGCACGCCGGGAAGAAGAGTCGACGAAGTTCTTGCAGCACAATACCACAGCACAAGATCGCAGAGCAGAAAGTAGAGACAGAATGGAGGTGCAAAAATTCTCTTACTTTCTGGGCGTCTCGAGGCCCTTTTAAGGCGCGCTGCTTTACTACTCACTAGTAATCGCTGCGTTTAAACAATTATGCACCGTAATCGCCTCATCAAATCACAAATTAAGCGGTGCAAATTGACTAGTAATCGCCTCATTCAAGCTGTTTGAATCTCATTCAATCGGGGAGATAGTGGTGCGCGCAGAGTTTAGCAAAAATAAAGATGGACTTGGTCTGCCACGCGACGTGCCACGTCACGACACGGTCGCGAGTCGCAAGTCACAAGTCACGCGATTTTCACGCGAAAATACGCGCGCGACGATGCAGCGCGTGCGCGCGCGTGTGTGTGACTAGACAGAGCCATCCTCATACCATCTCTTTCCATATTCAAGGAGTGGGAGGACTCCACCTTATAAATTGGTCTTCCTCCCCTACCTTAGCAATATGGTACTAACCATGCATGCTTTGGGATTCGCGAAAATGGGCCTCGCTCATTGGGCCATTTTCTAACAATCCCCACCAATTCCAAAGCAGAATTAGAAGTCAAAGATATTGTGCTAAAGCATCGTTAATATACCAGTCTTTTAGTGTAAGTCCGTGCACGGTTGAACTTGCACCTAGAATGACAAGATTCATCTTCTCACAATCGATGAATGGACTATGCCTTGAATTCATAGCTTTTTGTGATCAGATTTCACTTGAAATCTCAACTAGTACTAGGCTGCCAATGAACCACGCTGAACGGAGCGTTATATGGTCATGCTCCTTATCGCTCATGAGCTTTCTAGAGAATGCCCGTTCTCGTGAAGCTGCGACCACACAGCTTAGGCTCAAGTAGGTGTATTCTTTCTAGGTATCCTGCAGCTAATACATTTTCCTTATTTGGACAACAGAATACATTAAGGCTTTATGCCAACCTTCCATCTGATCAAAAGTACGTTGTTTATTAGGACATGGGTACAATAAATATGTACTCTCTTGTTACAACATCAATTTGTTTTTCCCATTGCCTAAGTCACGGATCTCCGATCAAGAAGGTATGGGTTACCATTGTGATGTAACTTAAATGGGCCTCATTCCCATGTCCATGGATGCGGTGTAAATCGCTTTCGTGCTAATCCCTTTGTAAAAGGGTGCGCGATTTTTCTCGGTGTTAATATAGTTCACAGCAATTACTCGGAGTTTCTTAGTTTTTCGATGATTTAAGCCTACGCTTCACATGTCTAGAGGACTTCATATTATCCTTTGTACTTGTGACTTTGGCCAACACTGTTTGATTATCACAGTACATCAGGATTGCAGGTATTGGTTTCTCGACCAATGGCAAGTCCAATAGAAGTTCTCTCAGCCATTCAGCCTCAACTGTGGCTGTATCAAGTGCTAATGGTTGACCTCGTCAATATGGTCTGTTTGCAAGACCTCCATGAAACTGCAGCACCAGCTAAAGTGAATACATAACCACTTGTAGCTTTGATCTCATCCGCATCAGAGATCCAATTGGAGTCACTGTATCCTTCTAATACAGAAGGGTGTCCAGTATAATGTATTCCAAAAGATGTTGTGCCTCTCAAGTAACGCAACACTCTTTCAAGTGCCTCCCAGTGATCATCTCCTGGGTTAGAAGTAAACCGACTTAATTTGCTCACAGCAAATGAAATGTCAGGTCTTGTGGCACCAGCTAAATACATTAGTGACCCAATAATTTGTGAATATCTTAATTGATCTTTTCCTAACCCTGGTTCTTTGAAGCTTAATGCTCGCATCATAGGGTGTTGGTGAAACTTTACAGTTTTCAAAACCAAACCGGCTTAATATTTTCTCAGCATAATGGGATTGATTCAAAGTAATCCCATCATTGCTTTTGATCAATTTAATATTCAGAATAACATCTGCCTCTCCCAAGTCTTTCATATCAAAACACCGAGATAAGAAAGATTTGACCTCGTCAATTAAGGCAGGATTTGTTCCAAATATAAGTATGTCATCTACATACGGACATAAGATAACTCCTTGACCCCACCATAACGATAATACACACATTTATCAGCTTCATTCACAACAAAGCGGCGGATGTTAAAGTTTTGTCAAACTTTTCGTGCCATTGTTTTGGTGCTTGTTTTAGACCATACAAAGATTTCAATAATCTGCATACTTTATTTTCTGTCAGAAATCACAAAACCATCCGGTTGATCCATATAGATTTCTTCCTCCAACTCTCCATTAAGGAAAGCTGTCTTCACGTCCATTTGATGAACATGTAGATCAAAGGAAGATGCTAACGCAAGGAGCACTCTGATGGTAGTTAATCTGGCGACAGGAGAATAGGTATCAAAGAAATCTTCTCCTCTTTCTCAGGTGTAACCCTTGGCCACAAGTCTTGCCTTGTACTTCTCAATTGTTCCATCAGGCCTTAGTTTCTTTTTAAAGATCCACTTACATCCTACAGGTTTACACCCGATAGGACGATCCGTGATCTCCCAAGTCCCATTAGCCATGATAGAGTCCATCTCGCCACGGATCGCCTCTTTCCAATACTCGGCATCGGAGATGCATAAGCCTCTGAAAGAGTCTTTGGCACATCATCCACGAGGTATACAATAAAGTCGTCACCAAAGGTTTTCTCAACCTTTTGTCTCTTGCTCTGCGAGGAGCTTCTGCGACTAGATTGTTATCCTCCTCGAGGATATCACATATTGGTTCGAAATGGTGGGAAGTTCAGAAGTTTGATTATTCTCATTTTCAATATTATCGTTTGAACATTCTCTGTTCGTGAAGTCGCTCATTGTTCTCATAGGAAAGATATTCTCAAAGAATGAAGCATCTCTAGACTCCATTATTGTATTAGCAATAATCTCAGGAGTTTCTGATTTAACTACTAAAAATCTATAGGCCGTGCTATTTTGTGCATATCCTAGAAAAATACAATCGACTGTTTTTGGTCCAAGTTTTCTCTTTTTCTGCAATGGTATATTGACTTTTGCCAAACACCCCCAAGTTCGCAGAAAATTAATATTAGGTTTTCTCCCCTTCCATCCCTCATACGGAGTAATCTCACTCTTTTTAGTGATTACTCTGTTTAGGACGAAAGTTGCTGTTAGAATAGCTTCCCCCCACCATGCCTTAGGCATACCGGCACTCTCTAACATGGCATTAACCAAATCTGTCAGTGTCCGGTTTTTCCTCTCAGCTACCCCGTTTGATTGGGGTGAATATGGTGGAGTAAATTCATGGACTATTCCATGCTCAGAACAGAATTGAGAGAATTCATGAGAGACATACTCTCCTCCACGATCAGACCTCAATCTTTTTATTAGGAGACAGAAATAATAAACTAATGATGCAAAACTCACAACCAACAGCAAGCTATTCACCATACTTCAGATTTTGCACAAGAAAACAATACAGAGACAAAGTCGAACGTGCGCACGAACGACTTACTTGTTAGCCTGATGAAGAATAGGAAGCGCGCAGCTTGACGCGATCGCGTAACGAAGGTGTCGCGGTCAGCGATGAGCGATCGCGCAGATGCGCTGCCGAAACCTTATTGCCGCCCCGTGCAGGTCTTCACGGCAGCAATGGTTCGAGATACCGCTCCTCTTCTTCACGGTGCACGCGGAAGAAGAGTCGAAGTTCTTGCAGCACAATACCACAAAGACACAAGATCGCAGAGCGTAAAGTAGAGACGAATGGAGGTGCAAAAATTCTCTTACTTTCTGGGCGTCTCGAGGCCCTTTTAAGGGCGCTGCTGTTACTACTCACTAGTGCGCTGCGTTAATGAATTATGCACCGTAAGCGCCTCATCAAATCACAAATTAAGCGGTGCAAATTGACTAGTAATCGCCTCATTCAAGCTGCTTGAATCTCATTCAATCGGGAGATAGTGGTGCGCAGAGTTTAGCAAAAATAAAGATGGACTTGGTCGCCACGCGGCGTGCCACGCCACGACACACGGTCGCGCGTCGCAAGTCACAAGTCACGCGATTTTCACGCGAAAATACGCGAGTACTGCGCGCGCGCGCGTGTGTGTGACTAGACAGAGCCATCCTCATACCATCTCTTTCCATATTCAAGGAGTGGGAGGACTCCACCTTATAAATTGGTCTTCCTCCCCTACCTTAGCAATATGGTACTAACCATGCATGCTTTGGGATTCGCGAAAATGGGCCTCGCTCATTGGGCCATTTTCTAACAATCCCCACCAATTCCAAAGCAGAATTAGAAGTCAAAGATATTGTGCTAAAGTACATGTTAATATACCGATCTTTTAGTGTAAGTCTTGTGCGGGTTGAACTTGCACCTAGAATGACAAGATTCATCTTCTCACAAGCGATGAATGGACTATGCCTTGAATTCATAGCTTTTGTGATCAGATTTCACTTGAAATCTCAACTAGTACTAGGCTGCCAATGAACCACGCTGAACGGAGCGTTATATGGTCATGCTCCTTATCTCGCTCATGAGCTTTCTAGAGAATGCCCGTTCTCGTGAGCTGCGACCACACGATTAGGCTCAAGTAGGTGTATTCTTTCTAGGTATCCTGCAGCTAATACCTTTTCCTTATTTGGACAACGAGAATACATTAAGGCTTTATGCCAACCTTCCATCTGATCGAAAGTACATTGTTTATTAGGACATGGGTACAATAAATATGTACTCTCTTGTTACAACATCAATTTGTTTTTCCCATTGCCTAAGTCACGGGATCTCCGATCAAGAAGGTATGGGTTACCATTGTGATGTAACTTAAATGGGCCTCATTCCCATGTCCATGGATGCAACAGAAATCGCTTTCCGTGCTAATCCCTTTGTAAAAGGGTGCGCGATTTTTTCGGTGTTAATATAGTTCACAGCAATTACTCCGGAGTTTCTTAGTTTTCTGACAGATTTAAGCCTACGCTTCACATGTCTAGAGGACTTCATATTATCCTTTGTACTTGTGACTTTGGCCAACACTGTTTGATTATCACAGTACATCAGGATTGCAGGTATTGGTTTTCGACCAATGGCAAGTCCAATAGAAGTTCTCTCACCATTCGGCCTCAAGCGTGGGTGTGTCAAGTGCTACTAGTTACGCTTCCATGGTTGACCTCGTCAATATGGTCTGCATTTGCAAGACCTCCATGAAATCGCAGCACCGGCTAAAGTGAATACATAACCACTTGTAGCTTTGATCTCATCCGCATCGAGATCCAATTGAGTCACTGTATCCTTCTAATACGAAGGGTGTCCAATATAATGTATTCCAAAAGATGTTGTGCCTCTCAAGTAACGCAACACTCTTTCAAGTGCCTCCCGCTGATCATCTCTCGGTTAGAAGTAAACCGACTTAATTTGCTCACAACAAATGAAATGTCAGTCTTGTGGCACCACTAAATACATTAGTGACCCAATAATTTGTGAATATCTTAATTGATCTTTTCCTAACCCCTGGTTCTTTGAAGCTTAATGCTCGCATCATAGGGTGTTGGTGAAACTTTACAGTTTTCAAAACCAAACCGGCTTAATATTTTCTCAGCATAATGGGATTGATTCAAAGTAATCTCATCCTTGCTTTTGATCAATTTAATATTCAGAATAACATCTGCCTCTCCCAAGTCTTTCATATCAAAACACCGAGATAAGAAAGATTTGACCTCGTCAATTAAGGCAGTATTTGTTCCAAATATAAGTATGTCATCTACATACAGACATAAGATAACTCCTTGACCCCCACCATAACGATAATACACACATTTATCAGCTTCATTCACAACAAAGCCATCGGATGTTAAAGTTTTGTCAAACTTTTCGTGCCATTGTTTTGGTGCTTGTTTTAGACCATACAAAGATTTCAATAATCTGCATACTTTATTTTCCTGTCCAGAAATCACAAAACCATCCGGTTGATCCATATAGATTTCTTCCTCCTACTCTCCATTAAGGAAAGCTGTCTTCACGTCCATTTGATGAACATGTAGATCAAAGGAAGATGCTAACGCAAGGAGCACTCTGATGGTAGTTAATCTGGCGACAGGAGAATAGGTATCAAAGAAATCTTCTCCCTCTTTCTGGGTGTAACCCTTGGCCACAAGTCTTGCCTTGTACTTCTCAATTGTTCCATCAGGCCTTAGTTTCTTTTTAAAGATCCACTTACATCCTACAAAGTTTACACCGATGGGACGATCCGTGATCTCCCAAGTCCCATTAGCCATGATAGAGTCCATCTCGCCACGGATCGCCTCTTTCCAATACTCAGCATCAGGAGATGCATAAGCCTCTGAAAGAGTCTTTGGCACATCATCCACGAGGTATACAATAAAGTCGTCACCAAAGGTTTTCTCAACCTTTTGTCTCTTGCTCCTGCGAGGAGCTTCTGCGACTAGATTGTTATCCTCCTCAGGGATATCACATATTGGTTCAGAAATGGTGGGAAGTTCAGAAGTTTGATTATTCTCATTTTCAATATTATCAGTTTGAACATTCTCTGTTCGTGAAGTACTGCCTGCTGTTCTCATAGGAAAGATATTCTCAAAGAATGAAGCATCTCTAGACTCCATTATTGTATTAGCAATAATCTCAGGAGTTTCTGATTTAACTACTAAAAATCTATAGGCCGTGCTATTTTGTGCATATCCTAGAAAAATACAATCGACTGTTTTTGGTCCAAGTTTTCTCTTTTTCTGCAATGGTATATTGACTTTTGCCAAACACCCCCAAGTTCGCAGAAAATTAATATTAGGTTTTCTCCCCTTCCATCCCTCATACGGAGTAATCTCACTCTTTTTAGTGATTACTCTGTTTAGGACGAAAGTTGCTGTTAGAATAGCTTCCCCCCACCATGCCTTAGGCATACCGGCACTCTCTAACATGGCATTAACCAAATCTGTCAGTGTCCGGTTTTTCCTCTCAGCTACCCCGTTTGATTGGGGTGAATATGGTGGAGTAAATTCATGGACTATTCCATGCTCAGAACAGAATTGAGAGAATTCATGAGAGACATACTCTCCTCCACGATCAGACCTCAATCTTTTTATTAGGAGACAGAAATAATAAACTAATGATGCAAAACTCACAACCAACAGCAAGCTATTCATCATACTTCAGATTTTGCACAAGAAAACAATACAGAGACAAAGTCGAACGTGCGCACGAACGACTTACTTGTTAGCCTGATGAAGAATAGGAAGCGCGCAGCTTGACGCAGCGCGAACGAAGGTGTCGCGATGCGTTGAGCGGTCGCGCAGATGCGCTGCCCGAAACCTTATTGCCGCCCCGTGCGGTCTTCACGGCAGCAATGGTTCGAGATACCGCTCCTCTTCTTCACGGTGCACGCGGGAAGAAGAGTCGACAGTTCTTGCAGCACAATACCACAAGCACAAGATCGCAGAGCGTAAAGTAGAGACAGAATGGAGGTGCAAAATTCTCTTACTTTCTGGACGTCTCGAGCCATTTTAAGGGCGCTGCTTGTTACTACTCACTAGTAATGCTGCGTTTAAACAATTATGCATCGTAATCGCCTCATCAAATCACAAATTAAGCGGTGCAAATTGACTAGTAATCGCCTCATTCAACTGTTTGAATCTCATTCAATCGGGAGATAGTGGTGCGCAGAGTTTAGCAAAAATAAAGATGGACTTGGTGCGCCACGCGACGTGCCACGCCACGACACGGTCGCGCGTCGCAAGTCACAAGTCACGCGATTTTCACGCGAAAATACGCGAGTGCTGCGTAGCGCGCGCGTGCGCGTGTGTGTGACTAGACAGAGCCATCCTCATACCATCTCTTTCCATATTCAAGGAGTGGGAGCACTCCACCTTATAAATTGGTCTTCCTCCCCTACCTTAGCAATATGGTACTAACCATGCATGCTTTGGGATTCGCGAAAATGGGCCTCGCTCATTGGGCCATTTTCTAACAATCCCCACCAATTCCAAAGCAGAATTAGAAGTCAAAGATATTGTGCTAAAAATCTGTTAATATACCATCTTTTAGTGTAAGTCCCGTACGGGTTGAACTTGCACCTAGAATGACAAGATTCATCTTCTCACAACTGATGAATGGACTATGCCTTGAATTCATAGCTTTTTGTGATCAGATTTCACTTGAAATCTCAACTAGTACTAGGTGCCAATGAACCACGCTGAACGGAGCGTTATATGGTCATGCTCCCTTATCTGCTCATGAGCTTTCTAGAGAATGCCCCGTTCTCGTGAACTGCGACCACACAGTTAGGCTCAAGTAGGTGTATTCTTTCTAGGTATCCTGCAGGCTAATACCTTTTCCTTATTTGGACAACAGAATACATTAAGGCTTTATGCCAACCTTCCATACTGATCGAAAGTACATTGTTTATTAGGACATGGGTACAATAAATATGTACTCTCTTGTTACAACATCAATTTGTTTTTCCCATTGCCTAAGTCACGGGATCTCCGATCAAGAAGGTATGGGTTACCATTGTGATGTAACTTAAATGGGCCTCATTCCCATGTCCATGGATGCAACAGAAATCGCTTTCGTGCTAATCCCTTTGTAAAAGGGTCCGCGATTTTCTCGGTGTTAATATAGTTCACAACAATTACTCGGAGTTTCTTAGTTTTCGTGATTTAAGCCTACGCTTCACATGTCTAGAGGACTTCATATTATCCTTTGTACTTGTGACTTTGGCCAACACTGTTTGATTATCACAAGACATCGAGATTGCGGTATTGGTTTCTCGACCAATGGCAAGTCCAATAGAAGTTCTCTCACCATTCAGCCTCAAGCGTGGCTGTATCAAGTGCTACTAGTTCGCTTCCATGGTTGACCTCGTCAATATGGTCTGTTTGCAAGACCTCCATGAAACTGCAGCACCAGCTAAAGTGAATACATAACCACTTGTAGCTTTGATCTCATCCGCATCAGAGATCCAATTGGAGTCACTGTATCCTTCTAATACAGAAGGGTGTCCAGTATAATGTATTCCAAAAGATGTTGTGCCTCTCAAGTAACGCAACACTCTTTCAAGTGCCTCCCAGTGATCATCTCCTGGGTTAGAAGTAAACCGACTTAATTTGCTCACAGCAAATGAAATGTCAGGTCTTGTGGCACCAGCTAAATACATTAGTGACCCAATAATTTGTGAATATCTTAATTGATCTTTTCCTAACCCCTGGTTCTTTCGAAGCTTAATGCTCGCATCATAGGGTGTTGGTGAAACTTTACAGTTTTCAAAACCAAACCGGCTTAATATTTTCTCAGCATAATGGGATTGATTCAAAGTAATCCCATCCTTGCTTTTGATCAATTTAATATTCAGAATAACATCTGCCTCTCCCAAGTCTTTCATATCAAAACACCGAGATAAGAAAGATTTGACCTCGTCAATTAAGGCAGTATTTGTTCCAAATATAAGTATGTCATCTACATACGACATAAGATAACTCCTTGACCCCCACCATAACGATAATACACACATTTATCAGCTTCATTCACAACAAAGCCAGCGGATGTTAAAGTTTTGTCAAACTTTTCGTGCCATTGTTTTGGTGCTTGTTTTAGACCATACAAAGATTTCAATAATCTGCATACTTTATTTTCCTGTCCAGAAATCACAAAACCATCCGGTTGATCCATATAGATTTCTTCCTCCTACTCTCCATTAAGGAAAGCTGTCTTCACGTCCATTTGATGAACATGTAGATCAAAGGAAGATGCTAACGCAAGGAGCACTCTGATGGTAGTTAATCTGGCGACAGGAGAATAGGTATCAAAGAAATCTTCTCCCTCTTTCTGGGTGTAACCCTTGGCCACAAGTCTTGCCTTGTACTTCTCAATTGTTCCATCAGGCCTTAGTTTCTTTTTAAAGATCCACTTACATCCTACAGGTTTACACCCGATAGGACGATCCGTGATCTCCCAAGTCCCATTAGCCATGATAGAGTCCATCTCGCTACGGACTGCCTCTTTCCAATACTCAGCATCAGGAGATGCATAAGCCTCTGAAAGAGTCTTTGGCACATCATCCACGAGGTATACAATAAAGTCGTCACCAAAGGTTTTCTCAACCTTTTGTCTCTTGCTCCTGCGAGGAGCTTCTGCGACTAGATTGTTATCCTCCTCAGGGATATCACATATTGGTTCAGAAATGGTGGGAAGTTCAGAAGTTTGATTATTCTCATTTTCAATATTATCGCTTGAACATTCTCTGCTCGTGAAGTACGTCATTGTTCTCATAGGAAAGATATTCTCAAAGAATGAAGCATCTCTAGACTCCATTATTGTATTAGCAATAATCTCGGGAGTTTCGATTTAACTACTAAAAATCTATAGGCCGTGCTATTTTGTGCATATCCTAGAAAAATACAATCGATCGCTTTTGGTCCAAGTTTTCTCTTTTCTGCAATGGTATATTGACTTTTGCCAAACACCCCCAAGTTCGCAGAAAATTAATATTAGGTTTTCTCCCCTTCCATCCCTCATACGGAGTAATCTCACTCTTTTTAGTGATTACTCTGTTTAGGACGAAAGTTCTTTGTTAGAATAGCTTCCCCACCATGCCTTAGGCATACCGGCACTCTCTAACATGACATTAACCAAATCTATCAGTGTCCGGTTTTTCCTCTCAGCTACCCCGTTTGATTGGGGTGAATATGGTGGAGTAAATTCATGGACTATTCCATGCTCAGAACTGAATTGAGAGAATTCATGAGAGACATACTCTCCTCCACGATCAGACCTCAATCTTTTTATTAGGAGACAGAAATAATAAACTAATGATGCAAAACTCACAACCAACAGCAAGCTATTCACCATACTTCAGATTTTGCACAAGAAAACAATACAGAGACAAAGTCGAACGTGCGCCTGAACGACTTACTTGTTAGCCCGATGAAGAATAGGAAGCGCGCAGCTTGACGCAGCGCGAAGGAAGGTGTCGCGATGCGGTGGCGGTCGCGCAGATGCGCTGCCCGAAACCTTATTGCCGCCCCGTGCAGGTCTTCACGGCAGCAATGGTTCGGAGATACCGCTCCTCTTCTTCACGGTGCACGCCGGGAAGAAGAGTCGACGAAGTTCTTGCAGCACAATACCACAGCACAAGATTGCAGAGCAGAAAGTAGAGACAGAATGGAGGTGCAAAAATTCTCTTACATTCCTGGACGCCTCTAGGCCCTTTTAAGGGCGCTGCTGTTACTACTCACTAGTAATCGCATGTTTAAACAGAATTATGCACCGTAATCGCCTCATCAAATCACAAATTAAGCAGTGCAAATTGACTAGTAACTGCCTCATTCAACTGTTTGAATCTCATTCAATCGGGAGATAGTGGTGCGCATGAGTTTAGCAAAAATAAAGATGGACTTGGTCTGCCACGCGGCGTGCCACGCCACGACACGGTCGCGCGTCGCAAGTCACAAGTCACGCGATTTTCACGCGAAAAACGCGTGAGCACGCGCGCTTCGCGTGCGCGCGCGTGTGTGTGACTAGACAGAGCCATCCTCATACCATCTCTTTCCATATTCAAGGAGTGGGAGGACTCCACCTTATAAATTGGTCTTCCTCCCCTACCTTAGCAATATGGTACTAACCATGCATGCTTTGGGATTCGCGAAAATGGGCCTCGCTCATTGGGCCATTTTCTAACAATCCCCACCAATTCCAAAGCAGAATTAGAAGTCAAAGATATTGTGCTAAAGTCTGTTAATATACCGTCTTTTAGTGTAAGTCCCGCACGGGTTGAACTTGCACCTAGAATGACAAGATTCATCTTCTCACAGGCGATGAATGGACTATGCCTTGAATTCATAGCTTTTGTGATCAGATTTCACTTGAAATCTCAACTAGTACTAGGCTACCAATGAACCACGCCTGAACGGAGCGTTATATGGTCATGCTCCTTATCCGCTCATGAGCTTTCTAGAGAATGCCCGTGCTCGTGAACTGCGACCACACAGCTTAGGCTCAAGTAGGTGTATTCTTTCTAGGTATCCTGCAGCTAATACATTTTCCTTATTTGGACAACGAGAATACATTAAGGCTTTATGCCAACCTTCCATACAATCGAAAGTACATTGTTTATTAGGACATGGGTACAATAAATATGTACTCTCTTGTTACAACATCAATTTGTTTTTCCCATTGCCTAAGTCACGGATCTCCGATCAAGAAGGTATGGGTTACCATTGTGATGTAACTTAAATGGGCCTCATTCCCATGTCCATGGATGCAACAGTAAATCGCTTTCGTGCTAATCCCTTTGTAAAAGGGTGCGCGATTTTTCTCGGTGTTAATATAGTTCACACGCAATTACTCCGGAGTTTCTTAGTTTTCGATGATTTAAGCCTACGCTTCACATGTCTAGAGGACTTCATATTATCCTTTGTACTTGTGACTTTGGCCAACACTGTTTGATTATCACAAGACATCAGATTTGCGGTATTGGTTTCGCCGGGACCCTGATTTCCAAACCCGGACCCTCTGTGTATTACTGCACTAGTCCCAGATCAAAGCTAGTGCACACAGTTTAACCAGAAATGATTCATAACCAACAACGCATTATTACAATAATAAAGAGTACTGACCACCGGGTCTCATTATTACAAAGGAGGTTTAAGACCTCGCACACAAGAAATAGAGCGGAAGCAAATAAAACTCGAGGGTGACCCATCAATTCGCCACAGGCAATTGACTGGGGAAGCGCGACCTAGTCCTCCGGGAAGAATCCATCACAGCCACAAGCGAAGCAGTAGTCGTAGTCACCTTCTTGAGCTTCAACTTCCTCTGAGATGTTATTTTTAAGTGTAGCATGTGAGTACATAAAGTACTCCGCAAGTCTTGGGAAAAATGCATAGATGAAAGGCTTAACAAAGAAGGCCATATGGTTCTTTTGCACAAAGCAACATTTTAAAATTCAATTACTACTAATTATTTTCGAAGGCATTATTTTAATGAAGTAAATGTTTTAACAGAATTAACTTTCTAGCGAAGGTTCCAACTACCAACACTAGCTAACCAATTACCATTGGTCAAGTTTTAAACTGCGGGTTCCATCCACCCTCTCTGGCTCCATCCGCCAGGATTCCCTTCCGAGAGTTCCCTCCACTCTCAGAATACAAAACTTTTGATTTTAAAACAAAACCAGAAATCTACCATGTGAATGCATTCCTTGCCCGCCCTTGACCGTGGGCACGGCTATTCGAATAGTTTTACACTCTGCAGAGGTTGTACAACTTTACCCACAAGAGATAAATTATCTTAATAGTCAACATGCTTCCTTTGGCATGAGACCCAGATGAAATATCACAAAGCCTTTCACCTACTCCAGTATAGCTAGAGACCACCACGAGGTTTCACCGCATGAAGGGTTAAATCCGCCAATCTGAAGCCCCTCTTGCGCCATATGAGTACGAGAAACCCTGTCCCTCACTATGAGTAACCAGACACACCCGGCACTCAATACACCACCGGTGATATCTAAACTACACCTTTATAGGTTAGTTAGCTAGGTCGTACCCATATAGACTTGTGGTTGTACGGTTAATGCTCAGTTTGGACAAACACAAGCGTCGGTCCTTAATTGACTAGGGTGGAACATACACTTAACAAGTTCTCGTGCTTACTGCACCAACCCAAACAACCATCCACCCTAATCTAAACCAACTTTCACATTTTTATTTTATTTTAAAATCACAGTGACAACTCCAATTGCCACTTCACTTTCAAACACAAGGATTTAATAATAAACCATAATTTCCCATTTTCAAGATTTTCCAAAGGTACTAGATAGCATGACTAAGCATTAACCTACCTTTCTAATATTCACAAAGATTAATAGTAATCTCATTATTGAGACAAAGGGAGTTCTAGGGTGACAAGGTACATGGCAATCAATGTCAAATGAGGGTATAACAAAGTTGGAGTAACTAATTCGTAAAGACTTGAACTAGTGACTTTATGTAAATAGCAATGCACATAATTTAAAATATTTTAAAAAAACATTTCAAAAGCATAGGCTCGAAATGATCAAAGGAGACTTGCCTTCTTGCAGGGTTTCTGGGTCTTCTTGCTGCTGTGAAGAGGGATCGTCGACAACGTTGGAATCTACGCGAGGAAAGACGAAGCAACAAAACAAATAAATACAAAAGAAAATTCAAATAAAATCCAAAAAAATTCAACAGAGGCCATAGTTGGATAGATTATGATTTTAGATGAATTTAGAAATTTGAATGGCTGGAATTGGAGTTAAAATGAGAAAGTTATGCTCATTTGAAAATCTCAGATTTGAATAAATCGAGAAATTCGGAAATTTCTGACAGGTGGGACCCACTGGAGAATTAAATTTTAATTTCTATTTTTATTTTGAGGGACTGACAGGTGGGGCCCACTGAACAGTAACCTGGCGGTCACTGACATGTGGGACCCACTGGACAGTGAGCCCACGGCTCAGCCTCTGACACATGGGACCCACTGGACTCCGGGCCCACTTGTCAGAGATAGCACAGAGAGGTGGGGCCCAGGCGGCAGTGGCCCGCACCGACTGGCGGCCGCTGACGGGTGGGACCCACTTGTCAGCGCGGAAAACAAACGAAAACTCAACCCGGCGCGGAGCCGAGGACTCAACGCAGCGGGAGTTACGAGCGAGCGGTGATAACCAAGTGAGCGGAGGCGTTGCCTACCCAATAAGGGTAGGTAACCCTCTTGAGGGATACCTTCGGCGGCAGAGATGGTCGGGCGAGTCGCTGCCGGCAGGGAGGCCGAGTCGTTCGCGCGTCGTGAAATGCAATCCCGAGCGAGGAGCTTCGGTTGGAGGGGTCGGCGAGGCTCGTGGTGAGCGGAGATGGCGGCGCGAAGGCGTCTGCGGCTCGGGGTCTCTGGTGCGGCGGCGCTCCGGTGACGGGGAGGGGCGGCCGAGGTGTCGGGGAGGATCGCCCGGGCGCGAGGATGCTCGGGGTGGCGACAGCGGGCTCCGGGGGTCACCGAGGCGGCGGCGATTGCTCGTCGGCGACTTACCGGGCGCGCACGGGAACTTCTCGGTGCGACGGCGCTCGAGGCTCGGGGGTGAGGTGGAGCGCTCTGGGAGGTGGTGCGGGAGAAGGCGGAGCCAAGGGGGGCTTTTATAGGGGCGGAGGAGGGGACACGGGCGCGCAATCGCTCGCCGGTGTGTCGGCCGAGAAAAGGAAGGAAAGGGGAGAAACGGAAAGAGGGGCGCGATGGAAGGAAGCCGGAAGATCGGGGATTCGGTCGCGGCGACGTCCGGGGCTTCCAAAACCGGAGAGAAGACAGAGGGAAAGGGCCGGATTCGGCTCGGGTACGGTCGGCCGGCGAGAAAGGAAAGGGGAGGAGAGAAAGGAAGGCGTCGGCTCCGCGGGGACGACGGATCCGACAGGTGGGCCCCGCGTGCAGTGAGAGAGAGGAGGGAGAGGCCGGGCGGTGCGGATGGCTGCCACGCGACCGAGGCGGATCGGGCGTCGAGAGCGGCGAGCGGGACGGCCGAGATGAGGCGGGCTGCACACGCGTCGCCCAAAGAGGAGGATGGCGGGATGCGAACGCGGGTGGCGGACAGCCGGGGCCGAGGCGAGAGAGAGAATGAGGGGAAGACGCGGAGGCCGACAGCCGGCCCGCGCAGCGGAGGAGAAGGGGGAAAGCGGGCCGGATCGGCCGAGCGCGGCGTGGCGACCGGGCCGCCCACGCGTCGGCGGAGGAAAAAGGAGGGATTTTATTTTCAGAATTTGATTTAGATTTTCAGAAAAGGCTAGAAAATTATTTAGGCCTCGAGAAAAAATGAAAATACCTCCAAAATTCCAGAAAAATTCACGAAGCTCTGGACATATTTTGGGCTAAATAAGATTATTTCCAACTCTGTTGATATTTAATTTTCATATTTTGAATTACTTTTAAGCTCTAAAAATAGTTTTTAAATTCCGAAAATCCAGAAAGGCAAATAAAAGCCAAGTAAAATCCAATTACCTTAAAATAATTAATTTGAATTTAAATTTTTCAAAAGCCAAAATTTTGGGATGTGACAGTTTTCGACCAATGGCAAGTCCAATAGAAGTTCTCTCACCATTCGGCCTCAGCGTGGTCAGTATCAAGTGCTACTAGTTACGCTTCCATGGTTGACCTCGTCAATATGGTCTGCTTGCAAGACCTCCATGAAAGCTGCAGCACCGACTAAAGTGAATACATAACCACTTGTAGCTTTGATCTCATCCGCATCAGAGATCCAATTGGAGTCACTGTATCCTTCTAATACAGAAGGGTGTCCAGTATAATGTATTCCAAAAGATGTTGTGCCTCTCAAGTAACGCAACACTCTTTCAAGTGCCTCCCAGTGATCATCTCCTGGGTTAGAAGTAAACCGACTTAATTTGCTCACAGCAAATGAAATGTCAGGTCTTGTGGCACCAGCTAAATACATTAGTGACCCAATAATTTGTGAATATCTTAATTGATCTTTTCCTAACCCCTGGTTCTTTCGAAGCTTAATGCTCGCATCATAGGGTGTTGGTGAAACTTTACAGTTTTCAAAACCAAACCGGCTTAATATTTTCTCAGCATAATGGGATTGATTCAAAGTAATCCCATCCTTGCTTTTGATCAATTTAATATTCAGAATAACATCTGCCTCTCCCAAGTCTTTCATATCAAAACACCGAGATAAGAAAGATTTGACCTCGTCAATTAAGGCAGTATTTGTTCCAAATATAAGTATGTCATCTACATACAGACATAAGATAACTCCTTGACCCCCACCATAACGATAATACACACATTTATCAGCTTCATTCACAACAAAGCCAGCGGATGTTAAAGTTTTGTCAAACTTTTCGTGCCATTGTTTTGGTGCTTGTTTTAGACCATACAAAGATTTCAATAATCTGCATACTTTATTTTCCTGTCCAGAAATCACAAAACCATCCGGTTGATCCATATAGATTTCTTCCTCCAACTCTCCATTAAGGAAAGCTGTCTTCACGTCCATTTGATGAACATGTAGATCAAAGGAAGATGCTAACGCAAGGAGCACTCTGATGGTAGTTAATCGCGACGGAGAATAGGTATCAAAGAAATCTTCTCCTCTCTTTCAGGTGTAACCCTTGGCCACAAGTCTTGCCTTGTACTTCTCAATTGTTCCATCAGGCCTTAGTTTCTTTTTAAAGATCCACTTACATCCTACAGGGTTTACACCGATAGGACGATCCGTGATCTCCCAAGTCCCATTAGCCATGATAGAGTCCATCTCGCTATGGACTGCCTCTTTCCAATACTCAGCATCGGAGATGCATAAGCCTCTGAAAGAGTCTTTGGCACATCATCCACGAGGTATACAATAAAGTCGTCACCAAAGGTTTCTCAACCTTTTGTCTCTTGCTCTGCGAGGAGCTTGCGACTAGATTGTTATCCTCCTCGAGGATATCACATATTGGTTCAGAAATGGTGGGAAGTTCAGAAGTTTGATTATTCTCATTTTCAATATTATCGGTTTGAACATTCTCTGCTCGTGAAGTCTTTCTTTGTTCTCATAGGAAAGATATTCTCAAAGAATGAAGCATCTCTAGACTCCATTATTGTATTAGCAATAATCTCGGGAGTTTCGATTTAACTACTAAAAATCTATAGGCCGTGCTATTTTGTGCATATCCTAGAAAAATACAATCGATTGTTTTTGGTCCAAGTTTTCTTTTCTGCAATGGTATATTGACTTTTGCCAAACACCCCAAGTTCGCAGAAAATTAATATTAGGTTTTCTCCCTTCCATCCCTCATACGGAGTAATCTCACTCTTTTAGTGATTACTCTGTTTAGGACGAAAGTTCTTTGTTAGAATAGCTTCCCCACCATGCCTTAGGCATACCTGGCACTCTCTAACATGGCATTAACCAAATCTGTCAGTGTCCGGTTTTTCCTCTCAGCTACCCCGTTTGATTGGGGTGAATATGGTGGAGTAAATTCATGGACTATTCCATGCTCAGAACAGAATTGAGAGAATTCATGAGAGACATACTCTCCTCCACGATCAGACCTCAATCTTTTTATTAGGAGACAGAAATAATAAACTAATGATGCAAAACTCACAACCAACAGCAAGCTATTCACCACACTTCAGATTTTGCACAAGAAAACAATACAGAGACAAAGTCGAGCGTGCGCTGAACGACTTACTTGTTAGCCTGATGAAGAATAGGAAGCGCGCAGCTTGACGCAGCGCGTAACGAAGGTGTCGCGGTCGCGATGAGCGATCGCGCAGATCGCTGCCGAAACCTTATTGCCGCCCCGTGCAGGTCTTCACGGCAGCAATGGTTCGGAGATACCGCTCCTCTTCTTCACGGTGCACGCCGGGAAGAAGAGTCGACGAAGTTCTTGCAGCACAATACCACAGCACAAGATCGCAGAGCAGAAAGTAGAGACAGAATGGAGGTGCAAAAATTCTCTTACTTTCTGGACGCCCCAGGCCCTTTTAAGGGCGCTGCTGTTACTACTCACTAGTATGCGCTGCGTTTAAAAGCAATTATGCACCGTAATCGCCTCATCAAATCACAAATTAGCGGTGCAAATTGACTAGTAATCGCCTCATTCAACTATTTGAATCTCATTCAATCGGGAGATAGTGGTGCGCGTAGAGTTTAGCAAAAATAAAGATGGGCTTGGTCTGCCACGCGACGTGCCACGTCACGACACGGTCGCGCGTCGCAAGTCACAAGTCACGCGATTTTCACGCGAAAATACGCGAGTACGCGCGCGCGCGTGCGTGCGCGTGTGTGTGACTAGACAGAGCCATCCTCATACCATCTCTTTCCATATTCAAGGAGTGGGGAGGACTCCACCTTATAAATTGGTCTTCCTCCCCCTACCTTAGCAATATGGTACTAACCATGCATGCTTTGGGATTCGCGAAAATGGGCCTCGCTCATTGGGCCATTTTCTAACAATCCCCCACCAATTCCAAAGCAGAATTAGAAGTCAAAGATATTGTGCTAAAGTACTGTTAATATACCAGTCTTTTAGTGTAAGTCCCGTACGGGTTGAACTTGCACCTAGAATGACAAGATTCATCTTCTCACAACTGATGAATGGACTATGCCTTGAATTCATAGCTTTTTGTGATCAGATTTCACTTGAAATCTCAACTAGTACTAGGCTGCCAATGAACCACGCCTGAACGGAACGTCACCGCCGCCGGGTATTGAACAGGCACGAATGTGTTCACCGCCGCCCCTGGAGACCGGCGGTGGTCTCCCTGGTGGCGGCGGCTGGAGACCAGCGGCGGACCTCCCTGTGAAAGATTCATCTGTAGCCTCGGTACGTATTACCGATCGTCCGTCCTGGCTCGATTTTGCCGGCCAATTCTACGAGATCTTTAGTTTTGAACCCTAAATTCAGTTCATTTTTCCCTATTTGATGACATCAACGTTCGGTTATTATATGGAAGAGATGAGCAACCCATCTCTACTCGAGTCATCGTCCTCTGACGAGGATGACGATGACTATGAAGATGTAATTTTGGCGCAAATAAGAATCGATGAACTTGGCCCCGCACAGTGGATCGGTGGTTGGTCGTCGGTATGTTGAACGCAACAGAGAAGCCGGTCATCTGAAGTTGTATGAAGACTACTTTTCTGAAACCCCTACGTACGGGGAAACGTTTTTTCGTCGAAGGTACACATACACTATTTAAATACATAGTCAATTATATTTATGATGATTATACTAGTTTGAAGTAGTTGCACAGAAAATATTTAAGAATATATATTAATGGTAAAATTTCAGATTATATATTAGTGGACAATTTCAGATTATATATTTAAGAATATTTTTTGCCATGCAGGTTTAGAATGCGTCGCCCACTATTTCTTCGTATTGTGCAAGCTGTGGAACAACATGATACATATTTTGTTCAGAAAAGGGACAATGCTTGGCGCCTTGGACTGTCACCTTTGCAGAAGGTTACAGCTGCTTTTAGAATGTTATGTTATGGGTATGCTGCAGATTGTATTGATGACCTAGTCAGAATTGGTGAAAGTACATCTATTGAGAGTTTGAAAAGGTTTGTGAAAGCAATTGTCCATATTTTTGGTCCAGAGTACCTCAGGTCGCCGAATGAGACAGATATTGCTAGACTACTTCGGATCAATGCGGATAGAGGTTTCCCATGAATGATTGGATCTATAGATTGCATGCACTGGAAATGGAAAAAATTGTCCATCAGCGTGGGCAGGACAATTTACCGGGCACGTGCATGAGCCCACTATTATTTTGGAAGCAGTTGCATCCCAAGATTTGTGGTTTTGGCATGCATTTTTTGGATTGCCTGGATCACACAACGATATCAATGTTCTGCACTGTTCTCATTTGTTTGCAAAGCTAGCTGATGGGGAAGCTCCGGAGGTGCATTACACCATCAATGGACACCAGTACAATATGGGTTATTATCTTGCTGATGGTATATATCCAAATTGGGCGACTTTTGTTAAAACCATCCCAGCACCACAGGGTCACAAGAGGAAGAATTTCGCCAAGGCACAAGAATCTTGTAGGAAGGATGTGGAACGAGCATTTGGAGTTTTGCAAGCACGTTTTGCCATTGTTCGTGGACCTGCCCGTTTTTGGGACCAAGATGTGCTTGGAGACATCATGACAGCGTGTATTATCATGCATAATATGATAATAGAAGATGAGCGAGATGCAGCTTCTGACCTGCACTTTGATCACATGGGAGAGGTGGTGTCTGTTTCCCATCAACATACTCCTGATATTCATGAATTTTTACAAAATCATCTCCGGATTCAAGACAAGGGCACTCACTCACAGCTCCAAAATGACCTCGTCGAGCACCTATGGCAACGCTTCGGCGATCAGAGTGTATTGTGGCACCTGTGATACCATCCTGAAATGATAGTGTATTGTGTACCTAAAACTATAATTTCAGAACATCAGCTCCTATTAACCCTGCAGCACTTCACAAGAATAGTGAACAATCCAACAATGTAGTACACAATTCACAAAGTTTAATACCAGCAAATCATAAAGTGATGTTCTGAACATATATAACTATTGATCCAGCAAACATTGTCCAGTACACAAATCACAAAAGCGCTAACTCTGATCGCAAAGTGCTGCATCACAACTTTAAGTTTACAAGTTTACAAACCAGAGGGAACAAGCATTAACTTCATGTATTGCCTCGAACAGGAGGTTCGCCAAACCGACAAGTAAATATCTCATCCTTTAACCTCTTGTAAAACTGCTGCTGATCTGGACTCATTGTACTAATATCAATGTTTATTATTCTTTCGTCTTCACTCCTTTGCTTCATCTCAACATCCTTCCGCTACAGTTCGAGCCTTTCCCGTTCAGGCTGTAGCCTCTCGTCATTGCGCTCCTTCTTCCTCAACTCCCTCAAATCTTCGGTCTCCTTCTTGTTGATCCAGAAATCGCTCATCACCTCCTTCAAGTGGTTCTCTCCATCACCGCAAGGTCTTTTCCCTCGACGTTGTCACTCCTTCTCTTGCTTCTTACTGGGAGGTCTTGTCATTTTTATCACTAGGTGAGTTTTCCAAATCACCTTGTGGAACTTCATTGCTTCCAGGAGTATAGTTCAAGGGACTTGCACCACTTGGTGCCTGTTCACTTGTGGTTTCATTCTGGGACTTGTCCTTCCTATGAATCCATTTCTGCTCATGACGCAGCAGGATCCAGCAATGCTCCATCATGAAAGATTGTTTCTTTGGGTGACCATTCTTGTATAGTGTCTTTGCATGCTGCATCTGCAAAAAGCAACCACCAAAAAGGATTATTGGAGAACCAGATAGCAACCAAATTGATGGGGGGGACAAAACAATACCTTATCTTGCTCCATTAAACCACTTTGTTTCCTGCGCATTACCTGAGCATAAACTCCACAGAATCGGCTAACATTCGCATTGATATTTGACCAGCGGTTCAAAAGAGAAGTCTCTAAACGGTCCGATTCAAATTCCTTGTGCTCATGGAAGGCAGTATGAATTCTCTGCCAATACCTTGACATCGATTGGTCATTGCTTTCAATCGGATCCAGACCCACATTTAGCCATGCACTGATCAGCTTCTCATCTTCCTGGACACTAAAATTCTTAGTCCTCTTCTTGCTGCGTTTGGTAGGTTGAGAACCTTCAGCATTGCCTCTGGTAGCTGAGAACCTTGTGCAACTGCCCTAGTTTGTTCCTCAGGGGGGCTTCCAAATGGAGTGTCATCCCAAATTTCTTCGCTGCCATCAAGATTTTCTTCACTCAGAAGGCGCATATAACTATCCATTACGACAACCTGTAATCAACAAGACATTGTATTGATCAATCAATTGACAGCTAAATGGGCACAAATGGGCACAAACAATTGAGAAGTGCAACAAAATGCTAATATTAAATTAGAACCTCCAAAAAAATGATCATTGTTAACAACAAAGCCGATAGGGTGCTGCAGGGTTTGGTTTATTTGCTTTCGTAACTCAAAGTTCAGTGAAATTACCAGGAATTCGGAGTGATTCACACGGTGGATTAATCAAATGGGAAAAATTTACCTCGGTTTGGTACAGAATGAAGCGCCGGGAAGGGAGCCGGCGGGAGAGGTGGGAAGGGGTTGGGGAGGCCGGCGGGGGAGGGGCCGAACCGACGAATCTGGCCTGCTCATGGAGGTCCCCCTCCGCCTTCCCGTGCCGGACCAGTGGCGGCGCGGCGGACGTGTCGCGAGAGGGCTCGGGAGGGGGAAGGAAGCCGCGCGGGAAGGGGATGAAAGTCGCGGGAGGGGGAGGGAAGCCGCGCGGGAAGGAGGGAGCGCGCGCGGGGCAACCCGCGAAATCGCGATGGCGAGTGAGGAGGCGCTCGCCTTCGATAGCCAGCGACCGGGAGAAAATAGCGGCTGGATAAAAATGAAGAGGAGGATAAAACACCGGTTGGAGTCCATTTCTTGGGTCATATTAGGTAAATATACAATGAAGAGTAGGATAAAGAACCGGTTGGAGTTGCTCTTAGTCACTGCTAATCAACTTTACTGTTTTATATATGGAATTATAAATTTAGTATGGGCAGTTTTAAGCACTATAGCATGATTGTACACAACTTATAAATGAAACCTTTTTTTTCAACAGATTAATGTGAGATATCCTCCTATCTGATAATTTCTGCGGTGCTTATGTGGTGAAAAGATCAAAAGACAACGCCTCTCAGAATTTAAATTATTAATAAATAGCTATATATTTCAATAAAAGTGGGGCATAGTCCCACATAAAAATATGTACTATCCAAACCCAAAATGCTGGTGTGTACCTAATGTACAAAAAGGACTCATTTATTTTGCAACCTATACTTTATATTCCAAATATAAGCTATAAGCTAAGCGTGACATGCCCATCGTTGTTTTCAACATCATAAATTTTGAATACAGGAAAATTACAGGGAAACGTCACTTCGTTTTAAAGATCTAAATAGCAGGATGTCTACACCTAAGTGTGTTAGCCAATACTTCATCCGTCCAAATTTATAAGACGTATTTTTTAAATAGTCTTATCCATGAATATATAGCATATTTCATGTTCCAATATAAAATTAGTGTGATCCTCTCTTCATACCCCTAATAAATATGCAATTTTATTTGTTATTTCTATATACATGCATTGAATATAGTGCTTAGAGATAATAACTAGGGTAATCTAGCCATTTTCACTATCTCTTTAGTCTACGTGCCAAGAGAAAATATGCCCTATAAACTTAGGCGTAGAGAATAATTAACTATCTACATAGGATGCGAGATGATGTGGCAAAGAATTAAAAAAGAGATAGGAAAGTAGTATCTTGTATCATGTATGAGAGTACATAAAACAATAAGGAAGATATAGTTAAAATATACATCGGGGATGAGGATTGTGTCTACCACATTAAATATGCGGGACCAGTAAGGAAGAAAAGAGGAGAGAGAAAGATAGGAGAAGGTGTAAATTTATTAATTTAGCCTACTGATAGATATTTTTTATTGAGGGAGTTATATGTGTAGTTATTTTTAAGTGATATAAAAAACATTAGACATAGCAAAATAATGTATTGCATTGGAATGCCCTCTGTCAGGGAGGTCACCGATAGCCGCGTGGTCGTGGACAAATCTATGGCTGGTGTGCAGTTAAGCCAAAGATCTATATTGGCCCACATGTAGCATTCTAGCATCTTTGTAGAAGACGCCACGAAAATTTGACGCATTTATTATCATATCCGTCCACGCTGCCGACAGGACTGGAAGTATGAACTCCTCTTAGAACATGTGCTGGTCAAATATTTATAGGTTTAACTATTAACATATAAAGAATTACTAAGAGTGATAGCATCAAATTAGTGTTACTAGATTCATTATGAAATATACTTTGGTAATGTATAATTATTTTTATTTAAAGAAATATATTTGTATTGAAATTGATGGTCAAAGTCTCGTATTGTAAACCTTGTCAATGTCTAAAAATACTTACGTTTAGAGCATCTCCAACAGTATGAGCTAGTTACTAGCTCTAAGATAACTTCTCCAATAGTACTAACTTTTAGCACGTAGCTCATAACATAAATAGCCACACATGACACTCTCACATAATCTTAGAATGTGTGTATGAGGCTAGCTCTTGATCAAGAGATAGCTTTTCTCTTTCTTCTATTAAAATATGAAATAATATGCTTAGAGCTAGCTCATAAGTTACTGTTGGAGATGCTCTTAGAATAAGAGTAGTAGAACTGTAGAACTCAACCGGCACTTTGCTTAACCTACCTCGGTTAAGGCTTTAAACTAGGTTGAACTCGGCATGGACATATGGACTTGTGCTATAGGCTTTGATTGGCTTGCCTCGTACTCACAAAGGGATATTACACACATCGGTATTCCACAAAAGGAGCACTCATTTAAATAACCGCGTATTAAATTTCTAAAAGAATATATTTTTAGAGCTAGGCCTCATATTACTAACTACTACAAAAAAATCATTCTATTAATCCTTTGGCACAGTTTTGTGTAATTATTATATTAAGTCTTGTGCTAAACTGCGAATCCCGCCAGGTAAGACAATTTTTACCGATTCTAGTACAATTCGTAGTGGAGAAAAGTCAACACAATACCAAAAAGCCAAAAGCCAACCAAAGGGGTGGAAACCAGAAGCTGCTTTTTCAGAAGCAGCTACATTTGGGTAGTACAGTTTTGAAAGCACCTTGGACCCTACTTTTGGTTTTTGGCTTTCTGCTTTTTGAAATGGTGAAAATAGAGAGCTGTTTCACAATTATTTCAAGGAAAATAGAGATAGGAGGTAAGTTTTATACTTGTTTGAACCAAACAGCTTACAGCTTTTCCACAGCCCACAATCTACAGCAGCTTTTCCACAGCCCACAGCTCACAGCAGCTTTTTCAGAAGCCACAGCTCAACCAAACACACCCTAATCCATCGTTCTTAATTTTACCAAGCATTTCTCTATCTTTAACCCATCGCCTGCAGCGGCATGTGCCTCAGCGCCTTATTCTGGCTTAATTTTACAAATTGGTTCCTGCGAGTAACAAGACAACTAAACATAAGTTAAACATTTCTCGTACGTGTGCATGGATGATAAATCATTCAATGCATGCTTGAATGCAGTTAACGCTCACTAAGTGCATTCCCCATTATGTCTCAGTTCTTCGATGCTAATGGCTTCCCATGTCCCTTGAGGAGGAATCCGTCTGATCACCTCTTAAGGATGATAAACATAGACTTTGAGGTACATACATGATCTTGAGGTTGTATTTGTTTATCGAAGAATATATCCATTTATGCTAGCAGATGAAAGTCGAAGGCATTCGATCACCATGTACACCATTGACATGATCATGTTTGAATAGGAGAGCGAGGAAGGATCTACTCTTAAGTCGCCACGCGCTGCTGAAGTAATCCAAACTTTACTGGTTTCTCTCAGATCTTTTAATAGTTTAAGAACCGAAAAGGAAGCCAGTGCAATGGTTCAGCAGGTTTTTTCTCTAATTTGGAACAAGCTTGTGTACAACTGATAGGATTTTAGAAATTCACCAGTCGCGCGTTTTTATATTCTAATTTTGATAGGGCATCATTTTACAGGGTACTTCCCTAATTCGGCGAAGGCAAGCTACATTTTTTACCAAATCAGTTGTGCTAACCAAGAGATCAATCGTTAACATGCACAGAGACATGGGCTATTATTGGTTGCGATTTGCTATATACATTGCTATTTGTCTAAGCATTGGCACCATTTTCTTCAATGTTGGTTACAGTTTTGCATCAATCCAGGTAAGTGATCTTAAATCTATATGACTAAGCAGTGTAAAATATGAGTAGGTAATGCTATAGAACCATTTGTCGAGCATTTCAGGCAAGAGCATCCATGCTTATGTTTACGTCAACCCTGCTGACAATGATGTCAATTGGAGGATTCCCATCGTTTGTTGAGGATATGAAGGTAGAAATTTTACTTTTTTAGGAAAAAATATCTGCACATTTTTCCAAACAATTTTGTTGCTAATGACTCATTTGCCCAATTTAGATATTTCGGAAAGAGCGGCTTAGTGGACATTACGGTGCCACTGCATTTGTAATATCTAACACGTTCTCGTCGACTCCATACTTGGGCCTCATCTCTATAATACCTGGTGTAATAGCCTATTATCTTACCGGCCTTCAAAGAGGAACAGACCACTTTGTCTACTTCGCTGAAATTTTGTGGGCAAGCACAATGTTGGTAGAGGGTCTGATGATGATTGTTGCTGCAATTGTGCCCGATTTTCTCCTGGGTATCATCACGAGTTCTGGACTACAAGGGATACTAATGCTCAATGCTGGTTTCTTCCGGCTTCCAAGTGACCTCCCAAAACCTGTGTGGAGGTACCCAACTTACTTCATCTCCTACCACAAATATGCAGCTCAAGGACTGTACAAGAATGAGTTCTTGGGTTTAGTATTTGAAGATTTAGGAGGTGGAGGACTCACAATTGATGGTGAATACATCCTAAAGAACTATTTACAAGTGGAGTTCGGTTACTCTAAGTGGGTGGATCTTGCGATATTACTTGCAATGGTCGTGATCTATAGGTGCTTTTCCTAGTTATTATAAAGGTTTCCGAGATTGCAAAACCCAGGATAAAATGTCTAACACTAAAATTGTAGCGATGTTTTCTTTTCCCTGTAAAAGTATATGTTAGCTGTTACTTGTTACTGAGTTAATGGCGCACGTAGAAGTTAACTCAGTTGTAAGTGATTCGCTCTAGAGTTAATCATTGGGATGCTTGTATTAATTTAATATTTTATAAATTCTTGAATAATCAATATATCCCTTGAATAAACTATTTTCGTTGAGCAGTAAGTATTGACTTTACTGGTGAAACGTTTTGTTCACTTGATCATATTTATTCTCAACTATCACTGGAATTGGACAGCCGTCTTGAATCAAGCCAGTCCAACGCGTCAAAGACACGTGGAAGCAACCAGAGGCTGTCACCAACTCGGATCGTGGCGCTGTCCCGTGCTAGGACTCTGTGTCTATTCAACTATAAGGGTTGGCAGTGCTCGGAATTGGAAAAGAATGCTGCTTTGGCCCCCGGTGCGCCGCTATTGCCGGATATGGCCTCCCTTCTTGCGCAATGCCCAGAGTGGCCCCCCCACACCATCAGAGACCACGTGAGCGACGTGGTGCGATCCCTAGGCGCGTGTGCCAGGCCTGGTGCGGCTCCCAACCGCGTGAGCTCCTCGCGCACCCATCGGCCACACGAGGTGGCCCCCATCGCACCACATATATGTATATGTATATATATATATATGTATATATACGTACATGTATGTGTATAGAACGATGAAATAGGGTATTATGGTGCCTAAACACCATGATTTTAAATACACAAATTCAATCGAAATTCAGGTATATTTTTTGAAAGTATCGGTTTTAGGTTATATACCTATCTTTAATAATTCAAATGAAACATATACCTTTAAAAAGATATACTCGATTTCGAAGTTTAGAATGAACACACATATATGTATATGTGTGTGTATGTATATTTGGCACGTTGGAGGGCACATCGTGCGGTCGGTGGGCGTGCAAGGAGTCACACAGTCGGGAGCCGCACCAGGCTCGGCTCACGCACCTAGAGACTATGCCACGTTGCTCACGTGGCCCCTGACCGCACAAGGGGCTACTCTGGGCATTGTGCAAGTAGGGGCCATATCTGGAAATAGCGGCGCGTGGGGGGCCAAATCGGCACTGAATTCTCAAGCTCCAAGCAGGTTTCTCGGTCCCTACATAAGGCTAGCTCGACATAATTTTTAGAGCATCCAATCTTCATCCAAGCATCTAGTTCTCGCGATTTCAACAAAGCCAGCCATTTCCAATGTAATTAGTTCTAGATTCTTTTATGTAACATCCTAATTTTTGTGATTTTTAAAAAAATTATTTAAAATAAGGATTTATAAATTTCATACTATTTTCTAGAATAATTAAATATTAAAAGAATTTTCCAAATTCAAAATGATTTAATATGAATAAACTAAACCTCAATTAAATTCAAAACTTCTTTTTAATTTTTTGTGCTCAAAAGTATTTTGCTAAATTTTATGGAATTTTTTTACTTTATTTGCTATTTTTCTTAGCTTTTTATTTTCTCAAAATAAAAAATGTATTTAAACCCAGGAAGGCATCGTGGGCCGATCCTTCTCGACCCGCTTCTCTCTTTCTATCCTTCTTTGGCCAAGCCCATTTCATTCACCCACGCCAACGTCACATATGTGTGCGCCACACGTCCCACCGCCCCACTGTCATTGACAAAAGGGTCTGGCCATTATTCTTCGTCCCGGGCAAAACTAATGTAACACCCCGCCCATCCTCTGGGCCTAGAGTGCTACCATCATTGCATTACAATTCCACTTTTAAACAACTGCTAATTATTTTAAGCAAACTCTACTTTATTTAAGAAGCAGCAACCACTTTCACCATACTATTTTTAAGCAACTATCCTAACTTACTAGTGGAGTCAAACATACTAATACAAGCTGGATATGTGAAATGCTGCTAGTAGGTGAATTTATTCATGTGCTACACCCGCCCATACATGACGTCCTCAACAGTCACCTAGAAATAAAACAACAAAGCAAGGGTGGGTCCATTGACTCAGCAAGTACACAATAGAACGATAAATACTACCAAAACATGAAAGCAAATCAACCAACCATAACATACTTCGCATGCATTGTCATGCTTATCCTCATTCTCATGTTTCCACATTAACCATAACTGAGAGAGCATGTGGAGGTATCCCCATGTTTGTGATGAGTAATTGACGGTTGTGTTAGAGAGTTTGAGTTTGTTTCGGGTATTCTAGGGTTGAGTACCTTTCGTTAATGCAAATGATGATTATACTGTTTTGTGCGGTGCTATGTGACGGTTTGCTTGTCTGTGTGGCTGTAGGACTTCGGAGCTAAGTCATGGTGAGGCAAGGAGGACCGGGACTAGGCACAGGGGTGTTAAGGTCCAGATGGTTAGGGATGCCGAAGATGATCGAGGCTGCTGAGGTGGTTGCGAATCGGGAGACGAGGAACCGGAGTTGGAGCTACCGGTGATGGACACGACGGGCAACGACGAGTGGACCGAGACTAGGCTCAGGGGGGAGCTGAGGTCCAGACGGTCAGGATGCCGGGTGCGGTCGTGCATCGACAGAAAGCTTCCGAGAAGGTGCAGCAGGGGCATTTCGGTAAAATATGCAAGGCTGCAAAATGGAAGCGAATTTGGTTGAGGATAACGGGTTGGAGACCCGTTAATGGATGAGAGTAGAGAGGTTAGGATTTTGGAGTGAAATGGGTGTTTTTCCCTCCATCCTGGTTCCCTCTCATTTGTGCTTTGACGTTCTTGCCTCATGTGCGTGAGAGGTGGAAAGTGAGGTATGTATGACATTTCTTGTTTTGCCACTTGTGGGTGAGGTCCTGCCTTCATATGTGGAGAGGGGGGCAAAGCAAAGTCAAGAAATGAGTGGGTTGTGCTCTCCTGCGTGAGTGTATTCAGGAGAAGCATGTAGAGTGTGTGTTTTCCTGATTCCCAATTGCGTATGGGGACGTATTGAGTGGTTGTATTCCCTGTGTAATCATTCATGTCTTTGCTTCAATCTTTGAGCTATTCTGTGATGTGATGAGTCCATTTCCTTTGCTTCCCTGTTTGCTCAAGTGTCTGATGTTGTCTGTTTTCTGTTAAATTTGACATGAGTTTTTGATTAATTAATTGCAAAGTGATTTGCTCTGTGATGGGAATATGCCTCAAGACCATTTGGTCAGATAGATTCCCAAGAGCCCAATGGAAGAATCAAAGAATCTCTCTTTTCACTCATACTCCTCATTTCCTCTGTTTCTGAAATTCTAGAGTTTCATGTTAGAGTATGATTGAATCTTCTGATTCTCTTCAAAAGATGGCTTGAGATTTGGGTATTCAAGTCCTGAGATCATTGCTAAATTGATTGCAAAAGTTCTTGAGCAAAAGATCCATTCTCAACTCATTTCTCAAATTTTTGCTCAAATCTTGATTACTTGCTCTCTTTATGAGTTCTTTTGTTTCCTGGAGTCTTGCTGCTAATTAAATCAAGTTCCTGCTTTGTTGGCCTGAAAAGATCAAAAAAATTTCTCAAATTCTTTTGATTCTAGCAAATTTCAGTTTTTGCTGTTGAGTTTCAGCCTGTTGCTCCCGAGGACCGATCTGACTGGATTATCCATGGCGGTCAGACCGCTCGGTCTGTGGCAGTCAAACCGGTGTCTTCGGGCGGTCAGACCGGCCATTGACCGCGGTCTGACCGGCCTTGAAGAGGCAGTCTGACTGGCTGCCAGGGTGTGGTAAGACCGGCCTCAAGCCTGCGGTCTGACCGGCCCCTGGCAGTCTGCATGTTTTTTGTTGTTTCTCTTTAGTGTATTGTCTTTCTTTGCTTCTTTCTCGTGTCTGGTCAGCATGTGTTTCCAGAGAGCATGAATCATCTACTTCATAGCTATCAGAGTGGAGATTCATTTGAGTGAATACTTTGGGGGCAAGGAACATCATCATCCAAGGTTTGAGCCGAAACGAGTTTGATCACATTTCTCATCTTACGTCGGCCTTCGATATTTGGGTGACCCTCGATGCTTACCATGAGGGCACCACCCAAATTAAGATGGTTCAACAGGACCAGTTCAAGCAAGATTACAACAAGTTTGAAATGCTCGCTGGAGAGTCCCTTGATGAATGCTTTGCGAGATTCCACAAGATTTTGAGCAACCTCCGAGCGGTCGATCTCACATACCCTGACACGGACAACGCTCGTCAAATGCTTTTGGCTTTGGATTTGCGTGTTTGGGAGATGAAAGTGACCACCATCACGGGCACGACGGATCTTTCGACTTTGACTCTTGATGCGTTGTACTCACGCCTCAAGACTCACGAAATTGACATTGTCTCTCGCAAGTCGAAGTCACAGTCGATGACTTTGGTCACCGATCCCAGTCCTGCGTCTGGATCCTCTTCTATGCGGTTTCGGGTTTCTCTCTTGCTGCTCTGTGTGAAATTGATGATGATCATCTAGAGCAGCTCCCAGAAAATCAACTAGCCCTCTTATCCAGAAAATTCTCCCATGCATACAAGAGAGTTAGGGAGAGAAAGAGAGGAGGACGTGTGATTTGCTTTGAGTGTGGTGGCCCCAACCACATTTGGGCAAACTGCCCCAAGCTGGAGGGTAAGAACGACTACGGCGGTTTGAGCAAGAATGTCTACACCGACAAGAACCGCAACAAGAAGCCCCCAAGCAAAGAGAAGAAGTTCCGCAACCTTGGCAAAGCCAAGAAGCTCTTCCACCGCGTCCTCACCGCTTTCGACGACCTCGACCTCAGCGAAGTGGAGGGGTGGAGTGACGACGATGGGAAGGACGATCAAGATCCCAAGGATGGCGAGCACTTCAGCGGCATGTGCTTCATGGCCCTTGAGGGCGACATTAGCGACAGTGAGCTCTACTCTGACTCCGACGAGGTATACCCCTCCTATGACCAGCTTAATGATGCTTTTCTTAAGTTAGAAAAATTTCATGCTAGATCTAGAGTTAGGTATAGCGAGTTGGAGAAGGAAATAAATAGATTGTCACGGGAGCTTACTTCACTTATATTAGCTCCCTTCCGTGACGACTGTGATGTATGCTCTTGTTTGCTTGGTGACATGGAGAAGCTAAGGACCTTATATGATAGTGTGACCTCTGAGCTTGACATGATTAAGGTGGAGAATATTAGTCTTCTTGCTGAACTAGAGATGAGTAGGGTAGCTGCTCTTTCATGTACTATTGTTGAGACTACTTCTTGCACCTAATGTGAGGATAAGGACAATGCATTTAGTGGTCTTTGTACCATGCTTCTCGATCTGCTTGAGATTGTGAAAGTTGTAATAATTTGAAAATGAATCTAAAAAGGGCACATCATAAAATTGCTGAATTACAAAAATTTTTTACTTGAGCCTATTGTTTCTTGTACCAACTGTCCTAGATTAACCTTTGAGTTTGAGTCTGTGTCTAAGCAATTTCAAGAAATGGTTGATCATAATAAGAAAATGGCTCAGTATGCTTCTAAGGACCCTGTAGCTCACCATGCAATAATTGTGAAAAACTAAAATCTGATTTGATTGCATTGGATGAAAAATGTGTGAAGCTAACTAAGGACCTTCTAGAGAAGTCACCATCTGCTTGTAATGTGAGGCTGTTGTGGGGAAAACGTCTGAGGGTATGGTAGAGACGCTTAGTGACGTGAACCAAATGGCTAGTAGTACGACTATCCCTCCTGAGGCGGCTGTGCGTGCACGTGCAATCCGTTTTTCTACTATTAGTTCTTCTTCTACTTCCTTACCTTATGCTGTCTCTTCTTCCCCCTGCTCTTCTTGCACCTCTCTCTTTCGGGAGTGTCAGTATCTTATGAACACTCTTGAGAGGTTTGTAGGAGGCAAGAAGAAGCTGAATCTTATTCTAGACCAATCCAAGATTTGCAAATTCAATCAAGGTCTAGTGATACGGGGTCGCTTGATTTTCTCGACGTAGGATCAAGATACTCACGTGGATTTGATAAACCGTAATGATCTCCCGTTGCCAATGCAAGAGTTAGCACTCTATAATTCGCCCAACCACACATATTAAACTTCACGACTACCGATGATGTTCCATCGCGCTCCCAATTCCCAACGGAAAGGTTGAACGATCTTGATTTCAGCAAACTCCCAATTCCCTCGAGTTGGGTCGGCCATCAAAAAGAACAATAGTATTTTATTATCAAACGTGGTCTGCCCCTAAAGGCTGCCAATACAAGACTTATATAGCCCCTTGGGACGTCCATATAGTCCCTGTTGTAGGGGTGGCCCCCACCTAAACCCAGCAGGCCTGTTAGAAGATTATAGGGCCCAAAATGGGACATGTGTAATGGCTTAAATACCCCTGACAGGGAGGTATCGATGTAAGGGCACAATTGTAAAAGCACAGCCTATATGAATATATATACAAGGGAAGGCTAGGAGAGAGGGGATCACTCTCTCCCAACTCTCCACTACCACATCTCTCTTTGTTTGGTCTGTAACCACAACAGTTGGCGCCGTCCGTGGGGAGGACAGGAGCAAGCCTGAAATCCGAAGAAGGATGGCACAGAAAAAAGCTTCGTCGACAGCGGCGAAGGGAAAGAAGGCGGCTGGGTTGGAGCGTCGTGGGGGTACCAGGGCTTCGGCATCGGCTGTTGCGGGCGCGGGTGATGGCGCGGGCGCGGTGGTCGCGGACGTCGACGCTCGCACTGCGACGACAGACCCTGCCACTGGCGCTGCGACGACCGACCCCACCACTGGCATTGCGACGGCCGACCCCGCCACTGGAGCTGCAACGATCAACCCCGCCACCGCCGCTACAACGACCAACCCCGCCGACGCGACAGCGACCAACCCCGCCACCCTCGCCGCAACGCTCGCCGGTAGCGCGGACCGGGCGGTTGGAGATAGCCACAACGGAGCGACCGGCGGCTCGGGAGCTCGCGAGGCGATCGTACCCGTGCCGACCCGTCCGTCGGGCGCGCCGGCGGCCCCGCCCGCACCAGCGGTGGAAAGCGCCCTGCTGGCGGCCCTCAACGCATTCCAGCGGGAGCTAGGGGATCTTCGCGGGGCTGTCCGAGACATGCAAGAGGCTCGGAGCCAGCAAGTCGCGCTAGTGGTCGCGCCAGAGCCTGCGCCGGAAAGGGCAGACAGCCGCGGTGCCCCCACATCCAGCCGCGTGTCGCTGCGACGCGTCGATCCAGAGTCCCCGCTTTCGGCAGGACTACAGCAGGCGGCATGGCCCGAAGACTTCAAATTCCCCAGTGTCATCGAGCCTTACAAAGGCGATACGGACCCCCGCGAGTTCGTGCGTGTGTACGAAACTGCAATCGAGGCCACAGGTGGAGGCGACACCACAAAGGCGAAGGGGCTCCCCCTCGCGCTGCAAGGAGTGACGCTTTCCTGGTTTTTTACCATAGAGCCAAACTCCATTTACGCGTGGGAGCAGATCCGTGACCGCCTTTACAACAACTTTCAAGGGAGCTATGTCGAGCGGGTCGACGCAGACCAGCTCTTCGCAGTGAAGCGAAACCTTCGAGAAGCTCGGGACTACTCAAGCGCCGCGGCTGTGCGCGCCAAGTCAAAGACATTAATGAGACAACCGTCATCAACGCGGCCATACAGGGCCTTCGTCTGGCCCCATGGCCGAATACAATGCGCTGAAGCCTATCAAGACAGTCGCCAAACTCTTCGACAAAATGGAGGAGTATGCGCCAGCAGAGGAGGAGGCGCGGAGACGCAGCACCCCCGCCCCCGACCTCGCCCAAGCAAAGCGCTTTCCACATGAGGGGGGGCGAGTGATGATTCCTCGAAGCAGGGCCGCAGACGACAACCCCGGGGAGACACTCCCGCCGGTAGCAATACCGGGGGGCAGGAAGGCTCTTCAAGGGGCAGGCGCAAGCCCCGACGTCGCCAGCATAGGCCACAAAAGGTCCGCCATGTCCTCGGCATCAAGAATGCCCCTCGAGGACCTGCCCCCACCTCGCGGGGAGGGGGCCGGGGATGGGAAGGCGGACCAGATCGCGACGGGTGACCCCGCGCGGAACAAGAAATTCTAGATTACGGCAAGTGGTGTGAGGTGCACGGTTACGGCGACCACCCCACGAAGACGCAAGCGCCGGTCATGGAGTTGCGACGGATGACGGCCGAGCTCGGCCGCATACGGGAAGGCACGTGGTGCCGCTCCATCGGCGTCATCACCGGAGGGTCCCTATTGGGGCCCCCTGGAGCGACGCAGAATGGGTACCGCCGCGACATTACCTTCACCTGGATGACGCCAGGTGTGGAGTTCCTCACCAAGACCCTTTAGTCGTTCAGCTCACATCGCAGCCATGACGCGGCGCATCCTCGTCGACGGGAGCTCGCGAACATTCGTTCGCGGGGTCCTCGATCGATGGGAATCCCGGCCGCTTAGAGCGATCGAGCTCCACTTCAAGGCTTCGAGGCCAACCGGCTGGAGGCCATAGGACACATGTCCCTTCCAGTTACATTCCGCCAGGAGGGTAACACCCGAAGCGCGCACGTCCTCTTCGATGTCGTAGACATCCCGCACCCCTACAACGTCATATTGGGACGCCACGCCATCAACTCCCTCGAGGCGATCCCGCACCACGCCTTCTTATTTATGAAGCTCCCGGGCCCGGAGGGCGTGATCACTGTCTTCGAAGACCAGGACCTCGCCAGGCGCGTCGAAGTCAGCAGCCGGGATTTACACCGGCCGGTGCACGTCCTCCCAGGCATGCTCGTCGATATGCCCTCCGCTCCGGGATGGACACCTAAGCCTCGGCTTGAGGGTGGAGTCAAAAAGGTTCCGCTCCAGGCGGAGGGGCAGTTTGTGTCCATTGGCGAGGGGCTCCCTACGGAGGTCGAGCGAGACCTACTCCAAGTGCTTCAGAACAACGCCGACATTTTTGCATGGTCACCGGAGGACATTAAGGGTGTAGACCGCGCAGTAATCGAGCATCGCTTGGCGGTCCACCCTGACGCCAAGCCGATCAAGCAAAAGCTTCGTCGCATGTCCATGGATCGGCAGCAGGTGGCCAAGGTGGAGGTGGCTAAGCTTCTCCGGGCCGGGGTCATTCGGAGGTCCACCACCCAGAGTGGCTCGCCAACCCGGTATTGGTCAAAAAGGCCAGCGGGGCCTGGCGTATGTGTATTGAATTCACGGCACTCAACAAGGCATGCCCAAAGGACAATTACCCCTTGCCACGCATCGATCAACTGGTCGACGCTACCGCCGGGTGCGCGCTAATTAGTTTCTTGGATGCCTACTCTGGCTACCACCAGGTATACATGGCCGAAGACGATGAGGACAAGACCAGTTTCATCACACCGATTGGGACTTTCTGCTTCGTCAGGATGCCCTTCGGCTTGAAGAACGCAAGCGCTACCTTCACCCGCCTTGTCACACTTGCCCTCGCCGCCCAGCTCGGGAGGAATGTGGAAGCCTACGTCGACAACGTGGTAGTCAAAACCCGGCAGCTCGCTTCGCACGGCTGGGACCTCCAGGAGACCTTCGACAACCTCAGGAAGGCCGGCATCAAGCTCAACCCCGATAAATGCGTCTTTGGCGTGCAGGCTGGCAAACTACTGGGCTTCCTCGTATCCGAACGAGGCATCCAGGCGAATCCTGATAAGGTTGAGGCCATCGTGGGTATGGAGCTGCCCAAGACGATGAGGGAGGTCTAGAGGCTGGCGGGCCGCATGGCAGCCCTAAGTTGCTTCCTATCTAGGGCGGCGGAGCGGGGTCTGCCATTCTTTAAGACACTCCGTGGGTGCGACGGATTTCGTTGGGATAGCGACTGTGCGGAGGCCTTCAACGAGCTCAAGAAACACCTGGCGAGCCTCCCCACTCTGGTCGCCCCAACACCAGAGGCTCCCCTCTTGCTCTATCTGGCCGCGTCGGTTACAGCGGTCAGTGCCGTCCTCGTCCTAGAGGAAGGCACCGTACAACGGCCCGTATATTTTGTCTCCCAAGCCCTCCAAGGCGCCAAGACGAGATATACGGAGCTTGAAAAGCTCGTTTACGCGTTGGTCATGGCCTCCAGAAAGCTTCGACATTATTTTTTGGCTCACCCAATCACAGTGCCTTCCTCGTTCCCCCTAACGGAGATGTTACATAATAAGGAATCTACGGGGCGCATCGGCAAGTGGGCTGCCGAGCTCACCCCGTTCTCCCTGACATACGCCTCGCGGACGGCAATCAAATCTCAAGTTCTCGCCGACTTCCTCACAGAATGGACTCCGCCGGCTCAGCCCACCCAGAAGCACGACGACCCAGTATGGACGCTCACCATCGACGGCGCCTACGGCGTCGCGGGCGCGGGCGTAGGCGCAGTGATTGTTACGCCTGAGGGGCAGCGCCTGTTATACTCGGCGCACCTTGCGTTTCCGGCCACCAATAACACAGCTGAGTATGAAGCGCTGCTCTTCGGCCTGATGAAGCACAAGGCAATTGGTGCGTGGCGTGTGCTCGTCCGCACGGACTCGCGTTTGGTGGCAGGCCACGTAGACAAGTCATATCAAGCCAAGGACCCCGAGCTGGCCAAATACCTTGCGCCGTAAGAGCGAGGGAAAGGCATTCTTGGCGCCACGGTCAAGGCCATCCTCGCGCGGAAAATGAGCAGCCGACGCCGCAAAGCGGCCACCAACAATCGCTACCGACGGGCATTTTACAAAGTGTTACCGCAGGCGGCCATCACGCAGGACAACCGGGGCGCGGCCCTCGTTCACCACATCGTCCAACAGGGCGACTGGCGAGAGCTTATCTTCAATTTCATGCAGGGTATTGCCGAGCCGGAGGACCCCGCCGAGCTCCAGCGTCTGCAACACTATGCCAGATCCTTCCAGGTGTTTGAACGGACACTCTACAAAAAGGGAGTCTGTGCACCGCTCCTGCGCTGCCTCTCGCACGAAGCAGGGAAAAAGCTCCTTGCGGAGATCCACACGGGGGTGTGTGGGTCTCACCACGCGCCAAGGTCTTTGGTCAGCAAGGCATTCAGGCAAGGCTTTTACTGGCCGACTGCCATCACTGACGCCCAGGACCTCATGCGTCGGTGTCAGGGGTGCCAGTGGATGGGACGTATCATCCGCAGGCCCCCGACGAACCTCAACCCTATTCCCCCGGTGTGGCCGTTGGCATGCTGGGGCGTCGACATAGTGGGACGACTTCCCTGAGCCCCAGGGGACCTGCGGTTCGTGGTAGTTGCGCTGGAATATTTTTCCAGGTGGCCGGAGGCGGCAGCCCTGGCCAAAATAACCTTGGCGGCCATGCAGCACTTCCTCTGGCAGAACATAATATGTCGCTTCGGCGTGCCAGGGAGCTCACCGTCGACAACGGCCTGCAATTCGACGCCACCCTATTCAAAGAGTTCTATGACAGTATGGGCATCACGCTTCGGTTCGCCTCGGTCGGGCCCCCTCAGTCCAACGGGGCAGTCGAGAGGGCGAATGGCGCCATCTCTATCGCCGTCAAAAAGCGCCTGGTAGGGTTGCCAAAGGGCAAGTGGCGGCGAGCTTCGGCGTCCTCCGTCCTTCGCACAACAGTAACACGCCCGATGGGGTTCACGCCTTTCAAGCTCCTTTTTGGTGATGAGGCAGTGATGCCTGAGGAAATCAAGGCTGGTTCGCGGAGGGTCCTCGTCCAAGCGCCCGACGAGGAGCGTCGCGTGTCCTTGGGTCTCCTCGATGGAGCGCGGGCGAGTGCAGCCCAACATGTCAAAAAATACGCGCGGCAGACAATGTGTACTCGAGACCGGTCACTATATCTGCGAGGGTTCAAGCCTGGCGATCTCGTCCTCAGAGTGGCGCTCCATGCGGAGACCGTTGGCAAGCTGAAGTCCAAGTGGGAAGGTCCATACATCGTGACGGAAGCATTACAGCAGGGAGCATACCGCCTCGCCACACTCGAGGGGCAAACTCTCCACCACACATGGAACGCGGATAAGTTGCGGCAATATTACACCTAGAAGCAGGACGAAAAGTATAATGGCATCAGCCCCTCCTTGTACGATGCTCGCCCGCGCAAACGGGAGTTCAATAAAACTGGCTGTTCGCAGAAAGTACCATGTTGTCTGGCCACAATGTGCAGAAGATCACCCCCGCACTCGAGGTCCGCCTCCGCACGCGCCAGTCTACGGACTCTAAATGAAGTCGTAGTCATAGCGCCGAGGTCCGCCTCCGCACGCGCTAGTCTACGGACTCTAAATGAAGTCGTAGCGTCGAGGTGCGCCTCCGCACGCGCCAGTCTACGGACTCTAAATGAAGTCGTAGCGTCGAGGTCCGCCTCTGCACGCGCCAGTCTACGGACTCTAAATGAAGTCGTAGCGTCGAGGTCCGCCTCCACATGCGCCAGTCTACGGACTCTAAATTAAGTCGTAGCGTCGAGGTCCGCCTCCGCACGCGCCAGTCTACGGACTCTAAATAAGACGCAGCAGGGGGACGCCCTTGCGCGCACTCTCCGGAATATAAACAAGACGCAAATCCCGTGCACGCACAGGCGTTGCCCCCGTGCGTACTCCTCGGAGTATAAAAGTAGCATACAACATTAAGAACGGGGGCTACTTCGGTTTACTGCAAAAAATGTCGGGGTTACATGACCACAAAAACAGGGGTGCGTATTACACCCACTCCCCTAACCAGTCGCTCATTCTTCGTACGGTGCCGAGGGGCCCGCGCCGCCATTGTGGCGCCGGGGAACTCCTTCGAGCCAGCAGAGGAGGTCCCCACCCCCATGCAGCGTTTGCTGCACTGCAACCCTGGCCGCGTCCCGCCCGACATAGCCCCGCATCCGTCGGTGAAAGTTTGGAGGCCGGGCTCGATGAAGCGGATAGCGTCCCACACGCTCCGGCGGGCAGGAGATCGGTGAGGGTTCGCCAGCTCATGGACATGTCTACACCCATGCGTGTGGAGCATGGCGAGGGCGAGGCATGCGCCGAGGAAGCCGCAATGCTCGCTGAAGGTGCTAGCGCTGCGGAGAGCAACGCCGGCCCCTTCCTCGACCAGCCCGAGCGTCTCCACCAAGTCCTCCGGCCCGTGAGTAGCGTCCGGCACGTCGACACACAGATCCCGCAGGGCCCGGTTCAGAGACTCCATTGCCCTCCACGCCGACATGGCCGCATTGTCCAAGGCGCGGTCCTTCTCCGCAAGAGACTCCACCAGCTGGGCCTTCTCCTCCTTTAGAGCGGTAATCTACTGCAAAAAGGAGGTACGTTCCTCCACCGCGGCGCACTGGACTTCCTCGGTCTTGTGTTGCGCGGCCGCCAGGGCGCCCTCCAGCGCGTGAAGCTGTTCGTCCTTCGTGGCGTGAGCGTCATCCGCAGCACGAAGACCGATCTCCAAGGCTCTCCGCTCCTGAGTATGGGCCTTATCCAGCGCTTCACTGATGACAAGCGTCTGGGAATAGCAATAAGAGTCAGCAGGTGCCCGGTAGTACTCTAGCAACCGCGAGCGCACATACTTACCCTTATCTCCGAGGCCTGCAGCGCGAGCGCCAGGAGGTCTCCCTCGCACGACAACAACATCTGTCTATCCAAGCCGCCGTGGGCGCGCTCCGCAGCTGCATTAAAAGTGCGAAGTGTCTCCAGGCGCGGGAGGAAGTCGGAGAGAACAAGCTCCGCCCCCGCCGCGTCAGGGGCAACGGAGGCTTCGGCCACTTCAACGGCGGCAGACGCCTGCAGGGCACCCTGCACAGGGTCCGGGACGTCGCGCACACCCCCGTTGCTCGATTCTTCACGTCCGGGAGACTTCGTCTCACCTGATGTCGATGGAATGAGCGAGCAAATCGGAGAGAGTTTCGCGAAGTCGTGCGAGGAAAGGGAGCTGCGCCTACCTCCTACACCCTCTACCGCGACGGAAGGGGGTGCCCGTTCAACCACCGGCAGGGGGGCAGGTGCCTCGGTGGGCGGTCGAGAAGACCCTTCAGCCGCGTTGGGCACCACAACTCCAAGCACAGGGCCGGCGACGCCGTACCGCCCCCTCGGAGGCGAGGGAGACTGGACTCGAGGACGTTGCAGGCGATTCTTCTGCGGCACTGCAGGCGATTCTTCTGCGGCGCTAGCAGTCGCAGCTCCTGTCGCGCCTTCAGTCCCTACCGCCCCGGACGCGTCCTTGGCAGCCGCCGTGGGTGGCAAAGCACCGCCGGCCGCAGCACTCTCGCCAGGAGCGACGTCCCCCCGGGTGGGCAGGTTCCGGCCCAACGAAGGTCGTGCGTATGGCCCCGACAGCGCCGGCGGATGGTGCCGCCAATGGGTTCGAGACGACGTGCCCACCCGAACTGGTCTGGCCATACTCATCGCCGGTCGCACGTCCTGTCCCAGCGGTGCCAGCCGCCGAGGTGGCTGGCGGGCTGGGTACGGCAACCTCAGAGCAGGCCCGGCGCCGCGAAGGCAATACCCCCGCTTGGCTACCACCGCCACGATGGTCTGGAATCCCTGCGGTAACCTCCACCGGCACCGCGCTCTCGGGCACAGCAATGCCCAGAATCTCGCATGTGCAATTTATCCACCTCTGCTTCGCTGTTTTGGTCGCGGCCTCACGCAGCTTGTGCCCCTTGAGCGTGTACGGACCGAGGAACGCCACAACCGCGCGCTCCGCATCTTCTAGCCGGGCCACTGCACAAAAGACAAGTCTTATCAGACGGGGACTACGCAGACACAAATGGATGCGTACCAACGCACTGCACAACTTACAAGGAATGGAGGGCGGAAGCAGGCAAGACAGTGGCGGGCGAACCCCGTCCTCTCGGTCGTCGCCCCGTCGTGCGTACTTCCACCGGGAGGAGAGGGGTGCCACCCCGTACATCGTAAACTCTTCGGCCAAGTCGCGCATACTTAGCCAGCGCGCAACGCCAGCAAGCCTCCATAGCCTCTGTGCGTCGTCAGCCTCCGGCTTCACACTTGGCGAGATATTGAACGAGATTGGCCCACCTCGGTACAGCAGGCCGCTCGCGCTGGTCACGATGTAATAAAACCACTGCCGCGTCCAGCCGGACTCCCACCTCCCCAAGGTGACCGACGCAGGGAATACCGTCATGCAGGACGCTCGCAGCACGAAGTCCACACCGCCAAAGTTGGATACAACCCGCTCCCCGACTTTCTTGGGTTGGCAACATGCGTCGTGCAGGGTGACGAACAGGCTCGCGCTGGGACGCCGGCCTTCTGTCCGTGCCGCCCATGAAAAGACAGCTAGGCGGACTATGGCGTTTGGTGTCAGCTGTGCTAATTCCAACTCGTAGGCCCGCAGGACTTCGCCCACAAACATTGTTGAGGGCATTCGAAGGCCGGCGTTGAAAAACGCGATGAAAACGATCGCCTCCATCTCCCGGGGCCTCGGCTCTGTCTCATCGCGACGGGGTAGGCGAGCCCCATCACGCTCCTCGATCTTCCCTTCCCGTACAAGCCGCTGCAGTGTCTCTTCGGTTACGCGACTCCTCCCCAGCACACGGAGCAGCGACCCCCCGAGTATTCCATGGTGTCCCACCGCCTGTCGGCACGTGAACGCCCCCGCAGCACCCGCTCGTACTCCTCAGAAGGGACAGACAACTCGTCCCGGCTAGGTAACGAGCCGCCGCGATGGTGGGAGATATCGTCCTGGCCGGCCATTGTCCTCTGCGATTAGGGCAAAAGGAACAAGGTGGGAGCAAGTTGCGCTATTGTCGTAACAAGCGAGCTGTGGAGCAAAGCAGACGAACGTCCCCACTACAACGGTGGCACCTTATAAGGCCCGCTCGCCTTCCCCACGGCTACAAGCGCAGCCAGAATAACCCCCAGCGGTTCGACTACCCAAGGCTTGGAAAAAAGAACCGCCAAGATTTCGCCGGCGTGCTCGGCGGTGGCCGACAAAGGCGCAATGCCAACGGGCGCCCGCCACGGGTCCCGCTTTCCTGGGGAAGAGGCGAACTGCCGCGGTCACGCAACCGCTCACATCCCACGACGCACCAATCACAAGCCACCGCATGCCCCACCCACGGGAAGGCAGACGGCACAGCAGGACAGCCTGCGCCCAGACAGGCCAGGCGTCGGCACGATTCCATGCACCATTAAAAGTGCACTACCAGACCGCGGGGTCATAACAGCTTCGAAGCACACCGACGCTGGCGGCGCGAGGCCCGCCTCCACCACCGCCTACTCCGACTAGCGCCAGCTCCGCTGCCACCCGTTCGAACGGTAGGGGACGGAGCGCGCGCGCGGCTACTCCGACCAGGCGTCACCTCCGCTGCCACCCGTTCGAAGGGTAGGGGACGGAGCGCTCGCGCGTTTACTTCGGCTAGGCGCCAGCTCCGCTGCCACCCGTTCGAAGGGTAGGGGACGGAGCACGCGCGCGTTTGCTTCGGCTACGCGCCAGCTCCGCTGCCACCCGCTCGAAGGTAGGGGACGGAGCGCGCGCGTTACTCCGGCCGGGCGCCAGCTCGCGCCACCCGCTCGAAGGGTACGGAGGAGCGCGCGCGTCTACTTTTGCTACGCGCCAGCTCGCGCCACCCGCTCAAGGGTAGGGGACGAGCGCGCGCGCGTCTCGCCGACTACGCGCCACCTCGCCGCCACCCGTTGAAGGGTAGGGCACGGCGCGCGCGGTCTTCTCCGACCAGCGCCCGGCTCGCCGCCACCCATTCGAAGGGTAGGGGACGCGCGCGCGCGTCTACCGGCTACGTGCAGCCCGCGGCCACCCATTCGGCGGGTAGGGGACGGAGCGCACGCCACGTCTACCGGCACGCGCTAGCTCCACCGCCACACGCTGAAGGGTAGGGGACGGAGCGCGCGCGCTTACTCCGACCAGCGCCGGCCCGCGCCACCCATTGAAGGTAGGGGACGGAGCGCGCGCGCGCGCTACTCCGTCAGCGCCGGCCACGCCGCCACCCGCTCAAGGGTACGGGAGGAGCGCGCGCGCGTCTCGCCTGCCACGCGCCAGCTCTGCTGCCACCCGTTCGAAGGGTAGGGGACAGAGCGCGCGCGCGTCTACTTCGGCTACGCGCCACCTCCGCTGCCACCCATTCGAAGGGTAGGGGACGGAGCGCTCGCGTGGCTACTCTGACCAGGCGCCAGCTCCGCTACCACCCATTCAAAGGGTAGGGGACGGAGCGCGCGCGCGTCTACTTCAGCTACGTGCCAGCTCCGCGGCCACCCGTTCGAAGGGTAGGGGACGGAGCGCGCGCGTGTCTACTGCGCTACGCGCGCGGCGCGCGCCACCCGCTCAAGGGTAGGGGGAGAGCGCGCGGCGGCTACTCCGACCAGCGCCAGCTCGCGCCACCCGCTCAAGGGTAGGGACGGAGCGCCGCCGCTCGCCGGCTGGCGCCAGCTCGCCGCCACCCGCTCGAAGGGTAGGGAGGAGCGCGCGCGTCTACTTCGGCTACGGGCCAGCTCCACTGCCACCAGTTCGAAGGGTAGGGGACGGAGCGCGCGCGCGTCTACTTCGGCTACGCGCCACCTCTGCTGCTACCCGTTCGAAGGGTAGAGGACGGAGCGCTCGCGCGGCTACTCCGACCAGGCGCCAGCTCCGCTGCCACCCATTCGAAGGGTAGGGGAGAGAGCGCGCGCGCGTGTCTACTTCGGCTATGCACCAGCTCCGCGGCCACCCGTTCGAGGGTAGGGACGGAGCGCGCGCGCGTCTACTTTGGCTACGCGCCAGCTCCGCTGCCACCCGTTCGAAGGGTAGGGAACGGAGCGCTTGCGCGGCTACTCCGACCAGGCGCCAGCTCCGCTGCCACCCGTTCGAAGGGTAGGGGACGGAGCGCGCGCGACGTCTACCGGCCACGCGCCGGCCGTGGCCACCGCTCAAGGGTAGGGGCGAGCGCGCGCTACTTCCAACCAGCGCCGGCTCGCGCCACCCGTTCGAAGGGTAGGGGACGGAGCGCGCGCGCGTCTACTTCGACTAGGCGCCAGCTCGGGACGGTGCTCTCGCGCGTCTACCTCAGCTGCCAATCCGGGCATCGGCCTCGGCTACGGCCTCAGACCCCGGGACCCGCTGCACACCAAGGCTCCGCAAATTCGGAGAAGTTCACAGGCCGCAGGGACGGAGGGGGCCAAAGATCTCGGCAACATGGCTTCGGCCCTGTGAAGCCCTTCACCATGAGAGGCTCCTGTTGTAGGGGTGGCCCCCACCTAAACCCAGCAGGCTTGTTAGAAGATTATAGGGCCCAAAATGGGACATGTGTAATGGCTTAAATACCCCTGACAGGGAGGTATCGATGTAAGGGCACAATTGTAAAAGGACAGCCCATATGAATATATATACAAGGGAAGGCTAGGAGAGAGGGGATCACTCTCTCCCAACTCTCCACTACCACATCTCTCTCTATTTGGTCTGTAACCACAACAGTCCCCAAACCAAGTACAGCTTAACCCTATATGGTTTTAGATACGAACTCTCACAAAAAGGAAACTATATTTTCACCAGTCATATTGTTTTGGTTGTAACTTTTTATCCATGATGCATTTGAAGATGAGACTAGATCCATTGCGTAGCCCTTGAAATTATCTTTCCAACGAGTACAAGAACACCTAAATCAGACTCCGTTTGTGAAAGTTATGATATTTTTAGTAACTGCTTGTTAGGCTGTCTCGAACCGAATCTGAATTGAATTCTGAGTTGAATCCGAGTTTGAATTGGGTTGAGCACGTGGGAAGTCCGAATTTGGCTTGAAAATCTTATCTAAAACTTGTAGTTTAAGTCCTTGGGCTCCTCTCTTTTTGCTCTCCCACTGCATGGGCTTCTTTCCTCCTTGATCAGCTGCATAGGCTGCTTGGATTTCTCCTTTCCATTCCCATGGGCTTTGAGCTTTTTGTTCTTGGTAGCAAATATGATTACCCTCCTTGTGCTTCTCCATTGCTTTGGCCCCAGAATCATCACATTTTTCAAACCTAATAATAAACAAGAATTTGGCGTAAGGTAGTATATCGTTCCCACGAATAGAAGGAAATTCATTAAGAAACAAATTCACCTGACAATATTTAATGCGGCTCAATACTTCTTTCCAGTGAAGTAATGTATTTGTCTTAAAAGTGCTAAGCATGTGCATATCCGCATTATCCTCCCCTTCTTCAAGAAAAGCCATCCTCGGCTTTTGATAGCCTGAAATTGTACTAAACAAAGAATACAATGTGTATGCATGGTATATGTATTGGTCAGTTACACCCGTTCTGTCTTTCACATTATTATTACCTGGAGGTGTAGTAAGCAAAAAGAACAACACATATGTGTGGTATATGTATGGATAAATTATTGTGTCATTCTCATTCTCACTGTTTTGCACAAATCAATTAATACTACAACAGCTATCAAATGCATACATTGTAATATTTTCATTCACACCATTCTCCCTCCCATAAGAAAAAGTCGTTGTCGACTTTGTGAAGTACGTGAACAAGTCATTAATGGGCAAAACCAGATCAAACGGTACAAATATGGAAGAGAAAATTTTAAGGGCCTTCTTTGCTTCAACTGCGCTACTCTGATTATTTCTATATGATTGTTCATCGAAAGAGGAACAGGTAGGCACAAGAAATCTTTGTAAATAGCAAGCACTATTGTTAAACCTCATCTCATTGTGATCATGACGTGGTATAAAAGATTGTTTGTCCAAAATATGCAATTTCAACTCAGCAAGCTTATTACATGTAATGCATATTCGATAAACATAAAAGTTGTCATCTCCACCATAATCTCCGATCAAATTAAAATTATATGTGTAGGCATAGGAACTAACTAGTGATTTTAAATATGAAATTTCAGCAACATTCTGAATGACACTAGATAGCTCTTTAGGATCATCAAACATGATATAATATAAAGAATTATCAGGAGATATCCTAGCAAAAACTTCCTTATGAGTAATTAATTCCACATTATGAAAATTGACCAAAGATATCTTAGGCGTATTCAGGGTCAGCCCCAAACCTTGAGTGCACCTAAGACCAACACGAGGTCGAGAGTTGCTTCTGTTGATGGGTTTAGGCAGCATCGAGGACTTGGCTTTTCTGGTTTTTCTGATTTTCATCCTCGATATGCCTCTGGTCGTGACATCCGCCGTCCTGAGGGTAGATCTCGTTTCCCCCGTCGAGATAGCTACCCGCGGTGAGATCAGCACATTGCCGGTGCTCCGACTCGCTCTCCCATAGCAGTCGGACCCAGCAACAGCTTTAGGTCTGCTCCTGAACCTTCTGGCTATTTGAGCGACAGAGAGCGTAGGGTAGTTAGAGGTCAATCGTGTGTGACTACTTCTGCTCGACGTGTGACTCAGTATTGGGTTCCAAAATCTCTTTTGATTTATCCCAGTACTGAGCCTTTACTCTCTTGTTGACTCAGGTTCGCCGGGCAGGGAAGGGAGAGGTTTGGCTTGTTGACTCCGGTTGTTATCGACACGTGACCGGAGACTCCCATTGGTTCTTTTCCCTAGCTTGTGCTCCAGGTGATGAGACTATCACCTTTGAAGACGCTTCGTCTGGGCGCGCCATTGTGAAAGGTACTGTGCGCGTTAATGATTCATTCATTCTAAAAGATGTTGCCTTAGTGAGTAAGCTGCAGTACAATTCGCTTTCTGTTTCTCAGCTTAACGATGACAGTTTCGAGGTGAGCTTTAAGAAAAATGCTTGTAAAATTCTTGATTCTTTGGAGAGTCTAGTTTGCGGGATTTCTAGATATGGGAGGACCTTTCATGCTGATTTTGTTGAGTCTTCTGGTGATCCTCTCAGGTGTTTAGTTGCTTCTGAGTCCCGTGAGCTTACTTTCTGGCACAGGAGACTTGGTCATATTTGACATGAGCATTTGACCCGAGTTAGCGGCCACGATCTCATTCGTGGTCTGTCTTAACTCAAGATGGTCAAAGATCATGTTTACGCTCCATGCCGACACGACAAGATGGTTGCCGCCTCTCACCCTCCGGTCACAGTGACTATGACTGATGCACCAGGATAGCTGCTCCATATGGACATAGTTAGACCAGCTCGAGTGCAGTCAGCAGGAGCGAAGTGGTATGTTCTTGTCGTGGTCGATGACTTCTCGGGGTACTCTTGGGTGTTTTTCTTAGCCTCGAAGGATGAGACTTTTACCCATTTTTGGGGTTTGTTTAGTAGGCTTTCTGTTGAGCTCCTGGGTGCCTTACAAGCGATCCGCAGTGACAATGGCACGGAGTTCAAGAATTCCTACTTTGAAAGGTTTTGTGATAAGACAGGTGTAGAGCACCAGTTCTCTTCTCCATACGTCCCTCAGCAAAATGGCGTTGTGGAGAGGAAGAACCATACCTTGGTCGAGATGGCCAGGACGATGCTTAATGAGTACTTTACACCTAGGAAGTTTTGGGCTGAGGCTATCTATAGCCAACACGTGCCATATTTCAAACAGAGTTTTTCTCAAGGCACACTTGCATCGCACCTCTTATGAGTTGAGATATGGGTGAAAGCCCAGTGTATCTCATTTTTGTGTGTTTGGTTGCAAGTGTTTTATTCTAAAGTCTAGGAACCTAGATAAGTTCGAGTCACGTTCTTGTGATGGGATCTTTCTAGGCTACTCAACTTCTTCGCGGGCTTATAAGGTCTGGAATTGCAAGTCTAGTAAGATGGTAGAGACCTGTGAGGTGACCTTCGACGAGGCCAGTCCAGAGACTAGGCCCGATATCTCAGGCTCTTTGGAGCAGTCCGAGACCATCTTTGTGGATGCTGAAGAGGATGGAGATGAGGGTTGTCTACCCGATCCAGTTCCTCCTCCCCTTGAGGTGCCTGCTTCTTCCACTGCACCTCGAGGAGATCAGCCCATGCTTTTTTGCTTCATCTGGAGTTAGCGGCTCTGTTCCTACCTCATCAGCTCATGAGGTAGAGGCCACTTCTTCATCTCATCCTGGACCTCCCCAAAACATCCAAATAACTATCCTTCCGAGCAGATAATTGGAGACCTCTTTGAGCGTGGCACTCGCTCAAAGTCTGGCATGTCTCATTGATGGACCATGTGGAGGTGACCCCAAGTGTGTGATGAGTAATTGACATCGGTTTAGGAAAGTCGAGTTTGGATTATGTGGTTTGGGCCATGTCGTTGCGTGGTGCAATCCGCTTCGGTAGGATTTGGTCAAACCTGGTCAAGGTGATTAGGATACATATTCTATTGATTCGATAGGTTAGGCTTTTTCATGCGTAAGTATGACTCTTTGATGCTATTATGCTTACATGTGTCGAGCGGTGCTATTTGATGTGTTCCTTGTCTGTGATGGTTGCAGAACGTCGAGGTGGAGTCGTGGCGAGGCACGGAGGACCGGATTAGGCGCAGGTGGTGCCGAGGTCAGAACGGTCGAGGTGTGCCGAAGACGGCGAGGACTCAAGGTGTTTGCGAGGCGTGGACGACAAGGAACGCGGAAGCTTCCCAGAAGGTGCAGGAGGGGCGTTTCGGTAAAAACGCAAAGCTGCACAGGTGGAAGCAGTTCCATTTGGAGTTAGCGGGCAAAACGGGTTGGGAACCCGTTATGCAAAGGCTATAAATAGGAGATGATCTCCGCTTGTGGCTGCATGCATTCCAAGGGAGTGAATGGGTTGTTAGGGTTTGCTTTAGTCAAAAGAGCCTTTGAGAGGTGGTTTTGGCTTTAGACTTTAGTTGGTAGATGAGGGCAGAAGGTTGTCTCCCTGTGTGTGTTCGTGAGTTCTCCTCTCCAAGAAGCATGTAGTGTTATTGTGTTCTTGAGTCTTGGGAGAGGGAGAGGATTGAGTAGAGACTTTATGTAATCATTCCTCTGTTTGTAATCGCGTATGGGGACTCCTCTGTGATCCTCTTGTTACCCGGAATGAAATCCCAGAAGTTTATTTCCCGTGCTCCAGTCTGTTCTTCGTTCTTCTCTTTTGGTGATTTTTGAGCTTTCTTGTTTTTGTTTTGGTTCTTGCTGAGGAGGAGCAAAATGGGTTGCTGTGATTTGGGAGATGCTTCAAAGCCATTTGGCTAGTCCATCCTAAGAGCAAACCTTGTTTAATCTCAGTTTTTGCAGTTTGAGCTCCTCTGTTCTTATTTCCTTTTCTAGGGTTTTTGTGTAAATCTTGTTCCCCTTCATGAGATGGCATGGAACTTGGCATACTAAGTCCTCAGGCTATTAAGTAGCTATCCTCAAAGTTTCATGACCAAAGGATCAAAGGTTAGATGTGAATTTGAGTTTTTGGGGCTGCTCTCTGTATTTTTCAGTTCTTGGGTAGAATCTGAAATTCTTGCTTTTGAGTTGGATTTTCTTGTTTCCCTAGACTCCTCTGGTTAATTAGAATGTTATTTCTCTGTTCTACGCTGAGAAATCCAGAGAGAAACCTCTAATTTCCTTGTTGTGAGGAGAGTTGAGTTTTGCCCTGAAAATTGCAATCTACTGTTTGTTTGAATTTTCGAGGAGCAGTCAGACTGGGGTTGGAATGGCGGTCAGACCAGCTCACCATGGGCGGTCAGACTGGCGGCCAGGGAGCGGTCTGACCGGCCCATATAAGGCGGTCTGACCGGCCCTGGTTGTCTTGGCAGTTGTTTCCCTTGGCTTTTGTGTTTGCAGCTTTATTTTTTGCTAGTTGGTTCCCTCTGTGTTAGCTCAAGGTTCAGTGTGCTCTTGAATCCTCTTTATAGCTCCCATAGCTATTAGAGAGGAGATTTTTAGTGGATCCTTTTTGGGGGCAAGTTTGGTTATAAGTCGACATTCACCCCCCTCTGTCGCCATTTCGGTCCAACAATTGGTATCAGAGCCGGTTAGCTCTTCCTCATAGATCTTAACCGGTCTCTAGAGCCATGACGACAGACAAGTACTCGACCAAGCCCTCAATCTTTGATGGGATCGACTATCCCTTCTAGAAGAGTCGAATGGAGACCTACATCCAGGCTCAGGGCTACGCCATCTGGCGTAAGGTCAAGGTACTTTTTGTTGTTCCTGCCAATGAGAACATCAATGCCGGAACCATGGCTGATGTTGAGGCGAATGCGAAGGCAAGGAACATCATAAGCCAGGGGTTGAGCAGAAGCGAGTTCGATCGCATCTCTCATCTATCGTTGGCCTTCGACATCTGGGAGACCCTCGATGCATACCATGAGGGCACCACCCAGATTAAGACGGTTCGACAGGACCAGTTCAAGCGAGATTACAACAAGTTTGAAATGCTCGCTGGCGAGTCCTTGGATGAGTGCTTTTCGTGTTTTCACAAGATTCTGAGCAATCTCCGAGCAGTTGGTCTCACATACCCCGACTCGGATAATACTCGACAGATGCTGTCTGCTCTCGATTTGCACGTTTGGGAGATGAAGGTAACCACAATTAAAGACACGACCGACCTCTCGACCCTGACTCTTGATGCGTTGTACTCACACCTCAAGACTCACGAGATTGACATAGTCTCTCGTAGGTCGAAGTCGCAGTCGATGGCCTTAGTCACCGATCCCAGCTCTGCTTCTGGTTCTTCCGACTTTTCTTCTGGTTTCTCTCTTGCTGCTCTCTGTGAGATAGCGATGATCGATTAGAGCAGCTTTTGAGATGAGCGATTAGCCCTCTTAGCTAGAAAGTTTTCTCATGCTTACAAGAGAAGCAGGGACAGAAAGAGAGGAGGACCCGTGATCTGCTTCGAGTGTGGTGGCCCCAACCACATTTAGGCAAACTGTCCTAAACTGGAAAAGGGCAAGGGCGACTACAGCGGTGTGAACAAGAACGACTACATCGACAAGAACCGCAACAAGAAGCCTCTTGCTCACGCTCAAGGCAAGTTCCGCGACCTTGGCAAAGCCAAGAGGCTCTTCCACCGCGTCCTCACCGCCTTCGACGACCTCGATCTCAGCGAGGTGGAGGGGTGGAGCGACGACGATGGGACAGATGAGCAAGACCCCAAAGCGGCGATGACTTCTCCGGCATGTGCTTCATGGCCCTTGAGGGCAAAGTGAGCGACAGTGAGCTGTACTCCGACTCTGACGAGGTTCGTCGGGCAGGGAAGAGAGAGGTTTGGCTCGTTGACTCCGGTAGTTCTCGATAAATGACCCGAGACTCTCGTTGGTTCTCTTCCCTAGCTCATGCTCCAGGTGATGAGACGATCACCTTCGAGGCGCAAATGCAGGCGCGTCATCGCCAAAGGTACAGTGCGCGTTAATGAGTCGTTTATTTTGAAAGATGTTGCCTTGGTTAGTAAGCTACAGTATAATTTGCTTTCTGTTTCTCAGCTTGCCGATAATGGTTTCGAGGTGAGCTTTAAGAAAAATGCTTGCAAAATTCTTGATTCTTCAGGTAGTCTGGTTTGCGGGATTTCTCGATATGGGAGGATCTTTCGTGCTAATTTTTCTGAGTCTTCTGGTGATCCTCTCCGTTGTTTGGTTGCTTCTGAGTCCCGTGACCTTACTTTCTGGCATAGGAGACTTGGTCATATTGGATTTGACCATTTGACCCGAGTTAGCGGCCACGATCTCATTCGTGGTCTGCTGAAACTCAAGATGGTCAAAGATATTGTTTGTGCTCCTTGTTGACACGGCAAGATGGTTGCCGCTTCTCACCCTCCGGTCACAGTGACTATGACCGATGCACCAGGACAGCTGCTCCACATGGACACAGTTGGACCAGCCCGAGTGCAGTCAGCAGGAGGGAAGTGGTATGTTCTTGTCGTGGTCGATGACTTCTCGAGGTTCTCTTGGGTGTTTTTCTTAGCCTCGAAGGATGAGACGTTTACACATTTTCGAGGTCTTTTTAGTAGGCTTTCTGTTGAGCTCCCGGGTGCCTTACGAGCGATCCGCAGTGACAATGGCACGTAGTTCAAGAATTCCTACTTTGAGAGGTTTTGTGATGAGACAAGTGTAGAGCACCAGTTCTCTTCTCCGCACGTCCCTCAGCAGAATGGCGTCGTGGAGAGGAAGAACCGTACCTTGGTCGAGATGGCCAGGACGATGCTCAATGAGTACTCTACACCGAGGAAGTTTTGGGCTGAGGCTATTGCGACCGCGTGCCATGTTTCGAACAGAGTTTTTCTTCGGGCACACTTGCATTGCACTTCTTATGAGCTGAGATATGGGCGAAAGCCCGGTGTCTCTCATTTTTGTGTGTTTGGTTGCAAGGGTTTCATTTTGAAGTCCGGGAACCTAGATAAGTTCGAGTCACGCTCTTGTGATGGTATCTTTCTAGGCTACTCGACTTCTTCGCGGGCTTATAGGGTTTTGAATTGCGAGTCTAGTAAATTAGTAGAGACCTGTGAGGTGACCTTCGACGAGGCCAGTTTGGGGACTAGGCCCGATATCTCAGGTTCTTTAGAGCAGTCCGAGCCTATCTTTGTGGATGATGAGGGCGATGGAGATGAGGGTTGTTTACCCGATCCATTTCCTCATCCTCCACTTGAGGTGCCGTCTTTCACCGCACCTCCAGGTGATCAGCCCATGCCTTCTGCTTCCTCTGGAGCTAGTGGCTCTGTTCCTACCTCATCAGTTCATGAGGTAGAGGCCACTTCTTCATCTCATCCTGGACCTCCCAGACATATCCAGAAAGACCATCCTTCATAGAAGATTATTGGAGACCTCTTTGAGCGTGTCACACGTTCAAAATCTGGCATGTCATATTTCTATCTCCATTCTGCCTTTGTTGCCACTTTTGAGCCCAAGGATGTTAGTCATGCTCTTTTAGATGAGTCTTGGGTCAATGCCATGCATGAGGAATTAGAGAATTTCGAGAGAAACAAGGTCTGGTCGCTTGTGGAGCCCCCTCGAGGTCACAATGTCATTAGGACTAAGTGGGTGTTCAAGAACAAGCAGAGTGAGGATGGGGTGGTTATTCGAAACAAGGCTAGATTGGTAGCTCAGGGCTTCTCCCAAGTTGAGAGTCTAGATTTTGAGGAGACCTTTGCCCTTGTAGCTAGACTTGAGGCCATTAGAATCATGCTTGCTTTCGCGGCTTCTAAGGGTTTCAAGCTTTACCAGATGGATGTCAAGAGTGCCTTCCTCAATGGGTTTATTGAGGAAGAAGTCTATGTGAGATAGCCTCCAGGTTTCGAGAACCCCAAATGCCCAAACCATGTCTTCAAGCTTTCCCAAGCCTTGTATGGACTTAAGCAGGCCCCTAGACCTTGGTATGAGAGGCTTAAGTCCTATTTGTTGAGTCATGGTTTTGGGATGGGTAAGGTGGCTAAGACCTTGTTCATTCGTAGGCATGACTCTGACCTACTGCTCGTCCAGATTTATGTGGATGACATAATCTTTGGCGGCTCTTCTCATACTCTTGTTTCATAGTTCTCGGATGTCATAAGCACCGAGTTTGAGATTAGTATGATGGGCGAGTTGACCTTCTTCCTTGGCTTCCAGATCAAGCAGACTCGGGAGGGTACTTTCTAGCATCAGGGCAAGTACACTCGTGACCTCCTAAGACGCTTCGACATGAGTGATGGTAAGCCCGTGTCAACTCCCATGGCGTCCATAGCTTCTCTTGACCCAGATGAGGATGGCGAGCCAGTTAATCAGAAGGAGTATCGCAGCATGATTGGCTCCCTCTTGTACCTCACTGCCACAGACCAGACATACACTTTGTTGTGTGTCTTTGTGCTCGGTTTCAGGCTTCCCCTCGCGTATCTCACCGCCAAGCGGTGAAGCGCATCCATCGATACCCTCGAGCTACTATTGACTATGGTATCTGGTACTCTTCCTCATCTTGTCTTTCCCTTAGAGCCTACTCGGATGCAGACTTTGCTGGCTGTAGGATAGATAGGAAGAGCACTTCTGGCACCTGCCAATTCGTTGGCACTTCTCTCATTTCCTGGTCTTCGAGGAAGCAATCCGGAGTTGCACAGTCCACCGCAGAGGCCGAGTACGTTGCCGCTGCCAGTTGCTGCAGCCAGGTATTTGGATGGTCTCGACCCTGCGGGATTTTGGGTTAGTTATCGATAGTGTTTCACTCTTTTGTGATAACACTTCTGCGATTAACATTGCTAATAACCCAGTGCAGCATTCTCGGACCAAGCATATTGATATTCGATATCACTTCCTTCGAGACCATGTGGAGAAGGGTGACATTGTGCTCCAGTTTGTGTAGAGTGACCACCAGTTGGCTGATATCTTTACCAAGCCTTGGATAGCTCTAGGTTTTCAGCCCTGCGGCGAGAGCTTGGGGTGGTTTGTCCTTATGGACTGTTGTGAGGGGGAGCTTTGTGACAATGGCACGGAGTTCAAGAATTCCTACTTTAAGAGTTTTTGCGATGAGACAGGTGTAGAGCACCAGTTCTCTTCTCCATACGTCCTTCAGCAAAATGGCGTTGTAGAGAGGAAGAACTATACCTTGGTCGAGATGGCCAGGACGATGCTTAATGAGTACTTACACCTAGGAAGTTTTGGACTGAGGCTATAGCCACCGCATGCCATGTTTCAAACAGAGTTTTTCTCATGGCACACTTGCATCGCACCTCTTATGAGTTGAGATATGGGCGAAAGCCTAGTGTATCTCATTTTCATGTGTTTGGTTGCAAGTGTTTTATTCTGAAGTCTGGGAACCTAGATAAGTTCGAGTCATGTTCTTATGATGGGATCTTTCTAGGCTACTCGACTTCTTCGCGGGCTTATAGGGTCTGGAATTGCGAGTCTAGTAAGATGGTAGAGACCTGTGAGGTGACCTTCGATGAGGCCAGTCCAGAGACTAGGCCTGATATCTCAGGCTCTTTGGAGCAGTCCGAGACCATCTTTGTGGATGCTGAGGAGGATGGAGATGAGGGTTGTCTACCCGATCCAGTTCCTCCTCCCCTTGAGGTGCCTGCTTCTTCCACTGCACCTCGAGGAGATCAGCCCATGCTTTTTGCTTCATCTGGAGTTAGTGGCTCTGTTCCTACCTCATCAGCTCATGAGGTAGAGGCCACTTCTTCATCTCATCCTAGACCTCCCTGAAACATCCAAAAAGACCATCCTTCCGAGCAGATAATTGGAGACCTCTTTGAGCGTGTCACTCACTCAAAGTCTGGCATGTCTCATTGATGGACCATGTGGAGGTGACCCCGAGTGTGTGATGAGTAATTGACATCGGTTTAGGAAAGTAGAGTTTGGATTATGTGGTTTGGGCCATGTCGTTGCGTGGTGCAATCCGCTTCGGTAGGATTTGGTCAAACCTGGTCAAGGTGATTAGGATGCATATTCTATTGATTCGACAGGTTGGGATTTTTCATGCGTAAGTATGACTCTTTGATGCTATTATGCTTACATGTGTCGAGCGGTGCTATTTGATGTGTTTCTTGTCTGTGATGGCCGCAGGACGTCGAGGTGGAGTCGTGGCGAGGCACGGAGGACCGGATTAGGCGCAGGTGGTGCCGAGGTCGGAATGGTCGAGGTGTGCCGAAGACGACGAGGACTCGAGGTGTTTGCGAGGCGTGGACGACAAGGAACGCGGAAGCTTCCCGGAAGGTGTAGGAGGGGCGTTTCAGTAAAATCGCAAAGCTGCACAGGTGGATGCAGCTCCGTTCGGAGTTAGCGAGCAAAACGGGTTGGGAATTCGTTATGCAAAGGCTATAAATAGGAGATGATCTCCTCTTGTGGCTGCATGCATTCCAAGAGAGTGAATGGGTTGTTAGGGTTTGCTTTAGTCAAAAGAGCCTTTGAGAGGTGGTTTTGGCTTTAGGCTTTAGTTGGTAGAAGAGGGCGGAAGGTTGTCTCCCTGTGTGTGTTCGTGAGTTCTCCTCCCCAAGAAGCATGTAGTGTTCTTGTGTTCTTGAGCCTTGGGAGAGGGAGAGGATTGAGTAGAGACTTTTTGTAATCATTCCTCTGTTTGTAATCGCGTATGGGGACTCCTCTGTGATCCTCTTGTTACCAGGAATGAAATCCCAGAAGTTTATTTCCCATGCTCCTGTCTGTTCTTCGTTCTTCTCTTTTGGTGATTTTTGAGCTTTCTTGTTTTTGTTTTGGTTCTTGCTGAGGAGGAGCAAAATGGGTTGCTGTGATCTAGGTGATGCTTCAAAGCCATTTGGCTTGTCCATCCTAAGAGCAAACCTTGTTTAATCTCAGTTTTTGCAGTTTGAGCTCCTCTGTTCTTTTTTCCTTTTCTAGGGTTTTGGTGTAAATCTTGTTCCCCTTCATGAGATGGCATTGAACTTGGCATACTAAGTCTTCTAGCTATTAAGTAGCTATCCTCAAAGTTTCATGACCAAAGGATCAATGGTTAGATGTGAATTTGAGTTTTTGGGGCTGCTCTCTGTATTTTTCAATTCTTGGGTAGAATCTGAAATTCTTGCTTTTGAGTTGGATTTTCTTATTTCCCTAGACTCCTCTGGTTAATTAGAATGTTATTTCTCTATTCTAGGCTGGGAAATTCAGAGAGAAACCTCTAATTTCCTTGCTGTGAGGAGAGTTGAGTTTTGCCCTGAAAATTGCAATCTGCTGTTTGTCTGAATTTTCAAGGAGCGGTCAGACCGGGGTTGGAATGGCGGTCAGACCGGCTCACCATGGGCGGTCTGACCGTCCCATATAAGGCGGTCTGACCGGCCCTGGTTGTCTTGGCATTTGTTTCCCTTGGCTTTTGTGTTTGCGGCTTTATCTTTTGCTAATTGGTTCCCTCTGTGTTAGCTCAAGGTTCAGTGTGCTCTTGAATCCTCTTTATGGCTCCCATAGCTATTAGAGAGGAGATTTTTAGTGGATCCTTTTTGGGGGCAAGTTTGGTTAAAAGTCGACATTCACCCTCCTGTCGCCATTTCGGTCCAACACTCATTTCTTTCTCCATTCTACCTTCGTTGCCACTTTTGAGCCCAAAGATGTTAGTCATGCTCTTTCTGATGAGTCTTGAGTCAATGCCATGCATGAGGAGTTGGAAAACTTTGAGAGAAACATAGTCTGGTCGCTTGTTGAGCCCCCTAGAGGTCACAATGTCATTGGTCCAAGTGGGTGTTCAAAAACAAGCAGAGTGAGGATGGGGTAGTCTTTCGAAACAAGGCTAGACTGGTAGCTCAGGGTTTCTCCCAGGTTGAGGGTCTAGATTTTGAGGAGACCTTTGCCCCTGTAGCTAGGCTAGAAGCCATTAGAATCTTGCTTGCTTTTGAAGCTTCTAAGGGCTTCAAGCTTTACCAGATGGATGTCAAAGTGCCTTCCTCAATGGGTTTATTGAGAAAGAGGTCTATGTGAGACAGCCTCCAGGTTTCGGTAAGAACCTCAAATACCGAAACCATGTCTACAAACTTTTCAAAGCCTTGTATGGACTTAAGCAGGCTCCTAGAGGTTGGTATGAGAGGCTTAAGTCCTATTTGTTGAGTCATGGGTTTGAGATGGGTAAGGTAGACAAGACCTTATTCATTCGCAGGCATGGTAATGACCTTCTACTCATCCAGATTTATGTGGATAATATCATCTTTGGCGGCTCTTCTCATGCTCTTGTTTCACAGTTCTCGGATGTCATGAGCACCGAGTTTGAGATGAGCACGATGGGTGAGTTGACTTTCTTCCTTGGCTTCAAGATCAAGCAAACTCGGGAGGGTACTTTCTTGCATCAGGGGAAGTACACTCGTGACCTCCTGAGACGCTTTGACATGAGTGATGGTAAGCCGGTGTCAACTCCAATGGCATCCACAGCTTCACTTGACCCAGATAAGTATGGCGAGCCAGTTGATCAAAAAGAGTACAGAAGCATGATCGGCTCCCTCTTGTACCTCACTGCCTCGAGACCGGACATACACTTCTCTGTGTGTCTATGTGCTTGGTTTCAGGCTTCTCCTCGTGTATCTCACCGATAGGTAGTGAATCGCATTCTTCGGTACCTTCGAGCTACCATTGGATGATATGTGGTACTCTTCCTCTTCCTATCTTTCCCTCAAAGCCTACTCAAACGCAGACTTTGCTGGCTGTAGGATAGATAGAAAGAGCACTTCTGGCACCTGCCAATTCATTGGCACTTCTCTTGTCTTTTGGTCTTCTAGGAAGCAGTCCGGTGTTGCACAGTCCACCGCAGAGGTGAGTATGTTGTTGCTTTGCCGATTCTTTGCGATCGATACTTTGGATGGCTTCGACCCTGTAGGACTTTGGGTTAGTTATAGACAGTGTTCCACTCTTTGTGATAACACTTCTGCTATTAACATTGCTAAGAACCCAGTACAGCATTCTCAGACTAAGCACATTGATATCAGATATCACTTCCTTAGAGATCATGTGGAGAAAGGTGACATAGTGCTCCAGTTTGTGGAGAGTGACCACCAGTTGGCCGATATCTTTACCAAGCCTTTGGATAGCTCTAGGTTTTCAGCCATGCGGGGAGAGCTTGGGGCGGTCTGTCCTTATGGACTGTAGTGAAGGGGAGCTTTGTGCTTTATTGTTTTACACTATATATTATGCTCTTGTTCTCATTTTGTTGCATTGCATTTGGGTGTATTGGGTTAGTCCTCCTAGCATAGATTAGAGTGATTCTCTTGTCTAGTTGCTTAGATTTCTTCCTCTCATCTTATGGTTCTAGGATACTGCTTGGGTCATATGGGGTAGATGAGAGTCAGTCTGAGCCATAGTATCCTTTATATCTTATCTATGCTTTAATGACTGCCTTTTCTGATTTTCTTCCCAGCCTCTCGTTTTTATTGCTTTGGTTCAGGGGGAGTTCATTTGGGAACTTCTGAAGCTTAATATTGACATAACTCAACTTGAACTAAAAGTGCATCACATGTTGAGGGGGAGATGGGTTTTCTTGCATTTTCAGCATTCTGCATTGTAATATAACTATATGGAGCCTTGACTATTATCCTTTTATGACGTGTTTACAATGCATTACATCTTGCCATGATCTGTGCTTAATTGCTAGATTTATCATGTCTTTATATGTGTCGTCAAGCCTTTGCCATTGATAAGTTGATTAAACATGCACAACTTGAATTAAGACATATCATGTTGGCTCTTGAGACCAGTCCGTCTTTAGTTATCCTTTTATGATTCATGCCATGTCAAATAGGCTGAGTTGAGTCTTGAAACTTTATTGAGCTTTAGATTGAGCTATGCTAGTTTCTTGATGAAGCATGAGTTAGTACAACTGTTTAAGAAAGCAAAAAGATCTCTTTTGTTTGTGAAAGAACTGATCTCACCAAATCTTTCTCATGAGACTGCTTGCCATTGCACTAGGCATGAACTCAGGGGAGTTTTGAATGACTAAGATCATCTCCTTAAGCTTCTTGCTTGGAATGGTCGCATAAGGCTTGAGATTGACTAAAATTTTGATTGGAAATGACCATGAGTTTCAAAGAAAAATATGTCCATTGTGCTAAATTTGCTTAACTACAAAAAGAACTAAGTATTTGAACAAATGATTCATTCTTGAACTTGTAGCACTCTAAATTGACTCAATACTAGCTTCTCGGTTCCACTTAGATTATTGACACGGTTTGCATCATCCTTGGATACCTTTAGCTAAACTATACTTTTGAATGGCTTGACATGCTAAGATTTCATCTAATATTCAGATTGTTACTTATGTGGCTTGGCTTGATTATACATATCTTGTCATGATTTTGATAGAATTCTTATTGTATTATGGCTTGGTGTAATACTCAAAAGTCATTTTGGATAATCTTCATGGCTCTAATTGCTTAGAATGAATAATATTCACTCATTTCACTCTCACACCATGCTATATTCTCTCTTTTGCATCTTGATTATTCTATTGCTAAAAGGGGGAGAATATTGGAGAAAAAGCCAATTTTTGGGAGCTTTTGACGAAAACTTACTCTTTCTTTTGCTCCTTTTGTCAACATGGTCATTAGCATCTTTTTCTTTCTCTTGGACCATGTATAACTTTCAAACAAACTCAACTTTATGCGCTTTTTCTGAGTTTGTCAATATACTCATCAAGGGGGAGATTGAGAGACCATGTTGAGGTATCCTCATGTTTGTGATGAGTAATTGACGGTTGTGTTAGAGAGTTTGAGTTTGTTTTGGATATTCTAGGGTTGAGTACCTTTCGTTAATGCTAATGATGATTATGTTGTTTTGTGCGATGCTATGTGACGGTTTGCTTGTCTGTGTGGCTGCAGGACTTTGGACCTAGGTCATGGTGAGGTGAGGAGGACCAGGACTAGGCACAGGAGGTGTTAAGGTTCAGACGGGCAGGGATGCCAAAGATGATTGAGGCTGCTGAGGTGGTTGCGAGTCGGGAGACGAGGAACCGAAGCTGGAGCTACTGGTGATAGACACGAGTGGACCGGGACTAGGCTCAGGGAGGAGTCAGAGGTCCAGACGGTTGGATGTCGATTGCGGTCGTGTGCAACGGAACAGACCAGGACTAGACTTAGGTGGAGTCGGAGGTCCAGTCAGTCGGAGTCGGGTGAACACGACGGGCAGCGGCGAGGTGGACCGGGACTAGGCTTAGGGAGGAACTGAGGTCTAGATGGTCAGGATGCCGGGTGCGGTCGTGTGTCGACAGGAAGCTTCCAGGAAGGTGCAGCAGGGACAAGGCTGCAAAATGGAAGCAAATTTGGTTGAGGATAACATGTTGTTGACTCGTTAGTGGATGAGAGTAGACATGTTAGGGTTTTGGAGTGAAATGGGTGTTTTTCCCTCCATCCTGGTTTCCTCTCTTTTGTGCTTTGACTTTCTTGCCTCATGTGTGTGAGAGGTGGAAAGTGAGGTATGTATGACATTTCTTGTTTTGCCACTTGTGGGTGAGGTCCCGCCTTCATATGTGGAGAGGGGAGGCAGAGCAAAGTCAAGAAATGAGTGGGTTGTGCTCTCCTGCGTGAGTGTATTCAGGAGAAGCATGTAGAGTGTGTGTTTTCCTGATTCCCAATTACGTATGGGGACGTATTGAGTGGTTGTATTCCTTGTGTAATCATTCATGTCTTTGCTTCAATCTTTGAGCTATTCTGTGATGTGATGAGTCCATTTCCTTTGCTTCTCCTGTTTGCTCAAGTGTCTACTGTTGTTTGTTTTCTGTTAAATTTGAGATGAGTTTTTGATTAATTAATTGCAAGTGGTTTGCTCTGTGATGGGAATATGCCTCAAGACCATTTGGTCAGATAGATTCCCAAGAGCCCAATGGAAGAATCAAAGAATCTCTCTTTTCACTCATACTCCTCATTTCCTCTATTTCTGAAATTCTAGAGTTTCATGTCAGAGTATGATTGATTCTTCTGATTCCCTTCAAAAGATGGCTTGAGATTTGGGTATTCAAGTCCTGAGATCATTGCTAAATTGATTGCAAAAGTTCTTGAGCATTTTTGTTGTTTCTCTTCAGTGTATTGTCTTTCTTTTCTTCTTTCTCGTGTCTGGTCAGCATGTGTTTCCAGAGAGCACGAATCATCTACTTCATAGCTATTATTGCTATCGGAGTGGAGATTTGTTCGAGTGAATACTTTGGGGGCAATTTTAAAAAGGCACCATTCACCCCCGCTCTATTGCCATTTCCGATCCTACAATAACATACTCCACATGCATTGTCATGTTCATATCATCGATGCCATGCAACCCTGCTCTACATGCACATTTGCTCATCACATTGCATATACCGGTATTGCCGAGTGAACACCCATCGATATTCACCCAAAATCTTGGGCCCGCCCATATCGGCATGGGGGTCTCTCCACTCCCATGGAGGCCTACCGAAGTAGGTCTTACTCAAGAGCGCTCCGGATTAGTCAACTAGCTTTACTCGTAGCTAGAGACTTTCTCACCGCCCTAACTCTTGAGTGCACATAATGCAAATGCGGATGCTCATTGTCATAATCATGCTCATCATTGACATCATTAGTAGGTAAGCATCATTGCCCTCACTTACCATGCAACCTCATGTCATGTAAACATCACACTTACACATAAACATCATCATATCATGTAAACAGCACATATTTTCATAAACTTTTCGGTCTACCGCACTACCATGCACTTGCCTGTTAACCAAGAGGGGCGAAGCGACGTGGCGACAACGTCGATTCAAGACCTCCACCTGAACAAGCAATAAATCTTAATATATCATAATGAAACCAGGGATTAAATGGGCGACGATGATTCTACATGCATATCCCGATTTTGGCGTAAAATGCCCGGATTTAAGGGTCCGACATGCAGGTACCTAACTCCCCCTTTTTGCTTTTTCTTCTCTTTTCTTTTCTTCTTCTTTTTTCCTTTTCTTTTCTTTTCTCCTTTTTCTTTCTCTCTCTATCTCTTTCTTTTTTTCTTTCCTTTTCTCTACCACCCGGCCGGACCCCTCTTCTCTCACCCCTTTACCTTCTTCGGCCGACCGAGCCTCATCCCCTCCCCATCTCTCATCTCCTCTCCCGTCGGCTATACCCGAGTGCTCCCCCAGGCGGCGCGGCGACGCATGGCCAAACCCGGGGCTCGCCGGCCCTGTGCTCGCCGCCGGCCACCCCTCCTCCTCCACTACACTCCCGTTCTCTCTCTTGCGCGGCTCTCCTCCAGGCGATTTGGGAGCGCGCGTGGAAGCACACGGCCAAGCTAGGGCTCACCGGCCCTGAGCTCGCCGCCGCCGACTTCTTCGCCATCCCCGCCCTCTCCTCCATTCTCACTCCCCCTCCCTCTCCCACACAGCTGCGCCCGGCCACACCGCCGGCCGAGCCCCCCTGCACACCGGCCTCTTCTCCTCGGCTCTCCCCTGCTCGTTGGTCGGGAGCGCCGCCGCGACACCTCCAGATCTGGCCGACCATGGCCAGATCCGGCCGGCCAGGGCCAGATCTCAGCGCGCCTTGCCGGCAGCCGCCCCTACACGTACACGGTGGCGAGGCACTGAGCGCCGCCGCTCGGTCGGCGTGGCCTACGGGCTGAGCTCGCCGGCCATGGCTCACAGCCGGCCGACCGCCCCCTACTGCTGCCAGGACTGTTTGCCCCCCTTTCTCTTTCTCTATGTGCCCAACTTCTACTATTATATGCTATTGTGCTCTATGGGGCTGTGGAGGGAAGGTGGACGTACTCAGTGCTTGGCTTGGCGTGGGTTCGGCGGTCGCCGATGTCCGCTATTGTCGTCGATGCCGTCCTCTCACGCTTGCCCCTTCTGGGTTCCTTCGGGTCTCCTCTCTTCTTGTCCTTCTCCTCCTAGCTCTCTATCTTTGCTTCAACTGGCGCCTTGGTGGATCCGGCTAGAATGGGGGAAAGAGCAGGTGATTGCTGGCTTTGGGCTGAGGCTTGAGCTTCTGGTTGTGCTCTCGGCTAGGGGAGTGATGGTGTTGCTCGGCTTTTGTGGCTGTGGCAGAAAAGTGGAGTAGGTGAAGTGGTTGTGTTACCTTGTCTACTTAAGAGGCATGGCTATCACTCTCATTGTGAAATGGCGATTTTGCCCTTCCCCTTTTTGCCTTGGCTGGTTATGGCACTATGAGCTTTTTGGTCCAATGGCAGCCCTATACTATTTGGTGCTCTTCTACTGCGGCAGGTAAATCGGTAACAGGTAAGAATAGAATTTCTTGCCGAATGACAAAAACCCACAACGCGAGACGGTGCCGACCGGCCTTGGACGATCTGGGAACCTCTGGGAGCGCTACTTTTTGTCACTTTCTAGACGGTGTCGACCGTCCCTAGGTGGTCTGGGAACCTCTGGGAGCGTTACTTATTTGGCATTCTAAAAGTCGATGGGTATTACATTTGACACCCCTTAACAGAATTCGACCCCAAATTCTAGCGTTCCACAATCCGCACAAAAGAACAAAATAAATCTAACTGCACATAACATAACATTAACTCATACCCGTGGAGAACAACTCGGGGTACTTCTCGCGCATGCGAGACTCCAACTCCCATGTCGCTTCTCGCTCGGACTGATTCGACCAAAGCACTTTAACATACTTTATCACTTTATTCCTCAACACCTTCTCTGATTCCTCCAGAATCTGAACTGGATGGGACTTGAAGGTGAGGTCTTGCTTTAAGGACACCGGTTCTAACACAATCTCATGCTCTGGATCTCGCAAGAACTTTCTTAACGTTAAAACATGGAACACATTATGCACTCCTCGCATGGTGTCAGGGAGATCCAATCGATATGCCAACTTCCCAACCCGTGCCAGAATTGGAAATGGCCCAATGTACCTCGGGCTAAGCTTCCCTTTGGTACCAAATCGCACTATGCCTTTAGTGGGAGATACTCTCAGGAGCACATGATCCCCCACTTCGAACTCTAGTTCTTGCGTCCTGACATCTGCGTAGCTCTTCTGCCTACTCTGGATAGCTAGCAGATTTTGTCTAATCTCCGCCACTCGCTCCACTGCTTGCTAGACCCAATCTGGACCTAGAACGGATTTCTCACCCACGGCATCCCAACAAAGTGGCGATCTACACATTCGCCCATACAGAACCTCGAATGGCGCTGCTCGAACACTGGAGTGGTAGCTGTTATTATAAGCAAACTCTACAAGTGCCAAATGATCCTCCCAGCTACCCTTCCAGGACAAAACACAGGACCTCAACATGTCCTCCAGTGTCTGAATGGTGCATTCGGACTGTCCATCCGTTTGCGGGTGAAAGGCAGTACTAAACTGGAGTTTCGTGCCCAGAGCGCCCTACAAGCTCTCCCAAAACTTGGAGACAAACTTGGCGTCTCTGTCCGAAGCTATCGACTTGAGAACACCATGCAATCTCACAATTTCTCGCACATAAATGAGCGCTAACTCACTTGCCGAGTTCGTTGTGCGAATGGGGATGAAGTGCGCAGACTGACTGAATCGGTCCACCACTACCCAAATCGCATCCTTACCTCGCTGGGTATGAGGTAAGCCAATTATGAAATCCATGGTAATATCATCCCATAGCCACTGAGGAACCTCCAAAGGTTGCAATAGCCCAGCGGAACGCCTATGCTCAGCCTTTACTTGCTGGCAGACCCCGCAAGATGCCACATACTTGGCGATATCTACTTTCATTCTCTTCCACCAGAAGCTCTTCTTGAGATCACGATACATCTTGGTCTCACCAGGATGCACCGTGTAGGGGGTACGGTGAGCTTCCCTCAAAATATCATCCTTGACTTGAGCCTTTTGCGGCACGCAAAGGCGGCCTTAAATCGCAAAGCACCTGAGTCATCAAGGCTGAAATCCCCCGTTTTCCCTTCATTAAGGCGCTTCCTCACTTGCTGAAGCAACCGATCATGCTGTTGCGCCTCCTTTACTTGCCCCAGAATCGCTGATTCCAGCAACAGTTGCATCTCAGCCTGTGCTATACCAGCGAAACAATAGGAGATGCCCATCCATTCAAGGTCAGCAATGAGACAACCTAGAGTGGGGGGTGTCATCATGCAACTAAGAGCATCAGCAACCACACTTTGCCTTGCCCGGATGGTATTGAAGAGTGAGATCATAGTCTTTGATAAGCTCCAACCACCTCCGTTGCCTCAAATTCAGCTCCTTCTGAGTGAAAATGTATTTGAGACTTTTGTGGTCGGTGAAGATGTCACAAGACTCTCCGTACAAGCAATGCCTCCAAATCTTTAGAGCAAAAACTACATTGGCAAGCTCTAAATCATGAGTTGGGTAGTTCTGCTCATGCTTCTTTAACTGTCGTGAGGCATACGCGATCACTTTGGTATCTTGCATGAGCACACAACCTAGACCCACTCGAGATGCATTCGAGTAGACCATGAAATGCTTGCCTAGCTCAAGAAGTGTGAGAACAGGAGCAGTTACTAACTTCTCTTTCAGAGTATTAAAACTGTGCTCACATTCATCAGTCCGCTGGAATTTCACATTCTTCCGTGTGAGCTGAGACATTGGCTTGGCAATAATGGAGAAGTCTTTCATGAAACGCCGGTAGTAACCAGCTAGGCCAAGAAAACTTCTCACTTCTTTAACATTAGATGGCCTCTTCCAATCCACGATGGTGGAAATCTTGTTTGGATCTACTGAAATTCCTTCCTGGTTAATTACATGATCTAGGAAGCTCACTTCAGAAATCCAGAACTCACACTTCTTCAATTTGGCAAAGAATTGATTCTTCCTTAGAGTCTCTAGCATGAGCCTCAAATGCTGATCATGCTCTTCCTCCATCTTGGAATAAATCAGGATATCACCGATGAACACCACTACAAAGTCATCCAGGTACTTTGTAGCATATTGTTCATCGTTTCCATGAAAACAGCAGGGGCATTAGTCAGTCCAAAGGACATAACTGTAAACTCATAGTGCCCATATCTTGTGGAGAAAGATGTCTTTTCAATGTCTTGCTTCCGCACTCAGATTTGATTATACCCAGATTATAGATCAATTTTTTAGAACACCTTGGCTCCTTTCAATTGATCAAACAAGTCCTCGATGCGAGGCAATGGGTATTTATTCTTGATGGTCACTTGATTGAAAGCACAGTAATCTATACACATGTGCCAACTCCCATCCTTTTTCTCAGTGAATAGGACAGGAGCTCCCTAAGATGATACACTACGCCGAATCAAGCCTTTGGACAACAACTCGTCCAATTGCTTCTTCAACTCCTCCTGCAAGGGTCGTGCCAAACAGTAGGGGACATGGATAAGGTCTTGTGCCAAGAACAAGATCAATTCTAAACTCCACATCTCACTTGGGTGGCATACCCGGAAGCTCTTCGGGAAACACATCAAGATACTCACACACCATAGGAATATCCTCAATATGCAAAAGCGCACTTGACTTCTCCGCAATTGCTAGGAGTAACCCAGACTTCATTATTCTCAGCCAGGGAACAGGCTGGCGAACGCAAAGGGGAAACACGTGGGCGCATTCCCCTGAAATATTATCTCCTTCCTCGAAGGAGCTTGCAAGGTGACTGTCCTCCAGAAGCAGGAAATCACGGCTTGGTAGCGATGCAACCAATCCATGCCAAGGATAACATCAAAAAGCTCTAAGTGAATAACCATAAAGTTGCCAACAAATTCCTCGTCATCTATTGCAACCTCACAGCCAGGGCATATTGCGGAGCTAGCAATAATACCCCTTGGGGTACTAACAACAATCGATTGGGAAATTTGTTGGACACTCAACTTGTCCTTACTAACAAACTCCCGGGACACAAAAGAATAGGTAGCACCGGGGTCAAAAAGAACAAGGGCTTTACATGAGTCTACTAACAGGGTACCTGTCACCACGTTAGGTCGACCCACGGATTCAGCAGCAGGCGGTGTGTAGACTCCGGGTGATGTCGGGGCGGTGAGAGCCGCGATGCTCTGCTGGGGTGGCAATGGGATTGGAGGCGGTGTAGCATGCTGGAATGAAGGAGTTGGTGTGGGTTGCCAGTAATACCTAGTAGGTGGAGCCCAGGAAAGTGGAGGCTGCAAAGCAAGGGTAGCCGCCATCATCTGGACTAACCCCCGAGGTGTAGCATTTGACGAGGATGAAGATACGGGTTCCCACTTGATGATGCTAGCGGGATTCCGTCGACAAACCATCATTTTGTGGCCCGCTTGGCCACAATGTCGATAGTTCCCTGTCCAGGAACACTCAGCAGCACGGTGTCCATCACTGCACTTGAAATAGATGATGCCCTGTCCTGGGACAGGACGATAAGCTGGGGTCGCCGATGACGAACAAGGCACTGAATAAAACGGCCTCGAAGTCTTGGACTTAGATGATTGTGGGGGACGCTGGCCCCACTTGAATTTCTTAGGAGCGGGTCACTGAGACGACCCACCCCTTTCAATAAAGCTCCTCTTCTGCTCTCCACCAGAAGCACTCAAACCACCAGAGGGTTGCAGCCCTTTAGTGAGCTGCATCTCCAACACCATTCCTCTGGCTTGCTCCACCACTGACCTAAAATCACACGATGGCTCCACTTGGGTATGGCCACGGCCCCGGCCGTGACCTCCATGGCCACGCCCACGCCCTGTACCTCTTGGCATCTCTGTTCAAGACAGATAACCAATCACGCAACTAGCCCACAAACATCCATTTCAATAGCACAAATCCACATCAAAGCTAACGAAAGCATAAATGCAATGTAAGACCTATTCCCCATCCTATGGTGCACCAGTGTGTCAAATTTTAATTTAATTATTAGGCCTAACTCAAATTTTAGTTGAATAATTAACCTAAGTTATCAAATTTCTCTACCACGGACCTAACGCCCACTCTGATACCAACTGTAACACCCCGCCCATCCTCTGGGCCTAGAGTGCTACCATCATTGCATTACAATACCACTTTTAAACAACTGCTAATCATTTTAAGCAAACTCTACTTTATTCAAGAAGCAGCGACCACTTTTACCATACTATTTTTAAGCAACTATCCTAACTTACTAGTGGAGTCAAACATACTAATACAAGCTGGATATGTGAAATGCTGCCAGTAAGTGAAGTTATTCATGTGCTACACCCGCCCATACATTACGTCCTCAACAGTCACCTAGAAATAAAACAACAAGCAAGGGTGAGTCCATTGACTCAGCAAGTACACAATAGAACGATAAATACTACCAAAACATGAAAGCAAATCAACCAACCATAACATACTTCACATGCATTGTCATGCTCATATCATCATTCTCATGTTTCCACATTACCATAACATACTCCACATGCATTTTCATGTTCATATCTTCGATGCCATGCAACCCTGCTCTTCATGCATATTTGTTCATCACATTGCATATACCGGTATTACCGAGTGAACACCTGTCGATGTTCACCCAAAATCATGGGCCCGCCCATATCGGCACGGGAGTCTCTCCACTCCCGTGGAGGCCTACCGAAGTAGGTCTTACTCAAGAGCGCTCTGGATTAGTCAACTAGCTTTACTCGTAGCTAGAGACTTTCTCACCGCCCTAACTCTTGAGTGCACATAATGCAAATGCGGATGCTCATTGTCATAATCATGCTCATCATTAACATCATTAGCAGGTAAGCATCATTGCCCACCTTACTCCATCATCATTACACTCATTTACCATGCAACCTCTTGTCATGTAAACATCACACTTATACATAAACATCATCATATCATGTAAACAACACATATTTTCATAAACTTTTCGGTCTACCACACTACCATGCACTTGCCTGTTAACCAAGAGGGGCGAAGCGACGTGGCGATGACGTTGATTCAAGACCTCCACCTGAACAAGCAATAAATCTTAATATATCATAATGAAACCAGGGATTAAATGGGCGACGACGATTCTACATGCATATCCCGATTTTGGCGTAAAATGCCCGGGGTTAAGGGTCCGACATGCAGCTACCAAACTCCCCCTTTTTTTCTTTTCTCCTCTTTTTCTTTTCTTCTTCTTTTTTCCTTTTCTTTTCTTTTCTCCTTTTTCACTACACTCCCGTTCTCTCTCTTGCGCGGCTCTCCTCCAGATGATTTGGGGGCGCGCGCAGAAGCACACGGCCGAGCTCGGGCTCGTCGACCCCGAGCTCGCTGCCGCCAACTTCTTCGCCATCCCCGCCCTCGCCTCCATTCTCACTCCCCCTCCCTCTCTCTCACACAGCTGCGCCCAGGCACACCGCCGGTCGAGCCCCCTGCACACCAGCCTCTACTCCTCGCCTCTCCCCGGCTCGTTGGTCGGGAGCGCCGCCGCAACACCTCCAGATCCGGCCGGCCTTGGCCAGATTCGGCCAGCCAGGGCCAGATCCGAGCGCGCCTTGCCGGTAGCCGCCCCCTACACGCACACGGTAGTGAGGTGCTGAGCACCGCCGCTCGGTCGGCGTGGCCTACGGGGTGAGCTCGCCGGCCATGGCTCACAGCCGGCCAGCCGCCCCCTACTGCCCCTACATGCACATGGTAGCAAGGTGCTGAGCACCGCCGCTCGGTCGGCGTGAACTACGGGGTGAGCTCGCCGGCCACGGCTCGCAGCCGGCCGACTGCCCCCTACTACTGCCAGGACGGTTTGCCCCCTTTTCCTTTCTCTGGGTGCCCTACTTCTACTATTATTTGATATTGTGCGCTATGGGGCTATGGAGGGAAGGTGGACATATTCAATGCTTGGCTTGGCGTGGGTTCGGCGGTCGCCAACGTCCTCTCTTGTCGTCGATGCCGTCCTCTCACGCTTGCCCTTTCTGGGTTCCTTCCGGTCTCCTCTCTTCTTGTCCTTCTCCTCCTTGCTCTCTGTCTTTGCTTCAACTGGCGCCTTGGTGGATCCGGCTAGAATGGGGGAAAGAGCAGGTGATTGCTGGCTTTGGGCTGAGGCTTGAGCTTCTGGTTGTGCTCTCGGCTAGGGAAGTGATGGTGTTGCTCGGCTTTTGTGGCTGTGGCAAAAAAGTGGAGTAGGTGAAGTGGCTGTGTTGTCTTGTCTACTTAAGAGGCATGGCTGTCACTCTCATTGTGAAATGGCGATTTTGCCCTTCCCCTTTTTGCCTTGGCTGGTTATGGCACTATGGACTTTTCGGTCCAATGGCAGCCCTATACTATTTGGTGCTCTTCTACTAGCAGGTAAATCGGTAACAGGTAAGAATAGAATTTCCTACCGAATGACGAAAACCCACAACGCGAGACGGTGCCGACCGGCCCTGGATGGTCTGGGAACCTCTGGGAGCACTACTTTTAGTCGCTTTCTAAACGGTGTTGACCGTCCCTGGGTGGTCTGGGAACCTCTGCGAGCGTTACTTATTCGGCATTCTAAAAGCCGATGGGTCTGACGGCAAAAACCGCCCTTTCCTTTCTTAATTCTCTCTTTTGCAATTTAGTGGTATTACAACCAACTCATGCACACTGCCATCCCTGACTTGGTGTCTGTGCCCTACATAGAATCCTGAGCCCTTGGTCCATAAAACTGCCACCATCTATGTCAGCACCACCACCTCAATCTCCATATCCAAAACCCTACACATGGGAGCTCGAAGCCACCGCCTCCATGCCACATTCGGAGACGAAGCCAAGCACTGCCACTGTCTTCCTCATTTGTTTTACTACCATCAATGAGTCCCTGACATCACTCGCCCTCCATCCACTTTTCCTCATCCGTCCTACAATATACGCGTGTCAACATCACCATTAGATCCACACATCTGTGCAACTGCACAAGTCCGCTCCATCGTGACACTCCTTCGTCGCATCTTTGTTGCCGGTAACTATTGGTCTTTGTGCCTAGCTCTCCCACATCGCTAGGACCTCTGGAACCCACATCACATGTCCAAGCCCCAAACCAAAGCTTTCATCGTCATCGCGCCACCCACTTGAGCTAGCCATAATATTGTGGCCTATTAGTGTGGTGGCTCATATGGCCCATGTGGAATTGTGTGGTGGGATTAGTTCCACATTGGTTGTCTAAAGTGAGTTGTAGTAACGTATAATGGTTGCTGGGTCAAAACATAGCACCTCTGGGTAACCCTTTTACACAAAGTGATGATGAAAGTATAAGTGGGGTGATACACATGCGCGGGTCCACCCCATGGTGGGCTGGGCACTGAGCAAATTTTTGGCCAATGTGCACATAATTAGATCTTAACTTGAGACAAGAAAGATAGGTAGAGCTGATCAAGGATTGTGATTTAGGCATCCACTACCACCCTGGGAAAGCCAATGTGGTAGCTGATGCTTTGAACCTTAAGGCATATTGCAGCAATGTGATGGTCCAAGACAAGAACCTGAGCTCTATAAGGAGTTGATGGCACTCAACTGGAGATAATAGAGCAAGGCACAATAGCAGTGATGGAAATGCAACCCTCCCTAGAAGATCAAATCAAGGCCGCACAAAATGGAAATTCCGGTGTCCAACAATTCAAGCACCTTATAGCGAAAGGAAAGGCCTCTAAAATCATTGAGGATTAGTAATGAGTCATATGGTATGGGAAGCATATTTTCGTTCCCCATCAAAAGGAGCTTCAGAATTGATCCTTATGGAGGCCCACAACTCAGCCTATTCCTTACATCCTGGAAGTACCAAAATGTATCAACACTACTAGGGAAACACCAATATATGATGTTTTTGTTTCATCACAAAAAATCACCGAATCGTCACCAAACTACATCTATGATGAACTTATGACGAAATGGCCTTCGTCATGGATGTCCCATCATAAAAAAAATTTGTGACGAAATGGTCTTTTTCATCATAGATGTATGACAAAAAACTGTTCATCATGGAACAAGTTCTGTTAAATGACGAAAAGATCTCGTCATGGAAGAGAAAGAGAATGTCATAGATAGCTGCTATTTTCATCATAGCTACTGTTCCTAGCCCTTTTTATCAAGCCCAGTTGATAATTTTGGCGCGCTTATTTCTGCCCAGTCCAGCAAACACGGCCCAAGTTCCCAGCTTGGTCCTTTTTGGCCTAAGTTTCCCGGCCCAGTCAAGTTCTGTCGGCCAGTTAGTTATGCATCCTAGTTTTCCCCGCCACCAACTTTTGCCTTTTTTTTTGCCTAGCCTAGTTATGCAACCCAGCAACTTCGTCACATACTGCTTTTGCAGCAGAATGTTCCCAGGCTCCGGTTTTAGCTGGCCAAGAAATACAAATTAACATACAAGATGAGATTCACTTCGGCAAAGACAAAGTAATGCATCTCATTACATCACAGCAGTTCACACATGCGACTCAGTTCATGACTATCAGTTTACAGCAAACTCTGTTCATGACAGTTCACACATCTTCCAGCAGTCCAAAAAATTATTTCAATAGCAGATCAAGGATTTAGGTTAACTTGTGCGTAGCCCATGAGATGACGAAGAATGAGATCAATTTCTTCTTAGAGGTGATTAGAATTGTATAATCTATTGAATTTCTAATGATGATGATGCTCTTGAAAGGAAAGTTGCACCATCTAGGGTTTATTCTATACAATCTTTTTTTGCAGTGATTAATTTTGGGAGGTAAGCTGCCCTATTTACATTCCTACTATGAAAGGTAGAATGTTCCTAACAAGTATTGCTTATTTTCACCTATTTTTGGAATGTGTGCTGGAAAAAGCTATTTGGAGTGAGATTTCTATTATGCTAGACATGGAAATTGGTTCTAACTATGTGAATTTGGCTACATGGTGGCTTAGTGATTCAAAGCATAAAATTACTAACATTGTTGGTGCTGCACTTTGTTGGGCGTTGTGGAGATTAAGGAATGACTTGCATTTTCAGAGAATGATGTGGTCTTCAGTGTAGGAAGTCTTGCTTAGACCAATGTGGTCGGAATATCATGGTCGATCAATATGGACGAAATCTCACGGTCGACCGACGTGGTCAAAAATATAATGGTCAACCGATGTGGTCAAAAATATCATGGTCGACCAACGTAGTCGCAATATCATGGTCGACCAATGTGGTTGAAATATTATGGTCGACTGACATGGTCAAAAATATCATGGTCGACTGATATGGTTGAACATATCATTATCGGTGCACGGGGTCAAAAATATCATGGTCGACCAACATGGTCGAACCACGTGGTTGAAATATCATGGTCGACCAATCGTGGTCAAAAATATCATAGTTGACCAATCATGGTCGAAAACACCATGGTTGACCGGCGAGTCGAAAATATCATGGTCGACCCACATGGTTAAAACTATCAGGGTCGACCAATATTGTCAAAAATATTATGGTCGAACCACGTGGTCAAAATATTATGGTCTAACCATGTAATCGAAATCTCATAGTCGACCAACAGTTCACTTCGTGTACTATTTGCTTCGAGTATTGTTCATTTCGAGTACTATTCATTTTTTGAGTAATGTTCATTTTTTTTTAGTATTATTGATTTCTCGATTACTGTAGTAGCTGAAGTCTTCTGAGTACTTAAGGAACTTGAAGGTCTCTTCTAAGTACATGATCGCATGAGGAAAATCCAACACTGACGTCGAAGAAAAACTTCGCGGCCGAAACCAATGTGGTCGAGACCCATGTATGCTACGGTCGATTTATATTTTTTGCATACGACCATCGGCCAGTCGAAGCTACAGTGAACCAGCAGTATATACAGTGAACTGGTCGTAGGGTCATCCTGTCGTGGTCTTGGCTACTGATCACGTGTATCTTTTCGTGTCTCTTCCTTCCTTATCTCCTATACAATGTTTTTTTAAACCGGTCATAATGAATTTCGTTGTCAACATAATTAATTAATTTAATTATGATGATGATGATTATTATTATTATTATTATTATTATTATTATTATTATTATTATTATATTCATGTTTTAAATTTAATGACAAAATCGATGTCAACACATGCGAGCCGAATTGGACCATGAGAGTTGGTCTAGAGGTGTGTCTCATGGTAAGGAACCCATTTTTAGCATTCTCACCTGTCGTCGTCCTCTCACTTGTCAGTGATGAGCTCGCCTCTCTTCAGCGGGAAGAAGACTACTATAGTAAAGCGATTAAATTAAACATATGATTAGTTTAAAGATAATGACCATCATTTAATTAGTTAAACCGTCATTGATTTGTGGGGCCTTCATCATTAGTTAAGTCAATGGGACCATGTCATCTAGGCCCTTACAGTTTAAAAACTTTTTAAAAACTGGTTAAACGAATATGAGTCATAGACATGTGAGCCCGATTCACTGTGGCTACAGTGCGTGGACCCCACCTGTCAATCATAGAAACCATTTTTTAGTTAAGAAATAATTCTAGAAAATAAAATATGTGGATTGGTCAGTGAGGCCGAGAAGAGCTTCACCTTAGCATGGCGATGCCATCCAACGGCATGGATTGGTCTGAAGCAGTTAGCATGGTGGTCGATGGCGACAACCATGATGGCACAAGCACGAGCAATGGTGAAACTAGCGAAGCAAGCCTCAACATGTCTAGGCAACATGCGCATTGTGATCATGGGAGCAAGGCGGTGCTGTTGGGCTCGACGCAAAGACCAATGGTCAACCGAGTGACCTAGCGGCGAGGTTTGGGCGGTGGAGAGAATGAGTGCACGACGGACATGAGCTACGGCAAGGCAATGACTTTGGCGAGATATGGATGAGTGAGAGGGGAACATGGTGAACCTCGTGTAGTGGTCGGCTTCGATGAAGGAGCACCAAGGTGACAGCAATTGCTCGTCAAAGCGGAGACAAAGGCGGCGATGCAAATTCCAATTCGGTGACGGTGCTCACGATTGAGGCTAGGTGGCTCGGGGTGAGCTCTAGGGTACTCGAGGGTGCCTTTTTATTGGAGGCTGAGGCATGGAATGCCACACGGGCACGGCAAGATGGCAACATCTAAGGTGAACATGGTGAAGAGATTGGGTCAGACACGGTACAAAAAAGAGGTGAAGGCACGGCTTGCGGCTGATAGGTGGTACCCTGGTGTCGGCGAGGGAGACAGAAAAAGGCGAGCTGGTGGACTGGGCCGGGCAAGGTAGGCCTAGAAGGTGGGAGCTGGGCTGCAGAGCAGAACAGAGAGATGGGCCACGTAGGGCAAACAGCCCACAAAGGAAAGGTGCGCGCGGAGCAGACTAGGCTGAAAGAAATTGGGCCAGGGAATAACGAATTTGACCCGACATGATTTTGATGATTTCTAAGGTTTTTCAATTATTAAAAAATGTTTTAATTCAAACTGAGCTCAAACCATTAGCAAACACACTTCAAAAATTCCAATAAAATACACAAAAATTCCTTGCAACACAAAGAACTCAAATAAAACATGCTTTTATTTCATCAAAGTTTATTTTATTTACATTAAATATTTTAAATTTCTAAAAATTCAAATTAATCTTTAATCAATTCGTGAGGTTCGTCACGCTCGCAAGCGTCCGTTGTCATCGCCGTTGTCTGCTGGCGAAGGCATCTTGAGCTGCCACGGTGGGGTAGTGCCACGAAAGGGGCTCGGCGCCGCACAGCTCTCGCGGATCACGTCGGAATTCACCGCTTTCTGGGCTGCGAGATCGGTATGCGGACGTCGCCGCGCGACGTTGCGGTCGCGGCCATTGTGCGTGAGGGAGGCTGGCAACAAGGTGTTGCGCGAGAGGAGGATAGTGTTATTTGGCAGTTTGGTCCTTGATGCTGTTGTGAGCTTACTTAGCCCAATTCATATTACCATATATTCCATAATAAAATGGTGTGCAAAGTCTAGCTTGCTGCAAGGAGTTTTTGCTTGCTTCCACTGGTGTCTCCGGTGCTGCCAGCTCTGTCCATGCATTTAACTCTCCTGTCATTTCAGTCCGCCCTTTCTCGCCTCATCCGCACGTGGTGCTGACTTCACGCCCCGTCGCAACTTCGTGCGCCTCGTGGCCGACGCGCGTTCTCCCGCACCATTCCTCCCCGTCAGCACGAATAAGCTTACCAGTGGCTGTAGTACTGCCTGTGCCAGTTCTCTTGCCTTCCTTCGTCACTGACCGCGCCCGAAACCACCGCATCCTCCACGCACCGAGCACCGTTGAACCCCACCTCTGCTCCCACTGCCATGGCATGGCATTAAAGCCCTTCGAACTGCACGGATCACCTCACGAGATCATCAATCATCCAACTGAAGTATTCACTTGACCTCTATCTCACCCCAACGCCACTGACGACCTCCCCTGTTCCAGTAAGGCCTCTCGGCCGATCTTCCTGGTTGGTCCAAACCAGTGCAATTCCCTGTGACCGCAGCATCCTTGGAACCTCTCTTTCACAACCCCAGCTCCACTTCGGCTTCCCCGAGCCTGTAGCCGAACACCCCTTCTCGTGGACAGCTCTCTAGGGACTATCCAAAGCCAAACCATCACTGCCGGTGTTGATCTCCGGTGGTGACCATGATGCCCTGTTTTTGCGCCGGTGTGACCTCAAGGTAGAAGAAGGGCGATTGCGGGCAGGCCACTTGGGCCGTGCGTGCATGGGGGGTTAGACCGCGCAGGCCGTGTGGGCCCTGAGCGTGAGAAAAGTGGCCTGGCCGCTCAGCCGTGGCGAGTGAAGTCGTGTCGGCCGAGCCCATTTGTATAGCACTATTCATCCCAGGCCACCTAACACTGTAGCAACCTATAGTAATTACTATTCATATCGAACCCGTTTCTTTTAAACCCGATCTGGTACTGTGCTGATCCAACCCACAAGAAACAGTGACCGACCCTATTACTGTTTACCTGAGACCCAAAACATATGTTTATACTCTGTTGATCGTCTCGAGTCCATCAAAACCATTCCAGCCTCCATTCCGCTAACCCAGATCCTGACAAAACTCAAATCCACATTATTCCAAAACCAATCCTCTATTATGTATATTAGCCTATTACTATTTATTCTAAAATCTGTCCAGCATATTTATAGCCATTTTGACCGTCTTGAACCTATCTAGCCCAATTTCATCCCTGCTCAGCCAATCCAAGCACCGTTTAAACTCCAACCCCTCAAATCCATTTCCTTTTATGTTCTTTTCTCATTGTTTTATTGCTTTTGCTCCCAGCTTATACCTTGCAAAGCTAGAACTTATTTGATTTCGTTCTTTTGCATTAACATCTGGTTTGGCTAGCTGGTCAATGGAAGGGCTATAGTAGTCATCAAGCAGTTGACATAAGCATGAAGACTACAATAAAATAATCAGACTATGGATGAAGTCACATTTCTAGATCATATTGAATCCCATGATGCTTAAATTATTTAATTATTATATTTTCATTACGGTTATTTACGCATTGTTATTTAATTAAAATAAATATATAGAATGACGTGTGATTAGCTATGTCCTATCACCAAAAAATGCCATGTATAATTGATGTCATATTCACCTTGACAACCCTACAAGAAGGTGGGGTTCCCGGCACAGGAATGGCCCAAGGGGATTAGTATGGGAATGGTAAAACCATATTTGACAATGGTAGGTCCACTCAGAATCGGACGGTAGCATTCCACACTGGTCAGTGGATACCCGACAATGTGTGGTCCATAATCTACCGGGTAGAGACTAGAAAGAGGAGAGCAGTTAAAGACTTGTTCTCACGACTCAGTCGCATGTTACCTATTATGTTTCTGGATATTGAGAGTTTGAGAAATTTTATAGGTAAAGTTAAGCAACTCTACAGAGTATAACAAATGGTATTCGAATACACTGTGCACCCGGTTAATAGAACTGTGTTTTATGGGTGATTCCAATGACGAGGTATAAGTAGATTTTGAGAATTTGGTAATAAAAAGTATGGTAAACAAACCCACTTTTTAGTTAATTAAATATTCTTTTACTGTTTTAAAAATACAAAGTTCTTTACCAACAAACTTACATTCACAAAAATAATAATAATGAACCCAACATATTTCATCTCTTGAAATACTAGCAATTAGTTAAATTGCATTTCCATATATGGCTGGTTGAGTATCTAGTGTACTCAATCTTACTTATTCCCATCAAAACATATAACAAAAGAGAAAATGATACTTCAAGCTTGCATGATAGGGTTACAATCGTACTCAAAGCGTTCATATGGAGATTTTATCCCCTTTTTTTCTAAATGTAAGTTAAATTTTAGGTTTGGACGTCTGTATTGTTGAGAAAATTGACCGTTAGGTCTTATTCAATCAAATTAACTCCTTTTAATTATTCTGAGAAGGCATGATATTTGTTTTATCCGTAACTAAACTCCTGGCTATTGCGAATTGTCCGACAGTCATATTTCCAAAAACAGGGAAGTTACATAGTATGGCTACCGTGTGATTGAACAATGTTTAATCAATACTTGGTCCGTTGATTAAAAAAGAGATAAATTCGTTATACGTTAGTGTGCACATGCAGATGTGCACTTCGCAGGATGCCTGTCACATTGTCCTTGTACTGTTCTCTCCATTTGTTCTTTTTTTCTTTAATATATGGTTTTCAGTTTATCACCCTGTTGTATCTATCAAATTTCCACTTTCACCTTGAAATTAGGCACATGGGAATTCTTTCCAATTGGAATACAGGAAAATTTTCAACTTAAGAATTCCCAAACTTTTTGGAACATTATAAATTCCTAAACTAATAGCCTACAAAACCATCTATGGTGGGTCAAACCCTAGTTCCAAACTATCCTTTTTACTGTATGGTGATGTTAATCTATTCGTGTTATGTAATTATGCTAAATTGCTAATGAAATTATGCTCCTAATTAATTAGGGAGGGAGCTCACTACAGAAAAAAAAGAAAAACAACTTCACCAACTCTACGATATTGCTGTAGGCAAAATCAGGAATTTTCTGTACGGATAATCCATTTTGTATTCAAAATTACAGAAATATACCCGCAGAAATTTTTTTTACAAAACTAGGCTCCATTCGCCCCATGGTTGGACGACTAGAGCCTTTCGCCCAACCCAGCAGCGACAGCTGGAGAATCTACCAATGGTTCGGCGATTAATTGCAGTCGCCTAAAAGTTTGGCAACTGCGGGTGCAATAAAAAGCATCGCGCTCGGCCGCCGGCCGCATTCCACTGTTTTCATTCTCCGGCCGTGCGATTTCGAGAGGAAGCAGAGGAGAAGAAGAGAGGGAGAAGGGGAAGAAGAGGAGGGAGAGAGAAGGAGAGGGAGAGGAGGAGAAGAGGAGAGGGAGAGCGCGATTTCCAGGTTTTTTTTTAGTGTTAGAAATTTAGTTTAGAAAATTTAGTTTAGAAATTTAGTTTAGAAAATTTAGTTTAGAAATTTAGTTTAGAAATTTAGTTTAGAAAATTTAGTTTAGAAATTTAGTCTAGAAAATTTAGTTTAGAAATTTAGTTTACAAAATTTAGTTAAGAAATTTAGTTTAGAAAATTTAGTTTAGAAATTTAGATGTAGTTTAGAAATTTAGTTTAGAAAAATTAGTTTAGAAATTTAGATGTAGAAAATTTCAGTGTTGAAATTTTGTATAGTATTTTTATGTATTATTGTACAAAATTTAGTTTAGAAATTTTGTATACCATTTTTAATGCATTATTGTAGAAAATTTAGTTTAGAAATTTAGATGCAGAAAATTTCAGTGTCGAAATTTTGTATAGTATTTTTTTATGTATTATTGTAGAAAATGTAGTGTACAAATTTTGTATAGTATTTTTGATGTATTATTATAGAAAATTTAGTGTAGAAATTTAGATGTACAAAATTTAGTGTCAAAATTATTGTAGAAAATTTAGTGTATATATTTACATGTGAAAATTTAGTGTACAAATTTTGCAGGTATGACTCGTGATGGACGCGACTCCGACTCGCGGTACCCGCTGTTGGACGAGCACGTGGACCGCGTGCACCGCGCTTCCCGTCGTGTACCGCCACTGGGGAGCAGGGACGAGCCGCCTGAGCTGGGAGTGGTCCGGACACGCACACCTCGCGTGGCCTGGGGACTCGACTCCCGTTGGACTGCCAGGTTTGCACTACGCCAGCGTTTTAGTGCTACCGTAAGAACGTTCCATACTAACCTTCACTTTGTTTGCAGGCTGCGGGATGCCGGGCTACTCCCTCTTGCCCGGATGGTGTAGGCCACGGAGGAGGATGGAACCGCCTTGGCCGCGGGTGGGGACGAGGCGGGCGTGGAGCGATCACAACGCTTCCCGTTCGACCGTTCCCTGCTGACGGCTTTAGTGGACCATTGGCGGCCCGAGACGCACACTTTCCACCTCCCATTCGGGGAGATGACACCAACCTTGCAGGATGTGTCCCTGCTCCTTGGCCTTCCGATCACGGGAGGCGCTGCTTTCCTATCGGAGGCCCCGGCCGAGTGGCACGCTGACCTGCTCGGCAGATTCGAGGGGGTTGTTCCACCGGCCGATAACCACCACATCTTCGAAGATACTCAGACCCATGGGCCGACGCTGAGGTGGCTCGCACAGTACCAGGTACGTGGTATTTAAAATCGATCGTGTCTTCGAAGCTCTTATTTGTGCTATTACATACTAATAACAACTTGTTTGTATTCAGATGGAGCACATAGATCCACAGGCAGATGATTACCAGGTCTCACGCCACTTGGAGGCGTACGTGCTGTGGCTGTTTGGTTGGGTGCTCTTCACCACCAGCCACGGCAACTCCGTGGATGCGCGCCTTATCGCTTATGCGAGGGCGATCACGGACAGCGAGGCCCCCCAAGTCAGCTGGGGATCGGGCGTACTTGCCACGATGTACCGTGCCCTGTGCGATGCGTGCACGAGGATCAAGACGAACTCGGTCCTCACGGGCTGTCCCCTGCTGCGACATACAATGGGTATGGACGACCTATGCTAGACGACATGGGTCCGTACGGGGCTGAGATGTATCCGGGGGAGACGTCCACCGGCCGATGATGGGTTCTCTTTGGTGCCGTCGACGAATAAGTATTATCACAGTCAATTATTTCTTTCTTATTAACGATCGTCATACTAAACAACTTGTCTTTCTTGCAGGTACAGTTCGCGCACGTGCAGGCCACGCGGGCGTACCTGCCCTTTGTGGAGCAGTTTGACCACCTCACAGACTCTGACATGCGCTGGGAGCCTCACGACGCGTACCCCCGCGCACCTCGCGCGCGACGCTCACATCACGGTACGTGTAATTTCAAATATTTCCAAATGGCAATATCATTTCGATGATGGGCCATTTTATGTCTTTTTGACCAGGCTGATGTTGGTTCTGCGCTGTGGACCGACTCCGTCGCAGTACTGCAGAGGGTCACCACAGGTGCGGAGTTGACCCACGAGGAGACCATCAACTTTGCGCGTCAGATGGAGGCCGGGTGTAGACATATCATTAGCCTGCTGTCCTACACGAGCTACTGGCGGTCTCCACACCCACGCCCAGCACTCCGACAAGTCGTCCACCAGTGCCACCCCGACCAGCGTGGCACTACTCTGGAGGTAGTATGTGGACACGTCCTACACCACCTCACCCGGAGCAGCTAGGGGGTTCTACCTGGGCACGGCCTCCTACACCACCTTAGCAGCTCTTCATGCCTCCTCCGCACATCCCCGGCTTCCACACGCAGGGGGTGTACTCTGAGCTGTACACCCCTTCTACCTCAATGGCGTCAACTGCGGGTACGCATCGTCAGATCTCGTTTTTATCCCAAGACGACATGCAACGAACTAACGATATTACTATTGTAGGTCCTTACCATCAGCACGCACATGGCGTCTCCCCGGGCCCCGACGATGTAGACCAGTTTTTTGCAGACTGGTCCGGGCCATCCTCTGACATAGCACCGGAGGTTTTCTCTGGCAGTGCCCTCTCCGGTGCACCGAAGGGCACACAGCTAGAGGTGCGCTGACTCCACCAGCGCAGGGGCGGGTGCGACACCCTCCGGATCGTTTTACTTTCTCGGAGCGTCGTCACCCGTTGCACCGGAGGACGGCCAAGCGGGGCCATACGGGAGGACGCGGGCGCGGTGACGGGGCCCCTCAGGGTGGCGAGTGAGGGGTGCTGCCGATGCTATATGTTATGCATGTAATAAAAAAAATACGCGGCATGTTACTCTCAACTATATTATGAAATTTATTTAAATTCAAACAAGACTATTATCTCTTCTTTTCGCATTCAATCATTCATATATCAAGTCATCTAACAAATATTAACATACCGGTTCTCCGCACAGGAATTCTCAGCGTATGTCACTTAACAGTGTATGTACCAATCGTTCTACGGTCAATCTTTCGTAAAAAAGTTCTAAAATTTTTTACGTACCTATAATATACAATGAACATAAACTTTTATTACAACTCTACCACATTTTTTACTAGTTTAAAACTACAAAATGCACAAAATTTAAAACAATCATGGGGGTTCATGTAGTCGCCTAAGCGGAGGTGACTGCATGTAAGTCGCCTAATGGGAAGGCGACTGCATGAAAGTCGCTCTCCCATTGGGCGACTAGATGCAGTCGCTCCAGGGTGTGGCGATAGATATTGTGTTGGCCTTTGGTTGGGCGAAAGGCTCCAGTCGCCTAACCATGGAGCGACTTGAGCCTATTTTTGTAAAAAAAAATTCCGCATGTATATTTCTGCAATTTCAAATAAAAAATGAATTATCCGTACAAAAAATCGCAAAATCGGCCCCCCATTTAACCAATTTGGCCCGGTGCCAACTCGTTCTCCAACAGTTCAAATGCGCCACGCCTTCCAATAAAGCCTAGCTTCACTCGACGTGGCGTTCCAAAACAATTCAGTGATCAATCACAAACAAAGATCATGGAACACCGGTCTAAACTAATACATGGAGTACACGGCTTTATGAACAGTTGGATGTCACAGTTTTATTTTATTTGAAAAGAAAAAACAAAACACATACGTACGGTAATGGTCTGTGCAAGGAATTGCAGAGCGCGCACGCACATTGGCGCATATATATGCATGCGCACAACAACACGTAATTAGGCTTAGACAGGTCAAAGATAGCAGGGGTTAGGCTAATTAAACAGCACGATGGTGCTCAAATTAACTATTCAAATAAATTATTAGCACGTACGTCCCCCTATATATCGATCCTACGCCTATATAGGATGTAGCCGTCCACTTACACTATCTTGGAGACGGACGGGCGAACCAACTAACAAGATTTTAGCATTGGTGGCCCTCTCAAAATTTTGTTTTTGTATAAATAGCTTTTTCTGATCTAATTTACAGAAATAACCCTCTACAGTGCACCTACCTCTAGTACCGGGCATGCCAGGGACCTGCCCCTGACCCTGAGAGCAGCAAGAGGCCTTTCCTCGTTTATCCACCCGATTCCTGCATGATTCGTCGTATTTTGCACTGTTTTAGACCCCTTGTACCATTTTTCCAAATGTAGCCCTCGTGGCCCATTTTTTGCACTTTTGGCCCCTTCGCGAGTGCGGTCGTCCTAGCGTGTGGCACGTGGCTCTTCCCACAGTTTGGGTGCGCAGGAAGCTACTAGCCACCGCAGTGGCAGACCGACCGGTGGGTCAAGGGGGGCTGGCGCCCACCCTACCACCGGCCGGAGCATGGGTACCCCCCCAGCCCCCCTTCCTCCGGCTGGGGCGCCATGCTACCAGGAGCCATCGCCGGCCGCGCCGGAGCTGCGGTCTCTCGGTGAGGCCGAGCCAATGAAGAACAACATTACAGGCAGCAAAGTTGGGCCAATAAACATGACAACAAAATTGGGCCGCATACAAGGTAACAAGGCCGAAAACAAATTGCATCAAGCCATCAACCAAAGCCCACAAAAAATACCCTAACACATCAACAGCTCAGCACAGCGGCCAACAGAACCGTCCGTCCCCTTTGACCCTTTCCAAATCCACCGAGCACGAGCAGGAGCAGCCGAGCCCGAGGCCGCCGCCGCGCCAGATCTGGCCGTCGTCGCCGAGGAGGAGCAGCCGCCGCCGCCGTGCCAGATCTCACCGAGCACGAGGAGCAGCCGAGGCCGCCGCCGCGCCGAGCAGGAGCAGCAGCCGCCAGATCTCCGAGCTCCGACCTCCGAGGCGGTGCAACAGGAGACCGAGTCGCCGAGAGGGAGGCCCAGTCGGGCTGAGAGGGGAGGGGCTGGGGCCTGGGAGTTGGGGCCGGACTAGGGAGGCGGGAGGCCCGGTCGACCGGAGGGCGCAGGCGCGCAGCGGCGCAGGGCGGAGAAGGGGAATAGGCGGAGAACGGCGCAGCGAGACCAAACTAAAGGTTGGAATGGGGATCTGGCCGAGAGGCCCAAGACTGCTTTAGCCTTTACTGCTTGTCTGCTTTAGCCTTTGCCCTTTAGTGCTTGTGCGGTTGTGCCGCCGACTGCCGATGCCCGATAGTTGTCTGGTACTGAGGTACTCTGAGAAAGGAGAAGTAGAGAACACAAAGGTTTAAGGTTGAATATTCATAACTTTTTATTTATTAAATCAGAGATTAAAAAGTATTGTGTTGGTAGTAGCGCAGTAGACTTCAATTTAAAATTGTGTTGATAGATTAAAAGGTAACTTTAGTTTATTTTATAATTAATCTTGCGTTGTCCTCTTCAGCAGGCCAGTTCGTTGAGGAAATTCAGAGACATTGTCTTCTTCTGATGTGGTGATTTACTGATTTTGTAGGTATGAAACACAAACCTATATTTTAAATTTGTGTAATTGTGAGTTAGTGATTTTGTAGGTATTTTAATGTTATTTATTGTAATTTATTGATTTATAGAGTTGCAAGAAATGGAGAAATGAACATTGCATAAATATTTTTTGTCCAATACAAGTAATACTCCTCATACTAATGAGAGTCAAGTAAAGAAAGCTCGGATGGATTTTAGTCCCGATGAAATCATCGCTGATCCAGCAAATCGTATACCTATTAATGAGTATGCCAATGAAATTAGAGATCAAGTGAGGAGGGCGTATTTGTTGAGAGGTCCAACCCAACCAAAAGGCCATGATTTTTCTCACAAAATGCAGAATGATTGTTCAAGGGCATTTCAACAATCTTGGTACAATAGATATGATTGGTTGGAATATAGTGTGGAAAAGGATGTGGCCTTTTGTTTCTATTGTTTTCTTTTCAAGAAGCCTGGAAGGTCTGAAAAATTTGGTAGTGATGTATTTACAACAACAGGATATTCTAATTGGAAGAAAGCTTTAGGAACATTTGATAAACATGTTGGTGGACCTAGTAGTTATCACAACATTGCAAGGGGGGACTGTGAGGATTTTAAAAATCAAAGGGCAAGTGTGACGCAAAGACTTTCTGATCATGGCCAAGAGTTAGAAATTGCATATAAAATTCGTTTGACTGCTTCTTTAGATTGTGCAAGATTTCTTCTAATGCAAGGTGAAGCTTTCCAAGGACACGATGAATCTTCAACTTCCATCAATAAGGGAAATTTTAGAGAATTGGTTGAGTGGTACAAAGATAAGAATGAGGAAGTGAAGAAAGCGTTCGATAAAGCTCCTTTAAATTGTCAGATGATTTCTCCAAAAATTCAAAAGGATCTTGCGAAAGCTTGTGCGCAAGAGGTCACGAAGGTGATTATGGAGGAGATTGGAGATAAGAATTTCTCTGTGTTAATTGATGAGTCACGAGATATATCAATAAAGGAGCAAATGGCCGTGATTTTGAGGTAGTTTATTTTATGTTTTTACATTGTTCTATTTATTTGTGTAATCATGTGGTTGTGTTTTAACTTAGCATAATCTGTGGCAATTGGCGTACAGGTTTGTGAATGATCAAGGAAAGGTTCTTGAAAGGTTTCTTGGTATTAAGCATGTATCAAATTGTACATCTGCTGCATTGAAGGAAGCTTTATTTGATTTGCTTGGAGAGCACCAATTACCAATTTCTAGGCTACAAGGGCAGGGTTATGATGGAGCTTCAAATATGAGAGGAGAATTTAATGGCTCGCAAAGGCAGATCCGAGATGAGAATCCGTATGCTTTCTATGTCCATTGTTTTGCCCATCAATTGCAGTTAGTGGTTGTGACTGTTGCAAGTTGTAGTAGAGCTATTGCTGATTTTTTCAACTATATTCCCTTGGTAGTGACCACTGTGAGTGCATCTTGTAAAAGAAAGGATGCATTACTTGCAAAACATCAAGATGTCTTGTTAGAAAAGCTAGAGAATGATAAGGCTGTCACTGGCAAAGGGTTGCATCAAGAAATGAGCCTAGCTAGACCTTCTGATACTAGATGGGGCTCTCATCTAAAAACCATACTACGTATTTACCAAATGTGGGAGGCAGTATTAGAGGTACTAGAGATTGTGAGTAACGATGCATGTCAACCATCAAGTCATGGTGGAGCATCTGGATTGATACAGAAAATGGAAAGCTTTGAATTTGTTTTTATCTTGCATTTATTAATAGACTTGCTAAGCATTACAAATGAGTTATCACTTGCTTTGCAAAGGAAAGATCAAGATATTGTTGAAGCTATGGATTTGCTTGTAGATGTGAAAATGCGTTTGCAGGACATGAGAGACAATGGATGGGAGCCATTATTCCAGCGAGTAAAAAGTTTTTGTGAATCAAATGAGATTCATGTGCCAAATATGGAAGAACTCATTCCAGTTAGAGGTATGTCTGCACGTAGGAAGCATACAGTGACTCACCAACACTATTACCATGTTGAGAATTTCATTACTGCTATTGATGCCATTATATCAGAGATGAACCATCGGTTTAATGAAGTTTCTTCAGAGTTACTGGTATGCATGTCTTGTCTTGATCCAAGAGGCTCTTTCTCCAAGTTTGATGTAGATAAGCTTATTCGACTTGCTGAGATTTATGCTGATGATTTTGACATAGCTGACCGTTTGGTGTTAAGAAATCAGCTTCAAACATTTGTTCTCAATGTCAAGAGAAGTGTAGAATTCCATGGATGTGGTGATATTGCAAAGTTAGCTCAAAAGATGGTTGAAACAGGAAAAAATAGAACATTCCCATTGGTCTATCGCCTCATTGAGCTAACATTGATCCTTCCAGTAGCAATGGCATCTGTTGAAAGAGTCTTTTCAGCAATGAATATTATCAAGACAGATTTGCACAATAGAGTAGCGGATGAGTGGTTCAGTGACTTGACGATATGCTACACTGAGTGAGAGATTTTTAAAAACCTTGATGATGATAGAATTAGAAAACGCTTTCAAAGCATGAAATCTCGTAGAATACTATTGCCTCGTACTTGCACAACTACTACTCAATCCTAGTTACTGGTATGTTTTATCCTTTTTTCAATCTTTTATAACTATTTACAAATACAATTTCTGATTTCATAACTAAGTTTCATAATTTTGGTGTGCAGATAACTGCTTACATATATTAATGGGCATTGGAAGGCACATTATCTATTAACAAGGTACAATCTTTGTTGTATTTTGTATTTTTACTATGTTCCTATTCTAATTATGTGTGATTTTGGATTGCAAAATATAGTTCGCTTTATGTTTAGTGTATTTATCTTTTGTATATTATGTCCCGCTAGCCCCCCCTAAAATTTGGTTCTGGGTCCGCCACTGAGCCACCATAGGGAGTTGTCGAGCGTGGGAGGGCAGTGCTGGGTGCGGGCGGTGGCGGGGCCGCCCACATTCCGCACTACATAGGTGCATGTGGTGCTCGCCAGCTTTTTAATACAATAATGGATGGTGGAATCCTCAATGTGGATAGCACTTATGATTTTAGACTCGAAAAACTGTTTGAAAAATCCATTTTAAAAAGTCGTTTCGGTTATTGATCCGTTTCAAATAGCACACCCGCAAGTGCACGGGTTGCCACTGAAATAGCGGCGAGTGTCGTGTTCTCCACAGGGACTAGATTGAGCCTACCGGCGCTCAGCTAAAGCTAGGTCAATCGAAACGGGGGATAAACCTAACCTAAAACAACAACTGAATCGGCCGAACAAACTAACTAAACAATCAAAGGACGACGATACGAACGGCCGCACGAATGGACATCTTACGACCGAATGAACGACACGATGACTGACAACACGAACGACTACACAAACAAACACGACTACCGACCGATGATCTAACTAACTACCAACCGCGAGACAGAAAGAGGGAGTCAAGAAGCACTAGGGGAGTCAAGAGAGAACGAGGGAGAAAATAGTCGACGGCTAACTAGACGACGGCGGCACACGACAACACAACAAACTACGACAAACACTCGCACAATTTAACTATCGACAGACCGTAGAAAGGAGAAAAGAGAGAGTCTAGAAGCAAGGAGGGGTCGAGACAGCAAGGGGAAGGGAACGGTAGCTGGCTAGCTAAATCACGCAACTCAAACATCACAGAAACTAACACCCGCACAAGCACAGGACATGAACACTAAACACAGACAAGAAACTAACCACTGACACTAGAACAATTAACAAATTAACACCTAATCACAATTAGCAATTCTAAGAAGAGGCTAATGCTAAAAACTTTCAGATAGAGAACTAACAAAATAATGAGACAGCAGATTACCACACTAAGAACAGATCACAGATACTACTAAATTTAAACAATGCAGATCAACAGACTAGCAGATAACAATTTGGCATCCACAATTAACAATCAAATGCTCACGCACAGTGCACAAATTAATTCACATTTAATTACAACATTTAGAACAGAGAAAAGTGAAGAGAGATGAGAAGAGTCAACCGAGGAAGAAGAGGTAGCAGTTGGGAATGCCAGAGTGGTTGAAGTCAGAGTCGATGAGGAAGAAGCCGGCGGTGTAGAGGATGATGTAGCCGACGGAGGGGCAGATGAGGACGGCGACGTCTCTTGCTGGTGGAGGAATTCGGTGCTGTCGTGGCGGAGACAGGCGGCAGCGCTTGAAGGAATGCGCGTAGGCTATGAAAGCAGAAAACAAAACTTTTCTACCGCGCACACAAGGATATCATGCTTAAGGAGGGATCATAGATCGTTACCACTAGACGCGCATCGCAGCGGAAGAAGAGTTGGAGAAGCCGATCCAACCACGCGCGTCGAGGTAGTAGTGGAAGTAGCCGATCGTCCCGAACAGATCGTCTCCTCCACGCGATCAACTACACCACGAGCAGATCCAATCTATAGGTTGTTGATGTCGATCAACGCCGCAACGAGCAGCGCCTCCACCGGTATCCACACGTTCAGGGCTGGAACGCCGATCGCGAGTGTACCAGCACTCGCGAGCGGCTAGGGTTTGGCTCGGGAGGTGGCGGCTAGGGTTTGGCTCGGGATTGACCGAAGCATACATCCGCAGCCCCTCGCCTCCATATATATAGACCTCCTCACTTGGGCCTCGTGGACCGAGGCCCAATAGGAGTCTATCCGGATCTCTATCCGAATTGAGCCCACATTCGAATCACATTCAAATTAGTGTTCCAACCCGTTAAGTGTGCGACCCTTTAGGTTCACGTATACTTGGTCGCGACCCGGAAATGCCTTTCCGGTCACCCTGTTAATAGCGGCCTCTAGTAAGATATATTAACCCCAAAGTACACGTAAAGATCATATCGGCTGAACCTGTAATGTTCTCATGTACGAATCCCTTTGCCTCACGATATAGATTGAGCTCAAGGCGAGACCTGTGTCATCCTCTTAATAGCTCAATCACTCTCTCGATTCCGTGATGGATTATAAACTTGTGATTGACTCCTCAATCACCTTGGCATGGCCATGCACTTTCATAATCCATTACATCGAGGGGTCCAGAGATATCTCTCCCATAAGGAGAGGCAAATTCTATCTTGATCATTCACATCCCACTACATGTTTCATGGCAAACCCGAAGACTACTTTTATGACTACCGATTCTGGAGTAGTGTTTAGTAGTCCCAAAATAAGTTACTACGCATGTTGGGAACCATGATGATCTCAAGTCTAAGGATTCTACATAAACACTACTTGAGACCAACTGATGACACATGGAATCTCTGCCCTGTCTCATGGCGGGTCTATCCAACATATGTTCACTAACACATGTCCATATTATTGATTTGGTATCACCATACCATGATCCATGAGACATGATCATCAATCAATACATATGCTGATCTTTGAATCATATTTGTTCCTCATATGATATATGATCAGGGATCATTTAGAAATAGCAACATTTTAGCATTAAGAGTCTCATGAATAAGTCACATACTCATTGATTAATAATGATAATGTCTATTTCAAGGAACAAAGTAATGCATCATAAACATAGTATGTGATATATATAACATCTCCATGTTGCCTCTAGGGCATATCACTAACAGCGCTGTGGCTGGCAACGATGTCGAGGTTGTTGGTGCTAATGTCGGTGAAGACACCGGCATTGAGAGGGGCGTGGTGGTGCGCCAATGAAGGTAGGCTGGAGGGAGTAGACCGACGGAGCAGCACAGGAGAGGAGAAGGACGACGGCGCACGGGAGGAGGCACGACGGCTGGAGAAGAGAAGCAACGGCACCGAGGTGCGGCAAAGAGGAGAAGCGGCGGAGAGAGGCAAAGAGGCGTGGTGGGGTGAAGCACCAGTGAAGAGGAGAGCTGGCGGTGGAGTTGAAGATGCGGCCCACACCAGCGCCAACGGTGGAGAAGATGCGGGTTGTGGTGGTGAGCGGTGTCTCTTGTTGGTGGAGGTAGGCGGAAGAAGAAGGGGTAGCACGGTACCGAGCCGGCCTGGCCTCGCCGCCGGCCGGAGCTAGAGAAGGGAGGAGGGAAGCAGAATGGGGCCAAGGAAGAAGCAGAAAATCGGGCTTGGATGTGGAAAAGAAGGGAGGAGAGGCGACGGCGCTAATCGAGGATACGACGACCGGTGGATGGAGAGAAGAGGGGCGGCTGCCAGCGAGATGGCCAAGCCTCGCCGGCGCTGTGGTCGGAGAAGAGGGGGAGAGGAAGCAAACGGAGGCTCGGGGAGAAAGAAATGCCGGGCTCAATTTCGTTTCCATGGTCGACGGCTGGCTTAAGGGTTTGGGGATTTCGGTACTTTACGATTTAGTCCTCCCAGTATTTAGGGTTTACAATCAGGTACTTTCCCCATTTGATTTCTTCTATTCTAGCCCTCCGGAAGTCCGATTTCATCGTAGAAAGATCCTACGTGTTCACAGAAACACGTACATCGATATGGAGCAGTCCTGGAGGTCCAGATTTGTCGTTTATGCGCCTTGTTCGCGCCGGCCTGTGGAAAATTGCGAAAAAAAATGTAAAATGATCCAAATTGAGTAATTAATTATAGGACAAGTATGCAAATGATGATAAATGTTCTCAAAATACGAAAATAATGGGGTAAAATGACGGGTAAACATATGTAAAAATGACGTATGTCAGTTATTTTAAGTTTTGGAGAAATCGATTCAAGAAATTGTCTCATTTATTTTAGTTTAAGGGAAACCAAAACACAAAAGCTAGAAAAAAAATATGGCCAAAAAGCAGACCACAGGGATAACGCCGCACGCGCAGCCGCGAACCTCCACTAGCGCTTGCGCAGTTGCACGCGCGCCCTGTCCACTGGTCTGTCTTGTGGGGCGGCGCGGCGGTACCGGCACGTGGAGGGTAGAAACTGGAGTTGGCCAACTTTGCCCGCCTGCCTCCAACTCAAAAATGCATGCATGCTCTGCCTGTGCCTACCTGGTAGTACAAGGATTCTCTCCACGATTTGCGTTGCAGACCGTGTACAACATGAATTCCGGCAAGTTGGGGACATCTTTGTTGCATCATCAATATGCATTGTGGCTGGGGCTAGGATGGGTACTTGCTGGTGGTGGAATCGAGGGAAGGCGTACGCCTAAACCGGTTTCGATCCATAGGGTAGACACTAGGCAGAGGTGAAAAATTCCAAAAAATTTTTGTATATATATGCATCGTGCCTAGAGGTGGGAATTGGGCCGTGCCGTGCCGGCACGGCCCAAGCCCACCGTGCTTCGGGCCGCTTCGTGCCGTGCCAGTTCGGCCCAGTCATCCCATCGTGCCGTGCCGTGCTGGCCCGCCTCGTCTTCGGCCAGGCCCAAGCACGGCCCAAAACCCACCGTGCCGGCGTTCGTGCCGTGCCAGCCCAAGCCCAGCCCAAAATAACTATACACGACAAAAGCGATGGCGACAATGGTAGCGGTGGCCGCTATCTTCCTTTTTCTTGTATCTGCCTTATTAAAAACCTACTTAAAATTCAATTTTATTGTCTCATGCCATTCCACCTTCGAACTTGGTCATCTAGTCCAATGGAATGCATATCTTGGTGCAAATTAGACTATGTCGTACGTGGACATTGCCCGACAATCTAGCATAGGCCTACCCAACTAGTCAAATAGAAAAGTTCAAGGAGAGTCATGAGTACGTCTTACTATAGTTAAGAAATCAATTTTAAATAGTTTCTGGCCAACCGTGCTCTTCGTGCCGTGCCGGCCCGAGCACGGCCCAATCTGCCGTGCCGTGCCGTGCCGCCCACCGTGCCGGATTTTGAAGCCCAGCCCGGCCCACCGTTCGTGCCGTGCCGGCACGGCCCGCCACGTGTCGTGCCGGGCCGTGCTTGGGCCGGGCCGTGCCGGCCGTGCTTCGGGCTGGCCCAAAAAAGCCCGGCCCAAATCCCACCTCTAATCGTGCCTAAAAACTGGCATGACACGTACCTAGCTAACTGTCCCTACCAACAGTCTCAACCATTGAATTTTGTTCTGCACCCGTGGTGTGTATTGTATCCTGGCCCGCCCTCAGCTCTTTCTCGTTCCCTTACGAGGAAAACATGACTCCCATCTCGTCACTACCACAATATTTCTGTCCTTAACTTACATTACAAAGAAATTGATTAATTTGTAGCCAGGCATGCAGAAAGGAAGCTAGCACGAAAGGTGTAATAGCTAAGCTAGCTAGCTAGTACACATTGCCACTTCGAGATAATGTGATCTCGGAGCACTAGTGCACTACTCCAGTCCAATACTAGTGCACGCACCATCACAGCCCACCGAGCACTCTGCGCGCGCTTATAAATGCTACTCATGGCCAGTACAGATCTCAGCGAGCACACAACAACTGAATTCGAAGAGCAAATACATAGTGTCAGTTGCTGTCGTATTACTTCTAGCTAGGTAAGTAGATCATGTGGTTGCCGCTCTGTTTCTTGGCCTTGCTCGCCGCCGCCGCCGCCGCCGCCAGCGGTGGTGCTGCGGAAGGAGGCCACGGCGAGAGGAGCGAGGTGTACGTGGTGTACATGGGCGCCGTGCCGCCGCAAACCTCCCCGAACTTCCTCCGGGAGAGCCATCTCCGTCTCGTCGGCACGGTTCTCCGGAGGTTGTGACTTGCAACTGTGCACGCGTTTACATCACTTATGATCGAATTTTCTGTCCTGAAGGGCTGTTTATATTGTTTTTTGGTTGTGGCTAGTAATTTTTAGTTAAAAATAAATAAGTAATATTCAAAAGAAGTGACTTTAAGAAGAAAAGAGTAAGCAGTTAGGAATGTAAGAGAGAGATATGTGCGTAAAATGGGAACGAGAAAAGTGAGGTCATGATGAACCTATGATCCCTGCTTTATTCTCAGAGGGGGACGGGAATGGAAAGATTAGAAAAATCATTTTAAAAAACTAGGTATTTATATTAATTTCTAACTAGAAACAGAGGTATATATAAATAGCCCCTAAGGAGCTCCTCACTAACACATGAGTCGAAGCCATTCTCATCCTGGCGAGAAAGAGGTGAGACTTCATTCGTACCTAACTGCCTGAGTTAAATAGTACACCCCTGCCTTTTCTCCCCAAAGGCAGACGAAACAATTCCTTGCGTGGGTGCGCGTCTACTGTAAAAAAAAACAAGTCATGACACATGGCCTGTTAATTATGCACTTAGCATTTAAGGCCTGTTCATATTGAATTTCGTAGAGAGTTTTTAGTTTTAAGTTATTAATAGTAATAGCTTGTAGAAAGCTGTACAGAGAGAGAAATTTGAGTACAATTTTGGTCGGTATAAATAAAGTCATTATAATGTGTACTACAATTGATTAGTAGACTCTATCTTAAAAAAATACCTCATTTGAAAGTTAGATACTCTAGAAAACCAGTTTTTAGGGTATGTACAATGGAACATGTCAACTATTTGTAAACGTATGCTATATAAAATATTGGTTGACGTGCAGGAAAGAAAAAGAGGAGAGAGAAAGATATTGTCTACTATTTAACATACAGTATTATAGACGACGTTTTACTGTCTTTACTATTGTATAGACAACTATATAGGTAACACATTAATTATATGAGAATATTACAGATAACTATTTAGACAATACATTATATACGTTGTTTTTATTTCTGTCTATAAATAATATAGAGGTGCTATCCTATCTATATTATTGTACATACTCTAAGCCAGTATCAGTAGGGTAGTTTTCTCTGTCACGTCGACGTCATTTTTCCGTACGTTTGCCAGTTAGTTACCGCCCGTGGTGTACAACATCAGGGGGCAGGTGGCGGAGAGCGTGGTGGTCCAGCAGTACAAGCACGGCTTCTCGGGGTTCGCGGCTCGCCTGTCCAAGGACGAGGCCGCCGCGCTCAGGCGAAAGCCCGGCGTGGTCTCGGTGTTCGCCGACCCGGTGTACCAACTCCACACGACGAGGTCGTGGGACTTCCTGCAGCAGACCGCCGTCACGATCGACTCAGCTCGGCGCTCGCCCAGAGGCACAAAGCCCGCCGCCTCGTCGACGCCGTCGCCTCCGACTATGGACACCATCGTCGGGCTTCTCGACTCCGGCATCTGGCCGGAGTCCCCGAGCTTCAACGACGCCGGCTTCGGGGATGTCCCGAGCAAATGGAAGGGGGTCTGTATGGCCGGGGATGACTTCAACTCGTCCAACTGCAACAAGTGAGTCGCATATTATTATGAGAAACGTGATCAAGGTTGGATATGTCATGACGTTTGCGTTGCAGGAAGCTAATCGGAGCAAGATACTACGACCTTGGCGGCTTAAAGCGCTCACCTAGGAGCAGCGGCAACTCGCCGAGGGACGCGGTTGGCCACGGGACGCACACGTCGTCCACCGCGGCCGGGAACGCGGTCACGGGCGCCTCGTTCTACGGCCTCGCCCCCGGGACGGCCAAGGGGGGCTCCGCCGCGTCGAGGGTCGCGATGTACAAGGTTTGCTCGGAGGAGGGCTGCGCCGGATCGGCTATCCTTGCCGGTTTCGACGACGCCATCGGCGACGGCGTCGACATCATTTCCGTCTCGCTGGGCACGTCGCCGTACTTCCGCCCCGATTTCACCGAGGACCCGATCGCCATCGGTTCATTCCACGCCGTGGCAAAGGGGGTGACGGTCGTTTGCTCAGCCGGCAATGCCGGGCCGGAGGCTGCCACCGTTGTGAACGCTGCTCCGTGGATCCTGACGGTCGCGGCGACAACCATCGACCGCAACTTCGAGTCGGATGTCGTGTTGGGTGGAAATAACAGCGCTGTCAAAGTACGCATTTGCTGCATTTCTTGGTTGCTCAGAAGTTTCATACGCTTAGAAGTTTCATACCGCTTTATCCGCAATCTCAATATCTGATCATTCATGTCAACGCAGGGTGGAGCTATAAACTTCTCCACCTTGGACAAATCCCCGAAATATCCATTGATCACAGGGGCATCAGCAAAGTCTAGTTCTGTTTCTGATGCTGACTCAGCAAGGTATATATGAACCAAATTGCCAAAAGATTATGTACCAATATAATTTGATATTTTTTTAGAGAGAAGAATTTGAGTAGTTTATATGCTCTCCTGGATACTAAATTTCTTGAATATTAAGTTCTTAGCACAGTATAGATTGTAGTGGGTAGTGAACTAGTGATTTCAAATTAACGAATCTTGCTTTAAAAAAAATTCCATTCATCTGTAATGCAACGCTCTGAACTCGACTAGTGCAAACTTTCTCACTCTTATTTTTCTGTAGTCACTGTGAGCCGGGCACGCTGGATGCCAGCAAGATAAAAGGGAAGATCGTGCTGTGCAACCACTCGCGGAGCGACACATCCAAGATGGAGAAGATCGACGAGCTCAAGAGCGCCGGGGCAGTGGGATCCATCTTGGTGAACGACGTAGAGAGGGCGGTCGCGACCACCTACATCGACTTCCCCGTGACGGAGATCACCTCTCCCGCCGCCGCCGACATCCAGAAGTACATTGCCTCCGCCAGGTATGTAGTACTGCACCGACGTTCTCCCATGCTCACTCTGTCTAGCAAAGACAAAAGCCATCATCTGCACTCTCTTCCATCGTGAAAGCGAACCTGTCGCGACGATCACAACGACGATCACCGTGACGGACTACAAGCCGGCGCCTGTTGTGGCGTACTTCTCGTCTAGGGGGCCTTCGGCGCAGACCGGGAACATCCTCAAGGTAATCAAGACGGCTCGGCCTCATCAAATCTTCGGCGTCCTGTTCTGTGTAGCTGATGCATCCATGGCCTTTGCAGCCGGACGTCGCTGCTCCGGGAGTGAACATCCTCGCGTCGTGGATCCCGACGTCGTCACTTCCGGCTGGCCAGAAGCAACCCTCGCAGTTCAACCTCGTCTCCGGGACATCCATGGCCTGCCCCCACGTCGCTGGAGCCGCGGCCACCGTTAAGGCATGGAACCCAACATGGAGCCCGGCAGCCATCCGGTCAGCCATCATGACCACAGGTGACGAAAATGAAACAGCTCACAATTTTGTCCCAGCCTCATCTCTCAAATTTCAATTGGTTACTGACCGATTCCGGTGTCTACTGCAACAGCAACTCAGCTGAACAATGACAAGGCTCCCATGACGACCGACTCCGGATCGGTGGCGACGCCGTACGACTACGGTGCAGGGCAGGTGAACCCGAACGGCGCGCTAGACCCTGGGCTGGTGTACGATCTCGAGGCAGACGACTACCTTCAGTTCCTCTGCAACTACGGCTACGACCCGTCCCAGATCAAGCAGATTACCACCCCTCCCGACGGGTTCAGCTGCGCCAGCAACGCGAGCAAGGACCTCATCTCCGATCTCAACTACCCGTCGATCGCCGTGACAGGGCTCGGCAGGGCAGGCAGCAGGAAGGTGACTCGTGCCGTCACGAACGTCGGGGCGCTGGAAGAGGTCACCTACACGGTCTCCGTCAGCGTGCCGAACGGTTTAGATGTGAAGGTCGTGCCCAGCAAGCTTCTGTTCAACAAGAGCGTGAAGAAGCTGGCTTTCCAGGTGACCTTCTCCGGCAAGAACACGGCAAAGAAGGGCGTCCTGTCAGGCTCAATAACCTGGTCAGATGGAAAGCACACTGTTCGTAGCCTATTTGTAGTCAGCAGCTGAAATCTATGTACAAGGGAAAGACTTGTTAATCTATCATGGCTGGCATGAAATCTATGTACAAGGTAGTAGCACCAAGTGTTGCTACCATTTTAGTCAAGCATTTTCATGATCAAATTATAAACGATAAACAGTTTAGAGGTCAGACACGATATCATGGATAAGCACGTCCATAAACAACAGTCATATACTATATAACACAGAAGCAACTTAACGAGCAGTCTACGGGTAGATTGGTTGTAAAGCAAGAGTAACTCCATCTCTCCAACCAGTTAACATCAGTGTGTGTAATTTTGCCCACCGAGCAACGAGAAAACATCAGTGCATGTAATGTAGCCCACCAAAAAAGACTGAATACCACGACATGGGAAACAAAAGGTGAGTTACGAGTTGCAGACCGAAATTCTAGTCATCCACATCATTATCAGCACCATCATCGTGCACCTCCACCTCCTCATCATCGTCAGATTCTTTTACGTCCTTGTGGCCATCCTCTTCATCATCATTACATTTGACAAAGGTTAAATAATCCATTAAATACAGCTTTAATATGTAGTGAAATTTCTAAACTATTGTGATCGTAGATCACTTAAAGCAATACTGCCTGAATACCTCTAGTCGAATGATTACTGCTGAGTACCCCTAGTCAGATAATTACTACCTGGCCAGTTACTACTCAGAGATCCTATGATCCGATAACTGATCCCCTGGCCATAGAAGTAGAACTTTGAAAAGCGTGTGAGTGAAAAACTTGTTTGTGTGTGGCTTACCGGGTTTCTCATTTGTAAGTGGTGTGATCCACTTACAATGACTGGTTGTTTATGGTTTGGTGTGAGGTGAAAACCTCCATTTATATAAGCCCTTATGTTAGTTGAGGAAATAGACGATTCTAGGGTTTTGAGAGCAACTAGGGTTTCATTGTGTTGGAGCCTTGTGTGTGTATACGCTAAGCTTAGAGCTCTGCCATCCATAAGGAAGTGGTTGTAAAACATTCCACTCTAAGTGAATGACCATCTAAGGTTTGCTAGAGTGAGTTATGCCATGGATCCTTCCTTGTACTTTTGATTTGCTTGGTTTTTTTGTTTGGATTTCTCTCTTTTTAATCTTCCCTAGAGCTAAAGACGTGTAAGAGGTAGAATATCTCTTGGAAATCAGATTCCATCCATCTACGCATGTTCTAGGGATATTTCTTGAGATTGCCTAGTTTTCCTCAAGCGAGGTGATTTTGGGGTTTTGCTCTTGTGGGCTATTTGGCTTCAGTTTGTGTTGTCGTCTAGCTTGTTATGACAGATGAGAACCTATCCAAAGTTATTTAGACCATTAGGGACTCATTAGCAAGAGTAGATCAAGATTAGATTTCTCTCTTTTGCCCTATTTTGGTGTAACCTTCCTTGTTTTGGATAAAGGCTGAAACTTTCACACTAATCTTCATGATGCATGATTGGAATAAGTTCTTGACATCCTAAAGAGTGCTTACGCCAAGTTTCACTATATTTAGATCAATGGTTTAGAAGTTAGCTCTATTTTTAGATTGTGTGCAATGTTGTTCTATGTTGTGGCTCGGCAAGCCGTTATACCGTAGGGACTTGAGTGGTACTACCGATGAGCCATCATACCCCTATGACCCATGTGGTATGACCAGGCAAGCCTAGTCAAACAGGTGACCCGAGCAGTACTACCGCACCCTAGTTGGTGATAGTATCGGTAAGGCAGAGAGTTCTCATTTGGTTTGAGTTATTTAGCTCTTGGCTTTGGTGAGCTTGTGAGTTGGCACGGATGACTTCCTCAAGATCACTCATCCGACCCAAAGTATTCCTAGACAAACTCAACAAATCTTCAGTAGTTGAGAATTCTGAAGAAGCTCTCATGGAGGTCGCCTAGATTGACCCTGAAAATAATTCGATGACATCAATCTATGAATATCTTAGCATGACAAACTTCCTAAAGATGATGTAGGGAATAATCATACAGCTCAAAAGGCCAAATCATACACTCTGATTAGATGTACTCTCTACAAACGAGGAATCACGGGGTGTTGATAAGATGTATATCTCAAAAGGATGGTTAACATTTACTATCCAAAATACATGTGGGAGCCTGTGGAGCATATTATTCCTATAGAATACTGGTCAGCAAAGCCTTTCAACAAGGGTACTATTGGCCAACTACCCTCTATAATGCAAAAAAACCTTGTGACAAAGTGCGTACAATATCAGTTTCATAGCCAACAAGTACATCAACTTGCACAAGTTTTCTAAACAATCCCTCTCTCTTAGCCTTTTGCAACTTGAGGCTTAGATATTATGGGACCTTTTCCGAAAGCACCCGAGGGCTTTGAATTATTATTTGTAATGATTGGTATGTTCATAAAATGGATCAAAGCTAAGCTAGTTGTCAAGACGACAATAGAAGCAGCCAAGAAGTTCATAACTAAAAATGTGGTTACACGACTTGGAGTACCTAATCATATAATCATAGATAACGATATCCAATTCTCAAGCAAAAATTATCAAGAATTCCACAAGGGTCTAGATATCAACGTATGCTATGCCTCAATAGCTCATCGCCAGAGTAACAGGGCAATAGAAAGAGCCAATAGTATATTAATATTGGGGATTAAAAATGAGTTTTTGACCAATTAGTAAGACGGTCAGGAGCTTGGATACAAGAGCTTCCCTCTATATTTTGGGTTGTTCAGACCATGACAAATCGTGTGACCAGAGAAACACCTTTCCTCCTAGTTTATGAAGTAGAAGCCATGCTTCCTTTAGAACTAAAAATTGGCTTTGCAATGATCAAGAAGATCATCAGATCGATGACATTAACTTCTTCGAAGAATGAAGAAATACTACTCTTATCTGCCATGTGGCAGTACCATAGTCGTAAGGTGCCACTCCGTAGCCTATCTATAAGTGATCTGGTTCTTAGGAAAATTCAAAGTCAGGCCAATTGTAATAAAATCTCCCCTAAATAGGAATGTCATTACACTGTGGTCGAAGTTACCAGACCAGACTTGGTACGACTTGCGAGGTAGGATGATCATATTCTTCCAAATTCTTGGAACATCGATCATTTACGTAAGTTCTATATATAATATTTTTCTTTATATTAAGTAAAGTTCTTTTTAATTATGTCAATTTTCTCTGATAAGTATTTCTATTGGTAATTTACTGTCATGATTCTAGTCTTACACTATCAATTTTGTCTAAATTCTCGAAGAAAGCCCACACTTCTCTGAGACCCCTTTGTTAGGGATATTTTTACTTTATAACATATTGGCTTTGGCATTGTCGTTAAACGCCATGCAAATATTTCTTGTGACCTTGATAGCCAAGGCCTTCATAATAATTTACCTGTTTTCTCATAAGGAAACAAGTGAAAATAGACAACTTGTATACGTCATTAAAAGCTCAGGGGCTAAAAGGCTTTATTTCTTACTTCGTTATTATGTTCTTCTCTTGTTTACTCTAGTCGAGACATGGAAAATCTCCTAGTCAAAATCTCTTCTCTGCATGTGGTCACGCCCACTAGTAGGAATTCCCCAGTGACAGCCTTTTTCGTATGATCTTTGCTACTAGCAAAAACCATGGGATAGAAACATTTCAAGAAGTTGTATTCATGCCTTATATTCTTGGCTATTCTATGACCAGGTTGGATAAAAAATACAAATAGAAACAATTATCTTATTTTTTTACACATCTTGTTTAGAGTAGGTCACCAAGGGTTAGCGTGAGCCCATACATTTTTGCCCTAGTGATGGGCGAGGTCACGTGAGGCATATAAAGATCTCTTGGTGTATGTTTTTTGTTGATGATGTAATGCTAGTTGATGAGAGTAGGATAGGTGTCGATAGGAATCTAGAGTTGTGGGGGAAGACCTTAGAATCAAACAGATTTAGACTTAGTAGAACTAAAACTGAGTATATAAGGTGTGATTTTAGCGGTGCTAGGGCAGATGATGGAGATATTAGTTTGGACGGACAAGTAGTGCTTATGAAGGACATTTTCAATATTTAGGATCGATGCTACAGTGGGATGGCAAAATTGATGAAGACATGAGCCACAAAATAAGAGTGAGATAGGTGAAATGGCGCCAAGTATCGGGTGTCCTGTGTGATAAAAAAGCCCCTCGAAAGTTAAAAGTTAAGTTTTATAGGACGGTGATCATACCTGCGATGCTATATGGAGCGGAATACTTGGTGACTAAATGACAACATATACAGAAGATGAGTGTAGTAGAGACGAGGATGCTACAGTGGATCTACGGTCACATAAGGTGCGAGCAAATCCGTAATGAGGATATACGTGATTGGGTGGGGGTAGCACCAATGTTAGAGAAGCTTATCCAACATTGCTTGAGATGGTTTGGACATCCCCAACGGATGTCCCCTAAGGCACCAGTACGTAGTGGAATTTTAAGGCGTACCAGAAATAGAAGAAGAGACAGAGGTCGACCAAGACTAATGTGGGAGGAAGCAGTTAAAAGAGACTTAAGGGATTGGAATGTATCCAAAGAATTAGCTTGGATAGGAGTGCATGAAAATTAGCGATCTATGTACTGGAATCATGACATAAGAAGAAAGTTAAGGGGTGGTGTTTTAGGCTCTCTGCTCAGATGACAGGATGCAGGCTTAGGGTTTTGCCTTATAGGTTTTATTACAAGGCTCTCGTTTCTTTGACCTTGAGGAGGTTTCATTTCTAACCTATCCAAACTTGTTTGGTATAAAAGACTTTGTTGTTTTTGTTATTGTGTAGTTCATATTATAAATAAATGCAAAAGCCTTTTTACAACATTTTTCTTCTAACCAAAGTTCCACAACTATGTTATATCACGGTTATGGCCAAAGATATCTACGACTACTTGAAATCCCTTACTTTAGCTCTGGCCATCATGAGAAATTCCTAGTACTATCCGATCCTTTGTAGCCTTATTACCAAAAGTGTCGATATATTTAAGTCTACTAATTAGAGACAAGAATAATACGTCTTCCTCTTCTACTGCTTACTTAGTACATTTTTCTACTAAAAAGCAGTCAGGGGCTAAGGGAGATAAGATCACCATTCTTCTTAATCAAGGAAGAATAATAAGTAAAATTAACTTCATTATGATCAAAGGAAAGTATTACATTCAAATATTTATAAAAGTTTACATTTAATTAAATCTTAAATTGACTACTCATTGGGACTTCCTAACTAGCCACTTTCTAATGGAGATTCAACCTTCATCTCATCAGCAATCTTGCTCCTAAAGGGTCTTACCTCTTCAAAGAATTTGCTGCTTCTTCCAATAGCCAAGCTCTGCTTCAAGCAGATGAAGGTTGAGAAAAGGATTTGATGCCTTGAGTTTAGCCAAGGCAAAGCTAACTATATCTGCGATAGTATTACACATAATCTGCTCGTGGTTGTTCTTGGAAGTAGTCAACAGGCCTTGAAGGTTCTTAACTTGCTGCCCTATGCAGCGCACCATCTAGATCGGGTCCTTCGAGGAGGAAGTACATTCCCTCGTGCCCATCTCAATGTGCATGGTATTAAGAAAAGGATTGTCTTGTAAGTCTTCTTGCATTACCTTCTTCTTCTCCTCTCCAACCCCAAGAGCTTTCTCAAGTTCTTTTAATTTTAAAGCTCGCTCTACACAAGTAAAATGGAATTAGCCAAGAGAACTTAGAACAGCTAAGAAACTGGTCGGATGTACGACTAGTTACCTTGGTTGACATTTTGCATGCTTCAATATCCTTTTTATGCATAAGAGTGTCGTCATTAAATTTGCTTGCCCAATCTTCAATTGACTATTCTTTTATTGTGCATACTTCCTCTAGTTTTTGGATGACAGTACTCTTAGCTTTTACCTACGCTTCAAGGCTGTCCAACCTATCAGCCACAATAAGAAAAAGGACAAGAAGGCAAAAACATAGACATACAAAGTATAATTGAAAAAAAGACTTACTTTTCAATTCAAGGTTCTTCTGCTTGAGAGTTTTGAGTTGTTTATTCTTGGTCAATATAGACCCAAAAATTTTCCTCTCTTTAAGGCTCTCCTCAAGCACTTTTACCGTGCTTCCTAACCTACAAAATGATTTGGAGAATTGCAGGAAAGAAAATCTTACACGACAATAGAAATTAAGAAACTCACCAGTCATTTGCTTGTTGCAAAGAGTAGCTCTCTCCTCAAGAGCTAGAGATTGCATGGTTGCTTCTCCAACCAAAGTGACCGCCTCCACCATGTGCTAAAACAAAAAGGGAGAAGAAAAGGTTCTTGATCACTGGGCCTCTAAGGAAAGAAGGAATGATTTCAACTTCTTTCTCCTCGACCACAGCTTTCCAAGTAGATGCAAGGATCTACTGAGTTTTTGTCTCCATCTCTATGATCACATTCCTCGATGGGGGATTCAAACCACCGAAGGATTTTTTTATCATAGCAGCTTCCGTTCCTCCGGTTGATGTCGCTACCAACTAAGAAACAACAATGACCACTTTCTTCCTTGATATACTTCTTCAGTAGAAGCACTCGGGAGGCTTGCGCCTGAGGTGGTAGACACACTTCAAAAACCAAGAAAGAAATGATAAGAAATCCACGATATTGAGATATTAAAAGGTACGACTTTTCTGACAACTATTTCATACCTAGTATTTTATCTCGAATTTAAATCCCCCTGGAGCATAGTCCAGGATACTTGCCTTCTTGTTTTTTTAACTGATTTTGCCAATTCAGAATTGGTAGGGTTGGTTAGACCCTTAGCACTCTCCAACTAGACACTATCACTCACAGTAGCATCCTTAATTGGTTCTCTCTCGAGGCTGTCAAAAATTGTCTCCCCGACCACTGGAACCCCCTCAGAGGGACAGGCTTCCTCAATCACTAGATACTTTCTTCCGATGGTCCTAAGGAGATGTTGTGCATGGCCACTAGGTTTTGAACTTGTTCGGTCTTGATCACCTTAGAGATCATGACCTATAGATTAGATTCCACCATTGGTCCTGCAGCCTCAGCCCATTCAACCAACAGCTTCGGCTTCGCTCCTGTGGTCTCACCATTGACAATAAGTTCGGTAGCAAAAGCTTTTGTTGGAAATATGCCCTAGAGGCAATCATAGAGATGATGATATTTCGTTGTATCCATGATTTAATAAATGTTCCTTGAATATTGCCTTTGTATTGATTAACAAGTATGTGACTTGTTTGTGAAACTCTTTACTTGTATGGTTATTCTAAAGTTGTCCCTAGTCGAAGTTCATGTGTGGACACACGTGAATAATGGATTAGCACATGTATCGGTTGATGACCATGTTTCACAGGTCATAGACATGGAGATGTCAAACCAATAATGTGGACACATGTTTAGAACATGGGGTTGGACCGACCCAACATGAGACATAACAATTATACTTATGGTTCTCTCTCTACACAATGTGTACGCCTTGTCCTTAGACCTGAGATTGTCGCATGTACTTGAGATGTGAATCGACCTACTTAGGGGCTATCAAACGCTACTCGTGAATCGGGTAGTTATAAAGGTAGCTTTGGGTTTGTCATGAAGCATGCTGCGAGGCATGGTCGGTCGAGATGGGATTTGCCTCTCTACCTGAGAGAGATATCTCTGGGCCCCTCGAGTGATCGGATCCAGAAATGCATGGCCATGCTACTTAAGGTTAAGAGTTAACCTAGTAAGGGATTCCGGATCACAGGATCGAGAAAGAGTGGTCAGCTTGGAGCTCGACCAAATATCGTGAGGCAAAGGGATTGGCATGTACATAAAGTTGTGATGGTTCGTTCGATATGATCTTTATGTATGTTTAGGAGTTGGCACGTCTTGCTAGAGGCCGCTACCAACTATTGACCGAGTAGGTAAACTCGTGTCATGTCTAAACATACGTGAACCCATAGGGTCACACACTTAAGGGCTGAAGCCTAATTCGGATTGGATCCGGTTGGGTGGGTATTGAGTCCTAATGGGCCTCCATTCGCGAAGCCCATTATAAGGACGTCTATAAAAGGAGGGCTAGGCGCACAGGTAGTGGTGATTTTCGTGACCTCCTCAAACCCCGCCGCCACCCTCCCACGCCTCGGCGCTCGCGATCTAGTAATCCGGCGCGCGTCGCTCCTCCCGCACGTGTGGATACCTTTGGCGGCGCTGCATCGTAGCGCTTGGACGAACCGCAAGAGAGGAGTTGCACGTTGGACGCCGCGACGAGGACGAGGAAGTAGTACGACTACTCGCCCGACGTCTTCGCATCGACGTAGTACGACTACTCGCCCGACGTGCTGCATCAATTCCGCACCTGCGCGTCTAGTGGTAATTCCGTGATCTATAACTGCAGTGATCTTGGTTTACGGGCATAATTTTTATTTATTTGCGCTAGCGTAGCCTACCCGTAGTCCTTCAGCTTTCACTCAAGAAATATATTCTCAATGGTGTAATTTGTTTGTTCTTCATACAAGAGCAAGAGTGGATTTATAAGAAAAGCTCTCAGGTCGTAATAGAAACCTATCTCCGAAGAGATTTTTGCCTTCTCCTCAGGCGCTTGAGTGATCGGAGGGGCATGAAAAGATCCCGATGCTCCATACTACTTGTTCATAGGTCATCGTTTCCTCGGGGCTGGTGCAATTTCTTCTACACCATGCTTTGGCTCAGAGTTGTCTGCTCTGATCATTTGTATATGTTAGGAACATTAAAATGCAGCAATCGAAAGATAGTTCAAAGTTACAGGTATCATAAATTATCTTGAGTCTCTCGATCCTATCCTCTAGAGAGGTAGCCACCAAGATCAAATGGACTCTTTTCTGCTTAGGTTCCCCTTCGTAGATTATCTTCACCCTTTCTCTTATCTCAGAAGGGGACAAGGCTACAAAATCAAAAAGGAGAACTACAAGTCAGAAAAGGCACTATTAAGCAAAAAAGAGTTCTAGTTGGTTGGAGTCCTTGATGCTTGCCGTCTGAAGAGTCCCTGGTTGAATGTTTTGTGCCATCATACCATAACATAATATGATCATGCAATTTCAAGGGACTAATTCAGTGCATAGTGAAATCTCTCACGACGTGCTATGACATCAATCCCTTATCCTTCATATACATAATGGTGTCAACCAGTCTTTGTATCCTTCCCTCCTAAGGAGCATATCACCACTCTAGGCTCTCTATAGCAACTCTTCTCATAAATGATACATTGTCTTCCTTCCTCACCATCATGTAGAAAACCAAAGTTTCTTCCATGATGACCAAGAAGACTTCGACTACATTGGAATATGAGCACCTTTCCATTGTGAAGACATAGGGAGCAGTTCATGGATGATAATCCCACCCTCCCAGCTCTTCTAGTCATCCAATAGTAATACCTAAAAAGTTTTATGTCTGCTGGAATTCCTAGATACACCTCCACAGATACACCCACATTCTACAAAAACCCAAAACACATGTATCTTGCCATTTGGAAAGTTTTCCCCCATAGCTGACTTCCATGGGATAAGACTAGGTCGAAGATTAATCCAACATCCTCCAAAGGCTTCAATTTCATTGATCCTAGTTCAAACCTTGACATTCAGTGTGGATCAAGGGAATTTGGGGAAGAAAAGAATGATAGGGTAGAGAAAAATAAATGAAAGATGAAGAATTCAAAAGGTTTTCTAGAAAGCATGAAAATCACAGTACCACAGAAAGGGTCATCACAGACAGTTCTAATCCCTCATCACAGACGATTTTTGAACTGTTTGAATTTTTGTGACTACGATAACAGGCGGTTATCACAAATGGTTTGTGAACCATCTGTAATAAGTCATAACATAGACAGTTGATATAAAGAACCATCTGTGAAAGCATACTTGTAGTGGTTACAGACCAAACAGAGAGAGAGTGTAGTAGTGGAGAGTTGAGTAAATGAATGGCTTAGGCCTCTTTCCTCATGGCCTATGTCTTATATATCTACATCCACATGGGGAGTGCCTTTACAATTATACCCTTACACATGAGTCCTCCCCTCAGGGGTACCTATGTCACTATACATGTCCCATTTTGGGCCTTACACTCCCTTAACAGGCCTGCTGGGCTTAGGTGGGGGCCACCCCTACAACAGGAGCCTCTCATGGTGAAGGGCTTCACGGGCCGAAGCCATGTTGCTGAGCCCTTTGGCCCCATCCATCCCTGCGGCCTGTGAGCTTTCTCAACGTTCGAAGTGCAGTGTTCGTCTTATTGCGAAGGCGTGACGCCGGGCGGCTTGTCGAAGGCTTCGTCACCCACCGAGTCCTGCCGTGGCGGGGTCGGGGCCGTCGTCCAGAGTGGAGATGTTGGCGGAGCCAAATGCGTCGGCATAGGAGGCGGAGCGGGTCGTAAGCCATCGCGCGCGCGCGTCTTTGGCGCCGAGCGCCCTTGACGACAAGCGACTGCCAGCCTACCCCGCGGGGCTTGATTGGCTGATGCGAGACTTGAGGGGGTGCGGTGATGCCATGTGGCGACGCTCCCTCTCCCGGCGCAAATCTTGGAGCATCATGATGGCATGATGCTGCAACGTTGGACTGTCGCTGGTTGGACTTCCGCCGGCTGGACTTCTGCCGGTTGGATTTTCGTCGGATGGACTTCTGCCGGTTGGACTTTCGCCGGATGGACTTCCGTCGGTTGGACTTTCCCGTTGATGGGATATATATATATAGCGGGCTGGTGTAATCTTGTACCTGCATTGTGCGCGCGGATAGGTGCTGCTCCCCTAAAATGGGCCTCTTCAGTGCATCCACATTCCATGGCGGCACCACGCGGCTCGGGGGATGTTGATGTACTGATGGAGGCCTATTTTTCTCGGGAGCTTGGTTAGCGTCCGTTAACGGCAACTGCCTGCACTCGCTGTGCCCGCTCTGTATTTCTGCATACAACGGCAAGGTTTGCCCTGTTCTCTTACACAGGCTCACCTTCAGTCGGGGCTTGTGATCAAGCCCGCCTTCCGAGAAAATCTTGGTGGACTGAAGGTGGTCTGTTTATGAGAACAAGCCAAAACTTGGCGTGACATGACCTGCGCCAGTGCGGTGTGTGGGGAATGTTGCCGGATGTGCCGCCCCGCGGAGACGGTGCCTACAAGACGAGCACTGGGGTGGTGTTCCGAAACCACTGTTCTCCTGCCTTGGAGGATAGTAGCCGCGGAGGGCAGGCGTTTGCGGGGTGGTCCGGGGATGCTGAGCGGTGGCAGTGGAGCTGGCGCCTAGTCGAAGTAGACGTGCGGGCGCTCCGTCCCCTATCCTTCGAAGTGGTGGCAGCGGAGCTAGCGCCTAGTTGAAGTAGACGCGCGAGCGCTCCGTCCCCTACCCTTCGAATCGGTGGCGCGCGCCGACGCCTGGTCGCAGACGCGCGGCGCCGTCCCCTACCCTTCAAGCGGTGGCGCGAGCTGGCGCCTGGTCGGGCAGACGCGCGAGCGCTCTAACACCTACCCTTCGATGGGGTGGCAGCGCAGCTGGCGCCTAGTCGAAGTGGACGCGCGAGCGCTCCGTCCCTTACCATTCGGCGGTGGCGGTGCGGTGGCGCCTAGTCGGCGGACGCGCGAGCGCTCCGCCCCTACCCTCAAGCGGTGGCGGCGGAGCGGGCGCCTAGTCGGCGGACGCGCGAGCGCTCCGTCCCCTACCCTTCGAAGCGGTGGCGCGAGCTGGCGCCAGTCGGTCGACACGCGAGCGCTCCGTCCCCTACCCTTGGCGATGGCGGCGGCGGGCGCCTAGTCAGCAGACGCGCGAGCGCTCCATCGCCTACCCTTCGAGCGGTGGCGCGAGCTGGCGCCTGGTCGGTAGACACGCGGCGCTCCGCCCCTACCCTTCGAGCGGTGGCGCGAGAGTGGCGCCAGTCGGCAGACACGCGGCGCTCCATCCCTACCCTTCGAAGCGGTGGCGCGAGCTGGCGCCTAGTCGGCAGACGCGCGGGCGCTCCGTCCCCTACCCTTCGAAGCGGTGGCAGCGGAGCTGGCGCCTAGTCGAAGTAGACGCGTGGGCGTTCCGTCCCCTACCCTTCGAAGCGGTGGCAGCGGAGCTGGCGTCTAGTTGAAGTAGACGCGCGAGCGCTCCGTCCCCTACCCTTCGAAGTGGTGGCGGCGGAACAGCCTCTGGTGCTTCTGGCTCGCGGGTGTGCTCGCGCGGGAACCAGCCTCTGGTGCTTCTCGCTCGCGGGTGTGCTCGTGCGGGACCCAGCTTCTAACACGTCGCTTTGGTACTTCGCGGGCGGCGCGTGGGGGTGGGCCCCCGTGGTGCACTTTGCCCGCCGTAGAAATAACCGGGGTAAGCTGTGCTCTGAAGTACGTGGGGCCAATGCCCACGCCTTGTTGATACTCCGAAGAGTGCGCGGAGATAGCGTCCGCGTCTTCTTTATACTCCGGGGAGTGCGTGGAATCGGCATCCATGTCCTATTTATACTCCGAAGAGTACGCACTGGGGCGACGCCCGTGCGTGCGCGGTGTTCGCGTCTTCTTTATACTCCGGGGAGTGCGTGGGATCGGCATCCACGTCCTATTTATACTCCGAAGAGTACGCACTGGGGCGACGCCCGTGCGTGCGCGGTGTTCGCGTCTTGTTTATACTGCGTAGAGTGCGCAGGGATAGCGTCCGCGTCTTCTTTATACTCCGAAGAGTGCGTGCGGAGGCGGACCTCGACGCTACATCTTATTTAGGGTCCGTAGACTGCGCGCGGAGGCGAGCCTCCGCGCGTTGCGGGCGGTGAAATTGCGTGCGGAGGCGAACCTCGACGCTACGTCTTATTTATACTCCGTAGAGTGCGTGCGGAGGCGTCCCCCCACTCGTCTTGGTTTATACTCATGCCCGTATCTTCGACGGAGAGTGCGCGCGCGAACGCGTGTCTTTGTTTATACTCATGCCCGTATCTTTGACGGAGAGTGCGCGCGCGAACGCGTGTCTTTGTTCATACTCATGCCCGTATCTTTGACGGAGAGTGCGCGCGCGAACGCGTGTCTTTGTTACTCATGCCCGTATCTTTGACAGAGAGTGCGCGCGCGAACGCGTGTCTTTGTTTATACTCATGCCCGTATCTTTGACAAAGAGTGCGCGCGCAAACGCATGTCTTTGTTTCAAAGAACAGAAATTTGTGCAAACGGTGAACTTTATTAAATTCCCGTTTGTGCGGGTGAGCAATTGCAAAAGAAGGGGGATACCGACCACTAACCGCTATGAGGGCGGGGCGATCGCTGACGAGCCGCTACTGTCGGGGTAACCTTGTGCGCGAGGAGCGCGGGACACTCTCGGGGGGTGCCCGACGGCTCCGCATCCGCCCTCCCGGCTTAGGTGCCTTGGCGAGTCGCGTGGCATGGACCTCTGGCACCAAGCTCTATGCGCCGAGCCATGTCCTGGTCGCCATGGACGATGATGATGGCCCGCGGCCCGGGAAGCTTCATGCACATGAAGCCGTGATGCGGGACTGCCCCGAGGGTGTTTAGGAGCGGCCGCCCTATTATGGCGTTGTAGGGGTATGCAATGTCGACCACGTCGAAGATGGCGTCCTCGCTCCTGACGTTGTCGTTTTGGCCGAAGGAGACTTGGAGGCATATCTGGCCTAAGGCGCGCAAAGGCTGCCCTCCAAATCCTTGCAGCGGGATGCCTGAAGGGCCCAATCGGCTCCGAGGGATCCTCATTTGGTCGAAGGCCGCAGCGAACAGGATGTTTGCGGAGCTTCCTCCATCGACTAGGACGCGCCTGACGTCGCATCCGGCTACGAGGACCCGGACGACTAAAGGGTCTTGGTGGGGGAACTCCACGCCCTCGGCGTCAGCGGGCGTGAATGTGACTTCATGTTGCACCCATTCTAGCGGCGCCTGCGCCGGGTATGCTGCGATGTGGTGCAGCCTCCGCGCGTAAGCCTTCCGTTGTCTTGCCGAGGCTAACTCCAGTGAGGAGCCTCTGGAGATGACGTTGATGATCCTGCGCTGGGCTCCCTCCAGGGCTTGTAACTGTCGGAGGCCTTCCCGAGGTTGTTGTACATGCGCTTGGATCCGCAGGAAGCCTTCCTGGGGCTGTGTTCCTTGGTCCTGGGGTGTTGGACATGAGCCACAACGGGCGCACGTGCATCCGGGTTTTTGTCCCTGGCAACGCTCTGCCGTAGCGCTGCGATGGTGGTACAACCACGCGTGTCGTGGTTGCACTGACCGTGGATTTCGCACCACTGCCCATGGTGCTGGTCGCCATACTCTTCGCGGGTCCGGTCGTCTCGACCCCGGCCACGTCCCCGTCCTCTGCCTCGGCGCCCTCTGCCTCCGCGACCTGCGGAGGTGTTGTCTTCGGAGCCGCCCTCGATGTCGAAAACGTAACGAGGTTTCCTGGACTTGCGTTGGTCACGCTTGGGCCTGTCGCCTGGCTGGTCATTGTGTTGGGGGTCCTTGCGTTCGGAGGCGCCCTTCGGCTGCTCTTGCTTGCGCTTACCTTTCGAAGAGCCCTGTTTCGGCGAGTCTTCGCTCTTGACCGAGCCTTTCGCCTTGTTGGAGTCGGAGTCATCACCGTGCCGCCTCCGCGTGTTCTCCTCCGCTCTGGCGTACTCTTCCATCTTGTCGAAGAGTTTCCCGACCGTCTTAATGGGATTGCGCGCGTTGTACTCGGCCATTGGCCCCGGTCGGAGGCCTTGTATTGCTGCGTTGATGACCGTTGTTTTGTTGACATCCTTGACTTGGCAGCGCACTTTCGCGAAGTGCTTGAAGTAGTCCCGGAGCCTTTCCTCGGGTTTTTGCTTGACTGCGAAGAGCTGGTCCGCATCGACACGCTCGATGTAGTTTCCCTGAAAGTTCTTGTAGAGTCGGTTGCGGACCAGGACAGCGCCACCCCTTGTAACGCGAGGGGGAGCCCTTTTGCCTTTGTGGTGTCGTCTCTGCCAGCGGCTTCGATGGCGGTCTCATACACGCGCACGAACTCTCGCGGGTCGGAGTCGCCTTTGTAGGCCTCAATGACGCTCGGGAACTTGAAATCTTCAGGCCATGGCACCTGCTGTAGGCCTGCAGAAAGTGTCATCGCGGGTGACTAGTGGGGCGCGGCTAGACGTAGGGGCATCGCGGCTATCCGCCCTCTCCGGGGCGGGTTCGGATGCCACTGCCGGAGGGGTGTGTTGGCTCCGAGCCTCCTGCATATCCCGGACAGCTCCACAGAGGTCTGTTAGCTCCCGCTGAAACGCGCTGAGGGCCGCCAGCAGGGCCGTCTCCACCGCGGGCGTGGCCGGGGCCGTCGGTGCACTTGGCGGTGCTACCGGCATGGTGGTGACCACGGCCTGTGCGCCCAGGCTGCGCGCCGCGTTGTCCCGGAGGGCCCTAGAGCCGGTGACGAGGTTCGCGTCGCTGCTGGGGTCATTCACCGTTTCTGCGCCGGGTGGAAAAACGGGTGCGCCTGCGTTGCCATCGCCGGGGTTGGCCGTCGGGGCAGTGCTGGTGGGATCGGTCGTCGTGTCGGTGGCGGGGTTGGTTGTCTCGTCGATGGCGGGGTTGGTCGTCTCGTCGATGGCGGGGTTGGTCGTCACGCCGGTGGCGGGGTCCTCGGTCGCACCTGCACCACTGCTTGTACCTGCGGCTGCTAAAGCCGAAGCCCTTGTGCTGACGCGAGACTTCGCCGCCTCCGCCTTCTTCTTTTTCACCGCCGACTGTGAAGCTTTCTTTGGTGCCATCCTCCTTCAAACTTGGAGGCTTGCTCTTGTCTTCACCACGGACGGCGCCAACTGTAGTGGTTACAGACCAAACAGAGAGAGAGAGAGAGAGAGAGAGTGTGTAGTAGTGGAGACTTGAGTAAATGAATGGCTTAGGCCTCTTTCCTCATGGCCTATGGCTTATATATCTACATCCACATGGGGAGTGCCTTTACAGTTATACCCTTACACATGAGTCCTCCCCTCAGGGGTACCTATGTCACTATACATGTCCCATTCTGGGCCTTACACTCCCTTAACAGACCTGCTGGGCTTAGGTGGGGGCCACCCCTACAACAATACTACTATAGACGACTTTTACCAAAAACCATCTGTGATATGTCACCCATCACAAATGGTTGATACCTTGGATGTTGTTGTGCAAGACCTTCTGGTGGTGCTTCGTACCACCCTTGCCAAGCCCTTTGCCTCCCTTGCACGCAAGCCCTAGATCATCTTCACGGTGCAATAGTTTTGGTCTTGAAGCGATTCTCAATAAAATAGCCATAACTTTTGCATATGGACTCCTTTTTCGACGTTCTTAGACTCATATGAAAGCTAACAAAAAAGTTACATCTAAAAATCTATAAGTGTAGGTCTAAGTCATTTGTGAGGCTTTGAAAAGTGATGTCCCCAAAAAAACATCATTTAGGGCCTTAAAACGACCTCTGAAGTTTTTGGACCCATTGGACAGCCACATAGACCTTGGTGCATAACCTCCTCTTCATGCCTAAGCACACACAAGTCACTAGAATTAGATAGTAGCAAATTCTTATCAAAAGTATATTATTTAAAGAACAAATTCACCTGTTGTTGTAGTTTCTTTGCTTGTGCCTATGTGATTGGTCCTGTTGGTTCAATTGGAGGAGTTGGAGCTTCATACAAAGGAGTGGATAAACTAGGAGTAGCAGGAATGTCCCCATTAGTGTTGGTTCTTGGAGTAAAATTGGGGGAAAGAGAGAAGGGGACTTATATGGGGTTAGAGGTGGGAAGAGACCGGTGACTGCTGTTTGATGCAGAGAGAATGGATGGGTGAGATCGGGATTCTAGGGGAGATGCCACAGATTGGTGTCGTGGCATTATTACAGACGGTTCGGATTAAAAATCATTTATGATAATTGTAGACTTCACATACAGTTTTTAATTCAAACAGTGTATGATAATTCATAAATGGTTCTTGTTAAGAGCATATGTGATAATTATATATCACACACTGTTCTAGCTATCGCTAGTAACATAAATAGTCAAGCTTGTAAAATCGTCTGTGATAATTACAACACTAACAGTTCCTCGTAAACGTATGTGATGAATCATCCAATATAGCCTTTTTGTAATAGTGTCAACTAGTACATCTTCAGTTTGTAAAGGCTTTTCTCACAACCAAAGTTAATGGTTACGGGAATTATGCTTAACAGATATAAACTTTTGAGTTCCATTCCCCTTCCAGTTGGTTTTTCAACTTCAAATGAAAAAACTTATCTATGTTTGTTGACTATCATCAAAAAGACCTTCCGACTTGTATTCCAATCGAAGAATTCTAAATCATGAATTCACTTAAAGTTCAGGAGTTAGCTGATGAAGATTGAATAATCCATTAAATATGGCTTTAATATGCAATTAAAGCTTTAAGCTATTGTGATTATAGATCACTTGAAACAACACTGCTCAAGTACCCTAACTCAGAGGATTACTACTCGAGTACCTCTAGTCGGAGCGTTACTACCCGACCAACCACTACTCGAAGATCTCATAATCTGATAATTGGGCTTATCTTCAGGCAGTCTCTTGTGTGATGAAATAGGGCACGTGCATCCGTAACACCAATAACCATGTGACGATTCGGCCCTATGCCTCTGACAACAACTGTCTCACGGTTGTTGCTATGATCTTCTCCCACTGACAAATAACCAATCGGCATTTGTTTGTTGGATCTCTCTCTCTCTCTCTCTCTCTCTCTCTCTCTCTTAGAGCAACCGCTTGCTTAGCCAGACACAAGGAATTGACAAAATGCTTGTTCCAGTAGGACAACTGACACCTCTTTAATGCTATTTAAGCATTACAGGAGAATATAAGGAGATAGATGAAGACACACAAGATTAAGCACTAGATGACAGAGGCAAAAAATAGCAAAGCTAGGGCTAGCAACATCCCCTTTGTAATCGCTCTACAAGAGCACATTGAATCCTAATATAGCAATAAAGATAGTCTACTTTCTCCTTTCCAAATTCTTCTGTGAGGCTCATTTTTTCTTGCAATTCGTAATATCGATGATTTGATTGTTGACAAGATTCTTCTATATCCTCCTCGTCATCATAATAAGCAAAAATATGCTCTTCTACAGCGGAGGCAGCATTTCCTATCGATTTTGACATAAGCACAAAAATGTTATATGCATATATATGAAAAGTATATCAACAAGAAATAATTAAGTTCATAATGTGCCCTTTCTGTATTTTGGACATATCGTCATGGAGACAAATCAGCATCTCAAGTAAGTCTGGCCCCTGCACTTTGATAAGGACTCAAAAACATTTTCCTGGTAAATGTAGATTTAGAAGCAACGGTGGAGATAGGAATGGTAAAAATATCACGAGCCATGTGTGCAAGGTTAGGGTAACACTTAGACATGCCACTCTAAAATTCCAAGATATCCAAATCAATATTTAGATGCATCGATGGTGATTCCAAATACCAATCCAACTCCAAATTTTGTGGTTGTGGAACATAATCATCAAACAAATCATCCTTGGTGTGGTATTCGACAACACTCCCAACTGCAGCTGAACAAGAAGATGACCTCTCATATTCAGCTAACAACGCATGGAGCAATGCAACTACTCTATCAATATGTTGGCTAGCATCAGCATCACCGTAGATCTTCCTAAAACAATAGCTAATTAAGTTGAAGTTGTAGCGAGGATCGAGAACAGCTGCACAAGCCAAAATTAGGCTATACTCTGACCAATACTTATCAATCTTAGCTTTCATAGATTTTAGCATTGCAAACATGAAGCATTGAAGCACTCTTGCTCTTTTGTCACTTCTAGCAATCGGTAAACTTTATATACTCCTAGAAAGTACAAATTGGCAGCTTTATGCTTTGTGCTTAAGAAAGTGCATGTTATGTCATAAAGGGGCTTTAGAAACTTTTCCATGATTACTACCTTGTTCCACACTTCATCACCAAGATGAAAGTTTGACCAAAAAAAAAAAAAAGGTTTCAAAGCATCCTTGCAAAATGAGGCACACCCAAGCATTTTGTAAGTTGAATCCCAACAAAAAACCAGGTCAGCACGTAGCTTCATTGTAACATCCAAATATCTCTAGCATATTGATAAAACTCATCCTCGTGAATACCAGAATAGGTGATATAATAAATTCCCTAATATCTCTAGCATATTGATAAAACTCATCCTCGTGAATACCAGAAAAGGTGATATAATGAATTCCTTGACGAATATTATTGTTGTATCCTAGAGCAATAATTTCAAAATCCTCTGTGTAAATCGCATTAATCCAGAATCAGCTAGTGCACAGATAAATATTAGATAATAGAGATAAATATCAAGCACAATAACAAACATTATTAATTAAATGAGTACGGTTTTATAGCTAAAGTTTACATCCACGGCCTATTGGTCAAATTTAAATAATAGCAACGGAAAATAAAATCGAAGCGGAAGAAGCCTAACAAGTTTGTCCAAAGGTAAATGACAATAAGACGTGACCTGTACATCCTGATCCTCACTGAAATTGAAGCAGTTCTTTAATGAGTAATAGAATTAAGCAAGAGTGAGAATATAAAATATACTTCGTAAAGCATAGAATTTTGTCACTATCGACCCCTATTTCGCTGGGCTCCGACACCTTTTCCAGGCTGGCTCCACGAGAATTTGGCTACTTTAAAGCTTCCGGAACCAGTGATTCTACCATTTGCTAGACCGATCCTCCTAGTATAATTTGGCCGGTTGGCTTTGGGTTCTCCCCCATATGCAAGGAGTAGGGTGGAACAGAATCAACTATAAATTAAATAGTGTTTTTATTATATTGGTATTCATATTTTTTAAATAAATACGAATTCAAATATTCTCAAATACGAATACAAATATAATATTATAATAAATACAAATTCAAATCAAATATATACTCAATTCGGTTGAATTTAGATACCCTCGTAACTTACGTAATATGAAAATATTAATGATATTTTATCCTCATATGATCATACTTAATCATTTTAATTTATTTATTTCACCTAAAGCAATACGAATTCATATTGAATTAAAAAACTTGTCCAATGAATTAGTCTTATTGCAATAAAATACATATATAGTTTCGTCGAATACGAATAGTTTGGACAAAATAATATTTCAGATGGTAAAGTCCATACCATATTTATATCTATATTTTATGCAAATTTGAATATGAATATAAATAGAAGAAAATTGCTAATCGGATGAAAATATACCACATTTGTATTCTATCAAATACAGTAGTCAAATAATATAGATAATCTGTATATATTTCTCACCCCTAGCAGGAGTCGGAGATTGCTCATGTAGGCACTGAGTGATATTAGCCATTGTGCCCTTCTAAATTTACTTAATCGTTGTCTAAAGCTATCATGCATTTCCCCCCTTGGGCTAGGCATTTCGATGCGCCTGGTTGGCAGCATCCGCCTGCAAAGAGCAAGCCAGCAACCGGTGAACTAGCAACAGGCGGACGCGACCGCTGAGCTACGGAGCACGGCGTCACCAATTTTCGCGTGCCTCCGCCATTGAAACGTGTTTCGACGGACGTGGAAAGGAGCGTGTAGTGCCCTTCGTAGCAGGCACGAGGGCGCGTGTGCTCCAGAGCGGGCACATTTGGCTGAATTCTTTCTTATTTATAGTCATAGTTTATATTATAGTAATTAACTATTATATAATACGTTTTTTAAGTTGAGATCAACAAAAATATTATAAAAAATTATACTTAGTTTAATTGTATTAGCTAAAATCGTATACGATTATTTTTCTCTACATACTACTCTCGATTCAAAATTTTAAACTATAAATCGCAGCCCCTCATCAGAATTCAAAATTTTAAACTATAAATCACAGCCCAACGCATTCTGTTCATGGATCCGTCCCCCCTCACACAGCTGGGAGAGCACATCATCTTGTAACTCACCAGATTGTTTTTTTTCTAATGATGACTTTTCAAATATATGTTGAAAACTGAGAAGTGGTACCAAGGAAACAAATAAAGTTACACTAGAGAATTTTCTTTTCTGAAATAGGGAATCATCTGCTTTGACTATTCAATCATATGTCATAACCATAACTGAGCTCGGATGCTGTTTGAGACATATCCGATTTTACTGGTTGTTTACAAGAGAAGCAAACTACGGCACATCCAACCACGTATAGTATTGTTGGTCTCAAAAAAAAGTAGCTTGCTGAAATAAACTAACCTAAATCCAATATGATACTGAGAACAAATGAGGTGTTGCTCTCGAGACACGCAGAATCCTTTGCTAGAATTATCTTCCGAATGCCAGATCCGATATCCAAAGAAGTTGCCTACTGTTGTCGTTTACCAAGATAAATGGAGCTTCCATAAGCAATCAACAAAAGACCAGCAAGCGCTGTTTAGTTAGTCCTCATCAGAATCACCAAACGTGATCTTTGTGGATTTAGGAGCATCTACTGTGATTTCCTTGAAGTGGGATCCATAAACTTTCGATTCCTGCAAAAGAATGATTAGCAGATAAAGTCAAGGCCATTTATCACAGATTCACCCACATGCGAAGTACTGTAGAGCATATTTTCATAACTTACGACAGTGGAGCGAGTTATTCGGTGGATTCTTTTGAGTTGTGACTTATGCCTTAAAATTTTTGAATTCTGGGCATTCGCGAGAGGCAGTACAAAAAGGATAATAGTCATATATGATTTTGGCCGGTATAGCTGAACTCAGTATACTTTTTACTATAATCTTTCTATCAATCCTGCCTTGAAAAAGCGCGCCGTTTAAAATCTAATTACTGTAGTATAAAGCATAAGCAACATGCCGTAAGTGGATAAGAAGGGAACCAATTTATTTCAGTGATACAAACGGAGCATCTTCCATTAGAACAATGAAGCAAATTTAAAACAAACATGCTAACAATAGAAAAGTTCAATACTAGAAAGGATAGTACTCTCTTTTTTTCATCGAAGTGATTTATCAAGAATGTATACGCTTAGAAATGTATTTTTGTACTCTTAGCAGAAGTGATACACTTCCATATGTATACACATGGACATATGTGTATTGCATATGAACAAAAGATAACTTGCAAAAGAAGAAACTTGACAAAAAATCTCCAGCTTAGTACAAACCTTTTTCTTGACATGCGTGCCAAATTTCGTAAGGGCTGGAGGAACAACCTGACCAGCCTCCCGCAAAACATTGACAAGTTCACCAGCAAGTCCCTGTATATGAGGTTAAAAAAACACTACATGAGGTACAACTTAAATGGTAAGAACGTTGTAAGGTGCAAAATGGGTATTTTGGGTACATGATCTCTAGTACCTTGTTCCCTTGTGTGAAGAAGGTATGTGCAACACCTTTCTTGCCAGCACGACCAGTCCTTCCAATCCTGTGGACGTAATCCTCCGTGGTCAAAGGATAGCTATAATTAATGACAACTTCGACATCAGGAATATCAAGTCCGCGTGAAGCAACATCCGTAGCAATCTGCAAGTATTACAAAATAACAAACATAAACACAACAAAATAACAAAGCAATATAAATAGTATAACAAATAAGTGACAGTTGACGGTGTGATGTTAAATGCAGAAGAGAATTAATCATAAGCTGAAAAGCTAAATAAAGGATGCAACAATAAAAGAACAGAATTTTAGAAAACCCAGGTATTTGACACTGGTTTCAGAGAATTGCACATTTTTTGAGGTATCACTTTAACTGCAAAATGTTTCAAGTTTCAACTAACCCCGGTCTGCATTTCTGTGTCAAATATAACAGTTTTACCACACTGGCAGAAGTGATAAACAGTTATATTTAATAAAAATATTCCTAAATCCTAATCATACGGGCAAAAGTTAAACTTTTGAATGTCATGGATCAAGAAATAGTTGAAAATCAGCAAGCTCCACAAGATCTCTTCAAGGTTCAACCTTAGCTCACAAAATAAGCAAAAAGCCATGTCTAAAACCTAGAGTCATTACAAATCTACAATTGAACTATTCAGGCCTAAATCAACTATATGAGAGTCAGATAGAATAAACGCACCATTAAAGGGCATTTCCCTTCTTTAAATAAAGATAAAGCTTTTGTTCTATCATGCTGAGCCTTGTCTCCATGAACAGAAACGGCATTCCACCCCCTTCATAAAAAAACATACATAGATTAACTACTATGGAGAGAGTGTACAACTTACGCACATAGAAACAAATCTGCTACCTTCTTTGAAGCATTACTTCTACTCGTGCAGCTTCTTTCTTGTACAACACAAAAACCAAAACCCTGTTGCTGTTGCAGCAAACACAACAAGTGCAATTTGCTCAGTCCATATTAACTATTAAGGCAGAAAATTAAAAAGATGCTGACTGTTAAAAGTGTTTTATATACAGAAAAATTGGGTAGTTTGTACAAGGCTATATTAGAACACTAATCATGCATGGATTAACAGAATAATATCAAAAACAACATATCCCATCTGAGGAACACTGTTACCAGACATGCACCCAAAAAAGCAATCCTGCATTGCAGCATACCGCTGCTCTGACATGTTAGCCATGATATAAAGAAAGGATTAGGTGCTAGAAAGGAGCATCTCAGGCCAACAATGTTTGGAAGCAGAAGAAAAGGAATGAGAATAGGGAAGCACCACATGCATCAGCCAGTGCCAGTTGTGCTTGACTGCATGCAAGATCTAAGGGGAGAAGGGACGGAACAATGTTGGCCCTCCAGATCTAAGAATCCAATGTAGAGGATGAAAGGTAGAGGGGCACACACTGAGCGAGAAGGGTTCATGAAAAATTTTCTTAATTGTTTGTTGAGATCAGTATAAATGAAATGAAAAACGTATGTATTATCTTTTGTGGCTACACATTCCGTAAATAATAGTTTTGGTATTATCAAAATGTTTTTTAGAAAAATGCAAGCTTAATTTGTGAGTCAGGCAAATCTTGGAATTTATCCTTAATTTGCCAAACTGGGACATAAGTCTACAAGTGGAATTGGACACCCAGCTTTGGTGCGAGTACAATCCAAATGTTGGAAATTTGAAAGGAAACAAGCGAGCTAAATGGTTCAAAGGACTTCAAGCTGCGCAGTTAGACCACCAACTTCTCCATGTATGACCAAAACATGCATGAAATCATAACAACAAATTTTCAAAATCGTTGCTTGACCTTCCATCTATCCTGGTGCTCAGCTCCCAGCATGCCTGCTGGAAGCAATGCCTTTCCCATGGATTTCAAGAATGAAATAAATGTTATGTAGACTAATACAGCAGCAAGTTAAATTTGTACTGCAAGATCTACCTCTGTGCTCGATGGTATTTGTCAAGCAAAGCAACTAATCTTGAATCTCGTGACCTATCATCCAATACTTCAACAATTTGCATCACATCATGGTTAGCTGCAAGATCTTGTGATCCAATAACGACCTACAATGAGGTGTCATACAAATGGTCAAGCACAAGTAATCAGGTATTTTGAATAAAAAAAGAAACATTACCTTTATTGGATTTGGATCCATAAACTCGCGGGCTAGCTGGTGGACAGCAAAAGGCCATGTTGCACTGAACATAATCATCTGACGTTCTGCATAAGACATAATGTTATTATGCATCATATAGAAAACAAGATTTGTGTGGTCATGGATGCAGAGAAATGCAGAAAAAATAGCCTGGTAGAGGTAACACAAATAAGAAAAAGGCACTCATAAATAGTAAACTGTGTCAAATAGCCATGATAACAACTCTACTCTTTTGAACAGCCAACTCCCCAGAAAAGTCCAAAGTACCAATTGATTGTATCTACACAGTACACTTATCAGAATTTCTACTTCATAATAAGCACAATGTGCTCACAATTCGGACTGCCAATTTTGTGACAGCCTATTGTGACAAATGAGGCTAAAGTGGTTGTCAACAAAGCAATATAGACAACTGTGAGACTCTTGCCAGCTTATATCCAGCAAAACCTCACAAGCACAGTACATATTTCTTGCTGTTCCTTCGTTTTCCTCTTGGACTAGTGTCTGCCAACTTATTAGCACGTGTGTGCTCAACACCAAACTATAAAGTATGGAGCAATAGCGCCACATAGAAGATGACATGTGTAGTATGGAGCGATAGTACCACATAGATGAGTGCAAACACCCTGCAGTCGGGCCCAGCCCTTCCTGCATCACCCGCCACCTACAGAAACAATAAGGAACCTACACTCACACACACAGCAATGGAGACAAACCGGATGATGTTTGGCTTAAAATCGCCCTGACTTCAGGTTCAAAACCCAAATCCAGCATTCGATCTGCTTCATCTAGAACCTACATAATACAAATCTGTGTTAAAGGAAGTTTATCACACTCTATATGACCATACCAACAAAATAGAATGCAAGAATTGATAAATGTACAACTCAGGAAGTGTGAGCTCAGTAGTAGTCCCACAGAACATTACAGGAGACTAATGTCCCATTTTTTGCTCCTTTTTAAAATCGCGTAATTTTCTTGAATCATAGAAAAATATAGCCATGTTCAAGTTCCAGCCTTAAAAAATATATGTATTTTGTAAAAAATCGCAGCCATGGACAACAACAAAATCATAACCAAATGCATACACAGGTAACTTACCACAAAAGATACCTCATTAAGACAGCAAACACCCATTTCAATGAGGTCTTTCATACGACCAGGTGTCCCTATGACTATATCCTGCAAGCACAGAAACCAAAAAAATGAATGGAAGGTCAGGCAACAAAATATTTCCATATGACTAACTCATGGATACAAAATAAAGTCCAACGCAGTGGGTCAGCTGCATCCCCTCCGCAAAGTAAACAAGCACATTCAATTATTCATTCAAGAGTGTAACATCCCAATTTTTGCTCCTTTTTAAAATCGCATAATTTTCTTGATTTTCAAAAACCTTTGTTGCACAGTTGGAGTTGTCAACCTTTTTGCGTGATCCTAAAATATTTTTCTTCACTGCAAAATCTGAATTTACAAAAAAAAACTTCTAAATGGAATATGTCCAAAATGAAAACATACAAAAATCTCTGTTACCGCAAAACCTTTTCAACTCAAATTCAAAACCAAACAAGTTTAGCAAAGTAAATTAATTCCAAACCTGTTTACTCTCCAGTCCTCTTGGTGGGGCCAAAGCCCAGTCAGCCGGTCCAATCGCCCTCTTTCCTTCTCCATTCCCCTTTCTTACAAGCCCACTCGTTTCCCTTGAGTTGGCCCACCTAGCTCATGGCATGGCCCAGCGGCACCCCACGGCCCGTTCCCTTTCCATCACGCTTTCTATCTTTCCACCCCACCTCTCGGCCCAACTCCACTAAAACAACTTCAAGACCTATCAATCTATATTTTTAAAAGATCTTGAGAGGAAGCCACCACCTCCAAATCCAAGCAGATTATAACCAAAACCTTATTTGCAAAAACTATTTCTCAAACCTTTCCTCATTTACTTTAGGACTAAACTAAAATTTTACAAAAACTTTCTTTTGAATTTGGAATCATGTTTGAGCTAGCAGTCGGTGTTTGAGCAATCAGGTTTAGGGGCGGTGTTTTAGGCTCTCGATTCATATGGCAGGATGTAGGGCTTAAGGGTTTAGTCTTGTAGGTTTTATTACAAGGCACTCGTTTCTTTGACATTAAGGAGGTTTTATTCCTAACCTACCCCAACTTGTTTCGGACAAAAGACTTTATTGCTGTTTGTTTGTTTGTTTGAACTAGCAGTCAAACCCTTTGAAAAGAGTTTGTCGAAAGAAAGGCATCATTTTTAAATCCAAACAAATTTCAGCAAAACAACATTTAACAAAATAATTTCATACCTCCCCATACTCCTTGAGACAAAACCACAACCCGAAGCTCTCCTTCCCACATCCTCCCTCTTTAAGCCACCCTTATTACACGCCACTACCTACACGATCCCATAGACCCAAGCCATGACGCGCATGACACTAACAAAGCGGATAACGTATTCTCACGTGGACTGAGCACACGCCAAGCACTTTCGACTAGTACAACAACTCTTCGACCACAGCCGATACGATTACGACTACGACCACGGCCACTACGACTACGACCACTACAACTATAACCACGGCCACTATGGCTACGACCACGGCCACTACGACCACGGCCATTACGACTACGACCACGGCCGCTACGACTTATGACCACTAGCTCTACAACTACACAATAACCGTTACAGTAAATCTACGACTGCAATAGTACTCTACGACTTCAACCATGAGCTACGACTTTCGACCACGGTGAACGTGCTGGATAATTCAACATGGCCATGTTTATGTAATATCAAGTACTCCTTGTATTTATGCGCATGTATGGAAGTGATATTCATCGATATTGTACTATATGAGTTAGCCACTGATCATGAGAATAGCTCAAAATACACAGAGGATCTGGATGTATATCTGGGTCCTCACAAAGAGGAACTTTTGACAACCAATATGCAACATCATAGCAAATTTAATTTACAATGACATCACGATATGATAAATATTTGGTAGGGTTTAACATGCATTGATTATTAATAAAACGGAGGTCGAGTAAATAAGATTGGATTAGTGTTATCTTACCACTCCAGATCGAAGAGCAGATATTTGGGGTCCTTTCGAAGTTCCACCATAAAGGCATATTGAATTTATCCCGCACGGTGCACCCGCTTCACTAAGTACATCTGCGATCTAGCACAAAACAAAACTGTAAATCATTCCCATATATTTACATTCTAAAGAACCATATATTTTTCGGACAGTCAAACTTGAGCCCAGCTTACAACTTCTTAAGATCAGTATATGCCATTATCAGGATGAGCAAAACAAATTATCTATTATCCATGCAACGATAGGCAAAGGTAAAAACATTATTATGCCACTCTTTCCCTTTGAATTAATTTGTTCCTCTATGTGCTCCACATTTCTTTAAGAGAGAATTCAAAAGATAGTGCAGCAAGTAAGCTCTTTCTTTGAACTTACAAGTTGCAAAGAACAGAAGAAGCACAAATACGAAAAATGGACATAAATACATAATTATGTTGTTACAGAAAGAACCCAAATCAAGAAAGCCGCAAAGATACATCTTTCACTTTTTCGATGAAGACCAATAGAAAGTTTCGGGAGCTTCACATACTAACTGTATGTCATTCATGTTGCCTCTTGCCTCTAATGTGTCGTCTATACTCTACTAGTCTATTTAAAATTTCCATCGACAATCATGTTCAAAAAACCTAATACAGCCACAGGCCACAACAAATAAATAGCATCTACAAAAACATTTTCATGCATTGCTCGAAGCATACTATTAAAGAAACACTCCAGAATATTTTCACGCAATGCTGAATGATATATAAAATATCAAGCAGGAATTTACCTGCTGAGCGAGCTCCCTTGTTGGCGACAGCACGAGGCACCGTGGCACCCTCTTCTTCCCAGCTTTCTCCCCCAACTTCTTCTTAGCATGCATCAGCGCCGGAACACCAAACGCAATCGTCTTCCCTGACATCAACCAAATTATAAAAAACAACAAGCTATCAGCAATTTGAACAGGACGCAGCAGAAGAATAACCAAATGGGAACAGAAATCACGGAATTTTACAATACCGGATCCAGTGGCGGCAATGCCGATGAAGTCGCGGCCGTCGAGGAGGAACGGCCAGGCGTGCGCCTGGATGGGTGACGGCCGCGCGAAACCCTTGCAGCAGTCGAGCACCTGGGGCGGCAGCGCCGCGGCGGCGAAGGACTCCAGCGGCGCGTACTTGGAGTCCGCGAAGCCCTTCCCGGTCACCGCCACGCTCTTCTCTCCGCCGTTCTCCACCTCCCATCCCTCGCCGGATTCATCCTTGGTCCTCTTCTTGGTGCTCTTCTCCCCGCCGTTCTCCACCTTCCCTCCTTCGCCGGATTCATCCTTGGTCCTCTTCTTGCTGCTCTTCGCCACCTCTTCCGTCGCCGCCTCCTCCTGGGCCTCGGCTGCCAGCTTCCGCTTCTTGTCCTTCTTGTTCTTCTTCTCCTTCTTGCTCTTCTTTGATACTTCCTCTTGATCAGAGAGGAGTTTGCGGCCCATGGCGGCGACGGAGGGGAGGGGGTGGGGAGGTTCGTGGAAGGGAGAGGGCGAAGACGACGGGAAGGGGAGAGCGATGTTGATTTCTAGGGTTTTAGAAGGAACCAACTGCACCACGTCACCTGCAGTGAATATCAGCCATCCATTTGTTGATCCTACGGTATAATATGATTTCTACAGTATTTTGTCTACAAATGCTACCAGGTAGATCTTGTCCCTTCAATTTTGATCCGATGGTGCTAGTACAACTACGCTTTACGGTTGCAATGGACAATCAGCATAGGGGCATCCACCCTTCACCCTAAATTGAAGAGTTCGGCAACAAGCGAAAAAAGCAACCGACCGTCGCCTACTTGCCGGAGATGCGCGGCCGTCGGATCCGGCTGTCAGGAGGAGCCGCTGGATCTGACCGTCGGGAGGATGAGGAAGAGCCACCGCGGCCAATTTCGTGGAAAGCTGCCACTGCCGGATTCGATCATCGGGATGGTAGGGAAGGGGTGCGGCTCAGGTGCTGTGACCCCTGCACGCGCTAAGTGCAGGGGTGCGTTCAGGAGCCGCCACGTGTCCCTAAAAATTCAAAAAACTTCCAAAAAATTCTAAAAAAATACTTAAAAATCCGGAAAATTGTAAAAAGTACTTTTTGTAAAAATACTTTTATTAAAAAGTATTTTTAAGTACTTAAAAATACTTTTAATAAAAGTATAAATCAAAAATTTAAGTACTTACAAAAAATACTTTTATTTGTAAGAAAATACTTTTACAATTTTTGAATTTTTAAGTATTTTTTAGAATTTTTCGAAGCTTTTGAATTTTGAGGACACGTATGGCTCTGGCGCACTGCACTTAGCTAGCGCTGGGTCACAACACTGAGCCGCACCGAGGAAAGAGCAATGCCGCCTACGTCGCGCGATCGGCGGTGGGAGGCCGGAAAAGACGCACCGTGTAACATCACATTTAGAATGTTCAAATTGTCTTTGCTTGAGTTTGTTGAAGTTGACCCTCTTTCGAAATTTTGGTGAAAACAAAATTCATTAATTGATTGACAACACAAATTGGAAGCTCAAGACAAGAATTCACAAATTAAAACCGAAACCGAATTTTGAAATCCAAAGCTTAAAGCTCAAGAAGGAAATTCAAATTCAAATCAAAGAGTGATTTCAAATTAAAATTTTCAAATTAAAAATCCAAAAATCTGAAATCTTGGATTGGGCCAAGCCCAAACCATCTCTTCTCTCCCCTGGCCCACTTGGGCTCCCGCCTGGCCCAGCCCAGCCCAAGCTGCCCCTTCTCGCTCTAGCGCGCCCCCAGACACGCCCTAGCCGCGCCCAACACGTGTGCACGTTGCGTCGTGCATGCTCACGCCCAGCAATGTGCCGCCGCAGTGTCGAGGCGTCCCTCCCTGTGCACATCTTGATTGTGCGCTGCTCTGCCACAGCATCGCCGCCCTCGCCTGGATCCCGTCCTCTCTCCCTCCTTCGCACCTCGCACTATGCACCACAACCACGCCACATCTCGGCTCCACCATATCCTCGCCACCCTCACGTTATGCATCCCATGCCTCACGCTATGCCGCATGTGCCTTTCCCGCGTTGTGCGTTGGCACCACCGCCCTCAGCCTCCGTGCCGCCCGTGTGCGCCATAGCATCTCGTTGCGTGCATTGAAACCGCAATGACTATTTCCCACCTCCTCAGCTATAAAGGCCACCAAGCTCCCTCTCCTCGCCTCACCACCTCCACTCCACCCCCTCACCACCATGGCGAGCCTGGATTGAAGCCTAGAGCCACCATTGTCGTTGCCCTCCGCTCCAGCCAGATTTTCACGGCCGTCAGCGCTGACCCCTCTCCAGTGCACCTTGGATCGATGCCATCCACCCGAAGCATCTCTGCAACACCTCGAAGCCATCCCTGGCGCCACCTTCGGCTCTCCTCCCCTCCGGCGAGCTGTTGACATCAATCTCCTTCCATCGCCACAAGCTCACATCACCAGAACACTCTACCACCTCTCCTTCCCCATCAAGCCTTCCAGTGAGTTCGCCTTGCCCCATAGATACTATCTACCTTTTTAATTGCTTTCTCTTACCACCATTCACCATGGTGCCATGAGCCTAGTGTTGTCCAATGGGTCGAACCTTGGTGTGCCAGCCCAGGCCCATCACTATTGGCCCAACCCAAGCATGGCATGGCCTGTTTAGCTCGTGGGCCATGCCAGCATGGCCCGATGGACTGTGCCGTGCCTGGGCCGAGGGGGCGGCACGGCAGGCTGGCACGGCATGACTAGGCTCCAACGGGCGTAAATGGGTAACAAAAGAAGCATTAAATTACTGAGATAAAGATCCTTGAATAACTGCAACATAATGTTTGAAGCAAAACTGCAGCTCACATCACAAGCAACTACAAATAAAAACCAAAATGTTCTATTATGCACTCTTTATTTGGGATGGCTACAGAATCTTATTATGACTACTACTCTAATTCTACTATTATATTCTTCATCTTCCTTGGAGAACAACATCTACAAAATTTTAAGGTAGGGAGAGGATTAGCAATAGTTTGATAATTCGGATAGAGGAAAGAGCAAGATACTAAAGAGGAGAAGGAAGAAGGAAAGAAACATAATATCTATTATTATTTTCTTTGTTATTATTTGGTTTTATGAGTTGTATATATCCTTAAGGCTTTCCCATTCTACTTAAGGCTTCATCCTACAGTCGATACGGCTCTGATACCACCTCTATCGAGACCCGAATATGTAAATACAGATTCTCTATGTGTTGCACTAGTTCAAAATTACACTAGTGCACACAATAGAAATATAGATGAAATATCAACCACATCACGAATAACTAAGAAAAAACTCAAATATTATTAATTACCAGAATCGCAACCTTATGGCCAAGTTTACACTTTAACAGCTCGAAGCGCTTAACAGACTAGCAGCAGAAACACAACAAAAATGAAGCAGCCGTTCGATATGCCCATAGGCAATCGACTGGGAAACAAGACCCTAATCTGAGAAGTCGTCGAAGTATCCTCCTTTAAGTACCTCGAGTTGATATAATTAAAGTACTCAGCAAGTCATTTGTAACAAGAATGCAATATAATTATGGAAGGCTTACTAAATAATGGCCGAGTGGTTATTTTACAGAAAGGAACAATTTGAAGTAAATACAATAAATAGATTGAAAGCGAACTTGGAAATTGACTAATAAGTAAATAATCAAAAGAATTGAATAAATCACAAGTGAACTGACCATTCACCCAATGAACCACATGTGAACTAACCATTCACATAATGAACCACTAGTGAATTAACCATTCACTTCCCAAACTTAACCTGACCAGGTTTTAATGAAATATCTACCCTTTGTGTGAAATCACTGAGCATTGTCCACAACCAGAGACACTGTTATTCGAATAGTTTTATACTCTACAGAGATTGCACAACTTCAAGACCAAAAATTTCAAGACCTAAACCAAAAGATAGAGCTCAAATTTATATGCATTTAGGAAAAAGAATCGAGTCAATCGGAGCTAGGATGGGGAAGAACAGGCTCTCGGAAGATTAATTGGCTTAGAAAATACTAAAAAGTGAAAAAGTCTACTATGCTGCGAACCAGGTCTACGGCAAAGAAGATGAAGGCGGTAGTGTAAATGAAGTCTGGCAACGGCACACGAACTCAACGAGGTGACGACTGACGGCTCAGGGTGGGGAGAAAATGAGGGCTTAGCTGGCTATTTATGGTGGACTTCGAGGACGTTGGGACGGGAGTCCATGGCGGTGATGACATGGACATCGTGGTCACTGGCTCAGACACGGCGGTGAAAACCAATAGGAATAATGAATAGTGCAAGGGCTATTGATGAGTGACACGCGGCAAGAGAGAAGATCAGACGGTCAGCTCGTAAGGAGGTCAGACGGCCGATACGTGGATGGCGTAGATGGAGCGGCCACTCGGCAGAATGGGCGACAAGTGGCACATGGTGAGGCAGATTGGGCCATCGCGTGGGCTGGTAGGCCAGAGGAAAAATGGGCCAGGGAGATGGGCTTCGGTCCATTAGGCTTTAGGGAATTTTTAAGGATCTTCTAATTTCAAAAATTCTCATAAATTCAATTGAGCTTTAGAAAATGGCAAATAAACCCGAACAAATTCCAAAAAATTCAGAAAAATGGCTTGCAACACAAGGAATCCAAATAAAACAATTTTGACCTTAATTAAAGTTTAATTTAGTCACATTAAATTCTTTTAATTTGTAAAAATTCAAATTAAGGTATAATTGATTCCAAAAATATCCAAATGGTGAATTTTATTTTGAAAACTTCAGAAACACTCTAAAAACAAGATGTTACATAAATCTAGCAGTGTAGGTAAGTAACCCCTTGCTAATTATATCACATATAAGTATTGTTTCTTTAGTACATCCACATGTCCTGGCCTCAACACCATCCCCTAGGCCTAAAACTATTTTGATAACCTAGTCAAGTCAAACCAATATTATGTATGAATGTGTCCAACACTTCTCTATGTTATTAGAATAATTAATGGCACCCTATTTTGGTAGACCAACTAATTAATATTTAAAATCTTGATAGGTGCAATAATTGGAAGGGTATTAAGTTTTACTTAATTTTTCTATAGGGGGTACTATTCTATCATGTTAAAAACACCTAAAATAATAGCATGAACAATAGTATAACATTAACATAAAAATATTCACAGATAGTAATATTAAACTATAAAATAGTATGGCCCTTAGCACGACAATCTCCATCACCACACTTCCTGTTCACTAAGCCATCAATGCTTGAGATCACCACATTCATCTACTTAGCTATTACTCATAACAGCTAGCAATGAATTACATATGAAAATATCAGGCATCACAAGTCGATACACAAGCTGCCATACAATAATATGTAGCCCATGGCTATAAATTAACATGATGTGCAAGCCATGAAAACTCATACATGCATCATATACACAATGGACCATACTATTCACATTGATCCCTACAAGAATAAGTTATGCAAAGAATCCAATTCTATCGCGTGATATGAACACATAATACTTATAATGCGCCATCAATTACTTAGCACAACCCGATTTTGAACCAAATGACCAACTGAATTTCCATTGATTAATCACACTAGTCGGTGATAGTGACAAAGCCGATCAGTTGGCCCATACGGCTACACATCACGGCTTACCCAGATGGTAGAATCCTAACCGGTAGGGGTAACGTAACATGCAACTATGAATAGGCACAGCCAAAACTGATCAATCTCTCATGAACCCATCTTCTAACTCCAAAGCTAATTGATCCCATCACCCGGTACCCAAGCTAGTCTATTTATATGACCGATCTAGGTTATCATATGAAACTAGTAAGAGATCAAATCTAATACTACCACATATCAATTACATGTGACAAATATAGATCAAAAACGATACAGATCGCTCTGATACCATTGTTGGGATGCGAGGTAGGCTACACTAGCGCAAAATATTTCTACCACGTAAACTAGAAAACCATGCGAGTAAGAGATCATGAACCGTTACCACTATACAAGCATTGTAGTGGAAGAAGGGTTGAAGTAGCCTGGTTCAATGTAGATTGCATCGATATAGTGTAAGTAATCGATCATCCATGAGCAGCAGTCAATCTTCATGACCCAATCGCCTCCTCCTCGTGATCGTTCCGATTAGCGCTGCAATATTAGTAGCGCCTCCATTGAAGTCCACACATCCAGGGATGGAATGTTGTGCGTCATTGTGCTAGCATGAGCGCGCATGGCTGTGGTTTTAAGAGGTGACGGCTAGGGTTTTGATGGGTTTATCTTAGGATTTTCTCATATCCTCTATTTTCTATGCCACCCTCAGCCCTGTACCTCTCTCAATATATAGTCTCCTATCGCATCCTTATCTGATACGATTAGAGATCGTATCCAACTCGAAGAGTCTCCGATCGGATACTTATTCAATATGAGTAGAGATCGTATCCCACTCGAAGTCCATCATCTGGACCCTTATTATTCCAACCCGTTAAGTGTGTGACCTTATAGGTTCATATACTTGGTTGTAACTCGGAAACACATTTCCGATCACTATTCAGTATTGGTCCCTAGCAGAAAATATCAACCCCAAATACATACAAAGATCAATGTGGACAAACCCTATGCAATATGATCTGTAACTAGGTCTTAGTCATTCATGATCAGCTCATAACTCCTTATGACCAAATTGTATATGGTCACGACCAATTTGTGTCCCCATACGGCTAGTTCACTAACCAGTCTGTGATATGCTCGACCAGGTCACAACCAGTCATTATACTCATACTACTAGTACACATCCGACCAGACCTATCGACCTGTTTATACATTTTTCTTTTGCCTCACAATATCCGATCAAACTCCAGGTGAAAATATATGTTATCCATGAACTGTTCAATCTTTTCCCGATGTAGTGATGGATAACTGTGATCGACTCTTTGACCCCTTGTGGCATGGCCATGCGCTTTCTTTATCCAACCACATCAAGGGGCCAGAGATATCTCTCCTATTATATAGGAGGGGAAAATTTCATAACCAATCAGTCACTTTTCTCTGTATATTTCATAGTATACCCAAAAACTACCTTTATAACTACTCAGTTATGATATAGCGTTTGGCAAGCCCTAAGTGCACTATTACATATGTAGGAAACTATGCTAATCTCGGGTACAAAGATTAATTATACATCATCTTTGCTTAAGACCAACTGATGACATATAAAATATAACAATCTCAATAGTGTCTCAAGATGGGTCAATCTAACACCATATTCTCTAACATGTATCCAAATTATTGATTTGATATCTCCATATCCATGATTGGTGAAACGTAGTCATTAATTAATACACATGCTAGTCTATAAGTCACTAGTATTCCGATTAGTGACATCCGACCAGGGATCCTTTTAGAATGATATCATATAATTAATAAAGAGCTTCACCAATAAGTTACATACTTGCTAACCTTTATAAATAACAATTCATTCGAGGAACATGATAACAATTATTCAAAAGATCGTAAGCATAGAAGTGATATAATCATCTCCATGATTGCCTTTAGTTCATATCACTAACACCACCATGGAGGAAGAAGAGAGGAGGGAGATGGGTGGCGCGGTGGAGAGGAAGGGAAGTGCGGTAGTGAGCGAGAGGGCAAGGGGATGGTGAAAAAGGTCTGGGGCGGGAGGATAGCATTGATAGGGATGGTTATTGGGAGAGTGAGTTGGAGGACAGGAGTGGGGTAGGGGTAGGGGTGAATATTTTCTGTATTTTTTTTATTACATTGTGGGTCTTGTCTCAGTATTAGCTGCTTCAAGAAGCTAGGTGTTCATATTAACTTCTGGCTTCAAGTTAGAAGCCAATACAAACACCCACATAATTGCACCAAGCCATGTTATTGCACGTGGGCCCTAGTTGAGGACTAACTTGAGCCTTATACATTGAAGATGCTCTAACAACTGTAGAAGATTTGTGTCCCTTCACTTGACAATACTTGCTCCTCGTATTTTGAGTCCTTTTACACAATTTCAACGAGTATTGTCTTTTACTAAAAGTTTCACTTGGCTTTGTAGTGAGGACAAAAAAAATTTGCTGCAGAAAACATAGCTTAGATATTTGAGTCTGACCTGATATTGCACTGTGGATCGTCTAACTTGTTAGTGTGAAAGAAAATTTGGGCTAAATGAACATGTCAAACCAGAAAAACAAATACAAGAGAACTAGGTGTCAAACCACGCATTGCTAGCTTGTTGCGGTTCTGCTTATCTAGACTTTGAGGAGATCGAAATAAAAGTAGCCTAACAACAATTTTGTAAAGTATTTTTGTTTGATTAATTCTGAATGTATGGCATGAGAAGTTTTAAGTTCACTGGTTTTATACCACCACGAGCACACATCATTTTGTACCATTAAATTCACGATGACATAATTTTGAAGTCATTGGGCACAATTAACAATGTTACAGGCTTCAAAATGTGATGATTATCTAAATAAGTGTAACATTCTAATTTTTAGAGCCTTTTTGAAGCTTTTAAAATAAAAATAACCATATGGATTTTTTTGGATTTAATTAAAGCTTAATTAAAACTTTTAGAAATTTAAAAGATTTAATCTGAATAAAGTAAACATCAATTAAACTAAAACCAATTTTTGTTGGGTTCCACGTGCTGCAAGGAATTATTATATATTTTATTGGATTTATTTGTTATTTTCTAGAGCTCTTTTGAATTAAAACCTATTTCTAAAATTGAGAAATCCCTGAAATTCGTAAAAGCCAATGGGCCGAAGCCCTTTCTTTCTCGGCCCAACCCACTGGCCAGCCTACCCCAGCCCCGCGCTTGCCACATGTTGTGCATTTGCACTCGCGCATTGCCGCTCGATGGCAAAAACATGTCAATCATCTAGACTGTGTCTTTTCCCACGCCTCTACATCCGGCTGTCCACCTATCGCCGCACATGTCGTCGTCCTCATAGACTCTCGGCCATCTCCGCCTTGGACATGTCTTAGCGTTCATGCCCACTTGGGACTTCGCCTCATGTTCAGGCTGGCCTCCTCATCGTCCGTGCTATAAATATTACCACCTCCTTGCGTTTCGAGCCGACCCACAGCCGCCCACCTAGCCTCGCCCGTGCGTTGTCGCCTTGTGAGCTCGTGCGTTGGAGTTCACTTGTGCCGTCATCTTCATCTTCAATGCGGACTAGGTCGTCTTTGCCATCTCCAGTCATCGTCATCACCACCGAGTAAACACCATCGCCAAGCTGCCCTGCTCTTATGTTCCGTTCTGTCAACCCCGCCGGTCTGCTCGCTGTTTTGCGGCCACCCCTCAGTCACCCTGTCGCCGCCTCGTGCCGCATACACACCACACCTGCTTGGCAGCCCTAGCACAGTTGACGCTTTGTCACCATCCACCAACTACAAAGCACCACGTGTCACCACTTTAGCCATCCGATCGCCTTAGCAACCGTTCGATCAGATCTGAGCCGACAAGCCAATCCGACGATCGAGATTCAGCCACATGGTCTTTTTCGCACCGTTGGATCTTTGTGATGTCAGCCGCACCAAGCCGGCTGACTCTTTGGCTTCCCCACGTCCATCATGAGCCGAGCCTCTAACCTGTGGGCCTAACCGAGTTAGCCATGCCACATCAGCCCTAATTGCCATGTGTTAGCTATGTGGGTGCCATGTCAACACCCGAGCCGGTCCACATGCCACGTGGCAATGCCACGTCACCTCACACATCATTAGCCACATCACCCTGCCATCTCAGCCCTAGTACCACACGTCAGCCCAAGAGCCCAGTCAGCTGCCACATCAGCAGCGACATCATAAACCATATTTTCCTTTAGAATAATATTTCGGCCAAAAAATAAAATAGATGCTGACATCGATTTTCCTTTACAAAAATAATTCCTATTTTCCTTTTTCTTTAGATTTAAATCTTCCGAGAGCTTGTTCTTCTCCTTCCTAGCTCCGATTGACCCGATACTTTTTCCTAAATTCATCTAAAATCGAGGTTTATCTTTGAGTTCTGGTTTGGGAGTTTTTGAAGTTTATTTGGATTTTATTTGATTTTTTGTACTGTATTCGATTTCTCTCCCGTTAGATAACGTCTTCGAAGAAGCACTAGAAGGACGAGAAGACCAAGAATTGTTAACTAAGTAATGTCAAGGCAAGTCATATCCTTTAATCATATCAAACCTAGTTTTCAATCTATTATCTATTATTTTTTTTATATTATCATATATTGCTATTTTTATACAAACCTTGTACCTGGTAATTATTATCCAATTTGATTAATCCCTCATTTGATTACGTGAATGCCATGATTCCGTTGTCCCCATAGGATGGGTAATTATCTAGTGATACAATATTAGTATCCATTTGGGTTGTACGCCTAGTATGTTTAGCCATGCGTACTATAGTACGTTGGGCTTATCATCACATGTGACTAATTAATTAATTTTGATTTAATGAGATATTGAATCTTGGATGCAGCCACAGATAGAAAATTCATGTGCCATAACATTGGTGTGTCATTAATGTTGGTTATACAAAATGCTTTTCACTTGGACAAATGATCGTGCAACAAAGGGGGTGTAGTTCGCACATTGGGATGTGGATGTTTTGCTTGGGTAACGTCTAAGGACTTAACTTTATGCACCATTGATCTGAGCCTTACCGTTCAGCTACATGTCTAGTATGGGATAGATCTGGCTCATTAATTTCTGATATTTGAATTTTGATTTTGCCACTGTGTTGAACATGGAAGCTGATTTCTATGCAGTGCAAGAGGGGGCAATTTCCAAGCCATGCCTCTCACATGAGGTTGTGCCACTGTGCGCTGTTCAGTCACCGTGCCATCAAGTGCACCAAAGTTGTGCCTCCTGCATGAGGTCATGCCACCGTGCACCGTTCGTCCATTACGCACCCATGCGCGCCAAAGCTATGCCTCCTGCATGAGGCCGCACAGCCATGCGCCATTCGACCACTACGCACCCATGCGCCAAAGCTATGCCTCCTGCATGAGGCCGCACCATTGTGCGCCGATCAGTTGCCATGCATGACAATGTTGTGTCTCCCGCATGAGGCCACGCCACCATGTGCTGTTCCAAGGCCGCGTTGAGCCACCAGCCGCATGTGTTGTTGAGCTTGGCAGCCGCCCAAGCTCCTACCGCCGCATCGCCTACCCTGCATGGCCACCGCCGCTGCATGAGCCACCAACCACCCACGGCGCATGAGCCCCGACCACACATGTCGCTGCCCAGTACGAGCCGCCACCACGTTGGCCTGAATGCCACCACCGCCACGCACCCAGATGCGGCCGCCTCTACCTTTCATGAAAAGGGTACCTCCCCTCCTTTTGAGCCGGCCGGAAGTGGGTTGGGCCGGAATGGGCCAGGGGAGAAGAAAAATAAGGGGGAGGCCCGACCGAAGAAAAAGAAGAAAAAAGGGTCCGGCACCTGGATTTTGCAAAAAGACCATTGAAAAATTTAGAAAATTATGAGGAAAATTTTCTCAGAATTGAAAATTAGCGAATAAGCCCTAAAAAATTGTGGAATTCATTTGAATCGTGTTTAGCACTGTTACTATAATTTTCTATGTTTTCTGTATTTACTTACTGTTTTGATTAATCGTAATTATTTAAATTACCTTTAATAACTAAAATTAGCAATAAAATTATAGAAAATGCATAGAAAATTCTAGAACATTACGAACCGGGAGTTCGAGGAGCTAGCCCAGCATGGCCAAAACTACTTGACTTAGGTTTCTGACATTGAGATTGTACTTAGAGCCAAGAAGCTTCGCATTGCTATTGGGATCGGTGCATCAGAAGATGCCAAACCCATATCTGAGGAAAATGATCTGGCACTTCACTTCTTCAGGCATCACCTTTGTCTCACTCTTAAGAATGAGTGTATGGTAGAGAAGAACACGCTAGCATTATAGACTGCACTCAAGAAGTGGTTCGAGAAGTTAAAGTACATCATTCTTGCTCAGGTAGAGCAGGAATTCTGCTCTACACATAATTTGTACCAATCTTCAACTCTGTGGCATGCAAGTCACAGATGAGCAGAAGATTAAGAAGACCCTCTACAATCTTCCCCAATGCAGTATAGCCTACGCGCAACTATCGTCAAGATGACTACAAGGAGTATGCTGAATTGATTGATATTATATAGGTTGCAGAGGCTCAGGATGAAGTTCTCTACAAGAACTTTGTCGCACAACCACCTAGAAGCTCCGCTGGCTGTGAGGCCACCGTTGGGAGCCATAAGGTGCGGAAGCCTATAATGAAGAAAAGGGGAAGAAAGGGCAAAGAAGCAGCATAGGCAAGTCCAATGCTCCACAGAAAAATAAGGTCAGCAAACCAAAGCAGGACGATAAGCCGTATGATCAACAAGACCAAACTTGCTACAAGTGTGGCAAGTAGGGGCACTGCTCGCGGATCTGTAAAGAGTCGCAAGACATCGTCGATGCCTTCCAGGCCAAAAAGAAGAAGGGTGGCAAAGGGCATCATGAAACCCACTTTGCTTTCGTCGAGGGGGAGAGTTCTCAGCAACTGTTTGCACCAATGGAGATTGACTCCACTCCTGCAGTGGCACCGCCTCTTGACATTGCAGTAGCTGCCGCCGCCATGATTTCCCAGGAAGAGCATCTCACCCCTAAGAAGGTAGCAGCCGAAGTCTCTAGTTTCTTAGCAGATTTAATCTAATGCACATAATGCATTAGACTTCAATTATCATTCATTTCATGTGTGGAAGGATGCTAGATTTTGCATTGATGATACTCAAACAATTTATTTTCTCATGATGGTTGGATGATGTTAATTAATTAATTCATTTATTCAATCAATAATCGCATGATATGTTTTGATATTTGAAGTACTTTATTTATGTGTTGATTGTCTCCTACTATATATTAATAAAGTAAATTATATTAGAACACGTGTGGCACCCTATGGAGGAGGTGTGCTTAGCTGATAGCGGCACAATAAATACTATCTTGTGAGAGATAAAATTCTTTCAGTTGATTAGCAAGAATATTAGCAGTCTTACAACAATCGCCAGTAGTGATGCTTGTATAATAAGCTCAGGAAGAGCCACAATTATACTCCCCATGGGCACAACTTTGGTCATTGAAGAAGCCTTATTGTACTTAGAATCGACTAGAACTCTCATAAATTTCAAGAATATTCGCGCTAACGGTTTCCACGTTGAAACTGAAGAAGAATATGGTAAGAAATACCTGCTCATTACAAAGCGTGAAGCAAGTAGAAAAAGGGTATTGGAAAGAGTTCCTTCATTTGAGATTGGTCTATACTACACTAATATTAAGGCACTTGCAGCCTATACTGCCTTGAAAACTATATTTAGAAACTCTGAACTCTTATATCTCTGTTATGATAGATTAGGCCACTCATGTCTTAGGATGGCAAGAAATATAATTAACAATTTACAGGGATATAATATCGATGTAAACAATTTCCAAATCAAGAAGATTTCATATACCCCGTATGTGCCACCAGAAAATTAATTACCAGACATTTTGCTCTAAAAGTAAAGGATTATAAGTTCCTGCATTCTTAGAATGCATCCAAGAAGATATTGTAGTCCTATACAGCCACTATCAGGGCCATTTAAATATTTTATGGTGCTCATTGATACTTTCTCGAAATGGTTATACATATGTTTATTATCTACGAGAAATCAAGCTTTTGCAAAGCTATCGGATCTCGGAGTAGCAACTTAGGACCCTCTGTGTTAATCGCATTATCCCAGGAAAAGCTAGTGCACACAGGGTCAATAGGGATGCATATCTCACATAACAACCACACTTTATTATATAGCAAGATATAAGCCTTATGGCCAAAGTTTACAATAATAGCAAAAAGAAGACAGCGGAAGATAAATAGGTAGCAGCCCATCCAGCCTTCCCACAGGCGAATGACTGTAAGGCGTGGCCTACTCATTGCAATCCTTACCGTAGTTGTCGAAGGCTTCCTCTGGAAAGAAGTTAAATTGAGCAATGTGAGCACACAAAGTGCTCCACAAGTTACACCAGGAGTTTAACAGAGTTAGTGCATGCATAAAGTATATTAAAGGAAGGCATTATATGGTTAATTTGCATAAATGGCAACATTGGTGTAAATATCATAAAGCATGAACAAAAGCTAAATTTGATACCATATATAGAAACAAGATTTTAACAAAATATTAATGTTAGTGCAGGCTCCAACCAAACACTAACCTATCCACGGGTATTCCACCCGGACCATCTTTCCAAAAGATATCCAAATTTTCCATAAACCAGATTTTTATTAAACCAAAGTCTAATATGTGAAAAACCTTACTCAACATGTTCTTAACCGTGGACACGGCTATCCAGGATAGTTTGTTACTCTGCAGAGGTGTACAACTTTACCCACAAGACATGTCCTCTCATTTTGCCATGCGGTTAGCACACTGCCTGAGGTGTGCGGCTGAGAGTTCATGACAAAGTCTTTACAATGTTCCGTTGTCAACTAGATCACACCGCCACTAAGGTTTCACCACAACATGAATCCACATGTTGGAGCCCCCTCTTGTGCCAAGTTAGACTTCTCGTGGCCTGCACCATGCTCACATTCAGCCTATAGCGAGATCAAGTTGAAACTTCACAAATTATTCGGCTAGGTCTGTCCCATACTAGACTTGTGGTACTACGGTGTGACTTTGTAATAATAGCTCACAGACTGGTCCTTAACTTGACTTAGGCTTAACCACTTACCCCATGTGCCTGGCATTCGACATTGAGTTAACAATGCATTCCAGCAAGCACCCACCACCATACCAATGCCTAAGTCTAAATCAACTTTTATATTTTACTTGAAAATTATTTCATAAACATTCTTGACTCACCAAAGTCAAGAATACACTTGAAAAGTTTACCATTTTATGTGAAAGATTATCCCAACCCATAATTATTCTAAGCATGGCTAAGCAATTCAACAAAATTTCTAGTTAATACAAATGTACTAACTAGATTTTTATCTAGGGTGACAAGGCATGAGTATTCAATAGCAAATTTGGCCATATACAAAGGTATTTGATGTAACTAAAGTTTAAATTAGATTTGAACTAATTTGAATAAAAGTACGCATGCATAATAATTTAAAAACAACATAAATAATTCCAAGTATTGGGATCAACATGATCAAGGGTGTAACTTGCCTTGCCTAGGGTCATGGTTCGAGTCGTTGAAGTCGTGCTCTCTGAGATCGTCGTAATCTACGCACGAAGAACCAAACAAGTAAATTCAAATAAAATTCAAAAATTCAAAAAGAGTCTAGAAATGGGTAGCTTAGGATTTATAAGAATTTAGAAATTTGAACGGGTCAAATCGGAGTTAAAATGAAGAAATACGGGCTTCCGGAGGTTTAAAAAGAGAGAAAATGGAAAAGGCTGATTTTTGGGAATTATTTTTGTACTAAAAAAGCTAATTATGACATCAGCAGAAAATTAATATTTTATCTGAATTATTTTTATGAATTAAAAGCTGACGTGGTAGGCCAGCTAACGTGGCCGTCATGGCACGCCATTGGGCTACCATGCGGCTGCCATGTGGTTCGGGGAGAGGAGACGGCGGGGGTTTGGATCCTACCTGGTGCCGGGCTTGGGGAAGACCGGAGGTGGTCGGCGGCGGGTGAGATGTGGCGGCGGCGGCTTTCGGGGGCGGCGGTGCTCCGGTGGGCAAGGGGCTCGGCCGAGGGGTGAGAAGAGAGAGGGGAGGGAGGTGGTACGGAAGAGAGTGCTCGGCAGGGGGTTTTATAGGGGAGGAGGACGGTGCGACTCGCCGATCTTCCCGGGGAAGAACTGGTTCGCCGGTGCGAACGCGAGCAGGGGAGGGCATTAAAGGGCCGGCGGGGGTGCGGCATCGAGGGGGAACCCGAGGCGGTGGTTTTTGGGAAGAGGAACGGCCGCACGGAGCTCGGGCGCGGCGTCCGTGGTGCGCGGTCAGGATGTTGAAGAAGAGGAGAGGAGGAAGAAGGATATGACAGGTGGGGCCCACTTGTCGGTGAAGAGGAGGGGAGAGGAAGGGACGAGCGGCCAGATGGAGGACACAAGACAGGGGATCAAATCTCGGCCGTTGAAGCAAAATGAAAGGGTAAGTGATGGCAGATGGCCAGGATTAGATCAAGGGGCAGGTGGAATTAATCGAGAGTGACATGTGTCAGCCTGAGGTTAATTCAGAATTAAATTTTGTTTTAAATTTTCAGAAATATCAGAAAGCTTCTAAAATACTTAGAAAATAGTAAATAATGTCTAAAAATTCCAGATAATTTAATAAAAATTTTTGGAGTTATTTTAGACTAAGAAAAAATATTTTTAATTTAAATTTGGCTGTTAAAAATACCTTTTTGGCCTCTAAAATTGATTTTTAAATCCAAAAAATTCTCAAAAATTACTATAATTTCAGGGAAGCTTAGTAAAAGCAAAATAAACTCTTTTTTGGCTTTGATAAAATTTTTAAAGTAAATTTTCTTACTCTATGCTTCGAAATAAAATCCACATAATTCCAAATAAATCCTAGAAAATCAAATAAAAAGCAATTAAAATTTTGGGATGTTACAAAGCTGATCTCATAGATAATTTAAATTAAAAATAATTTCCCTAATTATCACATAAAAGTCCATCAGAATGGACAACGCCGGAGAATTTAAATGTATTTGATGATTATTGCATGGCAATAGAATTAAAGTTGAACATTCTGTTACACATGTCCATACTCAGAATGGATCAGCAGAAGCATTAATTAAGAGAATTAAATTTATTGCCCGACTGCTTTTGCAGAATTGTAATTTACCAACTACATATTGGGGACATGCAATCCTACATGTAGAAACTCTCATTAACTTTAGACCATCGGCATATAACATTCATTCACCTATGTAACTAGCGTAAGAGTCAGCACCAAAAATTTCTCATCTCTGTAGGTTTAGTTGCAAAGTTTATGTACCTATACTTCCACCGCAGCGTACTTCAATGGACCCTCTCCAAAAGTCTAGGATATACGTGGGTTATGAGACATCATCCATAATTAGGTATTTGAACCCCATGATAGGAGACCTGCACACCACCTATTTCTTTGATAATATATTTGATGAGGATAGTTTCTTGACATTGGGGGAGGAAATCAACTCCTTGATGAAAAATATTGGGAAATTACCTGGCAAGCTATGGGAAACCATGCATACGACTCGTGCACTAGTGAAGCAAATAGAGAAGTCTAGATGATAATTGATTTGCAAGCATCAGCAAATCAACTGCCTTACCACTTTAGTGATTTAAGGAGCGTGACCAAGTCGCATGTGCTTTCACGCAATGCACTAGAGAGGGTTGAAATACTGAAGAAAGTTGAAGGTATCCCTAATCCCATACAGAGACCTCAGAATAAAAGGATGAAAACTTCGACCCCTCGAATCCCAAGTAACCGGGGACGCTTGGTGAAAAAGGATAAGGACATAACACAGCCAATCACTGAAGTTTGCCAGAATCAGAAGTGGAGCCAGTTGAGACCTAGCACTAGTATGGTACCTTTAAAGAAAGGCATACTAGATTTGAATATTCCCATGGAGGGAGAAACCAACATGGATGTGTGTGCACGCATCAGAGCTGAAAAATTAAAAAGGAACTTGCCCCCACATCTAGAAGGAGCGATGAGCAAGTAGAAACACTAAAAGAATCAATCCATGATAAAATAGCTATAAACTATGTGCACACAAGAGAATCCATAAATAGGACAATCGCCAATGTTGATATTTATTTTGCAAAGAAAATTGCCATAATCGTCGATCTTATTCCAGAGCCTGCATCGCTCGCTAAATGTAAGAAAAGATCAGAATGGAAAAAGGTAATAGAAACTGAATTATTATCTCTAAATAAAATAGACATATTTGGGCCTGTAAGCCGCATGCCTCCCCATGTGCACCCCATAGAGCATAAGTGGGTATTTGTTCGAAAGAGAAATAAGAAAAATGAAGTTATAAGATATAAAGCAAGGCTCATTGCACAAGAATGTACTCAATGTCCAGGAGTTGATTATGAAGAAACCTATTCTCCGGTCATGGGTGGCATTACCTTTAGATACTTAATCTCAATGATAGTAAACTTAAATTTAGAAATGAAGTTAATGGATGTGGTAACTGCATACCATTATAGAAACTTGGATTTGAATATTTATATGAAGGTGCCTGAAAGTATTTCTGTCCCGAACCAAGAGAGAGCAAATAGAAACCTGTATAGTATGAAAATCAGAAAATCATTGTACGGACTAACACAATCAGGTAGAATGTGGTATAGTCGCTTAAGTGACTTTCTATGCAAGAAGGGTTGCACGAACAATGAGAATTGTCCTTGTGTATTTATACGATGATCTCCGAATAGATTTTGTATAATCTCAGTGTATGTAGATGATATGAATATCATCGGAACCCTAGAAGATATAAAGGAAGCAAGCACTTACCGGGAGTTAAAGTTCGAAATGAAATATTTAGGCAAAACCAAATATTGCCTAGGCATGCAGCTTGAGCATGTCCTTGAAGTAATATTAGTACATCAATCCGCATAAACTCAAAAGGTGTTAGAAAGGTTTGGCTTCGAAAAGGCGTACCCATCGAAAGTACCGATGATTGGGAGATCTTTACAGTAAGAGAAAGATCTGTACCAACCTAGAGAAGAGGGGGATGAAGTCCTAGGACCGAAATTTCCCTACTTAAGTGCAGTAGGAGTACATATGTACATATGCATGCTCGCCAACCGGGAGTGGGGAGTCCGCCCGTGCTCGGCAAAGTGCAAGCCATACTCCGTGGCTCCGCCGACGTCGTCCGCCCGTCCCCGTCACGACGTCACGTCAGGTAATCTCTATAGTCTATACGGTGATGAGGGCCTCAATATGCTGTATATCTGTATATCCTCAGAGTTGTGACGGATCGGTCATGGCGCCGCCGCCGCAGCGGGGGGAGGAGGAGGAAGGGGGCGGGGAGGGCGCGACGCCGACTGCGCTGCGCGCGCCGACGCATGTGATCACGCAGGTGTTCTCGCAGCTCGACTGCGTCGACCTCCTCAACTGCTCCCTCGTCTGCAGGTGAGTACACTCCTCGGCTCTCTCATTTCCTGCACGCCTGGTGTTCGACGGAACGCCTCCTCACAAAGGAGGCGCCTCTCTCTGAGTATCTGATGCTTGCAATACCATCGAATGCTCTATCTGATCTGAGCAAGGGAAGAAATCTTGAAGGCCAAGTATTCAGTTGATCTAAGTGGGAAAGATTGTTGGGATCAGCCGTTCAGACGTAGGATACGTCCCGATGGATTGTCCTGTGGTTAGTTATAGTTAGTGGCGTCAGATGAGTAGGAGATGATGAGCTAGGCTCTTAGCTTGATGCATTGATCAAATCCGTTTATGAGTCTCTCTGTTTGCTTGATGCCTCTGAGTCTATGACTAGCAACAACTAATTAGAGCCTGACTGAATGAATGATAGCTTTGTTCTGCTTAGTAAACAGACTGATAGGTACTGACTCACTAGATTGAGCTAGAAGATCGATTCAGTTCTCAAGCGACAGAGCTTTTGTCCCTTTAGTAAACATATTACTCTAATAGTCTGATATGTGACTAGTCTATTGGATCGGTAAATCCAGCATAGTTCATTGATTCTACTCTACTTGTTGTCCATGTCCCATATCCAATTCCTGGCTCCGCCCCTGACAATGGAGACAGCTGCCACCTACTATGAGAACTTTTTTCCCCAAATGGGGTTTTACCCGATTCCATTACTTACCAAGAAACGGAACATGGACAAAATTTATCTGTTCAAACAGCTACAACATCAACATCCTTTTATCTTTCCCCTACCAGCGCACCAAGCATACCAGTAGGATAAGAATAAGACGGCGAAATAGTTTCGAGCACTACTACAGAGTCAGAAATTAACCCTCAACTTACAAACCTTTTCCATGTAAAGCTTAACCTAACAAAACGACAACTCTACTAACTAGTTCTCTGTTTCACCACTCTAGCAACACAACAACTTTGCATTAACAAGAAGAGTCTTCTCCGCCAGTGCGCAGAGACGTCCAGCTTCAGCAACATCTTCTCCATCGACCACAACATGTAAACGTATAGCTTCTCTCTGGAGAGCTTCTGCACCAGTTTTGACTGCCACCTTAGTGTCCTCCAATGCATTCCTGCCCAAAATTTTAAGTGAGTTCAAGCATAGCAAATCATCTTAGCAGGAGATACGATCCATTATTTTACAAAACAAGCTCTATTTCTTAATTTCCAAATTGCCCAACAGATGGCTGCCAGACCCAACACCCAGTGGCGGATCCAGAAAAAAAATCTAGGTAGGGTGAAGTCCAGTGGCGGATCTAGGAAAAAAAACTAGGTAGGTTGAAGTCGGAAGCGTGAAATAAATAGTAGTACCCAAAGCAAAACAATCCATGATCAAACTATATTGCAATCACACTAATAAAAGTATGTGATATGAAATAGAAACAACAGCTACAATTCGCATGTTAACATATGTAGATAATGGAAGGACAATGAAAAATACCTCACTAATGAAGCTTAATCCACAATTGTAGATGAACTGTAAAAGAAACAACCTGTCAATTGTGAAAGATAGATAAATCAGTAGTGTTACAATTCGATAATAGAATATAAAAGATGCAATAAAAAAAGAAGACAATCATCAAGTCATTAAGCCAATCATCGGACATCTTATTACACAAATCGGTCTTGATAATATTCATAGCCGAGAAGGCTCTTTCAACCGATGATGTCGCCACTAGTAGTAGCAATGCTAACTCGATGAGGCAGTAGACCAATGGAAATGCAATATGCCTTTCAGTTTCAACCAACTTCACGGTCAGACTTTCAAGATCATGATAAGTAGTAAAATCATCAATTCTTCGCACATGAAGAATGAAGGTTGCTGTCTCAGGTTACTGTTTCGATGAGTCTCACGAGATATCCTGTTGAAGTGCTGATATGGCTAGAATAAGATGTAGTATGTAAAACAACAAAAATAAATGAGTGTAACAAAAAACCTAGGAGAGATTTTTTATTGGAGATGCGGGGTATCGATCCCCGTATCTCTTGCATGCTAAGCGAGCACTCTACCATCTGAGCTACATCCCCATGCTGTGATATTGTTTTGCAATCTTTTAATTTGTCCTATTATTTCCATGTGAGGTAAGAGCTACGAGACACGAGCTTTGCTTTTAACCTATCTTTTTTCCTCTGAAATTATGCATGTATATATCGTCTGTTAACCGGCCCATCGATCGTCTGCATATCATACCTCTAAACCCCAAATTCCGTATTCTTGTTTCCTGACTTCGCAAATGGCAACCACTCGACAGATACTATATTAGAAATGGGAGCCAAGTGAGTTTTCCTTCATGTTTGTGTTCGTGCAGCACAGCAGCGAAGAGCTGCTTAGCTCCCAGCCTCCGACGACGACTCGGCCGCACCAGCGACGTGAGCAAAAATAACATCCCCACCGTAGGAACGTGTGCTTCCACCGGAGGGTTCTCCGACCGGCGAGGGGAGCTCGGACGGCCGCTCGGGCTCGCTCGAAGGGCAGGTCGCCCCTGCCAACACCCACGTCCTCCTGGCACATACTTACTCCACATCACATATTGGAAAAAAGAAGTTGGCCTACAATTTACTCTAAATAGAGTACCCACTAGCCTCCAAACAAATTTGGCTACTACACATTCAAAGAACAGGTATGAGATTGATTCATTTTCATTACAAAAACTGCAGAGAGCATCACCTTTCCAGTTTCTTTTCAAAAACACATCTTTTATCAAAATGGCATTTTGCCAGGCCAACCACAGGAATATTTCCACCTTGCTAGGGATTTTTACTCTCCACTGGTTCTTGAAAGGTTTGTCAGGCAAATCAAAATGCAAGTATTTATATACAGAATTCACATAGAAAACCCCTGAACTATTCCAGTTGCATTTTGATTTATCTTCACTTCCCCCTAAAGCAACAATCATTAGCCTATTTCTCAATTCAGTTACACCCCATCTGGCTCCCATGTATTGGTCCTCTAATTGTGGAATTGGAATTCAATTCTAAGGACGTAGCTGTTTGTTTGCCATCTAGAATTGAATTGACGATTCCAAAGCCAATTCCAAGAGGCATGATAGAACTAGAAGCAATTCTTATCTTATATATATCACTTATCTAGAATCCACTCTACAAAATTAAGTAAAGTTTGATATTTGAAATTTTAACCTTGCATTCACACTATGAAATTTTCACAAAATCAACTAAAATTTATTGGAAGTGATTCACTATGTAGAGAAAGCTAAATTGTGCACATTAATGAGCTTAGGTGCACAAGTGGCCCCCATAGCTTTGTAGACAATGATTTCTAAAAGTTCGGTATTTGGAATTTCAACCTCGCGTTCACATTGTAATTTTTTCATAAAATTGTTTGAAATTTGTTGTTGATGATTTATGTTTAGAGAAGCAACTTTGTGCACATTGGCAGACCTATGTGCACAGGTGGGCCTCATGGTCTTGCAGAATTCCAAATTTCATCTAAACAGAAAATTTTGATTTTGAATTGGCTTGAATCAAATTCAAATTCAACTAGAATAGGATTTGGAATCCAATTGAATGAGTTAAATTCAATTCTAGGCAGCCAAATGGGGTGTTAGATTACTCTGAATTACTCTGAAAATCTTCATTTAACCATCTCCTAAAAGAGAAAGACCAACCATTTGCAGCACCCTGGTCCACTGTCAAATGCTGATCATTAGCAATCAAATAAAGCTCAGAATATTTAACCCTAAAAGGTAAATTGTCACACCAGCAGTCCTCCAAGAAATCAGTCCTTTTCCCATAGCCAACCACCATTTTCCTCCGTCTAAGATATATGTCTTTAACATTAATCAAGTCAGCCCTACAAGGTGAGTCAGTTAGTTTGTGATTAAGGTGAGAAATGCATTGATCACCAAGATACTTGATTCTCACCACATCTTGCCATAAACCATTTTCATTCTCAAGTTTCCACCACCATTTGCAGAGAAAACTAACATTTAGTTTATATAAATTTTGTATGCCCAAACCTCCTTTCTGTATTGATTGACAAATTAAGTCCCATTTCATTAAATGATATTTCTTGTTTACACCCCCTGCCAAAAGAAGGCCATCATAGTTTTATCTATTTTGTATATCACAGTTTTGGGAAGGAGATACGTGGACATGTGATAGATGGGTATACTACTAAAACTAGAATTAATAAGCACATTTCTGCCCCCAGGGACAGAGATCCTCCTTTCCACCCATCTAACCTTTTCATAAGTCTTTCCTCTAAGCTTAGCCCAATCTATTACATGCAGCCTAGAACAACTCACAGATGCACCCAAATATATTAAAAGTCATTCTCTAATTTGACAATTAAACATATTAGCACAGTGAATAGCATCATCTTTATCCCCTTTGACTACAAGCACTTCACTCTTTTGGAAATTTATTTTTAACCCAGACATAGCTTCGTAAGAACAAAGCAATAACTTCATATAAACAGGATTGTGTCATCTACATATTGTAGGACAGCAATCCCATTTTGGACTAAATGTGGCACCAAGCCTTTGATCAAACCACTTCTCTGGGCAGTGTGAATCATTTTAGCCAAACTGTCAGCAGCTAAGTTAAAGAGAACGAGACAGAGGATCACCCTATCTCGCCCCTTTGTAGTTCAGAAAATAAGGGTGTAGGATCGTATACCGCAATTAGAGGGAGGGTGAATGATTGCCTCTGTTTCTTGATACCTGAAAACAAATATCAACCCAACAGAAAAGCAATCTAAATTTACCAGTTGTAGATTTTGACCGCAAGATGCTAGACCACTCGCACGAGTTCAATGGATGTTCCAACCACTCATTCGACCGCATGCTCTACCCTTTTCATGTCGTCGAAATCTCCTACCACTTGAAAACTTCAGCCACTCGAATACTTTGACCGCTCGAACCAGAACACGCCAAAAGACGACACCATGCTCTGCTTGGTTGGATTGAACCGACAACCGAAGACACCGGTGAGCTCCTTAGCACACCGACGAGGACACAGGAAAATTATGCTCAGAAAACACATCGTCGATATCGACAAACTTTTCATGGAATTGATATGATCTATTACTTCTGGAACATGTTCTATGGATACAAAGTGCCCTCACGGCACCCCTAAAAACTCTAGCACCACAGAACATCGAGTATCGACTACTGAGTACCGATCACTACGACTAAGACACCCGAATCGTTAGGTCTACGAGTATCCCCGACAATCGCTAGCAACACCTACGACAACTAATCGCTGACCACGATCGCATAAACCACGACTATCGAGTACCAAGTCCTTCCGACTACCGAGTACCAAGTCCTTTCGACTACCGAGGCCTTCTGACTACTGAGTACTACAACCATCTGACCACTGAGTACTTCCATCTTCCAAGTACCGAATCCTTCAAGTACAGTTCCTCCGAGCACTGTTCATCGATTACCAACCATCATGCACTAGGCAGTCATACTGTTGGCCTAATACGAGTACTCAAAGTACTCAAAGATATCAAGAAATGAAGCACTCAAACCGATAGTGAAATCTGCGAGTATTGGTCGTGAAACCTACGGCAACCGATCGTCAGAGTCTTTGACTTTCGACCACAAAGACTACGACTACCAATCGAAAAGCCTAAGACAACGATAGCAGATCACAAAGTCTACGAGTATCGAGTGTCAGCCAGTAAAGCCTATGACTATCGAGCGATTACTATAGCTACGACCATAGACAAGAAACTGTAGCTATGACCATCGATAAAAGCATTGTAGCTACCACCATCGAAAAGTACTGTAGCTACAACTGGTTCACTGTAACTTACCATCTTCGACCAGTTATGGTCATTTTTCCGTAGTCGATGTTCCGTGGTCGAAATATCATGATCGAAGAATGACAAGGCCAAAATATCATGGTTGAATTGCCGTGGTCAAGGCTTGACGTGGTCGGATTGCCATGGTCGAAGCCTGCTTATCGGACAAAGTAGTTTGGACCACCGACTATCGAGAGTGTTTGAAGCTAGTCGTGGTCGAATCCTGCTGATCGGACAAAGCCATTCGGACCACCAACTACTGAGAGTGGTCAAAGCTAGTCACAGTAGAAAATATGTGGTCACCTTGCATTGAGCGATTGTCGTGACCGATTGGACCATCAATCACAAGGCCGATCGGACCAGCCATCACAAGGTCGATCGGACTACCGTTTGTTGTTAAAACCAGACGTGGTCATTTTTTCGTAGTCATGGTGCTCGTACTGCCATGGTCGTAGTCTACCATTCCAATTTTGTAAAAGAGCACAACCAAAACTTCCCCAAACGCAAATTTCAATGCAACCCAAAAGTCAATTATTCATCATCAATAAATCCACGACCACTAGATGGTCTAACAATCTTCCCCTTGATGAATACATTGACAATACCTCAAAAACTCTTGAATGAGAAATTTGCGAAAGGAAAAATTTAACGCTGCAGACCATAACAACAAAAGCTAACCGACCACAGTATAGCAAGAGAAAGCAACAGACCATGGCAGAAAGCCGAAAGCTCAGAAAACTCCCCCTTAGACCACACAAAAAGCTCAGAAAACTCCCAAAAACTTCCCTCAACGTAAGAGAGAAATTTTAATAAATTCATCCAATTTTTCTCCAATTTCTCATTTTCCTCCTATTTCTTCCCCTTTGGCAATGTAATCATCAAGAGCTCTAGAGAAAAGAAAAATTCCAAGAAGGAGCAATGAGAAAAACATCTAGAAGCTTTGTAGATTATCTAAGTCACTTTGCATCTATTTAGTATTTTGACCAAGCCATCTTTTTGAGTAGAGCTCCCTAAATCATATAAAGTCATATATATTATATAGCACTATCAAAACTAGTCTTTAACATGATTAAGCGATTTATATCAATGACAGACATCTCAATAATGACCAAACCAATTATAAAGTGTATAATGAGATATCACAATAAAAAGAGCAAGCCTAAAAGTGAAGTAAACTTTAAGTCTAGGTGAGCTAGCAGTCTCATATAACAACCTATTGCTCTACAGTCAATTTTTAAGCATGTGGCATGTTTGAAGCATACTTCTTTTCATGATACCTTCTTTGTAGCAAACTTCTTTTAAATAGTAGCATGCTTGAAGCATCTTCTTTTCATTCAAGCACGTTTTGTGCTTTTCCTTTTGTTTAATCATGCTTGAAGCATACATCTTTTCCATTTTGTCTTTCTCATCATTCATTTTTTAATAACATGCCTGACTGAGTGTATATAAAAGATTGCAAAAAGAAACATACTAGCCTCATAGCCAAGATTTAAAATAAGATTCACAATTAAACTAATCCTTTTAGATGAAAATCGCAAAGAACTATCTATAATTAATCTAGTCAAAGTATTTCACCATGTCATGTTTTAATTCAAAGGTAGCAAATTTATTAAACCAGTCATGATCAAAGCTACGCAGCATATGAGTAAATATGATGAAGAGAGCTCTACTATTACTTTGATTTCAAAGGCTTTGGACTTGTTGAATTATTTGAGAAGCATAATAAACAGAGCTCCTGAAAAATTTAAACAACAAGATCCCCCTTAGAATAATCCCATGTCACTCAACAAAAGAGTAAAAAGAGAAGAAACAGGCAGTTTTGAGAGAAAATAAGCAATCTAAGAAAGAAACTTACAGACCACTTGTAGGGCAGCATTACCTTTTCCACATGGTCTAACTAGAAGGTGAATCTGTTGGAAACCATCAAGTATTCTAGTCAAGTAATGATGTAAAAGACTAGAACCCACTCAAGCACATATTCTTCATCCCACGTTAGCTGGTCTTACATCATAGAAAGTGTCGGTTTCACAGTACTGGGGTTAAGACTTAGGAATCCAGTATTGTGACACACGACATACAGGAGCAACAGAGACACTGATAAAGATTTAAGTGAATCATTAGCATATAAGAAATTTCGACCAGATGTTGTTGAGAAGCTCATTCGACCATGGAGCGGTCTAACTTCCTCAGCAGAGCTGGTCTAACCACTGATTGGTCAGATCAGATGGCCATCACTAGTCGAAAATAACCCGATTGCTTAGGTAAAGTTGGTCTGACCCCTGATTGATCTAAACCAGCAGAGAAAGTTGGTCAAAAGTCTCTTGAAAAGCTGGTCCAACCGCCGGAAACAATTGGTCAAAAATCTCGTTCGACCATGCTAGTTTGACCATAAGAAACAGTTGGTCTAATCGCTTGAGATCGGTTTGACCGCGTCTGCAAGGTTGGTTTAACCCTCGACCAATTTGAGCAAGTAGAAGACATTGGTTGAAACACTGGTCATAATGTTGATTCGACCAAGCTATTCCAACCACGAGAAACCACTGGTTTAACCGGTCGTATTGGAAAAACTCCCAAACCTATATATTGATTAGAGGGAGAAAGGTGACAACCTACAGACAATTGATTAGAGAGATCCAAGCAAGGACCTGCAAATGATTGGTTAGAGGGAGCAAATCGACAGTTGGGAGCTTGCGTAGTCTCCACTTGAGAACGCTTTCTTAACCTGTCTCTCTTTTCTTTCTTAGCTTTTCGAAGGCAGAATTGAACTACATGATCTCTACTACAGTGAGTGCATTGATACTTGATTTGATGAGAAGTCATATCTGTTGACTTTACAACACCCTTTGGTAGAGGGGTCATTTGCTATACCAGCAGATTTAAACATAATTGGTTTTGGCTAAGATTTTACTTCAATCTCTCCTTGTTCAAGAAGCTTAACAAACTTTAGAGGATAATTCTTGGCATGCTCAATAAGATTAAATCCTAGACTATTTTTTCACACTTGTTTCGACTTATTTAAGATCATATTCAAATTTTTCTTGCCAAAAAAATCTCTCTAAAGTGTTCTTAAGATACTCATTTTCTTTAGCCAAAGTAGAACAGGTTGTGCATTTATTAGGTTCATTCACTAAATTTTTAGAAGCACTAGACTGAGTCAATTTTTCTTTTTCAGCAAAATTGTTAAGTTGTCTAGTCAAGGCTTCTACTTCTGTGTTAAGCTTAGAACAGTTAGAGCAGAAAAGTGTCTCATGATAAAGTATTTGTTGACTTGATTTCCGAGATGAATTAAGTCTAGCTTCTAGCAATTCACACCTTTTACACAGAGAGAGTTCGCTAGACTTAAGGTTCTTAGCAAAGAAAGATTGAACTAGCGAACTAGCAACAAGAGCAGATTTCATCTTTCCCAAATTCTTCTTGGTAACAAGCAAACCACTAAGAGCATAAGCATGGACAGTTGTACCAAGAGTAAAGCAAGCATGCAATTTTTCATGTTCAGTATTAAGAGAATCAAATTTATCTATGTAACTTGTATGAATAGATCTAACATTATTAAATTCAATTAACAGGTTAGTGCATGAATAACATGAATCATCATCTGGAACTAAAGCTCTTAGCCTAACAACTTCTGAATTCAATAACAAAGATTATTTCCTTTCAATTTCTTTTTGGTCTTTTTAAATTCAATAGCAAGTTTAACTAGACCTTCTTCAAGCTGATCATATTTTGTTGAGGGAAAACAGTAGGTGAGACTCCTACTGTGGTAATATATAAAAGGAAAAAAAAGTTATAATATGTACATAAGGAAACAAAACTTAAAGACTATCCAGCCAATTACAGAGTTTTTCATGATTAGCAGACTTAATTCTACACAAGTGTAGAATGACATCTCCCTTAACGCTTCCAACTCTCCAGGTTAGCAGAGGAAGCCTCGAAGATAACCCCATTTTGTTGTTTCCAAATGTGAGAAGCAACAATTATAAAAATCTCCAAGAAACATGGCAAAGTGGATGTGTGTCTGGTGAATAGAGTCATGCACTCAATATTTGAATTAGGTTGCCAGGTTATCCCAAGACCCTACCAGTACTAAAGGAGCAATCAAGGAACAGATGAGACAACATTTCCTCCTCATTCCCGTTGCAATAACACAGGTTGAGATACCATCTATTTGAAACTTTTCCTTTTTAAGATGTCTCGAGTATTTAGTTTGTCCATAAATAAGAGCTAGGCAAAGACTTTGAGTTTCATGGTGCATTTACTTTTCCATATGGGCATAAAACCCGGGGAATTATGGAGGGAGCCAAACTGCTGCGTGTAAAACCTTTTTGAAGTATAGTCTCCATGACCCCAATGTAAGTCCTAGAATCATGACCATCTCTCGGCTGCATCAGTCTTAACTGGGTGTGAAGCTCTTCAAATTCATTCAATGCTTCCGCAGATAGGGGAAGTTGAAAGTGAATCAGTGGGTCTGAAAGAGCAAGGTAGTCATGCACAGAAACATTTGACTCCTTAGCAAAGGAAAAAAGCCTGGGGAATTGATGACAGAAAAGAAGACCTTCCCAACAATCCTTCCAATACAAGATGTCATGACCATTGCCAAGGCAGCCCATAGCAATGCCTCTAAATTGAGTAATGAATTTCATAATATCACACCACCAGAAAGATCCATAAGCCCTAGTAGCATGGGGATTGAAGCGGCATAGTAAGTAGAACAGATCAATTGGACCTAGGGAGTATCTAGCTGACCATAGAATTTGTGGAGATGCTTGATGGGAAGAGCTTCATTCTGTACTCTTAAGTTTAATATGCCCAACCCTCCACATCGTTTGGGGTGGCAAACTTTGTCCTAGGTTGCAAGGGAGTGACAACAAATAGACAAGTCCCGAGACCCTTTCCAGAGGCAATGATGACGAGCATGGTCGTATGAGCAATAACCTTTTGGGGCAGCTTAAGTAGACACATATAATAGATTGGCTGTAAAGAAAGAATAGCATTCACTACAGTTAAGCGGCCACCAAAGGAAAGAAAAGCTATAATACTTGACAGTCTGCGTTCCACACGATCAACTAGAGGAGAGAAATCCTTGACTGGTGGACGGGTGATTCCCAGAGGTAAACCAAGGTAGGTGAAACGCAGAGTTCCCACCTGACAACCAAATATGGAAGCCAAATGCTCCATCTTCTCTTCCTTGACATTAATGGGAATCATTAGAGACTTATGGAAGTTTACTCGAAGACCCGTAGAGGCTGAGAAGTTAGATAAGAGACCCTTCGAGCAAAGCAACTATCAGCCAATTGTCGGCATGATTAGCAAAGTATCATCCGCATACTGGACAATAGGGTAGTCTAGGTTGGGCAAATTAGGGATGGGGTGAGTAAGAACTCCTCTATTGGCAGCTTCATTAACAATGGTCTCAAAAAATCAGCACTGAGAACAAATAAGAGTAGAGATAAAGGATCTCCTTGACGCACTCCTCGTTTACATTGGAACATTTGTGTCGGAACCCCATTTAGAAGGACAGAAGAGAAACCTGTGCTTAGGATATGGGAGATCCAAGAAATAACTTCAAGGATAGCCGAATGTTCAATGGTATCAAAAGCTTTTTCAAAATCCAGTTTAAGAATGATGATCGCAAGCTTGCTTTTTTGGCATTGATGAATATATCCAAAAGCCCAAGCAAAACAATCTTGGATTGTCCGAGTCCATAGGAAACCATATTGGTTCTTACAGAGCAACTATAAAATCACCTTTTGAAGCTTGTTTGCCAACAGTTTAGTCAATAGCTTAAGGACTAAGTTGAGAAGAGAGATCGGTATGAAATCATTGGCCGTTTCCGGGACCGGCTTGTTAGGAACAAGAGTGATAAACAAGCAATTAATACTTCTGATACTGACTTTCCCATGGAAGAAGTCTTCATAAAATGAATAGAAGTCATTCTTGATTATATTCCAGCACTTCTTGATGAAGAAGCCATTAAAACCATCTGGACCCAGAGCTTTATTAGATGGAAGAATAATCACTGTATCATCAATTTCTTGATGCAACTAAGGAGAACGCCCAAGCAATCAAGGGATGGCCTAGCAGGAAAAAGAGATTGCAAGTCAAACAACATGGAAGGGGAGGAAGACACCCCCATCCTTTCTTTGAAAGCCATTCGTAAAGCTTCATACTTTGCCCCATGGGAATAAATATAAGAACCAACAGCATTCAATAGAGAAGAAATTTTGTTACGATGAAAATGCTCCGTAGCCATTGCATGGTAATATTTGGTATTTTCATCTCCAAGCTCCAATAGATCTACTGGTTGTTTAACAGGCGAAGCAGGTGACGCTTGATGATATCCCTAAAGTTCTGCTCCTCACTAAAGAGATTTCGGTGTTCTTCCAAGGAGTCGAGAAAAAGGATTACCATATTGCAATTGTGAATGAGAGAGGTGAGATGAGATAAACTTTTGCTCCAGATTTAAGACCGTGGCAGAGTCTTTTGAATCCAGCCAACACCATAGTAGTGCTATTCCAAGAATGGTATGACAATCCCAATAGAATTTAACAATGTCCAGAAACCCTGGATGATCAGCCCAAAAATTTTCAAAGCAAAATATAGAGGCTTTAGGGATCGAAGTTCTGATTTGAACAACATAAGGGGAATGGTCAGAAATATTCTTAGGCAAAACAGAAACCACTGTGTTGGGAAAAGCCAAAGTCCACTCAGTTGTCATAAAGAACCAGTCTAATTGTTCGAGCAAAGGATCTGCTTGCATGTTGCTCCAGGTGAACGACTAACCTTTTAAAGGAATCTCAACAAGACCTAGCTGGTTGGTAATAGTATTGAAGATTAAAATATCATTCATATCCCCTCCGTGTTTATTCCTATTATGAACAGAGCAAATGAAGTTGAAGTCCCCTAAGACCAACCATTTTGATCAGCATGAATATGAAGGTTAAGTAACCAGTCCACAACTCATCCCTAGGCTCACCAACATAGGGACCATAGACATATTTAACAAAGTCCAAGAGTCAGAATTGGCAGTGGAGGTAAACCAAATAATCTGAGCAAAGGAAGAAGAAAAGATTTCATTGCCAGAAAAAACCAAGCTATTCCAAAGCACCATAATGCCAAAAGCTCCGATAGAGGGGTAAAAACTATATTTATCAAAGTGCTTAGGGGCAAAATGTCTGATGTAAGAATGATCAAAGGAGTCCCTCTTTGTTTCCTGAAGACAAACCACCGAGCAGCCGCTTTCATTAATTTTATTATGAATAGAATGCCATTTATCCAGAGAGTTAATACCCCGGACATTCATCATAACACATTCTAGTCATGAAAATGATTCGCTAAACTCATTAGAAAGAACGTAAAGAGTAACTGAAACATGTATGCATAGCATACTACGGTTCAAACAGAGAATGACAGTGTAGCCAGCAAGCACCGTAGCAAAAACGACAAAGGCCAACGAGATGAAGTATGGTAACAAAAAGGCCCCTTCCAAAATACAAAATAACCATAAGAAGAAAGGAAAAGAGATAACTTCTTGGCTCCAGTCAGGGCATTTGCTTCTATGGCACGACATTAGTTTGAGAACCAGCAGCTAAGAGAGAATCCTCAGTCAACTCCACATGAGGGACTTGGCATTGCTGATTGCCCCAGGTTTGCATTAGGTTTAACGGCAGCATATTTGGCACTTGAGACAAGGGGGATGTTGGGGGGCTACCGCTAAAGCCTACTCCTACAACTGGGACAAAGTAAGGGTAGCAGAGCCAGAGCTTGACGATGAAGAGGGACCTGCTGCATCCAGGAGCTACAGAGGATTGGGGGTTACCTTAGATGCAACCTGTTTGGTGTCAGAAAGTTGGACATGTTGAAAACCATCTGCAGGTCCATTGATACGAGGACTCCGATGCAGTTCCTTGACTAAAATAGGCGTGCGAACTTTTTGAGTGTGCCGGGGCCTAGAAGGTAATGTCGGGGACACAGAAGCCTTGTCACTTGAGCTTTCCAACTCCTCAAACATAATCGACGATGAGAGTTGGGGCACTGGAACTGAGAAATGTAAGGAGCCTGGTGAAAAGAAGTCCCCAAACTCAAGTCTTCAAGATGTCTTCTTTACAGGGAGCACTTTAGGGACCACTAACTCGGCGAAATGATGAAGAGCAGAGCATGCAGTAGAGTCAAAAGCGATGTTCCAAGATCGCTTAGCCCTTAGATCAGTGAAATCAGCACTTACAACCGGCCAACTTTGCATAGGGACAGGGCATCTCACCACTTGTGGTTGAAGTATCTCAAGTAAATGGAAAAGAACATTCTAAAGCTAAGCTTGGTCAATGAAGTTAGACTGACGAGCAGGGACCAGGGCAGTTGAAAACATCAGTCTCTCTTGAAAAAAGCTTTGAGCATGAGAAGAACCAGCTATCTCAATCATAGACTCGGATGAAGAATCCCCAGAATTGAGAGCCGAAGACATTGACATGAGCTCTTGTTGGTCCAATCTAGCATTAGGCAACAAGTGATCCCATCCACCTTGCTATTGCTGTTGAGGTTCCCAAGCATCCCATTGAGCATGAACCTTGCCCACTTCTTCATTGATCACAGGGGTGTCGTCAAGGTTGACATCCACATTATTCAGAGGTAGGTCTTCATCCGCTAGGGCAACATCAGGGAAACCAGAGTTTAAAATGTAGATTGCAACCATCCATGACTCCCTTATTCCTCCAATTGCAGCACTTTTCTTAAGGACTAATTTACAGGGCACCGATTCAAGGTTTAGGTAAAGGACCTTAACCGAGACACACTCCCTAATTCTATCACCAGAGTGCCAATCTATAAGCTTCCCAAAAGAAGAGACTACAAGAGCAATGAAGTGCTGATTCAAGTAGTCCAAGGGGAACCCTAGCAACATAATCCAACCAATGCGAGTGATAGAAGCACTTCTCCAATTGACTACCTTGTTGTGTTTAGAGAATCTAAGCTCTTAATTTCAATCTAAAAGGTATGGATTGCCGAAGATCAGCATGTCCCTCTGGATTGTAGAATTTAACTGAAAAATGCCAACTCCAAGGGGATGGGACGAACACCTTACCACGTTCAACACAAGGATCTCTTGAATGTAGTCTTTGATGTCAAGAACTGATTACTGAATTTCATCAACAAGAGGAGGTGGTTGAAGAACTGCTATGGCGAAGTCTTCATGTCTCTCCGGTGGGTTATCTTGAAACACTAGGTCAGCCTGAGGGAGACGATGGAGGCCTCCATCTTCAATCTGGAGGCCTGCCAGAATAAAGTGGTCAGGGTTCAACATTTTGAAGGCTGCCTGTTGATAATCAAATTTGGCTTGACAATTGTTGATAATCAAATTTGGCTTGGAACCACAATCATCGTAAAACCAAAAGCAGGTTAACAAGGGAAGGTTGTGCCTATATCATGGTCGTGAATAGTTACGACCACGGCAAAGCAAGTCGGAAGCCAGCTGGACCGGTTACGACCACGTTGGCCGTAGTCGAAGGCAGTTACGACCACGTTGGCGGTCGTTACGACCACGGCAAAGCAAGTCAGGAGCCAGCTGGACCGGTTACGACCACGTTGGCCATAGTCGAAGGCAGTTACGACCACGTTGGCGGTCGTTACGACCATGGCAAAGCAAGTCAGGAGCCAGCTGGACCGGTTACGACCACGTTGGCTGTGGTCGAAGGCAGTTACGACCACGTTAGCGATCGCCGGGTAATTTTACGACCATATCATCTTTAATCGGAAGCCAGCTGGGCTGATTACGACCACGTTGGCCACCACGTTGAGGTCTACGACCACGGTGAAGTCTACGACCACGTTGGAGGCTACGACCACGGTGGGATCTACGACCACGTTGAGGTATACGGCCACGTTGGAGTTTACGACCACGATGGAAGCTACGACCACGGTGGAGTCTACGACTACGTTGGAGGCTACGACCACGGTGAGGTCTACGACCATGGTGGAATCTACGATCATGTTGAAGGCCACGATCACGTTGGAGTCTATGACCACGTAGAAGCCTACGACTGCATTGAAGGCTACGACGACCACGATTGGCCACGATCAGAAGCCTGGTTCACAGTCGACGGCATCAAGGTTGATAGTCGGCAATGAACTTACGACCACGATGAGAAGTCGGTGGCTTACGATCACGTTATAACGAAGCGTAACAACTCCAACCACATTGAAGGAAGTGAACGTGATCGAAAGGGTGGTTCGACTACAGAAAATTGACGATCGCCAAGATCAATGCGTGCTCATTGAAGGTTTCGATCACGGTATTTTGAGCGGTGAAGGAAAGACAAGCAGCAGCGATGCAATGGAGCGATCGCCGAGATCGCTACAAGAAGTTTACGATCACGAAGGAAAATTGATTGGTAAAGCAATAGAAGGATCGGAACTGGTCGTAAGCATCCGAACCGGTCATAAATAGTTCTAACGATCGTAGCGATTCTAACCGATCGTAAATGACCGGGAAGTCGTAAGAGACACCGACCGGTTATCGTAAAGGGTTCGACCACGAGAGAAGGCCACGGTCGCGGTGAAGGCGGTCGTAAGGAGCAGCAATCAAATCGAGAAGGCCAGTACGTGCCAAAGGCGATTCCGACCATGTTGAAGAAAGTGAGCATGGTCAAAGGGATATTTTTGGAGTGGTCGTACGGCATCAAGAGCACTCGGGATCAGTCATAGCAGCGCCGCCGCCTTAAACGATCTTGGGAAGTCATGACACGCGCGGGCAACAGTTTGGAAAGGATCAGGAAACAATCTTGAAGCGATCTCTGCCGCGTGGTAAAATTGCAACCGAATAAATTAAGATAAGTTTTATTCGGTCTGGACTCTGATTCAATTCAAATAATTGTTGTTTCCAAAAGAAGCTAGGACCAGCTTCCCCCTATATATATGTATGTAGGGTTTACGGCCGATTGACAACACACAATCGAAACTCATCTACTATATTATTTTGTAATCTACTATTTTCCTCTGCCCTATTTTGCTTCTTGTTCTTCGTCGTCGCTTACTCCCTTGCGATAACGAATCACAAGGTCCTAGGGGTGGTCAGGCCGACCTAGGACAGCCCATCGCCGCCGCTCGCCCTGACGGGGTCCCTCCCGGGCGCGTGGGGTGTCGGGTCTCAAGAGCTCTCGCCGGCGTGTCCTGCGTATCGCGCTCCCGGCGAGACTCCTCCGGCGACGTGTCCTGCGTATCGCGCTCGACGCCGGGGGCACGCGGTGACGTGTTCGTGTGCGAACACACTTTTTGGCGACTCCGCTGGGGAAAGATCAAGGAAAATTGACGCCGCCAATCACCATGACTGGCAGCAGCAAAATCCCAATGCCCGGGGAGGTTAACACCGATAATGTCGTCAAGCCCGGTTATGATGAATTATCGGAAGAGCATCGCCAAGCTTTTGAGGCATACAAGAAAAAACGCGAGGAGGAGGATTTACGAGCGTTCCTTGCAAAATTCAAGAAGGATCGTCAAGGCAACATAACCCCACTCGGCGACATCACGTTCCCTCCTCCGCATTACTCGGAAAAGGTAGAACCCCTTGTAAGTGCCGCATCAACCCTCTCATCTGTTGCTACCAATTCATCTAGTGTTACAATGGAGCAAGTTCAGCACATGCTTAATGAGAACACTAGAGAGATCTTTGATTATATGCATCAGATGGCAAACATTAAGAAAATAAATAGTGCGGCCATGGGTACAAGTCAGGTTGGCACTTTTTCTAGCGTAGAACTTTCTAAGCCGACAGCGCCTATTAATCCATCGGCAAATAGTGGAGTACCAAGTATACAAACCCAATGTGGCATGCCGTTGAGTTTCTTTTCTGGACAGCAAACTAAACCTGGAGATGAACTAATGGTAGCGCCCACGTATCCTAATCATATCATGAGCCTACCACCTTTGGGAACATCAACATCAGGCGATATAAGTATGCCAAGGTCCTTGCCGTGATTCTCGTTATACCGCCGATGCCGCCTCCATCGCCTACCATGGTGACCAACACCCTATAGTTCCTTTGCGTCACCCATCACGCCTTCGGCCAATATGGACGAAGCATTGCAAAAATTAGAGATGATGTGCGCAGGATGTTTGTTGAGTCTTTCGGCATTGAGCCGAGAGTTAGAGCCCGCACTTATCAGAAACCATATCCATCTCATTTTGATACTATTGCTTATCCCCAAGGTTACAAGCTTCCTGAGTTTGTTAAATTTGATGGTGGGGACAGCAAAACTACATGGGAGCACGTTAGCCAATATCTCGCCCAGTTGGGAGCGGCGGGTAATATAGATGAACTTAAAGTTTGTTTGTTTTCTTTGTCTTTAACTGGCACGGCTTTTTCATGGTTTACTGCTTTACCCCCTGGTTCTATCATTACATGGTCGCAGCTTGAGCAAAAGTTTCATGATCATTTTTATAGCGGTGACGCTGAGTTTAAGTTGTCACATCTTACATCGGTTAGGCAAAAAAATGATGAATCGGTTTCCGATTATGTCAAAAGGTTTAGAGATGTTAAAAACCGGTGCTATAGTCTTGTGATAAGCGAAAGGGACTTGGCTGATCTTGTGTTTAGCGGTTTGAGAACTCACATTAAAGAAAAGTTGGAAAGTTATGAGTTTTTAACCGTTAACCAAGTGTTGCAGCGAGCTTTGGCTAAAGAAAGCCAAAGTAAAGATATCAAAGAAAACCATAGGACTAAAGCTGACCTTCCTCGCATGAACGTTGTTGATTATTCTTCCGATTAGGATGATGAAATTGATTTCTATGCTGCTGAATTTGTTTGGCCCTCAAAGGCCAAACCATATGCATGTAATGCTCTTAAGCCAATTCGCAAAAATCGTGAAGAGGAGATGAAGTTTACTTTTGATGTTACAAAATGTGATAGAATTTTTGATGCTTTGCTGAATGATAAAGTCATTAAAATTTCTCATACTTTACCGCCGTTTGAAGAGCTGAAGCGACGAGCTTTTTGCAAATATCATAATTCTTTTTCTCATGCCACTAATGATTGTAATGTTTTTCGGCGACAGATCCAATCGGCTATCAATGATGGACGATTGAGTTTTGCCGAAATGCAAGTGGACAAGTCTCCCTTCCCATGAACACGATGGATATGGGGGGGAAAGTGTTGCTTCACTGAACGTGCGAATCAGAAAAGGAAAGCGGTGTTGTTATCGGTGAGCCTAGAGTGATACATGCCGATGACAAGGTCTCAGGAAGAGAGGTTATACTGGAGAAGGCCCCAAATGGAAAGGAAACATTGAAGATCACTGTGAGCACTTCTGTACCTGGGGGGCAAGTGCAACATGAGGCTTGCAGTAAGTTTATCAAGCCCAAAAATCCAGAGGTTGGCAAGTGGAAGATAAACAAAGCAAAAGTACAGCGGAAGCGCATCAAGCCAACATTCGATATGCTGCTGTCCAAATATGCTAACCAAGCGGCCACTTCTAGCTATAATCGACCATCACAATTGAAGCGTCCAAGATCACCTCCGAGGCATCAAATACAACGTCAGTTTCGTCCGTATGAGCCATGGGCGCCTACGCAATGGATGACACCTTTTTCCTACACACCATACAATATGAATAGAGGGTGGGCGCAGCCTCCAATGGTGCTCTATGCTTTTCACCCTGGGTGGACAGCACCTAGAAGATCAGTTTTTGAGAGGCTAACCCACTCTACAAAAAGTTGTTTGGGTAGTGGTACTGGTCGACCATCCAATGCCTCTGCAACGAAGAAGATTATGAAGCAAGAGTGGCGTGCTAAGTCGCCAAGCGCTGAAAATTCAGAACCCAACAAGCAAGAAAGCAGGACTGCCAGTGCTGCAGAAGTATCAACCAAAGATCTCGGAAAAAGGCCAATTGTCATTGATAATCCGGCTAAATCCAGTAGTACTATGGTGGTTGTCCAGCTAGGTTCAGCAGCTAATGATCATGAAGCCAGCAGCAGTAGCGCGAAGGGAAGAGACCCCAAGTATACCCGGCCGAGGTGGTGCCCTTCAGGCCTGACCAAAGCTCAGAAAAGAAGGTTGCAGCGTATGCGAAATCAGCAGAAGATCGAGGACGCAGCGGAAGCACAGAGAGACGAATTTTTCAGTAAAATTCGGCCCATGAAGCATGTATGGAGGCCTAAACCAGTGGATGGGACTGCAGATACTACTCCTATCGCAGCAGCGCATACATCACCTAAAGAGCATGAGCAGGTATGTACATTGGGGGATGATGAGGAGATGTTAGATTTTAAGCCCACACCAGCTAGAGAAGGTATGGATATCAATATGGTTTACTATCTACCTGCTGAATTTCGTGCTGTTGATGAAGAAGGAGAGATAACCCAGCTGAACTTTGGTCCTAAAAATGCCATCTTCGAAAAGCCTAAAGAGTCGGTGAAGCATTTGAAGCCGCTGTACATCAAGGGCCACATTAACGGGTCACCGATTGCTAGGATGCTTGTTGATGGTGGTGCTGTCGTCAACCTCATGCCTTATTCAGTCTTTAAAAAATTGGGGCTGCAAGATGATGATTTGAAGAAGACGAACATGGTGCTGAATGGTTTTGAAGGGAAAGAAAAGACGGAAGCCAAAGGAGTTATCTATGTCGAGCTCACGGTTGGGAGCAAAACTTTGGCCACAGCATTCTTTGTTCTTTGAGGTGCAAGGTAACTACAATATGATTTTAGGTCGAGACTGGGTACATGCTAATCAGTGTGTACCATCTACCATGCACCAATTTTTGATTCAATGGGTTGAGGACGAAGTGGAGATCATCTATGCTGACACATCGGTTTGTGTCGCTTTGGCCGATGCTATAGTGGATTGGCGGCGCTCTGAAGTTACTTGTTTGTCAGGGCGTGGCGACCTTCCAGAGTTTGATTTCCTTAGTGCTACGAGGAATGGTTTTGTACCTGTCATGTTAAAGCCGATTGGTGGTGATCGGCTCCAAAATATGATGTGATTAAATGAATCCTAGCTTAGATTGGTTGCAAAAACGTCTCAAAGATTATCGGTCTCAAGAGAACGATATGTATGAATCTATAGAAGAGCTAGAAAATTTTGATAAGTTGGGACAAGGTTTCATATCAGCCGACCCATTGGAGGAGATAGATATCGGTGATGGGTCAATTCCTAGGCCGACATTTATAAATAAAAATCTGAGAGCCGATTATAAGCTGAAATTAATCGAGCTTTTAAAAGAATACGTCGACATTTTTGCTTGGGAATACCATGAGATGCCTGGTTTGAGCCGAGAGTTGGTAGAACATCAGCTACCCATTAAGAAAGGTTTTAGACCTTTCAAACAGCAAGCTAGGAGGTTTAATCCCAAGATGTATGATCGGATTAAGGAGGAAATCGATCGGCTACTTAAAGCTAATTTTATTAGACCTTGCAGGTATGCTGATTGGATTTCCAATATTGTGCCCGTCGAAAAGAAAGGGTCCGGCAAGTTAAGGGTATGTATTGATTTCAGAGATTTGAACAGAGCTACACCAAAAGATGAGTACCCTATGCCAATAGCCGACATGCTTATTAATGCTGCTTCTGGACATAAGGTCATTAGTTTTCTTGATGGCAATGCGGGGTATAATCAGATTTTTATGGCCGAAGAGGACATTTCCAAAACAGCTTTTCGTTGCCCTGGTTTTCTTGGTTTATTTGAATGGGTAGTAATGACCTTTGGATTGAAAAATGCTGGTGCAACATACCAAAGAGCTATGAACTTAATTTTTCATGATCTTCTTGGGGTCATGTTAGAAGTTTATATTGATGATATTGTCGTCAAATCGGATGCCATTGAACCACATTTGGCCGATTTGTGCTTGGCTTTTGATAGAATGAGAAAATATGGTTTGAAGATGAATCCTCTAAAATGTGCTTTTGGTGTATCGGCTGGGAAGTTTTTAGGTTTTATTATTCATGAACATGGCATAGAGATAGATCCCAAGAAAATTGAAGCAATCCAGAAGGTACAGGTTCCTGTGTGCAAGAAAGATATACAGAAATTCCTTGGCAAAGTTAATTATTTGAGGAGATTTATTGCTAACTTGTCTAGGAAAGTGGACGCTTTTACGCCTATCCTTCGGTTGAAGAACGATGCTGGTTTTACTTGGGGGGCAAAACAGCTAGAAGCATTTGAAAAGATCAAGCAGTATTTAGTTACTCCACCGGTGGTAAAAGCGCCCAGGCAAGGAGAGCCTTTCAGGCTTTATATTGCAGCGGAAGGAGTAATTGGTGCTGTTTTAACACAAGAAACTGAAGGAAAAGAACATGTTATTACATACTTGAGCCGGCGTTTATTGGATCCAGAGACAAGGTACACTTTTATTGAAAAATTATGCCTTTCGTTATATTATGCTTGCACAAAATTAAGACATTATTTGTTGTCTAGTGCTTGCATAGTTGCATGTCAAACCGATGTCATTAAATATATGTTGCACAGACCAATTCTCAGTGGTAGGATTGGTAAGTGGGCTTATGCTTTGATTGAATATGATTTGGCTTACGAAGCTTTGAAATCTATGAAGGGCCAAATTGTTGCTGATTTTATTGTTGAACATCGGATTGATGATAGGCATCATATTGATATTGACTTGGTGTCTTTAGTACCATGGAGATTATATTTTGATGGTTCAGTTTGTAACAATGGCCAAGGTGTTGGTGTTGTTTATATTTCTCCGTATGGGGCTGTTTTTGAGGCCTCTTGTCGTTTAGAGTTCTTTTGCACAAATAATCAAGCCGAATATGAAGCTTTGATATTCGGGCTGCAGTTGTTACTTGCTATAGGTGCCACGCATATTGAGGTTTTCGGTGATTCGTTGCTAGTAGTGCGGCAAGTTTCCAAGGTTTTTCAATGTTTCGATGAATCGCTTAATGTTTATCTTGATAAATGTTTAGATATCATTGCTACCTTTGATTTCTTTAATATTGCTCATATTTCTAGACATGAAAATTGGAGAGCAAATGAGTTAGCACAGCAAGCATCCGGCTACCATATTTCTCGTGGTATGTTCCACCTTTCTCACCAGCCGATGTCTTGTCTTGCTAACGTAGACGAGACCGAACCGCAACTCACCGATTCGGCCACTAATTTAAAATCTGATGCAAGTGAGGATGCAGATTGGAGAAAACCAATCATTAATTACTTGCAAGACCCTAGCAAGAGGGTAAATAGGACGGTTCGACGGATGGCTTTCAAATATGGTTTAATTGACAACAATCTTTATCGCCGTACTGTTGATGGTATTCTTCTGAAATGCTTGGATGAGGATCAAGCAAGAGTTGCTATGGGAGAGGTACATGAAGGTATATGCGGTACTCATCAGTCAGCACACAAGATGAAGTGGTTGCTAAGATGTGCTGGTTTTTATTGGCCGACAATGATTAATGATTGTTTCAGATACTACAAAGGGTGTGCAACATGCCAAAAGTTCGGTAACATTCAGCTAGCTCCTGCTGCTATGTTGCACCCTATTGTCAAACCGTGGCCATTCAGAGGGTGGGGATTAGACTTCATCGGGCAAATACATCCTCCGTCGTCAAAAGGGCATCGGTTTGTGCTAGTTGCTACCGATTATTTCACTAAGTGGTCTGAAGCAGTACCTCTCAAGAACATGACACATGTGGAAGTGATTAAATTCATAACTGAGCATATTATTCACCGGTTCGGCATTCCTCAAACATTAACTTCAGATCAAGGTTCTTCTTTTATATCAACTCGAGTCCGAGATTTTGCTGAATTATATAAGATAAAGTTGTTCAATTCGTCTCCATATTATGCCCAAGCTAATGGACAAGCAGAGTCTACAAATAAAATATTGATCAAGCTCATCAAGAAAAAGATTGAAGATAATCCTAGAAGGTGGCATGAAGTGCTGTCCGAGGCTCTTTGGGCGCATCGAATCTCAAGGCATGGAGCAACCAAAGTAACTCCATACGAGCTTGTATATGGGCAAGAGGCTGTTTTACCTGTAGAGGTAAATTTGGATGCCTTGAGATTAGCTAAGCAAAATGACTTATCGGCAGTGAATTATCATAATTTAATGATGGACAACATTGATGAAGTCACCGATAAGAGGTTAGAAGCATTAAAAGCCATTGAGAAAGATAAGATGCGGGTGGCAAAGGCATACAACAAGAAAGTCAAGTTGAAGAGCTTTCAAGTTGGTGATCTAGTGTGGAAAGTGATTCTACCAATCGGCTCGAAAGATAATAAGTTTGGAAAGTGGTCTCCAAGTTGGGAAGGTCCTTTTAAGATTGCAAGAGTGGTTCCGGGTAACTCATATTTGGTCGAATCATTGCAAGGTACGTTGCTGCCCCGTGCTCTCAATGGAAAATATTTGAAGAACTTTTATCCAAGCATGTGGCAGGAAGCTTGAACATGTATGGCTGATACTTGGTTATCGCCCTTAGACTTTATAACATGGCTGATACTAGGTTATCGCCCTTAGACATATAAACATGGCCAATGGATGTGTTGACATTGTCCTTGATTGTTGAGCAAGTGATTCTTATTTTTTGGCACACAAGTGTTGCCAAAAAACAGGGGGGCATGTGTTGATAATCAAATTTGGCTTGACAATTGTTGATAATCAAATTTGTCTTGGAACCACAATCATCGTAAAACCAAAAGCAGGTTAACAAGGGAAGGTTGTGCCTATATCATGGTCGTGAATAGTTACGACCACGGCAAAGCAAGTCGGAAGCCAGCTGGACCGGTTACGACCACGTTGGCCGTAGTCGAAGGCAGTTACGACCACGTTGACGGTCGTTACGACCACGGCAAAGCAAGTCAGGAGCCAGCTGGACCGGTTATGACCACGTTGGCCGTAGTCGAAGGCAGTTACGACCACGTTGGCGGTCGTTACGACCACGGCAAAGCAAGTCAGGAGCCAGCTGGACCGGTTACGACACGTTGGCTGTGGTCGAAGGCAGTTACGACCACGTTAGTGATCGCCGGGTAATTTTACGACCATATCATCTTTAATCGGAAGCCAGCTGGGCTGATTACGACCACGTTGGCCACCACGTTGAGGTCTACGACCACGGTGAAGTCTACGACCACGTTGGAGGCTACGACCACGGTGGAATCTACGACCACGTTGAGGTATACGACCACGATGGAAGCTACGACCACGGTGGAGTCTACGACTACGTTGGAGGCTACGACCACGGTGAGGTCTACGACCACGGTGGAATCTACGATCACGTTGAAGGCCACGATCACGTTGGAGTCTATGACCACGTAGAAGCCTACGACTGCATTGAAGGCTACGACGACCACGATTGGCCACGATCAGAAGCCTGGTTCACAGTCGACGGCATCAAGGTTGATAGTCGGCAGTCGAACTTACGACCACGATGAGAAGTCGGTGGCTTACGATCACGTTATAACGAGAAGCGGTAACAACTCCAACCACATTGAAGGAAGTGAACGTGATCGAAAGGGTGGTTCGACTACAGAAAATTGACGATCGCCAGCATCAATGCGTGCTCATTGAAGGTTTCGATCATGGTATTTTGAGCGGTGAAGGAAAGACAAGCGCAGCGATGCAATGGAGCGGTCGAGATCGCTACAGAAGTTTACGATCACGAAGGAAAATTGATTGGTAAAGCAATAGAAGGATCGAACTGGTCGTAAGCATCCGTAACCGGTCATAAATAGTTCTAACCAGTCAGAACGATTCTAACGATCGTAAACGACCCGGGAAGTCGTAAGAGACACCGACCGGTTATCGTAAAGGGTTCGACCACGCAGAGAAGGCCACGGTCGCGTGAAGGTGGTCGTAAGGAGCAGCAATCAAATCGAGAAGGCGATGCGTGCCAAAGGCGATTCCGACCATGTTGAAGAAAGTGAGCATGGTCAAGGGATATTTTTGGAGTGGTCGACGGCATCAAGAGCACTCGGGATCGGTCATAGGCAGCGCCGCCGCCTTAAACGATCTTGGGAAGTCATGACACGCGCGGCAACAGTTTGGAAAGGATCAGAAACAATCTTGAAGCGATCTCGCGCGTGGTAAAATTGCAACTGAATAAATTAAGATAAGTTTTATTCGGTCCGACTCGATTCGATTCAAATAATTGTTGTTTCCAAAAGAAGCTAGGACCAGCTTCCCCTATATATATGTATGTAGGGTTTACTACGATTGACAACACACAATCGAAACTCATCTACTATATTATTTTGCAATCTACTATTTTCCTCTCGCCCTATTTTGCTTCTTGTTCTTCGTCGCCGCTACTCCTTGCGATAACGAATCACAAGGTCCTAGGGGCGGTCAGGCCGACCTAGGACAGCCCATCGCCGCCGCTCACCCTGACGGGGTCCCTCCCGGGCGCGTGGGGTGTCGGGTCTCAAGAGCTCTCGCCGGCGTGTCCTGCGTATCGCGCTCCCGGCGAGACTCCTCCGGCGACGTGTCCTGCGTATCGCGCTCGACGCCGGGAGCACACGGTGACGTGTTCGTGTGCGAACGCTGCCATTAACAAAAGAGGAAGAGGCAAAGCGATCTCATCGGTAGATGAGTGTTTTCGAAGAGTGAACAAAGTGAGTAGGGAGGGAGGCGAAGAGTCAAGAACGTGGGAGACCCTGCCAGTTGTGCGTTGGGAAAGAAAGCGGTTCGTGCCTAACTTACGGGCTAGCCCAAGAGAAGTTGTGGAAATCAGCTGCCCAACATGATTACAAGAGAATCGACGAGATAGGCAGGAGGAGATCTCATGCACATAATTAAAACGAAATCCGCAGTGGATGGGATTTGCACAATTTCTAGTATGATGTCCATCCCAAAAGCAATGCCCACAATGATGTGGCGAGGGAACCAAAACAGTGCTGATTTTGAAAGATGGTGAATCCTTATTCTCAGAATGAGCATCCTACTTGAAGTGACAAAGAAACCTCTGGACAGGAGGAATGGAAAAACTAATGATTCCACCTGATGAACTCCGCTGATGTAGATCTTGGTTCAATCTCAAGAACATAGAATCCACTTTGATAGTAGAAGAATTATCAAAATACTTGATGAAAAGTTTATCAGAGAAGGAAACCTTTTTCTGAACCTTGCTGTGATCGAAGCAACGAGAGGACTTTCTAGAAGAATCCAGGGTCCACTCATTTTCATGCTCCTGTAACCAGAGTTGATACTCTTTGCAAAAATTTTCCCCACTATCTCTCCAAAGATGGAAATGAATATAGAAATGCTTAGCAGTGCATTTCCGTAGAGAGTAAACCATCAAACCCACATTTTTGGAAGCCATCGAAAAACGAAAACCATAATCATAGGCTTTTTTAACTTGAAAATTCAAAGCTTGACCTCCCAAGAAGCATTGCAAGACCTTAGCAACAGTTTCTTCTGACAAGCGGAAAGTGAAATGGGAGAAGGTAGCAAGAAGAAGAAAACCCTTGCCCAAAGTAGACGAAGGATGAACTACAGAGCCATACCTCCAAAAAACTCGCTCCTCAAAAGCCTTCCCCAGGGAGAAATCCCAATCCTGGGAAAGATCCTTAGAAGCCATTTATGAAGATGCAGAAAGCCAACAAGCCATGCTTGTACTTATGGACAGCCGGGCGCCACGCAAGCGGAGAGGAGGCACACCCACGCCACCAATGGTAGCCAAGTAACAACGATGGTGAGAGGGGCTTCGGCATCTATTGTCTTGTGTTTCCTTGTCTACTTTGTCCTCTTTTTTCAAGCTAAACATACGATGGTTTTACCTCATCGGGATCATTGTAGTTGTTGTTATTTTGCTGTTTGTCATGAAGCACATGCCTGTGAAGTTGTCGATGATCCTCTTCTTACCTTTAGCATCATCATTGTCGTGGTCATCATCGTCACAATTCTTAAAATCCACATCACTCAAGTCAAGGAGTTGGATGGCTAAGAAAACCTTTTCAGCAATTTTGCGACAGAAATTTTCACCCTTGGTGTTATTCTTGGATGTATGATGACGATAATTCCCGTCTTCCCTGATCACTTTTCCTTTGAGCATGGGGCAATCCATTTTTATGTGGCTTGACTCGCCACACTCAAAGCATCTGGTCGAGCCTAAAGCGCCTCCTCGCTTCCTCAACCTCACGTTGTCGAGTGCCTTCTATGACTGTGTGGAGATCAATACCAAGTCGTCTTCAGAAAGCTACTTGAATTGTTCATCTAAAAAAGAAGACAATAGACAAGGATACACAAGATAATGCACTCGACGAAATAGCATGTGTGGGGTTAGTCACAAATGCTAAAGATGTAGATATCAGTCTTAGATGGAAAACCTTCCATCTCATAGGTTTTCAATCTAGAGTAATAATCATCCATTGTTAAAGTATCTATATCAATAGTTTGATTAATAGTCGTGACAACCATTAGCCACTCAGAACCTAAAGATCTAAAAATTTTAGTTTCATCTTCATCAGCAGGAGTAAGATTAACACCACACAAATCACTCAGGATTTTCTCAAACTGAGCAAAAAGATCATCAACAGATTCACTAGGCTTCATAGCAAAATCAGAATACTCTTTTTGATATAGATTTTTATGGACTTTCTTGATTTTAGTCGTTCCTTCATGATAATTGCAAAGAGTTTTCCAAATTAAGTGAGCAGAAGCAATATGAGATACACGATCAAATTCTTTGTGAGAAATTCCTTGAAAGTGCAAGTTACGAGCATGTGCATTCAAATCTACATCTGTTTTATTTTTGGTAGTAACATCAGCAGGAACCACATAAGGTTGAGAAATTTTTTTTAGATATCACTACCTTGACCCTTAATGTAAGCTTGCATACGACATATCCAAAAAGCAAAATCAGTACCATTTAGTATAGGGAACGATTCACATACCTCTTTAATTCCATCACTACCTACTCTGATACCACTTGTAGGATCGTATACTGCAATCAGTGGGGGATGAATGATTGCCTTCGCTTCTTGGTACCTGAAAACAAATCTTAACCCAGAAGAAAAGTAATCTAAATTTACCAGTTATAGATTTAGACCGCAAGATGCTAGACTGCTCGCAGTTAGTTCGATGGAGGTTTCGACCGCTTGTTTGACGCTTGCTTTACCCTTTTCACGTAGTCGAAATCTCCCACCACTTGAAAACTTTAGCCACTCAAATGCTTTGACCGCTAAAACCAGAGCACACTGAAGACGACATCGTGCTCTGCTCGACTGGATTGAATCGATGATCGAAGACACCAGTGAGCTCATTAGCACACCAACAAGGACACATGAAAACAATGCTCGAAAGACACTTCACTGATGCCGACTAACTTTTCTTAAAATCGATCTAAACTATTACTTTTGGATCATGTTCTATGGATACAAAACACCCTAATGACACCCCTAAAATCTCTATCACAAAAAACCTCACAAAGCCACACCTAAACACTTAGCCTCTACCCTGCTTTTATATGCTAGAGCCCTATCGATGACCAACCAATCATTGCATCATCGATCACCTAGTATCAAGTATCCCCGACAACCGCTCGCAACACCTACGACAACCGATCGTTGACCATGATCACGAAAACCTTGACTATTGAGTACCGAGTCCTTCCAACTACCGAGTACCAAGTACTTTCGACCACCGAGTACTGAGTCCTTCCGACTACCGAGTACCAAGTCCTTCTGACAACCGAGTTCCACGACCATCTGACCATCGAGTACTTCCATCTTCTCTGATGAGGACATCACTTCTTCAGATACACACAATACTCCTCCACTTGACATTCAAGGACCAATCACTAGAGCTCGCGCCCGACAATTGAATTTACAGGTGAGCTCGTTCCTAAGTACTTCTTTTTGTTCATTTGAGAATCGATTGCTACCTAATGATTTAATTATGATTAGGAACCATGGAGAGGACTTGGAAGTACTTGGAGAAGGGCTACGAGGCGCACAAGTCCAGCAAGGGCGGTCGAATCATGTTGGAGGCCCAACTCAAGCCGACTTTGAATCCAATTCGGAGTCCAGGATCAGGCCGCACTAAAATGGACGCCCAGATCGCATCTGGACTTTGTTTTGGACGTTCTACAAATGGATGGAAAGCCGAGAAGGAGACCTTTCCAATGGCTCTAGTCCCATGTCAAAATTCCTTCTGAGTCAACAGGAATCGTCGAAACAAGTGGGCGTTCAGAATCTGTCAGGGTGCTGCGCCACCGTCTTTTGGGCCGATCGGCCTTGTATCGTGTTGGAGCCCATTAGGGCGCGTCCAGGGGTTTTGCACGCCCCTCAATCCTCTATATCCAGCCGCCACCCCCACCGTTAGGGTTTGGGTTTTGCTTAGATTAATTCTGTCTTTGAACAGTTTCGCCGTTCATCGGTTTGTGAGACCCTAACTTTTGAGTGCTAAATCAATACATCTGCAATTCAGTTGTGTTCTTCCTTGTTCTTGCTTGTGTTCTTTGATTTGCAAGCGAGGATTAGCCTTCTTGGCGAGGTCAACCGGGCTGCGCACGATTGATAACCTGAGGAGACGTGGTGCTGCGATTGCAGGGTTCGGAATGTGTTGTTCGGAAGACGGATCGATTTGTGTCGCGCCTCCACCAAATCGAACATATCCAGAACCTGTTGGAAGATCGGGACCCCGTTCCTATCATTCTCAGTACCGAATCCTTCAATTACCGTTCCTTCGAGCACTGTTCACTGACCACCATCCACCAGCCAGTCATACTGCTGGCCTAACACGAGTACACAAAGTACTCAAAGATAGCAAGAAATGAAGCACTTGAGCTGACAGTGAAGTCTGCGAGTACCGACCATGAAGTCTACGACAACCGATCACAAAAGTCTTCAACTTTCGACCGCAAATACTATGACTACCGATAGCAGATCGCAAAGCCTATGAGTATCGAGTGTCAACCAGTAAAGTCTATGACTATTAAGTATCAACTAGTAAAGCATACGAATATCAAGCGGTTACTGTAGTTACAACCATCGACAAGGCACTGTAGCTATGACCATCGACAAAAGCACTGTAGCTACGACCATCAAAAAGTACTATAGATACGACCATCAAAAAGTACTATATTTATGACCGGTTCACTGTAACATACCATCTTCAACCAGTTATGGTCGTTCTACCATAGTCGATGTTCCGTGGTTGAAATGTCGTGATCGAAGAATGACAAGGTCGAAATACCATGGTCGGATTGCCGTGGTAGAAGCTTGATGTGGTCAAATTGCTGCGGTCGAAGCCTATTGATCGGACAAAGTAGTTTGGACCACCGACTACCGAGAGTGCTCAAATCCAATCGTGGTTGAAAAGCCATGGTCACCTTGCATTGAGTGACTACTATGGTCGATGCCTGTCGTTCAGACCTACCCATCAGACAATCCATCACAAGGCTGATCGGACCAGCCATCACAAGGTCGATCGGACTACCGATTCTAGTTTTGTAAAAGAGCACCAACCAAAACATTCCCAAACGTAAATTTTAATGCAACTAAAAAATCAATTATTCATCATAAATAAATCCATCACCACCACATGGTCTAACAAAGGGTCAATTTGATTATTAACTTTCACACTTAGCTTGCCTTTTTGTACAATACTCCTTGTCTATCCACACCATCTAGGACAAAAGTCTCTCATCTCAAGACATTTAAACAAGAAATCCCAATTCACCTTATCACATGCTTTTTCAAAATCTAACTTCAACACTATGCCTTTTTATTTCTGTATTTTTGTCTCAATCATTATTTCATGAAGAGCTAAAACCCCATCCATAATGTTTCTTTGCTTGATAAAAGCATTTTGACAAGAACTAATCAAAAGATACATGGAATTTTCCAGCCTTAAGGTCAAAACCTTTGTGATTTTTTTGAAACACTCATTTAAAAGACAAATGGACCTAAAATATTGTATTTTCCAGCATCTCTTTGTTTAGGCAAAAGTGTGATTATGCATAATTCAGTCTACTTATATCAAGAGTCCCTTCATAGAAATCATGAAATAAGTTCATTAATTACACTATAGAGTTTCTTTCTTCGTAACATATGTATGTTTCCCTATAAAAGAAGTAGCAGCTATACATCAAGTGCACAGAGGCAAGAAGTTGCTTGCCATGAGGGACACTCCATAGAATTGTGGCATGTATTATTAATTTTGCCTAATGGAAAGAATGCAACCAAAGCAACATATCAGGCAAGAAATTGCTTATCCATAGAGTTTTTGGCATGAGCAATGTATGTTCAAGCTTCTAAAGTGTATGCCATCCAATTGTTGGGCACTACATCACCTAACAATTATCGCCATTGAAAGACAAGATGCAAATAGATAAAGATACAATAACTAAAATTCTGGCTTCTAAAAGTGCACAATAACTATGGTATGTATCAATTTCTGTTCTTAGTGAAATATATTGCTGTTGAGGGAGGGTCCCCACGCTACCTCCAGCCCACGACAACTTCGGCGTGATGGCACACATCAGGGAATCTACCACAGACAGAGCCCAAAGACTAACCTTGGACAAGACCTGGAGTCCACCCCGGTGGAGGTCCGCGGGCAGACCCCTGGCAAGGTCTGGAGTCCACCCCGGACAAGGTCCGTGTCACTCCAGACGTGGTCTGGGAAACTAAGATGGAGCCCAAAGACTAGCCATGGACAAAGTCTGGAGTCCACCCTAGTGGAGGTCCACGGGCCAACCCCGAATGATGTCTGGAGTCCACCTCGGACAAGGTCCACAAACCAACCTCAGACGAGGTCTGTGGGCCAATCCAAGATAATGTCCGGAGGCCAACCTCGGGCGGGGTCTAGAGGCCAACATCGGATGGGGCCCAGGAGCAACCCTGAGCGAGGTCCACGGACTGGCCTCGGAGTCCCCCAGACGTGGTGGGACCTACATGGTATAAAAGGAAAAAAATAAGCTTAGGAGTAAACTAGGCCTCGAGGGCAAACTTACAACTTCACTTGCCTCCCCTCCCACTCTATAAATAGCACCCCTTGCATGTGGAGAGGGGGAGGCCATTTGTAACCCTAGACACTCATGCAATGCACTTGGTCATTGGTGTGTGCTTCTCATTGTGTCCCCCACATCCTCATATGCCTTTGAACCCGACCAAGGGTGCATACCAGTTGGTAACAACCGTGCGGACTCAAGCAAAAAGTCATGCTACCTGGGAAAATAAAGGCACAAAAGGTTGCCGGAAGGGCCACACGGAGGCCCTCCAGTGTCATGTGGGGCAACCACTATACCTGCAGGACAGCTAGGGCGCTTGTTGTTTAGGCACCAAGTTAAAATTAGCTTGTTTCTTTAGGATTAAGTTAGTCAACGATAAGATTGGTTAGGTTAAAGATAGGGTTTGTTAGGGTAAGGAGGGCGTGGGATCTATCCACAAATAGCTAGGAAAGCTCTACTTAAAGAGGACTAACCATCATTAATGGTAGGAGTTATCAATCTATTTTTACTTCTCTCTACTTCTTTATTTTCCCATCTACTACTTCTCCTCTACCCCTTGCGTACTCTTTGCGCCTTTCCCTTCTACTACCACGGCACCAGGTCGAGGCCCCAAGCTGAAGGCCCCTATCTTCCACGAGTACGCCCTGCACTTAGGCACGTGTCGTGACAACTTGGTATCAGAGCCAGTGACCTCGGGCATCAAGATATATACCCATGTAGAGGAGCAACTTGCGGAAATCACAGAGCAACTTGCTCGATGATGACATCCACGAACATGGACTGTGCCATTGTTTCCTTCCAAGAATAATTCACTTATATATGTAATCGTGTGGTGAACTTGGAGAAGAGGCCAAGCAACAGACTACTGTCCTTGCTGAGTAGTAGCCAAAATTTTGGCCATGCCACTGTAGTAAGGGCCCACGGGGCTCAGCCCCCATGCTGCCACAAACTTGAATTCCCGATGTACACCAGCAGAGAAGATCCCTTGTGATGGCTATAATGCTGCTAGCAGTTCTTCCAAGGGTAGAAGATGGCAGAGTTCGAGAAAGTTTGGCTCGCCTCGTATCACCTGACTGACGCCGTGCAAGAGTGGTATTTCCAACTGGAGCACGATGAGGGCGAGTTGAACTGCCACAATTTCAAGGATTTCGTCAATTTGAGGTTCGGGCCATCCATTTGGCACAATCCTCTTGGCGAACTCAAGAAGCTGCGCCAAACCAGGACCGTGGAGGAGTATCAGCGCAACTTCTTGGCAATTCTCTACTGCGCGAAACACCTCCAACCCCACTAGCAAGTGCAGCTCTTCACCCCATATTTGGTGGAGCTGATTCGCACAGACGTTGAGTTCCAAAACCCAACCAATCTCCAGATGGTGATGGCGTTAGCGCGGTCATACAAGTGGCGAGCCCTAGTAGCAAAGGAGATTCTATGGGCCAAGCAGCAACCCGTGCACCTCTACCACACGGCAACAAATAGGGCAACTGCCACTGCACCCACCGTGCCTCCAACCATAGCCCTACTACACCCGTTGTAGTAGCAATTGGGAACCAGGCGGAAACTATGGTGGTAGTATACCCCCACATCCGCCCATGCATAGGTGACGCTTATTGCCAGATGAGATGGCAGCTCAGCAAGAGGCCAGGCTCTGCTTCAATTGCGAGGAATGCTACATGCTGGGTCATGACCGTCGGTGGTTGTTCATCCTCATCACACTAAGCGTGAGCAAGGACGATGGAGACGCCAGCAACATCGACATCGATGAAGGCATCTCCTTGGATGCTTTGACCAGCATCCAGCCTCAGTCGTGTCACACAGTGCAGATCCGAGTCAAGCTAGGAGGTGCCACTCATGGCCCTACTCGACACTGGGTCTACACACAACTTCATCAACAAAGAGACGGTGTAGTGCACCGGCATCAGCTTGCAGCCACACCATAGGCTCCAGGTAATTGTTGCAAATGGTGAACACGATAGGAGTAGTTCAACCTAGTACTCAGCATCTGGTGGCTTGAGACACTGGGACCAATCCTCTTGGACTTCACCAACAAGATGATCTCATTTTGCCATGGTGATCGCAAGGTGACATGGGAGGGCCTAGGGGCTGTGCACACTCACGCCTCAGTCGCTTCCATGCTCCATTAACTTGATAGACGAGCTGCTAGAAGAGTTCGTATCGGTCTTCGCCATGCCCTCAGGACTTCCACTCGAGTGTTCCCACAGACACCACATACACTTGCTGCCAGGAACAACTCCGGTGGTGGTTCACCTATGCCGCTACCTGCAACTACTCAAAGATGAGCTCAGACAACAGTGAGGCGAGATGGAATAGCAAGGTCTCATACAGCCAAGCCATTCACCGTTCTCATCACTGGTACTACTGTTCAAGAAGTGGGATGGCACATGGTGATTCTGTATTGACTATCACACCCTCAACGACAAGACGATCAAGGACAAGTTTCCCATCATAGTGGTGGACAAACTCCTTGACGAGCTCTGTAGTGCCAAGTTCTTCACGAAGCTTGACCTCCATTCTGGGTACCATCATGCACTCATTGGGCATCGAGAAGATGGCATTCCGGACACACGAGGGGCTCTTTGAGTTCTTGGCCATGCCCTTTGGCCTGACCAACGCACCTGCCACATTCTAAGCTCTCATGAATGATGTGTTGCACCCATTCTTACACAGTTTCATCCTTGTATTTTTATGACATCTTGATAGTTAGATCATTTGCGGCATGTTCAAGCAGTACTATGGTTTCTCCACTAGCACAAGCTATTCCTCAAGAGAACAAAATGTCTCATTGGGAATCATCCATATGCTGCTTGGCTCGTACCCTGCACCGTGCACACCCTTCGAGGTTCTTGGGACTCGTAGACTACCACCGCAAGTTCATCCATGGGTTCGGCACCATCGCCGAGCCACTTACAAAGCTGATTAAGAAGGAGCCGTTTCACTGGACTAAGGAGGTGGCAATGGCGTTTGTTGTAGGGGTGGCCCCCACCTAAGCCCAGCCGACCTGCTAAGAGAGTTGTAAGGCCCAAAATGGGATATGTGTAATAACATAAATGCCCCTAAGAAGGATACTCAAATGTAAGGGCATTGTTGTAAAAACACTCCCCATGTGGACATATATATATATATACCATACCAGCCATGGGGAGATCCTAAGCACTTGCTCACCTAACTCTCCACTACCATACTCTCTCTCTCTGTTTAGTCTGTAGCCACGACAGTTGGCGCCGTCCGTGGGGTGGGACGGAGAGCAAGCCTCAATATCCGAAGAAGGATGGCATCGAAGAAAGCTCCAGCGTCGGCGATAAAGAAGAAGGTGGGAGCGACGGAGTCTCGTGTCAACACCAGGGCTTCGGCGTCGGCAACCGTGGGCATGAACGCTGGCAGGCATGCCATGACGATCGACCCCGCCACCATTGTCACGATGACCGACCCCGCCACCGCCGTCACGACGGTTGACACCGCCCCGCGTGCGGTGGGAGCTCCCATCGCGAGCACGGTGACAATCGTCGACAGCATTGACCGGGTGGCTGGGAGCGGCAGCGCCGGCGCCCACATTGGCACGGCCGTCATCCCCCGCCCGGTGCGGAAGCGGCGAGCGGTCCCGGCGGCAACATGGGCCTCACCGTCGACTCCGACGTCCACCATGCCACCATGGTAGGTAATCCAGGAGTGCAGACCGTGACCCCCGCTGTTCCGACCATGCAGCCAGGCACATCGGGCGCTTCGGCTATGACTACGGTGGAGAATGCCCTGCTGGCGGCCCTCAGCACGTTCCAGCAGGAGTTGGCGGATCTCCGCGGGGCCGTACGGGATATGCAAGAGGCTCGGAGTCAGCAAACTCTGCCAACGTCGCACCGGAGCCCACGCCGGAGCGGGCGGACAGCCGAGACGCACCCACGTCTAGTCGCATCCCACGGTGACCTGTCGACCCAGAATCCCCACTCTCCGCAAGCTTGTAGCAGGCGGCATGGCCAGAGGACTTCAAGTTCCCGAGCGCCATCGAGTCATACAAGGGTGAGACAGACCCAAGGGAGTTCGTGCGCGTCTACGAGACCGCCATTGAAGCCGCCGGTGGAGACGACACCACGAAGGCGAAGGGGCTCCCCCTCACGTTGCAGGGAGTGGCGCTCTCTTGGTTATTCACCATCGAGCCAAACTCCATCTACGCGTGGAAGCAGATCCGCGACCGGCTCTACAACAACTTCCAAGGGAACTATGTCAAGCGCGTCGATGCGGATCAGCTCTTCGCAGTCAACCAAAAACCCTCGAAGAAACTCCAGGACTACTTCAAGCGCTTCGCAAAGGTACGCTGCTAGATCAAGGATGTCAACGAAATGACCATCATCAGTGCAGCAGTACAGGGTCTTCGCCCGGGGCCGTTGGCCGAATACAACGCACGGAAACCAATCAAGAGGATGGCGAAGCTCTTCGAGAAGATGGAAGAGTACGCGCGAGCGGAGGAGGATGTGCGAAGACGCGAGGGCGATGACTTCGACCCCATTCCAGCGAAGGAATGGTCGCAAGAAGCAAGCACGGGAGGTGACTCCCCGACAGGAAAGCGCAAGCAGAAGTCCGCGGGAGATGTCCCTGAAAGTGGTGATGCCAGGGAACACGAGCGCTCGCCAAGCGGAAGGCGCAAGCCCCGGCGTGACCAGCGCAGGTCCCAGAAGGTTCACCACGTCCTCGGCACGGAGGACACCCCCGATGAGAGACCGCGTGCAGAACAGGAGATCATGGATTACGGCCGGTGGTGCGAAGTGCACGGCTACGACACTCATGTCACGCGGGTGTGCACCGCAGTCAGGGAGCTGCGGCAAGCAACCGTCAGAACCCGGGCCCTGGAGGCGTGGCCCCCTGCCGTAGTCCATGCGCGGCAGCCACCGGGAAGCCCCCCGCAAGCTACGGCCACGGAGGGGGGCCAGCACCGCATCATTAGCGTCATCTTCGGGGGCTCTTCGCCGGGGACGTCGGCGCAACCGCTTCCGGGAATGCCGTGCTGCAACATCACCTTCACGCTGGCCGACGCCCAGGGCGTGGAGTTCCCCCACCAGGATCCCCTGGTCGTCCAGGCCGACATTGCAGGCTGCGACGTCAGGCGTGTCCTCATTGACGGAGGCAGGTCCGTGAATATCCTGGTGGTGGGAGCCCTCGACCACATGGGGATCTCCCAGGGCCATTTGGGGCCATCGAGGACCCCGCTTCAAGGTTTTGGGGGCCAGCCACTGAACGCCTTGGGTCAGGTATGTCTTCGAGTTTCCCTTTTTCAAGGCGATAATGTCAGGAGCAAAGACGTGGTCTTCGACGTGGTAGACACCCCACACCCATACAACGCCATACTGGGCCGACCCGCCATCAACTCCTTCGGGGCGGTCCCGCGAGGTGTCATCACTATCTTCGGCGACCAGGATCTCGCCAGGCGTGTGGAAGTCGGCGTCAGAGGCCCACACTGCAGTGTGCACGTCCTCGCCGACACGCTGAAGGAGGACACGCCATCCGCTCCAGGGTGGACGCCCAAGCCCCGGCCAGACGGCGGGGTCAAAAAGGTGCCCCTCTAGGCTGAAGGGCAATTCGTATCAATCGGTGAAGGCCTTCCCTCGGAGGTGGAGCAAGACTTGTTCCAGGTTCTCCAGAGCAACGCGGACGTCTTCGCATGGTCCCCAGAGGACATCTTAGGCGTGGACCGCGCTCTCATCGAGCAAAACCTGGCGGTCCGCCCCGACGCCAAGCCGGTCAAGCAAAAGCTTCGGCTCATGTCCATGGACCGCCAGCAAGCAGCCAAGGTGGAAGTAGCGAATCTCCTCCAGGCCGGGGTCATTCATGAAGTCCAGCATCCGGATTGGCTTGCCAACTCGGTATTGGTCAAGAAGGCTAGGGCCGCCTGGCATATGTGCATCGACTTCACCGCCCTCAACAAGGCATACCTGAAGGACGACTACCCTTTGCCGCGCATAGACCAACTGGTCGATGCCACCGCGGCGTGTGAGCTCATGAGTTTCCTGGACGCGTATTCCGGCTACCACCAGATCTACATGGCCAAGGACGACGAGGACAAGACCAGCTTCATCACGCCGGTCGGAACTTTCTGCTTCGTCAGGATGCCCTTCGGGTTGAAGAATGCTGGCGTTGGCTGCTCAGCTTGGGAGGAACGTGGAGGCCTACGTCGACAACATGGTAGTCAAAACCAGACAGCTCGCCTTTCACGGCAAGGACCTCCAGGAAACCTTCAGCAACCTTAGGAAGGTAGGCATTAAGCTAAATCCAGACAAGTGTGTCTTCGACGTGCAAGTGAGCAAGCTCTTGGGCTTCCTAGTGTCCGGACGAGGCATCCAGGCGAATCCCGACAAGGTCGACGCAATCCTTGCCATGGAGCCGCCCAAGACGACAAGGGAGGTCCAGAGGCTCGCCAGCCGTATGGCTGCTTTGAGCCGCTTCCTCTCTAGGGCAGCGGAGCGGGGCTTGCCATTTTTCAAGACCCTCCGCGGCTGCGACGGGTTCCATTGGGACGATGATTGTGCAAAGGCCTTTGACGACCTCAAGAAACACCTTGCCAGCCTCCCAACTCTAGTCGCTCTGGCACCAGAGGCTCCCCTCCTGCTCTACCTCGCCGCGTCGGCGACAGCGGTCAGCGTTGTCCTCATACTCGAAGAAGGCGCTCTCCAGCGCCCCGTGTACTTCGCCTCCGAAGCCCTTCAGGGCGCTAAGACGCGGTATACGGAGCTCGAGAAGCTTGCCTACGCGCTGATCATGGCCTCGAGGAAGCTCCGACACTACTTCCGAGCCCACCCCATCACGATGCCATCCTCGTTCCCCCTGGTGGAGGTGCTGCACAATAAGGAGTCTACAGGGCGGATTGGCAAGTGGGCGGCCGAGCTCGCCCTGTTCTCCTTAACGTATGCCTTGAGAACGGCGATCAAATCCCAAGTCCTTGCGGACTTCCTGGCGGAGTGGACCCCGTCGGCCCAGCCTACTCAGCAGCCGGAGGACCCAATGTGGATGCTAAACACCGACGGAGCCTACGGTGTCGCGGGTGCAGGCGTGGGTGCGGTGGTCACCACGCCTGAGGGGCACCGTCTATTGTACTCGGCGCGACTCGCGTTTCCCGCCACCAACAACACTGCCGAGTACGAGGCTATTGGATCGGAATCGGCAACAGAGGGGGGGGTGAATGTTGCTCTTGAATTTTGTCCCCCACAAGTACCCACGATCAACTTTTATCTCTGATAGCTATAAGTAGCTATGAAGATGAAATGGATGCTCAATAAAAACCTAAACCCTTTTTGAGGAAGAAGCACCAGAAACACTGAAGCATAGCAAGCCAAAAACATTAATAAACAGAGGGCAACAACGTCAGACAAAACACCCGAGGAAATCATATGCTTCTCTGGAAGATTATGAGGAAAAGACACAAGACCAGAACAAAAACCATAGCACTGGAGATAAGCACCAGAAACCACACCAGCCAAGGGAGGCAGGGGCGGTCAGACCGCAGGTCTCTGACCGGTCTGACCGCTCCACCTGAGCCGGTCTGACCGCTTCAAGCACTCCGGTCTGACCGCCATGAACCTTGCGGTCTGACCGGTTAACATTTCAGCAAAAAATTCAGAGACCCGAAAATGGAGCAGCCCGAACTGAAAAACACTAAACTTGGAGATTTCGGCCAGAAGTAAGAAGTCTCCTATTTCCCTTTAGCCAAAAGAGCACAAACCTATTCTAAATAGCAGAGAGACATACCTCAACAAGAGAAATCAACAGGAGGCCAAGAATTTGAGAAATGAGCTAAAAACTGAAACTTCTCAAAAGTGAGGACAGATTTCAAAATTCTCAACTATCTCTCAACTATTGCTCATGATCTTTTGCAGAAAGCTTAGCCATAGTCTCAAGACTCAGAGTCTCACAACAAAATACAATCTTTTGGATGGAGGCAAAAGATTCCATAAAGTCCTGTCAAGAAAACCCTAGAAATGGAGAACAAAGCAAAATGGCCAAAAGAGAATCTTTGGAGTTTTCATTGATCTCTAGAGAATTTGTCTAGCCAAATGGTCTAGAATCATCATCCCATAACTGAGCAATCCATTTTGTTACTCCTCAGCTAGAAACAACACCAAATCACAAGAACTCAGAAATCAAACAGGGCAACAGTACGAAGAAAGAAGCTGGAGACAGAAGCAAACCAAGACAAAGAAATTCATTCCCATGGATGATTGAGTACAGAGGAATGATTACATGGAGTATCAACTCATCTCCTCCCAAAACCCCACTCACAGCATAAGATGGAAACACACTACATGCTTAATGTTCAGAGGCTCTCACGCAGGAGACAAGAACAGCCACAACTCCCTGCTATTCCTCACACCAACTCTCAACCACTAAAGAGAAAAAGATACAAAGCAAAACAACCTCCAAAGCTTAAAGACCATGCAGGAGACACCCTCCTTTTATAGCCTCCAACTAATGGGTTTGATTATCTCTTTACCCACTAAGCCTCCACCAACTCTAGTGCTTTACCCATAATCCGCTTCCTTTAGTGCAGCTTTGCGTATTCACCAAAACGCCCCTCCTGCACCTTCCGGGAAGCTTCCTCATTCCTTGCCTTCCAAGCCTCGCAACCACCTCGAGTCCTCGCCGTCTTCAGCACACCTCGACCGTTCTGACCTCGGCACCGCCTGCGCCTAGTCCGGTCATCCTGTGCCTCACTACGACTCCGCCTCGACGTCCTGCAGCCATCACAGACAAGAAATACATTACATAGCACCGCTCAATACATGTAAACACAATTAGCATTAATGAATCATACTTAAGCATATGGCCCAAAAGCTCAAACAGAAAGAAGTATACGCCTCAAGTCCGACTAACCAAACCCGACTGAGCCAAATGCCACCATGGCACGAAACGCACAAAACAAACTCAATCTTTCCAAAATACTTGTCAATTACTCATCACAAGCATGTGGTCACGTCCACATGGTCTCTCAATCTCCCTCTTGATGAGTATATTGACAAACCCAGAAAAAGCGCAAAGTTGAGTTTGAAAAGAAAGTCAAGCATGGTCTAAAGAAAACAAAGAAGCTTATGACCATGTCGACAAAAGGAATACTAGAGCAACACAAGAAAGAGCAAATTGTTCTCCAAAGCTCCAGAAAGTTCCCAAATGGCTTTTTCTCCGCTATTCTCCCCCTTTTGGCAATAAAATCATCAAGGCACAAGGAAGAGAACCAATCATGAGAATGGATGGAATGGCTGAATTTTGTTTATTTTAAGCATTTAGAGCCATGAAGATTATCCAAAAATGACCGTGGATTATTACATCAAGCCATAACCAATTAGGACGCTAACAAGATCATGACAAAACATGTATACTCAAGCTAAGCCAAATAAGTCACAATCTGAATTTTAGTCGAAGTTCTTAGCATGTCAAGTCAACCATGAGTATAGTCTAGCTCGAGGTATCCCAAGATGATGCAAGCCATATCAATAGTCTAAATGGAACCAAGAAGCTAGTATTGAGTCAATTTAGAGTGCTACGAGCTCAAAAATGAGACATTTGTTCATGTACTTGTAAGTCTTGTAATTTTAGCAAATTGAGCACATTTGACATGTTTATCTTTATAAATCTCATGATTGTTTCCAACCAGATTTTTGTTTAGTCATGTGCTAGATCTCAAGCCTTATGCGACCACTCCGAGGAAACAGAAGGGAAGGCATGGGCTGATCGCTTGGAGGTGCAGTGGAAGAAGGCACCTCAAGGGGAGGATGAGGAACTGGATCGGGTAGACAACCCTCATCTCCATCGTCCTCATCATCCACAAAGATGGGCTCGGACTGCTCTAAAGAACCTTGTTTCTCTCGAAATTCTCTAATTCCTCATGCATGGCATTGACCCAAGACTCATCTAAAAGAGCATGACTAACATCCTTGGGCTCAAAAGTGGCAACAAAGGCAGAATGGAGATAGAAATATGACATGCCAGATTTTGAACGTGTGACACGCTCAAAGAGGTCTCCAATAATCTGCTATGAAGGATGGTCTTTCTGGATATGTCTGGGAGGTCCAGGATGAGATGAAGAAGTGGCCTCTACCTCATGAACTGATGAGGTAGGAACAGAGCCACTAGCTCCAGAGGAAGCAGAAGGCATGGGCTGATCACCTGGAGGTGCGGTGAAAGACGGCACCTCAAGTGGAGGATGAGGAACTGGATCGGGTAAACAACCCTCATCTCCATCGTCCTCATCATCCACAAAGATAGGCTCGGACTGCTCTAAAGAACCTGAGATATCGGGCCTAGTCCCCAAACTGGCCTCGTCGAAGGTCACCTCACAGGTCTCTACCAACTTACTAGACTCGCAGTTCCAAACCCTATATGCCCGCGAAGAAGTCGAGTAACCTAGAAAGATACCATCACAAGATCATGATTCAAACTTGTCTAGGTTCCCGTACTTTAGAATGAAACATTTGCAACCAAATACACGAAAATGCGAGACACTGGGCTTTCGCCCATATCTCAACTTATAAGAAGTGCGATGCAAGTGTGCTCCAAGAAAAATTCTGTTTGAAACATGGCACGCGGTTGCAATAGCCTCAGCCCAAAACTTCCTAGGTGTAGAATACTCATCAAGCATCGTCCTGGCCATCTCGAGCAAAGTACGGTTCTTCCTCTCCACGAGGCCATTCTGCTGTGGGACGTGTGGAGAAGAGAACTGGTGCTCTACACCTGTCTCATCGTAAAACCTCTCAAAATAGGAATTCTTGAACTTCGTGCCATTGTCACTGCGGATCGCTCGTAAGGCACCCGGAAGCTCAACAGAAAGCCTACTGAAAAGATCTCAAAAATGTGTAAACGTCTCATCCTTCGAGGCTAAGAAAAACACCCAAGAGTATCTCGAGAAGTCATCGACCACGACAAGGACATACCACTTCCCTCCTGCTGACTGCACTCGAGCTGGTCCAACGGTGTCCATGTGGAGCAGCTGTCCTGGTGCATCGGTCATAGTCACTGTGACCGGAGGGTGAGAAGCGGCAACCATCTTGTCGTGCCGGCAAGGAGCGCAAACAATATCTTTGACCATCTCGAGTTTCGGCAGACCACGAATGAGATCGTGGCCGCTAACTCGGGTCAAATGGTCAAATCCAATATGACCAAGTCTCCTATGCCAGAAAGTAAGGTCACGGGACTCAGAAGCATCTAAACACCGGAGAGGATCACCAGAAGACTCAGAAAAATCAGGACGAAAGATCCTCCCATAACGAGAAATCCCGCAAACTAGACTACCCGAAAAATCAAGAATTTTGCAAGCGTTTTTCTTAAAGCTCACCTCAAAACTGTCATCGGTAAGCTGAGAAACTGAAAGTAAATTATACTGCAGCTTACTAACTAAGGCAACATCTTTCAAAATAAAAGACTCATTAACACGCACTGTACCTTTGGCGATGACGCGCCCAGACGAAGCGTCTCCGAAAGTGATCATGTCATCACCTAGAGCGCGAGCTAGGGAAGAGAACCAATGAGAGTCTCCGGTCATGTGTCGAGAACACCCGGAGTCAACGAGCCAAACCTCTCTTCCCTGCCCGGTGAACCTGAGTCAACGAGAGAGTAAAGTCTCAGTACTAGGGTAAATCAAGAGTGATTTTGGCACCCAATACTGAGTAACACGTCGAGTAGAAGAAGTAGCCACACACAACTGACTTCTATCTACCCTACGCTCTCTGTCGCTCAAAGAAGCAGAAGGTCCACAAGCAGACCTGGAGCTGTTGTTGGGTCCAACTGCTATGGGAGAGCGAGTCGGAGCACCAGCAACATGCTGATCACGCCGCGGGTAGCCATCTCAACGGGGGAAATGAGATCTACCCTCAGAACGGCAGAAGTCACAACCAAAGGCATATCGAAAACGAAAATCAGAAAAACCAGAAAATCCAAGTCCTCGATGCTGCCCAAACCCATCAACAGAAGCAAACTTAGACCTCGTGTTGGTCTTAGGTGCACTCAAAGTCTGGGGCTGACCCTGAATACGCCTAAGAGCCTCAATAGGGTCTCTACGCGCGATCTTGGCACGTCTGAAGCATCGCTCGATCAAGTGTCCATCCTTCTCGACAGAAGGTGCAATGATACTTCACCTTCTAAGAGGTAGAAGTAGCATGATGAGGCTACGCCTTCTGAGAGGCCGAAGCAACAGGTGGCATCACCTTGCTGTCAGAAATCCCTTGGACAAAGCCCATTGACTTAAATTGAACTTTCTCAGTCCTGGGCTAGACCTCGATCACACTTGCGGCTATGGGTCTAAGCACGGCAGGTGGATGCTTCCTAACATCCTCAAGAAAATGATATCCTAGACCTTGATTGAACTTGCAAATCTTGGACTAGTCTAGAATAAGATTCAGCTTCTTCTTGCCTTCTACAAATCTCTCGAGAGTGTTCATAAGATACTGACACTCCCAAAAGAGAGAGGTGTAAGAAGAGCAGGGGGAAGAAGAGACAGCAGCAGGTAAGGGAGTAGTAGAAGAACCAGTAGCAGAAGAGTGAATGGCTTGTGCACGCACAGCCGACGCAGAAGGGACAGTCCTACTGCTAGCCTTTTGGTTCACGTTGCTAAGCGTCTCCACCTTACCCTAGTACACACACCAGTACACACATCACAACAAGATTGTGGCTTCTCTAGTAAATCGTAGTTAGCTTCACACAGTTTTCTTCCAATGCAATCAAGTCAGATTTTAGTTTATCACAATTTTTGCATGGTGAGCTAACAGGGTGAGAGACCATGTGGATGTAACCCCATGTGTGTGACGAGTAATTGACATCTATTTTAGGAAAGTCGAGTTTGGTTTGTGTGGTTTGGACTATGTCGTTGTACGGTGCAATCGGTTTCAGTCGGACTTGGTCAAACTTGGTCAAAATGCTTATACTTCTGATTCGACAGGTTTTGGCATTCGACAGGTTTTGGCTATTTTGTGTTTAAGATTTCTCTAATGCGATTGTTGATTACATTATGTCGAGTGGTGCTATGTGATGTGTTTCTTGTCTGTGATACCTGTAGGACATCGAGAAGGAGTCATGGCGAGGCACGGGATGACCGGATTAGGCACAGGCGGTGCTGAGGTCAGAGCGGTCGGGATGTGCCGAAGACGGCGAGGACTCGAGGTGGTTGCGAGGCTTGGGCGGCAAGAAATGAGGAAGCTTTCCGAAAGGTGCAGGAGGGGCATTTTGGTAAATATGCAAGGCTACACAAAAGGAAGCGGATGTGGTTCAGGTTAATGGATAAAGCGAAGAGTTGGTGAAGTAATTGGGTAAAGTGCAAATGTGAACCCGGTAGTGGAGGCTATAAATAGAGAGGGTATTCTCTAGTAGCCTGGCATGAAATGAGAGTGGATTTTTAGAAATGGCTTGAGAGACTGTATGTATGGGTTGTGCGTGTATGCTATGAGTTCCTAAATTTCAAGCCTGTATGGGGCTTAGTGTGAAATTGAGAGAGAGATGAGCTGAGAAATCTCTCTTTGTAATCGCGTATGTCTCTGTATCATTTTAAGAAATCTTTTGTTTGAGTTGTTTTGAGTAGGCTCTCTTTGTTTTGCTTTTGTTCCCCGTGTTTCCCCTTCTCTGTTTCTCTTGTGTTGTGCTTTCTTTCCTTTTAATTGGTTTGCTATTTGCTCCTGTTCAGTCCTTGAGTTCTATGTCTCTCTCAGTTTAATCTCTCTTTTTATCTCATTTATGGAAAAAATTTCTTGACGCATGCACATCCTTTTGGTAGGAGTTCTTTCCGCATGAGGAGAGCAGAAAAGATCAACAACTTGTCTACTTTTGGTCCTGCCATGGTTCGCACTGTTTTTGCAGATTTTCAGCAGCAAGAATGATCATTATTACATGCTATTTTCAGTCAAGTTTAGGTTGCAGATTTTCAGCCTTTGGTAACAAAAGTACTATTTAGCTTTCAGTTTTTTTTCAGTTGGTCATTTGCTGCTTTTGGTCCTTCATTTGCTAGCTCAATAGACTGATTGGCTGCTGGTATTTTACTGAGTTTGCAGCTTCCATGTTGCAGCAGTAAAGGCTTCTCTCGGCTGCCCTTTTTCAGTGCCAACATGTGCAGTAAACTGCAGTAGACAACATGCATTTGGTTCATTCTTTGTTGTGTCGACAGCAGCTCCTTAGCTTTTTAGTTTGTTGTCAGCAAGCAGCTGCTGTTCACACTTTTATTTCCAGCTTGTTCCTCTTTCGGTCAGTGAGATATTTTGCTTTTTGGCTTGACTTTGTTCTCTTTATTTCTCAGTTTTCTCGGCAGCACATTACTTTAGGTTATCTTGGCCTGAAGAAGTCTGCATCTAGTTGATCATTGTCGGCAGTAAGGCTATTTCTCTTTGGTGCAGCTTTTGTTCTTCAAGGTTGAGTTAGTCTAGCCTTTTGTCCGTTTCTTCTTCTGCTAATTTTGTTTCTCTCCTCAGTAGTTCTTGTGTTGGTCTGTAGTCCAGTTTTGCGGTGAGAGCTAAATCTTTTCTTCATAGCTGTTATAGCTATCGGAGAAAATATTGTGGATACTTGGGGGCGAGTTTGACGGCACCATTCACCCCCTCTCTGTTGCTGTTTTTGATCCAACAATTGGTATCAGAGCTGGTTAGCTCTTCCTCATAGATCTTAACCAGTTTCTAGAGCCATGGCGACAAACAAGTACTCGACCAAGCCCCCGATCTTCGATGGGATCGACTATCCCTTCTGGAAGAGTTGGATGGAGACCTACATCTAGGCTCAGGGCTACACCATCTGGCGAAAGGTCAAGACCCGGTATATTGTTCCTACCGATGAGAACATCAATGTGGCTAATATGCCCGATGTTGAGGCAAACTCAAAGGCAAGGAACATCATAATCCAGGGTCTGAGCAAAAGCGAGTTCGATCGCATATCTAATCTGATGTCGGCCTTCGACATCTGGGTGACGCTCGATGCATACCATGAGGGCACCACCCAGATCAAGACGGTTCAACAGGACCAGTTCAAGTGAGATTACAACAAGTTTGAAATGCTCGAACGACAAGGTCGACGCAATCCTTGCCATGGAGCCGCCCAAGACGACAAGGGAGGTCCAGAGGCTCGTCGGCTGCGACGGGTTCCATTGGGATGATGATTGTACGAAGGCCTTTGACGACCTCAAGAAACACCTCGCCAGCCTCCCAACTCTAGTCGCCCGCACTGAGGCTCCTCCCGCTCTACCTCTCGCGCGGCGGCGGTGGGTGGCGCGCCTCGTACTCAAGAAGGCGCTCAAAGTGCCCCATGTACTTCATCTCCGAAGCCCTTCAGGGCGCTAAGACACGGTATACGGAGCTCGAGAAGCTTGCCTACGCGCTGATCATGGCCTCGAGGAATCTCCGACACTACTTCCTAGCCCACCCCATCACGGTGCCATCCTCGTTCCCCCTGGCGGAGATGCTGCACAATAAGGAGTCTATAGGGCGGATTGACAAGTGGGCGGCTGAGCTCGCCCCGTTCTCCTTAACGTATGCCTCGATAATGGTGATCAAATCCCAAGTCCTTGCGGACTTCCTGGCGGAGTGGACCTCAAGAACGGCGATCAAATCCCAAGTCCTTGCGGACTTCCAAGCGGAGTGGACACCGTCGGCCCAGCCTGCTCAGCAGCCGGAGGACCCAGTGTGGATGCTCAACACCGACGGAGCATACGGTGTCGCGGGTGCAGGCGTGGGTGCTGTGGTCACCACGCCTAAGGGGCACCGTCTATTGTACTCGGCGCGACTTGCGTTTCCCACCACCAACAACACTACCGAGTACGAGGCTGTTGGATCGGAATCGGCAACAGAGGGGGGTGAATGTTGCTCTTGAATTTTGTCCCCCACAAGTACCCACGATCAACTTTTATCTCCGATAGCTATAAGGAGCTATGAAGATGAAATGGATGCTCAATAGAAACCTAAACCCTTTTTGAGGAAGAAGCACCAGAAACACTAAAGCACAGCAAGCGAAAAACATTAATAAACAGAGGGCAGCAACGTCTGTCAAAACACCTGAGGAAATCATATGCTTCTCTAGAAGATTATGAGGAAAATACACAAGACCAGAACAAAAACCATAGCACTGGAGATAAGCACCAGAAACCACACCAGCCAAGGGAGGCAGGGGCGGTCAGATCGCAGGTCTCTGACCGGTCTGACTTGATGAGGACATCCGTTCCATAGATACAACTGTGCCAACTCCACAAACTCAAGGACCAATAACTCGAGCACGTCAACTTAACCATCAGGTGAATGCGTTCCTAAGTTTGCATACAAATGTTTCAAAGAATGGCATACTACTTAATTCTTGTGATGATTTAATTATCCTTAGGAACCATGGTGAAGAACCACTTGAGCTCAAGTGTAGAAGTGGAACCGTGAAGCGCAATCCAAGTCCTGTTCGCGAGTTCGATTCAGATTCGGCCTTTGCAATAGCGTCTACTTCAAACGGCCATAACTTTTGATCCAGAAGGCTTCTCGGGGCTCATGAGTACTCGTTGGAAAGCTCTTGAAGTCTACTTTCAGATGGATCTAGTCTCACATCCAAACTCCAAACGAGCAGATCAGAAACTGCGAAAGAAGACATATCACTTTTTCAGTCCGAGTCAAAGTGGGCCGAGGGCCTTGTAACTTAGACTATTTGGGCCGGTACTGTTTATGTGAACAGTACCATGGCCACATGAACAGTAACTTCAAATAGTACCACATCCCTTTTCATTAGGTAAGTGCGGCTTCCCCCTCCCCTATTTAAGGAGGTCGCACCCCTTTAGTTTTTCTCGGGTTTTTCTTAAGAGATTATTCTGCTTAGCAGTTTCACCACATGTTCGGTTGAGGAACCCAACTTGTGAACTTAAACATTATTCGCAATTTCAGATTGCATCTTGAACTCTCTTGCTTGTGTTCTCGATTCGCTTGCAGGAGATAGCCTTCTTGGCGAGGTCAATCGTGTTTGGCGCGGTTGATAACCAACAGAGCAGTTGAAGGACTACGGGTAGGCTACGCTAGCGCAAATTAATAAAAATTATGCCCGTAAACCAAGATCACTGCAGTTATAGATCACGGAATTACCACTAGACGCGCAAAGCGGAATTGATGCAGCACGTCGGGCGGAGTAGTCGTACCACGCCGATGCAAAGACGTCGGGCGCAGTAGTCGTACTACTTCCTCGCCCTCGCCGCGCGCCCAGCGCACAACTCCTCTCTTGCGGTTCGCCCAAACGCTACGATGCAGCGCCGCCAAAAGGTATCCACACGCACGGAGGAAGCGACGCACGCCGGATTACTAGATCCGCGCGAGCGCCCGTGGCGTGGGAGGGTGGCGCCGTGGTTTGAGGAGGTCACGAAATTCTCTCTCTACCCCGTGCGCCTAGCCCTCCTTTTATAGACGCCCTTATAATGGGCTTCAGCGAATGGAGGCCCATTAGGACTCAATACCCACCCAACCCGGATCCAATCCGAATTAGGCTTCAGCCCTTAAGTGTGTGACCCTATGGGTTCACGATGTTTAGACATGACACGAGTTTACCTACTCGGTCAATAGTTGGTAGCGGCCTCTAGCAAGACGTGCCAACTCCTAAACATACATAAAGATCATATCGAACGAACCATCACAACTTTATGTACATGCCAATCCCTTTGCCTCACGATATTTGGTCGAGCTCCAAGCTGACCACTCTTTCTCGATCCGTGATCCGAATCCCTTACTAGGTTAACTCTTAACCTTAAGTAGCATGGCCATGCATTTCGGATCCGATCACTCGAGGCCCAGATATATCTCTCGGATAGAGAGGGGCAAATCCCATCTCGACCGACCATGCCTCGTAGCATGCTTCATGACAAACCCGAAAGCTACCTTTATAACTACCCGATTCATTTGAGTAGCGTTTGATAGCCCCTAAGTAGGTCGATTCACATCTCAAGTACATGCGACAATCTCAGGTCTAAGGACAAGGCGTATACATTGTGTAGAGAGAGAATCATAAGTATAATTGTTATGTCTCATGTTGGGTCGGTCCAACCCCATGTTCTAAACATGTGTCCACATTATTGGTTTGACATCTCCATGTCTATGACCTGTGAAACATGGTCATCAACCGATACATGTGCTAATCCATTATTCACGTGTGTCCTCACATGAACTCCGACTAGGGACAACTTTAGAATAACCATATAAGTAAAGAGTTTCACAAACAAGTCACATACTTGTTAATCAACACAAAGGCAATATTCAAGGAACATTTATTAAATCATGGATACAACGAAATATCATCATCTCTATGATTGCCTCTAGGGCATATTTCCAACAGCAGTGGTGTAGTGATTACGAGGGGTTCGATCTGTTTTGGTCGGAGCCTTTGGATCATCAACGTCGAGTTCTCCACAATCGACTTATCAGTACCTCTCGAAAGATCGGGCCATCGTCACATCAGTTGGTATCAAAGCAACGGTTGCCCGTGAGGTAATTCGTCCCTTTTGGATTAGTTTATATTCATCGTATCGTCCCATAAACTCCAGAAAATTAGCCAAAAAAAATTCGTACTATTCTTCCGCTGTCCCAACACCCCCTTGTGCCTTTGCAATTTTCTTTTCGGTATTGCTTGTTGAATTTTTTGTTACATTATCGTGTTCAAGTTGCTGATTGCTAGTCTAGTCAGAGTTTAGTTCGTCATTGTCCTGTTGCATCTCGTGTTCCTTTGCGTAGCTTCATCGTTGTGTGTTCTTGATCCTTGCCGCCCCCGATCTGTTAGTGATATGCCCTAGAGGTAACATGGAGATGTTGTGTATATCACATACTATGTTTATGATACATTACTTTGTTCCTTGAAATATACATTATCATTATTGATCAATGAGTATGTGACTTATTCATGAGACTCTTAATGCTAAAATGTTGCTATTTCTAAATGATCCCTGATCATATATCATATGAGGAACAAATATGATTCAAAGATCAGCATATGTATTGATTGATGATCATGTGTCATGGATCATGGTATGGTGATACCAAATCAATAATATGGACATGTGTTAGTGAACATATGTTGGATAGACCCGCCATGAGGCACTACAGAGATTCCATGTGTCATCAGTTGGTCTCAAGTAGTGTTTATGTGGAATCCTTAGACTTGAGATCATCATGGTTCCCAACATGCGTAGTAGCTTATTTTGGGATTACTAAACACTACTCCGTAACTGGGTAGTCATAAAAGTAGTCTTCGGGTTTGCCATGAAACATGTAGTGGGATGTGAATGATCAAGATAGAATTTGCCCCTCCTTATGGGAGAGATATCTCTGGGCCCCTCGGTTTAATGGATTATGAAAGTGCATGGCTATGCCAAGGTGATTGAGGAGTCAATCACAAGTTTATAATCCATCACGGAATCGAGAGAGTGATTGAGCTATTAAGAGGATGACACAGGTCTCGCCTTGAGCTCAATCTATATCATGAGGCAAAGGGATTCGTACATGAGAACATTACAGGTTCAGCCGATATGATCTTTACGTATACTTTGGGTTAATATGTCTTACTAGAGGCCGCTATTAACAGGGTGATCGGAAAGGCGTTTCCGGGTTGCGACCAAGTATACGTGAACCTACAGGGTCGCACGCTTAACGGGTTGGAACACTAATTCGAATATGATTCGGATGTGGGCTCAATTCGGATAGAGATCCGAATAGACTCCTATTGGGCCTCGGTCCACAAGGCCCAAGTGAGGAGGTCTATATATATGGAGGCGAGGGGTTGAGGAACATACGTTTTCTGTGAACCTATAGCAAAACCCTAGCCGCCACCTCCCGAGCCAAACCCTAGCCGCTCACGAGTGCTAGTACACTCGCGATCGGCGTTCCAGCCCCGGACGTGTGGATACGGGTGGAGGCACTGCTCGTTGCGGTGTTGATCGGCATCAACAACCTACAGATTGGATCTGCTCGTGGTGTGGTTGATCGCGTGGAGGAGATGATCTGTTTAGGACGATCGGCTAATTCCACTACTACCTCGACGCGCATGGTTGGATCGGCTTCTCCAACTCTTCTTCCGCTGCGCTGTGCGTCTAGTGGTAATGATCCATGATCCCTCCTTAAGCATGATGTGCTTGTGTGCGCGGTAGAAAAATTTTATTTTTCTGCTTTCGTAGCCTACACGCATTCCTTTAGTGGTATCAGAGCCATCTTGCTTAGTTTGCGATCTGGATCAGCGCATATGTTGATATGCGGTAGTAGTAGATTGGATCTATTACAATCTAGATCAGTTGGTTCATGTGATGAATCGGTGGTAGCACGGGTTGATGAGATCAATCGGTGAATAGGGGTTAGAAGAGGTGCAGATTGTATCACTACTAGTGCCCTAGAGATTGTCTCGGATCGGCATAAGGTGGTTATGTCGAATACTAGTAGGATATGAATCTGATAGCCTCGGGCCAATGGAAAAACTAGTGTCCTAGAGAATGTCTCGGATCGGCATAAGGTGGTTATGTCGAATACTAGTAGGTTATGGATCTGATAGCCTCGGCCTAGTGGAAAAACTAGCGTCCTAAAGAACGTCTCGGATCGGCATAAGGTGGTTGTGCCGAATAGTTTTTCCATAGCGATTTCATAGATTGGATCTGTAAATTTCGTAGGGTGTTCAGGGCACTGCGTACCCCCCTTGTATAGCGTCTTGGGTTCACATCGTTAGGTAGAATGCGATTCTACGTCTAACTTGTTTTTGCAGAGAATGGTGTGAATAGTATGGCCCTATAGCTTATTGGAATGTATGAGATGTATGTGATGCATGTAACATTCGTTCATGGCCTGCGTGTCATGATTATTTCAGCTATTGTTAGCTGTCTATATTGTACTTAACGACCTGCGTGTCGACCTTAATGCTTGAATCTATCTTTGTAATCTTCAATTTCTAGCTATTATAGGTAGTAGCCTAGTTTTGAGGTTACAGGCTTTCAAGCATGGTGGCCTAAAGGAGTGATGTGGAGGATGGAGATCGTCTACACCTACATGGAGATGGATATCACCATTTTTGGGCCATACTACTTCACAGTTAAATGTGTTTATCTGTGATGTTATCTATCTTATTCTTTTGCAATGATATATGTGATATGTTGCTTTGGTAGGATAGAATCCCTCATAAAAATTAAGTGTTAATGCCCTTCCATATGTTGCACCAAAAGATAATGATCACCGTATGATAGGTCTACCAAAGTAGAGTGCCGTCGGTTATCATCATTATTTGGAGTAGATGTCAGACATCTACATGCGGAAGCATTTGGTTTACTTAACAAGGTTATCAAAATAGTTTTGGACCTTGGGGCATAGGTTGGGGCCGGGGCATACTGATGTCACCCAACAAGCAAGAGTCACATAAGGATGTGATTAGCAAGGTGTTGCTTACCCATGTCACTAGTTTTCTAGCCGTGATGCCAAAGCTCACTAGGAATTAGTGAAATGAGGATCTTGACCCACTATGTAACTTAGAGGGAGTTTTGTTGCAAAACACATAGTGGGAGTCTTTTGTTAATAGTTTAATAAAAGATGAACATAAACATAGTGTTAAACTTTGCATATTCTTGTGTTGTAGATCATGTCAGCTAACGCCGCATCCAGTACTTTTAATTTGCGATCTATTCTTGAGAAAGAAAACTCAATGGAATGAACTTTATGGATTGGTATCGCAACTTGAGAATTGTTCTCAAGCAAGAGCGCAAGGAGTATGTCCTGAGTCTTCTTACCCAAGACTTGCTCGATAATGCTACTGTGGCTGCACGGAGAGCTTATGAGAAGCAAACGAATGATTGCCTTGATGTGAGCTGTCTCATGCTTGCCACAATGTCCTCTCGAGCTTTAGAAGCAATATGAGAACACAGATGCCTACAATATCATTGTGGGGTTGCGTGGTATGTTTGAGAATCAAGCAAGGTGAGAGGTTCAACACTTCAAAGTCCTTGTTTGCGTGCGAGCTTGTAGAAGGGAATCCCGTCACCCTCATGTGATTAAGATGATTGGCTACATTGAGAGTCCGAAAAGCTTGGTTTTCCCTTAGCCAAGAGTTGGCTACGATGTGATTCTCCATCGCTTCCCGAGCTTTGAGCCATTCATACTGAACTATCACATGAACAACATGGACAAGACCTTGGCTGAGTTGCATGGGATGCTAAAAGCTGCCGAGGAAAGCATTAAGAAAAGCAGCAATCATGTGATGATGATGCAGAAAGGCAAGGGAAAGCCCAATGTCAAGAAAGGCGCGGTCAAAAGAAAATTAGCTCCCGATGAGATCGCGAGCAGTTCTAAGGCCAAGCAAGTCAAGAAGGGTGCTGCTCCTAATGCAGATTGTTACTCTGTAAGCAATCGTGACATTGGAAAAGGAACCGCCAAAGTACTTGGAGGATCTTGAGAAGAAGAAGGGAAGTACGACTTCCACTCCAGGTATAAATGTTATAGAGATCAATCTTGCTACTTCATCCACTGATTCTTGGGTATTTGATACCGGATTGGTTGCTCACATTTGCAAATCGTTGCAGGGGCTAAGAAGAAGTAGAAGTTTGAGGAGGAGCGAAGTGGATCTTCGCGTTGGCAATGGAGCAAAAGTTGCTGTGGTGGCTGTTGGCACCATGCCATTGTCTTTACCTTCAGGATTAGTTTTGGAATTGAATAATTGTTATTGTGTTCCATCTCTTTCCAAGAACATTATTTCTGCTTCATGTTTGCAAGCAGAAGGTTATGACTTTAGATCTGTGAACAATGGTTGTTCTCTTTATTTCAAAGATATGTTCTATTGTCATACTCCATTGGTGAATGGGTTATATGTTCTTACTCTTGAAGAGACACTGGTCTATAACATTAATGCAAAGAGGCAACGTTCGAATGATTTGAATCCCATGTTTATTTGGCACTGTCGCTTAGGTCACATAAATGAGAAATGCATGGAGAAGCTCCATAGAGATGGTATTCTGCACTCATTTGATTTTGAATCATTTGAGACATGTGATTCTTGTTTACTTGGCAAGATGACAAAGGCACCTTTCACCGGTCAAGGTGAACGGGCAAGTGACTTATTGGCACTTGTACATTCTGATGTATGTGGACCAATGAGATCAACAGCCAGAGGTGGTTTTCAGTACTTCATAACTTTTACTGATGACTTTAGTAGATATGGGTATATATCTACCTGATGAAGCATAAGTCTGAATCCTTTGAAAAGTTCAAAGAATTCCAAAATAAAGTGCAAAATCATTTAGGCAAGACAATCAAGTTTCTACGATCTGATCGTGGAGGCGAGTATTTGAGCCATGAGTTTGGCAATCATCTGAAGGATTGTGGAATTGTTCCACAATTGACTCCGCCAGGAACACCTCAATGGAATGGGGTATCTGAACGGAGAAATCACACCTTATTAGATATGGTGCGCTCCATGATGAGCCAAAGTGATCTTCCATTATCTTTTTGGGGGTACGCTCTTGAAACAGCTGCGTTCACACTAAACAGGGTTCCATCAAAATCAGTAGAAAAGACACCATATGAGATGTGGACAGGACAATGTCCTAGCTTGTCTTTTCTTAAGATTTGGGGATGTGAGGCTTATGTAAAACGTTTACAATCTGATAAGCTCACTCCTAAATATGATAAATGCTTCTTTATTGGGTATCCTAAGGAAACAAAAGGATATTACTTCTATAATCAAGGAGAAGGCAAAGTGTTTGTCGCCCGGCATGGTGTCTTCTTAGAGAAAGAGTTTCTCTCAAGAAGGGATAGTGGGAGCACGGTGCAACTTGAAGATATTCGAGAAACACCTGAAAATGTTTCAGCTCCTACAGAACCACAACAGGATGAACAAACTGTTGAAGAACCTATTGTGGACACACCGGCACCACGTAGGTCAGAGAGGTCACATCGTGCACCTGAGAGGTACATGTTCTTGACTACTCAACAACGGGACATATTGTTGTTAGACAACGATGAGCCTAAGACCTATGAAGAAGCGATGGTGGGACCGGACTCGAGAAATGGCTTGAAGCCATGAGATCCGAAATTGAATCCATGCACAAGAATCGGGTTTGGAACTTGGTTGATCCACGATGGTGTTAAAACCATTGAGTGCAAATGGGTTTTCAAGAAAAAGATAGACATAGATGGAAATGTTCACATCTATAAAGCGCAATTGGTGGCCAAAGGTTTCAAACAAATTCAAGGTGTTGATTATGATGAAACTTTTTCGCCCGTCGCAATGCTAAAGTCTATTCGGATCATTCTAGCGATTGCTGCATATTTCGACTATGAAATATGGCAAATGGATGTCAAAACAGCTTTCTTTAATGGAAATCTGAGTGAGGATGTGTACATGACACAGCCCACGGGTTTTGTCGATCCGCAATCGATTGAAAGATATGCAAGCTGCAAAGATCCATTTATGGATTAAAGCAGGCATCTCGGAGTTGGAACATTCGTTTTGATGAAGTAATCAAAGGGTTTGGTTTCATCAAGAATGAAGAAGAGCCTTGTGTTTACAAAAAGGCTAGTGGGAGCGCACTCGTATTTCTGGTCTTATATGTGGATGACATATTACTGATCGGAAATGACATTCCTATGCTTGAATCTGTTAAGTCTTCATTGAAAAATAGTTTCTCTATGAAAGACTTAGGAGAGGCGGCATATATTCTGGGCATCAAGATCTATAGAGATAGATCAAGAAGGCTAATTGGATTAAGCCAAGATACGTACTAAAGATGTGTTCCTTGTCTATGGGGGTGAGGAAGAGCTCGTTGTAAATGGTTACACCAATGCTAGCTTCCAAACTGACAAAGACGATTTTAGATCGCAATTTGGATTTGTGTTCTGCCTGAATGGCGGTGCGTTGAGCTGGAAGAGTTCCAAGCAGGAGACGGTTGCTGATTCTACAACAGAAGCCGAGTACATAGCAGCTTCTGAAGCTGCTAAAGAGGCTGTTTGGATTAAGAAATTTGTTTCTGAGCTTGGTGTAATGACTAGTGCCTCCAACCCAATGGACCTCTACTGTGACAATAGTGGGGCCATTGCGCAAGCCAAGGAGCCTAGATCGCACCAGAAGTCCAAGCACATTTTACGGCGATTTCGTCTCATCCGCGAGATAGTGGAGAGAGGCGATGTGAAGATATGCAAAGTACAAACGGATTTGAACATTGCAGATCCGTTGACAAAGCCGCTTCCCCAGCCAAACCATGAGGCTCACACTAGGGCAATGGGTATTAGATACCTACATAGTTGACTCTAGTGCAAGTGGGAGACTGTTAGTGATATGCCCTAGAGGCAACATGGAGATGTTGTGTATATCACATACTATGTTTATGATACATTACTTTGTTCCTTGAAATAGATATTATCATTATTGATTAATGAGTATGTGACTTATTTATGAGACTCTTAATGCTAAAATGTTGCTATTTCTAAATGATCCCTGATCATATATCATATGAGGAACAAATATGATTCAAAGATCAGCATATGTATTGATTGATGATCATGTCTCATGGATCATGGTATGGTGATACCAAATCAATAATATGGACATGTGTTAGTGAACATATGTTGGATAGACCCGCCATGAGACACTGCAGAGATTCCATGTGTCATCAGTTGGTCTCAAGTAGTGTTTATGTGGAATCCTTAGACTTGAGATCATCATGGTTCCCAACATGCGTAGTAGCTTATTTTGGGACTACTAAACACTACTCCGTAACTGGGTAGTCATAAAAGTAGTCTTCGGGTTTGCCATGAAACATGTAGTGGGATGTGAAAGATCAAGATAGAATTTGCCCCTCCTTATGGGAGAGATATCTCTGGGCCCCTCGATGTAATGGATTATGAAAGTGCATGGCCACGCCAAGGTGATTGAGGAGTCAATCACAAGTTTATAATCCATCACGAAATCGAGAGAGTGATTGAGCTATTAAGAGGATGACACAGGTCTCGCCTTGAGCTCAATCTATATCGTGAGGCAAAGGGATTCGTACATGAGAACATTACAAGTCTAGCAATAGCCTTGCACTTCTCGACGATCAGCACAACAGCAACAGCAGTGGCGCCTCCACAGAGTCCACACGTTCGGGATGGAATGCCGTGCGCTTGTGTGCTAGCACAGCGCCCGGCTAGGGTTTCGGGATACGGCCGAGGGGAGGTGGCGGCCAGGGTTTTCAGGGCAATACTCTATATTACCTGGAGCCCCGTCTCCACATATTAATAGAGCATGCTAATGGGCTTCCATGTTGTAGGCCCATTAGAACCCTAATCCCATATGGATCAATATCCCTTTTGGCCTATAAAACCGAATTGTTTATGATTGCTTCTTGGGCACATCACTAACAATCTCCCACTTGCACTAGAGACAATCATATAGGCAAGCTTTCCAATTCCAACCCCTTAAGCGTGTGTGATAGGAACGGGGTCCCGATCTTCCAACATGTTCTGGATATGTTCTATTTGGTGGAGGCATGACACAAATCGATCCGGCTTCCGAACGACACGTTCCGAACCCCGCAATCGCAGCACCACGTCTCCTCAGGTTATCAACCGTGCGCAGCCCGGTTGACCTCGCCAAGAAGGCTAATCCTCGCCTGCGAATCGAAGAACACAAGCAAGAACAAGGAAGAACACAATTGAATTGCGGATGTATTGATGTAGCACTCGAAAGTTGGGGTCTCACAAACCGATGAACGGCGAAACTGTTCAAAGATAGAATTAATCTAAGCAAAACCCAAACCCTAATGGTGGGGTTGGTGGCTGGATATAAAGGAGTGAGGGGCGTGCAAACCCCTGGACGCGCCCTAATGGGCTCCAACACGATACAAAGCCGAACGGCCCAAAATACGGTGACGCAGCACCCTAACAGATTCTGAATACCCACTTGTTTCGACGATTCCGGTTGACTCAGAAGGAATTTTGACATGGGACTAGAGCCATTGGATAGGTTGTCTTCTTAGCTTTCCATACATATGTAGAACGTCCAAAACGAAGTCCGGATACGATCTGGGCATCCGTTTTAGTGCGGCCTGGTCCTGGACTCCGAATTGGATTCGAAGTCGGCTTGAGTTGGGTCTCCAACATGATTCGACCGCCCTTGCTGGACTTGTGCATTTCGTAGTCCTTCTCCAAGTGCTTCCAGGTCCTCTCCATGGTTCCTAATCATAATTAAATTATTATGTAGCAATCGATTCTCAAATGAACAAAAAGAAGTACTTAGGAACGAGCTCACCTGTAAATTCAATTGTCGGGCACGAGCTCTAGTGATTGGTCCTTGAATGTCAAGTGGAGGAGTGTTGTGTATATCCAGAGAAGTGATGTCCTCATCAGTGTGACCCGTTAGGTTCATGTGTAGATAGCCATGACCCGAAAACCCTTTTCAAGCCATAAGTCAATGGTGGCACCTAGCAGGGCATATTGACTCCCGAGTACACATAAAGATCATATCGGCTAAACCTTGATATACACACACTTGGATCCCTTTGCCACACGATACCAGTCGAACTTAAGGCGAGATTCATGCCACCCTTGTGATATCTCAACCATTCACTCGATCTTGTGGTGGATTACAACTCATGACTAACCCTTTAGTCACATTATGATTAACTCTTTAATCACCTTGGCATGGCCATGCACTTCCCTATTCCAACCACATCGAGGGCCCAGAGATATCTCTCCTGTTATGTAGGAGGGGCAAATTCCATCTTAATCCGCTCACATCCCATTCCATGTTTCATGATACACCTGAAGACCACTTTTATAGCTACCCAGTTACGGAATAGTGTTTGGTAGCCCCAAAGCGCACCACTACACATAGTGAGAAACAATGGCGATTTCAGGTCGAAGGATCCAGTAGGTATACCACTCGAGATCGCTTGATGGCACATATTAACATAACAATCCCAGCAACGTCTCGGAGTGGGTCAATCCAACACCATGTTCTCTAACATGTGTCCACATTATCGATTTGATATTCCTATATCCATGATCCATGAAACATGATCATCAATCAATACATGTGCTAGTCCATAAATCATTGTTGTCCCACGTAATGACATAAGACTAGGGATCTTTAGAATAACATTAAATAAAACAAAGAGTTTCATGAACAAGTCACATACTTGCCAATCAATGCTTACAATCATTATTCAAGGAACCAAATAACACCTTATTCAAAATTTCATAAACATAGACTTGATGCAATTATCTCCCACTCACACTAGAGTCAATCATGTAAGTATCTAATACCCATTGCACTCGTGTGTACCTCATGCTTTGGTTGTGGGAGAGGCTTCATCAACGGATCAGCAACATTCAAATCCGCGTGCACATTGCAAATCTTCACTTCACCTCTATCAATGATCTCACGGATAAGGTGATAGCGCCAAAGTATATGTTTGGACTTTTGGTGTGACCTAGGCTCCTTTGCTTGCGCAATGGCTCCACTATTATCACAATAGAGATCCACTAGACTGGACACACTAGGGATCACACCCAACTCAAAAACAAATTTTCTAATCCAAACAGCTTCCTTTGCAGCTTCAGAAGCTGCAATATACTCGGCCTCAGTTGTCGAATCAGCTACCGTCTCTTGCTTGGAACTTTTCCAGCTCACTGCCCCTCCATTGAGGCAGAACACAAAACCAGACTGCGATCTGCTATCATCTTTATCAGTTTGGAAACTAGCATCGGTGTAACCTTTTACAACAAGCTCTTCTTCACCTCCAGAAATAAGGAACATATCCTTAGTCCTTCTAAAGTACTTAAGAATATTCTTTACAGCCACCCAGTGAGCTAGATTGGGGCTAGATTGATACCTGCTCGTAACACTTAGAGCATATGAAACATCTGGGCACGTACAAAGCATAGCATACATGATGGATCCGTTGGCTGAGGCATACGGAATCACACTCATCTTCTTTTGCTCATCAAGTGTTGAAGCACACTGAGTCTTGCTAAGATTAATGCCATGTGACATAGGCAAGAAACCTTTCTTGGAATCTTGTATTTTGAACCGTTTCAATACCTTGTCAATGTATGTACTTTGGCTTAATCCAATTAGTCTCTTTGATCTATCTCTATAGATCTTTATGCCCAAAATGTAAGCTGCCTCTCCGAGATCTTTCATTGAGAAACTTTTTCTCAAAGAAGACTTCATAGCTTCTAGCATTGGAATATCATTTCCGATCAATAATATGTCATCTACATACAAGACAAGAAAAACAAGTGCGCTCCCACTAGCCTTCTTGTAAGGCTCTTCTTCATTCTTGATGAAGCCAAACCCTTTGACTACTTCATCAAAATGAAGATTCCAACTACGAGATGCTTGCTTCAATCCATAAATGGATTTCTGAAGCTTGCATATTCTCCCAGGATTTTTCGGATCAACAAAACCCTCAGGTTGTGTCATGTACATATCCTCGCTTAGGTTTCCATTTAGGAAAGCCGTTTTGACATCCATCTGCCAAATCTCGTAGTCGAAATAGGCAGCAATTGCTAGGAGGATCTGAATAGACTTTAGCATAGCGATGGGCGAAAAAGTTTCATCATAATCAACACCTTGAATTTGCTTGAAACCTTTCGCCACCAATTGTGCCTTATAGATGTGAACATTTCCATCCATGTCTATCTTTTTCTTAAAAACCCATTTACACTCAATAGTTTTTACACCATCAGGTGGATCCACCAAGTTCCAAACTTGATTATCATGCATGGATTCTATTTCGGACCTCATGGCTCCAAGCCATTTTTTAGAGTCTGGTCCCATCATTACTTCCGTCAGTACAGCAACCTTTGCTCCATTGCCGACACGTACGTCCAACTCGTCTCTCGCAAAACTTCTAGTCCTTCTTAGAGCCTGGAACGATTTGCAAGTATGAATCATCGATCCGGTATCAAATACCCAAGATTCACCAGAAGAAATTGCAAGATTAATTTCTATAACATTTATACCTGAAGCAGAAGTCTCGCTTCCCTTCTTCTTTTTTAGATCCTCCAAGTATTTCTTACAATTCCTAGACCAATGCCCCTTGACATGGTAGTGGTAGCATTCATCATCAGGGGAAGGGCCAGATTTGACCTTCCCATTTGGCTTTGGCAAAGCTAGGGTGCTCATTAGGAACCTTTCCTTTGCCTTTGGGCGTCCAATGCTTCCTTTTCTTATTCTCCTTCTGAACCATCATCACATGATTGGTGTTTTTCTTAATGCTTTCCTCTGCTGTCTTAAGCATCCCATGCAATTCAGTCAATGATTTCTCCATGCTATTCATATGAAAGTTCATAATGAACTGCTCATAGCTCGGAGGGAGAGATTGGAGAACAACATACGTAGCCAGATCAGGATTAAGGGGAGAACCAAGCTTCTCCAACTCTCAATGTAACCAATCATCTTGATCACATGAGGACTGACTGGACTACCTTCCGCCAGCTTGCACGCAAACAAGGACTTTGAAATGTTAAACCTCTCGGTCCTAGCTTGGTTCTCAAATATGTCACGCAGTCCTTCAATCATAGTGTGAGCATCTGCATTCTCATAATGCTTCTGAAGCTCAGAGGACATGGTAGCAAGCATGAGACAGCTAACGTCGAGTGAATCATTGCAGTGCTTCTCATAAGCTTTGCGGGTGGCAACATTTGCACCCTCAGGGAGTTCATTGGGATAGGGTTGCTCAGGAACATATTCCCTTTTTTCTTGTCTGAGAACAATTCTCAGGTTGCGGTACCAATCAATAAAATTCGTTCCATTAAGTTTTTCTTTCTCAAGAACAGATCGTAAGTTAAAACTAAAATTGTTACTAGAAGCAGCCATGATCTACAACAAAAAATAAACATGCAAAGTTCAGTACTATGTTCATGTTTGATCTTCCATTAAACAATTTAACAAAAGACACTCCCACTATATGTTTTGTAATCGTCTTCCCTCTAACGACATATAGTGGTCAAGATCCATGTTCATCTAAGTTCTAGTGAGCTTTGGCATCACCGCTAGAAACCTAGTGACGTAGGTAAGCAACGCTTGCTAATCACATCTTATGTGACTCTTGTTTGTTGGGTGGCATCCAATGCCCGGGCTCCCAACACCATGCCCCAAGGCCCAAATCCAATTTGATAGCCTTGTCAAGTAAACCAACACTATGCATGTGGATGTCTAACATCCACCCTATTAGATCAAGACAGTTGATGGAACAATGATCATAATTCTTATAGGCGCAGCTATTCTGTCATAAAAAATACATCCTCTACAGGTATGGCATGAAAGAATAGTATGACAAGAAATAAACATCACATGCATATAATCACATTATATTGTGAATGGTATGGCATTTTGAATCGTAGTGGTCGCCATCGCCATGGTTCCACGGTGATGTCCTTCGCCACACTTCCTGTCCTCTTTGTCATCATGCTTGAAGCCTCCATGGTAAAGAACTAAACTATTACAACTAATAGCTAGCAAATGAATTACATGAGGAGCGCAAGCATCACAAGTCGACACGCAGGTTGTTATACAATTAAAGAACAGCCTCAACCCAGCTGTGATTAATACGACACACAGGCCACCAAAACACACATGCATCACATATACATCTATGGCATACCATTCACATCATTCCCTGCAAAAACAAGTTAAGCGTAGAATGCATTCTACCGTCCTGACAAGAATGTGTTTGTATAACAATCTATGCGTGTACGCAACGGCGGTCCCAAATCAACCCAAATCTGAGCCATTCAAAATGCCTCAATTTTCATTAGATCAATCACATTGATCATCGCGATCGGTATACTTGAGGAGACCACAACACGAGACCTCGATCTGTTGGCTTGATCTACTGACTATGTGCGCAGTTAGCCCCAATGGTGATTCCAGCCGGTAGGGGCAAGTCGCGCGTACATCAAAGAAGGAGCACGAACTTATTTCAACCCCTTATGATCGATTGATCTAATCAACCCGTGCACCGAAAGATCCATCACATGAACCTAGCATAAGAACAGTAATAGATCACATCTACTACAAACAACATATCATCTACAAGCACATGATCCAGACCACATACTACGCAGCTTCGCTCTGATACCACTGCAGGAGAATGGGTAGGCTACGCTAGCTACAACATTTGATTTTCTACCGCGTTCAACCAGAAAACATGCGTGTAAGGGAGTCATGGATAGTTACCACTAGACGCGTTGCGCAGCGGAAGAAGAGTTGGAGCAGCCCGGTCCAACGTAGATGCGCATTGCTGAAGAAGAAGCAGTCAATCGTTTCACAAACTGAATGTCTCCTCCTCACGTCCTATCAATAGCCTTGCACTTCTCGCCGATCAGCACAGCAGCAACAGCAGCGGCGCCTCCACGGAGTCCACACGTTCGGGATGGAACGCCGTGCGCTGGTGTGCTAGCACCGTGCGCCCGGCTAGGGTTTCGGGATACGGCCAAGGGGAGGTGGCGGCCAGGGTTTTCAGGGCAGTACTCTATATTACCTGCAGCCCCGCCTCCACATATTTATAGAGCATGCTAATGGGCTTCCACGTTGTAGGCCCATTAGAACCCTAATCCCGTATGGATCAATATCCCTTTTGGCCTATAAAACCAAATTGTTTATGATTGCCTCTTGGGCACATCACTAACAAGTTCTAGTGCAGTACGACGTGGAGGCAGGCCACGATGGTGCGGGGGGTGGAAGTGGCGGTGCGGGAGGATGTGGTGGCGGTGCAGGAAGGCGATGGAGGTGATGTAGGGAGGAGACTGTTGGATATGAGAGTAATATTTTAATTCTAAATTTTATTAGAAGGCAAATACAATAAAATTCTAGTGATGTAACAAATAAATCTAACAAAAGTTTACTCATTGTACTTCAGAAATGTAAACTGAAATAGAATTAGAAACAATTGATCGGTCACACGAACGACTTACTGTTGGGCTTGACGTAGAACAACAGGAGGCAGTGCAGACTTGATATAGTGTAGGACGCACAAGTAGCAAAGCAGGAATGGTCTCACAAATGCGATGCCCATAAACCTTATTACCACCCCGTGTAGGTTCTCTCTATGACAATGGTTCACAGATCCATACAGGGTCGACGAGGTTTGATTGCTCAACACTTAGTACGAATTCAATAGAGAGGAAGAAGACAATATAAGAAAGAAATGGAAGTGTTCTGTCTTCCAAGCCTGGACGTCTCTAGGTCTTTTATAGACATGCAAATTACTCTATAGTAACTACCCCCATTGAACCGAAATAATTCATCGGTAACTGCTAATTTATTCACTGGTAACTGATAGTATTCAAACCAAATAATGGTAATTAAGTACACTCATGACTAGTTAAAGTAGAGAGATGATACATGGTTCAACAAAAAATAAGGTAGACTTGGTCTGCCAGGTGGCACGCCACGCCACGCCATGGCTCGGTCGCGTGTCGCAAGTCACAAGTCACGTGATTTTCACATGAAAATACACAAATACGTATGTGCGTGTGCATGTGTGTTCAGTCAAAGCCCTCCTCATACCATCCCCATCTATGTGTGACATGATTTAAGCAGTGGTACGGGCTACACCTTATAATTTGGTTACCTTCACTTTGCGTCAGTAATATGGTACTAAACTATGCATGCTTTGGAATTAAATTAAATAAGCCTCACTCATACAGGCCTATTTCTAACAATCCCCACCAATTCCAAAGCAAGAAGCAAAAGGATATTAAAGATATTATACTGAAGTGTTGCTATTATAGCAGTCTTATAATGAAAGTCCCGTACGGGTTGAACTTAACCTAGATTAGCAAGATTCATCTTCTCATAGCTGATGAATGGACTAAGCCTTGAATTCACAATTTTTTGTGATTAGACTTCACTCGAAATCTCAACTGATACTAGGGTACCAATGAACCACATCTAAACGGAGCGTTATATGGTCATGCTCTCTTATCTTCTCATTATCTTTCCAAAGAATGTCCTATTCTCATGAACCACACAGTTAGGCTTAAGTAGATGTATTCTTTCTAGGTATCCTGCAGGCTGATACCTTTCCCTTATTTGGATAACAGAATATATTAAGACTTTATGCCAACCTTCAATACAGTCAAGAGTACTTTGTTTATTTGGACATGGGTACAATGAATATATACTCTCTTGTTACAATATCAATTTGTTTTCCCCATTGCCTAAATCATAGGATCTCCGATCAAGAAGGTATGGGTTATCATTGTGATGTAACTCAAACGTGCCTCATTTCCATGTCCATAGATGTAATGGAAATTGCTTTCCATGCTAACCCCTTTGTAAAAAGGTTTGCCAAATTTTTCTCAGTTTGAATATAGTTCACAGCAATCACTCTGGAGTTTCTCAATTTTCTGATAGATTTAAGCCTACGCTTCATATGTCTAGAGGACTTCATATTATCCTTTATACTTGTGACTTTGGCCAACACTGTTTGATTATCACAGTATATCAAGATTACCGTATTAGTTTCTCAACCAATGGAGAGTCCAATAGAAGCTCTCTCAGGCATTCACCCTCAACAGTGGCTATGTCAAGTGCTACAAGTTTTGCTTCCATGGTTGACCTCATCAATATAGTTTGTTTGCAAAACTTCTATGAAACAGCAGCACCAGCTAAAATAAAGACATAACTACTTGTAGCTTTGATGTCATCTGCATCAAAGATCCAATTGGAGTCACTGTATCATTCTAATACAGAAAGGTATCCGGTATAATGAATTCCAAAGATGTTGTGCCCCTCAAGTAGCGCAACACTCTTTCAAGTGCCTCCCAATGATCATCTCTAGGGTTAGAAGTAAACCGACTTAATTTGCTCATAGCAAATAAAATGTCAGGTCTTGTGGCACAGCTAAATACATGAGTGACCTAATAATTTATGAATATCTCAATTAATCTTTCTTAGTCCCTAGTTCTTTCGAAGCTTAATGCTTACATCATAGAGTGTTGAAGAAACTTTACAGTTTTCAAAACCAAACCGGCTTAATATTTTCTTAGCATAATGGGATTGATTCAAAGTGATCTCATCCTTGCTCTTAATTAATTTAATATTCAGAATGACATCTGCCTCTTCCAAGTCTTTCATATCAAAGCATCGAGATAAAAAAAAGATTTAACCACGTCAATTACGATAGTATTTGTTCCAAATGTAAGTATGTCATCTACACACAAACATATGATCACTCCTTGAGCCCCCGCCATAATGGTAATATACACATTTATCATCTTCATTCACAATGAAGCTAGTGGATGGCAAAGTTTTATCAAACTTCTCATACCATTGTTTAGGTGCTTATTTTAGGCTATACAAGGATTTCAATAATTTGCATGCTGTTGTAGTTACAGACCAAACAGAGAGAAAGAGAGAGTATGGTAGTGGGGAGTTAGGTGAGTAATGGCTTAGGGTTTCTCCCCATGGCCTATGTTGTATATATATCCATATGGGGAGTGCTTTTACAATTATACCCTTACATCCGAGTACTCCCCTTAGGGGTACTTATGTCACTACACATGTCCCATTTTGGGCCTTACATTCCTCTACCAGGCCTGCTGGGCTTAGGTGGGGGCCACCCCTACAACAGGAGCCTCTCATGGTGAAGGGCTTCACAGGCCAAAGCCATGTTGCCGAGCCCTTTGGCCCCCTCCGTCCCTACGACCTGTGAGCTCTCCCAATGTTCGGCGGAGTCTTACTGCTTGGTGTAGTGTTGGTCCTGCCGCGAGGGTGTGGTGCTGGGCGCCCTGCGAAGTGTTCGTCGTCCACATGGTGACATCGGCGTAGGAGTCCGAGTCGAGGTCGGGTTCGGCGTTGGGGTTGGTGCGGAGGCAAACCTCACGCCAATGGCTTTTCCTGGGGCAAGGTGGGTGCGGCTCCTTAGCCCGGTAGTGCGCCTTAATGGCTCCTGGAATCGCGCCGACCTCTGGGCTGGTAGGAGCAGGTCGCCGCAGCCGTACGTGCTTTTGCACTTGGGGTGTATACGCGGCATGCCATGATTGGCGCGCCGTGGGCTGTCAGCTGTCGCACGACCGCGGCCGCTCGGCCCTTCCCTAGGAGGCGGGACGCATGGTGGGGTGTTATCGATGTGTCATGCGCTGTCTGCCCACCTACCCGCGCGCGCCCCCAGTTGTCAGCGGTTGCGCTTCCCGATCGTGGGCAGTCGAACCGCTGGTCTCCTGTCGGTTACGCCGCACTGGCGGGGGGTTGAGCCAGCTTTATAAGGCGTCGCCATCGGCGTGGGTATGTTCCTTTGCATTGGTCGTTCCGGTCTGTCTTCTTTCTTCTGGCGCCCGCGCAACCCACCCTTGCTCCTGCTGCTTGAGTGCCCTATTTCAGAGAGAAATGGCTTGCCGTGACGATCCCGCTCGCCGGCTCAGCGGCAGCGCCTCGTCCGACCAGTACGATCTGTCGCCTCCCCCAGGGAAGTACTCGCTGGTCGTGCGAGGAAGAGCGCACATCAACAAGCGGTGGGACGCCATGGAGCACTCGGGAGGCCGCTGCTCCCGCGTGTTGGGGGCGGAGCCGTGTCACTGAATAGATGCTCCAGAGACTCGTCCGGGAGGGGAAGATCGCGGAATGTGACGGGGCTCGTATTCCCGGCCCCACCGAGACGGAACCGCACCTGGCGGAGACGGAGGCTATCGTCTTTGTCGCGTTCTTTGACGCCAACCTGCGGATGAACTCAACACTCTTCGTCAGCGAGGTCTTGTGGGCGTACGAGCTAGAGCTGGTGCAACTAACCCCCAGTGCGATAGTCCGCTTGGCTGTGTTTGCTTGGGCACTGCGAACAGAGGGTCAACGTCCCAGTGCGAGCCTGTTCACTATTATGCACGACGCACGCTGTCAGCCAAAGAAGCTCGAGGGGGAGCAGAATCGAACTTCGGCAGTGTCAACTTCGTGCTGAGGAAGCAGTGTGCAGGGCTCTTCCCTGCATGGGCTGCACGAGGGAAATGGGAGTCCGGTTGGATGCGCCGGTGGTTTTACTATCTCGTGACAAGCAAGAGCGGTTTGTCCTGCCGGGGAGAGCTAATATCGTTCAATAGCTCGCCAGACCTGGAGCCGATGTCCGACGACGCGCAGAAGGCGTGGAGGCTTGCCGGCATTACCTGCCGGTTCAACATGCGCGACCTTGCCGAAGAGTTTATCATGTACGGGGCGTCACCGCTCTCCGGCCGGTGGTAGTACGATGTACGGGGCAGTATCCGGGAGGATGGCGTCCACCCGACTATGTCCTGCCTTCTGAGACCCTCCGCTCCTTGTAAGTCCCTCGACCGTCAGATATGCGCATGCTCACATAATCGTGTGACTTCCTATGGATGACGTTCCATTTTTGTGCGTAGTGCTCCGGCTAGAAGATGCAGAACACGTGGTCCTTGCGCTCCTCGGGCCATACACAGCGAAGGAGCATAGGCTGCGCGGGGCCGCGACCACCTCGGCGAAACAGGGGCGGATAAACTGGGTCTGTGAGGTCTTGGGGATTAGTGTGCCTGAGCGCGTGGTGCCGGTAGAGACCCCGAGTCGTCATGACGATGATGGCGAAGTGGAGGCGCGTCCGCCTCGGCGCAGGGCTCGATCTGAGACCAGCAAACTCGGCCCGTCGGTCGCGCCATTGGGAGGTATTACCGAAGCGGGAGGCGCGGCCGGCGCCAGGTCCAAACTGGCCGGTTCGGGGGAGGACATTGCCCCTACTGAGGGACCGGCCGATTCAGGGCAGGATGTTGCCCCTACTGAGGGTTTGGATGGCGGCGAGGTGGCGGGCCTTGGTGCTGTTGACCCTGGAGGTGAGGTGTAACATCCCAAAATTTGGCTTTCTGGAAAAATTTAAATTCAAATTGACTATTTTAAAGTAATTGGATTTTACTTGGCTTTTATCTGATTTTCTGGATTTTCTGGAGTTTAAAACCTATTTTTAAAAGTTAAAAAGTAATTGAAATTGTGAAAATTAAATACCAACAGTAGTTGGAAATAGTTTTATTAAGTCCAAAATATGTCCAGGAGCTTCTGTGAATTCTTCTGGAATTTTTGGAGGTATTTTCATATTTTTTCGAGCCCTAAATAATTTCCTAGCCTATTCTGAAAATAAAAATCAAATCCTGAAAATTTAAAATCCGTCCCCACCCCCTCCAGCCGACGCGTGGACGGCCCAGGACCGCCCACGTCGCCGCTTGGCTCATCCCGGCAGCTCTCTCTCTCCCTCCGCCATGCGGGCCCGGCCCGTTGGTCACCCCGCGCCTCTCTCTCTGCCACATGGGCCCCCGCTGTCAGCCGCTCGCGCCCAGCCCCGCCTGTCAGACCCGTCTTCCTCGCGGAGCCGCCTCCTTCCTTTTCTCCCCTCCATTTCCTTTCTCACGCCGGCCGACCGAGACCGCACCGGATCCTGCCTTTCCTTCCCTGCCTCTCCCCGGTTTTGGAAACCCCGAGCCCCGCCGCGACCAAATCCCCTTTTCCCTGCGTCTCCCCTTCCTTCTACGGCCCCAATTCCCTTTCTTCCCCACCCCTTCCTTTTTCCTGCCGCCATCTCCGGCAAGCTATTGTCGCGCCCGTGCTCCTCATCCGCCCTATAAAAGCCCACCCTCGGCTTCGCCTCCCTCCGCCCAGCACCCCGACGCGCTCCACCACCCTTCCCGAGCACCGTAGCGCCCCGCTGTCATGCTCCCTCCCTCCCCGAGCTTCGCCGCACTCCGGCGAGCAATCCTCGCTGCCTCGGACCGTCCTGGAGCTCGCCACCGCCACCCCGAGCACCCCTGTGCCCATGCGAACCTCCCCGGCACCTCGGCCGTCCCTTCCCGCCGCCGGAGCACTGTCGCACCGGAGGACCCGTACTGCGCCACCGCTCCTCCTCGTCGCCAGCCATCCCCGCTCGTCGCTGGACCCCGCAGACCCCTCCACCAGCACGACCTTCGAACCGAGACCCCATTTTGGGCATCACCCAACCCCCCTCCGACCACCCCTCACCGCCGGCAACCCCGTCTCCGGCCACCTCTGCTCGACCCCGCTAGCAGGTACCCCACAAAGGGTTTACCTACCCTGTATGGGTAGGCAAAGCCTCCCCGCCCGATTGGTTACCCCCGCTCTCCCTTCTCCCCCTTGGCTCCCTCGACGCGCGTTCGAGCCCCGGCTCTGCACGCTGAGGTTGAGCGGCCGCCGGCCTGCGCTGGCCACTGCCGCCTGGGTCCCACCGATCAGCGGCCGCCGGTCTGCGCTGGCCACTGCCGACTGGGTCCCACCCATCTGCGTCAGCCTCTGACAAGTGGGTCCAGAGCCCAGTGGGTCCCACCTGTCAGTGACCAAAGAGGTTATGGTCACTGACAGAGGGGTCCCACATGTCAGTGACCGCCTGTGGGCTCAATGCCAGTGGGTCCCACCTGTCATAGACTCATAGTAAATAAATAAAAATAAAATATTAAAATGAAAATTCTCCAGTGGGCCCCACCTGTCAGAAATTTGGGAATTTCTGGATTTATTCAATCTGAGATTTTCAAATGAGCATAACTTTCTCATTTTAACTCCAAATTGAGCCATTCAAATTTCTAAATTATTCTAAAATCATAATATATCCAAATATGGCCTCTATTTGAATTTTTGAGTTTATTTGAATTCTGTTTGTATTTATTTGTTTTGTTTCTCTGTCTTTTCTCGCGTAGAATCCAACGTTGTCGAAGACCTCTCCACTCCTCAGAAGGAAGACCCCGAGAGCGTGCAAGAAGGCAAGTCTCCTTTGATCATCTTGAACCTATGATTTTGAAATGTTTTAATTGTTTTAAATTATGTGCATTGCTATTTACATACAAGATTAGTTCAAATCTGAAGGCATTAGTTAATCCAACCTTGTTATACCCTTCATTGAACTTTGAATGCCATATACCTTGTAACCATAGTATTACCTTTGTCTCAATAATGAGAATTACATAATCCTTTGGTAACATTAGATGATAGTTTAATGCTTAGTCAGGTTATTTAATTCTTTTGAAATCTTGAAAATGGGAAATTATGATTTGTTATATTAAACCTTGTGATTACAAGTTTAGTGGCGATTGGAGTTGCCATTGTTCGTTTAAAAAATAAAATAAAATGTGAAAATTTGTTTAGATTAGGGTGGATGGTTTGTTTAGATTGGTGCGGGAAGCACGAGATCTTGTAAAGTGTATGTTCCACCCTAGTCAACTAAGGACCGACGCTTGTGTTTGTCCAGACTGAGCACTACCGTACAACCCTAAGTCTATATGGGTACGACCTAGCTGAGTAACTCATGATAGTCTAGTTTAGGTGCCACCAGTGGAAAGTGGTGCCAGGGAGTTACTGGTTATTCACAGTGAGGGACAGGGATTTACTGTACTCATATGGCGCAAGAGGGGGCTTCGGATTGGGCAGATTTAACCCTTCTGCGGTGAAACCTCAGCGGGTGGTGTCTAGCTAGTCTAGAGTGAGGTAAAGGCTTTGTGAAATTTTAGGCGTGTCTCATGCCAAAGGAAGCGTGGTGATTGTTAAGATAATTTATCTCTTAGGGATAAAGTTGTACAACCTCTGCAGAGTGTCAAACTTTTCGAATAGCCGTGCCCACGGTCAAGGGCGGGCAAGGAATGCATTCACATGGTAGATTTTTGGTTTTGGTTTTAAAATCAAAGTTTTTGTATTCCGAGAGTGGAGGGAACTCTTGGAAGGGAATCCTGGCAGTTGGAGCCAGAGAGGGTGGATGGAACCCGCAGTTTTAAACTTTGTCAGTTAAACTGGATTAACTAGTGTTGGTAGTTGGAACCTTCACTATAAAGTTAATGTTAGTTCTGTTAAAACATTTACTTTATGAAACTAATGCCTTCAAAAATAATTATTCGTAATTGAAATTAAAACATTGCTTTGTGCAAAAGAACCATACAACCTTTGTAATACCCTGATCGTCGATTCGGCGTAAGTTTTAAAATAATCGCGGAGTCACCGGTTTTTCGGTAAATCGCGGGAAGGAAAAAATAAAAATTATAGAACAGTGTAAAATGAATAAAATAAATTAAAAATTATAATAATAAACTCGGATGGGCTATCGGGAGAGTGGGCCGACCACCTTGGGCCGGAGGCCCAAGGGGTGGCCGCACCTCCTCCTCTCCCTCCCCTAAAACCCTAAGCCACTCTCCCCCTTTCCCCCCACAGCCGCCACCCCCCTTTCCCACCCTCTTGGGCGCAGCCCCCCCTCCCTGGTTGGTACCCCCACCTCCCCCACAAGTGCTGCTGCCATTGGAGCCAAGGAGAGGAAGGAGAAGGAGAAGGAGGAAGGAGAAGGAAGGAGAAAAAGAAGAGGAGGAAAAAAAGGGTGATTCTTCATCTAGGTAATTGTTCCTCATCTCAAACCCTCTGATTTTCGAAATAATTAGGGTTCTTGGCACGGATTTTGAAGGTAGTTAATAGATTAATTGCCCGATTAGAGATTAGTTGATGTCTGCCTGTAGATTGATTCGCGCAGCGCGTCTGTTCGTGAGGTTTTGACCTAGTAAACGAATTTTCCTGCGGACTCTCCCAAAAGTAAAGTTGTAGAGGACTTCCAGAAGAATCTCCTGTATTTGTTTTGGATTTTTCTGCCGTGGGATCTGGGAGTTACAGGGTCGGGAATACTGCTGTTCGTCAGGCGAGCAGATTGGCACAGACCGACGGTAATATGTGAATTTGAGGTAGTAAATGATTTGTATGGTCATGGACTTAATTGAGAAAGTTGTAGATAATTCAGAGATATAGCTGCTGTATAAAATTCAGAATTTTTAGACCCCTGTATTGTTGTTGGGACGCATTTTAATATCGCTGTCCAATCTGCTAGAACAGAGATCTTCCTCTGTTTTGGGCATTAAATTACACCTAGCTGTGATCAAAATAAAAATATGTGTTCTACATGAAAAATGTAGGATTTTAAGTGTTTAATCCAGAGAGGTATCGTTTTCTGTAATTGGATCAATATTTTTAAAGATACGAAATTGTTAAGCAGCACTACCGCAGAGGGTAATTTGCTGAATTGTTGAGCGGAGAGGAGTTAGTGCGGGTTCGGGTTCTAGCGACGTCTTTGATTATTTATGTTGTGTTTGTATGCTGTGGCATTGTGCTGAGAGATGCCTTTTGGACAGGTGGTCTTGTCCCTGAGCGCTCTTGATTTTACTTCGCTTCGTCGGTTTGAGGCAAGTAAACGTAGCGGTGGTTGTTACCGTTTAACTTGTTATTCCTTCTACTTGCAGTTTACATTATTATCGTAATTTGATATATTATGCCATGATTGCATGATAATTTAATTGTGGAGATGGTAGCAAGTACTTATCCATTGATATGTTGATAATCTGCTAGTAGCCATGTGGAAATCTTGCTTAATGTTATAATGTGGAACATGAAAATAACATGTGGTGAATGTGAATATGTCGTGAGCATGTTGATGCTCCTTTGAGGATGGATTAATGTGATTTGTGATTACCATATCATATCATGTCATATGCATATGTGGATGTCGCCGACATAGCCGCGATCAGTGCAGTCTGACAAAGATCGTATATTGCCGTAATACGATGCACCTCTTATCCCGCGGGAAGCATCGTATATTGCCGTAATACGATGCACCTCAAATCCTGCCCTGGAAAGAGTGATGTGGAGCATAGCATTCATATGCATTGCATTGTGGATAGATTCATGTGCATACATATGCAATATGTTGTGGTGAAGTTATTTTGTGGAATATTCAACTCATAGTTGTAATGTGGATTATACAACTTCATAGTTGTAATGTGGAATTGGCTCATGTGAGCTATTTGTGGTATGAGGATTATGGTTGTGGACGTGGAATGGGGTTCATCCCTTGTGTACGGTAAGGTTTGTGATTGTGGCATGAGATTATTTTCTCTTGTATTAATTGTTGATAACAATTGTGGATGTGAGAAATAATAAAGTGTTGAAGTAAAACATACATATGTTTTATTGCTTTTGCTAGTTGTAGTGGTTGAGAATTTAAAGTAGTCAAACAAGATTTTATTTGTTAATGCTTTAACGTCATTGATGGTGATTTGAGGTTGAGGATAATAACATTGTAATTGTGGAAGAATGTTGATGATTAACCTATTGTGGTTTGTGGAAGATTAAATGTTTCATTTGCATTTAATTGTGGATAAAATGACTGTATTCATATGCCAATAAAATCTGAAATTGAAGAGGTATGATTCATGGAAGTTTGTGGTGGTTTAATAATTGTGGACACGAATTGTGGTTATAGTTGTATGGAATTATAAATGATGATGTATAATTGTTTGTAGTTTGAATAGCCTGTTAAACAGTTTGCTTGCTGAGATTTTTATCTCACCCTTGTTTCCCCCTCCCTACAGGTGGACTTTGAGCATGCATGGGAAGGGTAGAACGGCACCACACTGATGCACGTGAATCATATTTTTATGCTGTAATAAAGTTGAAAGGATTCTAGACCTTGCATAGCTTTGTTTACATTATCTTAATAATGTTAAATTTGTGAACTATGTTTTAGATTAAAATGTTGGAGGATGTTTTAAATAGTGAATTGCTATCACTATCCTGTTATTCCTTAGTTGTTTATGCTTCCGCTATACTATCTTGTTTAGTAATTGTTGTCGATTTATTTTATCTTGTAAATTGGCTCGTTGTAGAGCAGTTTTAGTAGCATCCCGTGGTAATGTGGGTCCTGGGTGTTACAGTTGGTATCGAGCGGGCGTTAGGTCCGTGGTAATGAAACTATTAAATTGACACTTGGTGCACATTAGGATGAGATGGGTCAAGCATTGCATTTATGCTTTGACATGTTGTATTGATGATTTACATTATGAGATAATCTTGTATGATTATGATTTGCTCCTATGATATTATGAGTGAGAATTGTCAATGATAAGATGTAGAGGTTGTATTTGCTGCCTTGGCATTGCCAGGTTATACCACTGTTTGTAGCATGGGGATTAGCGATGTAGTTACCTCGGGTAACTTAGTTGCGGATGTTGTGAGTGAGTTTATTTGGAAATGTTGATATCTTCCTTGAGTTGATTTTGGCCAATTCTTTGTCTATTGCAGTTAATGAATTTCTCTTGAGTTTGTGGTTCATTGTAGTTGAGGGTTTGCAATTGGTCTCTATCTGTTCGTTGAAGCAATTATTGTTTCTTTTCGGACTAGTAAGACACTATTGCTGCTTGTGAATATTGTTGATTTGCAAGGTTAGTCCCTTTGTGGGAATTTTGTCTTGTTGTGAATCATGACTCATTGGTTCGCTTGGTACTTTTACCAATGAAAGTTTTGTGTTGCAAACTCATTAATATGTTAAAGCCTTGGATCTATGTAATCCGTTTAGATTATTTTGAGTGTTGAAGTTTATTTCCACTCCTTTTTGAAAGAGAGTGTTAAAACCCTTTGTGGTGTTTTGCTATGCTTAAGTGGAATGTGGTAACCATATAAACTAATTCATAAAGTATGAATTATCAAGTTGAGATGTTAGTATGGTGCATAATTAATTTAACTAGCATCCTCGGAAATATAGTTGATTAATTTGATATCGCCTTGTAATAGTTTCTTGAAGAACTGTGATTAAGAACTTGTCTATACATGATTGGAACTCATGGAGTTATTGAGGAGTGTGCAAAAGAATTAGAATGATTATTATGATTGTTTAAATTTCTATCATGTTGGATAAATTGAATTATTTTTGTTTATAGTAATTAATCTGACCGTTTGGAATGATTAAGTAAGGAGGTGCTTGAATATTACCTTGGTAATATTAACCTTTAATCTGTCCTTTATTTAGATACTTTATGAGCATGTACAATTGCTAGATTCATCTATCTTTCACCATGCTAAATTGTTGAAATATGTATAAAGAAATAGAGGAAGGTGGATGTATTGACTTGTAGAATCTTGTCTTACAAAGCTGGTATTATTGAAGTTTAAAGTTATTTCGTTCTAATTTCTGAATGTAAGGTGGGATACTAAATCTATGCTCATGATTGTTTTATGATTGTAAAACGGAGTTAGGATCATGAATGTTGTTATGATAAAATAATAACAATTATTGCTAGTAATGACTAGAGTACAATCAATTTGTGCTAAATTAGAGTTGAGCATCAATAAGAATTGAATATATGGAATCTAATAAGAGATTCATACTAGCATGTTTGTGAGATTGTCATGTTCTAGTATCATCTTGTTTAAAAGCTTTGATTTAATATGGTGGCTTATGCACTAGGATTTCCTAGATTAAGTAGTCGCAATCTTTTTGATCTCATGACTTATGTGGCAGCTGAAATTGTTTGAGCAAAGTGACGCGTTGAGAGCTTTTATTAGTTCTTAAGGGATTAATGTGTTGTGGTCGTCAATTCTCTTTTGTTGGAATTGTCAAGGTGATACCGTAATCAAAGAAAGTTGTTCTCTTTGTTAAAAGAAAGAGTGCGGTAAAAGTATTGGAGGTTGAAGTCATGTCATGCAATTTTTTAGGTGTGTTTGACTTCTTAATTTCGCCGCTTAAGAGCTTCTTGAACTCAAATGGCAATATTTTTTTCCGCCGCCTAAGAGTTTCTTGAGCTCAAATGGCAATACTGTATTCTTATTGGTTGAGATTTGGTATTTTCTTCTTGAGGGGCATGTGCCTTCAACTGTGATCTTATCTTTTGCTATCCAAGATTGTTGCTATTTCTTTTGGTTTTACATTTATTGCGGATGGTAGCATCATCCTCTGTGCTGAAATTTACTTCTTTTTGCCTCTTCTAAGGAAGGGGTAATCAATTTGGGTTGCAATGTCCTTTAAGAGGTGTATGGCATCTAGTTGGTGTGGTCATGTGATTGATTTTGGTGAGAATGTGGGTGTGATATGAATTTCGAGTTGTTATCCTTAAAAGGATTGAGGTGTTTTAGGAATTATCTGTCAAAGTAATTCCATTGGTCGTTGGCTTGGCTAGAATGTATTTTTGTGGAGACAGTAGAGTCTCTCTGCAAGGGTGTGGATGATGTACTCAGTTTGAGCGCTTTGTCGAAGTTGCCAACCTAAGATAAATGAGTTGGTGTGTTGGGTGATGATTTGAAAATCCTTGGTTCGAGGAAGTTAAATTTCCAAAGGGAATGGATTGGGGAATTAATACTAACTCGAGCAGTAATATGCTCTCTTGATTCTTGTTTAAACTGTGTGTTTATGGCAGAGGTCATCTGCAAATTGAGTTGTTATATGTTGTGGTGTATTCTTTTCCAGTTAGGAAAAGAAAATGATTGTTTTGGTCTGTCGAGTGATTTTCACTCTTGGCTCGTGCAAAGGTGGTTTTTCCAAATGTCTATTTGGAGAGTGTGAATGGTTTTGTTGTGAATCCTTTGTTTTGGATTGTGGTCCTTTGAAGGAAGGTTGTTTGCTAGTATGTTGCTTGAGAATCCTTTATTCCTCTTTTGGTTGGGTTCCTTCTGTGAAGTTATTGTTCGTGCTTTGAGTAATGTTATGAGTGGAATCTGTGGTTGAATTCTTTAAAAGGGGTACAATGTATTATCCCGATTATAATAAACAGAGGAAAATGTTGTAGGAAGGAGGATGGTATTAGATAGTGGCTTGATAGTTGTGGCGGAGAATTTTGTGAGAACGGCAGGATCTGTTGGCCGCTCAGAGCCAACAAAAGAGTTGCGGGGGCTCGGCGTTCACCGGCGCGTGTCGTGGACTCATCGGAGTTGGACATGAGGAAGAGAACCACCATGTATGTGGAGGCCCTCTTGGCGAATCAATCCGAGCGGGAGGTGACGTGGGAGCTTGAAGTTCAAATGTAGAAGGAGGACCCGAGTTCTTCGAGGCGGGTGAGAACCCGTAGTTGTTGTTCTCGTGGGATGTTCTATCCTTGGAATGCTCTATTCTTTGGTTGTTCTTTTCTTGATTGTTCCTTTTGTCTCGTGGGTTGAGAAGCGAGATTCGAGGACGAATCCTTTTTAGGTGGGGAGAATGTAATACCCTGATCGTCGATTCGGCGTAAGTTTTAAAATAATCGCGGAGTCACCGGTTTTTCGGTAAATCGCGGGAAGGAAAAAATAAAAATTATAGAACAGTGTAAAATGAATAAAATAAATTAAAAATTATAATAATAAACTCGGATGGGCTATCGGGAGAGTGGGCCGACCACCTTGGGCCGGAGGCCCAAGGGGTGGCCGCACCTCCTCCTCTCCCTCCCCTAAAACCCTAAGCCACTCTCCCCTTTCCCCACAGCCGCCACCCCCTTTCCCACCCTCTTGGCGCAGCCCCCTCCTGGTTGGTACCCCACCTCCCCCACAAGTGCTGCTGCCATTGGAGCCAAGGAGAGGAAGGAGAAGGAGAAGGAGGAAGGAGAAGGAAGGAGAAAAAGAAGAGGAGGAAAAAAAGGGTGATTCTTCATCTAGGTAATTGTTCCTCATCTCAAACCCTCTGATTTTCGAAATAATTAGGTTCTTGGCACGGATTTTGAAGGTAGTTAATAGATTAATTGCCCGATTAGAGATTAGTTGATGTCTGCCTGTAGATTGATTCGCGCAGCGCGTCTGTTCGTGAGGTTTTGACCTAGTAAACGAATTTTCCTGCGGACTCTCCCAAAAGTAAAGTTGTAGAGGACTTCCAGAAGAATCTCCTGTATTTGTTTTGGATTTTTCTGCCGTGGGATCTGGGAGTTACAGGGTCGGGAATACTGCTGTTCGTCAGGCGAGCAGATTGGCACAGACCGACGGTAATATGTGAATTTGAGGTAGTAAATGATTTGTATGGTCATGGACTTAATTGAGAAAGTTGTAGATAATTCAGAGATATAGCTGCTGTATAAAATTCAGAATTTTTAGACCCCTGTATTGTTGTTGGGACGCATTTTAATATCGCTGTCCAATCTGCTAGAACAGAGATCTTCCTCTGTTTTGGGCATTAAATTACACCTAGCTGTGATCAAAATAAAAATATGTGTTCTACATGAAAAATGTAGGATTTTAAGTGTTTAATCCAGAGAGGTATCGTTTTCTGTAATTGGATCAATATTTTTAAAGATACGAAATTGTTAAGCAGCACTACCGCAGAGGGTAATTTGCTGAATTGTTGAGCGGAGAGGAGTTAGTGCGGGTTCGGGGTTCTAGCGACGTCTTTGATTATTTATGTTGTGTTTGTATGCTGTGGCATTGTGCTGAGAGATGCCTTTTGGACAGGTGGTCTTGTCCCTGAGCGCTCTTGATTTTACTTCGCTTCGTCGGTTTGAGGCAAGTAAACGTAGCGGTGGTTGTTACCGTTTAACTTGTTATTCCTTCTACTTGCAGTTTACATTATTATCGTAATTTGATATATTATGCCATGATTGCATGATAATTTAATTGTGGAGATGGTAGCAAGTACTTATCCATTGATATGTTGATAATCTGCTAGTAGCCATGTGGAAATCTTGCTTAATGTTATAATGTGGAACATGAAAATAACATGTGGTGAATGTGAATATGTCGTGAGCATGTTGATGCTCCTTTGAGGATGGATTAATGTGATTTGTGATTACCATATCATATCATGTCATATGCATATGTGGATGTCGCCGCACATAGCCGCGATCGTCGCAGACAAAGATCGTATATTGCCGAATACGATGCACCTCTTATCCCGCTGGAAGCATCGTATATTGCCGAATACGATGCACCTCAAATCCTGCCCTGGAAAGAGTGATGTGGAGCATAGCATTCATATGCATTGCATTGTGGATAGATTCATGTGCATACATATGCAATATGTTGTGGTGAAGTTATTTTGTGGAATATTCAACTCATAGTTGTAATGTGGATTATACAACTTCATAGTTGTAATGTGGAATTGGCTCATGTGAGCTATTTGTGGTATGAGGATTATGGTTGTGGACGTGGAATGGGGTTCATCCCTTGTGTACGGTAAGGTTTGTGATTGTGGCATGAGATTATTTTCTCTTGTATTAATTGTTGATAACAATTGTGGATGTGAGAAATAATAAAGTGTTGAAGTAAAACATACATATGTTTTATTGCTTTTGCTAGTTGTAGTGGTTGAGAATTTAAAGTAGTCAAACAAGATTTTATTTGTTAATGCTTTAACGTCATTGATGGTGATTTGAGGTTGAGGATAATAACATTGTAATTGTGGAAGAATGTTGATGATTAACCTATTGTGGTTTGTGGAAGATTAAATGTTTCATTTGCATTTAATTGTGGATAAAATGACTGTATTCATATGCCAATAAAATCTGAAATTGAAGAGGTATGATTCATGGAAGTTTGTGGTGGTTTAATAATTGTGGACACGAATTGTGGTTATAGTTGTATGGAATTATAAATGATGATGTATAATTGTTTGTAGTTTGAATAGCTCTGTTAAGCAGTTTGCTTGCTGAGATTTTTATCTCACCCTTGTTTCCCCCTCCCTACAGGTGGACTTTGAGCATGCATGGGAAGGGTAGAACGGCACCACACTGATGCACGTGAATCATATTTTTATGCTGTAATAAAGTTGAAAGGATTCTAGACCTTGCATAGCTTTGTTTACATTATCTTAATAATGTTAAATTTGTGAACTATGTTTTAGATTAAAATGTTGGAGGATGTTTTAAATAGTGAATTGCTATCACTATCCTGTTATTCCTTAGTTGTTTATGCTTCCGCTTATACTATCTTGTTTAGTAATTGTTGTCAGTTTATTTTATCTTGTAAATTGGCTCGTTGTAGAGCAGTTTTAGTAGCATCCCAGGGTAATGTGGGTCCTGGGGTGTTACAACCTTCCTTTGTCAAGCCTTGCATCTATTGCATTTTCCCAAGACTTGTGGAGTACTTTATGTACTCACATGCTGCACTCAAAAATAATAATCAGAGGAATACGAAGCCCAAGGAGACTACGACTACTTCGCCGGTGGCTTCGACGAAGGATTCCCAGAATACTAGGTCTCGCTTCCCCAGTCAATTGCCTGTGGTGTATTGATGGGTCTTCATCGAGTTTATCTTTTGCTTCCGCTTTATTTCATGTGTGCGAGGTCTTGAAACCTCAATTGTAATAATGAGACCTTTTCGGTCAGTACTCTCAATTATTGTAATAACACGATGCTGGTGATGTATTCATTTCTGTTTAACTGTGTGTACTAGCTTTGATCTGGGACTAGTGCAGTAATACACAGAGGGCCCGGGTTCGAAAATCCGGGGTCCCGACAGAGATGGTATCAGAGCCAATTTGACTGTAGGACGTGACCTAGAGTAGGAATGGCAAAACCTTAAGGACTTATATTTATAAAAAGAGTATATTAAAAATATATAAGCCCCTTTGCTTCTACTCTCTTCTCACTTAGAATCTCATTCTTGTCTCTAAATTCCTTTGTTAAAATCTTTTTACTAATCTTCACCTTTATTTCAAACTTTGTAGATGGCCGGTTCAACCTCCGCTGCCCCTTGGGACTACTACTCACATGGAGAGGATGCTGGAGCATTCGCTAGCCTTCTTCGGCAGCTTATGCAATGCCTGGAGTACCGTCAACCGCCCATTTTCAGGGGGTGGAAGACACGGATCCTAGATCGAGACTCTTGGTCGATGGAGGTATTCCTGTATGCACGGGATGGGGAATTCAATTCCCACACATACCCCATCAAACATCCCAGGACCGCTGTTTCGATGCTGTCCAGGATGCAGCACGCCTTGCCATTGATGACTTGTGCCATCTGCACAAGGATGCTGTGCACCAGTCCCCTTTTTGTTTCTTCATCAACCCTCGAGCAGGATAGAGGTATCCAGACCCCTTTGATATTTCAGTTAATGATCCTCGACTGTCGCATCAGGTGCAGCTCACGCAGGCGATGGCAGTCACTTATGCTAGAGCTTTGGAGGAGATTGGACAGCTTCGGATGCTTCTCATTTCCAGCTATCAGCACTCCGACACTCTTCGCGCACAGCTTCTCCATAGCCAGGCAGCAGAGTTCGAGCTGGGACGTCTCAAAGCTGCAGCTGACTACACGCCGTCCTCGCCCGTACCAGCTGTCGTCCCCAACAACCAGGCACCGGCTCGACTTTCGGGACTCCGCACCAGGCTCACAGCACGCAAGAAGGTGCGACGCCCGAGTCCTCTACCCGACATCAACATCGGCGAACCCAGCAAGAGGCGCAAGCTCTTCTGCTCTCGCTCTCGTTCTCGGTCGACTGCCTCCAGTCGTAACCGGGCCTCGGTCGAGTGTGATTGTTCACGGCACCATGTGAATGAGCGCCAGGAGGACCCAGAGGAGGATCCGGAAGAGGACCCCGAGGAGGATCCGGAGGAGCGCATCATCGTGGAGGATGAGTAGTTAGTTGAGTTAGTAGTACCCAAATAAATGTCCACATTATTAGAACGTTTTATTATGTTTTGGTGTGCTAGATGGACTGTACCAAGCCTATAGGCACTTGTGGTACAGCCATTCTTAAAACTATCTTGATTTCAATATAAGTTTTCCCTAAGTGGTTGTTTGTTCTCTTCTGTGTGTTGGGTTGGGATGTTATTAGTTTCCCCCTAATCTCTTACCTATGCTAGTTCCCTCTTACCTTTTGCTAACCCTGGAAACCACTTCAGATGGTGAACACAAGGAGCAAGCCTGGCAACAGCCGTGACGCCAACAATCAGCCGGACAACAACATTCCACCACCTCCTGCTCAAGCGCCCAACTTGGAGCAGATGATGGCCATGCAACTGCAGCTTCTGCAAGCCTTAGCTCAAAACCAAGTGCAGCAAGCCCCGCAGGCACCAAATCAAGCACCCCAGTCTAAATTGGGGGAATTTATGAGGACAAGACCTCCTACGTTTGCTGGATCAGTGGACCCCTTGGAGGCAGACGATTGGATCAATGATGTGGAGAGGAAGTTGAACTTAGCCTAGTGCAACGACTACGAAAAGGTGTTGTATGCTCCCCACCAACTCAAACGAATTGCTGCTAATTGGTGGGAAAACTACTGCACTGCCCATCAAAATGTACAAACCATCACTTGGGATGAGTTTGTTGAGGTTTTCCGCACTGCGCATATTCCTACGGGAATAATGGAAATGAAGAAGAGGGAATTTTACCAACTGCAGCAAGGAAACCTCAGCGTTTCAGAATACCTGAACAAGTTCACCCAACTGTCCAGGTATGCGCCAGAGGATGTCACCTCAGATGCAACAAAGATCTGGAGGTTCATGCAGGGACTTGATCCCAATCTCAAGGTGCAGCTGGGGTCTAACGACTACCCAACCTTCCAGCACATGGTGAACAAGGCCCTCGTACAAGAAGATGCCCAACGTCAACTGTACGAGACTCGGAAGAGGAAGTTCCAAGCTCAGCAGGGGGTAAGCAGTTCACGATTTTGCCCCAATCCACCCCAGTTCCATAGACCCTCAGAATCAAGTGCGCCAAGGACACCATCTGCAGGACCTTGTCCAAATCCGCAAGCTCCCAGAGCAGGCAATGGTGGCCAACCACAGCAAAACAGGACTTCAGCTGCAGGAGTGCAGTGCTTCAACTGCAAGAACATGGGGCATTATGCCAGCAACTGTCCCCAGAAGCGCCCAGCTGTGACCCCAGTTCGTTTCAACTTGGGGACTACACCAGCGTGAGCTCCAACTGCAGGACAAGGCCGTGGGGGCACCACAAACTCCAAGGACTCTGCAGACAATGAGCAGAGGACATCTTAACCATGTCACTGCAGAGGCAGCCCAGGATGCACCCGACGTAGTTCTGGGTAAGTTTCTTGTCAACTCAGTACCTGCATCAGCATTATTTGATTCTGGAGCTTCACATTCTTTTGTGTCGAAAGATTTTGTTGAAAGATATAATTGGTATGTGCGGTTGCTTAAGAACCCTATGCTAGTCCAATCCCCTGGAAAGGAAATGAGGACTAACACAGTTTGCCCTAGCGCAACTGTGGATATAAATGGAGTAAAATTCCTAGCGAATCTTATTATAATAGACTCCAAGAGTTTAGATGTAATACTTGGTATGGATTGGTTAACCAAGTATAAAGGGCAGATAGATTGTGCCGATCGTGCTGTTACTATTACTAACTCGGATGGAATCCAAGTAAGGTATAAGTCAAACACATCTTCTCAGAATAAGTGTGGGCTGAACAGTTTGAAGGAAGTAACACTGGAAAAGGTACCTATAGTAAGTGAATACCCATCTCCTGAAGATTTACCCGGAATGCCACCAGACAGGGAAATTGAGTTTGTCATCAACCTAGTACCTGGTACAGCTCCAATCTCCAAGAGACCTTATCGTATGCCCGCAAATGACTTGGCAGAAGTTAAGAAGCAAATTGAAGAGTTGCAAGATAAAGGTTTTGTAAGACCAAGCTCGTCAGCCTGGGGAGCACCAGTACTTCTAGTGAAGAAGAAAGATGGTAGTCTTCGCATGTGTGTGGATTATCGATCCTTGAATGATGTGACCATTAAGAACAAGTACCCTTTGCCCAGAATAGATGATCTGTTTGATCAGTTGAAAGGATCATGTGTCTTCTCTAAGATTGACCTTCGATTAGGTTATCACCAATTGAAGATAAGACCAGAGGACACACCCAAGACAACATTTGCTACCCGTTATGGATTGTATGAGTATACCGTGATGTCTTTTGGTCTAACCAATACCCCAGCGTATTTTATGAATCTGATGAATAAAGTGTTCATGGAATATTTGGATAAGTTTGTGGTTGTATTCATCGATGATATTTTGATATACTCCAAGAATGAGGAAGAACATGCAGAACATTTGAGGATAGTTTTGGAAAAGCTCAGAGAAAACCAGTTGTATGCCAAGTTTAGCAAGTGTGAGTTTTGGTTGAAGAAAGTAGCTTTCCTGGGTCATGTGATTTCTGCAGGAGGAGTGTCTGTAGACCCCGATAAAGTAAATGATGTACTCAATTGGACACAACCAAAGTCAGTATCCGAGATCAGAAGCTTTTTGGGATTGGTTGGTTACTATCGTCGCTTTATTGAAGGATTCTCCAAGCTTGCAAGACCTCACACACAGTTGCTAAAGAAGGAAAAGAAGTTTGAATGGAGTAAATCGTGTGAGGATAGTTTTCCAGAGCTAAAGAGGAGGTTAACTTCTGCTCCAGTGTTGACACTTCCGAATATTAGAAAGGATTTTGAAGTCTTTTGTGATGCATCAAGGCAAGGATTAGACTGTGTTCTGATGCAAGAGGGAAAGGTAGTAGCCTATGCCTCAAGACAGTTGCGACCCCATGAAGGAAACTATCCAACCCATGATTTAGAACTTGCTGCCGTTGTGCGTGCTCTAAAAATATGGAGGCATTATTTGATCGGTAACCGTTGTGAAATCTACACGGATCACAAAAGTTTAAAGTACATATTTACCCAGCCCGATCTCAATACGAGGCAAAGGAGATGGCTTGAGCTAATAAAAGATTATGATGTGGGAATACATTACCATCCAGGAAAGGCCAATGTAGTAGCTGATGCCTTGAGCAGAAAGAGTTACTATAATAAGTTGTGGATAAAGGACAGTATGCCTGCACTTCAAGCAGAATTTCAGCAACTCAACTTGGAAGTAGTAGAGGAAGGATTCCTGGCTACTTTGGAGGTTCAGCCAACTCTAGAGGACCAGATAAAGACAGCTCAAAAGGAGGATAAGTATGTCAAGGAAATTAAGGAAAACATGAAGAAAGGAAAGGCACCAGGATTTTCAGAAGACGAAGAAGGTATTATTTGGTTTGGGAAAAGAATTATTGTACCTAAGAAGAAAGAAATAAAGGAGTTAATTCTGAAGGAAGCCCATGAGTCTGGATACTCAATTCACCCTGGAAGTACAAAGATGTATCAAGATCTCAAAGAAAGGTATTAGTGGTCAAGTATGAAAAGAGAAATTGCAGAGTATGTAGCTTTGTGTGATGTGTGCCAATGAATTAAAGCTGAACATCAGAGGCCTGCCGGACTCTTGCAACCATTACAGATCCCTGAGTGGAAATGGGAAGAAATTGGTATGGATTTTATAACTAGATTACCGAGAACCAAATCCGGACATGATTCAATTTGGGTTATTGTGGATCGTCTGACAAAAGTCGCCCATTTCATTCCAGTAAAGACCACATACTCTGGAGATAGACTCACAGAATTGTATATGTCCAAAATCGTGTGTTTGCATTGATGTGACCACGCCACCAACACGTACGACCATAGCGGCCAATATCAAGAATGAACTAAAGGTGAATTCGTTTCTTCAACTTCAACATATTTTAAATGAGAATATGATGCTACCTAATGATGAAAATATATATATTTATAGCACCACATCACTTTGGAACCAATTAAAGCAAGGGTTCAAGTTGGACAGGTTTTGGAATCCAATTCGGCCTCCAGATCAATTCGGATTCAGCCTAACAGGCCAACTTCAAATGGCCATAACTTTTGATCCAGAAGGCTTCTCAGGGCCCGTGAGTACTCGTTGGAAAGATCTTGGAGTCTACTTTCAGATGGATCTAGTCTCACCTCGAAATTCCATCCGAGCCGATCAGAAACTGCAAAACAAGTAGCGTCACTTTTCCAGCCCGAGTCAAAGTGGGCCTTGGGCCTTGTAATCACACTTAGACTATTTGGGCCTGCACTAATCATGGGTGTACTGTTCACATGAACAGTACTCGTGAATAGTACCACACCCCTTTTGTTAGATAAGTGCGGCCTCCCCCACTCCTATTTAAGGAGGTCGCACCCCTTTAGTTTTCCTCGGGTTTTTCTTAAGAGTTTATTCTGCTTAGCAGTTTCACGCATGTTCGGTTTGAGGAACCCCAACTTGTGAACTTAAACATTATTCGCAATTTCAGATTGCATCTTTTACTCTCTTGCTTGTGTTCTCGATTCGCTTGCAGGAGATAGCCTTCTTGGCGAGGTCAATCGTGTTCGGCACGGTTGATAACCAACGGAGCAGTGGTGTAGTGATTGTGAGGGGTTCGATCTGTTTTGGTCGGAGCCTTTGGATCATCAACGTCGAGATCTCCACAATCGACTTATCAGTACCTCTCGGAAGATCGGGCCATCGTCACATCATGCATGGCGTTCCAAAGAAGATTGTGTCAGATAGGGGAACCCAGTTCACCTCAAGGTTTTGGCATAAGTTACATGGACTTTTGGGAACAAATTTAAACTTTAGCACAGCATATCATCTGCAGACAGATGGTCAAACAGAAAGGGTAAATCAAATTTTGGAGGACATGTTGAGAGCTTGTGTCCTAATAGACAAGACTAATTGGGATCGAGTTTGCCCTATGAAGAGTTTTCCTACAACAATAGTTACCAATCCAGCTTACAAATGTGTCCGTTCGAAGCCTTATATGGCAGAAAATGCAGAACACCATTGTATTGGAAGGAGACAGGAGAAGGACAAGTGTTTGGACCAGATGTGTTGAAGCAGGCAGAAGAACAAGTTCGCCTAATTCAGGACAGATTAAAAACAGCACAACCAGACAGAAAAGCTATGCGGATAATCGTCGAAGAACATTGGACTTTGTACCCGGAGATCATGTTTATCTAAAGGTTTCACCTCTCAAGGGAATGAGACGTTTTGGAGTCAGCGAAAAACTTGCTCCTAGATTCATTGACCCTTTCCTGTTGTAGCGAAAAGGGGAGAAGTTGCTTACCAGCTAGAGCTTCCACCTCAGTTGTCAAAGGTGCATGACGTCTTCCATGTGTCCCAGTTAAGGAAGTGTCTCAGAGTGCCAGAAGAACAGATGCCTCTAGATGAATTGAACTTAAAGGAGGACTTGACATACCCAGAGTATCCAGTCAAGATATTGGAGGAAGCAGAGCGTAGTACGCGAAGCAAGGTCATCAAGTTCTGTAAAGTGCAGTGGAGCAACCATTCTGAGTCCGAAGCGACTTGGGAACGTGAAGAGGATTTAAGAGCAGAGTTCCCTAACCTTTTTCCCAGTCCGTCCGAATCTCGGGGTCGAGATTCTCTCTATGGGGGGTAGGTTTGTAACATCCCAAAATTTGGCTTTCTGGAAAAATTTAAATTCAAATTAACTATTTTAAAGTAATTGGATTTTATTTTGCTTTTATCTGATTTTCTGGATTTTCTGGAGTTTAAAACCTATTTTTAAAAGTTAAAAAGTAATTTAAATTGTGAAAATTAAATACCAACAGTAGTTGGAAATAATTTTATTAAGTCCAAAATATGTCCAGGAGCTTCTGTGAATTTGTCTGGAATTTTTGGAGGTATTTTCATATTTTTTTAAGGCCTAAATAATTTCCTAGCCTATTCTGAAAATAAAAATCAAATCCTGAAAATTTAAAATCCCTCCCCTCCCCCTCCAGCCGACGCGTGAACGGCCCAGGACCTCCCACGTCGTCGCTTGGCTCATCTCGACCGCTCTCTCTCTCCCTCCGCCATGCGGGCCCGGCCCGTTGGTCACCCCGCGCCTCTCTCTCCTTCTCTCTCTGCCACATGGGCCCCGGCTGTCAGCCGCTCGCGCCCGGCCCCTCCTGTTAGACCCGTCTTCCTCGCGGAGCCGCCTCCTTCCTTTTCTCCCCTCCCTTTCCTTTCTCGCCCCGGCCGACCGAGACCGCACCGGATCCTGCCTTTCCTTCCCTGCCTCTCCCCGGTTTTGGAAACCCCGAGCCCCGCCGTGACCAAATCCCCTTTTCCCCGCGTCTCCCCTTCCTTCTACGGCCCCAATTCCCTTTCTTCCCCGCCCCCTTCCTTTTTCCGGCCGCCATCTCCGGTGAGCTATTGCTGCGCCCGTGCTCCTCCTCCGCCCTATAAAAGCCCACCCTCGGCTTTGCCTCCCTCCACCCAGCACCCCGACATGCTCCACCTCCCTTCCCGAGCACCGTAGCGCCCCGCCGTCGTGCTCCCTCTCTCCCTGAGCTTCGCCGCACTCCGGCGAGCAATCCTTGCCGCCTCGGACCGTCCCGGAGCTCGCCATCGCCACCCCGAGCACCCCTGTGCCCGTGCGAACCTCCTCGGCACCTCGGCCGTCCCTTCCCGCCGCCGGAGCACCGTAGCACCGGAGGACCCGTACTGCGCCACCGCTCCTCCTCGTCGCCGGACCCCGCAGACCCCTCCACCTGCACCACCTTCGCACCGAGTTCCCATTTTGGGCATCACCCGACCCCCCTCCGACCACCCCTCGCCGCCGGCAACCCCGTCTCCGACCACCTCTGCCCGACCCCGCCAGCAGGTACCCCACAAAGGGTTTACCTATCCTGTATGGGTAGGCAAAGCCTCCCCGCCCGACTGGTTACCCCCGCTCTCTCTTCTCACCCTTGGCTCCCTCAGCGCGCGTTCGAGCCTCGGCTCTGCACGCTGAGGTTGAGCCTTTTCCTCATTTTTCCGCGCTGACAGATGGGCCCCACCCGTCAGCGGCGGCCCGTCTGCGCTGGCCACTGCCGCCTGGGTCCCACCCGTCTGCGTCAGCCTCTGACAAGTGGGTCCAGAGCCCAGTGGGTCCCACCTGTCAGTGACCAAAGAGGTTATGGTCACTGACAGAGGGGTCCCACATGTCAGTGACCGCCTGTGGGCTGACTGCCAGTGGGTCCCACCTGTCATAGACTCATAGTAAATAAATAAAAATAAAATATTAAAATGAAAATTCTCCAGTGGGCCCCACCTGTCAGAAATTTGGGAATTTCTAGATTTATTCAATCTGAGATTTTCAAATGAGCATAACTTTCTCATTTTAACTCCAAATTGAGCCATTCAAATTTCTAAATTATTCTAAAATCATAATATATCCAAATATGGCCTCTATTTGAATTTTTGAGTTTATTTGAATTCTGTTTGTATTTATTTGTTTTGTTGCTCTGTCTTTTCTCGCGTAGAATCCAACGTTGTCGAAGAATTCAAATAAACTCCACCCTAGTCAACTAAGGATCGACGTTTGTGTTTGTCCAGACTGAGCACTACCGTACAACCCTAAGTCTATATGGGTACGACCTAGCTGAGTAACTCATGATAGTCTAGTTTAGGTGCCACCAGTGGAAAGTGAGTGCCAGGGAGTTACTGGTTATTCACAGTGAGGGACAGGGATTTACTGTACTCATATGGCGCAAGAGGGGGCTTCGAATTGGGCAGATTTAACCCTTCTGCGGTGAAACCTCAGCGGGTGGTGTCTAGCTAGTCTAGAGTGAGGTAAAGGCTTTGTGATATTTTATCTGTGTCTCATGCCAAAGGAAGCGTGGTATTTGTTAAGATAATTTATCTCTTAGGGGTAAGTTGTACAACCTCTGCAGAGTGTCAAACTTTTGAATAGCCGTGCCCACGGTCAAGGGCGAGCAAGGAATGCATTCACATGGTAGATTTTTGGTTTTGGTTTTAAAATCAAAGTTTTTGTATTCCGAGAGTGGAGGGAACTCTTGGAAGGGAATCCTGGCAGTTGGAGCCAGAGAGGGTGGATGGAACCCGCAGTTTTAAACTTTGTCAGTTAGACTGGATTAACTAGTGTTGGTAGTTGGAACCTTCACTATAAAGTTAATGTTAGTTCTGTTAAAACATTTACTTTATGAAACTAATGCCTTCAAAAATAATTATTCGTAATTGAAATTAAAACATTGCTTTGTGCAAAAGAACCATACAACCTTCCTTTGTCAAGCCTTGCATCTATTGCATTTTCCCAAGACTTGCGGAGTACTTTATGTACTCACATGCTGCACTCAAAAATAATAATCAGAGGAATATGAAGCCCAAGAAGGAGACTACGACTACTTCGCCGGTGGCTTCGACGAAGGATTCCCAGAGTACTAGGTCGCGCTTCCCCAATCAATTGCCTGTGGCGTATTGATGGGTCTTCATCGAGTTTATCTTTTGCTTCCTCTTTATTTCATGTGTGCGAGGTCTTGAAACCTCAATTGTAATAATGAGACCTTTTCGGTCAGTACTCTCAATTATTGTAATAACACGATGCTAGTGATGTATTCATTTCTGTTTAACTGTGTGCACTAGCTTTGATCTGGACTAGTGCAGTAATACACAGAGGGTCCGGGTTCGGAAATCCGGGGTCCCGACATGAGGTGGCGCCGCCAGCGGCGACCACTGAGAGTCTACAACCTGCACTGGACGTCGGGGATTTGCCGCCTACAGCGGCCACCGGGGCCTGCCACCCACTACCGGGGCAGCTGAGGAAGGGTCGTCTGCATCCCCAAAGCGGCGCCCCAGGTACAGCTTGTCTCCGCCGCGAGGGGCGGTCGGGGTTCTTGGCGCGATTCACGGGATCTGGCGCCTGTGAGGGGGTCGGCGAGGTTGGGGGAGAAGGCACCACTCGTCGGGCTAATGAAGCACCCATCCCCTGTATAGAGGCTGCGCGGGCACCCTCCCGTTGGTGGAGGCGCGACACAAATCGATCCGGCTTCCGAACGACACGTTCCGAACCCCGCAATCGCAGCACCACGTCTCCTCAGGTTATCAACCGTGCGCGGCCCAGTTGACCTCGCCAAGAAGGCTAATCCTCGCCTGCGAATCAAAGAACACAAGCAAGAACAAGGAAGAACACAACTGAATTGCGGATTAATTGATGTAGCACTCGAAAGTTGGGGTCTCACAAACCGATGAACGGCGAAACTGTTCAAAGACAGAATTAATCTAAGCAAAACCCGAACCCTAATGGTGGGGTGGCGGCTGGATATAAAGGAGTGAGGGCGTGCAAAACCCTGGGCGCGCCCTAATGGGCTCCAACACGATACAAAGCCGAAAGGCCCAAAAGACGGTGGCGCAGCACCCTGACAGATTCTGAACACCCACTTGTTTCGACGATTCCCGTTGACTCAGAAGGAATTTTGACATGGGACCGGAGCCATTGGAAAGGTAGTCTTCTCAGATTTCCATACATATGTAGAACGTCCAAAATGAAGTCCGGATGCGATCTGGGCGTCCGTTTTAGTGTGACCTGGTCCTGGACTCCGAATTGGATTCGAAGTCGGTTTGAGTTGGGCCTCCAACATGATCCGACCGCCCTTGCTGGACTTGTGCACCTCGTAGTCCTTCTCCAAGTACTTATAGGTCCTCTCCATGGTTCCTAATCATAATTAAATCATTAGGTAGCAATCGATTCTCAAATGAACAAAAAGAAGTACTTAGGAACGAGCTCACCTGTAAATTCAATTGTCGGGCGCGAGCTCTAGTGAGTGGTCCTTGAATATCAAGTGGAGGAGTGTTGTGTGTATCCGAAGAAGTGATGTCCTCATCAGTAGGCGTGATTCCTTTTCCTCTCATGACTTCACGAAACTCTCTCCGATTTGCTCGCTCATTCCGCCGTCGACATTAGGTGAGACGGGGTCTCCCGGACGCGGTCAAGGATCGAGCAACGGAGGTACCCACGAAGTCGCGGACCTTGGTATGCAGGACTCGGCGCAAATGTCCGGTGATGTGAAAGCTGCTGGGCCGAGGCCTGTCATCTCCGACTTCATCCCGCGATCGGAGATGCTTCGCGTTCTTAAGCAGGCCGCGGAGCATGTCGGCAGTAGCTTGGATGTGTCGGCACAGGCGGCGTGCGGGGGAGACCTTTTGGCGCTCACGTTGGGTGCCTCGGAGATAAGGGTAAGTGGTTCTCGGCCTAAGCCACTGTTTGATGTCATTCTAACCCGCATGGTCCTTCCCAGAGTCTTGCCCTGAGCCAAGCCTTGGAGGAGACTCGCGTTCGTGAGCGAAGGGCACTGCAGAGTGAACTTCGTGCTGCGGACGATGCTCATGCTACCAAGGACGAGCAAATCCGCAGGCTAGAGGCAGAAAAGGCGATGATAGCTTCCAACGCGGAGGACACCGTGGCGGCGGCGCGACACGCCACGACGGAGGTCCAGCGCGCTGCAACGGTGGAACGCACCGCCTTTCTTCAGCAGATCTCCGCGCTAGAGGAGGAGAAAACCCAACTCGCCACATCCCTTGCAGAGAGGACCGAGGCCCTAGACAACGCATCCCTGGCGGCATGGAGGGCGATGGGGTCATTGAAAGGGGCCCTTCGGGACCTCGTCGTCGATGTACCCGAGGTTACGCATGGCCCTAAAAATCTGACAGAGACGCTTGGGCGGATCGAAGAGGGCTCGGGCCTTGTTTTCCGCAGTGCCAAGTCCTTCGGTGATCACTGCGGCTTCCTGGGTGCCTCTTTTGCCCTTGCCTTACTTCGCGCCTGGGGGTGCAGGCACGCCGACGAGCTGGCGGACTCGCAGCTGGATCTGCCGGCCGAGCCCGAGGTGATGTCTGACGCCATCCGCTTCACCCAGCCAGCTGCACAGAATTTCTATAATAGGATCTGGGGCTATGTTGGGGAGGACGCAGCCATGATCGTGCTGCGGCACACTCTGCGTAAGTAGGGGGACCTCCTCCGGTGGCTCGAGGGAGTTCCTCGGCGTGAAGGAAACGACACGGATCAAGAGTGATGTTGAGGTTGGGTGTGTTGCGTCATGTACACGTTTTGTATGGTTGCCTCGCAACCTATTTTTTTATATGAATGAAGCGGTGCCTGCCCCATATGTTTGTGTTTTTGCACACCCCTATTCTAGGCGATTGGCCCGTAGGGTAGATTTTTGCGCTCGGCTCCGCCAGAATTGTAGATAGGAGCACCCGAGGTAGACTCGCAAAACAGACGGCTGCAGGCTGGTGCCTAGTTGAAGCAGACGCGCGAGCGCTCCGTCCCCTACCTTCCAAAGGGGTGGCAGCGGAGCTGGCGCCTAGTCGGAGTAGATACGTGAGCGCTCCGTCCCCAACCTTTCGAAGGGGTGGCAGCGGAGCTGGCGCTTAGTCGAAGTAGATGCGCGAGCGCTCCGTCCCCTATCTTTCGAAGTGGGGGCAGCGAAGCTGGCGCCATAGTCGCGGTAGACTCCCGAGCAATCTGTCCCATACCTTTCGAAGTGGGGGCAGCGAAGCTAGCGCCTTAGTCGAAGTAGACACGCGAGTGCTCTGTCCCCTACCTTTCGAAGTGGGGGCAGCGAAGCTGGCACCTTAGTCGAAGTAGACGCACGAGCGTTCCGTCCCCTTCCTTTTGAAGTGGGGGCAGTGAAGCTGGTGCCATAGTCGCGGTAGACACGCGCGAGCGCTCTGTCCCCTACCTTTCGAAGTGGGGGCAGCAAAGCTGGCGCCTTAGTCGACGTAGACGCGCGAGCGCTCCATCCCCTACCTTTCAAAGTGGGGGCAGTGGAGCTGGCGGCATAGTCGCGGTAGACGCGCGAGCACTCTGTCCCCTACCTTTCGAAGTGGGGGCAGCGGAGCTGGCGCCTAGTCGAAGTAGGCGCTTATTAGAGCTTGGGCGCGTGGGAACTTCGACCACGTCTTATTTATACTCTGGGGAGTACGTGCGAGGACAACGCTTGCACGTGTGCGGTGATATCCGTGTCTTGTTTATACTCAGTAGAGTGCGCAGGGAGAACATCCGCGTATTATTTATACTTCGTAGAGTGCGCACGGAGGCGAACCTCGATGCTACGTCTTATTTAGAGTTCGTAGACTGCGCGCGGAGGCGAACCTCTGCGCGTTGCGGGCGGTGAAGGTGCGTGCGGAGGCGGACCTCAATGCTACGTCTTATTTATACTCCGTACAGTGCGTGCGGAGGTGGACCTCGATGCTACGTCTTATTTAGAGTCTGTAGACTACGCGCAGAGGCAAACCTCCATGCGTTGCGGGTGGTGAAGGTGCGTGCGGAGGCGGACCTCAACGCTACGTCTTATTTATACTCTGTAGAGTGCGTGCGGAGGCGGACCTTGATGCTACGTCTTATTTAGAGTCCGTAGACTGCGCACGGAGCCGAACCTCCGCGCGTTGCGGGCGGTGAAGGAGCGTGCGGAGGCGGACCTCAACGCTACGTCTTATTTATAATCCGTAGAGTGCGTGCGGAGGTGTCCCCCACGCGTCTTTGTTTATACTCATGCCCGCGTTTTTCATGGAGAGTGCGCGCGCGAACGCGTGTCTTTGTTTATACTCCTAGAGAGTGCGCGCGAAGGTGATCTTTCGCGCACTTTTGCGGGAAACAAGACAAATTTTATGCAAACGGTGAACTTCATTAAATTCCCGTTTGTGCGGGTAAGCGATTACAAAAGGTGAGGGACTAACCACTGACCACTTAGACGGAAACAGCCGTAGCTGTCGTTGCCCGGTGATGAGGCCGTGCGCGATGTGAGCCTCTAGTGCTGGAGTAGTCCCCGCAAGAGCCTGGCAAGGTATTTCCCGAGGCCACCAAGGATCCTCGCGATCGCACCCCCGGCATAGGCGTAGTACCGTCGTAGCCTGTCTGCGTTCCATGTTGAGAGACCATGTGGAGGTCATCCCATGTATGTGATGAGTAATTGACATCGGTTTAGGGAAGTCGGGTTTGATTTGGTTGGTTCGGACCATGTCGTTGCATGGTGCAATGGACTCGGTTGGACTTGGTCAAACCTGGTTAAAGGGTGTAGATTACATATTATCTCGACTTGTCAGGTTTGGGCTTTATCATGCTAATTTTGATTTCATGTATCGAGCGGTGCTATTTGATGTGTTTCTTGTCTATGTTGGCTACAGGACATCGAGGCGGAGTCGGGGCGAGGCACGGGTGACCGGACTAGGCGCAGGTGGCGCTGAGGTCAGAACGGTCGAGGTGTGTCGAAGACGGCGAGGGCTCGAGGTGGCTGCGAGGCTTGCAAGGCAAGAAAGGAGGAAGCTTCTTGGAAGGTGCACGAGGGGCATTTCGGTAAAAACGCAAAGCTGTACTAAAGGAAGCGGGTTGGATAAAGCATCGAGTAGGTGGTGACCTAATGCGTAAAGCATGTGCAAACCCATTAGTGGGAGGCTATAAAAGGAGAGGGAGAGGTTGTGCTGAAATAGAGAGAGTGGGGTGTAAGAGTTAGGGTTTTATTTGGTTCTCTCCATGCATGAAATTTGAGAAAGAGAGAAAGAGAGAAGGTGAGAGTTTCTCTCTAAGCTCTTCAGGTGTATGGGGACTTAGTGAGATTTAGAGACAGACCGAGATGTAAACCCCTTATTTCAATCTTTCATGTCTCTTTGTCTTTTTTTTAAGAAATATTGTGTCTGGGTTCCTTGTTCTTGAGTTGTTTCATGATTTGATTTCTTGTTGTGGAGATGGTATGCCTTGTGAAGTTCTTCCCTGATTGAGATCCAAAGAGTTCATGATAAATTGATCTGAGCTTCTCAAGCCATCTTTGTGATCTCAAGCTCTGTTTCCTTCTTCCCTAGTTTCTGGTTCATTTCGGCAGTAAGCATCTTTGGGCAGCTACTCCTTTTTCTATGCTGATTTCTGCCTTTCTTTCCTTCTTAGTGCCTACTACTTTTGTTCCTTCCCTCTTTATTGGTGCTCTTTGACTGCTACCCCAAATCAGTTCCAATGATAACCGAAAACAGTTTTTGGAACTGATTTCCTATTTTCTTCTCATGTTTTTGTCTCCTCCTTTTAGCTGTTTTTCAGCCTGCATGCAGCAGAAATCTGCATGTTACAATGAGTACCAAGTTACTTGCTTTTCGGCCAGCAAAAACAATTGACATTTGTGCTCAATTTGGTTGGAAACGGCCAGCAAAAATCTGCATGTCTTTGGTTCTTTTCTTGCCGCATGAACCTGCCTTTTCTTTTGATTTTCTGTTTGGTTTTCAGCAGCATGCAGTACTCCTTTCAGTCTGTAATTTCAGTAGTTGGTTGCCTCCTTTAAGTCTTTGTTTCAGCCAGGACAGCAGTACTTTATGCATGCTTTTATTTTGGTTGGGGGCAGCAGTTTGCAATCTCTTAGCATGCCTACTACTTGAAGTTTCTAGTTGAAATTTGTGGGCAGCAAACATCTCATTTTTATGCTCTCTGTTGAACTGCTCCCTTGCGGATGTTTCTAGTCGTCTCATTTTTTTGGGGTCAACATTCTCGGCTGCTAGTTTCTAGTCCTTTTGTGTGCATTTTCTGTCTTGTCTTCTTTTTACTTGCCTAGCTTTCATCTCTGTTAGTGTAGGGTTCCAGTGAACATTCGAAACTCAGTTTCATAGCTTCTATAGCTATTGAAGAGGAGTTTCATACGAGGATACTTTTGAGGGACGAATTTTTGAAGTCGACATTCACCCCCCTCTGTCGCCGTTTTCGATCCAACAATTGGTATCAGAGCCGGTTAGCTCTCGTCTATAGATCTTAACCGGTCTGCGAGCCATGGCGACGGATAAGTACTCCACCAAGCCTCCGATCTTTGATGGCATCGATTATCCGTTCTGGAAAAGCCGGATGGAGACATACATCCAGGCTCAAGGATATGCCATTTGGCGGAAGGTCAAGGTGCGATATGTTGTTCCTGCCGATGAGAACATCAATGCCGGGAACATGGCTGATGTTGAGGCGAATGCAAAGGCAAGGAACATCATTATCCAGGGGTTGAGTCGTAGCGAGTTTGACCGCATATCTCATCTTTCGTCCGCCTTCGATATTTGGGAGACCCTCGATGCTTACCATGAGGGCACCACCCAAATAAAGACGGTGCGACAGGACCAGCTCAAGCGAGATTACAACAAGTTTGAAATGCTCGCTGGCGAGTTCCTTGATGAGTGCTTTGCGCGTTTCCACAAGATCTTGAGCAATCACCGAGCGGTCGGTCTCACATACCCCGACTCCGATAACGCTCGACAGAGGCTCGTTGCACTTGATCTGCGTGTTTGGGAGATGAAAGTTACCACCATCAAGGATACCACGGACCTCTCGACTTTGACTCTTGACGCGTTGTACGCACACCTCAAGACTCACGAGATTGACATTGTCTCTCGTAAGTCGAAGTCGCAGTCGATGGCTTTGGTCACCGATCCCACCTTGGCTTCCGGATCTTCCTCTGATTCGCTTTGTGGTTTCTCGTTTGCTGCTTCTTTGTGACGTGACTGATGATCAGTTAGAGCAGCTTGCGGATGAGCAGTTGGCCCTCCTAGCCAGAAAATTTTCTCATGCTTACAAGAGGAGGAGGGATAGAAAGAGAGGAGGACCTGTGATTTGCTTCGAGTGTGGTGGCCCCAACCACATTCGGGCAAACTGCCCCAAGCTGGAGAAGGGCAAGAATGACTACGGCGGTTCGAGCAAGAATGACTACACCGACAAGAACCGCAACAAGAAGCCTCCAGTCCATGCCCAAGGAAAGAAGAAGTTCCGCGACCTTGGCAAAGCCAAGAAGCTGTTCCACCGCATCCTCACCGCCTTCGATGACCTCGACTTCAGCGAGGTGGAGGGATGGAGCGACGATGACGAGACGGGTGACCAAGACCCCAAGGGCGACGACGACTTCTCCGGCATGTGCTTCATGGCCCTTGAGGGCGAACTGAGTGACAGCGAGCTGTACTCCGACTCCGACGAGGTAAGCCCCACCTACGACCAGCTTAATGATGCCTTCCTTAAGCTAGGTAAATTCCATGCTAAGTCTAGGGCTAGGTGTACTGAGTTGGAGATGGAAGTAGATAGACTATCACGGGAGCTTACTTCTCTTACATCTGCTCCCTCCCGTGATGAGTGTGATACATCCTGTGCTCTGTTGGGAGACATGGAGAAATTAAGGACCTCGCATGATAGTCTGTCCTCCGAGCTTGATAATGTTAAGGTGGAGAATCTTAGTCTTTTAGCTGAACTAGAGATGAGTAAGGTTGCTTCTATTTCATCTACTACTATTAAGACTATTGCTTGCGCCTCATGTGAGGATAAGAACAACACATTTAGAGGTCTTTATACCATGCTTCTGGATCTTTTCAAGTCTTGTGAAAATTGCAATAAGTTGAAGATAAATCTAAAACGAGAAGACCATAAAATTGCTGAACTGCAAGCTTCACTACTTGAGCCCATTACTTCATGTTTGAACTGTCCTAAGTTAACAGCTGAACTTGAATCTGTCTCAAAACAGTTTCAAGAAATGATTGACACTAATAAGAAAATAACTCAGTTTGCGACTAAGGACCCTGTTAGCTCACCATGCATTAGTTGTGATAAACTAAAACTTGAACTTGTTGTTTTGAATGAAAAATGTGTGAAGCTAACTAAGGATCAACTAGTGAAGCCATCAACTGATCATGATGTGATTGCTGGTGTGGGGGAGAAGCCCAAGGGTAAGGTTGAGACGTTTAGCGATGTGAACCAAACTGCTAGCAGTAGGACTGTCCACTCTGAGTCGGCTATGCGTGCACAAGCCATTCGTTCCTCTGCTGATGGTTCTTCTTCTTTTACTCCCTTACCTTCTGCTATTCCCTCTTCTCCCTGCTCTTCTTGCACCTCTCTCTTTCGGGAGTGTCAGTACCTTATGAACACTCTCGAGAGGTTTGTAGGAGGCAAGAAGAAGCTGAATCTTATTCTAGACCAGTCCAAGATTTGCAAGTTCAATCAAGGTCTAGGATATGATTTCTACAAGGACATTAGTAAGCATCCACCTACTATTCTCAGACCCATAGTTGGAGGTGTGATCGAGGTTGAGCCCAGATCTGATGAGGTTAAATTCAAGTCGGCGGGCTTTGTCCAAGGGATCTCTGACAGCAAGATGATTCCACCTGCAGCTTCGGCCTCTCAGAAGGCGAAGTCTCATCGTGCTACTTCTACCTCTCAGAAGGTAAAGTATCACTGCACCTTCTGTTAGAAGGATGAACACTCGGTCGAGAGATGCTTCAGGCGCATCAAGATTGCGCGGAGAGACTGTATTGAGGCTCTTAGGCGTATTCAGGGTCAGCCCCAAACCTTGAGTGCCCCTAAGACCAACACGAGGTCTAGGTTTGCTTCAGGAGTTTCTGATGGTTTTGGGCAGCATCGAGGACTTGGTTTTTCTGAGTTTTCTAGTTTTCATCCTCATGCTCCCCTTGATCGTGACTTTCGCCGTTCTGAGGGTAGATCTCGTTTCCCCCATCGAGATAGCTACCCGCGGCGTGATCAGCATGTTGCCGGTGCCCCGACTCACTTTTCCGTAGCAGTCGGACCCAGCAACAGCTTTGGATTTGCACACAGACCTTCTGGCTTGTGGAGTGACAGAGAGCGTAGGGTAGATAGAGGTCAGTCTTGCTTGGCTACTTCATCTGCTCGACGTGTTACTCAGTATTGGGTGCCAAAATCACTCTTGGTGTATCCCATTACTGAGTCTTTACTCTCTGTTTGACTCAGGTTCGCCGGGCTGGGAAGGGAGAGGTTTTGCTCGTAGACTCCGGGTGTTCACGACACATGACCGGAGACTCACGTTGGTTCTTTTCCCTAGCCCGCGCCCAGGTGATGAGACAATCACCTTCGGATACGCTTCGTCTGGGCGCGTCATCGCCAAAGGTATTGTGCGCGTTAATGATTCATTTGTTTTGAGAGATGTTGCCTTGGTTAGTAAGCTGCGATATAATTTGCTTTCAGTTTCTCAGCTTACCGATGATGGTTATGAGGTGAGCTTTAAGAAAAATGCTTGCAAAATTCTTGATTCTTCGGGTAGTTTGGTTTGTGGGATTTCTTGTTATGGGAGGATTTTTTGTGCTGATTATTCTGAGTCTTCTGGTGATCCTCTCCGGTGTTTGGTTGCTTCTGAGTCCCGTGACTTGACTTTCTGGCATAGGAGACTTGGTCATATTGGATTTGACCATTTGACCCGAGTTAGCGGCCACGATCTCATTCGTGGTTTGCCGAAACTCAAAACGGTCAAAGATCTTGTTTGCACTCCATGCCGGCACGGCAAGATGGTTGCCGCTTCTCATCCTCCGGTCACGGTTACCATGATCGATGCACCAGGACAGCTGCTCCACATGGACACAGTTGGACCAGCTCGAGTTCAGTCAGCAGGAGGGAAGTGGTACGTACTTGTCGTGGTCGATGACTATTCGAGGTTTTCTTGGGTGTTTTTTTAGGCTCGAAGGATTAGACATTTACACATTTTCGAAGTCTTTTTAGTAGGCTTTCTGTTGAGCTCCTGGGTGCCTTACGAGCGATCTGCAGTGAAAATGGCACGGAGTTCAAGAATTCCTACTTTGAGAGGTTTTGTGATGAGACAGGTGTAGAGCACCAGTTCTCTTCTCCGCACGTCCCACAGCAGAATGGCGTCGTGGAGAGGAAGAACCGTACCTTGGTCGAGATGGCCAGGACGATGCTCGATGAGTACTCTACACCCAGGAAGTTTAGGGCCGAGGCTATTGTGACCGCGTGCCATGTTTCCAATCGAGTTTTTCTTCGAGCACACTTGCATCGCACTTCTTATGAGTTGAGATATGAGCGAAAGCCTAGTGTCTCTCATTTTCATGTGTTTGGTTGCAAGTGGTTTATTTTAAAGTCCGGGAACCTGGACAAGTTCGAGTCACGTTCTTGTGATGGTATCTTTCTAGGTTACTCGACTTCTTCGCGGGCTTATCGGGTTTGGAACTGCGAGTCTAGTAAAATGGTAGAGACCTGTGAGGTGACATTCGATGAGGCCAGTCTGGGGACTAGGCCCGATATCTCAGGTTCTTTAGAGCAGTCTGAGCCCATCTTTGTGGATGATGAGGACGATGGAGATAAGGGTTGTCTACCTGATCCAGTCCCTCATCCACCCCTCGAGGTGCCTTCTTCCACCGCACCTCCAGGTGATCAGCCCATGCCTTCTGCTTCCTCTGGAGCTAGTGGCTTTGTTCCTACCTCGTCAGCTCACGAGGTAGAAGCCACTTCTTCATCTCATCCTGGACCTCCTCGACATATCTAAAAAGACCATCCTTCTGAGCAGATTATTGGAGACCTCTTTGAGCGAATCACTCGCTCGAAGTCTGGCATGTCACACTTCTGTCTCCATTCTGCCTTTGTAGCCACCTTTGAACCCATAGATGTTAGTCATGCTCTTTCTGATGAGTCTTGGGTCAATGCCATGCATGAGAAATTAGAGAATTTTGAGAGAAATAAGGTCTTGTCGCTTGTCGAGCCCCCTTGAGGTCACAATGTTATTGGGACCAAGTGGGTGTTTAAGAACAAGCAGAGTGAGGATGGGGTTGTCATTCAGAACAAGGCTAGACTGGTAGCTCAAGGGTTCTCCCAGGTTGAGGGTCTAGATTTTGAGGAGACTTTTGCCCCTGTAGCTAGACTTGAGGCCATTAGAATCCTGCTTGCCTTTGCAGCTTCTAAGGGTTTCAAGGTTTACCAGATGGATGTCAAGAGTGCCTTCCTTAATGGTTTCATTGAGGAAGAAGTCTATGTGAGACAGCCTCCAGGTTTCGAGAACCCCAAATACCCAAATCATGTCTACAAGCTTTTCAAAGCGTTGTATGGACTTAACCAGGCCCCTAGAGCTTGGTATGAGAGGCTTAAGTCCTACTTGTTAAGTCGTAGTTTTGAGATGGGTAAGGTGGATAAGACCTTGTTCATTCGCCAGCATGGCACCGATCTCCTGCTCGTCCAGGTTTATGTGGATGACATCATCTTTGGCGGCTCTTCCCATGATCTCGTTTCATAGTTCTCGGATGTCATGAGCACCGAGTTTGAGATGAGCATGATGGGTGAGTTGACCTTCTTCCTTGGCTTCCAGATCAAGTAGACCTGGGAGGGTACCTTCTTGCATCAGGGCAAGTACACTCGCGACCTCCTGAGACGCTTTGACATGAGTGATGGTAAGTCTGTATCAACTCCCATGGCGTCCACAGCTTCTCTTGACCCAGACGAGGACGGCGAGCCAGTTGATCAGAAGGAGTATCAGAGTATGATCGGCTCCCTCTTGTACCTCACTGCCTCAAGATCGGACATACACTTTGCTGTGTGTCTATGTGCTCGTTTTCAGGCTTCTCCTCGCGTATCTCACCGCCACGCAGTGAAGCGCATTTTTCGGTACCTTCGAGCTACCATTGACTATGGTATCTTGTACTCTTCATCTTCCTGTCTTTCCTTGAGAGCCTATTCGGATGCAGACTTTGCCAGCTGTAGGATAGATAGGAAGAGCACTTCTAGCACTTGCCAATTCATTGGCACTTCTCTAGTTTCTTGGTCTTCGAGGAAGCAGTCCGGTATTGCACAGTCCACCGTAGAGGCCGAGTACGTTGCTGCAGCCAATTGCTGTAGCCAGGTGCTTTGGATGGCTTCGACCCTGCAGGACTTTGGGTTAGTCATAGATAGTGTTCCACTCTTTTGTGATAACACTTCTGCAATTAACATTGCTAAAAACCCAGTGCACCACTCTCGGACCAAGCATATTGACATTCGCTATCACTTCCTTAGAGACCATGTAGAGAAGGGTGACATAGTGCTCCAGTTTGTGGAGAGTAACCACCAGTTGGCTGATATCTTTACCAAGCCATTGGATAGCTCTAGGTTTTCAACTCTGCGGGGAGAGCTTGGGGTGGTTTGTCCTTATGGACTGTTGTGAGGGGGAGTTTTGAGCTTTACTGCATTATTATATTGATTATGTTCTTACTCCTTTCTGTTGCATTGCATTCGGGGTGCATTTGGGTTAGTCCTTCTAGCATAGGTTAGAGTGTTTCTCTAGTCTAGCTGCTTAGTATTTTCCTCTCATCTTGTGCTTCTAGGATGCCGCTTATTAGCTGTTTCTCTTTTCACTAGGTTGAGCTCACTCACTGCTTATAGGTTCTAGCGAGGGTCGGGCCACCCTCAGGTAGACAAGGTACGTGTTTGCTCCTTAGCGTGTTAGATGATCAGTTGATAGTCCTAGAGTCATATGGGGTCGATGAGATTCAGTCTGAGCCATAGTATCCTCTATATCTTGTCTATGCTTTAAGTACTGCCCATTTTGATTTCTTTCCCAGCTTCTCGTTTTTATTGCTTTGGTTCAGGGGGAGTTCATTTGGGAGCTTCTGGAGCTTAATATTGACATAACTCTACTTGAACTAAAAGTTGCATCTCATGTTGAGGGGGAGTTGGTTTTCTGCATTGCATTTTCAGCATTCTGCATTGTAATATAACTACATGGAGCCTTGATTATTATCCTTTTATGACATGTTAACAATGCATTACTCTTGCCATGACTTGTGCTTATTCGCTAGATTTATCATGACTTCATATGTATAGACTAGCTTTTGCCATGATAAGATCATTAAAATTGCTCAACTTGAATTAAAACTTGTCATGCTAGCTCTCAAGATTAGTCTTTCTCTAGTTATCCTTTTATGATTCATGCCATGTCAAATAGGCTGAGTTGCGTCTTGAATCTTTGTTGAACCTTAGATCGAGCTATGCTAGTTCTTAATGATGCATAAGTTAGTACAACCTTTTATGAATGCAAAAAGATCTCTTTTGCGCGAAAAAACCGATCTCACCAATTCTTTCTCATGAGACGACTTGCCATTGCACTTGGCATGAACTCAGGGGGAGTTTTGGATGACCTAGACTATCTTCTTAAGCTTATTGCTTGGAGTAGTCGCATAAGTCTTGAGATCTAGCACATAACAAAAAAATTTGGGTTGGAAACGACCATGAGCTTTAAAAATACAATGTTTATGTGCTCAATTTGCTTAAGCTACAAAAAGAACCAAGTACTTGAAACAATGTTTCATTCTTGAGCGTATAGCACTCTAATTTGACTCAATATTAGATTCTTGGTTCCGCTTAGCTTATTGACATGGTTTGCATCATCTTTGGATACCTCCTACCTCAAACTTCTCCTCTAATGGCATAAGATGCACTAGATCATCCTTCACCTCTTCAAGTATCTCGGTGGTATCTGTAGATGGAGTAGGAACCAAAACAATATCAACATTTTCAGTTACCTCAGGTTGCACCTCGCTTGTGACCGTGGGCGCTGGAGGTACAAAACAATGTCGCAATTTCTTTTTCATCTCCTCCCATGTGTATATATAATGGAACTCGAGATTTGACCACCAATGTTGAACATCACCAATCAGCGCCGTCCTTGCCATGCTCATCTTCTCATAAGGATCAAGATCTTGTCTTTCAAAGTAGCTATCCATCATAGTAACCCACAAGAAGTAGTCCGATGACGTACTCTCAGCGGTGAGTGGGAAGATATATACCGATAATTGTTTCCCTTCAAGTTCAAATCTGCCCGCGATGACATCATAATCTACCAATTTTCTCAAGCCTGTCATTGTTAGTAGAAAACAAGGAAACAAATCACAAGTAAATGTTCCTATCAACTACTAGGTTTTGGAGGCTCAAATCAACTCACGCATCTCTCAAGCTCTTACCAAATTCTTACAAGTTCTTACCAAAGCAAACAGGTGTTGCAACCGGTGGCTGGTTCGTGATAAATCTAACTCAAGTGATGAGTAAAGCGATTGCAAGGTACAGCGAGACCTGTTGGGTTAGTAGAAAAGTGGAGCTTGGATAGGCTATGTATTTTGTAGCAAAGGAAAACAATCAATTAATTTCAGAAATTGCACAGAATTGAATTATAGTTCGTATCTAGCACTTAGCCTATGTTGCTGATCAACCAAGGATGGAAGAAGGCTAAAATATGTGTATGGTAATGTATAGGAGTGGTAAATGCAAGATAATTCAATTAAATGCAATCTGCAATTGAAGAGCACAAGGATTGACCCAAAACTTGGAAACTGAAGATTTCTGTCCACTAGACAGCACGTCGGTATTTCGGCCGTAACTTTTTGTCAGTTGCCTTTTTTTCAATGATTCTTTTTTTCTCAGTTTTCTGACGGCTGTTTCTACAACTTTTGTGTTGAGGACAAGTTCTGGAAACCGACCGAAAAATTTGCACAAAATTCACAAGTGCCGACTATTGCAGATTCAATCTGGAATTTTAGGTCAACTTTCACCGCATATACCTCTTAACTGCCTTGCTGGAATGAGGGGAAACTTTACAGATAGATGAAAAATGAAGTTTTTAATCTAATGGCGGTGGTTTCACTCAAAAATAAGATTGGAAACAAAAGTTATGGCGTTTTTGGTGGCGGCTGCAGAGGAAGGAAAAATCAGCCGAATTGGAATTAGGGTTTGGGGTGGGGATTTTTTTGTTTGGATTTTTTATGGAATCAAGGATATGACCAGCAACTAGACAAAGCTAAAACGGACACAAATTCAATTTAGCAAACCAAAACTAACAGATTGAAATGCACAATGGGGTTTGGACAGCGGAAATTAACTCTTTTTGTGGGGCAATTTTTCTGGACTATGGGAAATAAAAATCAATCTACTAACTAGGGATACAAAGAATTCCTACCGGTCAACTGAAGCTCTGATACCAACTGATGATGCGATGGGGTCCCGATCTTCCGACAGGATGATAACTATCGATTTTGGTGGAGGTGACTCTTGCGACCCGAGTACAACCGTACGACGTCGCTTGCGCCTTAGCAATCGCTGAACCACACTCCAAGTCGTTACCAACCGTGCCAAGAACGAGGTTGACCTGACCACGAAGGTCTATTCCTGCATGCAATCGAAGAACACGCAAGAACAAGGATAGTGAGCAACCTGAAATTTGCTAGATATAAAAGTCGCACAAGGATTGTTGAGGTTCTGTAACACGAATCTGTTGGTCTAGCCGACACAAGAGACAACGTGGAGTTTGCACATGGGGCTAAACTGATCTAAACAAAACCTAACCCTAAAAGCTATGAATAACAGGCTTATATAACCCCTTGGGACGTCCACAAGGTCCCCAAACTGAGTACAACTCAACCTGACATTGTATTAGACTCAAACTCATACAAAAAGGAAACCCTAATTTTTCCACCGTCACATTATTTTGGATATTGCGGTGCGACCAGAAGGGTTCTGAAGCTGGGGCCTTACCCATTGGATGGGCCATGGAATAAGCTTTCCAACAAGCACAAGAACGCCTAAATCGGACTCCGTTTGTGAACGTTATGGCCGTTTTATTAAAGGCCTGTCTGGCTGTCCCGAACCGAGTCCGAATTGAGTTCTGAGTTGATTCCGAGTTTGATTTCGGTTGGGCTTGTGGAAATTCCGAATTGGGCTTGGAAACCTCATCCAAAACATGGGCTTTTATGTTCTTGGACCTCTCCCCTTTTGCTCTCCCACTGTATGGCTTCTCCTTGGCTTTATTCTTCCTTGTTTTTCTCCATTGCTTTGACGCCGGCCTCCTCCGTCCCCTCGGTTCAAAAGTCTTCCATTTGTCAAACCTAAGAATGTACAAAGTAGCGACATGAGGTAGTACCTCATTCTCATGAATAACATTAGTAGGAATAGATAGAAATGAATTCACCTTTTGTTCAATCTTGATATTAGGTGCTATGGCCGTATACGTTTGTGACATGGTAACATCATCCTCCCCTTCTTGATAGAAAACTGTACTCGGTTTTAACATATGTGTAGGCTCACGTATTACATGATCTTGATCATAAATCTCGGTACATGATAACAAACGCAACAAACTCTCATTATGTAATATCATAAGTTCTTTATCAAACCAAGTGAAACTGTTTAAAACGAACTCACCTGATAATTTAAGTGATGCATTCCTGTAATTGAAACAACAAGCATAGCAACTATGGTTGTATCCATAGGGTACATGTTCTCATCAAAACTCCAAGTGTGCGTTATCGAGGTACAAAAATGAAACCGAGTTCCAAAAACCTCGACGGGACTTCACATGCACCCTAGCTCATGTCGCCATGCATTTTGAACCCGTCCGAGTCGGTGGGAAACTTTCCTGCAGGATGGGTACAATGCACGAAATAACAGCATGAAATGGAAATGAGTGGCAAGCACTATCTATCAATGGAGTTCATATATTCCCAAGCAGTTTTCCACACGCATTTCGAGTTGTCAGAGCCGGTGTGAAACTTTACTGCAGAACAAGTTCTGTCAGGAACAATAAACTCCACATGGACGAATTCATGGCACGGAATGACTTCATATGTGCTCGAGCACACTTCGCCATGTATTTTGAATCCATCCGAGTCGGTGTGAAACGTTGCTCTGCAATGGGTTCTGACGGGTACAATATACTCCATGCGGACGAAGTTGTGCCACAAAACGAAACTAAGTGCGTAACACCTCGAATGGATTTCATATGCGCCCTAGAACATCATGGCATGCCTTTCGAATCCGTCCGAGTTGGTATGAAACATTCCTGCACAACGGGTTTTAATGGGTACAATAAACTCTATGCGGACGTATTCATGGCACAAAACGAAACTGAGTGCAAAACACCCTGAATGGACTTCATATACACCCAAGCACATTTCTTCACGCATTTTGAATTCGTTTGAGTTGGTGTGATACTTTCCTCCACAACGGTTTCTGACGACAACTATAAACTCAATGCAAATGAAATTGTGCCACGAGTTGAAATTGAGTGCCGAACACCGCGAATAGGCTTCACACGCACCCGAGGAAATTTCTTTATGCATTTTGAAGCCGTCTGAGTTGGTGTGAATATTTCCGCCACATGTCCCGGTAGGTAACTCCAAGCGTACGTAGAGAAGGCACGAAATGAAACTTAGTGCCAAACACCCCGAAGGAACTTGATATGCACACTAGCTCATTTCACCATGCTTTTTGAATCCGTCTGAGTCGGTGTTAAATATTCCTCCAAGACGGGTACAATAAACTCCACGTGCACGATATCGTGGCACGAAACGAAGCTGAGTGCCAAACACTTCGAACAGACTTCATATGTGCTCCAGCACATTTCAGCGTGCATTTCATACTCGTCCAAGTTGGTGTGAAACTTTACTCCACAACGGGTTCTGACAGGTACAATAAACTCCACGCAGGTGAAATCATGCCGTGAAATAAAACTAGGTGGCTAACACCCCGAATGGACTTCATATACACCCTAGCATATTTCGTCATGCCTTTCGAATCCGTCCAAGTTGGTGTAACACTTTCCTCCACAACGGGCTCCCACGGCAGCTATAAACTCTATGCGGGTGAATTCGTGCCACGAACTGAAGCTGAGAGCCTAAGACCACGAATGGACTAAATATGCGCCCTAGCACATTTTGGCATGCCGTTGGAATCTATCGAAGTCAGTGTGGAAGTTCCGACCGCAACGGGTTCCGATAGGTACCATAACTCCAAGCGTGCGTTCTGCAGGGACGAAATGAAATTGATTGCCTTACACCACGAATGGACTTTATATACACCCTACCTGATTTCACCATTTATTTTGAATCCGTCCGAGTAGATGTGGAACTTTCCTCTTAGACGGGTACAATAACTCTGTGCAAGAAATCGTGGCATGAAATGAAACTGAGTGGCAAACATTCCAAATGGGCTTCATATGTACCATAACAGATTTCGGCACGTATTTCGAATCGTCCATGTTGTTGCGATACTTTCCTTCAGAACGGGTTCCGATGACAGCTATGGACTCCATGGAGACGAAATTGTCTCACGAAATGAAACTGAGTGGCTAACACCCCGAATGTACTTCATATGCGCCCGAGCACGTTTTGGCGTGGCTTTCGAATTCATCCGAATCGGTGCAAATGTTTTCTCCGCAACGGGTTTCTATTAGTACTGTAAACTCCAAGTGTGCGTTATCGAGGTACAAAAATGAAACCGAGTTCCAAAAACCTCGACGGAACTTCACATGCACCCTAGCTCATGTCGCCACGCATTTTGAACCCGTCCGAGTCGGTGGGAAACTTTCCTGCAGGATGGGTACAATGCACGAAATAATGGCATGAAATGGAAATGAGTGGCAAGCACTATCTATCAATGGAGTTCATATATGCCCTAGCACTTTTCCACACGCATTTCGAGTTATCGGAGCTGGTGTGAAACTTTACTGCAGAACAAGTTCTGACAGGAACAATAAACTCCACATGGATGAATTCATGGCACGAAATGACTTCATATGTGCTCGAGCACACTTCGCCATGTATTTTGAATCCATCCGAGTCGGTGTGAAACATTGCTCTGCAATGGGTTCTGACGGGTACAATTTACTCCATGCGGACGAAGTTGTGCCACAAAATGAAACTAAGTGCGTAACACGTCGAATGGATTTCATATGCGCCCTAGAACATCATGGCATGCCTTTCGAATCCGTCCGAGGTGGTATGAAACGTTCCTGCACAACGGGTTTTAATGGGTACAATAAACTCTATGCGGACGAATTCATGGCACAAAATGAAACTGAGTGCAAAACACCCTGAATGCACTTCATATACACCCAACCACATTTCTTCACGCATTTTGAATTTGTTCGAGTTGGTGTGATACTATCCTCCACAACGGTTTCTGACGACAACTATAAACTCAATGCGAATGAAATTGTGCCACGAGTTGAAATTGAGTGCCGAACACCGCGAATAGGCTCCACACGCACCCGAGGAAATTTCTTCATGCATTTTGAAGCCGTCTGAGTTGGTGTGAATATTTCCGCCATGTGTCCCGGCAGGTAACTCCAAGCGTATGTAGAGAAGGCACGAAATGAAACTTAGTGCCAAACACCCCGAAGGAACTTGATATGCACACTAGCTCATTTCGCCATGCTTTTTGAATCCGTCCGAGTCGGTGTTAAACATTCCTCCAAGACGGGTACAACAAACTCCACGTGCACGATATCGTGGCACGAAATGAAGCTGAGTGCCAAACACTTCGAACAGACTTCATATGTGCCCCAGCACATTTCAGCGTGCATTTCATACTCGTCCAAGTTGGTGTGAAACTTTACCCCACAACGGGTTCTGACAGGTACAATAAACTCCACGCGGGTGAAATCATGCCGCGAAATAAAACTAGGTGGATAACACCCCGAATGGACTTCATATACACCCTAGCATATTTTGTCATGCCTTTCGAATCCGTCCAAGTTGGTGTAATACTTTCCTCCACAACAGGCTCCCAAGGCAGCTATAAACTCTATGCGGGTGAATTCGTGCCACGAACTAAAGCCGAGAGCCTAAGACCACGAATGGACTAAATATGCGCCCTAGCGCATTTTGGCATGCCGTTGGAATCTATCAAAGTCAATGTGAAAGTTCCGACCGCAACGGGTTCCGATAGGTACCATAACTCCAAGCGTGCGTTGTGTAGGGACGAAATGAAATTGATTGCCTTACACCACGAAGGGACTTTATATACACCCTACATCATTTCACCATTTATTTTGAATCCATCCGAGTGGGTGTGGAACTTTCCTCTAAGACGGGTTCAATAACTCTGTGCAAGAAATCGTGGCATGAAATGAAACTGAGTGGCAAACAATCCAAATGGACTTCATATGTACCATAGCAGATTTCAGCACGTATTTCGAATCCATCCAAGTTGTTGCGATACTTTCCTTCACAACGGGTTCCGATGGCAGCTATGGACTCCATGGAGACGAAATTGTGCAACGAAATGAAACTGAGTGGCTAACACCCCGAATGTACTTCATACATTTCAGCGTGCATTTCATACTCGTCCAAGTTGGTGTGAAACTTTACTCCACAACGGGTTCTGACAGGTACAATAAACTCCACGCGGGTGAAATCATGCCGCAAAATAAAACTAGGTGGCTAACACCCCGAATGGACTTCATATACACCCTAGCATATTTCGTCATGCCTTTCGAATCCATCCAAGTTGGTGTAATACTTTCCTCCACAACGGGCTCCCAAGGCAGCTATAAACTCTATGCGGGTGAATTCGTGCCACGAACTGAAGCTGAGAGCCTAAGACCACGAATGGACTAAATATGCGCCCTAGCGCATTTTGGCATGCCGTTGGAATCTATCGAAGTCAGTGTGAAAGTTCCGACCGCAACGGGTTCCGATAGGTACCATAACTCCAAGCGTGCGTTCTGCAGGGACGAAAAGAAATTGATTGCCTTACACCACGAAGGGACTTAATCTAAAATAAGTGTTTTGTTGCCTAAAGTTTAAATTTGGAGTTATTTGGCTTTTATTTGGTTTCCTGGATTTTCTGGAGTTTAAAAATGTATTTTTGAAATTAAAAAGTATTTTAAGTATGAAAAGTAAATACCAACATTAGTTGGAAGTATTTTTACTAAGTCCAAAATGTCACCAGGAGCTTCTGTGAATTTTCCTGGAATTTTTGGAAGTTATTTGGTATTTTTCTGAGGCCAATTGAATTTTCTGGGGTTTTCTAAAAATCAAAATCAGAAAATAAAAATTAAATCCCAACCCTCCCCCTCCGGCCGCCACGTGGACGGCTAGATGCCGCCCACATCACCCGCTTCGCCCCGCCTACCCCGCTCCCCCGCTCGCCACGTGGGCGGCCGGATCTTGCCGCCTCCATCGCCCCGGCCCATCCGAGCCATCCCCGCCTCGCCCCTCTCCCGGCCACCTGATCTGTCCTCGACCACGCGGCCACATCCCAGCCACCCGAGCCCCCGCTCCTCTCTCTCCTCACCCCGGCCCACCCGTCAGCGCCTCCCACTCTCTCTCTCTCTCTGCCACCTCGGGCCCGCTTGTCAGCCGCCCTTCTTCCTCCCTGCCTCCTTCTTCCTCCTCCCGCGCGGCCGCCCATTTCCTTTTTTCCCCTCTCCGCAATCCCCGGCACCCGCCATCGCCGGTGAGAAATGCGCGCCGCTCCCCTCCCCCTCCGACCCTATAAATACCCCGCCTGTCTCCGCCTCTCCTCGCCCATCCTCTCTCCGCCCTCCTCTCCTATCCCCGGTGAGCCGAGTGCCCCGCAATCGAGAGCTCCCATGTGCACGCCGGCGAGCTCAACGGTGAGAAATCGCCGCCACCTCCGGCCTCCCCGCGCCACTCCGTCGCCTCCCTCGGCTTCCACGCCTCGCCGTGAAGTCCCTCCGCCTCTCCACCGTGCTCCCCGGCCACCGGAGCGCCGCCGCGCCGTGAGACCAGAGCACGCCGCCGCCTTTACCCGCCACCAGCTCGCCGCCGGTAAGACCGCACCCACCGCCGTGCTCCCCGTCACCCCCTCGTTCCTCTCCGCTCCTCGCCGACAGCCGTCGCCCACCGGATTGCCGGCGAGCACGCCGTGCCCGTGCGCCACCCCAACTGGCCGGCCAGGTCAGCGTCCCCCGCTTGCGTGGCTGCTGACATGGCGCCACGCCAGCACCACCTCATTCCCTCGGTGGCCCATCAGCGCCAACCGGCCACTTGTGCCACCTCGCCACCTCCCCTCACCCGTGGGCTCGGTCCATGGACCGGGACCCCACCTGTCAGTGGGGTTTACCCCAGTGCTGACGCCAGCATGGCGCAATAATCAGATTTTTCCGTAGGAAAATAATTCAGCCGAAATGAAATTCAGTGCTGATGTCATAATCCCAGATTTTCCTTTAGAAAAATAATTCCAAAAATCCAGTTTTTCCTTTTTCCCTCTTTTCAAATGTCCTGGAGCCCGTTCTCCCTCGTTTTAACTCCGATTTGGCCCATTCAAATTTCTAAATTCATCAAAAATTCCCCTCTATCCATTTCTGGCCCCAATTCAAATATTTGAAGTCAATTTGAATTTAATTTGAATTTATTTGAATTTGGTGGGTTATTTTCACGTGTAGACTGCGACGATTCCGGAGAATTCTTCGACGACGATTCGCACCCACTTGAGGAGCAAGGCAAGTCACACTCCTTGATCATGTTGATCCCAGATTGCAAATAAAATTATGTTGATTTAAATTATATTGCATGCATAATTTTATTAAATGTATTTCAATTCAGTTTTAACTTTAGTTAATACCTGTTTGTTAATACCTCCGTTGACATTACAAATCCTTATACCTTGTCAACTTAGAATCAAACTCTAGTTAGTACACTAGTATTGGCTAGAGAATTTTAAATCAAATGCCCCTACTTAGTCATATAATTTTGTTTTGGGATATCTTTCACATAAAATGATAAGCTTTTTATCTGTATTCTTGACTTCGGTGAGTCAAGAGGGATTACAAAACATTTTCAAAACAAAATATAAAATCTGGTTTAGACTTAGGCTAATGGTTAGGTGGTGGGTGCTGGCATGCACTGTTGTTCGGAGACACAGTGTTGATTGTCGGGCACAGGGGGTATGTGGTTGAGCCTAAGTCAAATTAAGGACCGGTCTATGAGCTATCGTTGCAAAGCCCTAACGTGCTACCACAAGGCTGGTATGGGACAACCCTGGTTGAATAATTTGCGGATCCCAACCTGAGCCATGTCGTAGGATGAAAGTGAGCGTGGCGTAGGCCATGAGAAGTCTCACTCGGCTCAAGAGGGGTTCCCGGTCTGGTGGATTCCTTACTGGGGTGAAACCTTAGAGTTGGCTTGGCCAGGTTGAAGGCTTTGCATTGTAAAGGCCTTGTCACGACTCCTCACCGCACACCTAAGGAAGTGTGTAAACCGGTGGCAATATGGGATGATCATGTCTTGTGGGTAAAGCTGTACAACCTCTGCAGAGTGTATAACCTATCCTGGATAGCCGTGCCCACGGTCATGGGCATGCTGAGTAAAAGTTTTTCATGGATTAGACTTTGTTTTTCAAAATGTTTTCGAAAACCTTGTGGATGGATGGAATCCACAAGAGATGAAAACCTTGCGGATGGATGGAATCAGTGAGAGGTTGAAATCGGTGAATGGATGGAATTCATCGAGTTGCAGTGATGAAAGCGTGTGGATGGATGGAATCCATACGTGATCTTTTGGAAAAGATGGTCCGGGTGGGATGCCTGTGGATAGGTTGGTGTTTGGTCGGAGCCTGCACTGACGGTAATATTTTCAATTACAAGTACTGTCTTTACGTATTGTGTTAAATTCAGCATTTTCAATCTATTTATTGTATTTCATTAAATGCTGTTTTATGCAAACTAACCCTATGAGCCTTCCATTGAAGCCTTTGTCATTATATTGCATTTCTCCGTGTGACTTGCGGAGTACAAGTTTGTACTCACGTTGCTATCTCCACACAGAGGAAGACGACGTCGACTACGGAGAAGATTAGAACGAGTAGGCCACGTCTTGCAGTTGTTTGCTTGTGGCCAGGCTTGGGCTTCGCCTTTTCAGCTTCGCTTCCGCAGTTTCTTTGCAATTATTTTCGCCAATGTGCGATGATGTAAACGCTGGCCATAAGGCCGTACTCCTTTTTAGTTGGAATAATATTGTCTTTTTGCTTGATATTTATCTTTGTTATCCGCTGTGTGCACTAGCTGATCCTGGACTAGTGCGATTTACACAGAGGATCCTGGAGTTGTCGCTCCGGGTTCCGACAAAGATGGTATCAGAGCCTTAATGACTCCAAGACGTGACCGTAGGTAGAATAGATTGGTCAAACCATAAGGACTTATTTTTAATAATCAGTAGTTTCAAAAAGTTTTGCTTAAATCTTACCTTTCAAATCTTTGCTCATCCTTATCTCTCAATTCTTCCTCATCTTTGTATTATCATTCCAAAAACTTATTCCTAACATACCTCTCGTTCGAACAATTGTAGATGAACACTTATGATGATGCACCGAATGATGGATGGAGTATGGGTCTTTGTCGACTGCTTCGTCGTTTGGGATTTCAACGTCGAGCTATCTACATACATAAACAACATCGCCATGGAGACCGGATAGTGGGACATCGCTTCACTCTACTCATTACCAAGTAAACTGGACAAGGAAGTCTACGTCTCCGCTTCAAGGGAAATGGATACTCGTTTAGCAGAGCCAGACAAGAAGCCGCTCGTAAAGCAGTCCTTCGACTATGCCACCTCTTCAGTCTCCGCATTGAAGGAGCTCGTATTGTGCCTCGACAGCCACGAAGGATGACACCAAGACGACCCTTAGCCCTTTAGGATAAGTTGTTAAGCTAGTTAATAAAACGTTGTTATGAGCTGTCAGTTTTCTCTTTTGTCGACAGCCATAACTATTAATTAATAAAAGGTTTTGTTGGGTTGTGCAAAATATCCCCTATTCCCCCTTTGCCTTGAGTCTCCTCTCTTCTAACTCTCAAAGCACCCAACAGATGGTTAACACAAGAAGCAACAACAACGACAATGTCCACGACAACAACCCTACTGGCAACCAGGCTGCACCTATCCCTCCACCACCTCCTGTTAATGGACTAGATTGGGCTTAAATGATGGCCAATCAGAATCAGCTTATTCAACTACTAGTGCAGACCATCAACAATCCTGCACAACCTGCTCCACTAGTGCCAGCACAAGCTCCCCAGCCAAGCCTGGCTGAATTTATGAGGTTGCGTCCTCCGACCTTCTCCAACAGCGCTGACCCCATGGATGCAGATGACTGGCTTAGAGTCATAGGCAAAAAGCTGGACATCATCCAATGCAGTGACCGGGAAAAAGTCTTATTCGCTTCTCATCAGTTGAACGGACCAGCGTCAGAATGGTGGGACACTTACACCGCTGCTCATGCCAACGCACAAGCCATAACATGGGATGAGTTTGTGCGGAGTTTCCGCAAAGCTCATATTCCAACCGGCACCATCACCCTCAAGAAAAGGGAATTCCGAACTCTGCGCCAAGGAGGCAGCACCGTGAATGAATATCTACGGAAGTTCAACCAATTGGCACGTTATGCGCCAGAAGACATTGCTACCGATGAAGCTAAGCAGGAAAGGTTCCTTGAAGGACTCAATGATGACCTGTCGATTCAACTCCTCTCCAACGACTACGCTGACTTTCACCAGCTTGTCAGTAAGGCGATTCGCCAAGAGTCCAAGCACCAAGAAATGGAGAATCGAAAGAGGCAAATGAACACCCAGCACATGAACACCAGAAGTTTTCCCAAGATCAGAAGGATTCCACCACAGGCCAACAGATTTCAGTCTTCATCTTCAGCCGAAGAACAAGTCCAGACCAACACTTTCCCCAACACCGAAGACAACAAAGCCTTGGCAATTGGCTTCCCAAAGGACTCCAACCATGCAGCAGGAGTCACCTGTTTCAACTGCCATGAGACAGGGCATTACGCCAACAGCTGCCCCAAGAAGCAACAGGTAGTGAAGAATGGAACACCGGGAGCACCAACTGCCAACCACCTTCAAGCAGGAAGAAAAAGGCCCCAGAAGTTCGTGAAAGGACATCTGAATCAGATCTCGGCACAAACCATACAGGGTAAGATCCAAACCTATTTCTCTGCTAGCCCGTGCGAATCTGGGGGACGAGATTCCTTTTAAGGGGGGTAGATTGTAACAGCCCAGGTTTTTATTAAAATAAAATAAATAAATAAAGAAATAAAAATCAATTAAAATTAAAATTTAATCTAAAATAAGTGTTTTGTTGCCTAAAGTTTAAATTTGGAGTTATTTGGTTTTTATTTGGTTTCCTGGATTTTCTGGAGTTTAAAAATGTATTTTTGAAATTAAAAAGTATTTTAAGTATGAAAAGTAAATACCAACATTAGTTGGAAGTATTTTTACTAAGTCCAAAATGTCACGAGAGCTTCGTGAATTTTCTGGAATGTTTGGAAGTTATTTGGTATTTTTCGAGGCCAATTGAATTTTAGGGTTTTCGAAAAATAAAAATCAGAAAATAAAAATTAAATCCCAACCTCCCCTCTCGCCGCCACGTGGGCGGCGGATGCCGCCACGTAACCCGCCGCCCGCCTACCCCGCTCCCCCGCTCGCCACGTGGGCGGCCGGATCTTCCCGCCTCCATCGCCCCGGCCCATCCGAGCCATCCCCGCCTCGCCCCTCTCCCGGCCACCCGATCCGCCCTCGACCACGCGGCCACATCCCAGCCACCCGAGCCCCCGCTCCTCTCTCTCCTCACCCCGGCCCACCCGTCAGCGCCTCCCACTCTCTCTCTCTGCCACCTCGGGCCCGCTTGTCAGCCGCCCTTCTTCCTCCCCGCCTCCTTCTTCCTCCTCCCGCGCGGCCGCCCCTTTCCTTTTTTCCCCTCTCCGCAATCCCCGCCGCCCGCCATCGCCGGCGAGAAATGCGCGCCGCTCCCCTCCCCCTCCGACCCTATAAATACCCCGCCCGTCTCCGCCTCTCCTCGCCCATCCTCTCTCCGCCCTCCTCTCCTCTCCCCGGTGAGCGAGTGCCTGTCGAGAGCTCTCTGTGCGCGCCGGTGAGCTCAACGGTGAGAAATCGCCGCCGCCTCCGGCCTCCCCGCGCCACTCCGTCGCCTCCCTCGGCTTCCACGCCTCGCCGCGAAGTCCCTCCGCCTCTCCGCCGTGCTCCCCGGCCACCGGAGCGCCGCCGCGCCGTGAGACCAGAGCACGCCGCCGCCTTTACCCGCCGCCAGCTTGCCGCCGGTAAGACCGCACCCACCGCCGTGCTCCCCGTCACCCCCTCGTTCCTCTCCGCCCCTCGCCGACGGCCGTCACCCACCGGAGCGCCGGCGAGCACGCCGTGCCCGTGCGCCACCCCGACTGGTCGTCCACGTCAGCGTCCCCCGCTTGCGTGGCTGCTGACATGGCGCCACAGCAGCGCCACCTCATTCCCTCGGTGCCCCGTCAGCGCCAACCGGCCACTCGTGCCACCTCGCCACCTCCCCTCACCTGTGGGCTCGGTCCATGGACCGGGACCCCACCTGTTAGTGGGGCTTACCCCAGTGCTGACGCCAGCATGGCGCAATAATCCGATTTTTCCGTAGGAAAATAATTCGGCCGAAATGAAATTCAGTGCTGATGTCATAATCCCAGATTTTCCTTTAGAAAAATAATTCCAAAAATCCAGTTTTTTCTTTTTCTCTCTTTTCAAATTTACCGGAGCCCGTTCTCCCTCGTTTTAACTGCAATTTGGCCCATTCAAATTTCTAAATTCATCAAAAATTCCCCTCTATCCATTTCTGGCCCCAATGCAAATATTTGAAGTCAATTTGAATTTAATTTGAATTTATTTGAATTTGGTGGGTTATTTTCACGTGTAGACTGCGACGATTCCGGAGAATTCTTCGACAACGATTCACACCCACTTGAGGAGCAAGGCAAGTCACACTCCTTGATCATGTTGATCCCAGATTGTAAATAAAATTGTGTTGATTTAAATTATATTGCATGCATAATTTTATTCAATGTATTTCAATTCAGTTTTAACTTTAGTTAATACCTGTTTGTTAATACCTCCATTGACATTGCAAATCCTTATACCTTGTCACCTTAGAATCAAACTCTAGTTAGTACACTAGTATTGGCTAGAGAATTTTAAATCAAATGCCCCTGCTTAGTCATATAATTTTGTTTTGGGATATCTTTCACATAAAATGATAAGCTTTTGATCTGTATTCTTGACTTCGGTGAGTCAAGAGGGATTACGGAACATTTTCAAAACAAAATATAAAATCTGGTTTAGACTTAGGCTAATGGTTAGGTGGTGGGTGCAGGCATGCACTGTTGTTCGGAGACACAATGTTGGTTGAGCCTAAGTCAAATTAAGGACCGGTTTGTGAGCTATCGTTGCAAAGCCCTAACATACTACCACAAGGCTGGTATGGGACAGCCCTGGCTGAATAATTTGCGGGTCCCAATCTGAGCCATTTCGTAGGATGAAAGTGAGCTGGCGTAGGCCATGAGAAGTCTCACTCGGCTCAAGAGGGCGTCCCGGTCTGGTGGATTTCTTACTCGGGTGAAACCTTAGAGTTGGCTTGGCCAGGTTGAAGGCTTTGCATTATAAATGCCTTGTCACGACTCCTCGCCGCACACCTAAGGAAGTGTGTAAACCGGTGGCAATATGGGATGATTGTGTCTTGTGGGTATAGCTGTACAACCTCTGTAGAGTGTATAACCTATCCTGGATAGCCGTGCCCACGGTCATGGGCATGCTAAGTAAAAGTTTTTCATGGATTAGACTTTGTTTTTCAAAATGTTTTCGAAAACCTTGTGGATGGATGGAATCCACAAGAGATGAAAACCTTGCGGATGGATGGAATCCGTGAGAGGTTGAAATCTGGTGAATGGATGGAATTCATCGAGTTGCGTGATGAAAGCGTGTGGATGGATGGAATCCATACGTGATCTTTGGAAAAGATGGTCGGGTGGGATGCTGTGGATAGGTTGGTGTTTGGTGAACTGCCGCGTGGTAATATTTTCAATTACAAGTACTGTCTTTACGTATTGTATTAAATTCAGCATTTTCAATCTATTTATTGTATTTCATTAAATGCTGTTTTATGCAAACTAACCCTATGAGCCTTCCATTGAAGCCTTTGTCATTATATTGCATTTCTCCGTGTGACTTGCGGAGTACAAGTTTGTACTCACGTTGCTATCTCCACACAGAGGAAGACGACGTCGACTACGGAGAAGATTAGAACGAGTAGGCCACGTCTTGTAGTTGTTTGCTTGTGGCCAGGCTTGGGCTTCGCCTTTTCAGCTTCGCTTCCGCAGTTTCTTTGCAATTATTTTCACCAATGTGCGATGATGTAAACGCTGGCCATAAGGCCGTACTCCTTTTTAGTTGGAATAATATTGTCTTTTTGCTTGATATTTATCTTTGTTATCCGCTGTGTGCACTAGCTGATCCTGGACTAGTGCGATTTACACAGAGGATCCTGGAGTTGTCGCTCCGGGTTCCGACAGATACTTTCCTTCACAACGGGTTTCGATGGCAGCTATGGACTCCATGGAGACGAAATTGTGCCACGAAATGAAACTGAGTGGCTAACACCCCGATTGTACTTCATATGCGCCCGAGCACGTTTTGGCGTGGCTTTCGAATTCATCCGAATCGGTGCGAATGTTTTCTCCGCAACGGGTTTTGATAGGTACCATAACTCCAAGCGTGCGTTCTGCAGGGACGAAATAAAATTGATTGCCTTACACCACGAAGGGACTTTATATACACCCTACCTCATTTCACCATTTATTTTGAATCCATCCGAGTAGGTGTGGAACTTTCCTCTTAGACGGGTACAATAACTCTGTGCAAGAAATCGTGGCATGAAATGAAACTGAGTGGCAAACATTCCAAATGGACTTCATATGTACCATAGCAGATTTCGGCACATATTTCGAATCCGTCCAAGTTGTTGCGATACTTTCCTTCACAACGGGTTCCGATGGCAGCTATGGACTCCATTGAGACGAAATTGTGCCACGAAATGAAACTGAGTAGCTAACACCCCGAATGTACTTCATATGCGCCCGAGCACGTTTTGGCGTGGCTTTCGAATTCATCCGAATTGGTGCGAATGTTTTCTCCGCAACGGGTTTCGATTGGTACTGTAAACTCCAAGTGTGCGTTATCGAGGTACAAAAATGAAACCGAGTTCCAAAAACCTCGACGGAACTTCACATGCACCCTAGCTCATGTCGCCACGCATTTTGAACCCGTCCGAGTCGGTGGGAAACTTTCCTGCAGGATGGGTACAATGCACGAAATAACGGCAGGAAATGGAAATGAGTGGCAAGCACTATCTATCAATGGAGTTCATATATGCCCTAGCACTTTTCCACACGCATTTCGAGTTGTCGGAGCCGGTGTGTCACATCCCAAAAATTTGCTTTTTGGAAAATTCAAATTCAAGTTAATTATTTTAAAGTAATTGGATTTTATTTGGCTTTTATTGGATTTTCTGAATTTACTGGAATTTAAAACCCATTTTAAAAATTAAAAGGTAATTCAAACTATGAAAATTAAATACCAACAGTAGTTGGAAATAATTTTATTCAGTCCAAAATGTCCCCAGAAGCTTCTGTGAATTTTTCTGGAATTTTTGGAGGTATTTTCATATTTTTCTGAGGCCTAAATAATTTTCTAGCCTTTTCTGAAATTAGAAATACAATTTTGAAAAATAAAATTTCCCCTCTCCGTCCAGCCGACGCGTGGGCGGCCCAGACCGCCCACGTCGCCACTCGGCTGATCGGGCCGCCGCTCCTCTCGGCGCCAAGCGGGCGGGCCGTCGGCGACCCGCCTTCCCTCCTCCCGCTTTGGCGCGTGGCGGCCTAGATGCACGCCACGCCATCCCGGCGTCCATCGGCCGTTCCTCCCACTTAGCGCGCGCGCGCCGATCGCCTTTGGGTTGCGTGGCGCCATCCGCACCGCACGCCGCTCTCGCCGATTGCGGGCCCCGCTGTCGATTCCGTCGTCTCGCGCGGACGCCGGACTCCTCCTCCTTTCTCTCTCTCCGAAGAAACCGCGACCGAATCTTACTGAACTCGCCTCAATCTTGATTCGTTCGAGGATTTGAATTCCCGGGAGATGCGCTCCTTATCCCCTAAAGCCGGAGCTCTGCGTCGACTCGACGGCTCATCCCAATTCAAACCGAACCCCGCGCGACTTGGCGAGGAATTCCCGCTGCCTCACCCTCCCGAGCTCTATAAATAGCCCCTCGACCTCCGCCTCTCCCGCACCATCACCCGGCACCCTCCATCTCTCCTCGGAGCCTGAGACGCCCGCGGCGGGTTTTCTCTCCGCGAGCCCCCCAACTCCGACGAGCTCTCTCGCGCCTCGGACCTCCCGGAGCCGTAGCGCCACCTCTGACTTCTCAGAGCATCGGGAATCTCTGGGCACCTCGGCCACCTCTTCCGTCGCCGGGCGCCGTCGCACCGAGCACCCGAGCTACCTCCGCTGCTCCCTCGCCGCGGCCGTCTCCGTTCATCCCGGACCTGCCAACCACTCCAACCGAACCCCTTCGCACGTAGATTACAATCTCGCAGCACCGAGCACGTCCGGTCTTCCTCGCCGCCGCGCCGTCGCCTCCGACCATCGCCGCCGGGCCACCGAAGGTACCCCTCAAAGGATTTGCTACCCCATATGGGTAGGCAAGCCTCCCCTCCCCACAGTTGCGGCGCGCTCTTAACTCCGGTGCGCGTTCGAGCCTCGGCTCCACGCGCTGAGTTGAGTTTTCGTTTATTTTCATGCCGACAAGTAGGTCCCACCCGTCGTGGCGGCCGTCTGTGCGGGCCATCGTCATCTGGGCCCCACCGTCTGCGTCGACATCGACAAGTGGGTCCGGATCGATGGGTCCCACTGTCGATGACCAAGCGGATGAGGACACCGCGGAGGGTCCCACTGTCGATGACCGAGAGGGTCTCTTGTTCGATGGGTCCCACCTGTCAGGCTCTCGGAATTAAAATAAAAGATTAAAATTGAATATTCCCGATGGGCCCCACCTGTCGAAATTTCTTAATTTCTGGATTTATTCAAACTGAAAACTTCAAACAAGCATAACTTTCTCATTTTAACTCCAAATTCAGCCATTCAAATTTCTAAATTCATCTAAAATCATGACCTATCCAACCATGGCCTCCATCTGAATTTTTGAGTTTGTTTGAATTTTTATTTGAATTTATTTGTTTTGTTGCTTTTCCCTCGTGCGTAGTATCCAACGTTGAAGAAGACCTCTCCACTCCTCAACAAGAAGACCCCGAACCCCTGCAAGAAGGCAAGTCTCCTTTGATCATCTTGAACCTATGATTTTGAAATGTTTTAATTATTTTAAATTATGTGCATTGCTATTTATATAAAATATTAGTTCAAATCTTAAGGCATTAGTTATATCCAACCTTGTTATGACCTCATTTGAAGTTGAATGCCATGTACCTTTGTAACCCTAGAATTTTCTTTGTCTCATTAATGAGAGTATCATAATTATCTGTGAATATTAGAATGGTAGTTTTATGCTTAGTCATGCTATCTAATACTTGGATAATCTTGAAAATGGGAAATTATGATTTATGCAATATCCTTGTGTTTACAAATGTAGTGGTAATTGGAGTTGCCACTGGTCTTCTAAAATAAAATAAAATGTGAAAGTTGGTTTAGATTAGGGTGGATGGTTGGTTTGGCTTGAGTGCGATTCGCACGAGATCTTGTTAAGTGTATGTTCCACCTAGTCAATTAAGGACCGGCGCTTGTGTTTGTCGGTCGAGCATTAACCGTACAACCACAAGTCTATATGGGTGCGACCTAGGTGACTAACTTATGATAGTCTAGTTTAGGTGCCACCATGGAAAGTGGGTGCGAGGATGGGTGGTTATTCACGGTGAGGGACAGATTTCTTGTACTCATATGGCGCAAGAGGGGCTTGGTTGGGCGGTTAGCCTACTGCGGTGAAACCTCGTGGGTGGTATCTAGCTAGATTAGAGTAAGGTAAAGGCTTTGTGATATTTTATCTGGGTCTCATGCCAAAGGAAGCGTGTTGACTTTTAGGATAATTTATCTCTTGTGGGTAAAGTTGTACAACCTCTGCAGAGTGTAAACTATTCGAATAGCCGTGCCCACGGTCAAGGGCGGGCAAGGAATGCATTCACATGGTAGATTTCTGGTTTTGGTTTTAAAATCAAAGTTTTTGTATTCCGAGAGTGGAGGGAACTCTCGGAAGGGAATCCTGGCAGTTGGAGCCAAAGAGGGTGGATGTAACCCGCAATATTAAACTTGTTCAAGTTGTTTAAGCTAGTGTTGGTAGATGGAACCTTCACTATAGAATTATTGATAGTTTCTGTTAAAACATTTACTTTATTAAATGGATGCCTTCGAAAATAATTAGTAGTAATTGAGATTTCAAATATTGCTTTGTGCAAAAGAACCATATAGCCTTCCTTTGTCAAGCCTTGCATCTATTGCATTTTCCCAAGACTTGCGGAGTACTTTATGTACTCACGCGTTGCACTCAAAAATAATTCTCGAGAGGAATATGAAGCTCAAGAGGAGACTACGACTACTTCGGCGTGTGGATTCGATAAAGGCTTCCGGAGTTCTAGGTCGCGCTTCCCGATCAATTGCACGTGGCGTATTGATGGGTCTTCGCGGTTATTTACGCTTCATTTGTGTTTTTGTGAGTGTGTGAGGTCTTAAAACATCAGTTGTAATAATGAGACCTTTCGGTCAGTACTCTCAATTATTGTATTAATACGATGCTGGTGATGTACTTATTTCTGTTTAACTGTGTGCACTAGCTTTGATCTGGGACTAGTGCAGTAATACACAGAGGGTCCGGGTTTGGAAATCCGGGGTCCCGACACGGTGTGAAACTTTACTGTAGAACAAGTTCTGACAGGAACAATAAACTCCACATGGACGAATTCATGGCACGAAATGACATCATATGTGCTCGAGCACACTTCGCCATGTACTTTGAATCCATCCGAGTCGGTGTGAAACGTTGCTCTGCAATGGGTTCTGACGGGTACAATTTACTCCATGCGAACGAAGTTGTGCCACAAAATGAAACTAAGTGCGTAACACCTCGAATGGATTTAATATGCGCCCTAGAACATCATGGCATGCCTTTGGAATCCGTCCGAGTTGGTATGAAATGTTCCTACACAACAGGTTTAGTGGGTACAATAAACTCTATTCGGACGAATTCACGGCACAAAATGAAACTGAGCGCAAAACACCCTGAATGGACTTCATATACACCCAATCACATTTCTTCACGCATTTTGAATTCATTCGAGTTGGTGTGATACTTTCCTCCACAACGGCTTCTAATGACAACTATAAACTCAGTGCGAATGAAATTGTGCCACGAGTTGAAATTGAGTGCAGAACACCGCGACTAGGCTTCACACGCACCCAAGGAAATTTCTTCATGCATTTTGAAGCCGTCTGAGTTGGTGTGAATATTTCCGCCATGTATCCCGGCAGGTAACTCCAAGCGTACGTAGAGAAGGCACGAAATGAAACTTAGTGCCAAACACCCCGAAGGAACTTGATATGCACACGAGCTCATTTCGCCATGCATTTTGAATCCGTCCGAGTCGTTGTTAAACATTCCTCCAAGACGGGTACAATAAACTCCACGTGCACGATATCGTGGCACGAAATGAATCCGAGTGCCAAACACTTCAAACAGACTTCATATGTGCCCCAGCACATTTCAGCGTGCATTTTATACTCGTCCAAGTTGGTGTGAAATTTCACTCCACAACGGGTTCTGACATGTACAATAAACTCCACGCGGGTGAAATCATGCCGCGAAATAAAACTAGGTGGCTAACACCCCAAATGGACTTCATATACACCCTAGCATATTTCGTCATGCCTTTCGAATCCGTCCAGGTTGGTGTAATACTTTCCTCCACAACGGGCTCCCAAGGCAGCTATAAACTCTATGCTTGTGAATTCGTGCCACGAACTGAAGCTGAGAGCCTAAGACCACGAATGGACAAAATAAGCGCCCTGGCGCATTTTGGCATGCCGTTGGAATCTATCGAAGTCAGTGTGAAAGTTCCGACCGCAACGGGTTCCGATAGGTACCATAACTCCAAGCGTGCGTTCTGCAGGGACGAAATAAAATTGATTGCCTTACACCACGAAGGGACTTTATACACACCCTACCTCATTTCACCATTTATTTTGAATCCGTCCGAGTAGGTCTGGAACTTTCCTCTTAGACGGGTACAATAACTCTGTGCAAGAAATCGTGGCACGAAATGAAACTGAGTGGCAAACATTCCAAATGGACTTCATATGTACCATAGCAGATTTCGGCACGTATTTCGAATCCGTCCAAGTTGTTGCGATACTTTCCTTCACAACGAGTTCGATGGCAGCTATGGACTCCATGCGATTTAAATTGTGCCACGAATGATGGCGAGTGGCTAACACCCGAATGTACTTCATATGCTTGCGAGCACGTTTTGGCGTGGCTTTCGAATTCATCCGAATCGGTGTGAATGTTTTCTCCGCAACGGGTTTCGATTGGTACTGTAAACTCCAAGTGTGCGTTATCGAGGTACAAAAATGAAACCGAGTTCCAAAAACCTCGACGGGACATCACATGCACCCTAGCTCATGTCGCCACGCATTTTGAACCCATCCGAGTCGGTGGGAAACTTTCCTGCAGGATGGGTACAATGCACGAAATAATGGCACGAAATGGAAATGAGTGGCAAGGACTATCTATCAGTGGAGTTCATATATGCCCTAGCACTTTTCCACATGCATTTCGAGTTGTCGGGCGGTGTGAAACTTTCTTTGCGAGCAAGTTCGGCGGGAACAATAAACTCCACATGGACGAATTCATGGCACGAAATGACTTCATATGTGCTCGAGAACACTTCGCCATGTATTTTGAATCCATCCATGTCGGTGTGAAACGTTGCTCTGCAATGGGTTCTGACGGGTACAACTTACTCCATGCGGACGAAGTTGTGCCACAACACGAAACTAAGTGCGTAACTCCTCGAATGGATTTCATATGCGCCCTAGAACATCATGGCATGCCTTTCGAATCCGTCCGAGTTGGTATGAAATGTTCCTGCACAACGGGTTTAGTGGGTACAATAAACTCTATGCGGACGAATTCATGGCACAAAATGAAACTGAGTGCAAAACACCCTGAATGGACTTCATATACACCCAAGCACATTTCTTCACGCTTTTTGAATTCGTTCGAGTTGGTGTGATACTTTCCTCCACAACGGTTTCTGACGACGACTATAAACTCAATGCGAACGAAATTGTGCCACGAGTTGAAATTGAGTGCCGAACACCGCGAATAGGCTTCAGACCCACCCGAGGAAATTTCTTCATGCATTTTGAAGCCGTCTGAGTTGGTGTGAATATTTCCGCCACGTGTCGGCAGGTAACTCCAAGCGTCGTAGAAGGCGCGAAATGAATCTTAGTGCCAAACACCTGAAGGAACTTGATATGCACACTAGCTCATTTCGCCATGCTTTTTGAATCCGTCAAGTCGGTGTTAAACATTCCTCCAAGGCGGGTACAATAAACTCCACGTGCGATATCGTGGCACGAAATGAAGTGAGTGCCAAACACTTGAGCAGACTTCATATGTGCCCCAACACATTTCAGCGTGCATTTCATACTCGTCCAAGTTGGTGTGAAACTTTACTCCACAACGGGTTCTAACAGGTACAATAAACTCCACGCGGGTGAAATCATGCCGCGAAATAAAACTAGGTGGCTAACAGCCCGAATGGACTTCATATACACCCTAGCATATTTCGTCATGCCTTTCAAATCCGTCCAAGTTGGTGTAATACTTTCCTCCACAACGGGCTCCCAAGGCGACTATAAACTCTATCTTTGGTGAATTCGTGCACGAATCAAGCGAGAGCCTAAGACCACGAATGGACAAAATATGCGCCCTAGCGCATTTTGGCATGCCGTTGGAATCTATCGAAGTCAGTGTGAATGTTCCGACCACAACGGGTTCCGATAGGTACCATAACTCCAAGCGTGCGTTCTGCAGGGTCGAAATGAAATTGATTGCCTTACACCACGAAGGGACTTTATATACACCCTACCTCATTTCACCATTTATTTTGAATCCATCCGAGTTGGTGTGGAACTTTCCTCTTAGAAGGGTACAATAACTCTGTGCAAGAAATCGTGGCATGAAATGAAACTGAGTGGCAAACATTCCAAATGGACTTCATATGTACCATAGCAGATTTTGGCACGTATTTCGAATCCGTCCAAGTTGTTTCGATACTTTCCTTCACAACAGGTTCCGATGGCAGCTATGGACTCCATGCAGACGAAATTGTGCCACGAAATGAAACTGAGTGGCTAACACCCCGAATGTACTTCATATGCGCCCGAACACATTTTCGCGTGGCTTTCGAATTCATCGGAATCGGTGTGAATGTTTTCTCCGCAACGGGTTTCGATTGGTACTGTAAACTCCAAGTGTGCGTTATCGAGGTACAAAAATGAAACCGAGTTCCAAAAACCTCGACGGGACATCACATGCACCCTAGCTCGTGTCGCCACGCATTTTGAACCCGTCCGAGTCGGTGGGAAACTTTCCTGCAGGATGGGTACAATGCACGAAATAACGGCACGAAATGGAAATGAGTGGCAATGACTATCTATCAATGGAGTTCATATATGCCTAGCACTTTTCCACACGCATTTCGAGTTGTCGGGCGGTGTGAAACTTTCTTTGCAGAACAAGTTACGGCGGGAACAATAAACTCCACATGGGCGAATTCATGGCACGAAATGACTTCATATGTGCTCGAGCACACTTCGCCATGTATTTTGAATCCATCCGAGTCGGTGTGAAACGTTGCTCTGCAATGGGTTCTGACGGGTACAATTTACTCCGTGCGGACGAAGTTGTGCCACAAAATGAAACTAAGTGCATAACACCTCGAATGGATTTCATATGTGCCCTAGAACATCATGGCATGCCTTTCGAATCGGTCCGAGTTGGTATGAAACGTTCCTGCACAACGGGTTTTAAAGGGTACAATAAACTCTATGCGGACGAATTCATGGCACAAAATGAAATTGAGTGCAAAACACCCTGAATGGACTTCATATACACCCAAGCACATTTCTTCATGCATTTTGAATTCGTTCGAGTTGGTGTGATACTTTCCTCCACAACGGTTTCTGACGACAACTATAAACTCAATGCGAATGAAATTGTGCCACGAGTTGAAATTGAGTGCCGAACACCGCGAATAGGCTTCACACGCACCCGAGGAAATTTTTTCATGCATTTTGAAGCCGTCTGAGTTGGTGTGAATTTTTCCGCCCGGGACACCCTTGACATCTTTGTCACATCCCAAAATTTGCCTTTTGGAATGAAATTAAATTCAAATTAATTATTTTAAAGTAATTGGATTTTATTTGGATTTTCTGAATTTTTTGGAATTTAAAAAAAACCTATTTAAGGAATTAAAAGTAAATCAAAGTATGAAAATTAATTATCAACAGTAGTTGGAAATAACTTTATTAAGTCCAAAATATCTCCAGGAGCTTCTGTGAATTTTTCTGGAATTTTTGGAGGTATTTTCATATTTTTCTGAGGCTTAAATAATTTTCTAGCCTTTTCTGAAATTAGAAATCAAATTCTGAAAAAATAAAAATCTCCCCTCTCCCTCCAGTAGACGCGTGGGCGGCCGGGACCGCCACGTCGCCGCTTGGCTGATCCAGCCGCACCTCCCTCTCCCTCGCTGCGGTGGCGCCCCGACCGACCCGCCTTCCCTTTCTCTTCGCGACGCGTGGTCGGCCGGATCGCGCGCCACGCCACCGCACTCGCCCATCCGGCCGTCCCCTTCCACTTAACCGCGCCACCGCGATCTTTTCCCGAGCGCGTGGCAGCCATCCGCGCCACCGCGCTCTCTCTCTCTCTCATTGCGCGCGGGACCCACTGTCGGATCCGTCTTCCCGCGGGCTCCCTTTCCTTCTTTCTTCCCCTTTCCTTTTCTCGCCGGCCGAATCCGGGTCGATCCGGCCTTCCTTCCTCTCCCCTCTGCGATTTGGAAACCCGGACGCCGCCGCGACCAAGTCCCCGATCTTCCGCGCTCCCTTTCCTTCTCGCCCCCTCTTTCCTTTCCTCCCCAAACCTTCCTTCTCGGCCGCCGACAACGGCGAGCTATTCTGCGCCCTGCTCCCCTCACCGCTATAAATGCCCCCATCGCCGCCTTCTCCCGCACCGCATCCCGGCGCCTCCACCGCGGCTCCAGAGCCCTCTAGAGCCCCAAGACCGCGCCTCCGTCCCCTCAGAGCTCCGCCCAACCGGCGAGCTTTCCTCGCCGCCTCGGTCATCCCCAGCCGTCGTCGCCTCCCGAGCTTCCTCGTGCGGCGGCGAACCTCCCGACCCCTCGGCCACCTCTCCCGCCGCCGAACGCCATCGCGCCGGAGGACCCGAGCAGCTCCGCGTCCCTCGTCGCGGCCGTCCTCGTTCGCCCCAAGCCTCGCCGACCCCTCCAACGGATCCTCGCTCGGGTTTGCATTTCACGAACCACCGAGCACCTCGGCCTCCCCTGCGCCGCCGCGCGCGTCGCCTCCGATCATCTCTGCCCGGGCCACCCGAAGGTACCCCTCAAGAGGGTTACCTACCCTTATTGGGTAGGCAACGCCTCCCCGCTCCCCTGGCTAGCAGCGCTCACTCGTAACTCCCTCGGCGCGCGTTCGAGCCTCCGGCTCCGCGCGCGGAGGTTGAGTTTTTCGTTTATTTTCCGGGCTGACAAGTGGGTCCCACCCGTCAGCGGCTGCCGGTCTGCGCTGGCCACTGCCGCCTGGGCCCCACCCCTCTGAGCTGGTCTATGACAAGTGGGCCCGAAGACCAGTGGGTCCCACGTGTCAGAGATTGACTCATTGGGCTCACTGTCCAGTGGGTCCCACATGTCAGTGACCGCCAGTGGTTACTGTTCAGTGGGCCCCACCTGTCAATCTCTCAGATTAAAATAAAGAAATTAAAATTTAATATTCCAGTGGGCCCCACCTGTCAGAAATTTGGGAATTTTTAGATTTATTCAAATCTGAGATTTTCAAATGGGCATAACTTTCTCATTTTGACTCCAAATTCAGCCATTCAAATTTCTAAATTCATCTAAAATCATGATCTATCCAACCATGGCCTCTATTTGAATTTTTGATTTTGTTTGAGTTTTCATTTGAATTTATTTGTTTTGTGGCTTTTCTCTCGTACGTAGAATCCAACGTTGAAGAAGACCTTCCCACTCCTCAACAAGAAGACCTAGAGCCCCTGCAAGAAGGCAAGTCTCCTTTGATCATCTTGAACCTATGATTTTGAAATGTTTTAATTATTTTAAATTATGTGCATTGCTATTTATATAAAATATTAGTTCAAATCTTAAGGGTTAGTTAAACCAACCTTGTTATACCCTCCATTGAAATTGAATGCCATGTATCTTTGTCACCCTAGAATTTCATTTGTCTCAATAATGAGATTATTCTGAATCTTTGTGAATAGTGGAATGGTAGTATAATGCTTAGTCTCGCTATTTAATACCTTTGAAATCTTGCAAATGGGAAATTATGAATTATTGTAATACTCTGTGTTTATGAAAATTAGTGGTAATTGGAGTTGCCACTGTTCTTTTAAAATAAACTAAAATGTGAAAATTGGTTTAGATTAGGGTGGATGGTTAGTTTGGATTGGTGCGGGAAGCACGAGATCATGTAATGTGTATGTTCCACCTAGTCAATTAAGGACCGGCGCTTGTGTTTGTCCAAAGCGAGCATTAACCGTACAACCACAAGTCTATATGGGTGCGACCTGGTGACTAACTTACGATAGTCTAGTTTAGGTGCCACCGATGGAAAGTGGGTGCCGAGGATGGGTGGTTATCCACAGTGAGGGACGATTTCTTGTACTCATATGGCGCAAGAGGGGCTTGGTTGGGCGGTTAGCCTACTGCGGTGAAACCTCAGCGGGTGGTATCTAGCTAGATTAGAGTAAGGTAAAAGCTTTGTGATATTTTATCTGGGTCTCATGCCAAAGGAAGCGTGTTGACTTTTAGGATAATTTATCTCTTGTGGGTAAAGTTGTACAACCTCTGCAGAGTGTAAAACTATTCGAATAGCCGTGCCCACGGTCAAGGGCGGGCAAGGAATGCATTCACATGGTAGATTTCTGGTTTTGTTTTAAAATCAAAAGTTTTGTATTCGAGAGTGGAGGAACTCTTGGAAGGGAATCTGGCGATTGGAGCAGAGAGGGTGGATGTAACCATGATATTAAACTTGTTCAAGTTGTTAGCTAGTGATGGTAGATGGAACCTTCACTAGAGAGTAAATGATAATTCTGTTAAAACAAATACTTGTTAAAGTGATGCCTTTAAAAATAATTAGAAGTAATTGAAGTTTAAAATGTTGCTTTGTGCAAAAGAACCATATAGCCTTCCTTTGTTAAGCCCTGCATCTATGCATTTTTCCCAAGACTTGCGGAGTACTTTATGTACTCACATGCTACACTTAAAAATAAACCTCAGAGGAACATGAAGCTCAAGAAGGTGATTACAACTACTGCTTCGTCTGTGGCTGTGACGGATTCTTCCCGGAGGACTAGGTCGCGCTTCCCCAGTCAACTGCCTGTGGCATATTGATGGGTCTACCTCGAGTTTATTTTTGCTTCCGCTGTGTTTGGATTGTGCGAGGTCTTGAAACCTCATTTGTAATAATGAGACCTTGTGGTCAGTACTCTAAATATTGTAATAAATCGTCGATGGTGATGTTTTCCATTCTGTTTAACTGTGTGCACTAGCTTTGATCTGGGACTAGTGCAGTAATACACAGAGGGTCCGGGTTTGAGAATCCGGGGGCCCGACAATCTTCATCTTCTCTGCCAGCTTGTCCAATCTTGTTGCTGAGGCGAGGTGATTTGATTCCTGATGCTGAATTTTGTCGCAAAAGCGAGTGTGAGCACTCCAACCCCGTGCTCTGCGAGCCAATACATAGAATGCAAATAAATAGTATGCATGGCTTGACAAAGGAGAGGCCCGGGTTATTTTATTTGCCAAAAATCGCTTTTAGCAGCATTATTGTTATTTAACCATAGTGTTGTTATTACTGCCTAAACTTCACACGGCGATTACCATAATTGACTTAATCCACCAAAGACACACTTACCTTACTGATTGCTGTCTAAGACCCCAAACAAAGGATGCCATCATTTAACTAATCCACCGATCTCTTTCATCCTATATTGTTTACTATTTAACCCCCGAAACAGTGAGCAACATCATTTAATTAATCCACCAGTATCTTTTGTATTCTAATCCCTAACAATCCAATCCTTTTTGTTACTGATCCACAACCATAATTTGCTCTTCCAATTATCACCTTATAATCCATCTCTAACTACTTCACTATTGTACCTCCACAAAGAATATCATTGATCAAGTCTACGAATCGCTAGTATACATCCACAAAAATGTCATTGATCAGATCTAGAATTCTCTAATAAATATCCACCGAGAATATCATTGATCAGGTCTATGATTCACTAATATACATCCACCAAGAATATCATTGATCAGGTCTATGATTCACTAATATATATATATCCACCAAGATTATCATTGATCAAGATAAATCTCCCATAGTTATTTTCATACCTCCAAATTCCCAAGATTCAAATTATCCATCTAGTATTTGATCAAATCATATTAATCCCATCATTGTCAACATCTTCCAAGAATTTATACTAAGTATCGGTGTTGTGATCCAACAATTACCTTTATACTCCCTAAATCTCCAAAGATCATTTAAATCATCTATCTAGTCTATATATTCATTTAGGCTCCACCAATTTATTTCTTCCAGAATTCATACTATCGTTATCCCTATTATGATCAACATAAATCCACCAACTTCTTTATGCGATTACCATAAACAGCCATCTTCTTTTCTTACGACTTTATTTATTCTTCTCATATTTGATTTTGTAAGAATAGAAATGCCACCATTTGAAATACAATATAAAATTTCCTAAGACCTAGCAACTTTGGAACAAAACATAATGTTCAAGGCATATAACTTGATTTTCCATACATATGACACCACACCATATAACATCCTTCAGCATTATAGCCGCTTAACTTACCACTGGGACGACACCCAGGACAATTCAAATCAGGGCTTTCCACTGCCCTCCGCTTTTCCATTCCCATTTTCCAAACATTTTTAAATAGAACTATATCTAGTTAAGTTCCCATGTCTGCCCTTGACTGTGGGCACGGCTATTCGAATAGTTTTGACTCTGCAGAGTTTGTACACTTTCACCACAAGAGATGAATTATCTTCATAGCCAACATGCTTCCTTAGGCATGAGACCCAGATAATTTATCACAAAGCCTTTACCTTACTCCGATCTACCTAGACACCACCCGCTGAGGTTTCACCGCTGAATGGTTACACCACCACAGTTAGAAGCCCCCTCTTGCGCCGTGCGAGTACAGTAAAACCCTGTGCCTCACTGTGAGTAAACCAGTACACCCTGGCACCCACTTTCCACTAGTGATATCTGAACTAAACCCTTGCAAGTTATTCAGCTTGGTCGTACCCATATAGACTTGTGGTTGTACTGTTTTACACGCGTTGACATGACAAGATTCAGTCCTTAAGGTTACCCGGATGGTTCTACCACATTTCACATTTTGTGCATCCACTGCACCACATACCAGCCCCCAAACCATCCATCCAGGTATTTAAGCAAGTTAGGATTTTTGGGGAGCATAAAATAATCATGTCAAAACATACCAGTCATTCCCACCATGATTGCCCAAACTAGTTTCTCATGATTTAAAATGACAATGATGTTGGGGACATTTCAGTGCCCCTGAGTATTTATGCAGTACTAAGCATGGCATATAATTAGGGACTCATTTTCAAAAGTTACTACTATAATTTTTACTAGGGTGACAAGGTTCACGTAATCAACTATTCCAAAGGAGGTGTAATATTAGCAAAGGTAACAATGGGCATATAACTAGAATCTCAAATTAAACACGTATTTGCAAATAAAATAATAGCATGCAATTTGATAATTTTAAACAAAATAATTTGCAGAAAATGTAGGTTCAACATGATCAAAGTATTGACTCGCCTAGCGCGGTTTACCGCAGTCTTGAGCTCACACGAAGTTGTCTCATACGATGATCTTTAATTTCTGGTCTTCATCAATCTCGGTCTCGTTTGATCCATAGAATCTTCCGGACTTCAATTTCTAATTACGTGCTAAGCAACTGAATTCAAACAAAGGCAAATAACTCAAAAGATCCAATAAATCCAAGTAAACTCAATTTAGCTTTATTATGAGTTAATAAGTGATTTGAGGCAAAGTTGGTGCAAGATCGATAGTAGAATGTGATGACTTGATCTTTCTATTAATAATCTCTTTTATTATTTTCGTATTTATCAAGGAAGTTCCATGAGTCGGGTTAGACCTACTGATGAGTGCGAGGAGTTTCTTGTACAAATTTTATCTCTAGGGTATGCATTCCTTGCAACTCAGGTTATGATAAAGGCAAATTGGACTGATGGATGAGATCTGTACTTATTCTATAAATCTTTTAGTCGAAGGTATTATAACACTTGGATATCTTTATTAAGTTTTTAGAATAGTCTCTGATATAGGCTTTTACTTATTAATTAGATTAAGATAAATAGCAAGGGCTCAATATTTATTCTTATATGGTAATTAATTAGAATTTAAATCTCTAATAATCCCATTATCATATCTTATGTATCTTCCTTCATAGCTAGGCTAAATTTAAGTTGAATTAGGATCCACTCATATGGGTCCTAACTTGTTATATACACAATTATGCTCAATACTATTATGTACTAAAGCTAGTGTTAAGATTTAATTAATGGCACTATTATTAGCTTGCTCATACTTTAACTATTCTTAGGCTTAGCTCTATATTTGATTCATTTATCTAGGCAGAGTTTCTTGTACAAGGTAATATTTCATTATTGCTATTTAATGAAATATAAATCGCTGAGATTTGCTTAATGGTGGCATGATAAATTTTTGGGGCATAGACTTTTATTATTAAGGATAATCTTTTATTTTAAAAACATTGTTGTTGGAGTCTTAATATATAGCCCAATTTATTTTCTTTAACTTTAACCTGAATGCATTTTTATTTGAGATCCTTATTGACCTTGGTCACTAAGCATAACCTTCTTTTATTGATGTCCTAATTAATGGTTAGTCTTTTAATCCATTATTCAAACCACCTTAATTAATCATATATGAACTAACCCAAATTTAAATATCAACAATCTCATTTACATCCTAATTAATTTTTATTTGATTCTCTGAATTATTTCTTAATTTTCCTTGATTTTTATTAATTAAAATGAGCTACAAAAAGTAGAGTAAAAAGGTGGGAATAAAGGTGCTGTCGGCTGGATTTGAACACAGGATCTGAGGGAGAGGCAATGTCTTAAGCGCACTGGGCTAGCCAACTGAGCAACAAAAGCTTAGCGGTTAGAAAAAGGGGAATTATTTTAGAAGAGCTTAGCGAGGAGAGCAGCCCCCAAACAGAGCAAGTCGGAGCCGATGGAGGGGAACCTTGCCGGCGGCGAGCGGCGGCCGAAGGGAGGTTGGGGATCGACAAAATGGGTAGCTAGGGAGGTGAGGGGGCTCTGGAAAGTGGTGCCCAGGCCGGAGCGGCGGCGAGGCGGCGGGGCGGCTGCGTGGGGCGGCCGGCGGTGGGGGTGGGAAGGAGGCGTCGGCGGCCGGGAAAGAGAGGGGAGAGGGCGGCGTGTGCACGAGCATCGGTGGTGTTCCCAGAACCTACCTGGGTGAGCAGGGCAACCGGAGGGGACCCGAGGCGAGTCGGCAGCGGAGCTCCATGGCGGCGCGGGCATGCGCACGGTGCCGGTGACACACGGGCAGCGGGAGCTGCGGCCAGCGGTTGTGATGGCGTCGGGACATCGAGGCGGTGCTCCCAGAGTGGGGGATTGGACCGGGAGTCACTGAGAAAAGCACGGCGTGGGTGGCGGCGGATTTTGGCCGGAGTTGGGGAAGATGACCAACGCGCGAGCTCTGGTGAACCAATTCTCGATTAACTTGAAGAGGGGGCAGAGGAGAGGTGTAGACACGAGGTGACGCGGTCCAACGGCTGGGGTATTTGCCGGAGCAGCCGGGGCGGCGTGAGGCGGGTCGGCCGGCTCACGGCGACAGAGGAGAATGTGGGGAGGGGGCGTGGAGAGCACTGGGGGAGCCGGTGGCTTTATAGCGCGAGGGGGGGGATGGAGCAACGGTGGGCGGCGCGGGGAACACCGGGGGCGGGGAAGGCGCGGGGTAGTGGATCAGCGCGGGGCTCGGCGCGAGGAGGCGTGCAGGGCGCGGAGCTCGGGGACGACGTGACCGGGCTAGCGACGCGTGGTAGGGACTGTGGAGAGGAGCAGCGACGCGACAGGGCAATGCACACACGGAGAGGATCACGGGGTGGCGAGGGAGATCGGAGAAAAGATCGCACGCGCAGAGAATGGCAGTCACGCGCGGAGGAGGAGGAAGGAAAGGAGAAAGAGCTGGCGTGGCCGGTGAGAGAGAGGGAAGGGCGTGCGGGTGGGGCTAGGCCACGCGGCAGAAAAGGAGGGAGGGGCGCGGGCGGAGTGCGGGGCCGGCTGTCAACGGGAGAGGTGCGTAGGGTGGAGCAGGCCCGTGTGGGGAAAATGATGGTTTAAGCCGGGCCTTTGGCCAGCCTGACCCTTTTTAGTACTTTGTCAGAATTAAATTCTTATATTTTAATTCAAATTTCTTCCTCCCTTTTGTGGACCATATTTTAATTTAGAATGTTTGGGTTCCCATAATTTGCATATTTGCTTTTATGACATCATTACTATTAGTTTTATTTTTCAAATCTTTTCTTAAATTTCTGGATCCTCTAGCAAAACTCAGAAAATCGCCATAAAATCCAAATTTCAACAGAACACAATGCAAAATAATTTAAGAACTTTATATTTTTAAATTCGAAATTTTCAGGATGTTACAATATGCGCCCGAGCACATTTTGGCGTGGCTTTCGAATTCATCCGAATCGGTGTGAATGTTTTCTCTGCAACGGGCTTCGATTGGTACTATAAACTCCAAGAGTGCGTTATCGAGGTACAAAAATGAAAGCGAGTTCCAAAAACCTCGACGTGACTTCACATGCACGCTAGCTCATGTCACCACGCATTTTGAACCCGTCCGAGTCGGTGTGAAACTTTCCTGCATGATGGGTACAATGCACGAAATAACGGCATGAAATGGTAATGAGTGGCAAGCACTATATGTCAATGGAGTTCATATACGCCCTAGCACTTTTCCACACGCATTTCGAGTTGTCAGAGCCGGTGCGAAACTTTACTGCAGAACAAGTTCTGACAGGAACAACAAACTCCACATGGATGAATTCATGGCACGAAATGACTTCATATGTGCTCGAGCACACTTCGCCATGTATTTTGAATCCATCCGAGTCGGTGTGAAACGTTGCTCTGCAATGGGTTCTGACGGGTACAATATACTCCATGCGGACGAAGTTGTGCCACAAAACGAAACTAAGTGCGTAACACCTCGAATGGATTTCATATGCGCCCTAGAACATCATGGCATGCCTTTCGAATCCATCCAAGTTGGTATGAAACGTTCCTGCACAACGGGTTTTAATCGGTACAATAAACTCTATGTGGACGAATTCATGTCACAAAATGAAACTGAGTGCAAAACACCCTGAAAGGACTTCATACACACCCAAGCACATTTCTACACGAATTTTGAATTCGTTCGAGTTGGTGTGACACTTTTCTCCACAACGGTTTCTGACGACAACTATAAACTCAATGCGAATGAAATTGTGCCACGAGTTGAAATTGAGTGCCAAAGACCGCGAATGGGCTTCACACGCACCCGAGGAAATTTCTTCATTCATTTTGAAGCCGTGTGAGTTGGTGTGAATATTTTCGTCCCGTGTCCCGGCAGGTAACTCCAAGCGTACGTAAAGAAGGCACGAAATGAAACTTAGTGCCAAACACCCCGAAGGAAATTGATATGCACACTAGCTAATTTCGCCGTGCTTTTTGAATCCGTCCGAGTCGGTGTTAAACATTCCTCCAAGACGGGTACAATAAACACCATGTGCACAATATCGTGGCTCGAAACGAAGCTGAGTGCCAAACACTTCGAACAGACCTCATATGTGCCCCAGCACATTTCAGCGTGCATTTCATACTCGTCCAAGTTGGTGTGAAACTTTACTCCACAACGGGTTCTGACAGGTACAATAAACTGCATGCGGGTGAAATCATACCGCGAAATAAAACTAGGTGGCTAACACCCCGAATGGACTTCATATACACCCTAGCATATTCCGTCATGCATTTCGAATCCGTCCAAGTTGGTGTAATACTTTTCTCTACAACGGGCTCCCACGGCAACTATAGACCCTATGCGGGTGAATTCGTGCCACGAACTGAAGCTGAGAGCCTAAGACCACGAATGGACTAAATATGTGCCCTAGCACATTTTGGCATGCCAGTGGAATCTATCGAAGTCAGTGTGAAAGTTTCAACCGCAACGGGTTTCGATAGGTACCATAACTCCAAGCGTGCGTTGTGTAGGGACGAAATGAAATTGATTGCCTTACACCACGAAGGGACTTCATATACACCCTACTTCATTTCACCATTTATTTTGAATCCGTCCGAGTAGGTGTGGAACTTTCCTCTTAGACGGGTACAATAACTCTGTGCAAGAAATCGTGGTACGAAATGAAACTAAGTGGCAAACATTCCATGTGGACATCATATGTACCATAGCAGATTTCGGCACGTATTTCGAGTCCATCCAAGTTGTTGCGATACTTTCCTTCACAACGGGTTCTGATGGTAGCTATGGACTCCATGCAGACGAAATTGTGCCACGAAATGAAATTGAGTGGCTAACACCCCGATTGTACTTCATATGCGCTCGAGCACGTTTTTGCGTGGCTTACGAATTCATTCGAATCGGTGTGAATGTTTTCTCCGCAACAGGTTTCGATTGGTACTATAAACTTCAAGTGTGTGTTATCGAGGTACAAAAATGAAATCGAGTTCCAAAAGCCGCGACGGGACTTCACATGCACCCTAGCTCACGTCGCCACGCATTTTGAACCCGTCCGAGTCGGGGTGACACTTTCCTGCAGGATGGGTACAATGCACGAAATAACTGTATGAAATGGAAATGAGTGGCAAGCACTATCTATCAATGGAGCTCATATATGCCCTAGCACTTTTCCACACGCATTTCGAGTTGTCGGAGCCGGTGTGAAACTTTACTACAGAACAAGTTCTGACAGGAACAATAAACTCCACATGGACGAATTCATGGCACGAAATGACTTCATATGTGCTCGAGCACACTTCGCCATGTATTTTGAATTCATCCGAGTCGGTGTGAAAAGTTGTTCTGCAATGGGTTCTGACGGGTACAATATACTCCATGCAGACGAAGTTGTGCCAGAAAACGAAACTAAGTGCGTAACACCTCGAATGGATTCATATGCGCCCTAGAACATCATGGCATACCTTTCGAATCCGTCTGAGTTGGTATGAAACGTTCCTGCACAACGGGTTTTAATGGGTACAATAAACTCTATGTGGACGAATTCATGACACAAAATGAAACTGAGTGCAAAACACCCTGAATGGACTTCATATACACCCAAGTACATTCCTTCACGCATTTTGAATTCGTTCGAGTTGGTGTGATAGTTTCCTCCACAACGGTTTCTGACGACACCTATAAACTCAATGCGAATGAAATTGAGCCACGAGTTGAAATTGAGTGCCAACACCACGAATATGCTTCACACGCACCCAAGGAAGTTTCTTCATGCACTTTGAAGCCGTGTGAGTTGGTGCGAATATTTTCGCCACGTGTCCCGGCAGGTAACTTCAAGCATACGTAAAAAAGGCATGAAATGAAACTTAGTGCCAAACACCCCGAAGGAACTTGATATGCACACTAGCTCATTTCACCATGCTATTTGAATCTGTCCAAGTCGGTGTTAAACATTCCTCCAAGACGGGTACAATAAACTCCACGTGCACGATATCGTGGCACGAAATGAAGCTGAGTGCCAAACACTTGGAACAGACTTTATATGTGCCCCAGCACATTTCAGCGTGCATTTCATACTCGTCCAAGTTGGTGTGAAACTTTACTCCACAACGGGTTCTGACAGGTACAATAAACTCTATGCGGGTGAAATCATGACGCGAAATAAAACTAGGTGGCAAACACCCCGAATGTACTTCATATACACCCTAGCATATTTCGTCATGCCTTTCGAATCCATCCAAGTTGGTGTAATACTTTTTTCTACAACGGGCTCCCACGGCAACTATAAACTCTATGCGGGTGAATTCGTGCCACTAACTGAAGCTGAGAGCCTAAGACCACGAATGGACTAAATATGCGCCCTAGCACATTTTGGCATGCCGTTGGAATCTATCGAAGTCAGTGTGAATGTTTCGACCGCAACGGGTTCCGATAGGTACCATAACTCCAAGCGTGCGTTGTGTAGGGACGAAATGAAATTGATTACCCTACACCACAAAGGGACTTTATATACACCCTACCTCATTTCACCATTTATTTTGAATCCGTCCGAGTAGGTGTGGAACTTTCCTCTTAGATGGGTACAATAACTCTGTGCAAGAAATCGTGGCATGAAATGAAACTGAGTGGCAAACATTCCAAATGGACTTCATATGTACCATAGTAGATTTTGGCACGTATTTCGAGTCCGTCGAAGTTGTTGCGATACTTTCCTTCATAACGGGTTCCGATGGCAGCTATGGACCCCATGCAGACGAAATTGTGCCACGAAATGAAACTGAGTGGCTAACACCCCGAATGAACTTCATATGCGCTCGAGCACGTTTTGGCTTGGCTTTCGAATTCATCTGAATCGGTGTGAACGTTTTCTCCGCAACAGGTTTCGATCGGTACTATAAACTCCAAGTGTGCGTTATCGAGGTACAAAAATGAAATCGAGTTCCAAAAACCTCGACAGGACTACACATGCACCCTAGCTCATGTCGCCACGCATTTTGAACCCATCCAAGTTGGTGTGAAACTTTCCTACACGATGGGTACAATGCACGAATTAACGGCATGAAATGGAAATGAGTGGCAAGCACTATCTATCAATGGAGTTCATATATGCCCTAGCACTTTTCCACACGCATTTCGAGTTGTCCGAGCCGGTGTGAAACTTTACTTCAGAACAAGTTCTGACAGGAACAATAAACTCCACATGGACAAATTCATTGCACGAAATGACTTCATATGTGCTCGAGCACACTTCGCCATGTATTTCGAATCCATCCGAGTCGGTGTGAAACGTTGCTCTGCAATGGGTTGTGACGGGTACAACATACTCCATGCGGACGAAGTTGTGCCAGAAAATGAAACTAAGTGCGTAACACCTCGAATGGATTTCATATGCGCCCTAGAAAATCATGGCATACCTTTCGAATCCGTCTGAGTTGGTATGAAATGTTCCTGCACAACGGGTTTTAATGGGTACAATAAACTCTATGTGTACGAATTCATGGCACAAAATGAAACTGAGTGTAAAACACCCTGAATGGACTACATATACACCCAAGCACATTTCTTCACGCATTTTGAATTCGTTCGAGTTGGTGTGATACTTTCCTACACAACGGTTTCTGACGACAACTATAAACTCAATGCGAATGAAATTGTGCCACGAGTTGAAATTGAGTGCCAAACACCACGATTAGGCTTCACACGCACTCGAGGAAATTTCTTCATGCATTTTGAAGCCGTGTGAGTTGGTGTGAATATTTCCGCCACGTGTCCCGGCAAGTAACTCCAAGCGTACGTAAAAAAGGCACGAAATGAAACTTAGTGCCAAACACCCCGAAGGAACATGATATGCACACTAGCTCATTTCGCCATGCTTTTTGAATCCGTCCGAGTCGGTGTTAAACATTCCTCCAAGACGGGTACAATAAACTCCACGTGCACGATATCGTGGCACGAAACGAAGCTGAGTGCTAAACACTTCGAACAGACTTCGTATGTGCCCCAGCACATTTCATCATGCATTTCATACACATCCAAGCTGGTGTGAAACTTTACTCCACAACGAGTTCTGACAGGTACAATAAACTGCATGCGGGCGAAATCATGCCGCGAAATAAAACTAGGTGGCAAACACCCCGAATGGACTTCATATACACCCTAGCATATTTCGTCATTCCTTTCGAATCCATCCAAGTTGGTGTAATACTTTTCTGCACAACGGGCTCCCACGGCAACTTTAAACTCTATGCGGGTGAATTCGTGCCACGAACTAAAACTAAAAGCCTGAGACCACGAATGGACTAAATATGCGCCCTAGCACATTTTGGCATGCCATTGGAATCTATCGAAGTCAGTGTGAAAGTTTAGACCGCAACGGGTTCCGATAGGTACCATAACTCCAAGCGTGCATTGTGCAGGGACGAAATGAAATTGATTGCCTTACACCACGAAGGGACTTTATGTACACCCTACCTCATTTCACCATTTATTTTGAATACGTCCGAGTAGGTGTGGAACTTTCCTCTTAGACGGGTACAATAACTGTGTGCAAGAAATCGTGGCACGAAATGAAACTGAGTGGCAAACACTCCAAATGGACTTCATATGTACCATAGCAGATTTCAGCACGTATTTCGAGTCCATCCAAGTTGTGCGATACTTTCCTTCACAACGGGTTCCGATGGCAGCTAAGGGCTCCATGCAGACGAAATTGTGCCACGAAATGAAACTGAGTGGCTAACACCCCGAATGTACTTCATATGCGCTCGTGCACGTTTTGGCGTGGCTATCGAATTCATCTGAATCGGTGTGAATATTTTCTCCGCAACAGGTTTCGATTGGTACTATAAACTCCAAGTGTGCGTTATCGAGGTACAAAAATGAAACCGAGTTCCAACAACCTCGACGGGACTACACATGGACCCTAGCTCATGTCGCCACGCATTTTGAACCCATCCAAGTCGGTGTGAAACTTTCCTGCCGGATGGGTACAATGCACGAATTAACGGCATGAAATGGAAATGAGTGGCAAGCACTATCTATCAGTGGAGTTCATATATGCCCTAGCACTTTTCCACACGCATTTCGAGTTGTCGGAACCGGTGTGAAACTTTACTGCAGAACAAGCTCTGACAGGAACAATAAACTCCACAAGGACGAATTCATGGCACGAAATGACTTCGTATGTGCTCGAGCACACTTCGCCATGTATTTCGAATCCACCCGAGTCGGTGTGAAACGTTGCTCTGCAATGGGTTATGACGGGTACAACATACTCCATGCGGACGAAGTTGTGCCAGAAAACGAAACTAAGTGCGTAACACCTCGAATGGATTTCATATGCGCCCTAGAAAATCATGGCATACCTTTCGAATCCGTCCGAGTTGGTATGAAATGTCCTGCACAACGGGTTTTAATGGGTACAATAAACTCTATGTGTACGAATTCATGGCACAAAATGAAACTGAGTGCAAAACACCCTTAATGGACTTCATATACACCCAAGCACATTTCTTCACGCATTTTGAATTCGTTCGTGTTGGTGTGATACTTTCCTACACAACGGTTTCTGACGACAACTATAAACTCAATGCGAATGAAATTGTGCCACGAGTTGAAATTGAGTGCCAAACACCACGAATAGGCTTCACACGCACCCGAGGAAATTGCTTCATGCATTTTGAAGCCGTGTGAGTTGGTGTGCATATTTCCGCCACGTGTCCCGGCAAGTAACTCCAAGCGTACGTAAAAAAGGCACGAAATGAAACTTAGTGCCAAACACCCCGAAGGAACATGATATGCACACTAGCTCATTTCGCCATGCTTTTTGAATCCGTCCGACTCGGTGTTAAACATTCCTCCAAGACGGGTACAATAAACTCCACGTGCACGATATCGTGGCACGAAACGGCCGAGTGCGAACACTTGAACATACTTCATCGTGCTGACACATTTCATCATGCATTTCATACACATCCAAGCTGGTGTGAAACTTTACTCCACAACGGGTTCTGACAGGTACAATAAACTCCATGCGGGCGAAATCATGCCGCCAAATAAAACTAGGTGGCAAACACCCCGAATGGACTTCATATACACCCTAGCATATTTCGTCATTCCTTTCGAATCCACCCAAGTTGGTGTAATACTTTTCTGCACAACGGGCTCCCACGGCAACTTTAAACTCTATGCGGGTGAATTCGTGCCACGAACTAAAGCTGAAAGCCTGAGACCACGAATGGACTAAATATGCGCCCTAGCACATTTTGGCATGCCATTGGAATCTATCGAAGTCAGTGTGAAAGTTTAGACCGCAACGGGTTCCGATAGGTACCATAACTCCAAGCGTGCGTTGTGCAGGGACGAAATGAAATTGATTGCCTTACACCACGAAGGGACTTTATGTACACCCTACCTCATTTCACCATTTGTTTTATATACGTCCGAGTAGGTGTGGAACTTTCCTCTTAGACGGGTACAATAACTATGTGCAAGAAATCGTGGCACGAAATGAAACTGAGTGGCAAACATTCCAAATGGACTTCATATGTACCATAGCAGATTTCGGCACGTATTTCGAGTCCGTCCAAGTTGTGCGATACTTTCCTTTACAACGGGTTCCGATGGCAGCTATGGGCTCCATGCAGAAGAAATTGTGCCACGACATGAAACTGAGTGGCTAACACCCCGAATGTACTTCATATGCGCTCGTGCACATTTTGGCGTGGCTATCGAATTCATCTGAATCGGTGTGAATATTTTCTCCGCAACAGGTTTCGATTGGCACTATAAACTCCAAGTGTGCGTTATCGAGGTACAAAAATGAAACCGAGTTCCAAAAACTCCACATGGACGAATTCAAGGCACGAAATAACTTCATATGTGCTCGAGCACACTTCGCCATGTATTTCGAATCCATCCGAGTCGGTGTGAAACAATGCTCTGCAATGGTTGTGACGGGTACACAATACTCCATGCGGAGGAAGTTGTGCCAGAAAACGAAACTAAGTGCGTAACACCTCGAATGGATTTCATATGCGCCCTAGAACATCTTGGCGTACCTTTCGAATCCGTCCGAGTTGGTATGAAATGTTCCTGCACAACGGGTTTTAATTGGTACAATAAACTCTATGTGTGCGAATTAATGGCACAAAATGAAACTGAGTGCAAAACACCCGGAATAAACTTCATATACACCCAAGCACATTTCTTCACGCATTTTGAATTCGTTCGTGTGGGTGTGATACTTTCCTCCGCAACGGTTTCTGACGACAACTATAAACTCAATGCGAATGAAATTGTGCCACGAGTTGAAATTGAGTGCCAAACACCGTGAATAGGCTTCACACGCACCCGAGGAAATTTCTTCATGCATTTTGAAGCCGTGTGAGTTGGTGTGAATATTTCCGCCACGTGTCCCGGCAGGTAACTCCAAGCGTACGTAAAAAAGGCACGAAATGAAACTTAGAGCCAAACACCCCGAAGGAACATGATATGCACACAAGCTCATTTCACCATGCTTTTTGAATCCGTCCGCGTCGGTGTTAAACATTCCTCCAAGACGGGTACAATAAACTCCACGTGCACGATATCGTGGCACGAAACGAAGCTGAGCGCCAAACACTTCGAACAGACTTCATATGTGCCCCAACACATTTCATCGTGCATTTCATACACATCCAAGCTGGTGTGAAACTTTACTCCACAACGGGTTCTGACAGGTACAATAAACTCCATGCGGGCGAAATCATGCCGCGAAATAAAACTAGGTGGCAAACACCCCGAATGGACTTCATATACACCCAAGCATATTTCATCATGCCTTTCGAATCCGTCCAAGTTGGAGTAATACTTTTCTCCACAACGGGCTCCCACGGCAACTATATACTCTATGCGGGTGAATTCGTGCCACGAACTAAAGCTGAGAGCCTAGGACCACGAATGGACTAAATATGCGCCCTAGCACATTTTGGCATGCCATTGGAATCTATCAAAGTCAGTGTGAAAGTTTCGACCGCAACGGGTTCTGATAGGTACCATAACTCCAAGCGTGCGTTGTGCAGGGATGAAATGAAATTGATTGCCTTACACCATGAAGGGACTTTATGTACACCCTACCTTATTTCACCATTTATTTTGAATACGTCCGAGTAGGTGTGGAACTTTCCTCTTAGACGGGTACAATAACTGTGTGCAAGAAATCGTGGCACGAAATGAAACTGAGTGGCAAACATTCCAAATGGACTTCATATGTATCATAGCAGATTTCGGCACGTATTTCGAGTCAGTCCAAGTTGTGCGATACTTTCTGATGAGGACATCACTTCTTCGGATACACACAACACTCCTCCACTTGACATTCAAGGACCAATCACTAGAGCTCGCGCCCGACAATTGAATTTACAGGTGAGCTCGTTCCTAAGTACTTCTTTTTGTTCATTTGAGAATCGATTGCTACCTAATGATTTAATTATGATTAGGAACCATGGAGAGGACCTAGAAGTACTCGGAGAAGGACTACGAGGCGCACAAGTCCAGCAAGGGCGGTCGAATCATGTTGGAGGCCCAACTCAAACCGACTTCGAATCCAATTCGGAGTCCAGGACCAGGTCGCACTAAAACGGACTCCCAGATCGCATCCGGACTCCATTTTGGACGTTCTACATATGTATGGAAAGCTGAGAAGACTACCTTTCCAATGGATCTGGTCCCATGTCAAAATTACTTCTGAGTCAACGGGAATCGTTGAAACAATTGGGCATTCAGAATCTGTCAGGGTGCTGCGCCACCGTCTTTTGGGCCTTTCGGCTTTGTATCGTGTTGGAGCCCATTAGGGCGCGTCCAGGGGTTTTGCACGCCCCTCACTCCTTTATATCTAGCCGCCACCCCACCATTAGGGTTCGGGTTTTGCTTAGATTAATTCTGTCTTTGAACAGTATCGCCGTTCATCGGTTTGTGAGACCCCAACTTTCGAGTGCTAAATCAATACATCTGCAATTCAGTTGTGTTCTTCCTTGTTCTTGCTTGTGTTCTTTGATTCGCAGGCAAGGATTAACCTTCTTAGCGAGGTCAACTGGCTGCGCACGGTTGATAACCTGAGGAGACGTGGTGCTGCGATTGCGGGGTTCGGAACGTGTCGTTCGGAAGCCGGATCGATTTGTGTCGCGCCTCCACCAAATCGAACATATCCAGAACCTGTTGGAAGATCGGGACCTCGTCCCCATCAAGTGGTAATCAGAGCTTCAGGTGTTCCTTCAGGTTCGAGAATACCCTACCTTTGTTGTTTTCGTTTCATCCTAGAGTCCAAGAAAAGCCCTAGAAAAAATTTTGTAGTCGTAGGTTGTTTCCTGTCCCAGATCTTGTTTAGCCTTTTGCACAATTTAATTTCAGAGTCCGTAGTGTTGAGTTTGTGTCCTTAGTCGAGTTGTGTTGCTGGTTTAGATCGTGTTTTGTTTCGGGTAATCTTGCTTCCGCCACCTCTCATACAAACCCTAGCTGTCATCCATCGCGTATTCCACCCTCTGTTTTTGTTTTCCCACCCATATCCCACCCTCTGTTTGAGTCATCCTTCGCGTCTCGTGATCACACAACACCATCCCCCACCTTTCCCCGAGCTTCCGCCACCAATTTCCACCAATTTCCTCCACCCGATTTCGTTTCGGCCTCCACAGAAACCATAACTCGGAGTCCTATCTTCAAACGGCCATAACTTTTGCATACGGACTCGAAATCAGGCGATTTTTTTTTGAAATTGGGTGAAATTAAATTTTGCATCCGAAACCGACTGGACTCAGTCGGGTTTTGGCGATTTTATTTTCCCCAAATTCGGCCTGGAAAGTCCAGTACTCGAGCTCCGAAATTGATTCACCGAATTTCCAGCACATTCATTATTTTCTGTAGGCCACACCTTACATCAGATTGAATTGAAACTTTGTGTGTTTCCTATTTCGTGCTCTGCTTTGTGAAAAAATAACAAAAAAGAAAAAGAAAAATTTCGCACCTAGTTTTGCTCATGAGCAAAGGCACCGAGTTCGTGCCTAAAAAAGAAAAAGAGAGAAAAACCGGACAGAGCACGTTTTAGGTGACAGAGCTTCATTTGTTTTGTGCTTATGCTGAATTAAGTTTCTCATTCCTGGCCATCTTTGTTGCTGTCTTCGCTTACTTTACGCCGTGATTCCTTGTTCATCATATCCTAACACCGATATAGGACACATTTAGGCCAGCAACTAGGACCGATGCTTTGGACATTTATTCAGCATTACTATCATTATTGATTTGTGTTCCAGCGATATATTTGGCCTTCCAAGCTCCATATATCTACTTGGGATAGCACAGTTTTGACCCTTGCAATCGTACTCCACGCTCGACATGGTTTCACGAACCAGCCACCGGTTGTACCACCTCGCTTTGGTAAGAACACTTGCAAGAGCTTGGTAAGCCACTTCCTTTGCGAGATTCCACGCCTTCATTTGTAGTTGATAGGGATAATCTTTTGTTTTCCGTGTGTTTCCACTAACCATGCAGGAGACGAAGGAAACGGGTCACCAGTCGATTTCAATGAGTGTGTTAGTCACGGCCAGCTACAAGCTGCGCTCGACAAACAAAATGCTTCACTCGGCGCGAGAATGGACACCATCGTCGCCGCCATTGCCAAGTTGAACACCACGAAGGCATTGAGCGGGTGGAGCGGCGGTTGGTGACCTCAGCGGTCGGATGGACAAATTGAGGCACGCCGCCACTGTCAATGATGGCCATCGTCATGATGATGACACGATGTATGATGCAGATGGCAACATTGATCGCGGACGACACAAGATGCATGACTACGTCGGCGTCTTCACAAAACCGACAAGGTATGGGAGGTAATAACCAGAACCGACATGGTATGGAAGGTAATAACCAGAATCGACATGGTATGGAAGGTAATCACGAACCGTCATGGTAACGACGACCCTTTTGCTAAAGTCAAGTTTACCATTCCATCTTTTGCTGGTCTTTATGATGCTGATATATATCTTGATTGGGAGATGACGGTAGAGCAGAAATTTAATTCTCACTTGGTTCTGAACAACATAGAGTTAGACAAGCTACTAGTGAGTTTAAGGACTTTGCTATTATCCGTGGAATGAACTAAGTAACATGCGCTACAACCTGATACATGGGAGCGATTAAAAGAAGATATGCGTAATCGCTTTGTTCCTCCCACATATAAACTTGAATTGAGAAAAAATTGCAGCGCTTAGAACAAGGTGATCGTTCTGTTCGGGACTATTATGATGAGCTTCAAAAGGGTATGATGCGTTGTGGGGCTGTTGAGGACACGGAGGATAAGATTTGTCGTTTCTACGGGGTTACTGCGTGAAATTCAGGATATTGTTGATTATAAAGAATTTACTCATGTCAACCGTTGTTCCACCTTGCTATGCTTGCAGAAAAGAATTGCAGGATGCAAGGAATCAGCGAAGGCACGACCGAACGACCCTTCTACACGCCGCGACGACTACATCGGCGGATGCCCAAGTCTTCTTGAATTTTCGTTCTCCTCCACCACTGTGAACAAGCTTGCAGCAGCGCCACAAGCCACCTTCAAAAAATTCTTTGCGGTTCCAGCCAAGAGTTCTTCTTCCGTGGTTTCAACGGGCCGCTCCTCCGATATTCAGTGCCACCGCTGCCATGGGCTTGGTCATGTGCAGAAGAATTGCCCTAGCCAACGGGCATACATCGCCATAGAAGATGGAGGCTACATCAGCACTTCAGATGTCGAGGAGGATGATGATGCTGCTGCTGCCTCGGATGACAATGGCGGTGGTGATGATGACCTGGTCCTTGGTGGGGCGTCCACAGCGACGCTACGGAGCATCATTGTGCAGCAAGTCCTCAGCACACAAGTAGAACAAACCGACAAGCTTCAACGCCATAATTTGTTTCAGACTTTCTTCGCAATCAAGAACCGGCGTGCACGTGTCATCATTGATGGAGGAAGCTGCAACAACTTGGTGAGTTCTGATTTGGTCAAGAAGCTTGGCTTGACCACGCGACCACATCCACATCCATACCATATTCAGTGGTTAAATGATTCTGGAAAAGCTAAGGTAACGCAAACATGCCGAGTCCATTTTTCCATTGGTGGTTATGCTGATCATGTTGATTGTGATGTGGTTCTCATGCAAGCATGCTCTCTTTTATTGGGTCGACCTTGGGAATTTGATAATGATGCTTTACACCATGGTAGTAGTAACAAATACACTTTTATGCATAAGGAAAGAAAGTTACTTTACTGCCTTTGACCCCACTGAGATTATAGAGGCCGATAGGGAGAGAGTTGCTGCTGCTAATGATGCAAAGGAACATGATAAATCTGAAAAACAGCAAGTAATCCATTTGAAAAATTCTGTTATGCTTGCCACAAAATCAGACCTTGCTGAAATTGATGATGTTAATGATACATGCTATGCTTTTGTGTGCAAAGATGCTTTATTTTCCCTTGATAATATGCCTTGCACTTTGCTGCTCTGTCACTAACCTTTGCAGGAGTTTAGCGATGTTTTCCCTGATGAGATACCTCCAGGACTTCCACCCATTAGAGGGATTGAACACCAGATTGACTTAATCCCTGGAGCGAGTTTGCCAAACCGTGCGGCATACAAGACCAATCCCGAAGAGACTAAGGAGATTCAGCGACAAGTCCAAGACCTTTTGGACCGTGGGTACGTACGTGAGAGCCTTAGTCCTTGTGTTGTTCCTGTTCTTTTGGTTCCCAAAAAAGATGGTTCTTGGCGTATGTGTGTAGATTGTAGAGCCATTAACAACATTACTATAAGGTATCGTCATCCTATTCCTAGGCTAGACGACATGCTTGATGAGTTGTGTGGTGCTATAATTTTCACAAAGATTGACTTGCGTAGTGGATACCACCAAATAAGAATGAAACTTGGCGATGAATGGAAAACTGCTTTTAAAACTAAGTTCGGCTTGTATGAGTGGTTAGTCATGCCTTTTGGTTTAACTAATGCACCTAGCACTTTCATGAGATTAATGCACGAGGTTTTACGTCCTTTCATTGGCAAATTTGTGGTTGTTTACTTTGATGATATCTTGATTTATAGCAAGTCCATGGATGAACATTTGAATCACTTACGTGCTGTTTTTAATGCTTTGAAAGATGCACGTTTGTTTGGTAACCTTGATAAGTGCACCTTTTGCACGGATCGAGTCTCTTTTCTTGGCTATGTTGTGACTCCACAGGGAATTGAGGTTGATAGAGCCAAGGTGGAGGCGATATGGAGTTGGCCCACGCCCACGACGGTCTCCCAAGTGCGGAGTTTCCTTGGCCTTGCAGGATTTTATTGCCGCTTTGTCAAGGAATTCAGCACCATTGCGACACCATTGATTGAGTTGACAAAGAAGGGCGTCGTGTTCCATTGGGGGCCATCACAAGAGGAGTCCTTTAATCTTTTGAAGGACAAGCTTACACACGCACCATTGCTCCAACTTCCGAATTTTGGTAAGACTTTTGAGCTGGAATGTGATGCTAGCGGAATTGGTATTGGTGGTGTTCGATGCAAGAAGGCAAACTGTTGCCTACTTTAGTGAAAAATTGAATGGTCCTGCTCTTAATTATTCCACGTATGATAAAGAATTGTATGCTCTTGTTCGTTCTTTAGAGACGTGGCAACACTATTTATGGCCTAAAGAATTTGTCATTCATTCCGATCATGAATCACTTAAGCATATTCGTAGTCAAACCAATTTGAATCGTAGACATGCTAAGGGGTTGAATTTATTGAATCTTTTCCTTATGTCATTAAACACAAGAAAGGGAAGGATAATGTGATTGCTGATGCTTTGTCTCGACGCTATACCATGTTGTCTCAACTTGATTGTCGCCTTTTTGGTCTTGAACCTATTAAAGCACAATATGCTTTTGATGCTGATTTTAAGGATGTGTTGCTGCATTGTAAAGAGGGACAAGCATGGAATAAATTCGTGATCAATGATGGATTTTTGTTTAGAGCTAACCGCCTATGCATTCCAGTTGGATCCGTTCGTCTTTTGTTGTTGCAGGAAGCGCATGGAGGCGGTTTGATGGGACATTTTGGTGCTAAGAAGACGGAGGACGTTCTGGCCACACACTTCTTTTGCCCAAAGATGAGGCGCGATGTTGAGCGGTTTGTGGCTCGCTGCACTACATGTCAAAAAGCTAAGTCTCGCTTGAATCCACATGGTTTATATATGCCTCTTCCTGTTCCTTCTATTCCATGGGCAGATATTTCTATGGACTTTGTTTTAGGATTGCCTAGGACTAAGAGGGGGAGGGATAGCATTTTGTTGTTGTGGATCGCTTTTCTAAGATGGCTCACTTTATACCATGTCATAAAACCGATGATGCCGTTCATATTGCTGACCTCTTTTTCAAAGAGATAGTTCGTTTGCATGGTATGCCTTCTACTATTGTTTCAGATCGTGATGCTAAGTTCTTGAGTCACTTTTGGCGTACTCTATGGAACAAGTTGGGTACAAAGTTGTTGTTCTCTACAACATGTCACCCACAAACTGATGGCCAAACCGAGGTGGTGAACCGCACATTGTCTACCATGTTGAGAGCTGTTTTAAAGAATAATTTGAAGCTGTGGGAAGAGTGTTTGCCACATGTTGAGTTCGCATATAACCGAAGCGGAACACTCCACTACCAAGGTAAGTCCTTTTCAGGTAGTGTATGGATTCAATCCCCGTGCCCCTATTGATATTTTACCTTTGCCTACTAATGAGAGAGTTCATAATGATGCTAAGGAGCGTGCTGATTTCATTGTCAAAATGCATGAGACTACTAAGGCAAACATTGAAAAGATGAATGAAAATATAGGATTACTGGTAGTAAAGGTAGAAAGGAAGTTAAACTTGAACCGGGTGATTTTGTTTGGTTGCACTTGAGAAAGGATAGATTTCCTGAGTTACGAAAGTCAAAATTGATGCCTAGAGCTGCTGGTCCTTTTAAGATAATTGAGAAGATAAATGATAATGCATATAAACTTGAGTTGCCTCCCGAGTTTGGGGTTAGTCCCACCTTTAACATTTCAGATTTGAAGCCATACTTGGGAGAAGAAGATGAGGCTGAGTTGAGGACAACTCCACTTCAAGAGGGGGAGGATGATGAGGACATCTTTTCTTCGGATACACACAACACTCCTCCACTTGACATTCAAGGACCAATCACTAGAGCTCGCGCCCGACAATTGAATTTACAGGTGAGCTCGTTCCTAAGTACTTCTTTTTGTTCATTTGAGAATCGATTGCTACCTAATGATTTAATTATGATTAGGAACCATGGAGAGGACCTAGAAGTACTTGGAGAAGGACTACGAGGCGCACAAGTCCAGCAAGGGCGGTCGAATCATGTTGGAGGCCCAACTCAAACCGACTTCGAATCCAATTCGGAGTCCAGGACCAGGTCGCACTAAAACAGACGCCCAGATCGCATCCGGACTCCATTTTGGACGTTCTACATATGTATGGAAAGCTGAGAAGACTACCTTTCCAATGGCTCTGATCCCATGTCAAAATTACTTCTGAGTCAACGGGAATCGTCGAAACAAGTGGGCATTCAGAATCTGTCAGGGTGCTGCGCCACCGTCTTTTGGGCCTTTCGGCTTTGTATCGTGTTGGAGCCCATTAGGGCGCGTCCAGGGGTTTTGCACGCCCCTCACTCCTTTATATCCAGCCACCACCCCACCATTAGGGTTCAGGTTTTGCTTAGATTAATTCTGTCTTTGAACAGTATCGCCGTTCATCGGTTTGTGAGACCCCAACTTTCGAGTGCTAAATCAATATATCTGCAATTCAGTTGTGTTCTTCCTTGTTCTTGCTTGTGTTCTTCGATTCGCAGGCAAGGATTAGCCTTCTTGGCGAGGTCAACCGGCTGCGCACGGTTGATAACCTGAGGAGATGTGGTGCTGCGATTGCGGGGTTCGGAACGTGTCGTTCGGAAGCCGGATCGATTTGTGTCGCGCCTCCACCAAATCGAACATATCCAGAACCTGTTGGAAGATCGGGACCCCGTCCCCATCACTTTCCTTCACAACGGGTTCCGATGGCAGCTATGGGCTCCATGCTGACGAAATTGTGCCACGAAATGAAACTGAGTGGCTAACACCCCGAATGTACTTCATATGCGCTCGTGCACTTTTTGGCGTGGCTTTCGAATTCATCCAAATCGGTGTGAATGTTTTCTCCGCAACAGGTTTTGATTGGTACTATAAACTCCAAGTGTCCGTTATTGAGGTACAAAAATGAAACTGAGTTCCAAAAACCTCGACGGGACTACACATGCACCGTAGCTCATGTCGCCACGCATTTTGAACCCGTCCGAGTCGGTGTGAAACTTTCCTGCAGGATGGGTACAATGCACGAAATAACAACATGAAATGGAAATGAGTGGCAAGCACTATCTATCAATGGAGTTCATATATGCCCTATCACTTTTCCACACGCATTTCGAGTTGTCGGAACCGGTGTGAAACTTTACTGCAGAACAAGTTCTGACAGGAACAATAAACTCCACATGGACGAATTCATGGCACGAAATGACTTCATATGTGCTCGAGCACACTTCGCCATGTATTTTGAATCCATCCGAGTCGGTGTGAAACGTTGCTCTGCAATGGGTTCTGACGGGTACAATATACTCCATGCGGACGAAGTTGTGCCACAAAACGAAACTAAGTGCGTAACACCTCAAATGGATTTCATATGCGCCCTAGAACATCATGGCATACCTTTCGAATCCGTCCGAGTTGGTATGAAATGTTCCTGTACAACGGGTTTTAATGGGTACAATAAACGACCGACCCCGCCGCTGGCGCTGCGACGACCAACCCCGCCGACGCGACTCGCGAGGCGATCGTACCCGTGCCGACCCGTCGCTGGGCGCGCCGACGACCCCACCCGCACCAGCCGTGGAAAGCGCCCTGCTGGTGGCCCTCAACGTGTTCCAGCGGGAGCTAGGGGATCTTCGCGGGGCTGTCCGAGACATGCAAGAGGCTCGGAGCCAGCAGGCCGTGCCAGTGGTCGCGTGAGAGCCCACGCCGGAAGGGACAGACAGCCGCGACGCCCCCACATCCAGCCGCGTGCCGCTGCGACGCGTCGATCCAGAGTCCCCGCTTTCGGCAGGATTACAGCAGGCGACGTGGCCCGAAGACTTCAAATTCCCCAGTGTCATCGAGCCATACAAAGGCGATACGGACCCCCGCGAGTTCATGCGTGTGTACGAAACCGCAATCTACGACACCACAAAGGCGAAGGGACTACCCCTCGCGTTGCAAGGAGTGGCGCTTTCCTGGTTTTTTACCATAAAACCAAACTCCATCTATGCGTGGGAGCAGATCCGCGACCGCCTTTGCAACAACTTTCAAGGGAACTATGTCGAGCGGGTCGACGCAGACCAGCTCTTCGTAGTGAAGCAGAAACCTTCAGAGAAGCTCCGGGACTACTCCAAGCGCTTCGTGAAGGTGCGCTGCTAAGTCAAGGACATCAATGAGACAACCGTCATCAACACGGCCATACAGGGCCTTCGTCTGGGCCCCATGGCCGAATACAACGCGCGGAAGCCTATCAAGACAGTCGCCAAGCTCTTCGACAAAATGGAAGAGTATGCGCGGGCAGAGGAAGAGGCGTGGGGACGCAGCGCCCCCGCCCCCAACCTCGCCCAAGTGAAGCGCTTGCCACACGAGGGGGGGGAGACGAGGGATGATTCCCCGAAGCAGGGCCGCAAACGAGAACCCCGGGGAGACACTCCCGGCGGTAGCGATACCGGGGAGCAGGAAGGGTCTTCAAGAGGCAGTGCAAGCCCCGACGTCGCCAGCGCAGGCCACAAAAGGTCCGCCATGTCCTCGACGTCGAGGACACTCCTCGAGGACCTGCCCCCACCTCGCGGGGAGGGGGCCGGGGATGGGAAGGTGAACCAGATCGCGACGGGCGACCCCGCGCGGAACAAGAAATTCTAGATTACGGCAAGTGGTGTGAGGTGCACGGTTACGGCGATCACCACACGAAGACGTGCATCGAGGTCATGGAGTTGCGAAGGATGACGGCCAGAGCTCGGGCCTCATCCGGGGAAGGCACGTGGTGCCGCTCCATCAGCGTCATCACCGGAGGGTCCTTATCGGGGGCCCCCTTGGAGCAGCTGCAACCGTGGGTGCCACCCCGCGACATCACCTTCACCCTGAATGACGCCAGGGGTGTGCAGTTCCCTCACCAAGACCCTTTGGTCATTCAGGCTCACATCGCAGGCCATGACGTCAGGCGCATCCTCGTCGACGGGGGGAGCTCTGCGAACATCTTGTTCGCGGGGGCCCTCGATCGTATGGGAATCCCCCGAAGCCACTTAGAGCAGTCAGGAGCTCCACTTCAAGTCTTCGGAGGCCAACTGTTGGAGGCCATAGGACACGTGTCCATTCCAGTTACATTCCGCCAGGAGGGCAACACCCGAAGCGCGCACGTCATCTTCGATGTTGTAGACATCCCGCACCCCTACAATGTCTTATTGGGACGGCCCGACATCAACTCCCTCGAGGCGATCCCACACCACGTGTTCTTATGTATGAAGCTCCCAGGCCCGGAGGGCGTGATCACTGTCTTCGACGACCAGGACCTCGCCAGGCGCGTCGAAGTCAGCAGCCGGGACTTACACCGCCCGGTGCACGTCCTCCCAGGCATGCTCGGCGATACACCCTCCGCTTGGGGATGGACACCTAAGCCTCGGCCTGAAGGTGGAGTCAAAAAGGTGCCGCTCCAGGCGGAGGAGCAGTTTGTGTCCATTGGCAAGGGGCTCCCTACGGAGGTCGAGCGAGACCTACTCCAAGTGCTTCAGAACAATGCCAACATTTTTGCATGGTCACCAGAGGACATTAAAGGCGTAGACCATGCAGTAATCGAGCATCGCTTGGCGGTCCACCCTGATGCCAAGCCGGTCAAGCAAAAGCTTCATCGTATGTCCATGGATCGGCAGCAGGCGGCCAAGGTGGAGGTGACGAAGCTTCTCCAGGCCGGGGTCATTCACGAGGTCCACCACCCAGAGTGGCTCGCCAACCCTGTATTGGTCAAAAAGGCCAGCGGGGCCTGGCGTATGTGCATTGACTTCACGGCACTCAACAAGGCGTGCCCAAAAGATGATTACCCCTTGCCACGCATCGATCAACTGGTCGACGCTACCGCGGGGTGCGAGCTAATGAGTTTCCTGGATGCCTACTCTGGCTACCACCAGGTATACATGGCCAAAGACGACGAGGACAAGACCAGTTTCATCACACCGATTGGGACTTTCTGCTTCGTCAGGATGCCCTTCGGCTTGAAGAACACAGGCGCTACCTTTACCTGCCTCGTCACACTTGCCCTCGCTGCCCAACTCGGGAGGAATGTGGAAGCCTACGTCGACGACGTGGTAGTCAAAACCCGGCAGCTCGCTTTGCACGGCCGGGACCTCCAGGAGACCTTCGACAACCTCACGAAGGCCGGCATCAAGCTCAACCCGGCAAATGCGTCTTCGGCGTGCAGGCGGGCAAACTACTGGGCTTCCTCGTATCCGGACGGGGCATCCAGGCTAATCCCGACAAGGTGGAGGCCATCCTGGGTATGGAGCCGCCCAAGACGACGAGGGACGTCCAGAGGCTGGCGGGCCACATGGCAGCCCTAAGCCGCTTCCTATCTAGGGCGGCGGAGCAAGGTCTGCCATTCTTTAAGACACTCCACGGGTGCGACGGATTTCATTGGGATAGCGACTGTGCGGAGGCCTTCAACGAGCTCAAGGAACACCTGGCGAGCCTCCCCACTCTGGTCACCCTGACACCAGAGGCTCCCCTCTTGCTCTATCTGGCCGCGTTGGTTACAACGGTCAGTGCCGTCCTCGTCCTAGAGGAAGGCGCCGTACAGCAGCCCGTATACTTCGTCTCTGAAGCCCTCCAAGGTGCCAAGATGAGATATACGGAGCTTGAAAAGCTCACTTACGCGTTGGTCATGGCCTCTAGAAAGCTTCGACATTATTTTTTGGCTCACCCAATCATAGTGCCTTCTTCGTTCCCCTTGGCGGAGATGTTACACAATAAGGAATCCACGGGCACATCGGCAAGTGGGCTGCCGAGCTCGCCCCGTTCTCCCTGACATACGCCTCGCGGATGGCAATCAAATCTCAAGTTCTCGCCGTCTTCTTCGCAGAATGGACTGCGCCGGCTCAGCCCACCCAGAAGCACGACGACCCGGTATGGACGCTCACCATCGACGGAGCCTACGGCGTCGCGGGCGCGGGCGTAGGCGCAGTGATTGTTACACCCGAGGGGCAGCGCCTGCTATACTCGGCGCGCCTCGTGTTTCCGGCCACCAATAACACAGCTGAGTATGAAGCGCTGCTCTTCGGCCTGACAAAGCTCAAGGCAATCGGTGCGCGGTGAGTGCTCGTCCGCACGGACTCGCGCTTGGTGGCAGGCCACGTAGACAAGTCATATCAAGCCAAGGACCTTGAGCTGGCCAAATACCTCACGGCCGTAAGAGCGAGGGAAAGGCATTTCTTGGGCGTCACGGTCAAGGCCATCCCTCGCGCGGAAAATGAGCAGGCCGACGCCCTCGCAAAGGCGCCACCAACAATCGCCACCCTTGACGGGGCGTTTTACGAAGTGTTACCGCAGGCGTCCATCGTGCAGGACAACCGGGACGCGGCCGTCGTTCACCACATCGTCCAGTAGGGCGACTGGCGAGAGCCTATCTTCAATTTCCTACTGGGCATTGCCGAGCCGGAGGACCCCACCGAGCTCCGGCGTCTGCAAACACCAGGCCAGATCCTTCCAGGTGTTTGAAGGGACACTCTACAAAAACGGAGTCTGCGCACCGCTCCTGCGCTGCCTCTCGCGCGAAGAGGGGAAAAAGCTCCTTGTGGAGATCCACGCGGGGGTGTGTGGGTCTCACCTCACGCCAAGGTCGTTGGTCGGCAAGGCATTCAGGCAAGGCTTTTACTGGCCGACTGCCATCACTGACGCCCAGGACCTCGTGCGTCGGTGTCAGGGGTGCCAGTGGATGGTGCATATCATCCGCAGGCCCCCAACGAACCTCAACCCTATTCCCCCGGTGTGGCCGCTGGCACGCTGGGGCGTCGACATAGTGGGACCACTTCCCCGAGCCCCCGGGGACCTGTGGTTCGTGGTAGTTGCGCTGGACTATTTTTCCAGGTGGCCGGAGGCGGTAGCCTTGGCCAAAATAACTTCGGCAGCCATGCAGCGCTTCCTCTGGCAAAGCATTATATGTCGCTTTGGCGTGCCCAGGGAGCTAACCATTGACAACGACCTGCAATTTGATGCCACCCTATTCAAAGAGTTCTGTGACAGCATGGGCATCATGCTTCGGTTCACCTCGGTCGGGCACCCCCAGTCCAACGGAGCAGTCGAGAGGGCGAACGGCGCCATCTCTATCGCCGTCAAAAAGCACCTGGTCGGGTTGCCGAAGGGCAGGTGGCCGAGCGAGCTTCACAACATCCTCTGGTCCCTTCGCACAACGGTAACATGCCCGACGGGGTTCACGCCTTTCAAGCTCCTTTTTGGCGATGTGGCAGTGATGCCTGAGGAAATCAAGGCTGGAAGTACATCGTCGGACTACTTCTTGTGGGTTACTATGTTGGATAGCTACTTTGAAAAACAGGATCTTGATCCTATTGAGAAGATGAGCATGGCAAGGATGGCGTTGATTGGTGATGTTCAACATTGGTGGTGAAATCTCGAGTTCCACTATATATACACATGGGAGGAGATGAAAAAGAAAGTGCGACATCGTTTTGTACCTCCAGCACCCATGGTCACAAGCGAGGTGCAACCTGAGGTAACTGAAAATGTTGACATTGTTTTGGTTCCTACTCCATCTACAAATACCACCGAGATACTTGAAGAGGTGAAGGATGATCTGGTGCATCTTAAGCCATTAGAGGAGAAGTTTGAGGTAGCTACAGTATCTGATGAGGACGATAATGACAAAGGTACTGATTTGATGCTACAACAAGACATAGAGCAACCTTGTGAGTATATACCTGCTATAGTGCAGTGTTTTAATATTCCTTGTGTTCACTTGAATTAACCATGTGCTGATCTAAATTCTCATAATTTTGCACATGTCGAATTAATTACACATAAAGAAGTTTTGACTAGAATTTCTCCTGCTAATTCATTGTGTTACATCATGCTGGATCTACCTATGAAATTGTCACATGCTATGGAGAAAGTTTCTGAACTTGCGTGTTTGAAATTCTTGTTTAGTGCCTACACCCCTGGGTATAAGTTTAATTTGATTGGAGATTATGGTATAGAAAATCAATTTCTTGTATATCGAATATGCATAACTTGCGATCACATGGATGAATTGAAACTTGCTGTTTGGGACAACAATTCTTGTATGCTGAATTATGTTCAATGTGAGAGGGAAGTAAAATTTAGTATACATCCAATGCCTATGTGTTCATCTCTTTTTGCATCATCTAGTATGGACAATCTGAATAAAGATGATGAATTAAGGAAGAACATACAAATCTCTTCAGCCTTGCTGGATAAATTTGCTATTGCTCCATTGGGATATGATTATATGGATGAACTATGCTTAATTCCAAAAGTTGTAGCTTTGCCCATATGTGCCACCACTGCAAGTTTACAACTTTAGATATTTCAATTGCATAAATGCTTCACTTACATTTGCAAATCTAGTTGCCATAATTGTTGTGTGAGAAATTTTAATTTGGTCATTGACATATATGACTACTATTGGGTTAATGATACGATGAACTTCTATGATTGTTGCTATTTTATAATATTAATTGTGCAACAATGAAGAATTGTTAAAACGGATGACATATACATATACCATGCATACACCTTGGCTTCTTTGTTACCATACTTTCAACTTATCAAAAGCCGACGACGGCTTTGTTTTCAAGAACGGGAGGATGATGAGGACACGACCCCTATGGATACAGCCATATTTGCTATGCTTGTTGTTCCAATTACAAGAGCTCCTACGCATCACTTAAATTATAAGGTGAGCTCGTTTCAAAGAGGTTTTCCTTTGTTTGATAAAGAACTTATGATATTACATAATGAGAGTTTGTTGCGTTTGTGTACCGAGATTTATGATGAAGATCATGCAATACGTGAGGCTACACATATGTTAAAACCGAGGACGGTTTTCTATCAAGAAGGGGAGGATGATGTGACCACGCCACCAACACATATGACCCTAGCGCCCAATATCATGATTGAACTAAAGGTGAATTCGTTTCTTCAGTTTCAACATATTTTAAATAAGAATATGATGCTACCTAATGATGAAAATATATATTTTTGTAGCACCACATCATGTTTGCACCAATTCAAGAAAAAGTTCAACTTGGACACGTTTTGGAATCCAATTCGGCCTACAGACCAGTTCGGATTCAGCACGACGACCCAACTTCAAATGTGTATAACTTTCACATACGGAGTCCGTTTGAGGTCCAGGAGTACTCGATGGAAAGCTTTTCTCGTCCTCTTTCCAATAGATCTAGCCTTATTTCCAAATTCCTCCTGTGCTTGCCGCAATCACTCAAATAAGGTGCTGTATCACCTATTTGGGTCAAATTGGGCCTGGTAATGTTTGGGCCCAAAGGGGAGGTGCTCCCCCACCTAGGCCTATACTGTTCACAGGTTACTATTCACATGAACAGTACCATAAATAGTACCACCCCCTTTTCCTTAGTTTTGTGCGGCTTCCCCACCCCTATTTAAGGAGACTGCACCCTTCTAATTTTCTTGGATTTCGTTGATTAGTTTTTCCATGGTGAAAACTCTTGTTCTTCGCTTGTGTCGGCTAGACCAACCATAAAGAACCTTCTACGGAATCCCACCTTTTGAGCTTAATATAAATATTTGCAATTTCAGATTGCTTGTTATCTTGTTCTTGCGTGTTCTTCGGTTGCATGCAGGAATAGACCTTCGTGGTCAGGTCAATCGCATTCATGGCACAGTTGATAACGACTTGGAGTGTGGTTCAGCGATTGCTAAGGCGCAAGTGACGTCGTGCGGTTGTAGTCGGGTCACAAGAGTCACCTCTGCCAAAATCGAAGTTATCATCCTATCGGAAGATCGGGACCCCATCGCCTCATCAGGAAGAAGAACTCTTGGCTGGGCCCTGCAAAGAATTTTTTGTAGAATCTGCAAGGCGTGTCGTGGAAGGTGGCTTCGGTGGCGCTGCTGCAAACTTGTTCACCGGTGGTGGAGGAGAACGAAAACTTGAAGAAGACTTGGGCAGTCCCGTCGATGTAGTCGTACGCGGCGTGTAGAAGGGTCATCTGGTGCTTGTCTTCGCTGATTCCTTGCGTCCCTGCAATTCTTTTTCTGCAAGCATAGCAAGCTGGAATAACTGGTTGACAGTAGTAAAATCTTTATAATCAACAATGTCCTGAATTTCAAGCCGTAACCCCCCGTAAAAACGACAAATCTTATCCTCCGTTTCCTCAACAACCCCACAACGCACCATACCCATTTGAAGCTCAGCATAATAGTCATGAACAAAACTATCACCTTGTTCTAAGCGCTACAATTTTTTTTCTCAAATCACGTTTATATGAGGGAGGAACAAAACGATTACGCATAGCTTCTTTTAACCGCTCCCATGTATCAAAGTTGTAGCGCATGGTACCCAGTTCATTCCACGGATAATAGCAAAGTCCTTAAACTCACTAGTAGCTTATCTAACTCTATGTTGTTCAGGAACCAAGTGAGAATTAAACTTCTGCTCTACCGTTATCTCCCAATCAAGATATATTTCAGCATCATAAAGACCAGAAAAAGATGGAATGGTAAATTTGACTTTAGCAAAAGGGTCATCGTTACCATGACGGTTCTGGTTATTACCTCCCATACCATGTCGGTTTTGCTCAAGACGCCGACGTAGTCGTGCATCTTGTGTCGCCCGCTGATCAATGTTGCCATCCGCATCATACACTGTGTCATCAGCATGATGATGGCCATCATTGACAGGTGGCAGGCGTGCCTCCAATGTGTCCATCCGACCAGTGAGGTCAGCCATCCGCCGCACCACCCGCTCAATGCCTTCCGTGGTGTTCAACTGAGCAATGGCGGCGACGATGGTGTCTATTTTCGTGCCGAGATCAGTGAGTGAAGCAGTTTGTTTGTCGAGTGCAGCTTGTAGCTGGCCGCGACTAACAGACTCGTTGAAATCGACCAGTGTTCCGTCCCCTTCGTCTCCTGCCATGGTTAGTGGAAACACAGGGAAAACAAAAGGATTATCCCTATCAACTACAAAGTAAGGGCAGTGCGAAACTGCAAAGGAAGTGGCTTACCAAGCTCTTACAAATGTTCTTACCAAACCAAGGCAAAGGATACCTGGAGAGTGTGATCCGGCGATTGCAAGGGTCAAAAACTGTGCTATCTGGAAGTAGGTATATGGAGCTTGGCAGGCCAAATATGTTAGTGGAACACAAATCAATAACAGATAGTAATGCTGAATAAATGTCCAAAGCACTGGTCCTAGTTGCTGGTCTAAATGTGTCCTATAACAGTTAAGATATGATGAACAAGGACTCAAGATCAGAATAGTAAAGCAAGGACAGCAACAAAGATGGCCAGGCAATGAGAAACTTAATTTAGCATAAGCACAAAATAAATGAAGCTCTGACACCTAAAACTGTGATCTATCACGGTTTTTTGGGCACGGATAGCACGCTCAGCACTATAAGCCCAGGTGCCAAAATTTTTCTTTTTTTCTTTTTTCTTTTATTTTTTTCACAAAGTAGAGCACAGAAATAGGAATTACACAAAGTTTCACCTCAATCTGATGTAAGGTGTGGCCTACAGAAAATGATGAATATGCTGTAAATTCAGTGATGAAATTTCAGAGCTCGAGTACTGCACTTTCCAGGCCGAATTTGGGCAAAATAAATTCACCGAACCCAGCAAAGCCAGGGAGTTTTGGATGCGCAATTCAATTTCACCCAATTTGAAAAAAAATCGCCTGATTTCGAGTCCGTATGAGAAAGTTATGGTCGTTTGAAGGAGGGCCTCCGAGTTATGGTTGCTGTGGAGGTCGAAAACGAAATCGGGTGGAGGAAATTGGTGGAAAGTGGGGGCAGAAGCTCGGGGAAAAGGTGGGGGATGGTGCTGGGTGATCACGAGATGCGATGGATGATGGATGACTCAAAAACAGAGGGTGGGATATGGGTGGGAAAACAAAAGTTGATGGCTAGGGTTTGTATGAGAGGTAGCGGAAGCAAGACAACCCGAAACAAAACACGATCTAAACCAGCAACACAACTCGACTAAGGACACTGTTGTGGTTACAGACCAAACAGAGAGAGAGTATGGTAGTGGGGAGTTAGGTGAGTAAAAATGGCTTCGGGTCCCTCCCCATGGCCTGTGTCACACACACACACACACACACACATATATATATATATCCAAATGGGGAGTGCTTTTACAATTATACCCTTACACACGTGAGTAATCCTCTCAGGGGTACTCATGTCATTACACATGTCCCATTTTGGGCCTTACATCCTTCTAACAGGCCTACTGGGCTTAGGTGGGGGCCACCCCTACAACAGGAGCCTCTCATGGTGAAGGGCTTCACGGGCCGAAGCCATGCCGCTGAGCCCTTTGGCCCCCTCCGTCCCATCGGCCTGTGACCCTCGAAGACCTAGATACACTTCCGTTCGTGCTTGTGGTACGAGAGCCGTGTCTTCCGCTCCCGGAGCTGCGCGGCCTCGAGGTCGAAGGCACCGGGCAGGTCGAAGGCCACGACGGGGCCAAGGTCCGGGCATGCCATGCTTCGCGCTCCGGATATTTGTGTGCACGAAGTAGACTTGGTCGGCTGGCCCGGGCAGCCGAGTCTCGGGAAGTGCTCCGCACGATGTAGCGCCAGCGCAGAGAGGTGGCTGCGTGGCCTGGGAGTGTGCTTTTAATGACGCCTGGAATTGCACCGGCCTTTGTCAGGGGTAGACTGTCGCGGCTGCCATGGGATGCCAGCGGTCATACGACCACGGTCGTTCGCCTCTTCCCCAGGGAAAGTGGCCACGCGGCAGGAATGTATCAGCGCATTACGCGCTGATCGCCCACCTACCGCCGCCTATCGTGGTTGCCAGCGGTTGCACTGTAATCCTGTCGTCCGATCTTCTGCTTGCGGGGGAGACGGGGGGCTTTATAAGTTGTCACTGTGGGCATGCAAGCGCTCCCCCTGGCCGCTTGCTTGTGCGTTCCTTCCCATTTTTCTTGCGCATCCTGCTGCTACTTTCGCATCCATTCCTGTTTGTCGCCGCAGTGGGCAGAGAGAAATGGCTGCGCGCGACGACCTCCCAGCTAACAGGGGTGCCGCCCTTGACGATCCCGCGCGCTGTCTTAGCGAGAGCGCCATGTCGAGACAGCGCTGCCTGACGCCACCACCAGCGGAGTACCGCTTGGTTCCGCGCGACAAAAGGCAAACCAACCATCGCTGGGATGCCATGAAGAAGTCAAAGGGTCGCTGCTCCCGTGTGCTGGGGCGGAGTCGCGTCACGGAGGAGACTCTCCAAACCCTTCTTCGGGAGAAGAAGCTGCAGGATCGTGCCGGGGTTCGTTTGACCAGGCCTGACGAAACAGAGCCGAACCCGAGAGAGTCGGAGGTGATCGTCTTCGTGGCGTTCTTCGATGCCGGGCTCCGAATCCCGGTGACATTCTTTGTTCGTGAAGTGCTGTGAGCCTATGGGTTGGAGCTGGCGCAGCTGACTCCGACCACGATCATTCGGTTGGCCATCTTTACTTGGGCGATGTGGATGGAAGGTGCCTGTCCCAGCACCGAGTTGTTCGCCATCCTGCATGACGCACGGTGCTAACCGAAGAAAGTGAAAGGGGGGCGTACTCGAACTTCGGCAGCGTGGACTTCGTGCTGAGGACGGATTGCTTGCACTTGTTTCCTGCGTTGGCTACGCAAGAAAAGTGGGAGTCCGGTTGGACACGACGGTGGTTCTATTACCTTGTGACGAGCACGAGCGGCCTCCGAAGCCGGGGAGAGCCGATATCATTCAACCGCTGTCTGAATGTGACGCCTTGGCCCATCGCCCTCCGGTTCAACATGCGTGACCTCGCCGAGGAGTTCACCATGTATGGGATATTTCCGCTTTCTTGTAACTGGAAGTACGAGTGACAGGGGCCCGACCGGAAGGACGGCATCCACCCGGGGGTGTCTTCGCTCCATAGGCCCTCCGTGCCCTGTAAGTATCCTTGCCATAGGCCACGTACCACCTGGGTGATTGCAAACCCTTAGGTATGATATTCCGCTTTTGCGTGCAGTGCGCCGGTTAGAAGATGCGGAGCGCGGAGGTTGCGGTTCTTGGGCCGTATACGGCGAAGGAGCACAAGGCTCGTGAATCCGCAACTTCCTTGCGAAGCAGGGGCGGATTAACCGGGTATGCGAGGTCCTGGGAATTCCCGTTCTGGAACACCCGGTGCTTGCGAAATCGCCGAGCGGCGCGACGGCAGTGGCTCCATCCTCTCGACGCGAGGTCCAATCGGAGACCATTGCCTTCAGCTCGCCAGACGTGCCGCCAGTCGAGAACATGGAGATGGGGGCGAAATGGGCGCTGAGCTTGGACCGGCTGGTTCGGGGAGGCACGCAACTCCCGACGAGGCCCTGCACGGTGGCGAGGCGACGGGCCCAAGCCTCCTTGTTCTTGAAGATGACACCTCGTCGCCTCCAGCGGCAACTGCGGTGTTGCCGCTGACGACAGCTTCCGCGGCTGCCAAGGTAACCACGGAGGCTCCACCTGCGACTCCGAAGGTGAAACACCCTCAGGTGCAGTCGCCACCATCTTCGAGGGGCCGGTTCAGTGTGGCAGGCCCAGTGACTGAGGCCCTGACACCTAGCGGGGGTGTTCCTGAAGCCGGGAGGGTTGTCGCTCCTCAGGCCAGCGAGGTGATCATGCCTCAGGTGGAGGCCCAACGAAGTGCCGCGGTAGAGGGTACTGGAGGTAGGTGTGATTCGTTTTCCTCCCGTGACTTCGCGAAACTCTCTCTGATTTGCTCGCTTATTCCGTCGACATCAGGTGAGACAAGGTCTCCTAGACGAGGACAAGAATCAAGCAACGGGGGTGCCCGCGATGTCGCTGGCCTAATTGTGTAGGGGACTGTGTGCACCCCAACTGTTGCCGAAGGCGCTGGGACGGGGGCTCTAGGGCTTGGCGTCTCCGACCTCGTCCCTCGGTGGGAGGCGCTTCACGCCTTGAGCGAGGTGGCGGAGTATGCTAGCAGCCACCTAGATCGTCAGGCACTGCAGGCACTGCAGTCGTGCGGGGGCAACTTTTTGGCGCTCACGCTGGGTGCCTCAGAGATGAGGGTAACGGTCTCTGCTCTCGCTGCATGTCCTTTGCTTATCTAGTGGATAACCTTTGTTCTTGCGCCCGTGTAGAAACTTGCAATCGGCAAAGGCCTCGAGGAGACTCGCGCGCACGAACGGAGGGCGCTGGAGGACCAGCTGCGTGTTGCGGACGACGCCCACGCCGCCAAGGACGAGCATATTTGGGTGCTGATGGCGGAACGGGACGAGGCTATCGCCGATGCGCAGTTGGTAGGCGCGAACGTGATGAGCGCGGCACTAGCCACACAACGCGTGATGGAGGAGGCTCAGTGCGTCACAACGGAGGAGCGGACCACCCTTCTTTAGCGAATCTCCGGGCTACAAGCGGAGAAGGAGTAGCTTACCGCCTCCCTTGCAGAGAAGGCCTTATCTTGGGATAATGCGTGTGCCTCCGCGTGGGGGGGGCGATGGAGTGTTTGGAGCGGGCCCTCCGGGGGCTGTTCGTGCACGTGGAAGACGCCACTCATAGCTGCCAAGACCTGATGGAGACGCTCGGGCGAATCGAGGAGGGCTCGAGCGTCGCCCTTCACGGCGCCAAGGCCTTCGGCACCCACTGCGGCTACATGAGTGCCGGCCTTGCCCTTGCCTTGCTGCACGCTGGTGGGTGTGTGTAACATCCTGATTTTCAGAGCCTTTTTGAAGCTTTTAAAATAAAATTCACCATTTGGATTTTTCTGGAATTAATTAAAGCTTAACTGGAATTTTCATTAATTAAAAAGATTTAATATGATTAAATTAAACATTAATATTTGTTAAAAATATTTTATTTGTGTTCCTTGTGTCACAAGGAATTTTTTTTGTATTTTCTGAGATTTTTCGGAGTTTGTTTGAGCTCAATTTGAAATTTCAAAAAAAAATAGCGGAGAGAGAATGAACAGTACCCGCGCGGTACTGTTCATCGTCAACCTCCAGCAGCCTCGATCATCTCTCTGTACATATTTCTTTCCGTTTTTCTCTCTCTTCATAACTTCCAATCCGGACCTTATCTCAATGTCTTCCCAAAAGGAAAGTTGTGCCAAATCACGCAAGGAATCCATCCCAACTGGTCCCCTTCCGTTTCGTTCATCCGTTTGCCTTTTATCTCCAATTTTCTGAAACGGACTCTAAACCGAAATCCACGAATTGCGGTCGGTTTCTACCTCTTCCAAGCCTATAAATAGGACCCCTTGGCTCCCCTAAACCCATCCCAAGCCGTGGCAGGTCCCATCAAAGGTCAGGACACCGTCGGCATCGAGGCCCTTCGGTCTCGAATTTGCTCGTCACGTCTCGAGCTATTCGGTGAGTTTTTCCGTGATCCTTTCGCGTCACATTGTGCCATCATGTGCCATCTACCTTCTTGCCAAGTTAATTTGGTTTTGGTGCAGCCAATCTTCCGAATCGAGTTTTCCCAATCTAGGTCAAGAGCGCTTCCCGACGTCGATTCGTCATCTCCGGTAAGCTTTAGCCCTTGTCGTAATTTTTCTTAGACTTGCCTCGTCGCGTTCTACGCCGTGCTCACTCCCTTTTCCCCAGAAAGCCTCCACAAATTTTCGCCTCCGAACCTCGCCATGGCCGTCAATGGCATCTCGTGTTCCCCATCTACCCGGTGATGTTTTCACCAATCCGTTCGCGTCACTTTGTGCCAAACCATCCCAGGTAGCTACCCTCCAAAAAGTTTTAGATTTCGTTCACCGAGCATGAAGATATTAAGTTTTTTGTTTTTCCTTCCCGACGTCGTTCAAACGTCGTTTGCGACATCTCCGGTGGGTCTTTGGCCGAGCCAACAATTTTCCTAGCTTCGCCAAGCCACGTTCTAGCCCGTGCTCACCCTACTTCTCCATGTTCCATGCCCGGATTTTATTCCTCTCTCCTACCCATGTCGTTGTAGCCGCCCGTGCCGTCAACGGTCTCCGTTTGGCGTGCCGTCAATTCCTATGGGTGCCTTGGGTCCCTAGCAATCCATTTTGCTAGTTAGATTCACCTCCCATGCCTCCTCTCGCCAGCGCTAGCCTTCTCGCCAAAAGTACTGTTCTCGGATGAACAGTAACATCTGTGAATTTCCAGCATTTTCTCGCCCCGGCAAACTTTAGATCGCTCGTTCTCCTTCGTCCGAACTCCGATCGACCCGATTCTTCTTCCTAAATTCATCTAAAATTGAGCTCTATATTTTGGTTCTAGTTTTGCAGTTTTTGGAGTTCATTTGAATTTTATTTGAATTTGTTTTGTTTGTTTTGTCGTTTCGCGCGTAGAACCCGACGTCGCCGAAGAGTTTGTCGAGCCGCAGCAAGAAGGACCAACCAGTGCGCAAGAAGGCAAGTCTCCTTTGATCATCTTGAACCCATGATTTGAAATGTTTTCAAATTATTTTAAATTATATGCATTGCTATTTACATAAAATATTAGTTCAAATCTTTAGGAACTAGTTATTCCAACTTGCTATGCCCTCCATTGACATTGAATGCCATGTACTCTTGTCACCATAGAATTTCCTTTGTCTCATTAATGAGAGTATTATACTTACTTGTTGATGTTAGTATAGTAGTATAATGCTTAGTCATGCTATCTAATAACTTTGGAAAATCTTGAAAATGGGAAATTATGAATTATTATTGAACCTTGTGTTGGTAAATGAGGTGGCAATTGGAGTTGTCACTGTGATTTTAAAATAAAATAAAATGTGAAAGTTGGTTTAGATTAGGGTGGATGGTTGGTTTGGCTTGGTGCAGTTCGCACGAGATCTTGTTAAGTGTATGTTCCACCCTAGTCAAGTAAGGACCGACGCTTGTGTTTGTCCAGACTGAGCACTACCGTACAACCACAAGTCTATATGGGTACGACCTAGCTGACTAACTTATGATAGTCTAGTTTAGGTGCCACCAGTGGAAAGTGAGTGCCAGGGATGGACTGGTTATTCACAGTGAGGGACAGGGATTTACTGTACTCATATGGCGCAAGAGGGGGCTTCGGTTCGGGCGGTTAGCCTACCTGCGGTGAAACCTCAGCGGGTGGTATCTAGCTAGATTAGAGTAAGGTAAAAGCTTTGTGATATTTTATCTGGGTCTCATGCCAAAGGAAGCGTGTTGACTTTTAGGATAATTTATCTCTTGTGGGTAAAGTTGTACAACCTCTGCAGAGTGTAAAACTATTCGAATAGCCGTGCCCACGGTCAAGGGCGGGCAAGGAATGCATTCACATGGTAGATTTCTTGTTTTGTTTTAAAATCAAAAGTTTTGTATTCCGAGGGTGGAGGGAACTCTCGGAAGGGTATCCTGGCGGTTGGAGCCAGAGAGGGTGGATGTAACCCGCAGTATTAAACTTGTTCAAGTTGTTGAAGCTAGTGTTGGTAGATGGAACCTTCACTAGTGAGTTAATGTTAGTTCTGTTAAAACCATTATTTTAATAAATGGATGCCTTTGAAAATAGTTATTGGTAATTGAATTTAAAACATTGCTTTGTGCAAAAGAACCATATAGCCTTCCTTTGTCAAGCCTTGCATCTATGCATTCCCAAGACTTGCGGAGTACTTTATGTACTCACATGCTACACTCAAAAATAATACCCAGAGGAACACGAAGCTCAAGAGGGAGACTATGACTACTTCGCGTGTGGATTCGATAAAGGCTTCCCGGAGTTCTAGGTCGCGCTTCCCCAGTCAATTGCCTGTGGCGTATTGATGGGTCTTCGCCGATTTATTTCGCTTCATTGTGTTTTTGTGAGTGTGTGAGGTCTTAAAACCTCGTTGTAATAATGAGACCTTTCGGTCAAGACTCTCAATTATTGTATTAATACGACATCGGTGATGTACTTATTTCATTTAACGTGTGCACTAGCTTTGATCCGGGACTAGTGCAGTAATACACGAGGGTGCGGGTTTGGAAACCGGGGTCCCGGCGGTGTGAGCATGTCAAAGAGCTGGCGAACCCCCAGCTTGACTTGCCCGTCCAGCCCAGGATGATATCTGATGCGGTTCGCGCTGCCTGCCCGCCACCCGAAACTTCCACACTGGATTTGGAATTACATCGGGAAGGTGCCGCCACAGCTTGCTTTGCGCGACGCTGCACGGCGAGGGGATGTGCTCCGCTGGCTCAAGAGGTTCCCAACAGAGCGGCGGCGTGCGCGGCACTCGTGGCGGCGAAGATGGCGCAGACTCGTAGGAATACTGCCAGGTTTTGGTGCGCGCTGCTCCATGTGTATGTCTGCTACTGTAATGCAACTTCTGTTTTGCACAAGCTAAGTGGCCATTCTCCTGTGCTCTTTTTGCTATATAATGTGTTGTGAGCTGCCCGACGTCGTCCCTCGTGCTGATAGTAGCGAGCAGACTTGCGAACGCCTTGCGCCGCGGACCCCGGGTTTCGGAAGTAGTCGCGAGAGCGCTCTGTCCCCTTTCTTCCGAAGTGGTGGCAGCGAAGCTGGCGCCTAGTCAAAGTAGACGCGCGAGCGCTCCGTCCCCTACCCTTCGAAGTGGTGGCAGCGGAGCTGGCGAGTAGCCGAAGTAGACGCGCGAGCGCTCCATCCCCTACCCTTCGAAGTGGTGGCAGCGGATCTGGCGCCTAGTCGATGTAGACGCACGCGGGCCCCGTTCCCTACCCTTCGAAGTGGTGGCGGCGAGCCGGGCGCCTTGGCGCAGACGCGCGAGCGCCCGTCCCTATATTCGAATTGGTGGCAGCGGAGCTGGCGCGTAGCCGGCAGACGCGGAGCGCCCGTCCCCTACCCTTCAAGTGGTGGTGGCGGAGCCGGGCGCCAGGCGGCAGACGCGCGAGCGCCCGCCCCTACCCTTCAAGTGGTGGCAACGAGCCGCGCCTTGAGAAGTAGACGCGAGCGCCCATCCCCTACCCTTCGAATTAGTGGCAGCGGAGCCGACGCCTAGTCGGCGAGACGCGCGCGCTCCTCTCCTACCCTTGAGTCGTGGCGGCGAGCTGGCACCTAGTCGGAAGACGCGCGAGCGCCCATCCCCTACCCGCAAGTGGTGGCGCGGAGCTGGCGCAGAGCCGGCAGACGCGCGAGCGCCCGCCCCTACCCTTTGAAGTGGTGGCAGCGGATCTGGCGCCTAGTCGATGTAGACGCGTGCGGGCTCCGTTCCCTACCCTTCGAAGTGGTGGCAGCGGAGCTGGCACCTTGGCGAGGTAGACGCGCGAGCGCTCCGTCCCCTACCCTTCGAATTGGTGGCGCGAGCCGGGCGTAGCCGGGCAGACGCTGGAGCGCCCGCCCCTACCTTCAAGTGGTGGCGCGGATCCGGTGCCTAGGCGGAAGACGCGCGAGCGCCCATCCCCTACCCGCCGGCGGTGGCGCGGAGCTGGTGCGTAGCCGAACCAGAAGCGCGAGCGCCATCCCTACCCTTCGAGTGGTGGCGCGAGGTGGCGCCAGTCAAAAGACGCGCGCGCGCTCCGCCCCTACCTTCGGTGGTGGCAGCGGAGCGGCACCTAGGCGGCGACGCGCGAGCGCTCTGTCCCCTACCCTTCGAAGTGGTGGCAGCGGAGCTGGCGCTTAGCCGAAGTAGACGCGCGAGCGCTCCGTCCCCTACCCTTCGAAGTGGTGGCAGCGGTGCTGTCGCCTAGTCGAAGTAGACGCGCGAGCGCTCCGTCCCCTACCCTTCGAAGTGGTGGCATGCGTGGGAACTTCGACCACATCTTATTTATACTCCGGGGAGTACGCGCAAGGACAGTGCCTGCACGTGCGTGGGGGTATCCACGTCTTGTTTATACTTTGTAGAGTGCGCAGGGACAACATTTGTGTCTTATTTATACTCCGTAGAGTGCGTGCGCAGAGGCGAACCTCGATGCTACGTCTTATTTAGAGTCCGTAAACTGCGCGCGGAGGCGAGCCTCCGTGTGTTGCGGGCAGTGAAGTTGCGTGCGGAGGCAAACCTCGACGCTACATCTTATTTATACTCCGTGGAGTGCGTGTGGAGGCGAACCTCGGTGCTACGTCTTATTTAGAGTCCGTAGACTACGCGCGGAGGCGAGCTTCCGCGTGTTGCGGGCGGTGAAGTTGTGTGCGGAGGTGAACCTCTACGCTACGTCTTATTTATACTCTGTGGAGTGCGTGCGGAGGCAAACCTCGGCACTACGTCTTATTTAGAGTCCGTAGACTGCGCGCAGAGGCGAGCCTCCGCGCGTTGCGGGCGGTGAAGTTGCGTGCGGAGGTGAACCTCGACGCTATGTCTTATTTATACTCCGTAGAGTGCGTGCGGAGGCGAACCTCGGCGCTACATCTTATTTATACTCCGTAGAGTGCATGTGGAGGCGTCCCCCCATGCGTCTTTATGTATGCGCATGCATAGTGCACACGAAGGTAACCCTTTGCGCACTTTTGGTACAAAACGAGAAAATTTGCATGAACGGTGCACTTTATTAAATTCCCGTTTGCGCGAGTGAGCGGTTACAAGAGGCAAGGTACTAACCGCTGGCCGCTCGTGCCCGCTGAAGCCGTGGAAGATCCTTGCACTCGCGTTCTAGACTTAGGCGTAATAATACCGCGATGCTCGCATTCCACGTGGTGGCGGCCGCCCGCCTCCAAGGTGGCTAAGCGGTATGCTCCCTTCTGTAGGGCTTCCGCGACGATGTACAGGCCTTCCCACCTGGATTCAAGCTTGCCTACCGTCTCCGCGTGGAGCGCCATTTTGAGGACGAGGTCACTCGCTCTGAATTCGCGTGGGTACAGCGAACGATCACGACCGCGCACCATCTGTCGCGTGTACTTTATGACATGCTACGTTGCGCTTTCCCGGTCCCCGTCCAGGAGGTCCACGGACAATTGGCGCTCCTCGTCTGGTGCTTGGACGAGGACCCTTCGCGAGTCAGCCTTTATTTCTTCAAGTGTGACCACCTCGTCACCAAAATGGAGCTTGAATGGCGTGAACCCCGTTGGGCGTGTGACCGTTGTACGAGGGGACCAGAGGATGCTGTGGAGCTTGCCCGGCCACTTCCCTTTGGTAGCCCAACGAGGCGCTTCTTGATTGCGGCAGAGATGGCACCATTCGCCCGCTCCACCGCCCAGTTGGACTGTAGGTGTCCAACCGAGGCGAACCGGAGGGTGATGCCCACGCTGTCGCATAATTCTTTGAATGGGGCTGCATCGAATTGCAGACCGTTGTCGACGGTGGCCTCCCTGGGCATGCCGAATTGGCATATGATGTTCTGCCAGAGGAAGCGTTGCATGGCTGCCGAGGTAATCTTGGCCAGGGCTACCGCCTCCGGCCACCTGGAGAAGTATTCCAGAGCGACTGCTACGAATCGCAGGTCACCTGGGGCCCTGGGAAGCGATCCCACGACGTCGATGCCCCACCGCGCCAGCGACCATACCGGGGGTATGGGATGGAGGCTTGTCGGGGGCCTGTGGATGGTCCTGCCCATCCACTGGCAACCTTGACAATGGCGCACGAGATCCTGGGCATCCACGACGACCGTTGGCCAATAAAAACCCTACCTGAACGCCTTGCCCACCAGAGACCTTGGTTGGAGATGTGAGCCGCAGAGCCCAGCATGAATTTCTGCGTGGAGGCGCTTTCCTTCTTCGCGCAGGAGGCATCGCAGGAGCGGCGCACAGACCCCCTTTTTGTAAAGTGCCCCGTCGAGCGCCTGGAAGGACCTAGCGCAGTGCTGTAGACGCCGGAGCTCAGAGGGGTCATCCGGTTCCGCTATGCCCTGTAGAAAAGCGAAAAGGGGTTCTCGCCAGTCACCCTGCTGGGTGATCTGGTGGACGAGGGCCGCATCATGGTTATCCTTTGCGATGGCCGTCGCTGGCAGGACTTCGTAAAATGCCCCTTCGGGAGTTGGGAGTTGCTGACTGGCAGCCTTGGCGAGGACATCGGCTTGTTCGTTGTCTGCCTAAGGGATGGCCTTCATGGTGACACCCAAAAGGTGCCGTTCCTTTGCTCGCACGCTGCTAGGTACTTAGCTAGCTCTGGGTCCTTGGCCTGGTATGACTTGTCCACGTGGCCCGCCACTAACCGTGAATCAGTGTGGATGAGGACTCACCTTGCTCCCATCGCTTTGAGCTTCCCGAGGCTGAAGAGCAACGCCTCATACTCGGCCGTGTTGTTCATAGCCGGAAACGCTAAGCGCACCGAGTACAACAGGCGCTGGCCCTCAGGTGTGGTAATAACTGCGCCCACTCCTGCGCCTGCAACGCCGTGATAGCAAGCCGGCCCAATATGGCATTATACGGATACGACACGTCCACGACGTTGAAAATGACATCCTCCGTCCTGGCGTTGTCGGCCTGGCATAAGGAGACTTGGAGACGTATCTGACCCAAAGCCTTCAGCGGCTGCCCTCCGAGGCCCTGGAGGGGGGCTTCCGAAGCTTGTAGTAGGCTCCGAGGTACTCCCATACGATCGAGGGCCTCCGCGAACAAAATGTTTGCGGAGCTCCCTCTGTCAATGAGGATACGCCTAACATCACAACCTGCGACGTCGGCCTGGATGACCAAGGGATCCTGGTGGGGGAATTCTACGCCCTGGGCATCGACTGACGTGAAGGTGATGCTGCGATGGGGCGCCCACGGAGGTAGTTGTGTTGGGGAAATGCTCGACGAAGAGCCTCCAGTGATGACGTTAACACCCCGGCACTGGCTCTCCGTGGGCCCAGCGCGCGAGGGACTGCCTTGCGTACACTGTACGTGGGCTATTGCAGGGGGCAGTGTCTCCGAGGCCCATACATGGGCCATCGCTTGCCGCAACGCCGCGATTTTGGTGCATGTCCGCGTGAAATGGCCCCCGTAGTCGTGCACTTCGCACCATCTACCATATTCTAGGATTTCCTGCTCCGCACGCGGTTTCTCATCGCGGCTTCCTTCGCGTCCCCCTCCGGCGCCCGAGGTAAAAGCGACTTCCCGGGGAATGCCTTGCGCAGCGAGGACGTGGCGGGCCTTTTGAGGTCGTCGCCGGTTACGCCGGGGCTTGCGCCTGTTGCATGACGAGTTTTGGTGCACCCCGCCATTGACGCGCTCACGAGTGTCACCCACGGGTGCCTGCTTGTGCTTCATCCTTTGCGACAACCCCTCCGCCTTTCTGGCATCGGAGCTGTCGTCGCTGCGCCTCCGCGCGTCCTCCTCTGCTCGGGCGTACTCTTCCATTTTGTCGAAGAGCTCTGTCTCCGACTTGAGCGGCTTCCACGCGTTATACTCGGCGAGCGGTCCCGGGCGGAGGCCTTGTATCACTGCGCTGATGATGGTTGCCTCGTTAACGTCCCTGACTTGGCAACGTACTTTCACGAAGCGCTTGAAGTAATCCCGGAGCCTCTCCTCAGGTTTTTGCTTGACTGCGAAGAGCTAGTCCACATCGACACGCTCGACGTAGTTTCCCTGGAAGTTGTTGTAGAGTCGATCGCGAATCTGTTCCGACGCATAGATGGACAGTGGCTCAATGGTGAAGAACCAGGACAGCGCCACTGTAACATCCGAAAATTTCAAGTGCTCAAAAATGTGGAGTTTTTAAAATTTCTCTTGCATTTTGCTAGCACTCAAATTTCTTTTGAGTATTTATTTGAAATCTTTTTTGAGTTTTGTGCCATACAAATTAATAATCAAGAGTACTCCCAAATACAAATAATAAAAATGGAACAGATTATGAATTAAAAATACCAACATCCTGAACTCAAATTCAAGTTAATAAATTGAATCCAAAAAGAATATTAGAATATACCTATAAAAATCTAAACCAAAAATCCAAGGTTGAGTATTCAAGTTTTATACGTATATATATATATATAATTCATAACAAAATAATAGAAACATCAACATCCGAGGGCAAATTAAATAAAGTAGAGAATAGAGAGATATCAGGTTTTGGGTATCTAAATAATTGAACCAAGATTTGAATTAACATTTCAAAAATTTAAATCAATAATCTTAAGCATGAAATAGAAATTTAAACTAAAATCCAAATTCTGAAATTGTGCTTAGTCCGTTCCTCATTATATTTTTCCCTCCTTCTCTGCCTTGCCTATTACATGTGGGCCTGGCCCCCACCCCATCTCGCCTCTCTCCTTTTCTCTTGCCCCCCGTTCTCCCTCTGCCGACTGGGCCTGGCCCATGCGCTCTATCCCTTTCCTCCTCCTTTCCTCTTCTCTGACCTCCCTCCTCTCTCCTCTGTCCCGCTTCTGCTCCGCTCGCGTCACTCGTCCTCCGCCCCCTGTGCGCCCGGCGCCCCAACGTCATTGCGCCACCCACCGCACCTGCCCACTGTCCTTGTCTGCGCGCGCACGTCGCCACTGCCCCTCCCATGCCCTGCCACGCCCGTGCGCCATGCCGCTTGCGTCGCCGCACGTCACCGAGCTCAGTCGTCGGCCACAGTGCAATGCAGTGACTCCCTCCGCTCCTATAAGTAACTTGCTCCCCTCCCGTTGCTTCCCCACGCCATCTCCCTTTTCCCCTACCCCTTTTCTTCCTCTCCCACCGTGAGCCGCCATTGTCGCCGCCGTGCCCGCTCGCCGTCCCGGCCGACCCGGTGCCTCCAGTGCAGAAGTTTCCGTGTCAAAATGTGCCCTCACCCCTCAGCTACTTTCCTTCGGGTCTAATTGAAAAACTTTGTACCATGCCCGCCGCACCGGCTGTCTTCCCTGAAGCCGGCCGCCGCCGCCGCCGCCCGCGCCATCTCCTTCTCGGTTGGACTCCCCCCAATTCCTCGCTGGGGGAGCAACCTCTCGACGTCCCGAAGTCATCCCCGCCACCGGCCGGAGCTATCATCCACCCCAGCTCGCCGGCGATGATGGTCCTCCCCGCGCCGCCGTAGGCTGCTGGTGCCGGCTCGCCTCAGTGCTTCCCCGGCTCAACCAGACCCGCGGTGAGATTCCCCACACGCCACTCCTACTCACGCTCCTCTCCAATCCCCCTCTCTCCCACCACGGCGGCGCCGCCACCTTCCACCCTTGCTCTGGCCACCGAAGCTGCCTTCCGGCCAGAGGCACGGTCTCCACCGGCTCCCTCATTTCAAGCACGTTCCATTTTCCTGCTCGCCAGCACCTCTCCGGCCCCACCTCGCCGGCACCGCCGCAGCCCCGTCGCGCCGGCCAGATCCTCTGTTTGCCCCCCAGGCCGCCTCACCTCATCTATATTAACTGGCTCCTCTCACTCACAAGCGAGCGCGTGCTCAGTTGGTTAGCCCGAGCTGAGTCCAACCGGCAGGTCTTTGGTTCGAATTCCCTCTCTGCACATTTTTGATTCATTTGTTTTAGCACTTTTAACTAAGAAAACAATTAGGCAATAAAACCAGGGAGCTAAGCTAATTGGCTTGGACTCAAATAACATTTATGTATACATCAAAATATAGGACTACGTGCATGTTGATAAGTAAGTGATTAGGAAAGTTAAAAATTTAAATTCATGAGAACTAATAAGAATTGCTTAGGAGGTAAATAAGATTATTAAGATTTAGCATTGGAATAATTATCATATAAGAATAATAGTGCCTTATTATTTATTTTAAATCTACCTAGTAGTTAAAGGTATTAATAAAGAAGGTTTTGGTTAAATAGGAGTCCCAATTAAAAATACATCCAATTAAACCTAAGGGAATAAAATTGATAGCTATAAAAGTGAGGTTTTAAATTAAAAAGATCACCCTTAATTACAATCAAAATATATGGCCTAACATTTAACGTGCTGTCATTAGATAGATATCAATAGTAAATTTAATTAAATAATAAAGGCCGCTTCATAAAATTTAATTAAACGATAGGACATGACCATAATCATTTAAACTAGAAAGTCCTATATAAATAAAAGTGTGATTAAAATATCCGTATCAGTAGTTTTCAGAGAGCACTCAAATTAAAAGGTCATAATAATATACAGATGCTAAATATAGTAACCCCTAGGTCATCGGATGTTAAAAGTAATCTATCTAAAGTAGCGATGTGAATAGTAGTCATCACTAACGTGTCATCGACAAATAAATCTCAACCGTAGATTTAGGGGAATATTGAAAGTAAAGTGTAACCTGGTATAGCATGCTCGGCCCTAGATAAATAAATTTAAATAACAACAATAATAATGTCAACACTATAATGATAGCTAAAATATACATAAAATATCTACGATACCTAATCCGAAGAGTCTCTTTAATTAAAAGTCATGAAGGCATATGCGCTAAAATCCCTACGTCCTTGGTAATTAAAATAGCCTTACTACCTTGTATTTTAGTGAACAAGGTAATATTAGCACAAACTAAAATAATACATCTTCAATTGCTAAAAATGTAAGCTATAAGATTAATTTGACAAACCAGAAACCATTTACATCGTGTGTATATAACTCATACCCTAACTCTTAAGAGCTAACATCAGACAAAGCAATACCCAACACACCACTACAGTCTTACATCTACCCATGGGTCTAGCGTGGCTCATGGAACTTCCTTGATAAATACAAAATACTAAAGGAAGTTATCAATAAAAGGATCGAGTCATCGAAATCTACCCCCGACCTTGCCTCAATTCACTCGAATCACCCATTAACTCATAATAAAGCTAAATTAAATTTAATTGGATTTATTTGGGTCTTTTGAGTGATTTGCTTTGCTTGTATCCAGTCGTTTAGCACGTAATTAGAAATTGGAGTCCTGAAGAATCAAGGGATCAAGCGCACTCAAGGTCGAAGTGAAGATAAAGAATAAGAGGCTCAGGAGAAAGCATCTTGTGAGCTCAAGACCACAGTAAACCAAGCCAGGCGAGTCAATACTTTGATCATGTTGAACCTATGTTTTCTGCAAATTACTTTGTTTTAAATTATCAAATTGTATGCTGTTATTTTATATGCAAATACATGTTTAATTTAATATTCTAGTTATATGCCCATTGTTTACCTTGAATATTATTATACCTCCTTTGGAATAATTGAATGTGTGAACCTTGTCGCCCTAGCAAAATGATAATAGTAACCTTGTGAAAATAAGTCCCTAATTTTACGCCATGCTTAGTACTACATAGATACTCGAGGCGCTGAAATGCCCCAAACATCATTGTCATTTTTAAACATGAGAAACTGGTTTGGACAGTCATGGTGGGAATGACTGGTATATATTTGGACATGATTATTTTATGTTCCCAAAAACCCCAACTTGCTTAAATATCTGGGCGGATGGTTCGAGTGTGTGTGTGTATGTGGTGCGGTGGATGCACAAAGTGAGTAGTGGTAAATCCGCCCAGATACCACTAAGAACTGAATCTTGTCATGACCTCCTGTGTAAAACAAGTACAACCACAAGTCTGTAAAGTACAACTTGGCTTAGTAAATTTACCGGACCCTGGAAGTCATCATCACGGCAGTAGTGCAAGTGGCGGCCTAGGTGACAGGCTTGAATGGGACTCCCGCAAGTGGTGGCCTAGGTGGCACGCTTGTGGGAGAAGTTCCCTTGCGATGCACTAGCAGTGTGGGTAGCCAGCTGCTAGGCGTATAGGAGGGGAACATCCCGCACAACGAATGGGTCCCACCGCAAATGGGAGCAACCCAGGGGGTGAGATGATGGAAGGGGCGAGGTACTTTGAACGGTTACTGTGATGGTTTGCTTAACCGCATGGCTAAGGAATCATGTGGGGCAACGAGTAAACTGTCTCTTGTGGGTAAAGTGTGTAAACTCTGCAAAGTCAAAACTATTCGAATAGCCGTGCCCACGGTCAAGGGCGGACATGGGAACTTAACTAGATATAGTTCTATTTCAAAAACTTTGTGGGTGGAAATGGAAAAGTGGAGGGCAGTGGAAAGCCCTGATTGGTGTTGTCCTGGGTGTCGTCCCAGTGGTAATGTAAGCGACTATAACGCTGAAGGTCTAGCATATGGTGCAGAGACCATGTAACGGTGGATGGAATCTGGATCGCTATTATTATTGCATTCTCTTACACATTATGTTTTTGGTCAAAACTGCTAGGTCTCAGGAAATTTCTATGTATTATATTTTTAAATAATGATAATACTTCTCACAAAATAAAATGTCAGGAAGAATAAATAGAGTCGTAAGAAAAGAAGATAGATGTTTGTGGTAAATACATAAAGTTGTTGGTGGATTTAGGTCGATCATAAAAAGGAAACGATAGTGTGGATTCTGAGAAAAATAAATTTGTGGAGTCTAAATGAATAGATAGGCTAGATAGATGATTTGAATGATTTTTGTAGAATTAAGGAGTGCAAAGGTAATTGCTGGATCAATTTTTGGGAGATATTGGTGATAATGGGATTAATAGGATTTGATTGATTACTAGATGAGTCAATTGAATTGTTGGGAGTTTGGAGATATGATAATTGGAGTATAAACTTGATCAATGATATTCTTGGTGAAGGTATATTAGTGGATTAGATAGAAAAAGATAATGGAAAATAAGGTTGATTGTTGTAAGAGCAAATTGTGGTTGTGGATAAATAGCGAAAGGAATGGGTTGATAGGAATTTTGGAATACAAAAGATATTGGTGGATTGTATAATTGATGATATTCGCTGTTTGGAGTTTTAGACAGCAATCAATATAGAAAGTATATGATCGGTGGGTTAATTAGATAATGTCACTCGCTGTTTGGAGTTTTAGACAGCAATCAATATAGAAAAGTGTATGATCGGTGGAATAATTAAATGATGTCACTCGCTGTTTGGAATCTTAGACAGCAATCAATTTGGAAAGAGTATATTCGGTGGATTAAGTAAATGATGTCACCCACTGTTTAGAGTCTTAGATAGCAATTAGTAAGGAAAGTATGTCTTTGGTGGATTAAGTCAATTATGGCAATCGTTGTGTGGGGTTTAGGTAGAAACAATAACACTATGATTTAATAATACTAAGGCTACCAAAAGCTATTTTTGGCAAATAAAATAACCCGAGCCTCTCCTTGATAAGCCATACATACTATTTATTTGCATTCTGTGTATTGGCTCGCGGAGCACGGGGTTGGAGTGCTCACACTCGCTTTTGCCACAAAATTCAGAATCAGGAATCAAATCATCTCACCTCAGCAACAAGATTGGACAAGCTGGCAGAGAAGATGAAGATGTCAAGGGCTAGGTCGCGAACCTCCAGTTGGCTGCTTGTGGGCATGTCCTGAAGGTCCCACTTGCGTGCTTCGTACTTCCGCTGCTGCAATTTAATGATTTCGGCCTAATCGGCCCATGAGTAAGTCTACTATTATATTTTACGCTTCCGCATGATATGTATTGTGATATTCATAACTGTAATCTGTGAGCACTATCTACTGATCCAGGAAATAGTGCGGTGGAATCACAGAGGAATCCAGATTGTAAAATCTGGGCTCCTACAGCCACCCCTTGTAACACGAGAGGGAGTCCTTTTGCCTTCGTGCTGTCGTCTCCGCCAGCGGCTTCGATAGCGGTCTCATACACGCGCACGAATTCCCGCGGGTCGGAGTCGCCCTTGTATGCCTCAATGACGCTCGGGAACTTGAAGTCCTCAGGCCATGCCGCCTGCTGTAGGCCCGCAGAGAGCGGGGACTCTCGGTAGGTGTGGAACTTTCCTCTTAGACGGTTACGATAAACTCTGAGCAAGAAATCGTGGCATGAAATGAAACTGAGTGGCAAAAATTCCAAATGGACTTCATATGTACCATAGCAGATTTTGGCACGTATTTCGAATCCGTCCAAGTTGTTGCGGTACTTTCCTTCACAACGGGTTCCGATGGCAGCTATGGACTCCATGCAGACGAAATTGTGCCACGAAATGAAATTAAGCGGCTAACGCCCCGAATGTACTTCATATGCGCCCGAGCACGTTTTAGCGTGGCTTTTGAATTCATCCGAATTGGTGTGAATGTTTTCTCCGCAACGGGTTTCGATTGGTGCTATAAACTCCATGTGTGCGTTATCGAGGTACAAAGATGAAACCGAGTTCCAAAAACCTCGACGGGACTTCATATGCACCCTAGCTCATGTCGCCACGCATTTTGAACCCGTCCGAGTTGGTGTGAAACTTTCATGCAGGATGGGTACAATGCACGAAATAACGGCATGAAATGGAAATGAGTGGCAAGCACTATCTATCAATAGAGTTCATATGTGCCCTATCACTTTTCCACACGCATTTCGAGTTGTCAGAGCTGGTGTGAAACTTTACTGCAGAACAAGTTCTGATAGGAACAATAAACTCCACATGGACAAATTCATGGCACGAAATGACTTCATATGTGCTCGAGCACACTTCGGCATGTATTTTGAATCCATCCGAGTCGGTGTGAAACGTTGCTCTACAATGGGTTCTGACGGGTACAATATACTCCATGCGGATGAAGTTGTGCCACAAAACAAAACTAAGTGCCTACCACCTAGAATGGATTTCATATGCGCCCTAGAACATCATGGCATGCCTTTCGAATCCGTCCGAGTTGGTATGAAACGTTCCTGCACAACGGGTTTTAATGGGTACAATAAACTCTATGTGGACGAATTCGTGGCACAAAATGAAACTGAGTGCAAAACACCCTGAATGGACTTCATATACACCCAAGCACATTTCTTCATGCATTTTGAATTCGTTCGAGTCGGTGTGATACTTTCCTCCACAATGGTTTCTGACGACAGCTATAAACTCAATGCAAATGACATTGTGCCACGAATTGAAACTGAGTGCCAACACCGCGAATAGGCTTCACACGCACCCGAGGAAATTTCTTCATGCATTTTGAAGCCATCTGAGTTGGTGTGAATCTTTCCGCCACGTGTCCCGGCATGTAACTCCAAGCGTACGTAACAATGGCACGAAATGAAACTTAGTGCCAAACACCCCGAAGGAACTTGATATGCACACTAGCTCATTTCGCCATGCTTTTTGAATCCGTCCGAGTCAGTGTTAAACATTCCTACAAGACGGGTACAGTAAACTCCACGTGCAGGACATAGTGGCACGAAATGAAGCTGAGTGCCAAACACTACGAATAGACTTCATATGTGCGCCAGCACATTTCAGCGTGCATTTCATACTCGTCCAGCTTGGTGTGAAACTTTACTCCACAACGGGTTCTGACAGGTACAATAAACTCCATGCGGGTGAAATCTTGCCGCGAAATAAATCTAGGAGGCAAACACCCCGAATGGACTTCATATGCACCCTAGCAAATTTCATCATGCCTTTTGAATCTGTCCATGTTGGTGTAATACTTTCTGTTGTAAGGGTGGCCCCCACCTAAACCCAGCAGGCCTGTTAGATGGCCATAGAGCCCAAAATGAGACACATGTAATGACAAAAGTGCCCCTAAAGGGGATACTCGGATGTAAGGGTATAATTGTAAAAGCACTCCCCATGTGTGTATATATATGGAATACAGGCCATGGGGAAGACCCAAGCCATTACTCATCACTCTCTCCCAACTCTCCACTACCATCTCTCTCTCTGTTTGGTCTATAACCACAACAGTTGGCGCCGTCCGTGGGGAGGACAGGAGCAAGCCTGAAGTTCGAAGAAGGATGGCACCGGAAAAAGCTTCGTCGACGGCGGCGAAGGGAAAGAAGGCGGCTGGGTCGGAGCATCGCATGGGCACCAGGGCTTCGGCATCGGCTGTTGTGGGTGCGAGTGACGACGCAGGCGCGTTGGTCGAGGACGTCGACGCCCGCGCAGCGGCGACCAACCCCGTCATCGGCGCAGCGACAACCGACCCCGCCACTGGCGCAGCGACGACCGACCCCGCCACTGGCGCTGCGGCGACCAACCCCGTCATCGGCGCAGCGACGACCGACCCCGCCATTGGCGCTGCGACGGCCGACCCCACCGACGCGACAGCAACGAACCTCGCCGCTCTCGCCGCAACGCTCAGCGGTAGCGCGGACCGGCGGTTGGAGATAGCCACAACGGAGCGACCGGCAGCTCGGGAGCTTGCGAGGTGATCGTACCCGTGCCGACCCGCCCGCCGGGCGCCCCGGCGGCCCCGCCAGCGCCGGCGGTCGAGAACGCCCTGAGGGCAGCCCTCAAAGCGTTCCAGCAGGAGCTGGAGGATCTCCGCGGGGCCGTCCGAGATGTACAAGAGGCTCAGAGCCAACAGGCCGCGCCAGTGATCGCCCCAGAGCCTGTGTCGGAAAGGGCAGACAGCCGCGATGCTCCCACGTCCAGCCGTGTGCCGCTGCGACGCATCGATTTAGGGTCCCCGCTTTCGGCAGGATTACAGCAGGTGGCGTGGCCCGAAGACTTCATTTTCCCCAATGTCGTCAAGCCATATAAAGGCGATACGGACCCCCGCGAGTTCGTGCGTGTCTACGAAACCGCAATCGAAGCCGCGGGTGGCGACGACACCACAAAGGCGAAGGGACTCCCCCTCGCGTTGCAAGGAGTGGCGCTTTCCTGGTTTTTCACTATAAAGCCAAACTCCATCTACGCATGGGAGCAGATCCACGACTGTCTCCACAACGACTTTCAAGGGAACTATGCTGAGCAAGTCGACGCAGACCAACTCTTCGCCGTGAAGCAGACACCTTCGGAAAGGCTCTGGGACTATTTCAAGCGCTTCGCGAAGGTGCGATGCCAGGTCAAGGACGTTAACGAGACAACCGTCATCAACGCGGCCATACAGGGCCTCCGCCCGGGCCCCCTGGCCGAATACAACGCGCGCAAGCCTATCAAGACAGTCGCCAAGCTCTTCGACAAAATGGAAGGGTATGCACGGGCCGAGGAAGATGCGCGGAGACGCAACGCCCCCGCTCCCAACCTCGCCCACGCGAAGTGCTTGCCATGCAAGGAGGAGGTGGGCGATGATTCCCCGAAGCAGGGCCGGAGTGGACAACCCCAGGAGGACACTCCCGGAAGCGATGGCCCCGGGGAGCTGGAAGGCTCGTCAAGGAGCTCGCGCAAGCCCTAGCATCACCGGCGCAGACCACAAAAGGCCCGCCATGTCCTCGGCATTGGAAACGCCCTTCGAGAGCCTGCCCCCATATCGTGGAAAGAGGGCCGGGGATGTGAAGGTGGACCCGGTCATGACGAGCGGCCCCGAGCGGAGCAGGAGCTTCGAGATTGCGGCAAGTGGTGCGAGGTGCATGGTTACAGTGATCACTATACAAAGGCGTGCACCGCGGTCACGGAACTGAGACGGGTGGTGGCCGAAGCTCGGGCCTCACCCCCCAGGCCCCTGGCAGAAGTCCAGGAGCGAGCTAAGAGGTGACCCCCCTGCGAGCCTCCGCCAAAGAAGGCGTGCGGCACCGCACCATCAGCGTCATTACCGGAGGCTCCTTATCAGGGGCCCCCTTGGAGCAGTCACAGCCATGGGTGATCCCCGCAACATCACCTTTACCCTGGATGATGCCAGGGGTGTGGAGTTCCCTCACCAAGACCCTTTAGTCATTCAGGCTCACATCGCAGGCCATGATGTCAGGCGCATCCTCGTCGACGGGGGGAGCTCTGCGAATATTCTGTTCGCAGGGGCCCTCGAACGAATGGGAATCCCCTGAAGCTGCCTAGAGCAATCAGGAGCGCCACTTCAAGGCTTCGGGGGCCAACCGCTGGAGGCCATAGGGCACATGTCCCTTCCAGTTACATTCCACCAGGAGAGTAACACCCAAAGCGCGCACATCATCTTCGACATCGTAGACATCCCGCACCCCTACAACGTCATATTGGGACGGCCCGTCATCAATTCCCTCGAGGCGGTCCCGCACCACGCCTTCTTATGCATGAAGCTCCCAGGCCGGAGGGTGTGATCACTGTCTTTGGCGACCAGGACCTTGCCAGACGCGTTGAAGTCAGCAGCCGGAACTTACACCACCCGGTGCACACCCTCTCGGGCATGCTCAGCGGCACGCCCTCCGCTCCGGGATGGACGCCTAAGCCTCGGCCCGAAGGTGGAGTTAAAAAGGTGCCGCTCCAGGCGAAGGGGCAGTCTGTGTCCATTGGCGAGGGGCTCCCTGTTGAAGTCGAGCGAGATCTGCTCCAAGTGCTTCAGGACAACGCCGACATTTTTGCATGGTCACCGGAGGACATCAAGGGCGTAGACCGCGCAGTAATCGAGCAACGCTTGGCGGTCCGCCCTGACACCAAGCCGGTCAGGCAGAAGCTTCGCCGTATGTCCATGGATTGGCAGCAGGCGGCCAAAGCGGAGGTGGCGAAGCTTCTTCGGGCCGGGGTCATTCGCGAGGTCCATCACCCAGAGTGGCTCGCCAACCCCGTATTGGTCAAAAAAGCCAGCGGGGCCTGGCGTATGTGCATCGACTTCACGGCACTCAACAAGGCATGCCCAAAGGACAATTACCCCCTGCCACGCATCGACCAATTGGTCGATGCTACCGCCGGGTGCGAGCTAATGAGTTTCCTGGATGCTTACTCTGGTTATCATCAGGTATACATGGCCGAAGACGACGAGGACAAGACCAGTTTCATAACACCAATTGGGACCTTCTGCTTCGTCAGAATGCCCTTTGGCCTGAAGAACGCAGGCGCTTCCTTTACCCGCCTCGTTGCACTTGCCCTCGCCGCCCAGCTCGGGAGGAACGTGGAAGCCTACGTCGATGACGTGGTAGTCAAAACCCGGCAGCTTGCTTTGCACGACTGGGACCTCCAGGAGACCTTCGACAACCTCAGGAAGGCCGGCATCAAGCTCAACCCCGACAAATGCGTCTTCGGCATCCAGGCGGGCAAATTACTGGGCTTCCTCGTGTCCGGACGGGGCATCCAGGCGAATCCCGACAAGGTTGAGGCCATCCTGGGCATGGAGCCGCCCAAGACGACGATGGAGGTCCAGAGGCTGGCGGGCCACATGGCAGCCCTGAGCCGCTTCCTATCCAGGGCAGCAGAGCAGGGTTTGCCATTCTTCAAGACACTTCGCGGGTGCGACAGATTTCGCTGGGATAGCGACTGTGCGGAGGCCTTCAACGAGCTCAAGAAACACCTAGCGAGCCTCCCCACTCTGGTCGCCCCAACACTAGAGGCTCCCCTCTTGCTCTATCTGGCCGCGTCGGTCACAGCGGTCAGTGCTGTCCTCGTCCTAGAGGAAGGCGCCATACAGCGGCCTGTATACTTCATCTCCGAAGCCCTCCAAGGCGCCAAGACGAGATATACGGAGCTGGAGAAGCTAGCCTACGCGTTGGTCATGGCCTCCAGGAAACATCGACATTATTTTTTGGCCCACCCAATCACAGTGCCTTCTTCGTTCCCCTTGGCGGAGATGTTACACAATAAGGAATCCACCGTGGCATCTCATACAGCCTGTTGCCCACGGGGCGCATCGGCAAGTGGGCTGCCGAGCTCGCCCCGTTCTCCCTGACATACGCCTCGCAGACGGCGATCAAATCTCAAGTCCTCGCCGACTTCCTCGCAGAATGGACTCCGCCGGCTCAGGCCGCCCAGAAGCACGATGACCCGGTCTGGACTCTCACCAGCGACGGAGCTTATGGCGTTGCGGGCGCGGGCGTAGGCGCAATAATTGATACGCCCGAGGGGCAGCGCCTGCTATACTCGGCGCGCCTCGTGTTCCCGGCCACCAACAACACAGCTGAGTATGAAGCGCTGCTCTTCGGCCTGACGAAGCTCAAGGCAGTGGGTGCGCGGCGAGTGCTCGTTCGCACGGACTCACGTTTGGTGGCAGCCCATGTAGACAAGTCATACCAAGCCAAGGACCCTGAGTTAGCCAAATACCTCGTGGCTGTAAGAGCGAGGGAAAGGCATTTCTCGGGCGTCACGGTCAAGGCCATCCCTCGCGCGGAAAATGAGCAGGCCGACGCTCTCGTGAAGGCGGCCAGCCAACAGCTGCCACCCCCTGACGGGGCATTTTATGAAGTGTTGCCGCAGGCGGCCATCGCGCAGGACAACCGGGACGCGTCCCTCGTTCACCACATCGCCCAGCAGGGCGACTGGCGAGAGCCTATCTTCAATTTCCTGCAGGGCATCGCCGAGCCAGAGGACCACGTCGAGCTCCGTCGCGCAGACCGTGCGATCCTTCCAGGTGTTTGAAGGGACGCTCTACAAACAGGGCGTCTACGCACCGCTCCTGCGCTGCCTCTCCCGCGAAGAAGGGAAGAAGCTCCTTGCGGAGATCCACGCGGGGGCGTGCGCACCGAGGTCATTGGTCGGCAAGGCATTCAGGCAAGGCTTTTTCTGGTCGACTGCCATCACTGACGCCCAGGACCTCGTGCGTCGGTGCCAGGGGTGCCAGTGGATGGGACGCATCATCCACAGGCCCCCGACAAAGCTCAACCCTATTCCCCCGGTATGGCTGTTGGCACGCTGGGGCGTCGACATAGTGGGACCACTCCCCTGAGCCCCATTGGACCTGCGGTTCGTGGTAGTCGCGCTGGAATACTTTTCCAGGTGGCCGGAGGCGGTAGCCCTAGCCAAGATAACCTCGGCTGCCATGCAGCGTTTCCTCTGGCAGAACATCATATGTCACTTCGGCGTGCCCAGGGAACTCACTGTCGACAACGGCCTGCAATTTGATGCCACCCCATTCAAGAAGTTCTGCGACAACATGGGCATCACGCTTCGGTTCACCTCGGTTGGGTACCCCCAGTCCAACGGAGCAGTCGAAAGGGCGAACGGCGCCATCTCTATCGCCATCAAAAAATGCCTAGTCGGGCTGCCGAAGGGCAGGTGGCCGAGCGAGCTTCACAGCGTCCTCTGGTCCCTTCGCACAACGGTAACGTGCCCGACAGGGTTCATGCTTTTCAAGCTCCTTTTTGGTGATGAGGCAGTGACGCCTGAAGAAATTAAGGCTGGATCGTGGAGGGTCCTCATCCAAGCGCCCGACGAGGAGCGCCGCGTATCCTTGGACCTCCTCGATAGGGCGCGGGTGAGCGCAGCCCAACATGTCAAAAAGTATGCACGGCAGACAGTACGTACTCAAGACCGGTCCGTATATCCGCGAAGGTTCAACCCTGGGGACCTCGTCCTCAGAACGGCGCTCCATGCGGAGACCGTCGGCAAGCTGGAGTCCAAGATGGAAGGTCCATACATCGTGGCGGAAGCATTACAGAAGGGAGCATACCGCCTCGCCACACTCGAGGGACAAACTCTCCGCCACACATGGAACGCGGACAAGTTGCGGCGATATTACGCCTAGAAGCAGGACGAAAATTATAATGACATCAGCCCCTCCTTGTACGATGCTCGCCCGCGCAAATGGGAGTTCAATACAGCTCGCTGTTTCCCAAGATAACAGTGTCTGGCCGTAATGTGCAGACCATCACCCCCGTGCGCAGGTAGACGCAGCGGGGGGGCGCCCTCGCGTGCACTCCGGAATATAAACAAGACGTGAATTCCGCGCACTCACAGACGTTGCTCCTGTGCGTACTCGGAGTATAAAAACAGAATACAATATTAAGAGCGAATTCCGGGGTTACATGACCACAAGCAGGAGCGCATAGTACACCGCTCCCCTAACCAACCGCTCACCCTTCGCGCGGTCCCGACGGGCCTGCGCCGCTGTTCTGACGCCGGGGAACCCCTTCGAGCCAGCAGAGGAGGTCCCTGCCCCCGTGTAGCATATGCTGCACCGCGACCCTGGCTGCGTCCTCCCCGACATAGCCCCAGATCTGTCGGTGGAAGTTCCGGAGGCCAGGATCGATGAAGCGGATAGCGTCCGACAACGCCTCCGACCGGGCAGGAAGATCCAGCTGAGGGTTCGCCAGCTCGTGGACATGTCTGCACCCATGAGTGTGAAGCATGGCAAGGGCGAGGCACGCACCGAGGAAGCTGCAATGCTCGCCGAAGGTCTTCGCGCTGCGGAGAGCAACGCCGACACCTTCCTCTACCAGCCCGAGCGTCTCCATCAAGTCCCCCGCCCCGTGGGTAACGTCCGGCACGTTGACACACAGGTCCCGGAGGGCCTGGTTCAGAGACTCCATTGCCCTCCACGCCGACATGGATGCGTTGTCCAAGGCGCCGTCCTTCTCCGCAAGGGACTCCACCAGCTGGACCTTCTCCTCCTCCAGAATGGCGATCTGCTGCAAAAAGGAGGTGCGTTCCTCCGCCGCGGCGCACTGGACCTCCTCGGTCTCCTGTTGCGCGGCCGCCAGGGCGCCCTCCAGCACATGAAGCTGTTCGTCCTTCGTGGCGTGGGCGTCATCCGCAGCACGAAGCTCAACCTCGAGGGCTCTCCGCTCCCGGATGCGGGCCTCATCTAGCGCGTGGCCAAGGACAAGCGTCTGGAAATGGCAGAAAAAGTCAGCAGGTGCTCGACGGTGCTCTAGCAGCCGCGAGCGCACATACTTACCCTTATCTCCGAGGCCCGCAGTGCGAGCGCCAGGAGGTCCCCCTCGCACAACGACAGCATCTGTTGGTCAAAGCCACCGCGGGCGCGCTCCGCGGCTGCATTAAAAGCGCGAAGCGTCTCCGGGCGTGGGAGGAAGTCGGAGAGGACGAGCCCCGCCCCTGTCACATCAGGGGCTGCAGAGACTTCGACCACGTCGACGGTGGCAGCCGCCTGTAGGGTACCCTGTTCAGGGTCTGGCACGTCGCGCACACCCCCGTTGCTCGATCCTTCACCGCGTCCGGGAGACTTCGTCTCGCCTGATGTCGACGGAATGAGTGAGCAAATCGGGGAGAGTTTCGCGAAGTCGTGCGAGGAAGGGGAACTGCGCCTACCTTCTGCACCGCCCGCTACGACAGGAGGGGGTGCTTGTTCAACCGCCAGTCGGGGGGCGAGTACCTCGGTGGGTGGTCGGGAAGACCTTTCGGCCGCGCCGGCCGCGTCGGGCGCCGCACCTCCAAGCACGGGGCCGGCAACGCCGTACCGACCCCTCGAGGGCGTTTCGCCTGTGGCTCCACAGGAGATTCTTCCGCGACGTTAGCAGCTGTAGCTCCTGTCGCGCCTTCGGTCATTACTGCCCCGGGTGCGTCCTCGACGGCCGCCGTGGGTGGCAAAGCACTGCCAGTGGTGGCGTCCTCCCCCGGGTTGGCAGGATCCGGCACAACGAGGGGTGTCTTCACGGGCTCAACAGCGCCGGCGGAGGATGCCGCCAATGGGCTCAGGGCGACGCGCCCTTACGAGCTGGTCCGGCCGGACCCATCACCGGCCGCGCGTCCTGTCCCACCGGTGCCAGCCGCCGAGGTGGCTGGCGGACTGGACGCGGCAACCTCGGAGCAGGCCCCCGCTTGGCTACCGCCACCGCAACGGCTCGAAGCCCCTGCGGGAGCCTCCGCTGGCACCGCGCGCTCGGGCACAGCAATGCGCAAAACCTCGCACGTGCGGTTTATCCGCTCCTGCTTCGCTGTCTTGGTCGCAGCCTTGCGCAGCTTGTGCGCCTTGAGCGTGTACGGGCCCAAGAACGTCGCAACCGCGTGCTCTGCATCCTCTAGCCGAGCCACTGCACAAAAGGTAACAAGTTGGTCGGCCGAGGACTACGCAGACACAAAGGGGTGCGCACCAACGCACTACGCGACTTACAAGGGGCGGAGGGCGGAAGCAGGCAAGACAATGACGGGCGCACCCCGTTCTCTCGGTCATCGCCCCGTCGCCCGTACTTCCACCGGGCGGAGAGGGGAGTCACCCCGCACATCGTAAACTCTTCAGCCAAGTCGCGCATACTTAGCCGGCATGCAACGCCAGCAAGCCTCCATAGCCTCCATGTGTCATCAGCCTCCGGCTTCACACTTTGCGAGCTGTTGAATGAGATTGGCCCACCTCAGCATAGCAGGCCATAAAACCACCGTCGCGTCCAGCCGGATTCCCACCTCTCCAAGTTGGCCGGCGCAGGGAATAGCATCGTGCAGGACGCTCGTAGCACGAAATCGACGCTACCAAAGTTGGATACAGCCCCGTCAATCTTCTTGGGTCGGCAGCGTGCGTCGTGCAGGGTGGTGAACAGGCTCGCGCTGGGACGCCGCCCTTCCGTCCGCGTAGCCCATGTAAAGACAGCTAGGCGGACTATGGCGTTTGGCGTCAACTGCGCTAGCTCCAACCCGTAGGTCCGCAGGACTTCGCCCACAAATGTCGTGGAGGGCATTCGAAGACCGGCGTTGAAGAACACAACAAAGACGATCGCCTCCGTTTCCTGGGGCTTCGGCTCCGTTTCGTCGCGACGGGGTAGGCGAGCCCCGTCGCGCTCCTCGATCTTCCCTTCCCGTACAAGCCGCTGCAGCGTCTCTTCAGTCACGCGGCTCCTCCCAAGCACACGGGAGCAGCGACCCCCCGAGTTTTCCATGGCGTCCCACTGCTTGTCGCCACGCGAACGCCCCCGCAGCACCAGCTCGTAATCCTCAGAAGGGAAGGACGACTCGTCCCGGCTAGACAAGGAGCCGCCGTCGGGATGGCGGGAGGCACCGTCATGGCTGGCCATTGTTCTCTAAGATTAGGGCAGAAGGGCTATCAGCACGAGATAAGCAGAGCTAGGCGACAGGCAAGATAGTGCGCCCCCACCACAGCGATGGCGCTTTATAAAGCCCGTTCGCCTCCCCACGACCAGAAGCACAGCCAGACTAAAAACCCCCAGCGGTTCGACTACCCACGACTGGAAAGAACCGTCGACATCTGGAGCGAGCGTGCCCGGTAGGTGGCCAGGCAGCACACAACGGCAGCGCACGACCGACACGTGTCCCGCTTGCCTAGGGAAGAGGCAAACGGCCGCGCTCACGCAACCGCTCACATCCCACGACACACCAGGCATAAACCGCCGCGTACCCCACCCACGGAAGGCAGACTGCGCGACGCGACAGCCTTCCTCCTGACAGGCCAGGCGTCGGCACGATTCCAGCCGCCATTAAAAGCGCACTACCAGACCGCGGGGCACAACGGTCCCGAAGTGCAGCGGCGCAAGGCCCTTTCTTACTACAGCTCCGCTGCCACCCGTTCGAAGGGTAGGGAACGGAGCGCACGCGCGCGTCTACTTCGGCTAGGCGCCAGCTCCGCTGCCACCCGTTCCAAGGGTAGGGGACGGAGCACACGCGCGTCTACTTCGGCTAGGCGCCAGCTCCGCTGCCACCCGTTCCAAGTGATGTGGCACCAAATAGCACTACAACTTTGGTTAGTGCTTGCAGTTCTGTGCACAATGTTCAAGAAGCTTTGAATACCAATTCTGAGGTTTCTAACGTGCACAAAAGACATATTTGGAAAGCTAATGAAGTCTATTTTCCAACGAATCAAACGGCACTTGATTTGGAGCTTCCTACACAAAGTTATGGCAATTTCATTGGATGCTGCACGAGCTGTCCGGAGAGACGCGCGAGACTTGCAAAACATAAAGAGTTCGAGTACTGCAATGCAAGTAAGGGTAAAATCCGACCACACCATGACTTTCTAAAGGTTGAGAAGGATTCCTTTTCAGGTTCCAAACGGATTTGGAAGCCCCTTGAACCAGAAAACAAAACATATAAAGATTTGAAACCGATTCGGACTCGGATTGGGACAGCTGGCAAGACCGATACTAAAACGTCCATAACTTTCACAAACGGAGTCCGATTTGGGCGTTCTTGGACTCGTTGGAAAGCTATTTGGAAGCCCCACATAATGGACAAGGTGCCAGCCACGAAATCCTCATAGTCAGATCGCAAATGAAGAGAGAATTCAGAGGTAGCAGTTTAGGTATTTCCTTTTAGTTCAGATAGAGTTTGTTTCGCCTTAGGCCAAGTAGTGCGTGAGTTGTAATCAAGGCCGTGCATTGTGCACCAATATAAGGCCAGGCCTTAGCCCCATTGTAACTTAGACTATGATTTGAGAAATAGAAACCAGAAAATCACCATGGTTTGGTGGCCATTGTTGGCGTGTTCTTGAGATTTCCATCGAGGAATTGCTCTTGGTGTGTTGAATCCAATTGTGGTGTTGGATTCTACTCGCTGAAACTTTGATTTCTCTACCCTTCGTTCACGTGCTGCGGTGTGCGTGGGAGAAGGCTTATCTTGGAGAGGGCATCCAACAAGGCGTATCGTGAAAGATCAGGGCCAAAGCAACGGGGTTCAGCTAGCTTGCTAGTGGATCCGCATCATCTTGGTATCAGAGCGTGGTTGATCACGGTACGAGGTTGCTGAATTTTTCTTGATGGCGGGTTCTATGAAGACTGAAGATGGCGAGGCGCGACATAATCATGCTGAGCTAATTGGGGAGGTGCCCCAATATGCGGCGTCTTTGCCGCCTGAGGTACGAATTGGATTTGAAACGACATGTGACTACTTCTTGAGTTGTCACCGGAAGCTTGAAGGCAAGGTTGATGATTTGGGGGCGCAAATTGATGCTTTGACGGAGGCAATACGCCTCCAGCCACCACAATTTCAGCATGCTAAACGGGGACCTCAATATCCCGAACGGCATGCACCATATGAAGACGACGAACACGAGGAGATCTTTGATGGTGCAGCGGGCTTTGCTCCACAACCGCGCCGTGCTCGGGACTACTGTGGTGCTGACCGTGGTAGGGACATGCGTGGCAGAGGTGCTGCCCATGGTGGAGGTATGCGTGATGGTGTCGGGTTTGCTCAGCGTGTTGCCATGGATGATGGAATTGGGCGGATAAAAATTTCTATCCCATCATTTAATGGTAAAGCTGAACCGGAGGAGTACTTGGATTGGGAGATGCGTGTCGAACAAATTTTTGACAGCCATCACTATACTGAGGATAAGAAGATTCGGTTGGCGACAATTGAGTTCACCGGATATGCTCTTGTTTGGTGGAACCAATTGTGTCGCGTAGGAGCTCGTCCGAATACTTGGGTACAATTGAAGAATATTTTGAGGCGTCGTTTTGTCCTGGCACACTACACTAGGACCTTGTACAATCGGCTACAGCAACTACATCAAGGTAATTTTAGTGTTGATGAATATTATAAAGAGATGGAGATGTTGATGATCCGTACAGGGACAGAGGAGCATGATGAGGCTACTATAGCACGTTTCTTTAATGGGTTAAATGAGGATGTGCAAGATAGGGTGGAGATGGTCCATTACTACAACATTCAAGACATGGTGCATCAAGCTGAACGTGCTGAACAACAATTGAAGCGCAAACAAGCTAAGGGTGGACATGCCAACACTCAAACAAACCCATGGAGGCGTGCATCACAGCAAGGCGATGATGTTGGTTCACACTCCAAGGTGGCGACATCAAGCCGTTCAAATGGGGCTCTTTCAAGGGAGGCAAGCAATAGAGGTAAAGAAGCAACTAAAACTGATTCTAGTTTGCCTTCTAATGCTCGTGCTAGAGAAATTGAGTGTTTCAAGTGCAAGGGAAGAGGTCATATGATGCGTGATTGTCCAAATCAACGAAGAGTGCTTCTCAATAAAGACGGCTATGCTTCAACAAGTTCTAGTAGTGATTCTGAAAGTGAAAAATCCGATGATTCCAAGGAAGATGTTGCCTATTGTTATCCAGAGTTGAATGGTGTTAACCTTTTGGTCCGAAAGGTGCAAAGTAAAGAAACTGAAACAAAAGGACAGCGGTGGAGTGTTTTTCAAGCGGAGTGCAAAATCAAAGATAAAGCATGCAAGTTGATCATAGATGGTGGAAGTTATACCAATGTGATTAGCAAAGATTTGGTGTACGCTTTAGGGCTGTCCACGTGGAGGCATCATCAACCACATCATGTGGAGTGGCTACACAACTCCGGAAGGCTAAAGATAACTCACAAGGTGCGTGTTCCGTTTGTTGTTGGTGACTATGTTGACAAGGTGGATTGCGACGTAGTTCCAATGGATGCATGTGGGTTATTGTTTGGAAGACCATGGCAATATGATCGCAATGCTACGCATGAGGGCCGGTCCAACACATATACATTTGTACATGAGGGAAAGAAGCATGTGTTGAAACCAAAATTGGAGAGTGCTATTCATGTTGATGAAGAAATTACAGCCAAGAAGAAGCAAGCTCCCAAGATTACCCCAAAGCCAAGGACGGCTTTGCTTCAAGGAGGGGAGGATGATGTGGCACCAAATAGCACTACAACTTTGGTTAGTGCTTGCAGTTCTGTGCACAATGTTCAAGAAGCTTTGAATACCAATTCTGAGGTTTCTAACGTGCACAAAAGACATATTTGGAAAGCTAATGAATTCTATTTTCCAACGAATCAAACGGCACTTGATTTGGAGCTTCCTACACAAAGTTATGGCAATTTCATTGGATGCTGCACGAGCTGTCCAGAGAGACGCGCGAGACTTGCAAAACATAAAGAGTTCGAGTACTGCAATGCAAGTAAGGGTAAAATCCGACCACACCATGACTTTCTAAAGGTTGAGAAGGATTCCTTTTCAGGTTCCAAACGGATTTGGAAGCCCCTTGAACCAGAAAACAAAACATATAAAGATTTGAAACCGATTCGGACTCGGATTGGGACAGCTGGCAAGACCGATACTAAAACATCCATAACTTTCACAAACGGAGTCCGATTTGGGCGTTCTTGGACTCGTTGGAAAGCTATTTGGAAGCCCCACATAATGGACAAGGTGCCAGACACGAAATCCTCATAGTCAGATCGCAAATGAAGAGAGAATCCAGAGGTAGCAGTTTAGGTATTTCCTTTTTAGTTCGTATTGGAGTTTGTTTCGGCCTTAGGCCAAGTAGTGCGTGAGTTGTAATCAAGGCCGTGCATTGTGCACCAATATAAGGCCAGGGCCTTAGCCCCATTGTAACTTAGACTATGATTTGAGAAATAGAAACCAGAAAATCACCATGGTTTGGTGGCCATTGTTGGCGTGTTCTTGAGATTTCCATCGAGGAATTGCTCTTGGTGTGTTGAATCCAATTGTGGTGTTGGATTATACTCGCTGAAACTTCGGTTTCTCTACCCTTCGTTCACGTGCTGCGGTGTGCGTGGGAGAAGGCTTATCTTGGAGAGGGCATCCAACAAGGCGTATCGTGAAAGATCAGGGCCAAAGCAACGGGGTTCAGCTAGCTTGCTAGTGGATCCGCATCACCAAGGGTAGAAGACGGAGCGCGCGCACGTCTACTTCGGCTGGGCACCAGCTCCGCTGCCACCCGTTCGAAGGGTAGGGGACGGAACGCGCGCGCGTCTACTTCGGCTAGGCGCCAGCTCCGCTGCCACCCGATCCAAGGGTAGGGGACGGAGCGCGCGCGCGTCTATGAAGGACTACGGGTAGGCTACGCTAGCGCAAATTAATAAAAATTATGCCCGTAAACCAAGATCACTGCAGTTATAGATCACGGAATTACCACTAGACGCGCAGTGCGGAATTGATGCAGACGTCGGGCGTAGTAGTCGTACCACGCCGATGCAGACGTCGGGCGAGTAGTCGTACTACTTCCTCGTCCTCGTCGCGCGCCCAGCGCACAACTCCTCTCTTGCGGTTCGCCCAAACGCTACGATGCAGCGCCGCCAAAAGGTATCCACACGCACGGAGGAAGCGACGCACGCCGGATTACTAGATCCGTGCGAGCGCCCAGGGCGTGGGAGGGGTGGCGGCTAGGGTTTGAGGAGGTCACGAAATTCTCTCTCTACCCTGTGCGCCCTAGCCCTCCTTTTATAGACGTCCTTATAATGGGCTTCAGCGAATGGAGGCCCATTAGGACTCAATACCACCCAACCGGATCCAATCCGAATTAGGCTTCACCCTTAAGTGTGTGACCTATGGGTTCACGTATGTTTAGACATGACACAAGTTTACCTACTCGGTCAATAGTTGGTAGCGGCCTCTAGCAAGACGTGCCAACTCCTAAACATACATAAAGATCATATCGAACGAACCATCATAACTTTATGTACATGCCAATCCCTTTGCCTCACGATATTTGGTCGAGCTCCAAGCTGACCACTCTTTCTCGATCCGTGATCCGAATCCCTTACTAGGTTAACTCTTAACCTTAAGTAGCATGGCCATGCATTTCGGATCCGATCACTCGAGGCCCAGAGATATCTCTCTCGGATAGAGAGGGCAAATCCCATCTCGACCGACCATGCCTCGTAGCATGCTTCATGACAAACCCGAAAGCTACCTTTATAACTACCCAGTTACGGAGTAGCGTTTGATAGCCCCTAAGTAGGTCGATTCACATCTCAAGTACATGCGACAATCTCAGGTCTAAGGACAAGGCGTACACATTGTGTAGAGAGAGAATCATAAGTATAATTGTTATGTCTCATGTTGGGTCGGTCCAACCCCATGTTCTAAACATGTGTCCACATTATTGGTTTGACATCTCCATGTCTATGACCTGTGAAACATGGTCATCAACCGATACATGTGCTAATCCATTATTCACGTGTGTCCTCACATGAACTCCGACTAGGGACAACTTTAGAATAACCATATAAGTAAAGAGTTTCACAAACAAGTCACATACTTGTTAATCAACACAAAGGCAATATTCAAGGAACATTTATTAAATCATGGATACAACGAAATATCATCATCTCTATGATTGCCTCTAGGCATATTTCCAACATCTATTTGGCTGGCGCCAGCTCCGCTGCCCCGCTCAAGGGTAGGGGACGAGCGCGCGCGCTCTCGCCGGCTAGCGCCAGCTCGCGCGCCACCCGTTCGAAGGGTAGGGGACGGAGCGCGCGCGCGTCTACTTCGGCTAGGCGCCAGCTCCGCTACCACCCGTTCCATGGGTAGGGGACGAAGTGCGCGCGCGTCTACTTTGGCTAGGCGCCAGCTCCGCTGCCACCCGTTCGAAGGGTATGGGACGGAGCGCGCGCGCGTCTACTTCGGCTAGACGCCAGCTCCGCTGCCACCCGTTCGAAGGGTAGGGGACCGAGCGCGCGCGCGTCTACTTTGGCTAGGCACCAGCTCTGCTGCAACCCGTTCGAAGGGTAGGGGACGGAGCACGCGCGCGTCTACTTCGGCTAGGCGCCACCTCCGCTGCCACCCGTTCGAAGGGTAGGGGACAAAGCGCGCGTGTGTCTACTTCGGATAGGCGCCAGCTCCGCTGCCACCCGTTCGAACGGTAGGAAACGGAGCGCGCACGCGTCTACAGTTCGGAGGAGTTCATAGGCCGCACGGACGGAGGGGGCCAAAGGACTCGGCAACATGGCTTCGGCCCTGTGAAGCTCTTCACCATGAGAGGCTCCTGTTATAGGGGTGGCCCCCACCTAAACCCAGCAGGCCTGTTAGATGGCCATAGAGCCCAAAATGAGACACATGTAATGACATAAGTGCCCCTAAAGGGGATACTAGGATGTAAGGGTATAATTGTAAAAGCACTCCCCATGTGTATATATATATGGAATACAGGCCATGGGAAGACCCAAGCCATTACTCATCACTCTCTCCCAACTCTCCACTACCATCTCGATCTCTGTTTGGTCTGTAACCACAACACTTTCCTCCACAACGGGCTCCCACGGCAACTATAAACTCTATGCGGATGAATTCGTGCCACGAACTGAAGCTGAGAGCCTAACACCACGAATGGACTTAATATGCGCCCTAGCTCATTTTGGCATGCCATTGGAATCTATCCAAATCAGTGTGAAAGTTCCGACCGCAACAGGTTCCGATAGGTACTATAACTCCAAGCCTGCGTTGTGCAGGGATGAAATGAAATTGATTGCCTTACACCTCGAAGGGAGTTTATATACACCCTACCTCATTTCACCATTTATTTTGAATCCGTCTGAGTAGGTGTAGAACTATCCTCTCAGACGGTTACGATAAACTCTGAGCAAGAAATCGTGGTATGAAATGAAACTGAGTGGCAAACATTCCAAATGGACTTCATATGTACCATAGCAGATTTTGGCACGTATTTCGAATCCGTCCAAGTTGTTGTGGTACTTTCCTTCACAACGGGTTCCGATGGCAGCTATGGACTCCATGCAGACGAAATTGTGCCACGAAATCAAACTGAGTGGCAAACGCCCCGAATGTACTTCATATGCGCCCGAGCACGTTTTGGCGTGGCTTTCGAATTCATCTGAATCGGTGTGAATGTTTTCTCTGCAACGGGTCTCAATTTGTTCTATAAACTCCAAGTGTGCGTTATCGAGGTACAAAAATGAAACCGAGTTCCAAAAACCTCGACGGGACCTCATATGCACACTAGCTCATGTCGCCATGCATTATGAACTCGTCCGAGTCGGTGTGAAACTTTCCTGCAGGATGGGTACAATGCACGAAATAACGGCATGAAATGGAAATGAGTGGCAAGCTCTATCCATCAATGGAGTTCATATATGCCTAGCACTTTTCCACACGCATTTCGAGTTGTCGGAGCTGGTGTGAAACTTTACTACAAAACAAGTTTTGATAGGAACAATAAACTCCACATGGTCGAATTCATGGCACAAAATGACTTCATATGTGCTCGAGCACACTTCGGCATGTATTTTGAATCCATCCGAGTCGGTGTGAAACGTTGCTCTACAATGGGTTCTGACGGGTATAATATACTCCACGGGGACGAAGTTGTGCCTCAAAACAAAACGAAGTGCCTACCACCTCGAATGGATTTCATATGCACCCTAGAACATCATGGCATGCCTTTCGAATCCGTCCGAGTTGGTATGAAACGTTCCTGCACAACGGGTTTTAATGGGTACAATAAACTCTATGTAGACGAATTCATGGCATAAAATCAAACTGAGTGCAAAACACCCTAAATCGACTTCATATACACCCAAGCGCTTTTGTTCATGCGTTTTGAATTCGTTCGAGTTGGTGTGATACTTTCCTCCACAACGGTTTCTGACGACAGCCACAAACTCAATGCAAATGAAATTGTGCCACGAACTGAAATTGAGTGCCAAACACCGCGAATAGGCTTCACACGCACCCGAGGAAATTTTTTCATGCATTTTAGAGCCGTCTGAGTTGGTGTGAATCTTTCTGCCACGTGTCCCGGCAGGTAACTCCAAGCGTGCATAAAAAAGACACGAAATGAAACTTAGTGCCAAACACCCCGAAGGAACTTGATATGCACACTAGCTCATTCCACCATGCTTTTTGAATCCGTCCGAGTCAGTGTTAAACATTCCTACAAGACGGGTACAGTAAACTCCACGTGCACGTTATCGTCGCATGAAATAAAGCTGAGTGCCAAACACTTCGAATAGACTTCATATGTGCCCCAGCACATTTTAGCGTGCATTTCGTACTCATCCACGTTGGCGTGAAACTTTACTCCACAACGGGTTCTGACAAGTACAATAAACTCCATGTGGGTGAAATCTTGCCGTGAAATAAAACTAGGTGGCAAACACCCCCAATGGACTTCATATGCACCCTAGCACATTTCGTTATGCCTTTCGAATCCGTCCAAGTCGGTGTAATACTTTCCTCCACAACGGGCTTCCACGGCAACTATAAACTCTATGCGGATGAATTCGTGCCACGAACAGAAGCTGACAGCCTAACACCACGAATGGACTTAATATGCGCCCTAGCACATTTTCGCATGCCATTGGAATCTATCCAAGTCAGTGTGAAAGTTTCGACCGCATCGGGTTCCGATAGGTACTACAACTCCAAGCGTGCGTTGTGCAGGGACGAAATGAAATTGATTGCCTTACACCTCTAAGGGACTTTATATACACCCTAAAGGAACGCGCGTAGGCTACGATAGCAGAAAATAAAAAATTTCTACCGCGCACACCAGGACATCATGCTAAGGAGGGATCATAGATCGTTACCACTAGACGCCTTGTGCGTGAAGAAGAGTTGGAGAAGCCGATCCAACCACGCGCGTCGAGGTAGTAGTGGAAGTAGCCGATCGTCCCGAACAGATCGTCTCCTCCACGCGATCAACCACACCACGAGCAGGTCCAATCTGTAGGTTGTTGATGCCGATCAACGCTGCAACGGCAGCGCCTCCACCGGTATCCATAGGTCCGGGGCTGGAACGCCGATCGCGAGTGTACCAGCACTCGCAAGCGGCTAGGGTTTGGCTCGGGAGGTGGCGGCTAGGGTTTTGCTCGGGAGGAACGAGCGTACATCCTCAGCCCCGCCTCCAAATATATAGACCTCCTCACTTGGGCCTCGTGGACCGAGGCCCAATAGGAGTCTATCCGGATCTCTATCCGAATTGAGCCCACATCCGAATCATATTCGAATTAGTGTTCCAACCCGTTAAGTGTGCGACAGCAGGTTCACGTATACTTGGTCGCGAACCGAAACACCTTTCCGGTCACCCTGTTAATAGCGGCCTCTAGCAAGACATATTAACCCCAAAGTATACGTAAAGATCATATCGGCTGAACTGTAATGTTCTCATGTACGAATCCCTTTGCCTCACGATATAGATTAAGCTCAAGGCGAGACTGTGTCATCCTCTTAATAGCTCAATCACTCTCTCGATTCCGTGATGGATTATAAACTTGTGATTGACTCCTCAATCACATTGGCATGGCCATGCACTTTCATAATCCATTACATCGAGCGGCCCAGAGATATCTCTCCCATAAGGAGGGGCAAATTCTATCTTGATCATTCACATCCCACTACATATTTCATAGCAAACCCGAAGACTACTTTTATGACTACCCGATTCACGGAGTAGTGGTTAGTAGTCCCAAAATAGGCTACTACGCATGTTGGGAACCATGATGATCTCAAGTCTAAGGATTCTACATAAACACTACTTGAGACCAACTAATGACACATGGAATCTCTGCAGTTGTCTCATGGCGGGTCTATCCAAAGCATATGTTCACTAACACATGTCCATATTATTGATTTGGTATCTCCATACCATGATCCATGAGACATGATCATCAATCAATACATATGCTGATCTTTGAATCATATTTGTTCCTCATATGATATATGATCGGGGATCATTTAGAAATAGCAACATTTTGGCATTAAGAGTCTCATGAATAAGTCACATACTCATTGATCAATAATGATAATGTCTATTTCAAGGAACAAAGCAATGTATCATAAACATAGTATGTGATATATTCAACATCTCCATGTTGCCTCTAGGGCATATCACCAATGATCTCCCACTTGCACTAGAGTCAACCATGTAGGTATCTAATACCCATTGCCCTAGTGTGAGCCTCATGCTTTGGTGGGAAGCGGCTTTGTGAACAGATCTGCAATGTTCAAATCTGTTTGTACTTTGCATATCTTCACATCGCCTCTCTCCACAATCTCGCGGATGAGATGAAATCGCCGTAGAATGTGCTTGGACTTCAGTGCGATCTAGGCTCCTTGGCTTGCGCAATGGCCCCACTATTGTCTGAGAGAGGTCCATTGGGCTGGAGGCACTAGCCACCACACCAAGCTCGAAACAAATTTCTTGATCCAAACAACCTCTTTAGCGACTTGAAGCTGCTATGTACTCGGCTTCGTTGTAGAATCAGCAACCGTCTCCCGCTTGGAACTCTTCCACTCACCGCACCGCCATTCGAGCAGAACACAAATCCAGTTGTGATCTAAAATCATCTTTGTCGGTTTGGAAGCTAGCATCAGTGTAACCATTTACAACAAGCTCTTCCTCACCCCCATAGACGAGGAACACATCTTTAGTTCTTCTCAAGTACTTCAAGATGTTCTTTACGGCAATCCGGTGACTTTCACTGGATCTCGGTGGTATCTACTTGTAGCACTTAAAGCATACGAGACATCCGGACGTGTACAAAGCATGGCATACATAATGGATCCCATAGCGAAGCATATGGAATCGCATTCATTTTATCCCGCTCATCGGTGTACTAGGACACCGACTCTTGCTAAGATTTATACCATGTGACATAGGTAGGAAGCCTTTCTTGGAATCCTGCATGTTGAACCTTTTCAACACCTTGTCAATGTACGTATCTTGGCTTAATCCAATTAGCCTTCTTGATCTATCCCTATAGATCTTGATGCCCAGAATATATGCCGCCTCCTAAGTCTTTCATAGAGAAACTATTTTCAATGAAGACTTAATGATTCGAGCATAGGAATGTCATTTCCGATCGATGTCGTCATCCACATATAAGACCCGAACACGAGTGCGCTCCCACTAGCCTTTTGTAAACACAAGGCTCTTCTTCGTTCTTGATGAAACCAAACCCTTTGATTACTTCATCAAAACGAATGTTCCAACTCCGAGATGCTGCTTTAATCCATAAATGGATCTTTGCGACTTGCATATCTTTCAATCGATTGCGGATCGACAAAACCCGTGGGCTGTGTCATGTACACATCCTCACTCAGATTTCCATTAAGGAAAGCTGTTTTGACATCCATTTGCCATATTTCATAGTCGAAATATGCAGCAATCGCTAGAATGATCCGAATAGACTTTAGCATTGTGACGGGCGAAAAGTTTCATCATAATCAACACCTTGAATTTGTTTGAAACCTTTGGCCACCAATCGCGCTTTATAGATGTGAACATTTCCATCTATGTCTATCTTTTCTTGAAAATCCATTTGCACTTAATGGTTTTAACACCATCGGTGGATCAACCAAGTTCCAAACTTGATTATGTGCATGGATTCAATTTGGATCTCATGGCTTCAAGCCATTTCTCAGTCTGGTCCCACCATCGCTTCTTCATAGGTCTTAGGCTCATCGTTGTCTAACAACAATATGTCCCGTTGTTGAGTAGTCAAGAACATGTACCTCTCGGTGCACGACGTGACCTCTCGACCTACGTGGTGCGGTGTGTCCACAACGAGGTTCTTCAACGGTTTGTTCATCTGTTGTGGTTACTCAGAGGAGCTGAAACGTTTTGTGTGTTTCCGAATTTCTTCAAGTTGCACCATGCTCCCACTATCCCTTCTTGAGAGAAACTCTTTCTCTAAGAAGACACCATGCCAAGCGACAAACACTTTGCCTTCTCCTTGATTATAGAAGTAATATCCTTTTATTTCCTTAGGATACCCGATAAAGAAGCATTTATCAGATTTAGACTGAGCTTATCAGATTGTAAACGTTTTACATAAGCCTCACATCCCCAAATCTTAAGAAAAGACAAGCTAGGACGTTGTCTGTCCACATCTCATATGGTGTCTTTTCTACTGATTTTGATGGAACCCTCGTTTAGTGTGAAAGCGGCTGTTTTAAGAGCGTACCCCAAAAAGACAACGGAAGATCACTTTGGCTCATCATGGGCGCACCATATCTAATAAGGTGCGATTTCTCGTTCAGATACCCCATTCCATTGAGGTGTTCTGGCGGAGTCAATTGTGGAACAATTCCACAATCCTTGGATGATTGCCAAACTCATGGCTCAAATACTCGCCTCCACGATCGATCGTAGAAACTTGATTGTCTTGCCTAAATGATTTTGCACTTCATTTTGGAATTCTTTGAACTTTTCAAAGGATTCAGATTTATGCTTCATCGGTAGATATACCCATATCTACTAAAGTCATCGATAAAAGTTATGAAGTACTGAAAACCCCTCGGCTATTGAGCTCATTGGTCCACATACATCGAATGTACGAGTGCCAATAAGTCACTTGCCCGTTCACCTTGACCGGTGAAAGGTGCCTTTGTCATCTTGCCAAGTAAACAAGATTCGCATGTCTCAAATGATTCAAAATCAAATGAGTGCAGAATACCATCTCTATGGAGCTTCTCCATGCGTTTCTCATTTATGTGACCTAAGCGGCGAGTGCCAAATAAACGTGGGATTCAAATCATTGAACGTTGCCTCTTTGCATTAATGTTATAGACCGGTGACTCTTCAAGAGTAAGAACATATAACCCATTCACCAATGGAGTATGACAATAGAACATATCTTTGAAATAAAGAGAACAACCATTGTTAACAGATCTAAAGTCATAACCTTCGCTTGCAAACATGAAGCGAAATAATGTTCTTGGAAAGAGATGGAACACAATAACAATTATTCAATTCCAAAACTAATCACGAAGGTAAAGACAATGGCATGGTGCCAACAATGACATGATGTCACATCCCAAAATTTGCTTTCTGAAAAATGTAATTTCAAATTAATTATTTTAAAGTATTTGAGTTTTATTTAGATTTGCCTGAATTTTTGGTTTTGAAAAAACTAGATTTGAAAAGTATTTTAAGTAAAACCTAAAATTATTATTAAATAAAAGATATTTTGGTTTTATATGAAAATCCTAGTTCAAAATAATTATTTGAAGTTTATTTGGCTTTTATTCGATTTTCTGAATTTTCTGGAGGTCAAAAAAAATGTATGTTTGAAATTAAAAAGTATTTCAAGTATGAAAATTAAATACCAACAGTAGTTGGAAATATTTTTATTAAGTCCAAAATATCTCCAGAAGCTTCTGTGAATTTTTCTGGGATTTGTCGGAGTTTGTTTAAGCTCAATTTGAAATTTCCAAAAAAAAAAAGAAAAAGGAGAGAGAATGAACCGCGCGGCAGAGGCTCGATCGATCTGTTCTCTCTGTACTCAGTTCTTTCCGTTTTTCTCTCTCTTCATAACTTCCAATCCGGACCTTATCTCAATGTCTTCCCAAAAGAAAAGTTGTGCCAAATCACGCAAGGAATCTATCCCAACTGGCCTCCTTCCATTTCGTTCATCCGTTTGCCTTTTATCTCCAATTTTCTGAAACGGACTCTAAACCAAAATCCACGAATTAGAGTCGGTTTCTACCCCTCCCAAGCCTATAAATAGGACCCCATGGCACCCTTAAACCCATCCCAAGCCGTGGCAAGTTCCCTCAAAGGTCAGGACGCCGTCGGCATCGAGGCCCTTCGGTCTCGGATTTGCTCGTCGCGTCTCGAGCAATCCGGTGAGTTTTTCCGTGATCCTTTCGCGTCACATTGTGCCATCATGTGCCATCTACCTTCTTGCCAAGTTAATTTGGTTTTGGTGCAGCCAATCTCCCAGAATCGAGTTTTCCCCAATCTAGGTCAAGAGCGCTTCCCGACGTCGATTCGTCATCTCCGGTAAGCTTTAGCCCTTGCCGTAATTTTTCTTAGACTTGCCTCATCGCGTTCTACGTTGTGCTCACTTCCTTTTCCCCAAAAAGCCTCCACAAATTTTCGCCTCCGAACCTCGCCATGGCCGTCAATGGCATCTCGTGTTCCCCATCTACCCGGTGATGTTTTCACCAATCCGTTCACGTCATTTTGTGCCAAACCATCCCAGGTAGCTACCCTCCAAAAAGTTTTAGATTTCGTTCACCGAGCATGAAGATATTAAGTTTTTCCTTTTTCCTTCCCGACGTCGTTCAAACATCGATTGCGCCGTCTCCGATGGGTTTCTGGCCGAGCCCATAATTTTCCTAGCCTCGCCAAGCCGCGTTCTAGCCCGTGCTCATCCTACTTCTCCACGTTCCATGCCCGGATTTTATTCCTCTCTCCTACCCATGTCGTTGTAGCCGCCCGTGCCGTCAACGGTCTCCGTTTGGCGTGCCGTCAGTTCCTATGTGTGCCTTGGGTCCCTAGCAACCCATTTTGCTAGTTAGATTCATCTCCCATGCCTTCTCTCGCCAGCGCTAGCCTTCTGCATAAAAGTACTGTTCTCGGATGAACAGTAACATCTGTAATTTCCAGCATTTTTCGCCCGGCAAACTTTAGATCGCTCGTTCTCCTTCGTCCGAACTCCGATCGACCCGATTCTTCTTCCTAAATTCATCTAAAATTGAGATATATCTTTTGGTTCTGGTTTTGTAGTTTTTGGAGTTCATTTGAATTTTATTTGAATTTGTTTTGTTTGTTTTGTCGTTTCGCGCGTAGAACCCGACGTCGCCGAAGAGTTTGTTGAGCCGCCGCAAGAAGGACCAAATAGCGCACAAGAAGGCAAGTCTCCTTTGATCATCTTGAACCCATGATTTTGAAATGTTTTTAAATAATTTAAATTATGTGCATTGCTATTTACATTAAACCTTAGTTCAAATTTTAAGGTGTTAGCTAATCCAACTTTGTTATACCCTCCTTTGAGATTGAATGCCATGTACCATTGTAACCCTAGAAGTTTCATTTGTCTCATTAATGAGATTATTATAACCACTTGTGAATAATAGTCTGGTAGTATAATGCTTAGTCATGCTATCTAATACATTGGAAATTCTTGAAAATGGGAAATTATGGTTTATAGAACCCTTGTGTTTATAAACTTAGTGGTAATTGGAGTTGCCACTGATCTTTTAAAATAAAATAAAATGTGAAAGTTGGTTTAGATTAGGGTGGATGGTTGGTTTGGCTTGGTGCAGTTCGCACGAGATCTTGTTAAGTGTATGTTCCACCCTAGTCAAGTAAGGACCGACGCTTGTGTTTGTCCAGACTGAGCACTACCGTACAACCACAAGTCTATATGGGTACGACCTAGCTGACTAACTTATGATAGTCTAGTTTAGGTGCCACCAGTGGAAAGTGAGTGCCAGGGATGGACTGGTTATTCACAGTGAGGGACAGGGATTTACTGTACTCATATGGCGCAAGAGGGGGCTTCGGTTCGGGCGGTTAGCCTACCTGCGGTGAAACCTCAGCGGGTGGTATCTAGCTAGATTAGAGTAAGGTAAAAGCTTTGTGATATTTTATCTGGGTCTCATGCCAAAGGAAGCGTGTTGACTTTTAGGATAATTTATCTCTTGTGGGTAAAGTTGTACAACCTCTGCAGAGTGTAAAGCTATTCGAATAGCCGTGCCCACGGTCAAGGGCGGGCAAGGAATGCATGCACATGGTAGATTTCTGGTTTTGTTTTAAAAATCAAAAGTTTTGTATTCCGGGAGTGGAGGGAACTCTCGGAAGGGTATCCTGGCGGTTGGAGGCAGAGAGGGTGGATGGAACCCGTAGTTTTAAAACTTGACCAATTGTAATTGGTTGGCTAGTGTTGGTAGATGGAACCTTCACTAGAAAGTTAATGATAGTTTCTGCTAAAACATTTACTTTATTAAATTGATGCCTTCGAAAATAATTAGTAGTAATTGAATTTAAAACATTGCTTTGTGCAAAAGAACCATATAGCCTTCCTTTGTCAAGCCTTGCATCTATGCATTTTTCCCAAGACTTGCGGAGTACTTTATGTACTCACATGCTACACTCAAAAATAAATCTCGGAAGAATCGAAGCTCAAGAAGGTGACTACGACTACTTCGCGGTGGCTTCGATGAAGGATTCAGAGTTCTAGGTCGCGCTTTGATCAATTGCTCGTAGCGTATTGATGGGTCTTCACCGAAGTTTATCTTTTGCTTCCATTGTGTTTCGTGTGTGCGAGGTCTTGAAACCTCAATTGTAATAATGAGACCTTTCGGTGCGTACTCTTTACTATTGTAATAAAGCGTTGCTGGTTATGTATTCATTTCTGTTTAGCGTGTGCACTAGCTTTGATGCGGGACTAGTGCGATAATACACGAGGGTCGGGTTCGAAATCCGGGGTCCCGACACGCAGCAACTTTTGCTCCATTGCCAACGCGAAGATCCACTTCGCTCCTCCTCAAACTTCTACTTGTTCTTAGCCCTGCAACGATTTGCAAGGTGAGCAACCGATCCGGTATCAAATACCCAAGAATCGGTGGATGAAGTAGCAAGATTGATCTCTATAACATTTATACCGGAGAGGAAGTCGTACTTCCTTCTTCTTCTCAAGATCCTCCAAGTACTTTGGGGTTCCTTTTCCAATGACTGATTGCTTGCAGAGTAACAATCTGCATTAGGAGCAGCGCCCTTCTTGACTTGCTTGGCCTTAGAACCGCTCGCGATCTCATCGAGCTAACTTTCTTTGACCGTGCCTTTCTTGACATTGGGCTTGCCCTTGCCTTTCTGCATCATCATCACATGATTGCTGCTTTTCTTAATGCTTTCTCGTGACTTTTAGCATCCCATGCAACTCTGCCAAGGTCTTATCCATGTTGTTCATGTGATAGTTCGGTATGAATGGCTCAAAGCTCGGGAGCGATGGAGAATCACATCGTAGCCAACTCTTGGCTAAGGGAAAACCAAGCTTTTCCGGACTCTCAATGTAGCCAATCATCTTAATCACATGAGGGTCGTGGGATTCCTACGCAAGCAAGCTCGCACGCAAACAAGGACTTTGAAGTGTTGAACCTCTCGGCCCTTGCTTGGTTCTCAAACATACCACGCAACCCCACAATGATATTGTAGGCATCTGTGTTCTCATATTGCTTCAAGCTCGAGAGGACATTGTGGCAAGCATGAGACACTCACATCAAGGCAATCATTCGTTTGCTTCTCATAAGCTCTCCGTGCAGCCGCAGTAGCATTATCAGGCAAGTCATCAGGATAATGAGACTCAAGGACATTGTTCAAGAATAGATCGCAAATTAAAAGAATTGGATGCGGCATTAGTTGACATGATCTACAACAAAGAATATGCAAAGTTTAGCACTATGTTTATGTTCATCTTTTATTAAACTATTTAACAAAAGACTCCCACTATGTGTTTTGCAACAAAACTCCCTCTAAGTTACATAGTGGGTCAAGATCCTCATTTCACTAATTCCTAGTGAGCTTTGGCATCACGGCTAGAAAACTAGTGACATGGGTAAGCAACACCTTGCTAATCACATCCCTATGTGACTCTTGCTTGTTGGGTGACATCAATATGCCCCGGCCCCAACCTATGCCCCAAGGTCCAAAACTGTTTTGATAACCTTGTTAAGTAAACCAAATGCTTCCGCATGTAGATGTCCGACATCTACCCCAAATAATGATGATAACCGACGGCACTCTACTTTGGTAGACCTACCATGCGGTGATCATTATCTTTTGGTGCAACATATGGAAGGGCATGAACACCTAATTTTATGAGGATTCTATCCTACCAAAGCAACATATCACAAAAACATTGCATAAGAATAAGATAGATAATATCACGATAAACACATTTAAGCGTGAAGTAGTATGGCCCAAAAATGGTGATCTCCATCTCCATGTAGGTGTAGACGATCTCCATCCTCCACATCACTCCTTTAGACCACCATGCTTGAAAGCTTGTAACCTCAAAACTAGGCTACTACCTATAATAGCTAGAAATTGAAGATTACAAAGATAGATTCAAGCATTAAGGTCACACGCAGTCGTTAAATACAGTATAGACAACTAACAATAGCTGAAATAATCATGACACGTAGGCCATGAGCAGAATGTTACATGCATCACATACATCTCATACATTCCAATAAGATATAGGGCCATACTATTCACATCATTCTCTGCAAAAACAAGTTAGGCGTAGAATCGTATTCTACCTAACAATGTGAACCCATGACGCTATACAAGGCGGAGTGCACGACGGTCCGTCCCTGGCCGGTCGGCGGCGGGGTCGAGGGGCGGTCCGCTGAACACCCTACGAAATTTACAGATCCAATCTATGAAATCGCAATGGAAAAACTATTCGCACAACCACCTTATGCCGATCCGAGACATTCTCTAGGAAGCTAGTTTTCCACCGGCCGAGGCCATCGGATCCGTAACCTACTAGTATTCGACATAACCACCTTATGCCGATCCGAGACATTCTCTAGGACACTAGTTTTTTCATTGGCCCGAGGCTATCGATTCATATCCTACTAGTATTCGACATAACCACCTTATGCCGATCCGAGACAATCTCTAGGGCACTAGTAGTAATACAATCTGCGCCTCATCTAACCCCGATTCACCGATTGATCTCATCAACCCGTGCTACCATCGATTCATCACATGAACCGATTGATCTAGAGCGTAATAGATCCAATCTACTACAACCGCATATCAACATATGCGCTGATCCGATCGCAAACTAAGCAAGATGGCTCGATACCACTAACGGAACGCGCGTGAGCTACGATAGCAGAAAATAAAAATTTCTACCGCGCACACCAGGACATCATGCTAAGGAGGAACATAGATCGTTACCACTAGACGCGCAGCGCGCAGTGAAGAAGAGTTGGAGAAGCCGATCCAACCACGCGCGCCGAGGTAGTAGTGGAAGTAGCCGATCGTCCCGAACAGATCGTCTCCTCCACGCGATCAACCACACCACGAGCAGATCCAATCAGAGGTTGTTGATGCCGATCAACGCTGCAACGAGCAGCGCCTCCACCGTATCCACACGCCCGGGGTGAACGCCGATCACGAGTGTACCAAAGACTCGCGAGCGGCTAGGGTTTGGCTCGGGAGGTGGCGGCTAGGGTTTTGCTCGGGAGGAACAGAGCGTACATCCTCGGCCCCGCCTCCGAATATATAGACCTCCTCACTTGGGCCTCGTGGACCGAGGCCCAATAGGAGTCTATCCGGATCTCTATCCGATTGTGCCCACATCCGAATCACATTCGAATTAGTGTTCCAACCCGTTAAGTGTGCGACCAGAGGTTCACGTATACTTGGTCGCGACCGGAAACACCTTTCCGGTCACCCTGTTAATAGCGGCCTCTAGCAAGACATATTAACCCCAAAGTATACGTAAAGATCATATCATTTGAACTGTAATGTTCTCATGTACGAATCCCTTTGCCTCACGATATAGATTAAGCTCAAGGCGAGACTGTGTCATCCTCTTAATAGCTCAATCACTCTCTCGATTCCGTGATGGATTATAAACTTGTGATTGACTCCTCAATCACATTGGCATGGCCATGCACTTTCATAATCCATTACATCGAGGGGCCCAGAGATATCTCTCCCAAAAGGAGGGGCAAATTCTATCTTGATCATTCACATCCCACTACATATTTCATAGCAAACCCGAAGACTACTTTTATGACTACCCAGTTACGGAGTAGTGGTTAGTAGTCCCAAAATAGGCTACTACGCATGTTGAGAACCATGATGATCTCAAGTCTAAGGATTCTACATAAACACTACTTGAGACCAACTAATGACACATGGAATCTCTGCAGTATCTCATGGCGGGTCTATCCAACATATGTTCACTAACACATGTCCATATTATTGATTTGGTATCTCCATACCATGATCCAAGAGACATGATCATCAATCAATACATATGCTGATCTTTGAATCATATTTGTTCCTCATATGATATATGATCAGGGATCATTTAGAAATAGCAACATTTTGGCATTAAGAGTCTCATGAATAAGTCACATACTCATTGATCAATAATGATAATGTCTATTTCAAGGAACAAAGCAATGTATCATAAACATAGTATGTGATATATTCAACATCTCCATGTTGCCTCTAGGGCATATCACCAACACACCCTACCTCATTTCACCATTTATTTTGAATCCGTCCGAGTAGGTGTGGAACTTTCCTCTTTGACGGTTACAATAAACTCTGAGCAAGAAATTGTGGCATGAAATGAAACTGAGTGGCAAACATTCCAAATGAAATTCATATGTAGCATTGCAGACTTTGGCACGTATTTTGAATCTGTCCAAGTTGTTGTGGTACTTTCCTTCACAACGGGTTCCGATGGCAGCATTGGACTCCATCTTCGGCGACCAAGACCTCGCTAGGAGCATCGAAGTCGGCGCCATGGGCCTGCACCGCAAGGTGCACATCCTTGCTAATGAATCTAAGGCAGACACACCATCCGCCCCAGGATGGACACCTAAGCCCTGCCTAGAGGGCGGGGTCAAGAGGGTCCCCCTTCAAGCGGAAGGGCAATTCGTGTCCATCGGCGAAGGTCTCCCCCCGGAAGTGGAGCAAGACCTACTCCAGGTTATTCGGACCAACGTAGACGTCTTCGCATGGTCCCCAGAGGATATCAAACGTGTGGACCGCACCCTCATCAAACATAACCTGGCGGTCCACCCCGACGCCAAGCCGGTCAAGCAAAAACTTCACCGTATGTCAATGGACCGGCAGCAAGCGGCCAAGGTGGAGGTGGTGAAGCTCCTTCAGGTGGGGGTTATTTGTGAGGTCCAACATTCGGACTGGCTCGCCCATCCGGTGCTGGTCAAGAAAGCCAGCGGCGCCTGGCGTATGTGCATCAACTTCACCGCTCTCAACAAGGCATGCCCGAAGGACAACTACCCTTTGCCCGCATAGACCAACTAGTCGACGCCACCGTAGGGTGTGAGCTCATGAGCTTCTTGGATGCCTACTCCGGCTACCACCAGATCTACATGGCCAAGGATGATGAAGATAAAACCAGCTTCATCACGCTGGTTGGGACCTTCTGCTTCATCAGGATGCCCTTCGGCTTGAAGAATGCAGGCACAACCTTCACCCACCTCGTCACGCTGGCCATAGCTGCTTAGCTTGGGAGGAACGTGGAGGCCTACGTTGATGACGTGGTAGTAAAAACCAAGCAGCTCGCCTCCCACGGTCGGGATCTCCAGGAGACCTTCGACAACCTCAGGAAGGTGCGCATCAAGCTCAATCCGAGCAAGTGCGTTTTCGGCGTGCAGGCGAGCAAGCTCTTGGGCATTCAAGCGAACCCCGACAAGGTCAACGCCATCCTGGGCATGGAACCGTCCGAGACGACGAGGGAGGCCTAGAGGCTGGCCGGCCACCTGGCGGCCCTGAGTCGCTTCCTGTCCAAGGCTGCGGAATGGGGCTTGCCATTTTTCAAGACCCTCCGCGGTTGCGATGGGTTTCATTGGGACGACAACTGCACAAAGGCCTTCGACGACCTCAAGAAACACCTCGTAACCCTCCCCACTCTGGTGGCCCCAGCACCAGAGGCTCCCCTCCTACTCTACCTCGCCGCCTCGGCAACGAAGGTCAGTGCCGTCCTTGTCCTTGAAGAGGGCGCTCTCCAGCGGCCCATGTATTTTGTCTCCGAAGCCCTTCGGGGCGCCAAGATGCGGTATACAAAGCTCGAGAAGGTCGCTTACACGCTGGTCATGGCCTCAAGAAAGCTCCGGCATTACTTCCTGGCTCATCCGATAACGGTGCCATCCTCATTCCCCCTGGTGGAGATGCTGCACAATAAGGAGTCCACGGGGCGGATCGGCAAATGGGCAGCCGAGCTTGCTCCATTCTTCTTAACATACGCTTCCCGAACGGCGATCAAGTCCCAAGTTCTGGCGGACTTCCTCACGGAGTGGACCCCTCCAGCTCAGCCTGTCCTCCAATCAGAAGACCCGGTGTGGATGGTCAACACCAACGGAGCTTATGGCGTCGCGGGCGTAGGGGTCGGCGCAGTCATTACCACACCTGAGGGGCAGCGCCTACTGTACTCGACACGCCTCGCATTTCCTGCCACGAACAACACGGCCGAGTACGAGGCGTTACTCTTTGGCCTCGGAAAGCTCAAAGCGCTGGGTGCGAGGCACGTCCTCGTTCACACCGACTCATAGTTAGTGGCGGGCCATGTGGACAAGTCATATCAGGCCAAGGACCCAGAGCTAGCTAAGTATCTAGCAGCCGTATGAGCGAAGGAACATCACTTTTTGGGTGCCACGGTGAAAGCCATCCCGTGGGCAGACAATGAACAAGCCGATGTTCTCGCCAAGGCCGCCAGCCAGCAGCTCCCAACTCCCAACGGAGCGTTTTACGAAGTCCTGCCAGCGGCGGCCATTGCGCAGGACAACCGCGATGCAGCCCTCGTCCACCAGATCACCCAGCAGGGTGACTGGCGGGAACCCCTTTTCGGTTTTCTACAGGGCATCGTCGAACCGGACGACCCCATCAAGCTCTGGCATTTACAGCACCGCGCTAGATCCTTTCAGGTGCTTGACTGGGTGCTCTACAAAAAGGGGGTCTGTGCACCACTTCTGTGATACCTCTCGCGCGAAGAAGGAAAGCAACTCCTCGCAGAAATTCATGCGGGGCTCTGCGGTTCGCATCTTGCACCAAAATCGCTAGTGGGCAAGGCATTCAGGCAAGGTTTTTATTGCCCAACAGTTGTCGCGAACGCCCAAGATCTCGTGCACCATCGTCAAGGTTGAAAATGGATGGGACGGGCCATCCAGAGGCCCCCGACGAGCCTCAATCCCATACCCCCGGTATGGCCGTTGGCACGATGGGGCACCGACATCATGGGACCGCTTCCCAGGGCCCCAGGTGACATGTGGTTCATAGCGGTCGCTTTGGAATACTTCTCCAGGTGGCCGGAGGCAGTAGCCCTGGCCAAGATTACCTCGGTAGCTATGTAACGCTTCCTCTGGCAGAACATTATATGCCGATTCGACGTGCCCATGGAGATCACCGTCGACAACGGCCTGCAATTCAATGCAGCCCCATTCAAATAATTTTGTGACAACATGGGTATCACGCTCCGGTTCGCCTCGGATGGACACCCACAGTCCAACGGTGCAGTAGAACGGGCGAACGGAGCTTGACATGCTTGACGTAGTTTCCCTGAAAGTTGTTATATAGTCGATCCTGGATCTACTTCCACGCGTAGATGGACTGCGGCTTGATGGTGAAGAACCACGAAAGCGCCACCCCTTGTAACGCGAGGGGGAGTCCTTTTGCCTTCGTGGTATCGTCTTCGCCATCGGCTTCAATAGCGGTCTCGTACACACGCACAAATTCTCGCGGGTTGGTGTCACTCTTGTACGCCTCGATGATGCTCGGGAACTTGAAGTCCTCAGGCCAGGCCACTTGCTGCAGGCCTGCGAAGAGCGGAGACTCCGGGTCTACGTGCCGTAGCGGGACACGACTGAACGTAAGAGCGTCGCGGCTATCCGCCCTCTCCAGAGTGGGCTCGGATGCAACCACCGCTGGGCGCACTGGCTCCGAGCCTCTTGTATGTCTCACACGGCCCCGCAGAGGTCTGACAGCTCCCGCTGGAACGCGTTGAGGGCCGCCAGCAGGGCGGTCTCCACCGTGGACATGGTTGGGGTCGTTGGTACGCACAACAGGCGCGGAGACTTGCTGGCATCGCCCTCCGTTTCAACATACGTGACCTCGCCGAGGAGTTCACCATGTACGGGATATCTCCGCTTTCTTGTAACTGGAAGTACGAGCGGTGGGGGCGCGACCGAAAGGATGGCATCCACCCGGGGGTGTCTTCGCTTCATAAGCCCTCCACGCCCTGTAAGTATCCCTGCCATAGGCCACGCACCGCTTGGGTGGTCGCAAACCCTTAGGTATGATATTCCGCTTTTGCGTGTAGTGCGCCGGTTAGAAGATGCGGAGCGCACGGTGGTTGCGGTTCTTGGGCCGTACACGGCAAAGGAGTACAAGGCCCGTGAATCCGCAACTTCCTTGGCAAAGCAAGGGCGGATTAACCGGGTATGTTAGGTTTTGTGAATTCCTGTTCCGGAATGCCCGGTGCCTGTGGAATCGCTGAGCGGCGAGACAGCGGTGGCGCCGTCCTCTCAACGCGAGGTCCAATCGGAGACCATTGCCTTCAGTTCGTCGGACATGCCGCCGATCGAGAACATGGAGATGGGGGGCGAGACGGGTGCTGAGCTCGGACCGATCGGTTCGGAGAGGCACGCAACCCCCGACGAGGCCTTACATGGTGGCGAGGCGATGGACCCGAGCCTCGTTGTGCTTGAAGGCGATGCCTCGTCGCCTCCAGCGGCAACCGTGGCGTTGTCGCTGACGATAGCTACCGCGGCTGCCAAGGTAACCACGGAGGCGTCGCCTGCAACTCCGAAGGTGAAACACCCTCGGGTGCAGTCACCGCCATCCTCGAGGGGCTGGTTCAGCGTGGCAGGCCCAGTGACCGAGGTCCTGACACCTAGCGGGGATGTTGCTGAAGCCGAGAGGGTTGTCGCTCCTCAGGACAGCGAGGTTAATGGATTGCGCGTAGGCTACGAGAGCAGAAAACAAAAATTTCTACCGCGCACACCAGGACATCATGCTTAAGGAGGGATCATGGATCGTTACCACTAGACGCGCAGCGCAGCGGAAGAAGAGTTGGAGAAGCCGATCCAACCACGCGCGTCGAGGTAGTAGTGGAAGTAGTCGATCGTCCTGAGCAGATCATCTCCTCCACGCGATCAACCACACCACGTGAGAGATCCAATCTGTAGATTGTTGATGCCGATCAACGCCGCAACGAGCAACGCCTCCAGCGGTATCCACACGCCCGGGTGGGCGCCGATCGCGAGTGTACCAAAGACTCGCGAGCGGCTAGGGTTTGGCTCGGGAGGTGGCGGCTAGGGTTTGGCTCGGGATTAACAGAAGCATGCACCCCTCAGCCCCTCGCCTCCATATATATAGACCTCCTCACTTGGGCCTCGTGGACCGAGGCCCAATAGGAGTCTATCCGGATCTCTATCCGAATTGAGCCCACATCCGAATCACATTCGAATTAGTGTTCCAACCCGTTAAGTGTGCGACCCTGTAGGTTCATGTATACTTGGTCGCGACCCGGAAATGCCTTTCCGGTCACCCTGTTAATAGCGGCCTCTAGTAAGACATATTAACCCCAAAGTATACGTAAAGATCATATCGGCTGAACCTGTAATGTTCTCATGTACGAATCCCTTTGTCTCACGATATAGATTGAGCTCAAGGCGAGACCTGTGTCATCCTCTTAATAGCTCAATCACTCTCTCGATTCCGTGATGGATTATAAACTTGTGATTGACTCCTCAATCACCTTGGCATGGCCATACACTTTCATATTCCATTACATCGAGGGGCCTAGAGATATCTCTCCCATAAGGAGGGACAAATTCTATCTTGATCTTTCACATCCCACTACATGTTTCATGGCAAACCCGAAGACTACTTTTATGACTACCCAGTTACGGAGTAGTGTTTAGTAGTCCCAAAATAAGCTACTACGCATGTTGGGAACCATGATGATCTCAAATCTAAGGATTTTACATAAACACTACTTGAGACCAACTGATGACACATGGAATCTCTGCAGTGTCTCATGGCGGGTCTATCCAACATATGTTCACTAACACATGTCCATATTATTGATTTGGTATCACCATACTATGATCCATGAGACATGATCATCAATCAATACATATGCTGATCTTTGAATCATATTTGTTCCTCATATGATATATGATCAGGGATCATTTAGAAATAGCAACATTTTAGCATTAAGAGTCTCATGAATAAGTCACATACTGATTGATCAATAATGATAATGTCTATTTCAAGGGACAAAGTAATGCATCATAAACATAGTATGTGATATATATAACATCTCCATGTTGCCTCTAGGGCATATCACTAACACTTTGCTGTGGGAAACAAGAAAATTTGTGCAAACGGTGAACTTTATTAAATTCCCGTTTGCGTGGGTGAGCAATTACAAAAAGGTGAGGCACTAACCGCTGGCCGCTTAAAGTTGGAGACGACCTTAGCCGTCGTTGCCCGGTGGTGAAGCTGCACGTGTTTGTAGCCTCTAGTTCCAAAGCGGTTCACGCAGGAGCGTGCCGGGGTGCCCCCCGAAGCCGTGGAAGGTCCCTGCACTCGCACACTTGGCTTAGGCGTAATATCGCCGCAGTCTGTCTGCATTCCACGTATGGTGGAACGTCTGGCCATCCAGGGTGGCTGAGCGGTATGCTTCCTTCTGTAGGGCTTCCGCAACGATATACAGGCCTTCCCACTTGGATTCAAGCTTGCCTACCATCTTCGCGTGGAGTGTCATCTTAAGGACGAGGTCTCCTGGTCTGAATTCTCGTGGGTACAGTGAACGATCCCGACCGCGCACCATCTGCCGCGCGTATTTTATGACGTGTTGTGTTGCGCTTGCCCAGTCTCCGTCAAGGAGGTCCATGGACAACCGGTGCTCCTCGTCTGGTGCTTGGACGAGGACCCTTCGCGAGCCAGCTTTTATTTCCTCAGGTGTGACTGCCTCATCGCCGAAGAGAAGTTTAAACGGCGTGAACCCCGTTGGGCGTGTGACCATTGTACGGAGGGACCAGAGGACACTGTGGAGCTCGCCCGGCCACTTCCCCTTTGGTAGCCTGACAAGGCGCTTCTTGATTGCAGCGGAGATAGCACCGTTTGCCCGTTCCACCGCACCGTTGGACTGTGGGTGTCCAACCGATGCGAACCGGAGTGTGATGCCCATGTTGTCGCAGAATTCTTTGAACGAGGGTGCGTCGAATTGCAGACCATTATCGACGGTGATCTCCCTGGGCACGCCAAATCGGCATATGATGTTCTGCCAGAGGAAGCGTTGCATAGCTGCCGAGGTAATCTTGGCCAAGGCTACCACCTCCGGCCACCTAGAGAAGTATTCCAGAGCAACCGCTACGAACCGCATCTCACCTGGGGCCCTGGGAAGCGGTCCGACGACGTCGATGCCCCACCGTGCCAGTGGCCATACCGGGGGTATGGGATGGAGGCTTGTCGGGGGCCTGCGGATGGCCCTTCCCATCATCTGGCAACCTTGACAATGACGCATGAGATCTTGGGCGTCCACGATAGCTGTTGGCCAATAAAAACCCTGCCTGAATGCCTTGCCCACTAGAGATCTTGGTTGAAGATGCGAGCCGCAGAGCCCCGCATGAATTTCTGCGAGGAGGTGCCTTCCTTCTTCGCGCGAGAGGCATTGCAGGAGCGGTGCGCAGACTCCCTTTTTGTAGAGCACCCCGTCGAGCACCTGGAAGGACCTAGCGCGGTGCTGTAAATACCGAAGCTCGGTGGGGTCGTCCGGTTCCACGATGCCCGAGAAAGCGAAAAGGGTTCTCACGGTCACCCTCTTGGGTGTCCCGGTGGGCGAGGCGGCATCACGGTTATCTGCCGCGACGGCGCGCGCTGGCGGAGACCTCGTAAAATGCCCCCCGGGAGTTGGGAGTTGCTGACTGGCAGCCTTGGCGAGGACATCGGCTTGCTCGTTGTCTGCCCGAGGGATGGCCTTCACCGTGACACCCAAAAAATGTTGTTCCTTCGCTCGCACGGCTGCTAGGTACTTAGCTAGCTCTGGGTCCTTGGCCTAATATGACTTGTCCACATGGTCCGCCACAAGCCGTGAATCGGTGCGAACGAGGACTCTCCTCGCCCCCATCGCTTTGAGCTTCCCGAGGCCAAAGAGTAATGCCTCGTACTCGGCCGTGTTATTCGTAGCAGGAAACGTCAGGCGCGTTGAGTACTATAGGTGTTGCCCCTCAGGTGTGGTAATAACTGTGCCAACCCCTGCGCCTGCAACGCCGTAAGCTCCGTCGGTGTTGAGCATCCACACTGGGTCTTCGGACTGGAGGACAGGCTGAGCTGGAGGGGTCCATTCCGCGAGGAAGTCCGCCAGGACTTGAGACTTGATCGCTGTTCGGGAGGCGTATGTTAGGGAGAACGGAGCAAGCTCGGCCGCCCATTTGCCGATTCGCCCCGTGGACTCCTTGTTGTGCAGCATCTCCGCCAAAGGGAACGAGGATGGCACCGTTATTGAGTGTGCTAGGAAGTAATGCCAGAGCTTTCTTGAGGCCATGAACAGCGCGTACGCAAGCTTCTCGAGCTCTGTATACTGCATCTTGGCACCCTGGAGGACTTTGGAGACAAAGTACACTGGTCGCTGGAGAGCGCCCTCTTCAAGGACGAGGACGGCGCTGACCACCGTTGCCGAGGCGGCGAGGTAGAGTAGGAGGGGAGCCTCTGGTGCTGGGGCCACCAGAGTGGGAAAGGTTGCGAGGTGTTTCTTGAGGACATTGATGGCCTTTGCGCAGTCGTCGTCCCAATGGAACCCGTCGCAACCGCGGAGAGTCTTGGAAAATGGCAAGCCCCGCTCCGCTGCCCTGGAGAGGAAATGACTCAGGGCCGCCATGCGACCGGCCAGCCTCTGGACCTCCCTCATCGTCTTGGGCGGTTCCATGCCCAGGATGGCATCGACCTTGTCGGGGTTCGCTTGAATGCCTCTCCCGGACACGAGGAAGCCCAAGAGCTTGCCCGCCTGTACGCTGAAAACACACTTGTCCGGGTTGAGTTGATGCCCGCGTTCCTGAGGTTGTCGAAGGTCTCCTGAAGATCCCGACCGTGTAAGGCGAGCTGCTTGGTTTTTACTACCACGTCTTCCACGTAGGCCTCCATGTTCCTCCCTAGCTGGGCGGCTAGGGCCAGCGCGACAAGGCGGGTGAAAGTTGCACCCGAGTTCTTCAAGCCGAAGGGCATCCTGACGAAGCAGAAAGTCCCAACCGGCGTAATGAAGCTGGTTTTATCCTCATCGTCCTTGGCCATGTAGACCTGATGGTAGCTGGAGTAGGCATCCAAGAAGCTCATGAGTTCGCAACCTGCAGTGGCATCGACCAGTTAATCTATGCACGGCAGAGGGTAGTCGTCCTTTGGGCATGCCTTGTTGAGGGCGGTAAAGTCGATGCACATACACCAGGCGCCACTGGCCTTTTTGACCAACACCGGATTGGCGAGCCAGTCTGGATGTTGGACCTCACGGATAACCCCCGCCCGAAGGAGCTTCGCCACCTCCACCTTGGCCGCCTGCTGCCGGTCCATGGACATACGGCGAAGTTTTTGCTTAACTGGTTTGGCGTCAGGGCGGATCGCCAGGTTATGTTTGATGAGGGCGTGGTCCACTCCTTTGATATCCTCCGGGGACCATGCGAAGACATCTATGTTGGCCCAAAGAACTCGGAGCAAATCTTGCTCTACGTCCGGAGGGAGGTCCTCGCCTATGGATACGAGCTGCCCCTCCGCCTGGAGAGGCACTCTCTTAACTCCGCCCTCCGGGTGGGGCTTAGATGTCCACCCTGGGGCGGACGGTGTGTCCGCTTGGTACTTGTCGGTGAGGACGTGCACCTTACGGTGCAGGCTTCCAGCTTTGGTTTCGATACTTCTAGCCATATCCTGATCGCCGAAGACGGTGATGACGCCCCGCCGGCCCGGAGTTTCATACATAGGAAGGCGTAGTGTGGGACCGCCTCGAAGGAGTTGATGGCAGGCCGGCCCAGTATGGCATTATATGAATACGGGACGTCTATGACGTCGAAGATGATATCTTCAGTCCTGGCGTTGTCGACCTGGCACAAGGGGACTTGGAGGCATACCTGACCCAAAGCCTTTAGTGGCTGGCCTTCGAGGCCCTGGAGGGGGCTTCCGAAGCTTTTAATAGACTCCGAGGTACCCCCATGCGATCAAGGGCCTCCACGAGCAATATGTTTGCGGAGCTCCCTCCGTCAATGAGGATACGTCTAATGTCGCAACCTGCGATGTCGCCCTGGATGACCAGGGGATCTTGGTGGGGAAATTCCACGCCTTGGGCATCGGCTGACGTGAAGGTGATGTTGCGATGCGACGTCCCCAAAGGTAGTTGTGCTGGGGAAGTGCTCAACGAAGAGCCTCCAGTGATGACGTTTACACCACGACACTGGGTCTCTCCCGGGGGCCCAGCGCGCGAGGGACTGCCTTGCCTGCGCTGCACGTGGGCCATTGCGGGGTTCATCGCCTCCGAGGCCCGTACGTGGGCCATCGCTTGCCGCCACGCCGCGAGTTTGGTGCATGTCCGCGTGAAATGGCCCCCGTAGCCATGCACCTCGCACCATCTGCCGTATTCTAGGATTTCCTGCTCCGCACGTGGCTTCTCATCGCGGCCTCCTTCACGTCCCCCCCCCCGCGCGGGGTTAAGGCGGTTTCTCAGGGAACGCCTTGAGCGGCGAGGATGCAGCGAGCCTTTTGGGGCCTTCGCCGGTTGCGCCGGGGCTTGCACTTGTCGTTTGGCGGGTCTTGGTGCACCCCGGCGTCGACGCGCTCATGAGTGTCACCCGCGGACGCTTGCGCGTGTTTTGTTCTTAGGTTGTCTCTTATGCTTCCCCTTTGCGACAACTCCTCCGCCTGACCGGCATCGGAGCTGTCGCCGCTCAGCCTCCGCACATCCTCCTCGGCCTGCGCGTACGCTTCCATTTTGTCGAAGAGTTGTGCCACCGACTTGAGTGGCTTCCGCGCGTTATACTCGGCGAGCGGTCCCGGGCGGAGACCCTATACGGCTGCATTGATGACGGTTGCCTCGTTAGTGTCCCTGACTTGGCAGCATAACTTGGCGAAGTGTTCGAAGAACTCCGAAGCCCCTCCTCGGGTTTTTGCTTGACTGTGAAGAGTTGGTCCACCTCGACACGCTTGACGTAGTTTCCCTGGAAGTTGTTATATAGTCGATCCCGGATCTGCTCCCACGCGTAGATGGACTGCGGCTTGATGGTGAAGAACCACGAAAGCGCCACCCCTTGTAACGCGAGGGGGAGTCCTTTTGCCTTCGTGGTATCGTCTCCGCCAGCGGCTTCAATAGCGATCTCGTACACACGCACAAATTCTCGCGGGTTGGTGTCACCCTTGTACGCCTTAATGATGCTCAGGAACTTGAAGTCCTCAGGCCAGGCCGCCTGCTGCAGGCACGCGAAGAGCGGAGACTCCGGGTCTACGTGCCGTAGCGGGATGCGACTGGACGTAAGAGCGTCGCGGCTTTCCGCCCTCTCCGGAGTGGGCTCGGACGTAACCACCGCTGAGCGCGCTAGCTCTGAGCCTCTTGTATGTCTCGCACGGCCCCACGGAGGTCTGACAGCTCCCGCTGGAACACGTTGAGGGCCGCCAGCAGGGCGGTCTCCACCGTGGACGTGGTTGGGGCCGTTGGTACGCTCGGCGGCGCGACCGGGGCGGCGGCGACCATGGCCTGCGCGCCCAGGCTGCCCGCAACGCTGTCGTGGAGGGCCCTGGAGCCGGTGACGAAGCCCGCGTCGTTGCCAGCACCGCTCACCGCTCCTACGCCGAGTGGGAAAGTGGACGCGCCTGCAATGCCACCGCCGGGGTTGGTCGTCGGGGCGGCGATGGCAAGATCTGGCGGCGCGGCGACAGTGGCGGGGTCGGGCGTTGTGTCGCTAGTGGCGGGATTGTTCATCGCGGCGGTGGCGGGTTGGGCGTCGCGTCGGTGGCGGGGTTGGGCGTTGCGTTGTGAACACCGGTGCCCACAGCCGTCACACCTGCACCGTTACCCGTACTTGCAGCTACTAAAGCCAAAGGCCTGGTATTGACACGAAGTTTCGCCACCTCCGCCTTCTCTTCTTCGCCGCCGATGGTGAAGCTTTCTTTGGTGCCATCCTCCTTCGGATCTAGAGGCTTGCTCTTGTCCTCCCCACGGACGGCGCCACCTGTTGTGGCTACAGACCAAACAGAGAGAGAGAATATGGTAGTGGAGAGTTAGGTGAGTAATGGCTTCTGCCCTCCCTCATGGATGATATTGTACTCATATACCCTCTTGGGGAGTGCTTTTACAATAGTACCCTTACATTTGAGTATCCCCCTTGGGGGTACTTATGTCATTATACGTGTCCCATTTTGGGCCTTACAGCCTTCTAACAGGCCTACTGGGCTTAGGTGGGGGCCACCCCTACAACAGTATGCGCGACAGATGGTGCGTGCTCGGGATCGTTCGCTGTACCCGTGCGAATTCCAACCAGGAGACCTCGTCGTCAAGATGGCACTCCACACGGAGACGATAGGCAAGCTGGAATCCAGGTGGGAAGGCCCATACATCATCGCAGAAGCCCTACAGAAGGGAGCATACCACCTAGCCACGCTGGACGTGCAGGTGTTTCGCCACACGTGGAATGCAGACAAGCTGCAGTGGTATTATGCTTGAGCCGAGTGTGCAAGCGCAAGGACCCTTGACGACTTCGGGGAGCGCCTCGCCAGGCTCTTGCGCGAGCCGCTCTAGCACTAGAGGCTCACAACGTGTGTTGCTTCACCACCAGGTAACGACGGCTACGGTCGTATCCACCTTTAAGCGGCCAGCGGTTAGTACCTCACTTCTTGTAACTGCTCACCCGCGCAAACGGGAATTTAATAAAGTTCACCGTTCGCACAAATTTTCCTATTTCCCGCCAAAAGCGCGCAAAGGGTTACCTTAGCATGCACTCTCCATGAGTATAAACAAAGACACGCGTTCGCACGCGCACTCTCTGTAGCAAACACGGGCATGAGTATAAACAAAGACGCGTGGGGGGACACCTCCGCGCGCACTCTACGGAGTATAAATAAGACGTAGCGTTCAGGTCCGCCTCCGCACGCATTTTCACCGCCCGCAACGCTCGGAGGCTCGCCTCTGCGCGCAGTCTCTGGACTCTAAATAAGACGTACCGTTGAGGTCCGCCTCCGCACGCACTCCATGGAGTATAAATAAGACGTAGCATCGAGGTTCGCCTCCGCACACATTTTCACCGCCCGCAACGCGTGGAGGCTCGCCTCCGCGCGCAGTCTACGGACTCTATAAGATGTGGCGTTGAGGTCCGCCTCCACACGCACTCCACGAAGCATAAATAAGGCGTAGTGTTGAGGTCCGCCTCCAAACGCACCTTCACCGCCCACAACGCGCGGAGGGTCGCCTCCGCGCGCAGTCTACGTGATGTGACGATGGCCCGATCTTCCGAGAGGTACTGATTAGTCGATTGTGGAGATCTCGACGTTGATGATCCAATGGCTCTGACCAAAATAGATTGAACCCCTCGCAATCACTACACCACTGCTCCGTTGGTTATCAACCGTGCCGAACACGGTCAACCTCGCCAAGAAGGCTATCTCCTGCAAGCGAATCGAGAACACGAGCAAGAGAGTTTAAGATGCAATCTGAAATTGCGAATAATGTTTAAGTTCACAAGTTGGGGTTCCTCAACCGAACATACGGTGAAACTGCTAAGCACAATAATCTCTTAAGGAAAACCCCAGGAAAACTAAAGGGGTGCAGCCTCCTTAAATAAGGGAGGGGAAAGCCGCACTTATCTAATGACAAGTGATATGGTACTATTCATGGTTACTGTTCACACAGCTGTGGTACTGTTCACATGAACAGTACCGGCCCAAATAACCCAAGTTACAACGCCCTTGGCCCACTTTGACTCGGACTAAAAAAGTAACGTAACGTGTTTCACAGTTTCTGATCTGCTCGGATGGAGTTTGGAGGTTAGACTAGATCCATCTTAAAGTAGACTCCAAGAGCTTTCCAACGAGTACTCACGGGCCCCGAGAAGTCTTCTGGATCAAAAGTTATGGCCATTTGAAGTTGGCTTGTCAAGCTGAATCCAAATTGATCTGGAAGCCGAATTGGATTCCAAAACCTGTCCAACTTGAACCCTTGCTTCAATTGGTTCCAAAGTGATGTGGTGCTACAAATATATATATTTTCATCATTAAGTAGCATCATATTCTCATTTAAAATGTGTTGAAGTTGAAGAAATGAATTCACCTTTAGTTCAATCTTGATATTGATCGCTATGGTCATATGTGTTGGTGGCGTGGTCACATCATCCTCCCCTTCTTGATAGAAAACCGTCCTCGGTTTTAACATAGGTGTAGCATCACGTATTGCATGATCTTGATCATAAATCTTGGTACATGATAACAAACGCAACAAACTCTCATTATGTAATATCATAAGTTCTTTATCAAATAATGTAAAATATCTCTTAAACGAGCTCACCTCATAATTTAAGTGATGTGTAGGAGCTCTTGTAATTAGAACAAGAAGTATAGCAAATATGGTTGTATCCATAGGGTACATGTTCTTATCATCCTCCTCTTCTTGCAAACAAAGCCGTCCTTGGCTTTTGATAAGCTGAAAATATGGTAACAAAGAAACCAAGGTGTATGCATGGTATATGTATATGTCATCCATTTTAACAGTTATTTGTTGTTGCACAATTAATGTTATCAAACAGCAGCGATCGTAAAAGCTCATTGTATTATTAACCCAAGAGTAATAATATATGTTAATGAACAATTCAAAATTTCTCACACAATAATTATTGCAACTTGTTTTGCAAATGTAAGTGAAGCATTTAGGTAATTCAAATCTTTGACGTTGTAAACTTGTAGTGGTGGCACATATGGGCAAAACTACAACTTTTGGAATCAAGCAAAGTTCATCCATATAATCATATCTCAATCGAACAATAGCAAATTCGTCTAGTAAGAGTGAAGAGATTTGTAAGTTCTGCCATAATTCCTCATCTTTATTCAGATTGTCTATACTATATGGTGCAAAAAGAGATGAACACATAGGCATTGGATGAGTACTAAATTTTACTTCCCTCTCACATTCAACATGATTCAGCATACAAGAATTGTTGTCCCAAACAGCAAGATTCAATTCATCCATGTGATCGCAAGTTATGCATATTCGATATACAAGAAATTGATTTTCCACACTATAATTTCCAAATCAAATTAAACTTATATCCAGGGGTGTAGGCATTAAACAAGAATTTCGAACATGCAAATTCAGAAACTTTCTCCATAGCATGTGACAATTTCATAGGTAGATCCAACATGATGTAACACAATGAATTAGCAGGCGAAATTCTAGTCAAAACTTCTTTATGTGTTATTAATTTGACATGTGCAAAATTATGAGAATTTAGATCAGCACATGGTTCATTTAAGTCAACACAAGGAACATCAAAAGATTGCACTACAATAGGTATATACTCAAAAGGTTGCTTTATGTCTTGTTGTAGCACCAAATCAGTACTGTGAGCGATAATAGCACCATGTTCTTTACCTTTTTGGCTCTCCTCAGATGATGTAAGTGCATCCATCTCCTTATCTTCATTCTCAACCAATGGGGTCAGTGATTCAATCAGCACATGCTCCTTTTCGGCATGGTTCTCAACTACCTGCAAGTTGTTAGTCACAGAAAAGGGCACAAACACAGGTTTGTTCTCATGATCATCACCATTGCCTGCAAGGTTAGTGTTGGTGATGTGCCCTAGAGGCAACATGGAGATGTTGAATATATCACATACTATGTTTATGATACATTGCTTTGTTCCTTGAAATTGACATTATCATTATTGATCAATGAGTATGTGACTTATTCATGAGACTCTTAATGCCAAAATGTTGCTATTTCTAAATGATCCCTGATCATATATCATATGAGGAACAAATATGATTCAAAGATCAGCATATGTATTGATTGATGATCATGTCTCATGGATCATGGTATGGAGATACCAAATCAATAATATGGACATGTGTTAGTGAACATATGTTGGATAGACCGCCATGAGACACTGCAGAGATTCCATGTGTCATTAGTTGGTCTCAAGTAGTGTTTATGTAGAATCCTTAGACTTGAGATCATCATGGTTCCCAACATGCGTAGTAGCCTATTTTGGGACTACTAACCACTACTCCGTGAATCGGGTAGTCATAAAAGTAGTCTTCGGGTTTGCTATGAAACATGTAGTGGGATGTGAATGATCAAGATAGAATTTGCCCTCCTTATGGGAGAGATATCTCGGCCCTCAATGTAATGGATTATGAAAGTGCATGGCCATGCCAATGTGATTGAGGAGTCAATCACAAGTTTATAATCCATCACGGAATCGAGAGAGTGATTGAGCTATTAAGAGGATGACACAGGTCTCGCCTTGAGCTTAATCTATATCGTGAGGCAAAGGGATTCGTACATGAGAACATTACGAGTTCAGCCGATATGATCTTTACGTATACTTTGGGGTTAATATGTCTTGCTAGAGGCCGCTATTAACAGTGGTGACCGGAAAGGCGTTTCGGTCGCGACCAAGTATACGTGAACCTGCTGTGGTCGCACACTTAACGGGTTGGAACACTAATTCGAATGTGATTCGGATGTGGGCTCAATTCGGATAGAGATCCGGATAGACTCCTATTGGGACTCGGTCCACGAGGCCCAAGTGAGGAGGTCTATATATTTGGAGGCGGGGCTGAGGATGTACGCTCGTTCCTCCCGAGCAAAACCCTAGCCGCCACCTCCCGAGCCAAACCCTAGCCGCTCGCGAGTGCTTTGGTACACTCGCGATCGGCGCCCAGCCCGGACGTGTGGATACCGGTGGAGGCGCTGCTCGTTGCGGCGTTGATCGGCATCAACAATCTACAGATTGGATCTGCTCGTGGTGTGGTTGATCGCGTGGAGGAGACGATCTGTTTGGGACGATCGACTACTTCCACTACTACCTCGACGCGCGTGGTTGGATCGGCTTCTCCAACTCTTCTTCCGCTGCGCTGCGCGTCTAGTGGTAACGATCTATGATCCCTCCTTAGCATGATGTCCTGGTGTGCGCGGTAGAAATTTTTTATTTTCTGCTATCATAGCCTACGCGCGTTCCTTCAGTGGTACCGGAGCCATCTTGCTTAGTTTGCGATCTGGATCAGCACATATGTTGATATGCGGTTGTAGTAGATTGGATCTATTACAGTCTAGATCAATCGGTTCATGTGATGAATCGATGGTAGCACGGGTTGATGAGATCAATCGGTGAATCGGGGTTAGATGAGGCGCAGATTGTATTACTACTAGTGCCCTAGAGATTGTCTCGGATCGGCATAAGGTGGTTATGTCGAATACTAGTAGGATATGAATCTGATAGCCTTGGGCCAATGAAAAAAACTAGTGTCCTAGAGAATGTCTCGGATCGGCATAAGGTGGTTATGTCGAATACTAGTAGGTTACGGATCTGATGGCCTCGGCCCAGTGGAAAAACTAGCTTCCTAGAGAATGTCTCGGATCGGCATAAGGTGGTTGTGCCGAATAGTTTTTCCATTGCGATTTCATAGATTGGATCTGTAAATTTCGTAGGGTGTTCAGCGGGACCGCCCCCCCTCGACCCCCCGCCCGCTGACCGGCCAGCGGGACCGCCGTGCATACCCGCCTTGTATAGCGTCATGGGTTCACATCGTTAGGTAGAATACGATTCTACGTCTAACTTGTTTTTGCAGAGAATGATGTGAATAGTATGGCCCTATATCTTATTGGAATGTATGAGATGTATGTGATGCATGTAACATTCGTTCATGGCCTGCGTGTCATGATTATTTCAGCTATTGTTAGCTGTCTATACTGTATTTAACGACCTGCGTGTCGACCTTAATGCTTGAATCTATCTTTGTAATCTTCAATTTCTAGCTATTATAGGTAGTAGCCTAGTTTTGAGGTTACAGGCTTTCAAGCATGGTGGCCTAAAGGAGTGATGTGGAGGATGGAGATCGTCTACACCTACATGGAGATGGATATCACCATTTTTGGGCCATACTACTTCACAGTTAAATGTGTTTATCTGTGATATTATCTATCTTATTCTTATGCAATGTTTTTGTGATATGTTGCTTTGGTAGGATAGAATCCCTCATAAAATTAGGTGTTCATGCCCTTCCATATGTTGCACCAAAAGATAATGATCACCGCATGGTAGGTCTACCAAAGTAGAGTGCCGTCGGTTATCATCATTATTTGGGGTAGATGTCGGACATCTACATGCGGAAGCATTTGGTTTACTTAACAAGGTTATCAAAACAGTTTTGGACCTTGGGGCATAGGTTGGGGCCGGGGCATATTGATGTCACCCAACAAGCAAGAGTCACATAGGGATGTGATTAGCAAGGTGTTGCTTACCCATGTCACTAGTTTTCTAGCCGTGATGCCAAAGCTCACTAGGAATTAGTGAAATGAGGATCTTGACCCACTATGTAACTTAGAGGGAGTTTTGTTGCAAAACACATAGTGAGAGTGTTTTGTTAAATAGTTTAATAAAAGATGAACATAAATGTAACACCCTAGGACCCACATTACCCTGGGATGCTACTAAAATTGCTCTACAACTAGCCAATTTACAAAATAAATTAAACTGGCAACAATTACTAAACAAGATAGTATAAGCGGAAGCATAAACAATTAAGGAATAATGGGATAGTGATAGCAATTCACTAATTAAAACATCCTCCAACATTTTAATCTAAAACATAGTTCACAAATTTAACATTATTAAGATAATGTAAACAAAGCTATGCAAAGGTGTAGAATCCTTTCAACTTTATTACAGCATAAAAATATGATTAACGTGCATCAGTGTGGTGCCGTTCTACCCTTCCCATGCATGCTCAAGGTCCACCTGTAGGGAGGGGGAAACAAGGGTGAGATAAAATCTCAGCAAGCAAACTGTTTAATGTGCTATTCAAACTACGAACAATCATACATCATCATTTATAATTCCATACAACTACAACCACAATTCATGTCCATAATTAATAAACCACAACAAACTTCCATGAATCATACCTCTTCAATTTCAGATTTAATTGGCATATGAGTGCAGTCATTGTATCCACAATTAAATGCAAATGAAACATTTAATCTTCCACAAACTTCAATAGATTAATCATCAACAATTTAATCTTTCACAAATAACAATGTTTATATTCTCAATCCTCAAATCACCATCAATGATGGTAAAACATTAACAAATAAATCTTGTCTGACCACTTTAAATCCTCGACCACTACCACTACCAAAAGCAATAAAACATATGTATGTCTTACTTCAATACTTTATTGTTTCTCACATCCACAACTGCTATCATCAATTATCACAAGAGAAAAGAGTCTCATGCCACAACCACAACCCTGACCATACACACGTGATTTAATCCCATTCCATGACCTCAACCACAATCCTCATACCACAAGTAGCTCACACAAGCCAATTCCACATTACAACTATGAAGTTGTATATTCCACATTACAACTATGAGTTGAAAATTGCTCAAAATAACTTCACCACATTATATTGCATATGTATGCAAATGATCTTCCCACAATGCAATGCATATGAATGCTTCCATGCTATGCTCCACATCACTCTTTCCAGGGCAGGATTTGAGATGCATCATATTACGGCAATATACGATGCTCCGCTGGATAAGAGGTGCATCGACACGGCAATATACGATGTTTGTACTGCAGACGGTCGCATGCTAGGTGCGGCGACATCCACATATGCATATGACATGATATGATATGATATGAATGATATGATAATCACAAATCACATTAATCCATCCTCAAAGGAGCATCAACATGCTCACGACATATCCACATCCACCACATGTTATTTTCATGTTCCACATTATAACATTAAGCAAGATTTCCACATGTCTACTAGCAGATTATCAACATATCAATGGATAAATACTTGCTACCATCTCCACAATTAAGATATCATGCAATTATGGCATAATGTATCAAATTATGTTAATAATGTAAACTGAAAGTAGAAGGAATAACAAGTTAAACGGTAGCAACCACCGCCACGCTTACTTGCCTCAATCCGACGGCTAAGTAAAATCAAGAGCGCTCAGGGACAAGACCACCTGTCCAAAAGGCATCTCTCAGCACAATGCCACAGCATACAAATACGACATAAATAATTAAAGACGTCGCTAGAACCCCGAACCCGCACTAACTCCTCTCCGCTCGACAATTCAGCAAATTACCCTCTGCAGCAGCGCTGCTTAACATTTTCGTAACTTTAAAAATATTGATCCAATACAGAAAACGATACCTCTATGGATTCATCACTTAAAAACCTACATTTTTCATGTAGAACACATATTTTTATTTTGATCACAGATAGGTGTAATTTAATGCCCAACACAGACAAAGATCTCTATTCTAGCAGATTGGACAGCGATATTAAAATGCGTCCCAACAACAATACAAGGGTCTAAAAATTCTGAATTTTATATAGAAGCTATAACTCTAAATTATCTACAACTTTCTCAATTACAACCATGACCATAAAAATCATTTACTACCACAAATTCACAGATTACCGTCGGTCTGTACCAATCTGCTCGCCTGACGAACAGCAGTATTCCCGACCCTGTAACTCCCAGATCCCACGGCAGAAAATTCCCAAATAAATATAGGAGATTCGTATGGAAGTCCTCTACAACTTTCCTTTTGGGAGAGTCCGCAGGAAAAATCGTTTACTAGGTCAAAACTGCGCAAACAGATGCGCTATGCGAATCAATCTACAGGCAGACAGCAGGTAATCTCTAATCGGGCAATTAATCTATAATCTCCCTTCAAAATCCGTGCCAAGAACCCTAATTATTCAGAAAAACAGAGGGTTTGGGATGAGAAAAATTACCTAGATGAAGAATCACCCCTTTTTTTCCTCCTCTTCTTCTTCTCCTTCCTTCTTCTCCTTCTCCTTCCTCTCCATGGCTCCAATGGCAGCAGCACTTGTGGGGGAGGTGGGGGCACCAACTTGGGAGGGGGGCTGCGCCCAGGAGGGTGGGAAAGGGGGGTGGCGGCTGTGGGGGGGAAGGGGGAGAGTGGCTTAGGGTTTTAGGGGAGGGAGAGGGGGAGGTGCGGCCGCCCCTTGGGCCTCCGGCCCAAGGTGGTCGGCCCACTCTCCCGACAACCCACTCCAAGTTTATTTTTTTTTAATTTATTTTATTCATTTTATAATGTTCTCCAATTTTTTTTATTTTTTTCCTTCCTGCAATTTACCGAAAAACCGGCGACTCCGCGATTATTTTAAAACTTACGCCGAATCCACGATCAGGGTATTACAATAAACATAGTGCTAAACTTTGCATATTCTTTGTTGTAGATCATGTCAACTAATGCCGCATCCAGTTCTTTTAATTTGGGATCTATTCTTGAACAATGTCCTTGAGTCTCATTATCCTGATGACTTGCCTAATAATGCTACTGCGGCTGCACGGAGAGCTTATGAGAAGCAAACGAATGATTGCCTTGATGTGAGCTATCTCATGCTTGCCACAATGTCCTCTGAGATTCAGAAGCAATATGAGAACACAGATGCCTACAATATCATTGTGGGGTTGCGTGGTATGTTTGAGAACCAAGCAAGGGCTGAGAGGTTCAACACTTCAAAGTCCTTGTTTGCGTGAGCTTGCGAGAAGGAATCCGTCAGCCCTCATGTGATTAAGATGATTGGCTACATTGAGAGTCCGAAAAGCTTGGTTTTCCCTTAGCCAAGAGTTGGCTACGATGTGATTCTCCAATCGCTCCCCGAGCTTTGAGCCATTCATACTGAACTATCACATGAACAACATGGATAAGACCTTGGCGAGTTGCATGGGATGCTAAAGCTGCCGAGGAAAGCATTAAGAAAAGCAGCAATCATGTGATGATGATGCAGAAAGGCAAGGGCAAGCCCAATGTCAAGAAAGGCGCGGTCAAAGAGTTAGCTCCCGATGAGATCGCGAGCAGTTCTAAGGCCAAGCAAGTCAAGAAGGGCGCTACTCCTAATGCAGATTGTTACTATCGTAAGCAATCGTGTCATTGGAAAAGGCGCCCAAAGTACTTGGAGGATCTTGAGAAGAAGAAGGAAGTACGACTTCCTCTCGGTATAAATGTTATAGAGATCAATCTTGCTACTTCATCCACTGATTCTTGGGTATTTGATACCGGATCGGTTGCTCACCTTTGCAAATCGTTGCAGGGGCTAAGAAGAAGTAGAAGTTTGAGGAGGAGCGAAGTGGATCTTCGCGTTGGCAATGGAGCAAAAGTTGCTGCGGTCGCTGTTGGCATCATGACATTGTCTATACCTTCAGGATTAGTTTTGGAATTGAATAATTGTTATTGTGTTCCATCTCTTTCCAAGAACATTATTTCTGCTTCATGTTTGCAAGCAGAAGGTTATGACTTAGATCTGTGAACAATGGTTGTTCTCTTTATTTCGAAGATATGTTCTATTGTCATACTTCATTGGTGAATGGGTTATATGTTCTTACTCTTGAAGAGTCACCGGTCTATAACATTAATGCAAAGAGGCAACGTTCGAATGATTTGAATCCCACGTTTATTTGGCACTATCGCTTAGGTCACATAAATGAGAAACGCATGGAGAAGCTCCATAGAGATGGTATTCTGCGCTCATTTGATTTTGAATCATTTGAGACATGCGAATCTTGTTTACTTGGCAAGATGACAAAGGCACCTTTCACCGGTCAAGGTGAATGGGCAAGTGACTTATTGGCACTCGTACATTCTGATGTATGTGGACCAATGAGCTCAACAACAGAGGTGGTTTTCGTGACTTCATAACTTTTATCGATGACTTTAGTAGATATGGGTATATCTACCTAATGAAGCATAAGTCTGAATCCTTTGAAAAGTTCAAAGAATTCCAAAATGAAGTGCAAAATCATTTAGGCAAGACAATCAAGTTTCTATGATCTGATCGTGGAGGCGAGTATTTGAGCCATGAGTTTGGCAATCATCTAAAGGATTGTGGAATTGTTCCACAATTGACTCCGCCAGGAACACCTCAATGGAATGGGGTATCTGAACGGAGAAATCACACCTTATTAGATATGGTGCGCTCCATGATGAGCCAAACTGATCTTCCGTTGTCTTTTTGGGGGTACGCTCTTGAAACAGCCGCTTTCACACTAAACGGGGTTCCATCAAAATCAGTAGAAAAGACACCATATGAGATGTGGACAGGACAACGTCCTAGCTTGTCTTTTCTTAAGATTTGGGGATGTGAGGCTTATGTAAAACGTTTACAATCTAATAAGCTCAGTCCTAAATCTGATAAATGCTTCTTTATCGGGTATCCTAAGGAAGCAAAAGGATATTACTTCTATAATCAAGAAGAAGGCAAAGTGTTTGTCGCCCGGCATGGTGTTTTCTTAGAGAAAGAGTTTCTCTCAAGAAGGGATAGTGGGAGCACGGTGCAACTTGAAGAAATTCGAGAAACACTGAAAACGTTTCAGCTCCTCTGAACCACAACAGATGAACAACTGTTGAAGAACTGTTGTGGACACACCGCACCACGTAGGTCGAGAGGTCACGTCGTGCACCAGAGAGGTACATGTTCTTGACTACTCAACAGCGGGACATATTGTTGTTAGACAACGATGAGCCTAAGACCTATGAAGAAGCGATGGTGGGACCAGACTCTGAGAAATGGCTTGAAGCCATGAGATCCTAAATTGAATCCATGCACAGTAATCAAGTTTGGAACTTGGTTGATCCCCCTGATGGTGTTAAAACCATTGAGTGCAAATGGATTTTCAAGAAAAAGATAGACATAGATGGAAATGTTCACATCTATAAAGCGCAATTGGTGGCCAAAGGTTTCAAACAAATTCAAGGTGTTGATTATGATGAAACTTTTTCGCCCGTCGCAATGCTAAAGTCTATTCGGATTATTCTAGCGATTGCTGCTTATTTCGACTATGAAATATGGCAAATGGATGTCAAAACAACTTTCCTTAATGGAAATCTGAGTGAGGATGTGTACATGACACAGCCCACGGGTTTTGTCGATCCGCAATCAGCTGGAAAGATATGCAAGCTGCAAAGATCCATTTATGGATTAAAGCAGGCATCTCGGAGTTGGAACATTCATTTTGATAAAGTAATCAAAGGGTTTGGTTTCATCAAGAACGAAGAAGAGCCTTGTGTTTACAAAAAGGCTAGTGGGAGCGCACTCGTGTTTTTGGTCTTATATGTGGATGACATATTACTGATCGGAAATGACATTCCTATGCTCGAATCTATTAAGTCTTCATTGAAAAATAGTTTCTCTATGAAAGACTTAGGAGAGGCGGCATATATTCTGGGCATCAAGATCTATAGGGATAGATCAAGAAGGCTAATTGGATTAAGCCAAGATACGTACATTGACAAGGTGTTGAAAAGGTTCAACATGCAGGATTCCAAGAAAGGCTTCCTACCTATGTCACATGGTATAAATCTTAGCAAGAGTCAGTGTCCTAGTACACCGATGAGCGGGATAAAATGAATGCGATTCCATATGCTTGGCTATGGGATCCATTATGTATGCCATGCTTTGTACACGCCCGGATGTCTCGTATGCTTTAAGTGCTACAAGTAGATACCAATCGAGATCCAGTGAAAGTCACTGGATTGTGTAAAGAACATCTTGAAGTACTTGAGAAGAACTAAAGATGTGTTCCTCGTCTATGGGGGTGAGGAAGAGCTTGTTGTAAATGGTTACACGATGCTAGCTTCCAAACCGACAAAGATGATTTTAGATCGCAACTGGATTTGTGTTACACTGAATGGCGGTGCGGTGAGTGGAAGAGTTCCAAGCAGAGACGGTTGCTGATTCTACAACAGAAACATAACGACTTCAAGTCGCTAAAGAGGCTGTTTGGATCAAGAAATTTGTTTCGAGCTTGGTGTGGTGGCTAGTGCCTCCAGCCCAATGGACCTCATTGTGACAATAGTGGGGCCATTGCGCAAGCCAAGGAGCCTAGATCACACCGAAGTCCAAGCACATTCTACGACGATTTCATCTCATCCGCGAGATTGTGGAGAGAGGTGATGTGAAGATATGCAAAGTACAAACGGATTTGAACATTGCAGATCCGTTGACAAAGCCGCTTCCCCAGCCAAAGCATGAGGCTCACACTAGGGCAATGGGTATTAGATACCTACATGGTTGACTCTAGTGCAAGTGGGAGATGTGGTGATATGCCCTAGAGGCAACATGGAGATGTTGAATATATCACATACTATGTTTATGATACATTGCTTTGTTCCTTGAAATAGACATTATCATTATTGATCCATGAGTATGTGACTTATTCATGAGACTCTTAATGCCAAAATGTTGCTATTTCTAAATGATCCCTGATCATATATCATATGAGGAACAAATATGATTCAAAGATCATCATATGTATTGATTGATAATCATGTCTCATGGATCATGGTATGGAGATACCAAATCAATAATATGGACATGTGTTAGTGAACATATGTTGGATAGACCCGCCATGAGACACTGCAGAGATTCCATGTGTCATTAGTTGGTCTCAAGTAGTGTTTATGTAGAATCCTTAGACTTGAGATCATCATGGTTCCCAACATGCGTAGTAGCCTATTTTGGGACTACTAACCACTACTCCATAACTGGGTAGTCAAAAAGTAGTCTTCGGGTTTGCTATGAAACATGTAGTGGGATGTGAATGATCAAGATAGAATTTGCCCCTCCTTATGGGAGAGATATCTCTGGGCCCCTCGATGTAATGGATTATGAAAGTGCATGGCCATGCCAATGTGATTGAGGAGTCAATCACAAGTTTATAATCCATCACGGAATCGAGAGAGTGATTGAGCTATTAAGAGGATGACACAGGTCTCGCCTTGAGCTTAATCTATATCGTGAGGCAAAGGGATTCGTACATGAGAACATTATAGGTTCAGCCGATATGATCTTTACGTATACTTTGGGGTTAATATGTCTTGCTAGAGGCCGCTATTAATGTGGTGACCGGAAAGGCGTTTCGGTCGCGACCAAGTATACGTGAACCTCAGTGGTCGCACACTTAACGGGTTGGAACACTAATTCGAATGTGATTCGGATGTGGGCTCAATTCGGATAGAGATCCGGATAGACTCCTATTGGGCCTCGGTCCACGAGGCCCAAGTGAGGAGGTCTATATATTTGGAGGCGGGGCTGAGGATGTACGCCTGTTCCTCCCGAGCAAAACCCTAGCCGCCACCTCCGAGCCAAACCCTAGCCGCCGCGAGTGCTTTGGTACACTCGCGATCGGCGCCCAGCCCCGGACGTGTGGATACCGGTGGAGGCGCTGCTCGTTGCGGCGTTGATCGGCATCAACAATCTACAGATTGGATCTGCTCGTGGTGTGGTTGATTGCGTGGAGGAGACGATCTGTTTGGGACGATCGACTACTTCCACTACTACCTCGACGCGCGTGGTTGGATCGGCTTCTCCAACTCTTCTTCCGCTGCGCTGCGCGTCTAGTGGTAACGATCTATGATCCCTCCTTAGCATGATGTCCTGGTGTGCGCGGTAGAAATTTTTTATTTTCTGCTATCGTAGCCTACGCGCGTTCCTTCAGTTAGCTGCAAGTGCATATTCATCCTCAACATCACTAGCACTTACATAACCACCATCTTCTGTCGCAATGTACGCCCGCTGACTTGGGCAATCTCTCATGACATGGCCCATCTATTTACAACGGTGGCACACAATGCTCATTGTACGGCCTGTGGAAGCAACCGATGAGGAGCTCTGTGCGGGTGCTTGCACACTAGTAGATTTGCTCATCTCGGTGCGCGTGATGGTGGCGGCGGTGTTGCTGAACGCGCCCTACTCACAGAGGGGGCAGCAGCTCGACAAATAGGAGGTGGGGCTGTCTTGGCTTGCCCAGACGTTGATCTCGATGTTGACGTACCTCCAAAGTTCCTCCTTGTCCTTTGTTGCCTACCCTGCAATTCTTTTTCTGCCAAACAAGCAAGCTGGAACAATCTATTGATATCGTTATACTCTTTGTAATTAATTATGTCCTGAATTTCACGCCTTAAGCCCCCATAAAAATGATCCATCTTATCCTCCTCATCTTCTACAACATTACAACGTAACAGGCTTATTTGTAGTTCTTGATAATATTCCTCGACAGATTTATTACCTTGGTCTAAGCGTTGCAATTTCTTATGTATTTCATGTTTAAAAGCAGGAGGAACAAATCTAGCATGCATAGCTACCTTCAATTTATCCCATGTATCAGGTGCTAAACCAGAATTAACTACATGAGTCCACCAAATGATAGCACAATCTTTAAATTCACTAGTAGCTTGTCTGACTCTATGCACTTAAGGAACTAGATGGGCATTAAATTTTTGTTCAACTGTCATCTCCCAATCTAGATAAGTTTCAGCATCATAAGTACCCGCAAAAGATGGTATGGTAAATTTGACTTTAGCAAATGGGTCATCATTAGCACGAGCATTGTGGTGCTGAAAATTATTACCTCCCATACCGTGACGGTTTTGATGTAGGCGGTGTCGTTGGCGTGCATCTTGGGCAGCAAATGCAGCGCCGACGTCACGGTTTTGTCTCTCATTATCATCTCCCTCCTCGAGATCTTGACTCTCATTGATGGAACTGATGGAGCGCTGCCATGTGTCCGTCGAAGCTTGAAGCTTCCTATTGATGCGTTGTCCATTCAAGAGTGTCTTGAGCTCTCCCTTTAAAATACACTCTTGATCATCAGACGACCCACCTGTCATGGTTAGTAGAAAACAAAAGACAACACAAAGGTATTATCCCTATCCACTACTAGGTGGTGGAAGGTGGAATCACACATTCTCAAGCGCCTTACCACACTCTTACAAGTGTTCTTACCAATGCAGCAGGTGGTACAACCGGTGGCTGGTTCGTGACACCGTATCGAGCGTGGGTACGATTGCAAGAGGGGACCTGTTCTGATCAAGAGTAGGTGTAGCTTGGAAGGCACAATATGATAGCAATGGAGAACAATCAGTTAATTTCAGAATTGCATAGAATTGAATTATAGTTTGTATCTAGCACTTAGCCTATGTTGCTGATCAACCAAGAGTGGAAGAAGGCTAAAAAGAAGTGTATGGCAATGTGTAGGAGTGGTAAATACAAGATAATTCAATCCAATGCAACCTGGAATTGAAGAACACAAGGATTGACCTAAAACTGCAAAGTGATAATTTCTGTCCACTGGACAGCATGTTGGTATTTCGGCCGTAACTTTTTGTCAAATGCCTATTTTTCACTGATTCTTTTTTTCTCTATTTTCTAACGGCTTTTTCTACAGATTTTCTTTTGGGGCAAACTTCTGAAACTCGACATAGAAAGTTGCACAAAAATTACAACTGATGACTGTTGCAGATTCAAAACAGATAATTGGGTCAACTTTCACCGCACATATATCTTAACTGCCTTGCTGGAATGATGTGAAATTTTACAAATAGATGGATAATGAATTTCTGAATCTAATGGCGGTGGTCTCACTTAAAAATAAGCTCGGAATCAAAAGTTATGACATTTTTTGTGGCGGCTGCAGGGAAAGAAAAAAATCAGCCGAATTTGGAAATTAGGGTTTGGGGTGGGGAATTTTTCTCTTGTTTGGATTTTTAATGGAACAAAAATATGACCAGCAACTAGACAATGCTATGACGGACACAAATTCAATTTAGCAAACCAAAACTAACAGATTGAAAGGCACAACGGGGTTTGGACAGCGGAAATTAACTATTTTTGTGGGGCAATTTTTTGGACTATAGGAAATAAAAACCAATCTACTAACTAGGGATACAAGAATTACCTCACGGGCAACCGTTGCTCTGATACCAACTGATGTGACGATGGCCCGATCTTCCGAGAGGTACTGATCAGTCGATTGTGGAGATCTCGACGTTGATGTTCCAAAGGCTCCGACCAAAATAGATCGAACCCCTCGTAATCACTACACCACTGCTCCATTGGTTATCAACCGTGCCGAACACGGTTGACCTCGCCAAGAAGGCTATCTCCTGCAAACGAATCGAGAACACGAGCAAGAGAGTTTAAGATGCAATCTGAAATTGCGAATAATGTTTAAGTTCACAAGTTGGGGTTCCTCAAACCGATGAACGGCGAAACTGTTCAAAGACAGATTAATCTAAGTAAAACCCCAAGGAAAACTAAAGGGGTGTGCCTCCTTAAATAGGGGAGGGGGAAGCCACACTTATCTAATGAAAAGGGATGTGGTACTATTCCTAGTTACTGTTCACGTGTGTGGTACTGTTCACGTGAACAGTACCAGCCCAAATAGCCCAAGTTACGAGGCCCTCGGCCCACTTTGAGTCGGACTGGAAAAGTGATGTGGCTTGTTTCATAGTTTCTGATCTTCTCGAGTGGAGTTTGGAGGTGAGACCAGATCCATCTGAAAGTAGACTCCAAGATCTTTCCAACGAGTACTCACAGGCCTCGAGAAGCCTTCTGGATCAAAAGTTATGACCATTTGAAGTTGGCTTGTCAAGCTGAATCCGAATTGATCTGGAAGCCGAATTGGATTCCAAAACCTGTCCAACTTGAACCCTTGCTTCAATTGGTTCCAAAGTGATGTGGTGCTACAAATATATATATTTTCATCATTAGGTAGCATCATATTCTCATTTAAAATATGTTGAAGTTGAAGAAACGAATTCACCTTTAGTTCATTCTTGATATTGGCTGTTATGGTCGTACGTGTTGGTGGCGTGGTCACATGATCCTCCCCTTCTTGATGGAAAACCGTCCTCGGTTTTAACATATGTGCAGTGTCACGTATTGCATGATCTTGATCATAAATCTTGGTGTATGATAACAAACGCAACAAACTCTCATTATGTAATATCATAAGTTCTTTATCAAATAAAGTAAAATCTTTTTGAAACGAGCTCACCTCATAATTTAAGTGATGCGTAGGAGCTCTTGTAATTGTAACAACAAGTAGAGCAAATATGGTTGTATCCGTAGGGTTCATGTTCTTATCACCACCTGTGTGCTTCGTTCTTCCGCTGCTGCAATTTAATGATTTCGGCCTAATCGGCCCATGAGTAAGTCTATTATTATATTTACGCTTTCGCATGGTATGTACTTTGATAATCAGAACTGTAATCTGTGAGCACTATCTACTGATCCAGGGAATAGTGCGGTGGAATCACAGAGGATTCTGGATTGTAATATCTGGGCTCTTACAGCGATGGTATCAGAGCATATCGACTGCAGGTCGTGACCTAGTTAGCCTAGCCGTTAGTTTCATGACTAGAATTATTTCTTCAAAACACTATTTCCAAAAATATAAGTAGTATTGCTCATTCTCATCTCTCTTAGATGATTCCCTCTCATCTATATGCTGCCTTAGCCAATTGTACTTCTAAAGTTCTGTTACCCCAAATTCAAAATGATAGCACAAGAGTAAGTGCTGATATCAATCAAAATACCCCAAATACTTCCCTCTTCTTTCTATTGGTTAAAAAGGAAAATTTGGATTCTCTTCTCGTACCCTTACTCCAAGAATCTAAGGTTAGGAACGTTGAACATGGTCATGAAGATAAAGTGGTCTCATTCTCAATGGACTGCGTGTATGGACCCTGCGCCCTCTTATGTGTGCCCCCTGAGTAGACGATGCATTGTTGCAAGATTCTAATTGGACCCTGTGCACTGCCTTCTTGCCCTTGGGCATCTTATTTCGTAGTCACGGGAACAACTTGCTTTTAAAATTTTGAATGGGTTTAGAATATCTGATCTCTACGAATTAATACTCATCCCATGCTATTCCCTCTCACCTTTTCTGGAAATCCTATCAGGCCCAATGGATAGCAGCAAGACAACTGCCACAATCAGACGCAAGGGAGGGAGAATAATAATTGATGCTCGCCAAAACCCTAACTGTCCCTACAATCTGTCACCAAACCCCACTCCGCGAAGAGTGCAAAAGGGAGGCAGTCACAATAAAAACAACAGCAGGACTGCTCCAGGCAAACATCAAGAAGATCTTACTTGCTTTAGTTGTGGAGAAGTGGGGCACTATGCCCGTAGGTGCCACCAAAGGAATCTAGAAACACCAGTGAAGGGAGCCAATGCCACCCACCTTAATTTTAGCAAGGGAAGATCTGCCAATATCAAAAGCCCCAGCCATATGTACCAGCCATCACATAACCTCACCCTGCAAGAAATGTCTAGTAGAAGCCATCAAGGAAAGAAGCGCAAATGTTTTCATTGCCGCGATTCAGGACATTACACGAAGAATTGCCCCATCAAGAGGAAAGACAAGAAAATGATGGATGCCATCACCATTAGCTCCGACGCCGATAAAGGAAACCCTGTCGACTTCGAAGAGGAACAAGCTACAACTACAAAAGTTCTGCCGCCCGACCAGGAAGCTTTATTAAATAACATATGCATGGAATGTGGTAAAGCAAGACTTGTCATGCCCGGAGTTAGAAAGGATAACTAATGTCAGTTGTCATTTATTTTAAGGGGGGTAGCAAGAGTAGACAAGGATTATTGGAGAACTACTATGATGTATAAGAACTTTGGAAGTATCGAACTGATGTATGACTATTTTGGAGATGCAATGATGTTGTATTAAATCTAAGCAGGTTCACCTCCGCGCGCAGTCTACAGACTCTAAATCAAACGCAACGGGGGGACGCCTCCGTGCGCACTCTATGGAGTATAAAGAAGATGCAACATTAGGCCCACCTCCGTGCGCACTCTACCGAGTATAAATAAGACGAGGATGTTGTCCCTGCGCACTCTACTGAGTATAAACAAGACGCGGATATCCCCGCGCACACGCAGGCGTAGTCCTGGCGCATACTCCATGGAGTATAAACAAGACGTGGTCGAAATTCCCACGCGCCCGGGCTTTAATAAGCGTCTACTTCGACAAGGCGCTAGCTCTGTTGCCACTCCTTCGAAAGGTAGGGGACGGAGCGCTCGCGCGTCTACTTCGATTAGCCGCTAGCTCCGCCGCCACCCCTTCGAAAGGTAGGCGACGGTGCGCTCGCGCGTCTACTTTGACTAGGCGCCAGCTCCACTGCCACCCCTTCGAAAGGTAGGGGACGCAGCGCTCGCGCGTCTACTTCGACTAGGCTCCAGCTCCGCAGCCACCCTTTCGAAAGGAAAGGGACGAAGCGCTCGCGCGTCTACTTCGACTAGGCTCCAGCTCCGCTGCCACCCCTTCGAAAGGTAGGGGACGGAGCGCTCGCGCATCTACTTCGACTAGGTGGCAGTGGAGGAAAGGTAGGGGACGGAGCGCTCTGCTACCCCTTTGAAAGGTAGGGGACGGAGCGCTCGCGCGTCTACTTCGACTAGGCACCAGCTCCGCTGCCACCCCTTCGAAAGGTAGGGGACAGAGCGCTCGCGCGTCTACTTCAACTAGGCACCAGCTCTGCTGCCACCCCTTCGAAAGGTAGGGGACGAAGCGCTCGCGCGTCTACTTTGACTAGGCGCCAGCTCCGCTGCCACCCCTTCGAAAGTTAGGGGACGCAGCGCTTGCACGACTGCTTCGACTAGGCACCAGCTCCGCTATCACCCTTTCGAAGGGTGAAGGACGGAGCGCTCACGCGACTACTTCCTCAGTCCGGGGTCCGCAGCGCGGAGCGTTCGCATGGCTGCTCACTACAATCGGCACGAGGGGTGGGGTCGAGCCTAAGGACCTGAACCTTACATGGCACCACAGCTCACAGCATAGTACACAACAAAAAAGCACGTGAAAACTGTTGCTTAGCTCATATAAAACAGGAGTTGCATTACAATAGCAAAACAGATATACTTGGCGCGTTACGCACTCAAACCCGGCACCATTCCTACGAGTCCGTGCCATCTTCGTTGTGACGAGCGTCTGCGCTGAGGAACTTCTTCGAGCCAGCGGAGCACATCCCCCTCATCGCGCAATGTCCACCGCAACGCAACCTTGGCGGCATCCTCCCCGATGTAGTTCCAATCCGATTGTGAAAGTTTTGGATGGCGGGTTGGGCGGCGCGAACCGCATGGGATATCATCCCGAGCTTGGCGGGCAGGTCAAGCCGAGGGTCCGCCAGCTCATTGAAATGCTCACACCCACCAGCATGCAGCAGGGCGAGAGCAAGGCCAGCACTCATGTAGCCGTAGTGGGTGCCAAAGGCCTTGGCACCATGAAGGGCGACGCTCAAGCCCTCTTCGATTCGCCCAAGCGTCTCCATCAGATCTTCACGGCCATGAGTGGCATCCTCCACGTGGACGGAAAGCTCCCGGAGGACCTGCTCCAAACACTCCATCGCCCTCCATGCGGACGTAGACGCGTTGTCTAAGGACAAGGTCCTCTCAGCAAGGGAAGCAATAAGCTGCTCCTTCTCTGCCTCCAGTGCGGAGATTTGCTGTAGAAGGGTGGTCCACTCCTCCGTCACGACGCGCTGAGCCTCCTCTGTCGTGCGTTGTGCTTCTAGCACCACGCTCTTCGCGTTCACGCCTATCAACTGTGCATCGAAGACAGCCTCATCGCGTTCCGCCATCAGCACCCAAATGCGCTCGTCATTGGCGGCGTGGGCATCGTTAGCGGCACGTAGCTGGTCTTCCAGCGCCCTCCGCTCGTGCGTGCAGGTCTCCTCAAGGGCTTTGCTGATCGCAAGCGTCTACAAGGGCGCAAGAACGAGGATTACCCAGCAAGCTAAGCAAGAGACAGGGAGTGCGAGCAGGGATAGTTACCCTCATCTCCGAGGCACCCAGCGTGAGCGCCTATCGATCCAGGTGGCCGCTAGCGTACTCCGCCACCTCACTCAAGGCGCGAAGCGTCTCCCTCCGAGGAACGAAGTCGGAGATGCCAAGCCCTACAGCCTCCAAGCTAGCGCCTTCGGTGACACTTGGAGCAAACACAGTCCCCTGCTCAATTAGGCCAGAGACTTCATGGACACCCCCGTTGCTCGATTCTTGTCCTCGTCTGGGAGACCTTGTCTCACCTGATGTCGATGATGGAATAAGCGAGCAAATCGGAGGGAGTTTCGCGAAGTCGCGGGAGGAAAAGGAACCACACCTACCTCCAGCACCCTCTACCGCGGGACTAGAAGGCGTCCGCCGGGCCTCCACCTGGGTCGTGACCACCTCGCTGGCCTGAGGAGCAACAACCCCCTCTGCTTTAGCAACATCCCCGCTGAGCACCAGGATCCCGGTCACTGGGCCCGCCACGCTGAACCGGCCTCTCGAAGGCGGAGGTGACTGCACCCGAGGGCGTTTTGCCCTCGGAGATGCGGGCGACGCATCCGCGGTTGCCTCGGTAGCCACAGCACCTGTCGTGAGCGGCAAGGCCATGGTTGCCGCTGCAGGTGATGAGGCATCATCTTCAAGAACAACGAGGCTCGAGCCCATCACCTCGCCACCGTGTAAGGCCTCGCCGGGAGTAGTGTGCCTCTCCGAATCGGCCGATTCGGGCTCAGCGCCCATCTCGCCCCTCGCCTCCACGGTCCCGACAGGTGGCACGGCCGGTGGGCTGAAGATAATGGTCTCCAATCGGGCCCCGCGCCGCGGGGACGACGCCCCCGCCTTCGCGCCGCTTAGCGTTTCCACAGGCACCGGGCGTTCCGGAACGGGAATCTCCAGGACCTTGCATACCCGGTTAATCCGCCCTTGCATCGCCAAGGAAGTCACAGACTCACGTGCCTTGTGCTCCTTCATCGTGTACGGCCCAAGGATCGCAACCACCGCGCGCTCCGCATCTTCTAACCGGCGCACTGCACGCGAAGGCGGAGTGTCATATATAAGGGTTTACGAGCACCCAGGTAGTGCACGGCCCAGGGCAGTGATACTTACAGGGCGCGGAGGGCTTATGGAGCGAAGACACTCCCGGGTGGATGTCGTCCTTCCGGTCAGGCCCCCGCCGCTCGTAGTTCCATTTACAGGAAAGTGGAGCTATCCCGTACATGGTGAACTCCTCAGCAAGGTCACGCATGTTGAACCGGAGGGCGACACCAGCAAGCCTTCACGCCTGTTGTTCGTCGCCGGCCCTGGGCTTCACATCCGGAGAGCGGTTGAACGATATCGGCTCCCCCGGCATCGAAGACTGCTCGTGCTTGTCACAAGGTGGTAGAACCACCGCCGTGTCCAGCCAGACTCCCATTTTCCCCGCATAGCCAACGCGGGGAACAAATACGCACAATGCGTCCTCAACATGAAGTTCACGCTGCCGAAGTTTTAATACACCTCCCCTTCCATTTTCTTCGGTTGACAGCGTGCGTCGTGCAGGATGGTGAACAAATCGATGCTAGGATGCATACCTTCCACCCGCACTACCCAGGTGAAGACGGCCAGCCGGACGATCGCATTCAGGGTCAACTGCGCCAGCTCCAACCCGTAGGCTCGCAGCACCTCGCCAACAAAGCGTGTCGACGGGATCTAGAGCTCAGCATCGAAGAACGCCACGAAGATGATTGCCTCTGTTTCCCCCGGGTTTGGCTCTGTCTCATCAGGCCCAGGCAAACTCCAGTTTCTTCTCCTGAAGAAGGGTTTGGAGGGTCTTCTTCGTGACGCGACTCCGCCCCAGCACACGGGAGCAGCGGCCCTTTGACTTCTTCATGGCATCCCAATGATGGTTGGTGTGTGTTTCGTCGCGCAGAACCAGGCGATACCTAGTCGGTGGTGGCATCAGGCAGCGTTGGCTTGACGATGTGCCCTCGCTAAGACGGCACACAGGGTTGTCACGGGCGGTGCCACCGTCAGCTTGGCACGTAGGGTCGTCACGAGCGGCCATTCCCCCCTCCCCAACACGACGACAAGCAGGAGCAGATGCGGAAGCAGCTGCGGGATGCGCATGAAACCAGAGAGGAAAGCAAAGCACAAGCAAGCAGGTAGCTAAGACGAGCGTTTGCATGCCCGTGGTGATACCTTATAAAGTCCCCCCGTCTCCCCCGCAAGTAGAAGCCCAAACGGCAGAATTGCAGCGGTTCGGCTACCCACGATCGGGCAGTACAACCACTGACAGCCGCGGCAGACAGCAGTAGGTGGGCGCGCAGCGCGGGACGCGCCAATACGTTCCCGCCGCGCGTCCACTTTCCCTAAGGAAGGGGCGAACGGCCGCGGTCGTGTGACCGCTGACATCCCACAACGCTCCAGTCACAGCCTGCCGCGTGCCCCAATCCAGCGCAAAGCAGACAGAATGGCCACAACAGTTTGCCCCTGACAAGATAAGGATCGGCGTGATTTCGGGCGTCATTAAAGCGCACTACCAGGCCGCGCAGCCACCTCTCCGCGTCGACACTACACCACGAGAAGCACTTCGCGAAGCTTAGCCACCCGAGGCCAACCGCGCAGGCCCTACCTCGCATCCGGAAGGCTTCGGGGCGCGAGGTCTGTCCCCACCTTGTGATGGGAATGGGGTCCCAATCTTCCAACAGGTTCTGGGTAAGTTCGATTTGGTGGAGGCGCGACACAAATCGATCCGGCTTCCGAACGACACGTTCCGAACCCCGCAATCGCAGCACCACGTCTCCTCAGGTTATCAACCGTGCGCAGCCCGGTTGACCTCGCCAAGAAGGCTAATTCTTGCCTACGAATCGAAGAACACAAGCAAGAACAAGGAAGAACACAACTGAATTGCAGATGGATAGATTTAGCACTCGAAAGTTGGGGTCTCACAAACCGATGAACGGCGAATCTGTTCAAAGACAAATCAATCTAAGCAAAATCCAAACCCTAATGGTGGGGGTGGCGGCTGGATATAAAGGAGTTAGGGGCGTGCAAAACCCCTGGACGCGCCCCTAATGGGCTCCAACACGATACAAAGCCGATCGGCCCAAAAGACGGTGGCGCAGCACCCTGACAGATTCTGAACGCCCACTTGTTTCGACGATTCCTATTGACTCAGAAGGAATTTTGACATGGGACCAAAGCCATTGGAAAGGTGGTCTTCTCAGCTTTCCATACATATGTGGAACGTCCAAAACGGAGTCCGGATGCGATCTGGGCTTCCATTTTAGTGCGGTCTGGTCCTGGACTCCGAATTGGATTCGAAGTCGGTTTGAGTTGGGCCTTCAACATGATTCGACCGCCCTTGCTGGACTTGTGCGTCTTGTAGCCCTTCTCCAAGTACTTCCAGGTCCTCTCCATGGTTCCTAATCATAATTAAATCATTAGGTAGCAATCTATTCTCGAATGAACAAAAGGAAGTACTTAGGAACGAGCTCACCTGTAAATTCAATTGTCGGGCGCGAGCTCTAGTGATTGGTCCTTGAATGTCAAGTGGAGGAGTGTTGTATGTATCCGAAGAAGTGATGTCCTCATCATCCTCCCCCTCTTGAAGCGGAGTTGTCCTCAACTCAGCCTCATCTTCTTCTCCCAAGTATGGCTTCAAATCTGAAATGTTAAAGGTGGGACTAACCCCAAACTCGGGAAGCAACTCAAGTTTATATGCATTATCATTTATCTTCGCAATTATCTTAAAAGGACCAGCAACTCTAGGCATCAATTTTGATTTTCTTAACTCAGGAAATCGATCCTTTCTCAAGTGCAACCAAACAAAATCACCCGGTTCAAGTGTAACTTCCTTTCGACCTTTACTACCAGCAATCCTATATTTTTCATTCATCTTTTCAATGTTTGCCTTAGTAGTCTCATGCATTTGGACAATAAAATCAGCACGCTCCTTAGCATCATTATGAACTCTCTCACTAGTAGGCAAAGGTAAAATATCAATAGGGGCACGGGGATTGAATCCATACACTACCTGAAAAGGACTTACCTTAGTGGTGGAGTGTTCCGCTCGATTATATGCGAACTCAACATGCGGTAAACACTCTTCCCACAACTTCAAATTGTTCTTCAAAATAGCTCTCAACATGGTAGACAATGTGCGGTTCACTACCTCGTTTGGCCATCGGTTTGTGGGTGACATGTTGTAGAGAACAACAACTTTGTACCCAACTTGTTCCATAGAGTACGCCAAAAGTGACTCAAGAACTTGACATCACGATCTGAAACAATAGTAGAAGGCATACCATGCAAACGAACTATCTCTTTGAAAAGAGGTCAGCAATATGAACGGCATCATCGGTTTTATGACATGGTATAAAGTGAGCCATCTTAGAAAAGCGATCCACAACAACAAAATGCTATCCCTCCCCTCTTAGTCCTGGGCAATCCTAAAACAAAGTCCATAGAAATATCTGCCCACGGAATAGAAGGAACAGGAAGAGGCATATATAAACCATGTGGATTCAAGCGAGACTTAGCTTTTGACATGTAGTGCAGCGAGCTACAAACCGCTCAACATCTCGCCTCATCTTTGGCCAAAGAAGTGTGTGGCCAAAACGTCCTCCGTCTTTTTAGCACCAAAATGTCCCATCAAACCGCCTCCATGCGCCCTGCAACAACAAAAGACGAACGGATCCAACGGAATGCATAGACGGTTAGCTCTAAACAAAAACCATCATTGATCATGAATTTATTCCATGCTTGTCCCTCTTTACAATGCAACAACACATCCTTAAAATCAGCATCAAGAGCATATTGTCCTTTAATAGTTTCAAGACCAAAATGCGACAATCAAGTTGAGACAACATGGTATAGCGCCGAGACAAAGCATCAAGAATCACATTATCCTTCCCTTTCTTGTGTTTAATGACATAAGGAAAAGATTCAATAAATTCAACCCACTTAGCATGTCTACGATTCAAATTGGTTTGACTACGAATATGCTTAAGTGATTCATGATCGGAATGAATGACAAATTCTTTAGGCCATAAATAGTGTTGCCACGTCTCTAAAGAACGAACAAGAGCATACAATTCTTTATCATACGTGGAATAATTAAGAGCAGGACCATTCAATTTTTCACTAAAGTAGGCAACAGTTTGCCTTCTTGCATCGAACACCACCAATACCAATTCCGCTAGCATCACATTCCAGCTCAAAAGTCTTACCAAAATTCAAAGTTGGAGCAATGGTGCGTGTGTAAGCTTGTCCTTCAAAAGATTAAAGGACTCCTCTTGTGATGGCCCCCAATGGAACACGACGCCTTCTTTGTCAACTCAATCAATGGCGTCGCAATGGTGCTGAATTTCTTGACAAAGCGGCGATAAAATCCTGCAAGGCCAAGGAAACTCCGCACTTGGGAGACCGTCGTGGCGTGGGCCAACTCCATATCGCCTCCACCTTGGCTCTATCAACCTCAACCCTGTGGAGTCACAACATAGCCAAGAAAAGAGACTCGATCCGTGCAAAAGGTGCACTTGTCAAGGTTACCAAACAAACGTGCATCTTTCAAAGCATTAAAACAGCACGTAAGTGATTCAAATGTTCATCCATGGACTTGCTATAAATCAAGATATCATCAAAGTAAACAACCACAAATTTGCCAATGAAAGGACGTAAAACCTCGTGCATTAATCTCATGAAAGTGCTAGGTGCATTAGTTAAACCAAAAGGCATGACTAACCACTCATACAAGCGAACTTAGTTTTAAAAGCAGTTTTCCATTCATCGCCAAGTTTCATTCTTATTTGGTGGTATCCACTACGCAAGTCAATCTTTGTGAAAATTATAGCACCACACAACTCATCAAGCATGTCGTCTAGCCTAGGAATAGGATGACGATACCTTATAGTAATGTTGTTAATGGCTCTACAATCTACACACATACGCCAAGAACCATCTTTTTGGGAACCAAAAGAACAGAACAGCACAAGGACTAAGGCTCTCACGCACGTACTCCACGGTCCAAAAGATCTTGGACTTGTCGCTGAATCTCCTTAGTCTCTTCAGGATTGGTCCCTGCACGCGCACGGTTTGGCAAGCTCGCTCCAGAATCAAGTCAATCTGGTGCTCAATCCCTCGAATGGGTGGAAGTCCCGGAGGTATCTCATCGGGAAAACATCTCTAAACTCCTGCAAAGGTTAGTGACAGGAGCGAGGCAAAGTGCAAGGCATATTATCAAGAGAAAATAAGGCATCTTTGCACACAAAAGCATAGCATGTATCATGAACATCATCAATTTCAGGAAGGTCTGATTTTGTGGCAAGCATAACAGAATTTTTCAAATGGATTACTTGCTGTTTTTTAGATTTATCATGTTCCTTTGTATCATTAGCAGCAGCAACTCTCTCCCTATCGGCCTCTATAATCTCAATGGGTCAAAGGCAGAAAGTAATTTTCTTTCCCTTATGCATAAAAGTGTATTTGTTACTACTACCATGGTGTAAAGCATCATTATCAAATTCCCAAGGTCGACCCAATAAAAGAGAGCATGCTTGCATGGGAACCACATCACAATCAACATGATCAGCATAACCACCAATGGAAAAATGGACTCGGCATGTTTGCGTTACCTTAGCTTTTCCGAATCATTTAACCACCGAATATGGTATGGATGTGGATGTGGTCGCGTGGTCAAGCCAAGCTTCTTGACCAAATCAGAACTCACCAAGTTGTTGCAGCTTCCTCCATCAATGATAACACGCACGCCGGTTCTTGATCGCGAAGAAAGTCTGAAACAAATTATGGCGTTGAAGCTTGTCGATTTGTTGTACCTGTGCCGAGGACTCGCTGCACAATGATGCTCGAAGCGCCGCTGTGGACGCCCACCAAGGACCAGTCGTCATCACCACCGCCATTGTCATCCGAGGCAGCAGCAACATCATCATCCTCCTCGACATCCGGTGCTGATGTAGCCTCCATCTTCGTGGCGATGTATGCCCGCTGGCTAGTGCAATTCTTCCGCACATGACCAAGCCCATGGCAGCGATGGCACCGAATGTCGGAGGAGCGACCCGCTGAAGCCACGGAAGAAGAACTACTCTTGGCTGGAACTCGCAAAGAATTTTTGAAGGTGGCTTCGGTGGCGCCGCTGCAATCTTGTTCACGTGTGGTGGAGGAGAACGAAAATTCAAGAAGACTTGGGCGTCCCGCCGATGTAGTCGTCGCGGCGTGTAGAAGGGTCGCTCAGCGTGCCTTCGCTGATTCCTTGCGCCCCGCAATTCTTTTCTGCAAGCATAGCAAGGTGGAACAACCGGTTGACATAGTAAATTCTTTATAATCAACAATATCCTGAATTTCACGCCGAACCCCGTAGAAACGACAAATCTTATCCTCTGTGTCCTCAACAACCCCACAACGCATCATACCCTTTTGAAGCTCAGCATAATAGTCCCGAATGTAACGATCACCTTGTTCTAAGCGATGCAATTTTTTCTCAATTCAAGTTTATATGTGGGAGGAACAAAACGACACGCATATCTTCTTTTAACCGCTCCCATGTATCAGGTTGTAGCGCATGTTACTTAGTTCATTCCACCAGATAATAGCAAAGTCCTTAAACTCACTAGTAGCTTGTCTAACTCTATGTTGTTCAGGAACCAAGTGAGAATTAAATTTCTGCTCTACCGTCATCTCCCAATCAAGATATATTTCAGCATCATAAAGACCAAAAAAGATGGAATGGTAAACTTAACTTTAGCAAAGGGTCGTCGTTACCATGACGAGTCCGGTTATTACCTTCCATACCATGTCGGTTCTGGTTATTACCTCCCATACCTTGTCGGTTTTGCTGAAGACGCCGACGTAGTCGTGCATCTTGTGTCGCCCGCCGATCAATGTTGCCATCTGCATCATACACTATGTCATCATCACGACGATGGCCGTCATTGACAGGTGGCAGACGTGCCTCCAATTTGTCCATCCGACCAGTGAGGTCAGCCAACCGCCGCTCCACCCGCTCAATGCCTTCCGTGGTGTTCAACTTGGCAATGGCGGCGACGATGGTGTCCATTCTCGCGCCGAGTGAATCATTTTGTTTGTCGAGCGCAGCTTGTAGCTGGCCGCGACTAACACACTCGTTGAAATCGACCGGTGACCCATGTCCTTCGTCTCCTGCCATGGTTAGTGGAAACACAGGGAAAACAAAAGGATTATCCCTATCAACTACAAATGAAGGGCGTGGAATCTCGCAAAGGAAGTGGCTTACCAAGCTCTTGCAAGTGTTCTTACCAAAGCGAGAGGTGGTACAACCGGTGGTTGGTTCGTGAAACCATGTCGAGCGTGGGTACGATTGCAAGAGTCAAAACTGTGCTATCCCGAAGTAGATATATGGAGCTTGGAAGGCCAAATATATCGTGGAACACAAATCAATAACAGATAGTAATGCTGAATAAATGTCCAAAGCACCGATCCTAGTTGCTGGCCTAAATGTGTCCTATATCGGTGTTAGGATATGATGAACAAGGAATCACGGCGTAAAGTAAGTTTAAGACAAGAACAAAGATGGCCAGGAATGAGAAACTTAATTCAGCATAAGCACAAAACAAATGAAGCTCTGTCACGTAAAACGTGCTCTGTCTGGTTTTTCTCTTTTTTTTTTTTTTAGGCACGTAACTCGGTGCCTTTGCTCATGAGCAAAACTAGGTGCCAAAATTTTTCTTTTTTTGTGTTTTTTTCTGTTATTTTTTTCACAAATCAGAGCACAGAAATAGGAACCACACAAAGTTTCAATTCAATCTGATGTAAGGTGTGGCCTACAGAAAATAATGAATGTGCTGGAAATTCGGTGAATCAATTTCGAAGCTCGAGTACTGCACTTTCCAGGCCGAATTTGGGGAAAATAAAATCGCCGAAACCCGACCGAGTCGGTCGGTTTGGATGCAAAATTTAATTTCACCCAATTTCAAAAAATCGCTGATTTCGAGTCCGTATGCAAAAGTTATGGCCGTTTGAAGATAGAACTCCGAGTTATGGTTTCTGTGGAGGCCGAAACGAAATCGGGTGGGGAGGAAATTGGTGGCGGAAGCTCGGGGAAAGGTGGGGGATGGTGTTGTGTGATCACGAGACATGAAGGATGACTCAAACAGAGGGTGGGATATGGGTGGGAAAACAAAAACAGAGGGTGGAATACGCGATGGATGACAGCTAGGGTTTGTATGAGAGGTGGCGGAAGCAAGATAACCGGAAACAAAACACGATCTAAACCAGCAACACAACTCGACTAAGGACACAAACTCAACACTACGGACTCTGAAATTAAATTGTGCAAAAGGCTAAACAAGATCTGGGACAGGAAACAACCTACGACTACAAAATTTTTTGTAGGGCTTTTCTTGGACTCTAGGATGAAACGAAACAACAAAGGTAGGGTATTTTGAACTGAAGGAACACCGAAGCTCGATACCACTTGATGGGAACGGGTCCCGATCTTCCAACAGGTTCGGTAAGTTCGATTTGGTGGAGGCGCGACACAAATCGATCCGGCTTCCGAACGACACGTTCCGAACCCCGCAATCGCAGCACCACGTCTCCTCAGGTTATCAACCGTGCGCAGCCCGGTTGACCTCGCCAAGAAGACTAATTCTTGTCTGCGAATCGAAGAACACAAGCAAGAACAAGGAAGAACACAACTGAATTGCAGATGGATAGATTTAGCACTCGAAAGTTGGGGTCTCACAAACCGATGAACGACGAATCTGTTCAAAGACAAATCAATCTAAGCAAAACCCAAACCCTAATGGTGGGGGTGGCGGCTGGATATAAAGGAGTTAGGGGCGTGCAAAACCCCTGGACGCGCCCCTAATGGGCTCCAACACGATACAAAGCCGATCGGCCCAAAAGACGGTGGCGCAGCACCCTGACTCAGAAGGAATTTTGACATGGGACCAAATCCATTGGAAAGGTGGTCTTCTCAGCTTTCCATACATATGTGGAACGTCCAAAACGGAGTCCGGATGCGATCTGGGCGTCCGTTTTAGTGCGGTCTGGTCCTGGACTCCGAATTGGATTCGAAGTCGGTTTGAGTTGGGCCTCCAACATGATTCGACCGCCCTTGCTGGACTTGTGCGTCTTTTAGCCCTTCTCCAAGTACTTCCAGGTCCTCTCCATGGTTCCTAATCATAATTAAATCATTAGGTAGCAATCTATTCTCGAATGAACAAAAGGAAGTACTTAGGAACGAGCTCACCTGTAAATTCAATTGTCGGGCGCGAGCTCTAGTGATTGGTCCTTGAATGTCAAGTGGAGGAGTGTTGTATGTATCCGAAGAAGTGATGTCCTCATCACCTTGACCTCGGCTCCGTTGAGGCCTTCAGCCTCCCTAGTATCTTCGACCTCGCGGCCACACAGCTCCGGGAGCGAAAGACACTCCGGCTCACGTACCATTTGTGTGAAGGCCGGCTCTAGCGACAAGGAATCTATCTTGGTCCGTTGAGGGTCACAGGCCGATGGGACGGAGGGGGCCAAAGGGCTCGGCAACATGGCTTCGGCCCATGAAGCCCTTCACCATGAGAGGCTCTTGTTGTAGGGGTGGCCCCCACCTAAGCCCAGCAGGCCTGTTAGAAGGCTGTAAGGCCCAAAATGGGACATGTGTAATGACATAAGTGCCCCTGAGGGGGATACTCAAATGTAAACGTACTATTGTAAAAGCACTCCCCAAGAGGGTATATGAATACAATACCAGCCAAGGGGGGAGCCCTAAGCCATTGCTCACCTAACTCTGCACTACCATACTCTCCCTGTCTCTCTGTTTGGTCTGTAACCACAACAATTGCCTACCTCATTTCACCATTTATTTTGAATCCGTCTGAGTAGGTGTGGAACTTTCCTCTTAGACGGGTACAATAAACTCTGTGCAAGAAATCGTGGAATGAAATGAAATTAAGTGGCAATCATTCCAAGTGGACTTCGTATGTACCATAGCAAATTTTGGCACGTATTTCAAATCCGTCCCAGTTGTAGAGATACTTTCCTTCACAATGGGTTCCGATGGCAGCTATGGACTCCATGCAAACGAAATTGTGCCATGAAATGAAACTGAGTGCCTAACACCCCAAATGTACTTCATATGCGCCCGAGCACATTTTGTCGTGGCTTTCAAATTCATCCGAATCGGCGTGAATGTTATCTCCGCAATGGGTTTCGATTGATACTATAAACTCCAAGTGTGCGTTATCGAGGTACAAAAATGAAACCGAGTTCCAAAAACCTCGACGGGACTTCATACGCACCCTAGCTCATGTCGCCACGCATTTTGAACTCGTCCGAGTCAGTGTGAAACTTTCCTACAGGATGGGTACAATGCACTGCATGTGCACGAACTAGTATCAATGGAGTTCATATATGCCCTAACACTTTTCCACACGCATATCGAGTTGTCAGAGCCGGCGTGAAACTTTACTACAGAACAAGTTCTGACAGGAACAATAAACTCCACACTGACGAATTCATGGTTTACATCATGGTGCAAAACGAGCTATCTAATCTTTAATTTCAGATTGCCCCTAGTTAGCTCATTCCTTTATTTATACGTGCCCCAACACGTTTCACCAATGAAACCATGAAACCATGAAACACTTCGAATAGACTTCATCATATGTGCCCCAACAGGTTTCAGCGTGCATTTCATACGCGTCCAAGTTGGTGTGAAACTTTACTCCACAACGGGTTCTGACAGGTACAATGAACTCCATGCGGGTGAAATCTTGCCGCGAAATAAAACTAGTTGGCAAAAACCCCGAATGGACTTTGTACGCTCCCTAGCACATTTCGTCATGCCTTTTGAATCCATCCAAGTTGGTGTAATACTTTCCTCCACAACGGGCTTCCACGGCAACTATAAACTCTATGCGGATGAATTCGTGCCGCGAACTAAAGCTAAGAGCCTAACACCACGAATGGACTTAATATGCGCCCCAGCACATTTTGGCATGCCATTGGAATCTATCCAAGTCAGTGTGAAAGTTCCGACCGCAACGGGTTCCGATAGGTATTACAACTCCAAGCGTGCGTTGCGCAGGGACAAAATGAAATTGATTGCCTTACACCTCGAAGCGACCTTATATACACCCTACCTCATTTCACCATTTATTGTGAATCCATCCGAGTAGGTGTGAAACTTTCCTCTTAGACGGGTACAATAACTCTTCGCAAGAAATCGTGGCATGAAATGAAACTGAGTGGCATGCATTCCCAATGGACTTCATATGTACCATAGCAGATTTCGGCACGTATTTCAAATCCGTCCAAGTTGTTGCGATACTTTCCTTCACAACGGGTTCCAATGGCAGCTATGGACTCCATGGAGACGAAATTGTGTCACGAAATGAAACTGAGTGGCTAACACCCTGAATGTACTTCATATGCGCCCGAGCACGTTTTGGCGTGGCTTTCGAATTCATCCGAATCGGTGTGAATGTTTTCTCCGCAACAGTTTCGATTGGTACTATAAACTCCAATGTGCGTTATCGAGGTACAAAAATGAAACCAAGTTCCAAAAACTCGACAGGACTTCATATGCACCCTAACTCATGTCGCCACACATTTTGAACCCGTCCGAGTCGGTGTGAAACTTTCCTTCAGGATGGGTGCAATGCACGAAATAACGGCATGAAATGGAAATGAGTGGCAAGCACTATCTATCAATGGTATTCATATATGCCCTAGCACTTTTTGACACGCATCTCGAGTTGTCGGAGCCGGTGTGAAACTTTACTGCAGAAACAATAGACTCCACATGGACGAATTCATGGCATGAAATTACTTCATATGTGCTCGAGCACACTTCGGCATGTATTTTGAATCCATCCGAGTCGGTGTGAAATGTTGCTCTACAATGGGTTCTGATGGGAACAATATACTCCATGCGGACGAAGTTGTGCAACAAAATGAAACTAAGTGCTTAACACCTCGAATGGATTTCATATGCGCCCTAGAACATCATGGCATGCCTTTCGAATCCGTCCGAGTTGGTATGAAACGTTCCTGCACAACGGGTTTTAATGGGTACAATAAACTCTATGTGGACGAATTCATGACACAAAATAAAACTGAGTGCAAAACACCTTGAATGGACTTCATATACACCCAAGCATATTTCTTCACGCATTTTGAATTCGTTCGAGTTGGTGTGATATTTTCCTCCACAACGGTTTCTGACGACAACTATAAACTCAATGCGAATGAAATTGTGCCACGAATTGAAATTGAGTGCCAAACACCGCGAATAGGCTTCACACGCACCCGAGGAAATTTCTTCATGCATTTTGAAGCCGTCTGAGTTGGTGTGAATCTTTCCGCCACGTGTCCCGGCAGGTAACTCTAAGCGTACGTAAAAAAGGCACGAAATGAAACTTAGAGCCAAACACTTCGAATAGACTTCATCATAGGTGTGCCCCAGCACGTTTCAGCGTGCATTTCATACTCGTCCAAGTTGGTGTGAAACTTTACTCCACAACGGGTTCTGACAGGTACAATAAACTCCTTGCGGGCGAAATCTTGCTGTGAAATAAAACTAGGTGGCAAACACCCCGAATGGACTTCGTATGCACCCTAGCACAATTCGTCATGCCTTTCGAATCCGTCCAAGTTGGTGTAATACATTCCTCCACAACGGGCTCCAACGGCAACTATAAACTCTATGCGGATGAATTCGTGCCACGAACTGAAGCCGAGAGCCTAACACCATGAATGGACTTAATATGCGCCCTAGCACAATTTGGCATGCCATTAGAATCTATCCAAGTCAGTGTGAAAGTTCCGACCGCAACGGGTTCCGATAGGTACTATAACTCCAAGCATGCGTTGCGCAGGGACGAAATAAAATTGATTACCTTACACCTCGAAGGGACCTTATATACACTGATGTGACGATGGCCCGATCTTCCGAGAGGTACTGATAAGTCGATTGCGGAGATCTCGACGTTGATGATCCAAAGGCTCCGACCAAAACAGATCGAACCCCTCGCAATCACTACACCATCGCTCGTTGGTTATCAACCGTGCGAACACGATTGACCTCGCCAAGAAGGCTATCTCCTGCAAGCGAATCGAGAACACAAGCAAGAGAGTAGAAGATGCAATCTGAAATTGCGAATAAATATTAAGTTCACAAGTGGGGTCTCACAAACCGATGAACGGCGAAACTGTTCAAAGACAGAATTAATCTAAGCAAAACCCAAGGAAAACTAAAGGGGTGCAGCCTCCTTAAATAGGGGAGGGGAAAGCCGCACTTATCTAATGACAAGGGATATGGTACTATTCGTGGTTACTGTTCACGCGGCCGTGCTACTGTTCACGTGAACAGTACCGCCCAAATAGCCCAAATTACAAGGCCCTCGCCCACTTTGACTCGGACTGGAAAAGTGACGTGACTTGTTTTGCAGTTTCTGATCTGCTCGGATGGAGTTTGGACGTGAGACCAGATCCATCTGAAAGTAGACTCAAGAGCTTTCCAACGAGTACTCACGGGCCCTGAGAAGCCTTCTGGATCAAAAGTTATGGCCATTTGAAATTGACCTATCAGGCTGAATCCGAATTGATCTGGAGGCCGAATTGGATTCCAAAACCTGTCCAACTTGAACCCTTGCTTCAATTGGTTCCAAAGTGATGTGATGCTACAAATAGATATATTTTCATCATTAGGTAGCATCATATTCTCATTTAAAATATGTTGAAGTTGAAGAAACGAATTCACCTTTAGTTCATTCTTGATATTGGCCGCTATGGTTGTACGTGTTGGTGGCGTGGTCACATCATCCTCCCCTTCTTGATGGAAAACCGTCCTCGGTTTTAACATATGTGTAGTGTCACGTATTGCATGATCTTGATCATAAATCTCATAATTTAAGTGATGTGTAGGAGCTCTTGTAATTGTAACAACAAGTAGAGCAAATATGGTTGTATCCATAGGGTTCATGTTCTTATCATCCTCCCCTTCTTTCAAACAAAGCCGTCCTCGGCTTTTGATAAGCTGAAAATATGGTAACAAAGAAGCCAAGGTGTATGCATGGTATATGTATATGTCATCCGTTTTAACAGTTCTTCGTTGTTGCACAATTAATGTTATAAAACAGCAGCGATCATAAAAGCTCATTGTATTATTAACCCAAGAGTAATCATATATGTTAATGAGCAATTCAAAATTTCTCACACAATAATTATTGCAACTTGTTTTGCAAATGTAAGTGAAGCATTTATGCAATTCAAATCTTTGAATTTGTAAACTTGTAGTGGTGGCACATATGGGCAAAACTACAACTTTTGGAATCAAGCAAAGTTCATCTATATAATCATATCTCAATCGAACAATAGCAAATTCATCTAGTAAGAGTGAAGAGCTTTGTATGTTCGGCCATAATTCATCATCTTTATTCAGATTGTCTATACTAGATGGTGCAAAAAGAGATGAACACATAGGCATTGAATGAGTACTAAATTTTGCTTCCCTCGCACATTCAACATGATTCAGCATACAAGAATTGTTGTCCCAAACAACAAGTTTCAATTCATCCATGTGATCGCAAGTTATGCATATTCGATATACAAGAAATTGATTTTCCACACCATAATCTCCAATCAAATTAAACTTATATCCAGGGTGTAGGTACTAAATAATAATTTCGAACATGCAAGTTCAGAAACTTTCTCCATAGCATGTGACAATTTCATAGGTAGATCCAACATGATGTAACACAATGAATTTGCAGGAGAAATTCTAGTCAAAACTTCCTTATGTGTTATTAATTCGACATGTGCAAAATTATGAGAATTTAGATCAGCACATGGTTCGTTTAAGTCAACACAAGGAACATCAAAAGATTGCACTATAGTAGGTATATACTCACAAGGTTGCTCTATGTCTTGTTGTAGCACCAAATCAGTACCGTGAGCGATGATAGCACCATGTTCATTACCTTTTGGCTCTCCTCGGATGATGTAAGTGCATCCATCTCCTTATCTTCATTCTCAACCAATGGGGTCGATGATTCAATCAACTTATGCTCCTCTTTGGCATGGTTCTCAATTACATAACCACCATCTTCATCGCAATGTACGCCCGCTGACTTGTGCAATCTCTCATGACATGGCCCATCCCTTTACAACGGTGGCACACAATGCCCGTCGTACGGCCCGTGGAAGCAACCGATGAAGAGCTCTGTGCTGGTGCTTGCACACTAGTAGATTCGCTCGGCTCGGGTGCGCGTGATGGTGGCGGCGGTGCTGCTGAACGCGCCCTACTCACAGAGGCGGCAGCAGCTCGACAAATAGGAGGTGGGGCTATCTTGGCTTGCCCAGGCATTGATCTCGATGTAGACGTACCTTCAAAGTTGCTCCTTGTCCTTTGTTGCCTACCCTGTAATTCTTTTTCTGCCAAACAAGCAAGCTGGAACAACTGGTTGATAGTAGTAAAATCTTTATAATAAACAATGTCCTGAATTTCACGCTGTAACCCCCCGTAAAAACGACAAATCTTATCCACCTCATCTTCTACAACATTACAACGCAACATGCCTATTTGTAGTTCTTGATAATATTCCTCATGATTTATTACCTTGGTCTAAGCACTGCAATTTCTTATGCATTTCATGTTTAAAAGCAGGAGGAACAAATCTAGCACGCATATCTTCTTTTAACCGCTCCCATGTATCAGGTTGTAAGCGCATGGTACCCATGTCATTCCACCAGATAATAGCAAAGTCCTTAAACTCACTAGTAGCTTGTCTAACTCTATGTTGCTCAGAACCAAGTGAGAATTAAACTTCGCTCTACCGTCATCTCCCAATCAAGATATATTTCAGCATCATAAAGACCAGAAAAGATGGAATGGTAAACTTGACTTTAGCAAAAGGGTCATGATTAGAACGATCATTGTGGTGCTGAAAATTATTACCTCCCATACCGTGACGGTTTTGATGTAGGCGGTGTCGTGGGCGTGCATCTTGGACAGCAAATGAAGCACTGGCGTCGCGGTTTTGTCTCTCATTATCATCTCCCTTTAAAACACACACTTGATCATCAGACGACCCACCTGTCATGGTTAGTAGAAAACAAAAGACAACACAAAGGTATTATCCCTATCCACTACTAGGTGGTGGAAGGTGGAATCACACATTCTCAAGCGTCTTACCACACTCTTACAAGTGTTCTTACCAATGCAGCAGGTGGTACAACCGGTGGCTGGTTCGTGACACCGTGTCGAGCGTGGGTACGATTGCAAGAGGGAACCTGTTCTGATCAAGAGTAGGTGTAGCTTGGAAGGCACAATATGGTAGCAATGGAGAACAACCAGTTAATTTCAGAATTGCATAGAATTGAATTATAGTCCGTATCTAGCACTTAGCCTATATTGCTGATCAACCAAGAGTGGAAAAAGGCTAAAAACAAGTGTATGGCAATGTGTGGGAGTGGTAAATACAAGATAATTCAATCCAATGCAATCTGGAATTGAGGAACACAAGGATTGACCCAAAACTGAAAACTGAAGATTTCTGTCCACTGGATAGTATGTCGGTATTTTGGCCGTAACTTTTTGTCAGATGCCTCTTTTTCACTGATTATTTTTTTCACTGTTTTCTGACGGCTTTTTCTACAGATTTTCTTTTGGGGCCAACTTCAGAAACCCGACACAGAAATTCGCATAAAAATCACAATTGCAGACTGTTGCAGATTCAGAACAGATAATTGGGCCAACTTTCACCGCATATATCTCTTAACTGGCTTGCTGGAATGACGTGAAATTTTACAGATAGATGGATAAGAGATTTTTGAATCTAATGGCGGTGGTCCCACTCAAAAATAATCTCGGAAACAAAAGATATGGCGTTTTTGGTGGCGGCTGCAGAGAAAGGAAGAGGCAGCCGAATTTGGAAATTAGGGTTTGGGGTGGGGAATTTTTCTTTTGTTTGGATTTTTAAGGAACAAGGATATGACCAGCAACTAGACAATGCTAATATCGACACAAATTCAATTTAGCAAACCAAAACTAACAGATTGAAAGGCACAACGGGTTTGGACAGCGGAATTAATTCTTTTTGTGGGGCAATTTTTTCTGGACTATAGGAAATAAAACCAATCTACTAACTAGGGATACAAGAATTACCTCACGGGCAACCGTTGCTCGATACCAACTGATGTGACGATGGCCCGATCTTCCGAGAGGTACTGATAAGTCGATTGCGGAGATCTCGACGTTGATGATCCAAAGGCTCCGACCAAAACAGATCGAACCCCTCGCAATCACTACACCACTGCTCCGTTGGTTATCAACCGTGTCGAACACGATTGACCTCGCCAAGAAGGCTATCTCCTGCAAGCGAATCGAGAACACAAGCAAGAGAGTAGAAGATGCAATCTGAAATTGCGAATAAATATTAAGTTCACAAGTGGGGTCTCACAAACCGATGAACGGCGAAACTGTTCAAAGACAGAATTAATCTAAGCAAAACCCAAGGAAAACTAAAGGGGTGCAGCCTCCTTAAATAGGGGAGGGGAAAGCCGCACTTATCTAATGACAAGGGATATGGTACTATTCGCGGTTACTGTTCACGCGGCCGTGCTACTGTTCATGTGAACAGTACCGGCCCAAATAGCCCAAATTACAAGGCCCTCGGCCCACTTTGACTCGGACTGGAAAAGTGACGTGACTTGTTTTGCAGTTTCTGATCTGCTCGGATGGAGTTTGGATGTGAGACCAGATCCATCTGAAAGTAGACTCCAAGAGCTTTCCAACGAGTACTCACGGGCCCTGAGAAGCCTTCTGGATCAAAAGTTATGGCCATTTGAAATTGACCTGTCAGGCTGAATCCGAATTGATCTGGAGGCCGAATTGGATTCCAAAACCTGTCCAACTTGAACCCTTGCTTCAATTGGTTCCAAAGTGATGTGATGCTACAAATAGATATATTTTCATCATTAGGTAGCATCATATTCTCATTTAAAATATGTTGAAGTTGAAGAAACGAATTCACCTTTAGTTCATTCTTGATATTGGCCGCTATGGTTGTACGTGTTGGTGGCGTGGTCACATCATACACCCTACCTCATTTCACCATTTATTTTGAATCCGTCCGAGTAGGTGTGGAACTTTCCTCTTAGACGGGTACAATAAACTCTTTGCAAGAAACCGTGGCATGAAATGAAACTGAGTGGCAAGCATTCCCAATGGACTTCATATGTACCATAGCACATTTCAGCACGTATTTCGAATCCGTCCAAGTTGTTGCGATACTTTCCTTCACAACAGATTCCGATGGCAGCTGTGGACTCCATGCAAACGAAATTGTGCCATGAAATGAAACTGAGTGGCTAACACCCCCAATGTACTTCATATGCGCCCGAGCACATTTTGGCGTGGCTTTCGAATTCATCCGAATCGGTGTGAATGTTTTTGATGCGGATACGCACATGCTTAACACTTTTAAGTCAAATACATTATTTCACTGGAAAGAAGTATTGAGCCATGTTAAATATTGTCAGGTGAATTTGTTTTTTAATGAATTTCCTTCTATTCGTGAGAACGATATACTACCTTATGTCAAATTCTTGTTTATTGTTAGGTTTGAATGTTGGATGATTTCGGGGCCAAAGCAATAGAGAAGCACAAGGAGGGTAATCATATTTGCTATCAAGAACAAAAAGCTCAAAGCCCATGGAAATGGAAAGGAGAAAGTCAAGCAACCCATGCAGCTGATCAAGGAGGAAAGAACCCCATGCAGTAGGAGAGCAAAAAGGGAGGAGCCCAAGGACTTAAACTACAAGTTTTGGATAAGATTTGCAAGCCAAATTCGGACTTCCCACGTGCTCAGTCCAATTCAAACTCGGATTCAACTCAAAATTCAATTCGGATTCGGTTCGGGATAGCCTAATAGGCAGTTACTAAAAAGGCCATAACTTTCACAAATGGAGTTCAATTCAGGTCTTCTTGTACTCGTTGGAAAGCTCATTTCAAGGGCTACGCAATGGATCTGGTCCCACCTTTAAATTCGTCACGGATAAAAAGTTATGACCGAAATAATATGATGGGTGGAAAATATAGTTTCCTTTTTGTGAGAGTTCATATCTAAAACCATATAGGGTTGAGTTGTACTTAGTTTGGGGACCATATGGACATCCCAAGGGGCTATATAAGCTTTGTATTGGCAGCCTTTAGGGTATACCACATTTGATAATAAAATACTCTTATTCTTTTTGATGGCCGACCCAACTTGAGGGAATTGGGAGTTTCTGAAATCAAGATTGTTCAACCTCTCCGTTGGGAATTGGGAGCGCGATGGAACTTCATAAGCTTCCCATGAAGTACAAGAACATCCCAAACGGAGTCCGTATGAGGAAGTTATGCCCGTTTGAACTTCGTACCATCGCAGCAGTCGAATCTGATCCCAGAACGTGTCTAACTCGAATTCGTGCTTAACTTGGTCCCAAAGTGACGTGGTGACCTCCATTATTCCTTCCATGCATGTCCATGACTTCATGTCCCTTTCCTTCATCTTTTCCCAAGTTCCTAAGCACAATTAAATCACTTGCATTAGGTAGCGGTCTATTCTAAGTAACATATGAACCTAGGAATGAGTTCACCTGGTAATTAAGTTGATCAGCACGAGCTCGAGTAAGTGGTCCTTACAACACTTGCTGTGGATGAGTTGTATCCATGGGAGCGATGTCCTCAGCATCCTCCCCTTCTTGCATTTAAGTCGTCCACGACTCAAACTCGTCCTCTTCTCCCATGTACGGCTTCAAATCTGCAATGTTAAAAGTAGGACTAACCCCAAAATCTGTAGGCAGGTGATGCGGATATGCACATGATTAATTTGAATATTATGATGAGTACGGGGCCAAAGCAATGGAGAAGCACAAGGAGGTTAATCATATTTGCTACCGAGAACAAAAAGCTCAAAGCCCATGGGAATAGAAAGGAGAAAGCCAAGCAACCCATGCAGCTGATCAAGGAGGAAAGAAGCCCATGCAGTGGGAGAGCAAAAAGGGAGGAGTCCAAGTACTTAAACTATAAGTTTTGGATAAGATTTGCAAGTCAAATTCGGACTTCCCACGTGCTCAACCAATTCAAACTCGGATTCAACTCAAAATTCAATTCGGATTCGGTTCGGGACAGCTTGATAGGCAGTTACTAAAAAGGCCATAACTTTCACAAACGGAGTCCGATTCAGGTGTTCTTGTACTCGTTTGAAAGATACTTTCAAGGGCTACGCAATGGATCTAGTCCCACCTTCAAATCATCACAGATAAAAATTTATGACCAAAACAAGATGACGGGTGAAAAATATAGTTTCCTTTTTGTGAGAGTTCGTAACCAAAACCATATAGGGTTGAGTTGTAATTGGTTTGGGGACCATATGGATGTTCCAAGGGGCTATATAAGTCTTGTATTGGCAGCCTTTAGAGGCAGACCAACTTTATGCATAAGATTGAAACATAGCTATTGCTTGTTCTTTCAACACCAGAGTTCATGCGAGGACTTTGAGAGAGAATTAGGCGATCCATTGTTCGTTCTGCAATTCAAGGTCAAGCCGTCGTTCCATTGGGAATTGGGGACTTGGCATTCGTCGTTTGTGGTCTCGCGACGAACAATTATCCGGTGTGTTTTGGGCGTATTCCGAAGAGTTGAGGGTTCGTGCATTGGCGCGAGTGTTCAACTAGCGACATCGTCTACTTCGCATCAACTATCCACAATTCCTCACCGAGAAGATCGGAACTCCCCGTATCAGCAGGTCAAGTTTGTATGTATTATCATTAATCGTTTCTAACACCTTGAAAGGACCATCAGCTCTTGGTATCAATTTTGATTTTCTCAATTCGGGGAACCTATCTTTTCTTAAGTGCAACCAAACAACATCCCCAGGTTCAAAAGTTAAATGTTTCCTCCCCTGACTACCAGCAAGTTTATATTTAGCATCCACGCACTCTATGTTCTCTTTAGTTGTCTCATGCATTTTTAAAATCAATTCAGCACGTTGTTTAGCATCAGGGTTCAATTTCTCCGAAGATGTGATGAACCCGAAGGTCCGATTGTTGGCCCGATCTTTCGATGAGAACGATAAGTTTGGTAGGCGTCGCTCAACTCTCACGATCCTGGCTATGAACACGCAAGGCTCGAAGCCACGCAATCGCTGAACTGCTCGACAAGTCGTTATCAACCGTGCACGAATACCCGGATGACCTGACCACGAAGGTCGATTCCTGCATACACCGAAGAAGCACGCAAGAAAAAGATAAAGCAATCGGAAATTGCAAATAGGAATTGAAATATTGAATTGAGTTGGGATTCTGAAGTGGTATTATGGTTGGTCTAATCGACACAAGCCAATACACGAAGTTGCAACAAGGCTAACTTTTAACTAAACAAAATCCAAGAAAACTAGAGGGGGTGCGACCTCCTTAAATAGGGGATGAGGAGCCACACATCTAATAAAACCAGCAGGGTGGGACTAAAGTCATGGTTTACTGTTCACGTGAACAGTAATACGCCCTCCAGGTGGGCCGTCGGCAGATGGGCCAAGTTCAGTATGATTACAAGGCCCAGATTGGCCCAAACAAGTGATCTGACATCTTCTTTTGATGATTGCGATCAGTCCAGAAGGAATTTGATGTTGAGGCTGGATCCGTTGGAAAGAGGACGAAATAAGCTTTCAATCAAGTACTCGTGGACCTCCAACGGACTCTGTATGTGAAAGTTATGCCCATTTGAAATTGGTGCTATCAGGCTGATTCCGAACTGATCTGACCAAAATGTATCCAGCTTGGCACATGTAGTAGCACCATGGCTTGTAGACATAATACCATGGTATGTAGACGTAGCACCATGGCATGTAGATGTAGCTCGATCCAATTGGGTAATATGGTCTTGCATCAGCCGAAAGTCCTATTGGAGAGGATGTTGTTGAAGTAGAGGATGCAGTGCCACAGGGCGAAGTAGTGGTTGCATCCTTAGGTTTGATGTCCTCATCATCCTCCCTTTCTTGAATTCGAGTCGTCCTCGACTCAATCGTTGTCTCCACATCATCACTTTCCTGAAAAAGGTTAGTAGCAACAGGAAACAAAGAAACATGCATATCTTCTAAAGGACACAAAGATTCTTTGCAAACCATACTAGAGCATGTAGATTGATGTTGTTCCAAGTCAATGCAAGCAGATTTTCTAGCTAACATAACAGGTGCTTTCAATTTAAGTTCACTTGGAGCTATAATCTTACGATCATCCTTTGTGTTCTCCTTACTTGTTTTCACAGATCTTTCTAATTCATCCTTTAATATAGCAGCAGGAGACATTGGAAGCAAAGTGATTTTCTTTTCTTTATAGGTAAAAGTATAATGATTAGATCAACCATGATGTTCAGTATATCTATCATATTGCCAAGGTCTACCTAATAATAATGAGCATGCTTGCATAGGTACGACATCACAATCAACATAATCATGATATGATCCAATAGAAAAATATACGCGCACAAGTTGAGTTACCTTCAACTTACCACAAGAATTCAACCATTGAATGTAGTAAGGATGAGGGTGTTGAGTTGTAGTCAAGCCAAGCTTCTTGACCATGTCTGTGCTAGCAAGATTGTTGCAACTTCCGCCATCGATCATGACTTTACAGGATCGTCCCTTGATGACGAACTTTGATTGGAATAAGGTGTGACGTTGATTTTGTTTAGCAAGCTCCATTTGAGCACTTAGCACACGCTGGACAACTAAGCTTTGGTACGTGTCAGATGCCTCATGGCTTATATGTTCTTCCTCAGTTTCATCACCTACATTGTTAGTTGCAACCAAAACATGTTCTTCCTCAATGTCGCTAGCAGAAGTGTACTCACCATTGTCCTTGATAAGTAAAGCTCGCTGACTGGGACAATCGCGCATCAAGTGCCCAAATCCTTTGCAACGGTGACATTGTACATCTCTAGATCGCCCTGTAGAAGCAACAGAAGAAACACGTGTTGTAGGGACTTGTACCTTTGCAGATTTGCTTGCAGCAGAGACATGCGCAGGAGTGGAAGGAGCAACAAGGGGTGCACGGCTTGAGGAAGGTGCAACGTGTTGTTGTTGACTTGGCCGGTCTACAAAAGAACCTCCAAAATTGCCCCTATAGCGAGATTGTCGACCCTGCACTTCTCTTTCAGCTTTGCAAGCAAGATGGAACAAACGATTGATAGAATTGTATTCTTTATAATCAATTATGTCCTGAATTTATCGGTTTAAACCTCCCAAAAATCTAGCCATCTTAGCATCTTCGGTTTCATCTAAACCACAACGCAATAAACCAGTTTGCAATGCTTGATAATAATCCTCTACAGAACTACTACCTTGTCTTAAGCGTTGTATTTTATTAAGCAAATCACGTGAATAATATGAAGGTACAAATCTATGTCTCATTGCTCTCTTCAAAGCATTCCATGTCCTAGGTATGTCCTGATGAGTACGACCATATTCACTCCACCAAATAGATGCGAAATCAGAAAACTCACTAGTAGCAGCCCTAACTTTCTTATCTTCAGGGAATTCATGACAAGCAAATTTTTGTTCTACTGTAAGCTCCCATGTGAGATAAGCATCGGGATCATATTTTCCAGCAAAAGATGGCATCGTGAATTTAATTTTACCAACTGCATCATTATGGTCACGTACCTCACGTTGATGTCGTCCCATACCTTGATGATTGTGATGAAGCCGACGATGGTTGCAATCATTGTGAACATTGATTCCATCTGTTTCCGTATCAGCAGTGTAGTTGTTCATTTCTTCTTCTTCCACCTCATCGGCCCAAGAGCGAGAGCGAGCAACAGATGGATTAAGGCAAGGTTGTGCAACGCCAATAGCAGCGGGGGCGGCAGCAGGAGGGATTTAGCATCACGATCTGAAACTATAGTATTAGGAACACCATGCAAGCGAATAACTTCACGAAAGAATAAATCAGCAATATTGGTAGCATCATCGCTCTTATGACATGGTATAAAATGGGCCACCTTAGAAAATCTATCAACAACCACAAATATACTATCCCTCCCCTTCTTTGTCCTAGGCAATCCTAAAACAAAGTGCATCAAAATATCTTCCCACGGAACGCTAGGAACGGGTAAAGGCATATATAAACCATGAGGATTAAGTCGTGACTTAGCTCTTTGACATGTAGTGCAGCGAGCAACATAGCGCTCGACGTCATGTCTCATCTTTGGCCAAAAGAAATGATCGGCAAGTATGTCCTTCATTTTCTTCACACCAAAATGTCCCATCAACCCGCCTCCATGTGCTTCCTGTAACAACAACAGACGAACGGAACTAGCAGGAATGCACAACTTGTTAGCTCTAAACACAAACCCATCATTAATGACAAATTTATTCCACATTTTCCCTTCTTTACAATTCAACAGTATTTCCGCAAAATCAGCATCGTGCACATATTGCTCTTTAATAGTCTCTAATCCAAAAATTTTGAAGTCAAGTTGTGATAGCATGGCATATCTCCTAGACAAAGCATCTGCAATAACATTCTCCTTTCCCTTCTTGTGTTTTATGACATAGGGAAAAGACTCAATAAATTCAACCCACTTTGCATGTCTACGGTTCAGATTACCTTGACTTCGAATATACTTTAGAGATTCATGATCAGAATGTATAACAAATTCTTTGGGCCATAAATAATGTTGCCAAGTTTTTAAGGTTCAAAAGAGGGCATATTACTCCTTATCATAAGTAGAATAGTTCAAACTAGGCCCACTCAATTTCTCACTGAAGTATGCTATAGGTTTGCCTTCTTGTAACAACACACCACCTAAACCAATTCTGCTTGCATCACATTCTAGTTCAAAAGTCTTATTGAAATCAGGGAGTTGGAGTAAAGGTGCATGTGTTAACTTATCTTTCAATGTGGTGAAGGCGTTCTCCTGTGCGGTGCCCCAAACAAATGGCACGCCCTTCTTGGTAAGCTCATTCAATATTGCGGCAATGGTGCTGAAATCCTTCACAAAGCGACGGTAGAATCCAGCAAGTCCTAAAAAGCTCCGCACCCGTGTGACCGTGTTAGGAGTCAGCCAACTTTGTATTGCTTTAACCTTGGTTTGATCAACTTCAATTCCCTGTGGAGTAACAACATAGCCAAGAAACGACACTCGATCGGTGCAAAAGGTGCACTTCTCAAGGTTACCAAATAGGTGTGCACCACGTAAAGCATTAAAAACAGCACGTAAATGGTCAAGATGTTCCTCTAATGATTTACTATATATCAGTATATCATCAAAATAAACCACCACAAATCTACCAATGAAAGCACGCAAAACCTCGTTCATTAGTCTCATGAATCTACCAATGAAAGAACTTAGTTTTAAATACCGTTTTCCATTCATCGCCTAATTTCATGCGGATTTGATGATAGCCACTACGCAAATCAACCTTGGAAAAGACAACAGAGCCACTCAATTCATCAAGTATATCATCTAACCTAGGAATAGGATGACGATACCTAATGGTGATATTATTGATTGCTCTACAATCCACACACATGCGCCATGATCCATCTTTCTTTGGTACTAAAATGACCGGAACAGCACAAGGGCTAAGAGATTCGCGCACATACCCTTTATCAAGCAACTCTTGAACTTGGCGCTGAGTTTCTTTAGTTTCTTCTGGATTGGTCCTGTATGGTGCTCGGTTGGGCAATGATGCACCGGGGATTAAATCAATTTGATGCTCAATCCCACGAAGCGGTGGCAGCCCCGACGGTATGTCCTTTGGAAAGACATCTTTGTACTCCTGCAAAATGTTAGTGACAGCAGGTGGCAAAGAAGAAGGTATATCCTCAAATGAAAACAAAGCTTCTTTGCAAATTAATGCATAGCAAACAGAATTACTAGCATCCAGTTCAGTCATATCAGATTTGGTAGCAAGAAAACAAGCACCTTTCAATTTAATTTCTTTATTCTTGTTATGAACAGATTTAGGTTCTTTCTTTTTATGTTGCTCAAGTTCTTTTGCTACAATCTGATTTTCACTCTCAGTATTCTCCTGACTTTTCTCTCTTCTAACTCTAGCAAGGTCATCTTTAATAATTTGTTCAGGAGTCATAGGATGCAGCACAATTTTCTTTCCCTTGAACATGAGAGAGTATTGATTATTCTTACCATGATGTACAAAATCAGTATCGTACTGCCAAGGTCTTCCTAACAACAATGAACAAGCTTGCATAGGAACAACATCGCAATCAACATAATCATGGTAAGAACCCATAGAAAAATGTACTCTCACCATCCGTGTTACCTTCAACATACCACTGTTGTTGAACCATTGAATATGGTATGGGTGGGGATGGGGTTTGGTCGGCAAAGCAAGCTTCTCTACCATATCCATACTCGCCAAATTGTTGCAACTCCCACCATCAATAATTATGCGAATCGCGTGTTCCTTGACAACGCCCTTGGTTTGGAACAAATTATGGCGCTGATTTTTCTCAGCACGAGACACTTGAGTACTTAGTACGCGTTGCACTATAATGCTCAAATACTTGTCGGCATCTTCGGCGCCAACATGTTCCTCCCCATGGTCAGATTCATCATCATGTCCTGCAGGGTCATTTGCAAGCATATCATATGTATCATCATCAAAATCACTAGCAGAGGAATACCCACCATCATCGCGTATAATCAATACACGCTTGCTTGGACAGTCCCGCATCATGTGTCCAAGCCTTTGCAACGATGGCATTGAATGTCCCTCGTTCGTCCTGTCAAAGCAACCAAAGAGGAAATTTTTGCAGAAAGTTGTGGTGCTGATTTGGGTGCTTCGGAAACTCGTGACGCTGAATTTGACGTAGTAGGGCGCTGCTTGATGTTGGAGGGTAATGGTGGGGGCGCCATAGTAGATGAGGAAGAAGGTGTACGCGGCGTCCATGAATTTGTGTGACCTGCAGAAAAGTTAGATCGCGTTCTCGTCTGGCGTCCCTAAAATTCTCGTTCAGCTTTGCAAGCAAGATGAAACAATCTAGTCATGGAGTTGTAATCTTTGTAATCAAGAATGTCCTGAATTTCACGATTCAACCCTCCCAAAAACCTAGCCATTGATGCCACCTCATTCTCAACTAACCCACAGCGCAACATACCAATTTGTAATTCCTGATAGTATTCTTCCACAGACTTTGCACCTTGTTGTAAGCGTTGCAGTTTATTTAACAAATCACGAGCATATTATGAGGGAGCAAATCGATGGCGCATAAGCAATTTTAAAGCCTCCCAAGTGTTAGGTATGTTATTGGGGTGTTGACGGCAATGTTCTTTCCACCAAATAGAAGCAAAGTCAGTAAATTCACTAGTAGCAGCCCTAACTCGTCTATTCTCAGGAAAGTCATGGCAAGCAAAATTTTCATCAATAGCTAGTTCCCAATCAAGATAACCATCAGGATCATATTTACCATTAAAAGAGGGCATAGTGAATTTAACCTTAGCAAAAGCATCATCGTGGTAACGTACCTCACATCGTGGGGGTTCTCTTCGCATACCTTGTCAGTTAAAACGCAATTGTCGATGAGCTCGATCGTTGTTGTGGTTAGCCCTGCCATCTGCCTCAGAATCACCCACATCGCCGAATTCATCTTGTCCCTCTACCGTCACAGCAGGGGGAACAGCAGCCGAAGCTTGGGCAATCTCATTAAGGCGCGCCATAATATCTGCCAAAGAAGAGTTAGTGATACCTTGTGCTCTCTCCATCGCAGCGAGCATTGCATTTGTCTCAATCTGGGTGCTCTCGAGTTGAGCAAGTCGCTCATTTGTGACTCTGACATCCTCCTCAAGGCCCTCCGTACGACGATTCATCTCGCGAGTGAAATGTTGTATGATTCCCTTCATACGAGGAATATGAGATGTATCCTGATCTGTAAACTCTCCAGAACCTGCCATTGTTAGCAAAAACACAAGAATGTGTCCCTAACAAGTACTAGGGTATGGTGGTTCAAAAGTCGCTCACTCTCAAACCTTGTATCGAATTCTTACCAATTCTTACCAAGCACACAGGGGTGATCAGCAACCAGCGATGACAATATATCTGTGAAGATTGGATGGAGCGATTGCCAGGTGAAGCTCAACCTGTACGGTGTAGAAAAGGTGTAGCTAGGAAGGCTCAAGTTTGGTAGCAAGGAGTAGCAATAATCAATTCAAAAAATGCAAGCTGAAAAATCGTTCAACGCCGGTTGGTGCTGGTCCTAGGCTAGACCATACTAGAGACGCGAGCCTAGAACACAAACGAGTACACCGCGTAGAAGGAAACTCGATGACGTTGTACACGGAGTTCAGGAGTTCAAAAAAGGATGCCGTCTGCACGGGGAACCTTAGAATCGCATGTAAAAGGTTCCTATCAATTTTGAGCAAATTCTGAGAAACTTGATTTTTCCTCGGTTTGCGGGCCCATTTTGAGGGCCTAAACGACGTTTTTTGGGGTCGAAGTTGCCGCGTATGTGCGTGGAGGCTTACGCAGATATAAAATCTCCAGATTTCCCAGACTTTCCAACAGATCAAGAATCGCCTCAATCGGAGGTCGTATGCAAAAGTTACACTTTTTTCTTTTTCTCTCTTTTTTCTCTTTTTTTCACACACACGACGCTTTCCTGGTGGAATCCGAAACCTCCTTGGTCGAAATCGTGTCCTACTCCAATTCCACTAGGGTAAAGCCTCCCTAGAAACCAAGTCCTACTCCGAGTCCAACTAGGCCAAAGCCTCCCTAGAAACTAAGTCCTACTCCGATTCCAACTAGGGCAAAGCCTCCCTAGAAGCTGAGTCCTGCTTTTCTACCCTAGCCGTGGTAGTTCGAATCCAACCGCAATGGTGAGAACAAAACGTGAACAGAACTCGAAACTCTAGAGGAACTAGACACTAAGACCAGCAAAGGACACGACGATGCAACCGAAAATTCAACAATGCAATGTACTGAAAAGAAAAATTGCGAGGCTAAGACTGGTTTGGACATATTGATCTACTGCTAATTTTTTTTGTTTTTGCGTACTCTAGGTAAGGAAAAATAATCTAATCTATGGTAAACTGGAAATTCTCACCGAGCAACCTTTGGCTCTGATACCACTTGACGGAGACGAGGTGCCCGATCTTTCGATGAGATTGATAACTATCGATTTCGGTGGAGATGACCCTCACGATCCGACTACAACCATACAACGACGCTTGCGCCATAGCAATCGCTGAACCAACTCCGAGATGTTATTGACCTCGCTGGAAGCGCGATCAACCTGAACACGAAGTTCAATCCCTGCGAGTAATCGAAGAACTAGCAAGAATAAGACGTAGGCAATCTGATATTGCGGATATGAATGAAGCATAAATTGTTTTGCGAATAACAAAGTTGGGATTCCGAAGATGTCTTGACAGGTGGTCGTCCAACACAACTGAAGAACAAAAGTTTGCACAATGGCTAAACCTAAACTCAATAAAATCCCCGTCCTAGCAAAGGAGGCGGTGGCTCCTACATAGGGAGAACGACCAGGGGTGGCGTCCAAGTGCACACCCTAGGGTTACAAGGCCATGGGCCCAAGTGGTGGTGGCGCAACACCTTTTTTGACTTGGACTTAGAAACTAATGTGGACTCTTTTGATGATTACGGCTGGTTAAGATGGAATTTAGAGATGAGACTGGATCCGTTGGAAAGTAGACTTCATAAGCTTTCCACGAAGTACAAGAATGTCCCAAACGGAGTCCGTATGAGGAAGTTATGCCCATTTGAACTTGGTACCATCGCAGCAGTCCGAATCTGATTCCAGAACGTGTCCACTCGAATTCGTGCTTGACTTGGTCCCAAAGTGACGTGGTGACCTCCATTATTCCTTCCATGCATGTCCATGACTCCATGTCCGTTTCCTTCATCTTTTCCCAAGTTCCTAAGCACAATTAAATCACTTGCACTAGGTAGCGGTCTATTCTCAGTAACATATGAACCTAGGAATGAGTTCACCTGGTAATTAAGTTGACGAGCACGAGCTCAAGTAAGTGGTCCTTGCAACACTTGCTGTGGATGAGTTGTATCCATGGGAGGGATGTCCTCATCAATCGGTGGTCGTGAAGTTTAGCACGTGTGGTTGGGAGAATTATAGAATGCTAACTCTTGCATTGGCAACGGGAGATAACTACGGTTCATCAAATCCACGTGAGTATCTTGATCCTACGTCGAGAAGATCGGGCGACCCCGTATCATCTTGGTATCAGAGCGCGGTTTACTCGGTAGGATTATTTACCCTTACTTTTAGATTGATTTACTTCTATTCCTATAGTCCATTAAAACCGAAAATTACCACAAAAAAATCCAAACCTTTAGATTAATCTGTTATTTCGTGAGTTTTGTTAAGTTCTCATCCATTAGAATTTTGTTTATGTGCTGATCGTCGTGTTCCTTTGCGTCGCTTGATCATTGTGTTATTTCCTTTGTTTTGCCTAAACCAAAAAAATGCGATCGCTACTGTACCGTGAACAGTCCTGCTACAGTACCGAAAATTTTTTTCGTTCATCTTTGAGACTAGTTTTTGATAATTGCATTAAGAGCTGCTCTTGGTATTAATCTATATTTGCTGAGATTTCCAGTAATTGTGCAAAGAAACGCTAAACATTAGTGCCAACCACAAGTACAAAAAAAAGAGAAAGAAGAGCCTCAACAAAACAAAGTGAGTGTTGGCCAAATTAGGGTTATCTAATTCTACTATATAATTTCAGCTTGTGTATTTAATATTTAATATCTTTGAGCAATCTTGTGCCCATACATTCATATCATTGCAATTGGCTAGCGTCTCTCCTAGTACTTGGTGCAAAACGAGCTATCTAATCTTTAATTTCAGATTGCCTCTAGTTAGCTCATTCCTTTATTTGCATCGAGTCACATTGATCTTTGCGTGTGTGTTCATATACTTCACTTAAATCTTTTGGATCAGCACTTAGGCAAAGTATTCTAGCCTAGATTATTACTTAACTTTACAACATCAAGAATTTCATATGTCGGAGCCGGTGTGAAATTTTACTGCAGAACAAGTTCTGACAGGAACAATAAACTCCACATGGACGAATTCATGGCACGAAATGACTTCACATGTGCTCGGGCACACTTCGGCATGTATTTTGAATCCATCCGAGTCGGTGTGAAATGTTGCCCTACAATGGGTTCTGACGGGTACAATATACTCTATGCGGACGAAGTTGTGCCACAAAACAAAACTAAGTGCGTAGCACCTCGAATGGATTTCATATGCGCCCTAGAACATCATGGCATGCCTTTCGACTCCATCTGAGTTAGTGTGAAACGTTCCGGCACAACAGGTTTTAACAGATACAATAAACTCTATGTGGACGAATTCATGACACAAAATGAAACTAAGTGCAAAACACCCTGCATGGACTTCATATACACCCAAGCACATTTCTTCATGCATTTTGAATTCGTTCGAGTTGGTGTGATATTTTCCTCCACAACGGTTTCTGACGACAACTATAAACTCAATGCGAATGAAATTGTGCCACGAATTGAAATTGAGTGCCAAACACCGCGAATAGGCTTCACACGCACCCGAGGAAATTTCTTCATGCATTTTGAAGCCGTCTGAGTTGGTGTGAATCTTTCCGCCACTTGTCCCAGCAGGTAACTCCAAGCGTATGTAAAAAAGGCACGAAATGAAACTAAGAGCCAAACACCCCGAAGGAACTTGATATGACACTAGCTCATTTCACCATGCTTTTTCAATCTGTCCAAGTCGGTGTTAAACATTCCTCCAAGACGAGTACAATAAACTTCACGTTCACGATATCGTGGCACGAAATGAAGCTGAGTGCCAAACACTTCGAATAGACTTCATCATATGTGCCCCAACACGTTTCAGCGTGCATTTCATACTCGTCCAAGTTGGTGTGAAACTTTACTCCACAACGGGTTCTGATAGGTACAATGAACTCCATGCGGGTGAAATCGTGCCGCGAAATAAAACTAGGTGGCAAACACCCCGAATGGACTTCGTATGCACCCTAGCACATTTCGTCATGCCTTTCGAATTCGTCCAAGTTGGTGTAATACATTCCACCACAACAGGCTCCCACGGCAACTATAAACTCTATGCGGATGAATTCGTGCCACGAACTGAAGCTGAGAGCCTAACACCACGAATGGACATAATATGCGCCCTAGCACATTTCGGCGTGCCATTAGAATCTATCCAAATCAGTGTGAAAGTTCCGACCGCAGCGGGTTCCGATAGGTTCTATAACTCCAAGCGTGCGTTGCGCAGGGACGAAATGAAATTGATTGCCTTACACCTCGAAGGGACCTTATATACACCCTACCTCATTTCACCATTTATTTTGAATCTGTCCGAGTAGGTGTGGAACTTTCCTCTTAGACGGGTACAATAATTAAAATCTTTGCAAGAAATCGTGGCATGAAATGAAACTAAGTGGCAAGCATTCCCAATGGACTTCATATGTACCATAGCAAATTTTGGCACGCATTTCAAATCCGTCCAAGTTACTGCGATACTTTTCTTCACAGCGGGTTCTGATGGCAACTATGGACTCCGTGCAGACGAAATTGTGCCACGAAATGAAACTGAGTGGCTAACACCCCCATCGTACTTCATATGTTGTCGAGCACGTTTTGGCGTGGCTTTCGAATTCATCCGAATCGGTGTGAATGTTTTCTCCGCTACGGGTTTCAATTGGTACTATAAACTCCAAGTGTGCGTTATCAAGGTACAAAAACGAAATCGAGTTCCAAAAACCTTGACGGGACTTCATATGCACCCTAGCTCATGTTGCCATGCATTTTGAACATGTCTGAGTCAGTGTGAAACTTTCCTGCAGGATGGGTACAATGCATGAAATAACGACATGAAATGGAAATGAGTGGCAAGCACTATCTATCAATCGAGTTCATATATGCCCTAGCACTTTTCCACACGCATTTCGAGTTGCGGGAGCCGGTGTGAAACTTTGCTGCAGAACAAGTTTTGACAGGAACAATAAACTCCATGTGGACGAATTCATGGCACGAAATGACTTCATACGTGCTCAAGCACACTTCGGCATGTATTTTGAATCCATCCGAGTCGGTGTGAATCCTTGCCCTACAATGGGTTCTGACGGGTAAAATATACTCCATGCGGACGAAGTTGTGCCACAAAACGAAACTAAGTGTGTAAAACCTCGAATGGATTTCATATGCGCCCTAGAACATCATGGCATGCCTTTCGACTCCGTCCGAGTTAGTATGAAACGTTCCGGCACAACGGGTTTTAACGGGTACAATAAACTCTATGTGGACGAAATTATGACACAAAATGAAACTGAGAGCAAAACACCCTGAATGGACATCATATACACCCAAGCACATTTCTTCACGCATTTTGAATTCGTTTGAGTTGGTGTGATATTTTCCTCCACAACGGTTTCTGACGACAACTATAAACTCAATGCGAATGAAATTGTGCCACGAATTGAAATTGAGTGCCAAACACCGCGAATAGGCTTCACACGCACCCGAGGAAATTTCTTCATGCATTTTGAAGCCGCCTGAGTTGGTGTGAATATTTCCGCCACGTGTCCTGGCAGGTAACTCCAAGCGTACGTAGAGAAGGCACGAAATGAAACTTAGTGCCAAACACCCCGAAGGAACTTGATATGCACACAAGCTCATTTCACCATGCTTTTTGAATCCGTCCGAGTCGGTGTTAAACATTCCTCCAAGACGGGTATAATAAACTCCACGTGCACGATATTCTGGCACGAAATGAAGCTCCCAAGGCAACTATAAACTCTATGCGGACGAATTCGTGCCACGAACTGAGGCTGAGAGCCTATCACCACGAATGGACTTAATATGCGACCTAGCACATTTTGGCATGCCATTGGAATCTATCCAAGTCAGTGTGAAAGTTACGACCGTAGCAGGTTCCGATAGGTACTATATCTCCAAGTGTGCGTTGCGCAGGGACGAAATGAAATTGATTGCCTTACACCTCGAAGAGACCTTATATACACCCTACCTCTTTTCACCATTTATTTTGAATCCGTCCGAGTACGTGTGGAACTTTCGTCTTAGACGGGCACAACAAACTCTTTGCAAGAAATCGTGGCATGAAATGAAACTAGCTGGCAAGCATTCCCAATGGACTTCATATGTACCATAGCAGATTTCGGCACATATTTTGAATCCGTCGAAGTTGCTGCGATACTTTCCTTCACAGCGGGTTCCTTGCTAGCTATGGACTCCGTGCAGACAAAATTGAGCCACGAAATGAAACTGAGTGGCTAACACCCCAATGTACTTCATATGCGCTCGAGCACGTTTTGGCTAAACCTAAACTCAACAAAATCCAAGTCCTAGCAACGGAGGCAGCGGCTCCAACATAGGTAGAATGACCAGGGGTGTCGTCCAAGTGCACGCCCTAGGGTTACAAGGCCCATGGGCCCAAGTGGTGGTGGCCCAGCACCCTTTTAGACTCGGACTTAGAAACCAATGTGGGTTCTTTTGATGATTGCAGCCGGCTCGTATGGAATTTGAAGATAAGGTTGGATCCATTGGAAATTAGACTTCATAAGCTTTCCATGAAGTACAAGAACGTCCCAAACAGAGTTCGTATGAGAAAGTTACGTCCGTTTAAAACTTGCACCATTGCAGCACTCCGAATCCGATTCCAGTACATGCCCAATACGAACTCTTTTAATGATTACACACGGCTCGGATAGAATTTAAAGATGGGATTAAATACTTTAGAAAGTAGACTTGATAAGCTTTCCATCAAGTCTAAGAACATCCCAAACGGAGTTCGTATGAGAAAGTTACGTCCGTTTAAACTTGCACCATTGCAGCAGTCCGAATCCGATTCCAGTACGTGCCCAACACGGACTCTTTTAATGATTGTGGTGCGCACAGAAGAAATTTTGAGGTGATACCAGATCCATTGGAAAGAGGATTAGAAAAACTTTACAACAAGTACTCGTGGACCTCAAACGGACTTCATATGTGAAAGTTATGCACATTTGAAGTTAGGCCTGTCAGGATGAATCCGAAATGATCTGGAGGCCGAATTGGATTCCAAAACTTGTCCATCTTGAACTCTTGCTTGAATTGGTGTAAAAGTGACGTGGTGCTATAAAAATATATATTTTCATTATTAGGTAGCATCATATTCTCATTTATACTGTGTTGAGGCTGAAGAAACGAATTCTCCTTTCGTTCAATCTTGATATTGGGCGCTATTGTCGTATGTGTTTGTGGCGTGGTCATATCATCCTCCCCTTCTAGACAGAAAACCGTCCTCGGTTTTAACATATGTGTAGCCTCACGTATTGTATGATCTTGATCATAAATCTCAGTACATGATAACAAACGCAACAAACTCTCATTATGTAATATCATAAGGTCTTTATGAAACAAAGTAAAACCTCTTTGAAACAAGCTCACCTGATAATTTAAGCGATGTGTAGGAGCTCTTGTAATTGGGACAACAAGCATAGCAAATATGGTTGTATCCATTAGGGTCATGTCCTCATCATCCTCCCCTTCTTGAAAACAATGCCGTCCTCGGCTTTTGATAAACTGAAAGTATGGTAACAAAGAAGTCAAGGTGTATTCATGGTATATGTATATGTCATCCGTTTTAACAGTTCTTCGTTGTTGCACAATTAATGTTATAACACAGCAGCAATCATAAAAGTTCATTGTATTATTAACCCAAAAGTAATCATATATGTTAATGAACAAATCAAAATTTCTCTCACAGTAATTATTGCAACTTGTTTGGCAAATGTAAGTGAAGTATTTATGCAATTCAAATATTTGAAGTTGTATACTTGCAGTGGTGTCACATATGGGCAAAGCTACAACTTTTGGAATAAAGCAAAGTTCATCTATATAATCATATCTCAATTGAGCAATAGCAAATTTATTTAGCAAGGGTGAAAAGATTTGTAAGTTCTTCCATAATTCATCATTTTTATTCAGATTGTCTATATTAGATGGTGCAAAAAGAGATGAACACTTAGGCATTAGATGAGTACTAAATTTTACTTCCCTCTCATATTGAACAAGATTCAACACACAAGAATTGTTGTCCAAAACAGTAAGCTTCAATTCATCCATGTGATCACAAGTTATGCATATTCGATATACAAAAAATTGATTTTCTACACCATAATCTCCAATCAAATAAAACTTATACCCAGGGGTGTAGGCACTAAACAAGAATTTCGAACATGTAAGTTCAGAAACTTTCTCCATAGCACAATCCAAACTAACGGCCTCATTAAGCATGATATAGCACAATGCATCAGCAGGGGATATTCTATCAAATACTTCCTTATGTGTAATTAATTTGACATGTGCAAAATTATGAGAATTTAGATCAACACATGGTTCGTTCAAGTCAACACAAGGAATATCAAAAGATTGCACTACAGCAGGTATATACTCACAAGGTTGCTCTATGTCTTGTTGTACCACCAAATCAGTACCTTTGTCATTATTGTCATCATTAGATACTGTAGGTACCTCAAACTTCTCATCTAATGGCATAAGATGCTCTAGATCATCCTTCACCTCTTCAAATATCTCGGTGGTATCTGTAGATGGAGTAGGAGCCAAAACAATATCAACATTTTCGGTTACCTCAGGTTGCACCTTGTTTGTGACCGTGGATGCTAGAGGTACAAAACGATGTCGCAATTTCTTTTTCATCTCCTCCCATATGTATATATAGCGGAACTCAAGATTCGACCACCAATGTTGAACATCACCAATCAGCGCCGTCCTTGGCATGCTTATCTTCTCAACAGGATCAAGATCTTGTCTTTTCAAGTAGTTATCCATCATACCAACCCACAAGAAGTAGTCCGATGATGTACTCTCAGCGGTGAGTGGCAAGATATATAGCAGTAATTGTTTCCCTTCGAACTCAAATCTGCCCGTAATGACATTATAATCTACCAATTTTCTCAAGCCTGTCATTGTTAGTAGAAAACAAGGAAACAAATAATAAGTAAATGTTCCTATCAACTACTAGGATATGGAGGCTCAAATCAAGTCACGCATCTCTCAAGCTTTTACCAAATTTTTACAAGTTCTTACCAAAGCAAACAAGTGGTGCAACCGGTGGCTGGTTCGTGATAAATCTGACTTAGGTGATGAGTAAAGCGATTGCAAGGTACTGCGAGACCTGTTCGGTTAGTAGAAAAGTGGAGCTTGGATAGGCTATGTATTTTGTAGCAAGGAAAACAATCAATTAATTTCAGAAATTGCACAGAATTGAATTATAGTTTGTATCTAGCACTTAGCCTATGTTGCTGATCAACCAATGAAGGAAGAAGGCTAAAATAAGTTTATGGCAATGTATAGGAGTGGTAAAAACAAGATAATTCAATCGAATGCAATCTGGAATTGAAGAACACAAGGATTGACCCAAAATATGAAAACTGAAGATTTATGTCCACTGGATAGCACGTCGGTATTTCGGCTGTAACTTTTTTCAGTTGCCTTTTTTTCAATGATTCTTTTTTCTCCATTTCCAGACGGCTTTTTCTACAACTTTTGTTTTGGGCCAAGTTCTAGAATCTGATTGAAAAATTCGCACAAAATTCACAAGTGTCGATTGTTGCAGATTCAATCTGGAATTTTAGGTCAACTTGCACCGCAGATATCTTTTTGCTGCCATACTGGATTGAAGCAAAATTTTATAGGAACATGGATAATGAAGTTATGAATCTAATGGAGGTGGTCTCACTCAAAAAGGATCACAGAATCAAAAGTCATAGCTTTTTTGGTGGTGGCTGCAGAGAAAGGGAAAATCAGCTGAAATTGTAATTAGGGTTTGGGGTGGGAGAATTATTTTTGTTTGGATTTTTATAGGAACAAAGGTATGACTAGTTGACAGATACAAATTCAATTTAGTAAACCAAAACTAACTGATTGAAAAGCAAAATGGGGTTTGCATAGCGGAAATTAACTCTTTTTGTGGGGCAATTTTTTCTGGACTATGGGAAAGAAAAATCAATCTACTAACTAGGGAAACAAGAAATTCCTACCGGTCAACCGAAGCTCTGATACCAACTGATGAGGCGATGGGGTCCCGATCTTCCGATGGGATGATAACTACCGATTTTGGAGGAGGTGACCCTTGTGATCTGACTACAACCGTATGACGTCGCTTGCGCCTTAGCAATCGCTGAACCACACTCCAAGTTGTTATCAATCGTGCCAAGAACGCGGTTGACCAGACCACGAAGGTCTATTCCTGCATGCAGTCGAAGAACACACAAGAACAAGATAACAAGCAATCTAAAATTGTAAATATATAAATTGAGTTCAAAAGGTGGGATTCCGAAGGCTGTCTTGACAGGTGGTCATGCGACACAACTGAAGAACAGAAATTTGCATAATGGCTAAACCTAAACTCAACGAAATCCAAGTCCTAGCAATGGAGGCGACGGCTCCTACCTAGTGAGAACGACCAGGGGTGTCGTCCAAGTACACGCCCTAGGGTTACAAGGCCTATGGGCCCAAGTGGTTGTGGTGCAGCACCCTTTTTGACTCGGACTCTGAAACCAATGTGGATTCTTCTGATGATTGCGGCCGACTTAGATGGAATTTGAAGATGAGGTTGGATCCATTGGAAATTAAACTTCCTAAGCTTTCCATGAAGTACAAGAACGTCCCAAACGGAGTTCGTATGAGAAAGTTACGTCCATTTAAAACTTGCACCATTGTAGCACTCCGAATCCGATTCCAGTACGTGCCCAATACGGACTCTTTTGGTGATTGCAGTTGGCTCGGATATAATTTGAAGATGGGGTTGAATCCTTTAGAAAGGAGACTTGATAAGCTTTCCATCAAATCCAAGAACGTCCCAAACGGAGTTCGTATGAGAAAGTTACGTCCGTTTAAACTTGCACCATTACAGTAGTCCGAATCCGATTCCAGTACAACACGGACTCTTTTGATAATTGTGGTGGGTACAGAAGGAATTTTGAGGAGATACTAGATCCATTGGAAAAAGGATTAGAAAATCTTTACAACAAGTACTCGTGGACCTCAAACGGACTTCATATGTGAAAGGTATGCACATTTGAATTTGGGCCTATCAGGCTGAATCCGAAATGATCTGGAGGCCGAATTGGATTCCAAAACATGTCCATCTTAAACTCTTGCTTGAATTGGTGTAAATGTGATGTGGTGCTGTAAAAATATATTTTTTCATTATTAGGTAGCATCATATTCTCATTTATACTATGTTGAGGCTGAGAAACGAATTCACCTTTAGTTCAATCTTGATATTGGGTGCTATTGTCGTATGTGTTTGTGGCGTGGTCATATCTGACTTCATATGTACCATAGTAGATTTCGGCACGTATTTCAAATCCATCCATGTTGTTGCGATACTTTCCTTCACAACGGGTTCCGATGGCATCTTTGGACTCCATGCAAACGAAATTGTGCCACGAAATGAAACTGAGTGGCTAACACCCCGAATGTACTTCATATGTGCCTGAGCACGTTTTGGCGTGGCTTTTGAATTCATCCGAATCGGTGTGAATCTTTTCTCCGCAACAGGTTTCGATTGGTACTATAAACTCCAAGTGTATGTTATCGAGGTACAAAAATGAAACCGAGTTCCAAAAACCTCGATAGGACTTCATATGCACCCTAGCTCATGTCGCCACGCATTTTGAACCCGTCCGAGTCGGTGTGAAACTTTCCTGCAGGATGGGTACAATGCACGAAATAACGGCATGAAATGGAAATGAGTGGCAAGCACTATCTATCAACGGAGTTCATATATGCCCTAATACTTTTCCGCAAGTATTTCAAGTTCTCAGAGCCGGTGTGAAACTTTACTGCAGAACAAGTTTTGAAAGGAACAATAAACTCCACATGGACGAATTCATGGCACGAAACGACTTCATATGCGCTCGAGCACACTTCGGTATGTATTTTGAATCCATCCAAGTCGGTGTGAAACATTGCTCTACAATGGGTTTTGACGGGTACAGTATACTCCATGCGGACGAAGTTGTGCCACAAAACGAAACTAAGTGCCTAACACCTCGAATGGATTTCCTATGCGCCCTAGAACATCATGGCATGCCTTTCGAATCCGTCTGAGTTGGTATGAAACGTTCCTGCACAACAGGTTTTACTGGGTACAATAAACTCTATGTGGACGAATCCATGGCACAAAACAAAACTGAGTGCAAAACACCTTGAATGGACTTCATATACACCCAAGCACATTTCTTCATGCATTTTGATTTCGTTCGAGTTGCTGTGATACTTTCCTCCACAACGGTTTCTGACGACAACTATAAACTCAATGCGAATGAAATTGTGCCACGAATTGAAATTGAGTGCCAAACACCGCGAATAGGCTTCACACGCACCCGAGGAAATTTTTTCATGCATTTTGAAGCCGTCGGAGTTGGTGTGAATCTTTCCACTACGTCTGAATTTGATATGCACACTAGCTAATTTTGCCATGCTTTTTGAATCCGTTCGAGTCGGTGTTAAACAATCCTCCATGACGGGTACAATAAACTCCACGTGCACGATATCGTGGCACGAAATGAAGCTGAGTGCCAAACACTTCGAATAGACTTCATATGTGCCCCAGCACATTTCAGCGTGCATTTCATACTCGTCCAAGTTGGTGTGATACTTTACTCCACAACGGGTTCTGACAGGTACAATAAACTCCATCCGGGTGAAATCTTGCCGCGAAATAAAACTAGGTGGCAAACACCCCGAATGGACTTCATATGCACCCTAGCACATTTCGTCATGACTTTCGAATCCATCCAAGTTGGTGTAATACTTTCCACCACAACGGGTTCCCACGGCAACTATAAACTCTATGCGGATGAATTCGTGCCACGAACTGAAGCTGAGAGCCTAACACCACGAATGAACTTAATATGTGCCCTAGCACATTTTGGCATGCCATTGTAATCTATCCAAGTCAGTGAAAGCTGAGAGACTAACTGATGGGGGCATCACTGTCAGACCCGAATTTTTCAATCCGAATCTTACTGTGTTTCGCTGCACTAATCCCTGGATCAGTAGTTAGTGCACACAGGTACATTGCTGAATCATTTCATACATCGCATAATCAACCATTATATTACATAGACTGAAATACACCACGTCGGGTGATAGTTTACAAAAGGGGCCGACTAGGCCGAATGTCTTCATTCCATCAACGCAGCGGAAATTATAGCAAAAACAGACCCAAATCCACAGGAAAGCGGCCAGTAGGGTAATGTGTACCATATATGCCACCAGGGTCCCGGTAACATAAATGTACACAACGCCTAGGGTCTACTTGTCTATGCCTAACCACCGAGGCCTACGCCTTAATTATCGCCTTTGCTTCCGTCGACGTTGGCGGGGGCCTCCTCATAGGCGTAGTGTTCTTGAACTCCTGTTTCTGAATTGTATCGCAAGAGCGAGAATGAGCACTCTGACCCCGTGCTCAGCAAGCCAACACACAGAATGCAATAATTATACATGCATGGCTATCAAAGGATGGCTGGGGCTCATTTTATTTTGCGGAGAGTGCTTTTGAATACAATTATAGAAAAATCCCTAAGACCTAGCAATTTTAAACTCAAAACCTTTGTTTATAAAGTAAGTTGATCATATACTTGACACAGATTCCATCCACCATTACATGGCACCTGTGCCATATAGCATCTTTTCAGCGTTATAGCCGCTTAATGTACCACTGGGACAACACCCAGGGCAATTCCAAACCAGGGCAGTCCTTCGCCCTTCAAGTTTCCCATTCCCAGTTTCCAATGTTTTTAAAACAGAACTATATCTAGTTAAGTTCCCATGTCTGCCCATGACCGTGGGCACGGCTATTCGAATAGTTTTGACTCTGTAGAGTTTGTACACTTTCACCACAAGAGATGAACTATCCTTTTTGCCAACATGCTTCCTTAGGCATGAGACCCAGATAATTTATCACAAAGCCTTTACCTTACTCCGATCTAGTTAGACACCACCCACGCTGAGGTTTCACCGCTGAAGGGTTACACCACCACAGTCAGAAGACCCCTCTTGCGCCGTGCGAGTACAGTACACCCTGTGCCTCACTGTGAGTAAACCAGTACATCCTGGCACCCACTTTCCTCGGTGATATCTGAACTAAATCCTTGCAAGTTATTCAGCTAGGTCGTACCCATTATAGACTTGTGGTTGTACTGTTTTACACGGGTGGACATGACAAGATTCGGTCCTTAAAGTTACCTGGATGGTTCTACCACATTTCATGATTTGTGCTCCCACCGCACCACCTACCAGCCCCCAAACCATCCATCCAGGTGTTTAATCAATTTTAGGATTTTCCAGAGGTAAAAATATTGTGTCCACCTACTACAGTCATTCCATCCATGACTGCCCCCAAAACGTTTCATACTTTGCAATTGTTGTTTTTGGGGCAGCTATGTACCCCCGTTTTATCTAGCATTACTAAGCATCGCAATATTTATTGGGACTTACTGATAAAAGCTATGATGAGATAAGTTTTGCTAAGGCGACAAGGTTCACATGTCCAAACATCTCAACGGATCATTATAAGCAAGCATTGCAGTAGGTGTATAGCTATCATTTCTGGAAATGAACATATTTTGCCACATGAAATAACAGCATGCATGTTGATATTTTAAAAGAAAGTACTTTGCAAAATCATAGGTTCAAAAATGATCAAGATGTTAACTCGCCTTGGTCACAGGGATCTGGTTCTTGATGATCTTGAGCTTCTAAGGTTGCTGCCTCGGATTCCTCCTCCTGAGCCTCGTATGCTATATAATCGTGCGAATACCCAAATAAAAGAAAAGCAACCAATCACTCAAAATATCACTAGAAAATCAAATAAACTCCAAAAATTATGGTTCTGGTTCCATTAGATAGATATGGAATTTAGACAAATTTAGAAATTTGTTTCATTCAATTTAGAGCTAAAATGAAGAAGTTATAGCCAGTCAAAGTTCTCTGTTTTTAGTCAAATCCAAAAATTACTAAATTCTGCCATGTGGGGTCCACTGTCAGCCTCTATTCATTTTAATTTTTCCATTTTATTTTCTTTTTCATTCTTTGTTTCTCTGACATGTGGGGTCCACCTGTCAGTCAGCGAAAATAAAAGAATCGCTCGACCGCGGGCGCAGAGCCGGGGCTCGAACGCGCGCCGCGGGAACGGGGGGAGAAGAGATTAACGCAGATAACCGCTCGGTCGTCCGAGCCTTTCTTACCCTATAAGGGTAATTAACCCTTTTGAGGTGGCTGTGGAGGGTGCCGAGCAGAGGAGGAAGAAGGCGATGGCGACGGCGGCGAGAGGCGGCCGGAGAGGTGCGGGCGTTCGGTGAAATGCGATCGTCGAGGTGCGTGGAAGGCGATGGTGCGGTCGCTCGGGGCTGAGGAAGTCCGGAGGTGGGTCGGCGGCGTGCGGCGGCGGCGACTCGGAGTGGCTTTCGGTGACGGCGATGTACGGGCGTCGGGAAGCTCGGGCGAGGTCGGGGACGACTTCGCGGTGCTTCGCAGATGGTGTGGGTGAAAGGAATGGAGTTTTGGTGGCTCGGGTTGAGAGATTGCGCGGGCGGCCGGAGTTGGGGACGATGGGGCTCGCCGGCGTTTGAGTGGATGTGGGCTCGATTACCTGCTGTAGAGCGAAGATGGCGATGTGTGGAACTCAACGGGGGTCCACGGCCTTTTATACACGCGCGGAGGGAAGCTGGCAACGGGCGGCGCCCGTGCGGTCGCGTCGGAGCTGGTGGCGAGGGCAGGTAGGGATGCAGGCAGCGATTAATGCCTGTCTATCGGTGAAGCTACGACGCGCAGCTACGCCCAGGGTGGTTGTCTCAGCGCTGCTGCCTCCTCTCCCACTTTTGCCAGCGGGAAGCGGCAGCGGACCGAGCGGGGCGATGTGACGGAGCGGGGGAAAGCTGCGCGCGGTGGCGCCAAGTCAAGGGCGACGGGGGTCGCAGACTTTCCACCCAGGCGACGGGACGGCGCGGCAGGCGAGGTTGCGTGCATGCGCGCCACGGGAGCAAGAGCTCTGCCGTGGTGCAGCCAGCGTCCGCGCGGGGAGAAAAGGAGCGGAGGAAGAAGGCGGCAGGCGGGCCCATCGGTCGTGGGAAAGGGGTGAGAGGCAGCGCGATGGCGCGGATGAAGCCGCGTGGCGGGAGGGTTGATCGGGCGGCCGGCGTGGTTAAGTGAGGAACGGAGGAGATCGGCCGAGGCGCGGGAAGGGGAAATCGCGGCTGTCCACGCGGCGAGCGGGGGTAAGGGGAAGGCGGGATCCGCCTGGCGGCGTGGCTCAATCCCACCCGTCCAGGTGTTGGACGGAGGGCGGTGGATTTTCTGATTTCTTTTTGGATTTTAAGTTTTGCTTTTAGAAATTACCAGAAAATCCCAATAAGTCCGGAAAAATATGAAAATGCTTCCAAAAATTCTAGGAAAATTCTCAGAGGTTCCTGGTAATATTCTGGACTTAATAAAAATATTTCCAACTAAAGTTGGTATTTATTTTACTTACTTCCCTTATTTTTCATGCCATTGTTTTTCCAAAAATAATATTCTATGCCCTAAATCCAATTTCTTTATTTACTTTTATGGATCATCTTTTCAGATTCTTGTTTACAATTGTTTGTCTTTCTCTTTTATTAATTCTTTAATTTCTGGAACCTTAACCAAATTCAGAAAAGCATCGAAAAATCCAAATCCAAATGGAATACATTGCAAAAGTAATTCAAAATCCCCTCATTTTCTAATCCCAATTTTTGGGATGTTACAAACCTACCCCCCTTACAAGAATCTCGACCCCGAGATTTGATTTAACTAGTGAACAGGTCGGGGTAATTTCTTCGTAGCTGGTCTTCACGCTCCCAGGTAGCTTCTTTCTTGGAGTGATGGCTCCATTGTACTCGGCACATGCGAATGATTTGAGTTCGCGTCTTCTTTTCCACGGTATCCAGGATCTTGATCGGGCGCTCCTTGTAGGTTAGGTCTTCCTCAATCTCGATTGCCTCCAATGGAGCTTGATCCTCAGGTACTCGTAGACACTTCTTTAGTTGGGACACATGGAAGACGTCGTGTATGTCTGATAGATTCGGAGGGAGGGCAAGCTGGTAGGCAACTTCCCCCTTTTTAGACACAATTGGGAATGGTCCAACATATCGTGGGGTAAGCTTGCCTTTGACCTTGAATCGTCTAACTCCTCGCAAGGGTGACACCTTCAGGTAAACGTGATCCCCCACTTCAAAATTTAATGGCCTTCTTCTCTTGTCTGCATAACTTTTACTGCTGGTGGGCTGCTTGCGATCGATCTCTAATTAGGCGAACCTTTTCTTCACCTGCCTTAAAGTATCGGCCGAAAATGTAGTTCTCCCTACTTCGACCAATGTAGAGGGTTCGACATTGTCGACCATACAGGGCTTCGAAGGGTGACATCTGAAGACTGGCCTGATAGCTGTTGTTATAAGCAAACTCAGCATAGGGTAGGCATCGATCCCAATCCTTAGAAAAATCTAGAGCACAAGCCCGAAGCATATCTTCCAATATCTGATTCACTCTCTCCGTCTGACCATCTGTCTGGGGGTGGTATGCGGTGCTAAAATCCAAGTAAGTACCGAGAGCTTCATGTAGGCTAGCCCAAAAATGCGAGGTGAACTGGGAACCTCGATCCGAGACTATCTGTTTTGGTACGCCGTGTAAACATACTATGCGTGACATATATAGCTCGGCTAACTTATCTCCCTTGTACGTGGTTTTGACGGGGATGAAGTGTGCAACCTTAGTCAGCCTATCAACCACGACCCATACGGAGTCATACCCAGATTTGGTTTGTGGAAGTCCCGTGATAAAGTCCATCCCGACTTCTTCCCACTTCCACTGGGGTATTTTCAATGGTTGTAGTAGTCCTGCTGGTCTTTGATGTTCTGCTTTCACTCTTTGACACACATCACAACAGGCCACATGTTCAGCTATGTCTCTCTTCATACGGGGCCACCAGCAAAATTGCTTCATACCCTGATACATCTTGGTGCTTCCGGGGTGCAGGGAGTACGGAGAGCTATGAGCTTCCCTCAATATCAGATCCTTGAGATTCTTCTGATGAGGTACCACTATACGCTTCCCGTACCATAGAGTACCGTCCTGATCAATCTTCATGTTAGGAGCCTTCCCTGCTTCTACCAGTCCTTTCCATTTTATTATAGCTGGATCCTTCTACTGAGCAACCATAATATGCTCCTCTAAACTTGGTTGAATTACCATGGTAGCTAGAGTGCCTTTCTCTACTATCTCCAAGTTCAAGGCTTGCAGTTCTTTACATAGCTCGGGTTGGTGTTCCTGGACCATGAGATTATTGCAATAGGCCTTCCGGCTTAGAGCGTCCGCTACAACATTAGCCTTCCCTGGGTGGTAATGGACGCTCAGGTCATAGTCCTTAATCAACTCCAACCATCTCCTCTGTCTCAAGTTGAGGTGTGACTGGGTGAAGAAATATTTAAGGCTCTGGTGGTCCGTGTATATGTCACAGTGATTACCTATCAGATAATGCCTCCAAATCTTCAATGCATGTACCACTGAGGCCAATTCCAGGTCATGAGTAGGGTAGTTGGCTTCATGAGGGCGAAGCTGTCTGGATGCGTATGCCACTACCTTGCCTTCCTGCATTAGTACACATCCAAGCCCTTGATGTGAAGCATCACAATATATCTCAAAATCCTTGCGTACATCAGGCAGGGTTAGCACAGGCGTGGTAGTCAATCGCTTCTTCAATTCTTGGAAACTTCCTTCACATGCTTTGGACCATTCGAACTTCTTCTCCTTCTTGAGTAGTTGAGTCATTGGCCTGGCAATCCGAGAAAATCCTTCTATGAATCTCCGGTAGTACCCAGCCAAGCCGAGAAAGCTCCTCACTTGATGGCAGAAGCTGGCTGTTGCCACTCTATGACTGCTGCTATTTTGGCGGGATCAACAGATATTCCTCCAGCTGACACTATGTGTCCCAAGAAACTAATATCATGAAGCCAGAATTCACACTTGCTAAATTTTGCATATAATTGATGCTCCTTTAGCTTTTCCAACACCAGGCGCAGATGCTCCGCATGCTCTTCAGCATCTTTAGAGTATATAAGGATGTCGTCAATAAAGACCACGACAAACTTGTCCAAATACTCCATGAATATCCTGTTCATCAGGTTCATGAAGTAGGCGGGAGCATTGGTTAACCCAAAAGACATGACTGTAAACTCATACAGCCCATATCTAGTGGTGAAAGCCGTCTTAGGTATATCTTCAGCTCTAATCTTCAGTTGGTGATAGCCCGATCTCAAGTCTATTTTGGAGAATACCGTGGCTCCACCCAGTTGATCGAATAAATCATCAATCCTGGGGAGTGGGTATTTGTTCTTGATGGTTACTTCATTTAGGGCCCTGTAATCCACACACATCCGAGTGGTGCCATCTTTCTTCTTCACAAATAATACTGGAGATCCCCAAGGCGAGGAACTCGGCCTAATGAACCCCTTATCATGCAACTCATATAGTTGCGTCTTTAATTCTTCTAACTCATCCACCATCATCCGGTATGGTCTCTTGGAGACGGGTGCAGTACCGGGCTTTAGGTTGATGACAAATTCCAAATCTCTGTCTGGTGGCATGCCTAGTAATTCCTCGGGAAATACTTCAGGGTAGTCTTGTACCACAATCATTCCATCTAATGGCACATCTTCACAATAATAGATTGCCCGACCCCAGCGGTACGGGCGATCCACCTTCACTTCTATTGTTAACCCAGGACACTTGGTCAACTTGACCTTCCTAGTGGCACAGCTTATGACCCCTTGATACCTTGCGAGCCAATCCATCCCCAGTATAATGTCCAGAGTTTGGGAGGGTAAAACTATTAGATCCGCTAAGAAGTCCCATCCTTCCATAGTAATTGCTACCCCAGGGCATACTGAGGTGGTAGTAATTGGACCAACTGGTGAACTAAGCACCACTGGTTTTTTTAGAGTATATACTGGTAACCCCAACTTGTCGGCATACCCTTTTGATATAAATGAATGGGAAGCTCCTGAATCAAATAATACTTGTGCTGGTATGGTCTTAACAGAAAACGTACCCATGAGTACTCCAACGGCCTCCTTAGCTTCTTCGGCAGTGATGTGGTTGACTCGACCACGTTTTGGGGCTGATGCACTCTTGCTGCCTTGTGAGCTTTGATGCCCTCGGTTAGGTACTGAGGCTTGGCTGCGGGCTGAGGCATTCTGCCTCTGTGGACATTTGTTGGCGAAATGCCCCGGTTCGCCGCAGTTGAAGCACTTGTAGCTGGCTATAGAGTTTGATCCTGCAGATTGACCACCTTGCAGAGAACTGCTTCCTGGACGGAACGATGGGGTTGAAGTCTTGAACTGATTAGGCTTCAAGGGAGAGGATGCACTGTTAAAGAGTTTTTGGACAAATCTTCCCTGCGGTCGTTGAGCTGACATCTTCCGCTTCTGGCTGGCCTCCAAGTTCTTCCTCTCATTTTCTAGAGTTAGTGCCTTGTTCACCAGCTGGTGAAAGCTGGTGAAATCTTGAGTGATCAGCTGGACTCGTAGCTCCTCGTTCATCCCTTCAAAGAATCTGTCAATCTTTTCTTCTTCGTCCTCCACATCCTTTGGGGCATATCGGGCCAATTGTGTGAATTTGGTAAGGTACTCATTTATTGACCTATTGCCTTGCTTGAGTGTGCGAAACTCATTCTTCATCATTCGCATTACTCCGGTTGGAACAAAGTTAGCCTTGAAAGCGGTCTTGAATTCCTCCCAAGGAGGCCTACGTCTTTGGCTTTTTCGTGGTGGCATCCTCCCGGCCTGGCGGCCAAGTAATTCTCCCACCAAGCATTGCGCGCGCTCTGCAGTGGTGTGCGCGAACATGACTTTGTCTTCCTCCGCGCATTTAATTAGGCGCAGCTTTCTCTCAATATCTCGAAGCCAGTCCTCGGCTTCCAGTGGTTCTTCTGCCGATGTAAATGTGATTGGCCTTGTCCTCTGGAAATCTCCCAAGTCAGCTCTATGCCCTCCTGAGCTTCCTTGCTGTCCCGCATATATGGCTTGCAAAATCTGCGTTTGTTGTGCCATAACTTGGGCCATTGTAGGGTGTTCCGGAGGGTTTGGAAGGTTGTCATTTCCCTGGTCTTGAGTTCTGCCTTGATCTTCAGGCAGAACCCCGCGATTTGAGTCTACCTCGGCTGGGTTTGTATTAGTCTGAGCCCTGGTAGTCCTTCGGCTGGCCATTTGCAGTGGTAGCTTTATACTCAGTGCTATTTCTATATGTAGGAAAAACAAGGGGTGCCAACCCATACAAAAGAAAGCAGTAAAACCATGACGAGGCAATTTCCAACATAAGGCCAATATCCAGCCATTCATTAAACACACCAACAATTACATAGCCAGCCTTTATGCTGGACTTACAATTACATCATAATAATTAAAGTTCATAGGTCCGCGACTACGAAATAGAAAGGGCGGATACAACAACTAAGATACATGAATTTAGTACTTGCATCACATACTGCAAGTACATCACGATCCCATCTACTCCTCCGTGTACCAGGCACCATAGTTGGAGGGACTATAGTGTGGCGAGCGGGAGCGGGACCAACTACCACTACCCTCCGATGGGTCGTAGTCCGATGGAGTGCTTGGGGGGCTACGGCTTGGGGGAGGCCTTGTCCGACGGAACGCAGCCTGTGGCCCTGGAGGTCGCGCGCTCTTGCGCGTGATCGATCAGTGCGGGGGCGACCACGTGGAGGAGGTACCGGTGCTGCTGCAGGTGCAGGGGCTGGTAGAGGCTGGGCCCTGGCGGCAGCTGCCTCTGCCTTGGCCTCCGCCAAGGCTTGCTCGCATTGGGCGAGCTGCTGCTGGAGAGACGTCATGGAGACGTGTCTGGTGAGGAGCTGCTGGCGGAGGGAGGAGATCTCCTCCAAGGCAACGGTGTGGGCCACCCCCATGGCCCTGGTGAGCTCAACCTGATGCGTGAGCATCGGGTCGTCCTCATTCTCCGGCATGGTGACTTCATTGTACTGTGCTCCGTCTCGGCGGGTGGGGTGGTAGCAGTATGGGGCATGGCGTAGGGGGGCCCGGTATATGTCGCATAGCCGTGCGGCGGCTAGACGAGCAGCGTCTTGGATCACAGCGGCCCGAGTACTCCTCCGGTGCTCGGATGTGAACACGTGAGAAGGATCGAGCTCATCCCTGGGGTATATGAATACCTCCATAACCCAGGATTCTTCTCCTCCGGTGGTAACCTTCAATCCCCTGTAGATGGGCTGGTCCTTGAACTCCAGATAGTGTAGGAGCTTGCGCAAAATGGTAGCAAACTCCCCCTCATTGACACCGTGGGCTATGTAGTCCCAGTGTCCTTCATCTCCTGCGCCTGCCATCTGGAAATCAGGTTACTAGTGTTAGTATCTTTCAAAGTATTTAAAAGAACAATGGAATAGAACAGATCTAAGAAGGGTACGAAAAGAGATAGTATCCTTATATTTTTTGAAATTCTATTTATAGGTTTTATAAACATTGTGATCCTAACCCATCCTAAGGCTTTTACCCTACGGTCGTATGCTCGATACAGTATATTGTCGGACCGGATTTTTCAATCCGAATCTTACTGTTTTTCGCTGCACTAATCCCTGGATCAGTAGTTAGTGCACACAGGTACATTGCTGAATCATTTCATACATCGCATAATCAACCATTATATTACATAGACTGAAATACACCACGTCGGGTGATAGTTTACAAAAGGGGCCGACTAGGCCGAATGTCTTCATTCCATCAACGCAATGAAATTATAGCAAAACAGACCCAAATCCACAGCAAGCGGCGGTAGGGTAATGTGTACCATATATGCCACGTGGTCCGGTAACATAAATGTACACAACGCCTAGGGTCTACTTGTCTATGCCTAACCACCGAGGCCTACGCCTTAATTATCGCCTTTGCTTCCGTCGATGTTGGCGGGGGCCTCCTCATAGGCGTAGTGTTCTTGAACTCCTGTTTCTGAATTGTATCGCAAGAGCGAGAATGAGCACTCCGACCCCGTGCTCAGCAAGCCAACACACAGAATGCAATAATTATACATGCATGGCTATCAAAGGATGGTTGGGGCTCATTTTATTTTGCGGAGAGTGCTTTTGAATACAATTATAGAAAAATCCCTAAGACCTAGCACCTGTGCCATATAGCATCTTTTCAGCGTTATAGCCGCTTAATGTACCACTGGGACAACACCCAGGGCAATTCCAAACCAGGGCAGTCCTTCGCCCTTCAAGTTTCCCATTCCCAGTTTCCAATGTTTTTAAAACAGAACTATATCTAGTTAAGTTCCCATGTCTGCCCATGACCGTGGGCACGGCTATTCGAATAGTTTTGACTCTGTAGAGTTTGTACACTTTCACCACAAGAGATGAACTATCCTTTTTGCCAACATGCTTCCTTAGGCATGAGACCCAGATAATTTATCACAAAGCCTTTACCTTACTCCGATCTAGTTAGACACCACCCACGCCGAGGTTTCACCGCTGAAGGGTTACACCACCACGATCGAAGACCCTCTTGCGCCGTGCGAAATCAGAGACACCACGTGCCTCACCGTGAGTAAACCGGTACATCCCGGCACCCACTTTCCTCGGTGATATCTGAACTAAATCCTTGCAAGTTATTCAGCTAGGTCGTACCCATTATAGACTTGTGGTTGTCTTTGTTTTACACGGGTGGACATGACAAGATTCGGTCCTTAAAGTTACCTGGATGGTTCTACCACATTTCATGATTTGTGCTCCCACCGCACCACCTACCAGCCCCCAAACCATCCATCCAGGTGTTTAATCAATTTTAGGATTTTCCAGAGGTAAAAATATTGTGTCCACCTACTACAGTCATTCCATCCATGACTGCCCCCAAAACGTTTCATACTTTGCAATTGTTGTTTTTGGGGCAGCTATGTACCCCCGTTTTATCTAGCATTACTAAGCATCGCAATATTTATTGGGACTTACTGATAAAAGCTATGACAGTATAAGTTTTGCTAAGGCGACAAGGTTCACATGTCCAAACATCTCAACGGATCATTATAAGTAAGCATTGCAGTAGGTGTATAGCTATCATTTCTGGAAATGAACATATTTTGCCACATGAAATAACAGCATGCATGTTGATATTTTAAAAGAAAGTACTTTGCAAAATCATAGGTTCAAAAATGATCAAGATGTTAACTCGCCTTGGTCACAGGGATCTGGTTCTTGATGATCTTGAGCTTCTAAGGTTGCTGCCTCGGATTCCTCCTCCTGAGCCTCGTATGCTATATAATCGTGCGAATACCCAAATAAAAGAAAAGCAACCAATCACTCAAAATATCACCAGAAAATCAAATAAACTCCAAAAATTATGGTTCTGGTTCCATTAGATAGATATGGAATTTAGACAAATTTAGAAATTTGTTTCATTCAATTTAGAGCTAAAATGAAGAAGTTATAGCCAGTCAAAGTTCTCTGTTTTTTAGTCAAATCCAAAAATTACTAAATTCTGCCATGTGGGGTCCACTGTCAGCCTCTATTCATTTTAATTTTTCCATTTTATTTTCTTTTTCATTCTTTGTTTCTCGACATGTGGGGTCCACACTGTCGGTCGGTAAAATAAAAGAATCGCTCGACCGCGGGCGCGGAGCCGGGGCTCGAACGTGCGCCGCGGGAACGGGGGGAGAAGAGATTAACGCAGATAACCGCTCAGTCGTCCGAGCCTTTCTTACCCTATAAGGGTAATTAACCCTTTTGAGGTGGTGTGGAGGTGCGAGCGAGAGGAGGAAGAAGGCGATGGCGGCGGCGGCGAGAGGCGGCCGGAGAGGTGCGGGCGTTCGGTGAAATGCGATCCTCGAGGTGCGTGGAAGGCGATGGTGCGGTCGCCCGGGGCTGAGGAAGTCCGAAGGTGGGTCGGCGGCGTGCGGCGGCGGCAACTCGGAGTGGCTTTCGGTGACGGCGATGTACGGGCGTCGGGAAGCTCGGGCGAGGTCGGGGACGACTTCGCGGTGCTTCGCAGATGGTGTGGGCGAAAGGAATGGAGTTTTGGTGGCTCGGGTCGAGAGATTGCGCGGGCGGCCGGAGTTGGGGACGATGGGGCTCGCCGGCGTTTGAGTGGATGTGGGCTCGATTACCTGCTGTAGAGCGAAGATGGCGATGTGTGGAACTCAACGGGGGTCCACGGCCTTTTATACACGCGGAGGAAGCGGCAGCGGCGCGCGCCGTGCGGTCGCGTCGGAGCTGGTGGTGGGGGCAGGTAGGGATGCAGGCGGCGATTAATGCCTGTCTATCGGTGAAGCTACGACGCGCAGCTACGCCCAGGGTGGTTGTCTCAGCGCTGCTGCCTCCTCACCCCCTTTTGCCAGCGGGAAGCGGCAGCGGACTGAGCGGGGCGATGTGACGGAGCGGGGGAAAGCTGCGCGCGGTGGCGCCAAGTCAAGGGCGACGGGGGTCGCAGACTTTCCACCCAGGCGACGGGACGGCGCGGCAGGGGCGAGGCCGTGCATGCGCGCCACGGGGAGCAAGAGCTCTGCCCGTTGTGCCAGCGCGTCCGCGCGGGGGAGAAAAGGAGCGGGGAGGAAGAAGCTGACAGGGCGGGCCCATCGGTCAGCGGGAAAGGGGTGAGGGCAGCGCGATGGCGCGGATGAAGCCGCGTGGCGGGGAGGGTTGATCGGGCGGCCGACGTGGTTAAGTGAGGGGAACGGAGGAGATCGGCCGAGGCGCGGGGAAGGGGAAAATCGCGGCCGTCCACGCGGCGAGCGGGGGTAAGGGGAAGGCGGGATCCGCCTGGCGACGTGGCTCAATCCCACCCGTCCAGGTGTTGGACGGAGGGCGGTGGATTTTCTGATTTCTTTTTGGATTTTAAGTTTTGCTTTTAGAAATTACCAGAAAATCCCAATAAGTCCGGAAAAATATGAAAATGCTTCCAAAAATTCTAGGAAAATTCTCAGAGGTTCCTGGTAATATTCTGGACTTAATAAAAATATTTCCAACTAAAGTTGGTATTTATTTTACTTACTTCCCTTATTTTTCATGCCATTGTTTTTCCAAAAATAATATTCTATGCCCTAAATCCAATTTATTTATTTACTTTTATGGATCATCTTATCAGATTCTTGTTTACAATTGTTTGTCTTTCTCTTTTATTAATTCTTTAATTTCTGGAACCTTAACCAAATTCAGAAAAGCATCGAAAAATCCAAATCCAAATGGGATACATTGCAAAAGTAATTCAAAATCCCCTCATTTTCTAATCCCAATTTTTGGGATGTTACAATCACTGACACTTATGCATCTTCTCCTATTGGTGGTTATGCACATACTGATGAGGACATCCCCATTACATATACATCTTCCACTCCAAGCATGCATGAGAATAACCAAGAACCAAATGGCCCAATGACGAGGGCAAGAGCCAAGTGTTTAAACAAACAGGTGCTTTTGTTTGTTAAGAAGTTTCCTTTAATAGATGATGAACTTGGAATACTATCTCATGCTAGTATTTTATGTATTCTTAGGTATGACTCATGTGAAGACTTGGGAGAGCAAAAGGGAGGAGCCCAAGGACTTAAACTACAAGTTTTGGATAAGATTTTCAAGCAAAATTCGGACTTCCCACGTGCTCAACCCAATTCAAACTCGGATTCAACTCAAGATTCAATTCGGATTCGGTTCGGGACAACTTGTTAGGCAGTTACTAAAAAGGCCATAACTTTCACAAACAGAGTCCGATTCAGGTGTTCTTGTACTCGTTCGAAGGATAATTTCAAGGGCTACGCAATGGATCTGGTCCCACCTTCAAATTCAACACGGATAAAAAGTTATGACCAAAACAATATGATGGGTGAAAAATATAGTTTCCTTTTTGTGAGAGTTCGTATCCAAAACCATATATGGTTGAGTTATACTTGGTTTGGGGACCATATGGACATCCCAAGGGGCTATATAAGCCTTGTATTGGCAGCCTTTTGGGGGAGACCAATTTTATGCATAAGATTGAAATATAGCTATTGCTTGTTGTTTCAACACCAGAGTTCACGCGAGGACTTTGAGAGAGAACTAGGCGATCCATTGTTCGTTCTGCAATGCAAGGTTGAGCCGTCATTCCATTGGGAATTGGTGACTTCGTGTTCGTCGCTTGTGGTCTCGCAACGAACAATTATCCGGTGTGTTTTGGGCGTATTTCGAAGAGTTGAGGGTTTGTGCATTGGCGCGATTGTTCAACTAGCGACATTGTCTACTTCGCATCAACTATCCATGGTTCCTCACCGAGAAGATTGGGACCCCTCCCCGTATCAATTTCGCATGAACAAATTATGCGTTCCAGAATCCTCTGTGCATTTGCTATTACTGTAGGAATCACATGCAGGTAGATTGATTGGACATTTTGGACGTGAGAAGACGTTGTCTATGCTGAGCGATCACTTTTATTGGCCTAAGATGAGGCGAGATGTGGAGAGGTATGTGCAGCGATGCATTACTTGCCACAAAGCGAAATCGAAGTTGCATCCACACGGTTTGTATACCCCTTTACCTATTCCCAATGCCCCATGGGAGAATATTAGTATGGATTTTATTTTAGGACTGCCTAGAACTAAGAGAGGGAGTGATTCTATTTTTGTCATTGTGGATCGTTTTCCAAAGATGGCACACTTTATTCTGTGCCACAAGAGCGACAATGCGTCGCATATTGCTGACTTGTTTTTCATGAAGATCGTGAGGCTAAATGGTGTGCCACATACTATTGTGTCGGATCGTGACGTGAAGTTCATGAGCTACTTCTGGAAGACGCTTTGGGGTAAACTGGGGACGAAGTTGTTATTTAGCACAACTTGTCATCCCCAAACTAATGGTCAAACAGAGATGGTGAACTGCACACTTTCAATGCTACTCCGGACCATGATCAAGAAGAATCTGCGCGAGTGGGAGGATTGTTTACCGCATGTGGAATTCGCTTATAATTGGGCCGTGCATTCCACTACGCAGATGTGTCCATTTGAGGTAGTTTATGATTTCAAGCCCTTTACGCCGCTTGATTTGTTGCCACTTCCTAGTCAACACCATACTCATATGGAGGCGTCCAAGCAAGCTGAATATGTAAAGAAATTGCATCTCGAGACAAAAGAAGCGATAGAGCGCAAGGTCAAGTACAATGCTGAGAAGGCGAACAAGAAAAGGAAGAAGATGGTTTTTCAACCAGGTGATTTGGTTTGGGTACACTACTGCAAGGATCGTTTTCTAGAACATCGCAAGTCTAAGTTACTATCGCGCACTGATGGGCCTTTCAAGGTGCTTGCGAAGATCAACGACAAAGCCTACAAGATAGAGCTTTCCAGCGATGACTATGGCGTGAGCTCTACGTTCAATGTCGCTGATTTATCACGTTTCTTTGGTGGTGACGATCCAGCATCGAGGACGACACCTTTTTAAGAGGGGGAGGATGATGAGGGCATCCCTAACACTTATACATCTTCTCCTATTGGTGGTCATGCACATACTGATGAGGACATCCCCATTACACATACATCTTCCACTCCAAGCATGCATGAGAATAACCAAGAACCAGATGGCCCAATGACGAGGGCAAGAGCCAAGCGTTTAAACAAACATGTGCTTTTGTTTCTTAAGGAGTTTCCTTTAATTGATGATGAACTTAGAATACTACCTCATGCTAGTATTTTATGTATTCTTAGGTATAACTCATGTGAAGACTTGGAAGAGCAAAAGGGAGGAGCCCAAGAATTTAAACTACAAGTTTTGGATAAGATTTTCAAGCCAAATTCGGACTTCCGATGTGCTCAACCCAATTCAAACTCGGATTCAACTCAGGATTCAATTCGGATTTGGTTCGTGACAGCCAGATAGGCAGTTACTAATCAGACCATAACTTTCACAAACGGAGTCCGATTCAGGTGTTCTTGTACTCGTTGGAAAGATAATTTCAAGACCTACGCAATGGATTTAGTCGCACCGTCAAATTCATCATGGACAAAAAGTTATGACTAAAACAATATGACAGGTGAAAAATATAGTTTCCTTTTTGTGAGAGTTCGTATCCAAAACCATATAGGGTTGAGTTGTACTTGGTTTGGGGACCATATGGACATCCCAAAGGTTATATAAGCCTTTTATTGGTAGCCTTTAGGGGGAGACCAATTTTATGCATAAGATTGAAACATAATTATTGCTTGTTGTTTCAACACCAGAGTTCATGCGAGGACTTTGAAAGAGAAATAGGCGATCCATTGTTCGTTCTGCAATTCAAGGTCAAGCCGTCATTCCATTGGGAATTGGGGACTTGGCATTCATCGTTTGTGGCCTCACGACGAATAATTATCTGGTGTGTTTTTGGTGTATTCCGAAGAGTTGAGGGTTCGTGCATTGGCGCGAGTGTTCAACTAGCGACATCGTCTATTTCGCATCAACTATTCACGGTTCCTCACCGAGAAGATCGGGACCCCTCCCCGTATCACTAACACCACGAATGGACTTAATATGTGCCCTTGCACATTTTGGCATGCCATTGGAATCTATCCAAGTCAGTGTGAAAGTTCCGACCGCAACGGGTTCCGATAGGTACTATAACTCCAAGCGTGCGTTGTGCACAAGGACGAAATGAAATTGATTGCCTTACACCTCGAAGGGACTTTATATACACCCTTCCTCATTTCACCATTTATTTTGAATCCGTCCGAGTAGGTGTGGAACTTTCCTCTTAGACGGGTACAATAAACTCTGTGAAAGAAATCGTGGCATGAAATGAAACTGAGTGGCAAACATTCTAAATGGACTTCATATGTACCATAGCACATTTCAGCACGTATTTCGAATCCATCCAAGTTGTTGCGATACTTTCCTTCACAACGGGTTCCGATGGCAGTTATGGACTCCATGCAGACGAAATTGTGCCACGAAATGAAACAGAGTGGCTAACACCCCGAATGTACTTCATATGTGCCAGAGCACATTTTGGCATTGCTTTCGAATTCATCCGAATCGGTGTCTTCGCAACGGGTTTCGATTGGTACTATAAACTCCAAGTGTACGTTATCGAGGAACAAAAATGAAACCGAGTTCCAAAAACCTCGACGGGACTTCATATGCACCCTAGCTCATGTCGCCACGCATTTTGAACCCGTCCGAGTCGGTGCGAAACTTTCCTGCAGGATGGGTACAATGCACTGCATGTGCACGAAATAACAGCATGAGATGGAAATGAGTGGCAAACACTATCTATCAATAGAGTTCATATATGCCCTAGCACTTTTCCACACGCATTTCGAGTTGTCAGAGTTGGTGTGAAACTTTACTGCAGAACAAGTTCTGACAGGAACAATGAACTCCATATGGACGAATTCATGGCACGAAATGACTTCATATGTGCTCGAGCACACTTTGGCATGTATTTTGAATCCATCCGAGTCGGTGTGAAACGTTGCTTTACAATGGGTTCTGATACGGGCAGACCTGATAATCCCGACGTAGGATCACGATAACTAGTGCCTCTCAACCAATCTCTCTAGCTGTACACTCGTGCCAATGCAAGGACTCACAGCTCTTTGGAAATTCGCCAAGATACACCAAAGGATTTCTCCACGAGACCACGAGTGGAGAAACGCCATGCTATCAATTCCCAATGAAAAAGCAAACACGACCTTGATTCAAGAATGATCGCTCAATTCCTCTCAAGTAATCCTCGCATGGATACTTTGGTGAAAAGAAACAAGCAATGTGCTGTTCTAATTTCAATCTGAAAAAATGTGGTCTCCTAACAATAAAACTATGCCTGACCTTATATTGGCACCACAAGGTGCGGCCCTAGATAGAAACTAATTCAAAAATAGAAAAGCAATTCGGATCAAGAATCCGTAACAAACTCTACTTTACAAACTTTGATCAATCTCTTAACAGTCTAGACCGAACACGCCTCTTGATTCGGACGGTCCGAACGTTCAAAGGAAAAAGTCCAGACGGTCCGAATGTCTTCGTATGGGACTCTCGTGACGCACCGCTTGCGGAGGCTATTTGGACGGTCCGAACGTTCGAGAAGAACAGTCCGGACGGTCCGAACGTCTCGGCCTGAAATTCTTTTCGATGCACCGTTCTTGGGAGCTAGGGTTTTTCCTTGTCCGAGACGCATTGACCTTCATGGATAAGATCCTCTTCATACCTAAATACGCATAGTACACTAGAATTAGGTAGTAGCATATTCTCATCAAAATTATATTCTTTAAAGAACAAAGTCACCTATTGTTGGAGCTTCTTGGCTCGTGGTCGCGTAATCGGTCCTGTTGGTTCAATTGGAGGAGTTAGGGCAAGGGTGGCCACATCATCCTCCCCCTCTTGAAAAGACGTCGCCCTTGATGTTGTATGATATGAATCCTCCAAACCGAAGAATGGTTTTAAATCAGCAACATTAAAGGTCGAACTAACTCCATAGTCTTCACCGGGTAACCCAATCTTGTACGCATTGTCATTGACCTTTTCAAGCACTCTGAAAGGCCCATCTCCCTGTGGCATCAATTTGGACTAGCGTTGTTCAGGAAAACGATCCTTGCGGTAATGAACCCAAACTAAGTCTCCCGGCTGAAACAAAATCTTCGTGCGGTGTTTGTTAGCCTTCTCAGCGTAATACTTTGCTTTCTTCTCAATATCTTCTTTAGTCTTCAAGTGAATCTTCTTCACAAATTCTGCACGCTTGGAGGCTTCCATATTACCTCTTTCTTGACTTGGAAGTGGAACCAAATCAAGTGGTGTAAGTGGTTTGAAGCTATACAGCACTTCAAATGGACACAATTGAGTAGTGGAATGCACAACCCGGTTATAAGCGAACTCCACGTGCGGCAAACAATTTTCCCACTCTTTGATGTTCTTCTTGATCATTGTCCTAGCAGCATAAAAAGGGTGCGATTTACAACCTCCGTCTGTCCATCAGTTTGGAGATGACAAGTGGTGCTAAAAAGAAGCTTTGTCCCCAATTTTCCCCATAATGTCTTCCAAAAATAGCTCATGAATTTGACATCGCAATCCAACACAATGGTTTTCGGCACACCATGCAATCGAACTATCTCCCTGAAAAACAAGGTAGCTATATGCAACGCATCGTCGTTCTTATGACAGGGAATGAAATGCGCCATTTTGGAAAAATGATCCACAACGATAAAAACAAAATCTCTCCCCCTCTTAGTCCTAGGTAATCCCAACACAAAGTCCATGCTAATATCTTCCCAAGGAGCATCAGGAACACGAAGAGGAGTATACAAACTGTGTGGATTGAGCTTTGATTTTGCCTTTTGACAAGTCATGCAGCGTTGCACATACCTGTCCACATCACGCCTCATCTTAGGCTAGTAAAAATGATCGCTTAAAATAAACAATGTCTTGTCACGTCCAAAATGCCCCATTAGGCCCCCTGCATGAGATTCCTGCAACAAAAGCAAACGAACGGACGATTCTGGAACGCAAAGCTTGTTAGCTCGAAACAAGAACCCATCATGTATATGAAACTTATCCCAACCTTTCCCATCTTTGCAATGTGAATAAGGAACATCAAAATCGTGGTCATTAGCATATAAATCATGCAAACTCTCCAGGCCAGGAACTTGTACTCCTAATTGAGTTAAATGCACATGTTTCCTAGAAAGAGCATCAGCAACCACGTTTTCCTTCCCTTTCTTGTATTTGACAACATATGGAAAAGATTCAATGAATTCAACCCATTTAGCATGACGTCGGTTCAATTTGGCTTGACCACGCAAATACTTTAAAGCCTCATGATCTGAGTGAATAACAAATTCCTTGGACCACAAGTAATGCTGCCAAGTCTCTAAAACTCGCACTAACGCATAAAGTTCTTTGTCATAGACCGGATAGTTCAATTGAGCACTATTCAATTTCTCACTAAAATAAGCAACCGGTCTACCCTCTTGCATCAACACACCCCCTATACCAATTCCACTAGCATCACATTCAATCTCAAAGCTCTTAGTGAAATCAGGTAAGACAAGCAACGGGGCTTCGGTAAAACATTTCTTAAGTTCGGCAAAAGCTTTTTGTTGTGCCGCCCCCCCACACAAATGCAACTCCCTTCTTGGTTAGCTGATTTAATGGGGCAGCTACAGTACTGAAGTCCTTAACAAATCTCTTATAGAAACTAGCCAACCCATGAAAACTTCTCACTTGACTTACATTGATGGGAGTCGGCCAATTTCGAATTGATTCAACTTTTGATTCATCTACCTCTATGCCATGTGCTGAAACAACATATCCCAAGAAAACAACTTTGTCTTTGCAAAAAGCACACTTTTCTAGATTACCAAATAACCTAGCTGTTCGCAAAACTTGTAGCACTTGCCTAATATGATCAACATGTTCAGATTCATTGCGGCTGTAGATTAAGATGTCATCAAAGTAAACCACCACAAATTTACCAATGAATTGCCTTAAAACATGGTTCATCAATCTCATGAACGTACTAGGTGTATTAGTTAAACCAAAAGGCATCACTAACCACTCATACAACCCAAATTTTGTTTCAAAGGTAGTCTTCCATTCATCCCCTTCTTTCATCCTAATTTGATGATATCCACTACGCAAGTCAATTTTTGAGAAAATAACTGCACCACTCAATTCGTCAAGCATGTCATCTAAGCGAGGTATGGGATGACGATATCGAATAGTGATGTTATTAATTGCTCTACAATCTATGCACATGCGCCATGAACCATCTTTCTTAGGAACTAAAATCACAGGAACAGCACAAGGACTTAAGTTTTCTCGTACATACCCTTTGGAAAGAAGTTCTTGGACTTGTTTATGGATTTCCTTTGTTTCTTCGGGATTGACACGGTATGGTGGTCGATTGGGCAGCGTTGCTCCTGGAATTAAGTCGATTTGATATTCTATCCCATGAATTGGTGGCAAACCTGCCGGAACCTCCTCTAGGAACACGTCATTGTACTCCTGCAAAACATGTTTCATAGCACTCGGAAGAGAGATTATATCGTTAGTGGAAATCAATGCATCTTTGTACAATAGCACAAAGTGCGTCGTGCTAGGATCCTCACTCAACTCTCGAATCTCAGCTCTTGTAGCTAGCATGATTAACTTATCCTCACTTTTCTTTTTACCGCTCAAATTTGGCTTGTGGCGCTCACTCTCCGATGGTGGATTCACTCTATCTTTTTCACTCTCATCTCTTACTTCAATCTTTTGCATGGGTTGGTTGATGATTTCAGCAGGAGTCAGTGGTTTCAAAATCACATCCTTATTGTTCCACCTGAATTTGTAGCAATATGTGCGGCCATTATGCACAGCCGATCGGTCATATTGCCATGGCCGACCCAGAAGTAGATGACAAACCGTCATTGGCACCACATCACAATCCACAGTGTCACTATAATGGCCAATAGAAAACTTGACTCGAACCATATGGCTTACTTTTACCTCACCTCGGTCGCTTAGCCATTGCACATGATATGGATGAGGGTGTGGTAAGTATTTCAAACCCAACTTGGTGCATAACTCTTTCCTAGCAAAGTTGTGACAACTTCCTCCATCTATAATAAGTTTGCATGCTTTACCTTCACCCACCTTTGCCCAAAATTGGAACAGATTGCATCTTTGTTCATGTGCAACTTGGGCCTGCACACTGGGGGTTTTGGGCGTACATACTATCTAAGGTAAACGTTCTGATGTGCATACCATCACATTTTCTTCATCTTCACTCTCGCTTCCCGCATAAGGTTCTTGAGCAATACACAAATCATCCTCCTCACCTGCGGATTTGTATTCTCCCGTTCCAGTGCAAATCATGGTTTTAGTGTTTGGACACTCCTTCTGCATATGCCCACGGCCTTGGCATTTGAAACACACAATGTCCCTACTCCTTCCCCTACTCCTTCTTTCTTACTTGCTATTCGATATGACGAATTGCCTTCGGTGGTGATACTTTTACTTGGTTCTGTCCGAGGAATAAACTTGCTGCGTGTAGAGGTGGTACTGTTATTAAACCTAGCATCTTCAGTTACTTGTCGTTCAGCTTCTCTTGTTGATGGAGCAACTCATTCATGTTCTCATATGGATGATGGTTGACGATGCGCTTGATGTGGTGGTTCAAACTAGCAAGGAAACGGACCATGGTTTGCTCTTCATGTTCATGTACACCGGCATGAATCATGGCTTGTTCCATCTCCTTGTAATATTCCTCTACCAGCTGCGTTCCCTGTTTCAAATGATGCAATTTTTCATACAATGAACGTTTGTAATGACGGGGAACAAACTTGCCATGCATTTCTTGTTTCATCTCATTCCAGGTGACAATGGGGTGTTGATGCCTCTCCATATGTGCTCGCACAACTTGTTCCCACCAATGCATAGCATACCCGTCAAAACCCATTGAAGCAAGTTTCAACTTCTTGTTTTCGGTGTAACGGTTCAAACGGAATAACTTGTCAACCTTGAGTTCCCAAGTGAGATAATCTTCTACATCGGTACCTCCTGTGAAGGTAGGCATGTTGAATTTCGGCTTGGCCAGAGCTTCCTCGTCATCATCGTTACGTCGAACACCGCAACCTCCTTGAACGACATCACGACCGTGATAGGGAGGGCGTCCTCCATGGCCAACAACAGGTGGTGCTCGGTGTCGTGGCTCCTCACGTTGCATGGCATCGAACTCCCCATCAATATCATCCAAAGGGATGCTTTGCTGACTTAAGTCATCACCTCTTGCTCCATGTCGTACCAAAGTGGTAAGGTTGTTGATGGAGTCTTGTAACGCACGAACATTGTTATCCAATCGTACTCCCATGTCTTGGATGTCCCTTCCTAGATTGTCATGCACCATCTCTAGTTGACGATCAAAGTGTTGTTTCAATGCTTGTTGTTGTAAACGAGTGACGGGTGCTTCAAGATTTCCTTCAAAATCCGCTAGAACTTCATCACCTTTTGCAGCCATGGTTAGTGCACGAATAGCAAATATGTGTATGAATCACTAAACTCACTATCTCCAATAAATGAAGGTTTTACCGTTCCAGAAGCAATTGAATACAGCAGATTCTTACCTCGTGGTCACGGAAAAATATCAAAGGTGATAGAGTTAGCGAATTTCTAGAGTGAAAGCAATGCACAACACAAGGTGTTTGAATGGAGCTTGGAAGGTTTAATGCTTATGCAATCTGAAATTTAGGTTGTTGTCAAATTAAGTAATAATCCAAGCTAGAATATTTTTGCCTAGGTGCTGATCCAAATGATATAAGTGAAGTATATGAACACACGCGTAAAGATTAATGTGACTCAATGCAAACAAAGGAATGAGCTAAAAGAATCAATCAGGAATAGATAGCTCGTTTTGCACCAAGTACAAGGAGAGACGTTAGCCAATTGCAATAATATGAATTTTTTTAAGGGCACAAGATTGCTCAAAGAAATTAATTACACAATCTGAATTTATGGATTAAGATTAACTCACCCAAATTTGGCCAATGCTTTCTTTTCTTTCTTTTCTTTTCTTGTGCTCAAACCGAGGCTTCTTTTTTATATACTCAAGGCCGACTAGGTTTAACTGTTCCTTAATCGTAAATCCAAAGTTTGTTCAGCAATGTGTAAATAATACGAGAGCAGCCCTAAAGCAATTATCAAAGACTAGTCTCAGGGATCGAAGGATTTAAGTGAAGATCTCAAACAGGCGCGCGAAAGTTCAAATCGTTAAAACTTTCAGTTGGTCCGAACGTTCCCACCGCTTTGAACGGTTCGATCAAAATCAGACGGCGCGGTGGTAGCGAGCGCGTTCGGATAGACCGAACGTTCACGCGGCTCCGGGCGGTCTGATCGGGATCCGACGGCGCAGCTGGGGATGGGCGCTTTGGATGGTTCGAACGTCTCGACGGCTTTGGATGGTCCGATTGGAATCCGTCGGCGCGGCTGGTCACCGAGCACGTTCGGATGGTCCGAACGTTCTCAAGAGGATTTTGAGTGGCCGATCAAAATCGGACGGTCATGGACGTTCGGTGGGAAAACTCCGGCCAACCGAACGTGTCCGGCTAGGATTCTTTGTGGTGACAAGAAGAAAAAAAAGGAAACCCTGATGTGTTCGGATATGAAATATGTTCAAGATGCGCCAAGATTTTATGTGGATAGCCAGAGCAGGAATTTAGAAAGTAAATTGAATCTACTATTTTTGGGATGCTAATTAAAAGATCAACTAGCAGATGTTCAAGAAAATTTGATATGCAACGATTAAGCTACGCGAAAGAAACACAACGATCAGCACTTTAACAAAATTTTTAAATGGATCAAGACTTAATAAGACTCACGAAAATAACATATGCAAACTAGGGTTTGGATTTTTTTAGGCAATTTTGGGCTATATGGACTATAGGACAGGAAGTAAAAAGACTAAAATTAAAAGGATAAGATCCTACCGAGTAAACCGATGCTCTGATACCAAGATGATACGGGCAGCCCTGATCTTCTCTACGTAGGATCATGATAACTAGTGTCTCTCAACCAATCTCTCTAGCTGTACACCCGTGCCAATGCAAGGAATCACAGCTCTTTGGAAATTCGCCAAGATACACCAAAGGATTTCTCCACGAGACCACGAGTGGAGAAACGCCGTGCTATCAATTCCCAATGGAAAAGCAAACACGACCTTGATTCAAGAACGATCGCTCAATTCCTCTCAAGTAATCCTCACGCGGATACTTTGGTGAAAAGAAACAAGCAATGTGTTGTTCTAATTTCAATCTGAAAAAAATGTGGTCCCCTAACAATGAAGCTATGGCTGGCCTTATATTGGCACCACAAGGTGCGGCCCTAGATAGAAACTAATTCAAAAATAGAAAAGCAATTCGGATCAAGAATCTGTAACAAACTCTACTTTACAAACTTCGATCAATCTCTTAACAATCTAGATCGAACATGCCTCTTGATTCGGACGGTCCGAACGTTCAAAGGAAAAAGTCTAGACGGTCTGGACGTCTCCGTATGGGACTGTCGCGACGCACCGCTTGTGGAGGCTATTAAGAATAGTCCGGACGGTCCGAACGTCTCGGCTTGAAATTCTTTGCGACGCACCATTCGTGGGAGCTAGAGTTTTTCCTTGTCCGAGACGCATTGACCTTCATGAATAAGATCCTCTTCATACCTAAGTATGCACAGTACACTAGAATTAGCTAGTAGCATATTCTCATCAAAATTATATTCTTTAAAGAACAAAGTCACCTATTGTTGGAGCTTCTTGGCTCGTGCTCGCGTAATCGGTCCTGTTGGTTCAATTGGAGAAGTTAGGGCAAGGGTGGCCTCATGAGGTTCTGACAGGTACAATATACTCCATGCGGACGAAGTTGTGCCACAAAATGAAACTAAGTGCCTAACACCTCAAATGGATTTCATATGCGCCCTAGAACATCATGGCATGCCTTTCAAATCCGTCTGAGTTGGTATGAAATGTTCCTGCACAACAGGTTTTAATGGGTACAATAAACTCTATGTGGACGAATTCATGGCACAAAATAAAACTGACTGCAAAACACCCTAAATGGACTTCATATACACCCAAGCACATTTCTTCATGCATTTTGAATTCATTCGAGTTGGTGTGATACTTTCCTCCACAACGATTTCTGACGACAACTATAAACTCAATGCGAATGAAATTGTGCCACGAATTGAAATTAAGCGCCAAACACCGTGAATAGGCTTCACACGCACCCGAGGAAATTTTTTTATGCATTTTAAAGCCGTCTGAGTTGGTGTGAATCTTTCCGCCACATGTCCCGGCGGGTAACTCCAAGCGTACGTGAAAAAGGCACGAAATGAAACTTAGTGCCAAACACCCCGAAGGAACTTGATATGCACACTAGCTCTTTTCGCCATGCTTTTTGAATTCGTGCGAGTTGGAGTTAAACATTCCTCCATGACGGGTGCAATAAACTCCACATGCACGATACCGTGGCACGAAATGAAGTTGAGTGCCAAACACTTCGAATAGACTTCATACGTGCCCCAGCACATTTCAGCGTGCATTTCAAACTCGTCCAAGTTGGTGTGAAACTTTACTTCACAACGAGTTCTGACAGGTACAATAAACTCCATACGGGTGAAATCTTGCCGCGAAAGAAAACTAGATGGCAAACACCCCGAATGGACTTCATATGCACCCTAGCACATTTCGTCATGCCTTTCAAATCTGTCCAAGTTGGTGTAATACTTTCCTCCACAACGGGCTCCCACAGCAACTATAAACTCTATGCGGATGAATTCGTGCCATGAACTGAAGCTGAGAGCCTAACACCACGAATGGACTTAATATCCAAGTCAGTGTGAAAGTTCCGACCGCAACGAGTTCCGATAGGTACTATAACTCCAAGCGTGCGTTGTGCAGGTACGAAATGAAATTGATTGCCATACACCTCGAAGGGACTTTATATACACCCTACCTACCACATTTTCTCCTAACACTTATACATCTTCTTCTATTGGTGGTGATGCACATACTAATGAGGACATCCCCATTACATATACATCTCTTACTCCAAGCATGCATGAGAATAACGAAGAACCAAAGGGCCCAATGACGAGGGCAAGAGCCAAGTGTTTAAACAAACAGGTGCTTTTGTTTCTTAAGAAGTTTCCTTTAATTGATGATGAACTTGGAATACTACCTCATACTAGTATTTTATGTATTCTTAGGTATGACTCGTGTGAAGACTTAGGAGAGCAAAAGGGAGGAGCCCAAGGACTTAAACTACAAGTTTTGGATAAGATTTCAAGCCAAATTCGGACTTCCCACGTGCTCAACCCAATTCAAACTCGGATTCAACTCAGGATTAAATTCGGATTTGGTTCGGGACAGCCTGACAGGCAGTTAATAAAAAGGCCATAACTTTCACAAACGGAGTCCGATTCAGGTGTTCTTGTATTCGTTGGAAAGATAATTTCAAGGGCTACGCAATGGATCTAGTCCCACCTTCAAATTCGTCACGGATAAAAAGTTATAGCCAAAAATTTGATGGGTAAAAAATGTAGTTTCCTTTTTGTGAGAGTTCATATCCAAAACTATATAGGGTTGAGTTGTACTTAGTTTGGGGACCATATGGACATCCCAAGGTCTATATAAGCCTTGTATTGGCAACCTTTAGGGGAGACCAATTTTATGCATAAGATTGAAATATAGCTATTGCTTGTTATTTTAACACTAGAGTTCACGCGAGACTTTGAGAGAGAACTAGGCGATCCATTGTTCGTTCTGCAATTCAAGGTCAAGCGGTCGTTCCATTGGGAATTGGGAACTTGGCGTTCGTCGTTTGTGGCCTCGCGACAAACAATTATCCAGTGTGTTTTGGGCGTATTCCGAAGAGTTGAGGGTTCGTGCATTGGCGCGAGTGTTCAACTATCGACATCGTCTACTTCGCATCAACAATCCAGGGTTCCTCACTGAGAAGATCGGGACCGCTCCCCATATCATGTGGTATCAGATTCTAGGTTTACTCGGTGAGAACTTCTTTACCCGTAGTTAGATTCGTTTTCTGTCCTTTCATCCATCAAACCGAAAATTGCAATACCAAAACCGTAGTTTAATCAGTTTATTTCTTGTGCATTTTGTTAAGTCTTCGTCCATTAGAGTTTTATTTTAGTGCTGATCCGTGTGTTTCCTTTTGCGGCTTAATCGTTGTGTTCACATAAACCCTACAAAATTGCTGGTTGATTCCCTCAATTAGCAAACAAAAAAAAAGCTTCCATCTTTTACCGTGCGCCATCTTGAGAGCACAATCTGAGTCAGTTTGTGTTTCTTTATCCTAACTCCTTGGTGGGACTAGAGTCCGAATCGACCTCTAGCTCAAACACAATCCGAGTCCAATTGTTCCAACTTCTGTTTCGGTCACTACATCATAGCAGGCCGAACCACATTTGGTGTCTTTGTGCTTCACTTATATCCTTTTATCTTGAGACTAGCTGTTGACATTGCAATTAGGGCTCCTCATTAAAATTGATTACACCTTGCTGATTTGTGAGGCTTGCAGCCGTAGTTAGGAAGAGCCGCGGCATAAAAAAAGAGAGAGAGAAACACGTAACTTTTGTATACGACCTCCGATTGAGGCGTTTCTTGATCCGTTGGAAAGGAAACGAGAAGATAGTGCTTCCAAACTCCTTTTTTAGAGCAATTTTGTGGCTTCGTATATTTAGTTGCAATTGGCTAGCGTCTCTCTTAGTACTTGGTGCAAAGTGAGCTAGTTCATCTCTGTTTCCAATTGATTCTCCCTAGCTCATTCCTTTGTTTGCATTAAGTCCAATTTATCGTTGGGTGTGCGTTCATATACTTCGCTTAACCCAATTGATCAGCACATAGGCAAAATACTCTAGCTTGGATCATTACTTAGCTTTACAATACCTTGAATATCAGATTGCATAGGATATCCACATAACTGTCCAAGCTCCACCTACACCCGTTGGTGTACTCCCTTGCTCTTGGTTACGCTCACACATTACTGGGTTGAGGTCGTTCGCTGTCACAATTATCGATTTGCCGTCCTTGATTCACTTTGGTACGGTAAGCTTGTCTTGTTTTCAGGACAGTGAGTTGCAAGCATAGAGAGAGCTTTTGTTTTATTAACCCGGATATAACCTTGTTTCTTATTTGTGAGTTGTTCCCATGTCAGGTCATGAGGAGGATCCACCTAATCCGGAGGCGCTGGTTACGTGGACTGAGTACACTCAGTTGTGCGAGATGCTACAAAAACAACTTCATGATGGTGAAAATGGCGTGCGCGATGAGCTCGGGGAAGTTGAGACCGGACTGAACACCCTCGGGGAGGAGGTCACACAATTGCGTACGACCATCAACAATAACTTTCTGGAGCTGCGTGCCTTGTTAGCACACCACAATCTACGTGGGGGTGCACCAGCTGATGATACAAGTGTGCACGGCCGTCCTGTCATTCTGCACAATGAGACCGAGGAGGAGTGTGCTATTCATCTGGATAAGGAGCGACATCAGTGACAGGCGCTTCGCATGGCCGTCCGCCAAACGTCGGGATTGCAGCCGCGGCACGCCCTCAGGCACATGGGCCTAGCCGAGGAAACGGTGGCCAGGGTGGAGGTGCACCACAAGGTGCCCACGGAGGAGATGTGCATCATGCACCTCGTAGCTGGGTTGACGCGGTCGAGCGCCAGGATGACGATTTCCCCGTCGACGACTACGATGACCGACAGCGCCACCACCACAACAAAGTGCAGTGTCCTCGCCATGACGACGCCGAGGATCTTGTCGCTAAGCCCAAATTTAATCTTCCTATATTTTCAGGTGGTACAGATGTGGAACAATACCTCACTTGTGAGCTGAAAGTTGATGAGTTATTTCGGATGAACAACTATTCCAATGAGAAGAAGCTGTTGCTTGCGTCCAATGGCTTGGATGATTATGCCACACATTGGTGGGAGCAGTTCATCCGTAAGCGCATGGAGCGCCATGAGTTGCCGATTATCACCTGGGAGCAAATGAAGCAGCATTTGCGGGCACACTTTGTACCTCGCCACTACAAGCGCTCACTATTTGAGAAGTTGACAGGGCTACGACAAGGTATGAAATCAACTGATGAATATCATAAATAAATGGAGACTATCATGATACATGCAGATGTCCGCGAGAATGAAGAACAGACCATGGCGAGATTTCTAGCTGGCATGAATCATCTTTGTCAACGCATTGTCAATCACCATCCCTATAATGATGTGATTGAGTTGCTGTACCAAGCACGTGAAGCCGAGAGACAAGTGATTGAAGACGCACGATTCGCTGCCCGGTCACGTTCTTCAGCCAGTCCAGGACAGCCATATAACAACAGCCAACCAAACAAGTGCACTTCGGCTGCAAGCAATTCGGCGATGCGCAGTTCCGCAAGTAAGAAGCTAGAGAGTACACCATCACCGGTGCGTCGACCTATGGCGCCCGATGCTAGTGCGACCTCATCCATGGGGTCAACAGGCCGTTCACGTGACATTATTTGCCACAAGTACAAGGGTGTTGGCCATTTTCAGAGGGACTGCCCAAATGTCAGAACTATGCTTATCACAGAGGATGGCGATTATGTTTCAGCTAGTGATGATGAGTCGCCTAATGCCCAGGCAGTCTTGCACACTGATGACATAGAATGTGAGTGCGATCCTGAGTTTCCTAACACTGAGCAGTATCCCATTGTTTGCACGCCCGAGGTGCTTAGTGTGATGCCATCGCCATCACTCGAAAGCAGTGCAATTTGTTTCAGACATGGGCAAAGCTTGATAAGGGTAAGGTGTGCAAGGTGATCATTGATGGCGGGAGTTGTCACAATCTGGCTAGCAAGGATATGTCATAAGTTGGGTTTGAAGTATTTGCCACATCCGCGTCCTTATCATGTGCAATGGTTGAGCGACAAAGAGGAAGTGAAGGTGAACTATATGGTGTGTGTGACGTTTTCTATTGGGAAGTACACCGATACTGCGGACTGCGATGTTGTGCCTATGACGATGTGTCACTTGCTCTTGGGACGGCCATGGCAATATGACCGTTCCGCTGTTCACGATGGCCGTACAAATCGTTACACATTTTGATGGAACAATATGGATGTCATCTTGAAGCCGCTTACACCGCAACAGATTGTCAATTCCTCCATGCAGAAAATTGATATGCACGTTGAGAGTGCACAAGAGCGAGAGAACCATCTGAGTAGTAACAAGAAACGTTAGGGAGAGGAGAATTTAGTGATGTTAGCCACCAAATCAGATATGAGAGAATTCAGTGAGGATCCTAATTTGGTGCACGTCGTGCTGCTGTACAAAGACGCATTGCTTTTGACTAACGACATAACTTCTCTTCCTAGTGGTGTTTTTTCTGTTTTGCAGAATTTCAGCGACATCTTTCTAGAGGAGGTACCAGCGGGGCTACCACCAATACGCGGGATAGAACACAAGATTGACTTGATTCCAAGAGCGTCGCTGCCGAACCGACCACCGTACCGCACCAATCCTAAGGAGACAAAAGAAATTCAGAAACAAGTACAAGAGCTTCTCTCCAAAGGGTATGTCCGTGAAAGCTTAAGCCCTTGTGTTGTTCCTGTTATTTTAGTTCCTAAGAAAGATGATTCATGGCGTATGTGCGTAGATTGTCGAGCGATTAATAGTGTCACAATTCGATATCGTCATCCTATACCTCGCTTAGATGATATGCTAGACGAATTGAGTGGTGATGTTATTTCTATAAGATAGATTTGTGCAGTGGTTACCATCAAATTAGAATGCATGAAGGGGATGAGTAGAAAACAACCTTTAAAACAAATTTTGGGTTGTACGAGTGGTTAGTCATGCCTTTTGGTTTAACTAATACACCTAGTACATTCATGCGCTTAATGAATAATGTTTTAAGGCATTTTATTGGTAAATTGTGGTTGTGTACTTTGATGATATTCTGATTTACAGTCGCACTGAATCTGAACACATAGACCATCTTAGACAAGTTCTACACGTTTTGCATGAGAATAGGTTATTTGGTAACTTAGAGAAGTGCACTTTTTGCAAAGATCATGTCATCTTTTTGGGCTATGTTGCTTTTGCACAGGGAGTTGAAGTAGATGAGTCTAAAATTGAAGCGATTAAAAATTGGCCAACTCCTGTGAACGTAAGTTAGATTAGGAGCTTTCATAGTCTCGCTGGTTTTTATCGGCGTTTCGTGAAGGACTTTAGTACCGTCGCTACCCCTTTGAATGAACTTACTAAAAAGGGTGTTGAATTTGTGTGGGGGGTAGCGCAAGAAAATGCTTTTGCTGAACTTAAGAGACGCTTGACTGAAGCACCGTTGCTTGTTTTACCTGATTTCACTAAAAATTTTGGAATTGAGTGTGATGCTAGTGGATTGGGTATTGGCGGTGTTTTAATGCAAGAGGGTAGACCGGTAGCTTAGTTTAGCGAGAAACTAAATGGTGCTCAATTGAATTATTTGGTCTATGATAAAGAGCTTTATGCATTAGTGCGTGCGTTAGAAACTTGGCAACACTATTTATGGCCTAAAGAGTTTATTATTCATTCTGATCGTGAGGCTTTGAAGTATTTAAAGGGCCAAGCAAACCGGAACCGTAGACATGCCAAATGGGTCGAATTCATTGAGTCGTTTCCTTACATTGTGAAATATTAGAAGGGAAAGGAAAATGTGGTAGCTGATGCTCTTTCTAGGAAAAGTGTGCTTTTAACTAAATTAGGAGTGCACGTTCCTGGTTTAGCGAGTGTGCGTGATTTATATGCTCATCACCATGATTTTTCTGTCCCTTATGCACGTTGCAAAGAGGGAAAAGGCTGAGATAAATTTCACATCCACGATGGGTTTTTGTTTCGAACTAACAAATTATGTGTTCCAGAATCCTCTGTGCATTTGCTATTACTGCAGGAATCATATGCAGGTGGATTGATGGGACATTTTGGACGTGAGAAGACGTTGTCTATGCTGAGCGATCACTTTTATTGGCCTAAGATGAGGCGAGATGTGGAGAGGTATGTGCATTCCACTACACAGATTTGTCCATTTGACGTAGTTTATGGTTTCGAGCCCTTTACGCCTCTTGATTTGTTGCCGCTTCCTAGTCAACACCGTACTCATATGGAGGCGTCCAAGCGAGCTGAATATGTGAAGAAATTGCATCTCAAGACAAAAGAAGTGATAGAGCGCAAGGTCAAGTACTATGCTGAGAAGGCGAATGTTGTAGGGGTGGCCCCCACCAAAACCCAGCAGGCCTGTTAGAAGGTTATAGGGCCCAAAATGGGACATATGTAATGACTTAAATACCCCTGACAGGGAGGTACCGATGTAAGGGCACAATTGTAAAAGCACAGCCCATATGAATATATACACCAAGGGAAGGCTAGGAGGGGGACCAGAGGTCATCACTTTCTCCCTACTCTCCACTACCACATCTCTCTCTGTTTGGTCTGTAGCCACAACAGTTGGCGCCGTCCGTGGGGAGGACAGGAGAAGCCTGAAATCCGAAGAAGGATGGCACCGATAAAAGCTTCGTCGGCGGCGGCGAAGGGAAAGAAGGCGGCTGGGTCGGAGCGTCGCGTGGGTACCAGGGCTTTGGCATCGGCTATCGCGGGCGCGGGTGACAGCGCGGGCGCGGTGGTCGCGGATGTCGACGCTCGCACTGCGACGACCAACCCCGTCACTGGCGCTGCGACGACCGACCGCGCATCGCGCGCGTGACGACCGACCCGCCATCGGCGCTGCGACGATCGACCCGCCACCGCGCGCGCGGCGACTAACCCCGCCACCCTCGCCGCAACGCTCGCCGGTAGCGCGGACCGGGCGGTTGGAGATAGCCACAACGGAGCGACCGACAGCTCGGGAGCTCGCGAGGCGATCGTACCTGTGCCGACCCATCCGCCGGGCGCGCCGCCGCCTCGCCGCTGGCGGTGGAAGCGCCTGCGGCGGCCTCGGCGCGTTCGGCGGGAGCTAGGGGATCTTCGCGGGGCTGTCCGAGACATGCAAGAGGCTCGAAGCTAGCGGGCCGTGCCAGTGGTCGCGCCAGAGTCCGCGCCGGAAAGGGCAGACAGTCGCGACGCCCCCACATCCAGCCGCGTGCCACTGCGACACGTCGATCCAGAGTCCTCACTTTCGGCAGGATTATAGCAGGCGGCGTGGCCCGATGACTTCAAATTCCCCAGTGTCATCGAGGCATACAAAGGCGATACGGACCCCCGCGAGTTCGTGCGCGTGTACGAAACCGCAATCGAGGCCGCGGGTGGAGACGACACCACAAAGGCGAAGGGACTCCCCCTCGCGTTGCAAGGAGTGGCGCTTTCCTGGTTTTTTACCATAAAGCCAAACTCCATCTACGTGTGGGAGCAGATCCGTGACTGTAACATCCCAAAATTTTTTTTTGCCTTCTATTGATTTTCTGGAGTTTATTTGGATTTATCTGGATTTTATTTAAAAATCTAAAGCAAGAAAATGTATTTAAAATATTTTATTAAAGCAAAAAAAAAGTTTATTTTATTTTTTTTTTCTTTTCTTTTCTTAACCCTCCCTAAGTTTTGTTTAACTCTTGAGAATTTACTTCTGGAAATTAAAAAAAAAAAGAAATTTAGAAGTTTCCTTCTTCCCTTCTTCCCAACCGTGGCCTCCATTAACACCCAATCCGAGGTTTAAAAGCTTGGTTACTCCTTCCTCGCCGCAGCAGAAGCCATTATTGGCCCTTAAGCTCGCGCGCTAGTAACCGCCCCACCTCCGTCCGTTTTCTGTCGGCTTAAAGCCTCTCGCCGTTATGCGACTGTTTCTAAAGTCCTTAACTCCGGCGAGCCCTTTACCTCCGTCCCTGCCCTATAAAGCTCCTTCCCGAGCCCGTTATCCCCTCCTTCGCCTTCCTGTGCGCCACCACCTCTTTCCCCCTCCGCCCTGAACCGAATCGGCCCCGACCCGTGCTTCCTCGTCCGCCGTCGTGCGAGCTCCGGCGAGGAATTAGCGCCGCCCTGGTCTCTTCCGCGCCTCGCCGACGACGCCTTCGTGATCCCCAAGTGCCGGCGACCACCATTCCCCTCTCCGCTGAGCAACGCCGCCACCGGAGCCCGTTGTTGCCGAAGACTCGAGCGCCGCCGCTTCTTCTCGTCGACCGACAGTCTCCACTCGTAACCGAACCTCTACGACTATCCGTCGTCTCCGGCCACTCTGCCTGATTCCCTCCGACCACCCGCGCCAACCGGTTTCGAAGGTAACACCCTTCCGTGGTCGTAGATCCGTAGTCGTAAGTCTTAGCCGTGAGCCGTAGCTGCTCGAGTAGTCGAGCGACTATGTGGTCGTAAATGACTAGGTAGCCGTTAACTGTTTGAGTGGTCGATTCGGCCTCAAGTCGTAAGTTTTCGTGTAGTCAAGTCGTAAGTTCTCTGTGTAGTCGTAGTCGTAAGTTCTCTGTGTAGTCGAAGTCGTAAGTTCTCTGGTAGTCGAAGTCGTAGGTTCTCTGTGTAGTCGAAGTCGTAGGTTCTCTGTGTAGTCGAAGTCGTAGGTTTTCTGTGTAGTCGAAGTCGTAGGTTTTCTGTGTAGTCGAAGTCGTAAGTTCTCTGTGTAGTCGAAGTCGTAAGTTCTCTGGTAGTCGAAGTCGTAGGTTTTCTGTGTAGTCGAAGTCGTAAGTTTTCTGTGTAGTCGAAGTCGTAAGTTCTCTGTGTAGTCGAAGTCGTAAGTTCTCCGTAGTCGAGTCGTCGAGGTTCTCAGTGTAGTCGTAGTCGTAGACTGGTCTGTGGCCGTAGTCGTAATTTTCCCTGAGTAGTCGTAAACCTTCCGTGTGGTCGTATGTCGACTGCGTGGTCGTAAACCTCCCATGTGGTCGTAAGTCGACTACGTGGTCGTAGCTCCGCCCGATCGCATTTGCCGTGGTCGTAGCTCCGCCCGATCACGTTTGCCATGGTCGTGAGAACTTCCGAAGGCCATAACTTCTTCATTTTAACTCCGATTTAACTCGTTCAAATTTCTAAATTTTTATAAAATCCTAAACTATCCATTTCTGGACTCTTTTTGAATTTTTGGATTTTATTTGAATTTTGTTTGAATTTCTTTTGGTTCTTTGCGTATAGATTACGACGAATCCGGAGAGTATTTCTTCGACGAATCGCAGTAAGACTTCGAGCAAGGCAAGTTACACCTTTGACCATGTTGATCCCAGTAATTTAAATTATTTATGTTGTTTTTAAATTAATATGCATGCATACTTTTATTCAAATTAGTTCAAATGTGCTTAAAACTTTAGTTACACCCAATTCCCTTTGTATGGCCAATCTCGAATTTGAACGAACATACCTTGTCACCATAGATGAAAGCCTAGTTGGTACATTAGTATTAACTAGAACATTTTATAGAATTGCTTAGCCATGCTTAGATTAATTTAGGTGGGAGATTGGTTTCACACGAAATGTTGGTTTATAAAATCTATTCTTGACTTTGGTGAGTCAAGAAGGTCTATAAAATTTTGATAAAATAAAATGGATAAAACCTGTTTTAGACTTAGGCATTGGTATGGTGGTGGGTGCTTGCGGCATGCGTCGTAGTTTGTTGACTCGATGTTGACCGCCAGCACAAGGGTATGCGGGTAGGCCTAAGTCAAATTAAGGACCGGACTGTGAACTACTATTACAAAGTCACACCGTACTACCACAAGTCTGGTATGGGACAGATCTGGCTAAGTAATTTGTGAAGTTCCATTTTAGTTTCGCTATAGGCTGAATGTGAGCGTGGCGTAGGCCATAAGAAGTCTCACATGGCACAAGAGGGGGCTCCAACATGTGGATTCATGTTGTGGTGAAACCTTAGTGGCGGCGTAGCTAATTTGGTAATGGAACATTGGAACAGCCTTATCATGATCTCCTCGGCCGCACACCTAAGGAAGTGTGTAATCCGGTGGCAAAACAGGAGAACATGTCTTGTGGGTAAAGTTGTACACCTCTGCAGAGTAACAAACTATCCTGGATAGCCGTGTCCACGGTCAAGGACATGCTTAGTATTTGTTTTTCACGGATTAGATTTTGGTTTTAATAAAATTTGGTTTATGGAAATTTGTGAAACTTTTGGAAAGATGGTCCGGGTGGGATACCCGTGGTTAGGTTAGTGTTAGGTTGTTGCCTGCACTAACGTTATTATTTTGTTAAATCTTGTTTTTATATATTGTATCAACTTCAGCTTTTGCACTTACGTTATTGTATTTAATTCAATAATGCTGTTTATGCAAATGAACCACATTATGCCTTTCTTTGTAACCCCTTATGCATGCATCAAATCATTATATCTCTGGTGTAACTTGTGGAGTACTTTATGTGCTCACCTTGCTATAAACAATGTTGCCGGAGGACGACGATGTCAACTATGTTGAGGATCGCGACGAATAGGCCACGTCTTACAGTCAATTCGCCTTGTGGGAAGGCAGGATGGGCTGCTCCTCTTATTTACCTTCCATTGTTTATTTCATGTTTGGCCATGAAGCCACCTTATTGTAATCTTGGCCATAAGGCCCGCATTTTTGCTTTATAATAAAGTTTGGTTATCATGCATGATATGTATCATCTGTTCAATCTGTGTGCACTAGCTTTTCCGGATAGTGCGAATAACACGAGGGTTCGGAGTTGTTGCTCCGGTCCCGCAGAGATGGTATCGAGCATGTTGACCCTAAGACGTGACCGTAGGTAGAATAGAATGGATGACCTTAAGGATTTATTTTCAAAAAAAAAAAATATATATATATATATATATATAATAAGAACATTTTGAAAATCCTTCTACCTCTTACCTCCTTCATTCCTTCACTCGTCTATTCTTTTAAAAAAATATGTATATATATATAAAAATAATATGCATAATTGGTGACTAACTCCTTTTCTTTTTCAAACTTGTAGATGGCTGATCGTCCTACCACAGCCAGCCATGGAATCCTAGCTGGACACCTAGCCGACTGCCTTTGGGATCTCCTTCAAGAGTTGGGTGTTACGGCACGCCCCGTGTACCAAGGATATTCGGGAACCTATGGAGATCAAGAACGTTGGAGAGTGGAAGTCCTTGTTCTTGCTTGTGTTCTTCGATTCGCAGGCGAGGATTAGCCTTCTTGGCGAGGTCAACCGGGCCGCGCACGGTTGATAACCTGAGGAGACGTGGTGCTGCGATTGCAGGGTTCGGAACGTGTCGTTCGGAAGCCGGATCGATTTGTGTCGCGCCTCCACCAAATCGAACATATCCAGAACCTGTTGGAAGATCGGGACCCCATTCCTATCAAATGGTAATTAGAGCTTCGGGTGTTCCTTCAGGTTCGAGTTTACCCTACCTTTGTTGTTTTCGGTTTCATCCTAGAGTCCAAGAAAAAGCCCTAAAAAAATGTTTAGTCATAGGTTCCAGATCTCGTTTAGCCTTTTGCACAATTTGATTTCAGAGTCCGTAGTGTTGAGTTTGTGTCCTTAGTCGAGTTGTGTTGCTGGTTTAGATCGTGTTTTGTTTCGGGTTGTCTTGCTTCCGCTACCTCTCATACAAACCCTAGTCGTCATGCATCGCGTATTCCACCCTCTGTTTTTGCTTTCCCACCCATATCCCACCCTCTGTTTGAGTCATCTGTCACACCTCGTGATCATCCAGCACCATCCCCCACTTTTCCCCGAGCTTCCGCCCCCAAATTCCACCGATTTCCTCCACCCAATTTCGTTTTCGGCCTCCACAGAAACCATAACTCGGAGGCTCAACTTCAAACGGCTGTAACTGGGTACCATGCGTGTACAACCTGATACATGGGAGCGGTTAAAAGAAGCTATGCGTAATCGTTTTGTTCCTCCCTCATATAAACGTGATTTGAGAAAACAATTGCAGCGCTTAGAACAAGGTGATAGTTCTGTTCAGGACTATTATGCTGAGCTTCAAAAGGGTATGGTGCGTTGTGGGGTTGTTGAGGAAACAGAGGATAAGATTTGTCGTTTCTACAGGGGGTTACGGCATGAAATTCAGGACATTGTTGATTATAAAGAGTTTACTACTGTCAACTAGTTGTTCCAGCTTGCTATGCTTGCAGAAAAAGAATTGCAGGGACGCAAGGAATCAGCGAAGGCAAGCACCGGACGACCATTCTACATGCCGTGAACGACTACATCAACGGGACTGCCCAAGTCTTCTTCGAGTTTTCGTTCTCCTCCACCACCTGCAGCAGCGCCACCAAAGCCACCCTCCACGACACGCTTTGCAGATTCTGCAAAAAATTCTTTGCAGGTTCCAGCCAAGAGTTCTTCTTACGTGGCTTCAACGGGCCGCTCCTCCAACATTCAGTGCCACCGCTGCCATGGGCTTGGTCATGTGCAGAACAATTGCCCTAGCCAATGGGCATACATCGCCACAGAAGATGGAGGCTACATCAGCACTTCGGATGTCGAGGAGGATGATGATGCTGCTACTGCCTCGGATGACAAAGGTGGTGGTGATGACGACCTGGTCCTTGGTGGGGCGTCCACAGCGACGCTACGGAGCATCATTGTGAAGCGAGTCCTCAGCACACAGGTACAACAACCCGATAAGCTTCAACGCCATAATTTGTTTCAGACTTTCTTCGCAATCAAGAACCGGCGCGCACGTGTCATCATTGATGGAGGAAGCTGCAACAACTTGGTGAGTTCTGATTTGGTCAAGAAGCTTGGCTTGACCACGCGACCGCATCCACATCCATACCATATTCAGTGGTTAAATAATTCTGGAAAAGCTAAGGTAACACAAACATGCCGAGTCTATTTTTCCATTGGTGGTTATGTTGATCATGTTGATTGTGATGTGGTTCCCATGCAAGCAGGCTCTCTTTTATTGGGTAGACCTTGGGAATTTGATAATGATGCTTTACACCATGGTAGTAGTAACAAATATACTTTTATGCATAAGGGGAAAAAAGTTACTTTACTGCCTTTGACCCCAGATGAAATTATAGAGGCCGATAGGGAGAGAGCTGCTGCTGCTAATGATCCAAAGGAACATGATAAATCTGAAAAACAGCAAGTAATCCATTTGAAAAATTCTGTTATGCTTGCCACAAAATTAGACCTTGCTGAAATTGATGATGTTAATGAGACATGCTATGCTTTTGTGTGCAAGGATGCTTTATTTTCTCTTGATACTATGCCTTGCACTTTGCCTGCTCCTGTCACTAACCTTTTGTAGGAGTTTAGAGATATTTTCCCTGATGAGATACCTCCAGGACTTCCACCCATTCGAGGGATTGAGCACCAGATTGACTTGATTTTTGGAGCGAGTTTGCCAAACCGTGCGGCGTACAGGACCAATCCCGAAGAGACTAAGGAGATTCAGCGACAAGTCCAAGACCTTTTGGACCGTGGGTACGTACGTGAGAGCCTTAGTCCTTGTGCTGTTCCTGTTCTTTTGGTTCCCAAAAAAGATGGTTCTTGGCGTATGTGTGTAGATTGTAGAGCCATTAACAACATTACTATAAGGTATCGTCATCCTATTCCCAGGCTAGACGACATGCTTGATGAGTTGTGTGGTGCTATAATTTTCACAAAGATTGACTTGCGTAGTGGATACCACCAAATAAGAATGAAACTTGGCGATGAATGGAAAACTGCTTTTAAAACTAAGTTCGGCTTGTATGAGTGCTTAGTCATGCCTTTTGGTTTAACTAATGCACCTAGCACTTTCATGAGATTAATGAACGAGGTTTTACGTCCTTTCATTGGCAAATTTGTGGTCGTTTACTTTGATGATATCTTGATTTATAGCAAGTCCATGGCTGAACATTTGAATCACTTACGTGTTGTTTTAATGCTTTGAGAGATGCAGGTTTGTTTGGTAACCTTGGGAAGTGCACCTTTTGCACGGATCGAGTCTCTTTTCTTGGTTATGTTGTGACTCCATAGGGAATTGAGGTTGATAGAGCCAAGGTGGAGGCGATATGGAGTTGGCCCACGCCCACGACGGTCTCCCAAGTGCGGAGTTTTCTTGGCCTTGCAGGATTTTATCGCCGCTTTGTCAAGGAATTCAGCACCATTGCGACACCATTGATTGAGTTGACAAAGAAGGGCGTCGTGTTCCATTGGGGGCCATCACAAGAGGAGTCCTTTAATCTTTTGAAGGACAAGCTTACACATGCACCATTGCTCCAACTTCCGGATTTTGGTAAGACTTTTGAGCTGGAATGTGATGCTAGCGGAATTGGTATTGGTGGTGTTTTGATGCAAGAAGGCAAACCTGTTGCCTACTTTAGTGAATAATTGAATGGTCCTGCTCTTAATTATTCCACGTATGATAAAGAATTGTATGCTCTTTTTCGTTCTTTAGAGATGTGGCAACACTATTTATGGCCTAAAGAATTTGTCATTCATTCTGATCATGAATCACTTAAGCATATTCGTAGTCAAACAATTTGAATCGTAGACATGCTAAGTGGGTTGAATTTATTGAATCTTTTCCTTATGTCATTAAACACAAGAAAGGGAAGGATAATGTGGTTGCTGATGCTTTGTCCCGACGCTATACCATGTTGTCTCAACTTGATTATCGCATTTTTGGTCTTGAACCTATTAAAGCACAATATGCTTTTGATGCTGATTTTAAGGATGTGTTGCTGCATTGTAAAGAGGGACAAGCATGGAATAAATTCGTGATCAATGATGGGTTTTTGTTTAGAGCTAACCGCCTATGCATTCCAGTTGGATCCGTTCGTCTTTTGTTGTTGCAGGAGGCACATGGAGGAGGATTGATGGGACATTTTGGTGCCAAGAAGACGGAGGAGGTGCTGGCCACACATTTCTTTTGGCCAAGGATCCATTTGGAATCCATTTGGAAGTTGCCATCCGAAACCAACTCTCAGGAGGTGCTATCCGTAAACCAAGAGAGGAGTTAGTATACACATTGGTTTCCTTGAACACCATACAGCCAAACACCATACATACAAGCTTCACTTATATCCTTTGAATACTTGAGACTAGTCATTGATATTGCATTGAGGGCTGCTCCTGAGTACTTAAAGCTGAACATTGTGCTTGTGCATCACCTGCTCGGCTGATCAAAAAAAATCTTTTAATTACCTTTATATCCCTACCTTCCCAACAAAAGTTTGTGACCCATATACCTCAATAGACTCAGAATAGTGAGTTGAACATATTTGGGTGATTGGCAAGGTAGCAAAAAAAAGCAAAAAAAAGAGGAGCAAAAAAACAGAGAAAAAAAGAAGAGAGAGAGAAGGCTGATTGGGTGAGTGGTTCTAGTTCATATATTCAGTTTGAGTGACTAAAATTCTTGAGCAATCCTGTGCCCTCTATTCTTGTTATTGCAATTGGCTAGCATCTCTCCTAGTACTTGATGCAAACGAGCTATTGTTCCTAATTGTTTCTATTTAGCTCATTCCTTTGTTGCCTTGAGTCACATTGATCTTTGCGTGTACGTTCATACACTTCACTTATATCTATTGGATCAGCACATAGGCAATATTTTCTAGCTTGGATTATTACTTAATTTTACAACATCATGAAATTTAGATCGTGTAGGATAAATACTTCCTAACCAAGCTCCACAAAATATCCTTTGCCGTGCAATTGTAAGTCACTTTTAAATCCGCTTGATCATCACTTGTTATTGTAGCCACCACCAAGTGTAAGTTTCTTTTGGCCTCAATTCACTTCGGAAAGGTAAGAACTTTACTTGGGAGAGGAAAAGTGAGATTGAGAGACTCCACACATTACCCATATATTTGTGGCTTTGTGTTTTCTTTGTGCTGCTAACCATGTCAGATGGAGACGATAACATGGGAGAGGAGCAAGGTCTGAATTCCTTAGAGACACGTTTTCAATTCCAAGTTTTGAGGGGAACTTTGCGCAATGAGTTCGCCGCTACTACTTCTGCCTTGGAGGAGCAACTCAAGGCAGAGATCAACAACTCCACACAAGACATGCGCATTGAGATGAACCAACAAATGAATGTCCTACGTACCAACATTGTGAACGATGTGGTGCACGCACTTCGACCACAACACAAGGAAGGCAGTGTTCATCGTGTGGGTGGCACACCTCCGCGAGATGAGGAAGCAGGCGTTGCTCGAGGTGGCAAGATGCACAGCAACGGCGAGACCGCGTGGTGGCAAACGCCATCCGTCCACCCCCGCCTGGGAGAGGTGCAGGGGGCGGCTTCCATGGTCCGGGGAGGGGCCATGGACAAGGAGGCCGCGGTGGGGGAGCACTTCATGTTGACGACAATGACTTTCCGTACTACGACGATGGCTACCCCCGCCGTAATCGTTATGGCGAAGAACGACCACACGAGGAGAAATTTGGTAAGCTCAAATTTACAATGCCTTCATTTTCAGGTACACATGAGCCCGAAGAATACCTCACTTGGGAGCTCAAGGTGGACAAGGTGTTCCGCTTGCACAACTATTCTGAAGAAAAGAAAATCCATATGGCGGGACTAGAATTCAATGATTATGCCTTGGTTTGGTGGGAACAACTGCAAAACCAAAGGATGGAGAACAATGAGCCACTCATCACTACATGGGAAGAGATGAAGTACCATATGAGGGCAAGGTTTGTTCCTAAACATTACAAATGTGACCTTTTTGATAAATTGCAGATTGAAGCAAGAGAGTTTCACGATTGAGGAGTACTACAAAGAGATGGAAATGGCTATGATAAGGGCTAATATTTATGAACAAGAAGAGCAAACTATGGCCCGTTTTCTTGCTGGTTTGCATCTTTCCATCAAGCGAATTATCGAATTTCAACCCTACAACAACATGGTGAAGTTGGTGCATCAAGCCACTAAGGCTAAAAGGCAAGCACAACAGAACATGAGGGTTTCAAAATCATCTTCCTACACTCCTCGTACAGCACCTACAGGAGGTAAAACCACATCTCGTTTCAACTTGTTTAAAACTAACAAATCTAGTGGAAGTTTTACTCCTAGTGCATGTGTTGCCCCAAGTGCCAAGAACGCCATGCCTTCCTTTCCAAGGAGAGGACCAGTCCCATCTTCATCATCTTCTGTTGGTTCTACGGCCAAGAGTAGCTCCATCCATTGCTTTAAGTGTCTTGGTCGTGGACATATGCAAAAGAATTGCCCAAATAGCAAGGTAATGTTGATAACTGACAATGGAGAATATGACTCTGCCAGTGAGGAAGATGGAGAGCACCTTGCTGATTTTGAGGCGTTTGAGGATGGCCATGAGGAAGAAAGAGAAGAAGAAACACATAGGGATGGGTATTGTGACCCCGAGTCCGGTCCTATCCTTGTGTGCACCCCTTCGGTGTTGAGCGTTCAAACAAAATCCAACCATGAACAGCGCTGCAACGTTTTTCAAACAAGAGCTCAGGTAAGTAAAGATGGTAAGTGTTGCAAACTTATTATTGATGGAGGTAGTTGTCATAATCTAGCTAGCAAAGAACTTTGCACTAAACTTGGATTGAAATACAAGAAACACCCACATCCATATCAAATTCAGTGGTTGAATAATAATGGTTCCATGAATGTTGGATACACTGTTGATGTTAGCTTTCAGATTGGTTCTTATCGTGATACTGTAGAATGTGATATTGTGTCCATGGAAGTATGTCACTTGTTATTAGGTAGGCCATGGCAATATGATCGTTCTGTTATTCATGATGGAAAACTAATCAGTACAAATTCATGTGGAATAATAAGGAAATAACGCTACTGCCATTAACTCCTTCTCAAATCATACATGATAACATGCAAAAATTTGATGTGAAAGTAGAGAGTGAGAAAGGGAAGGAGCAAAAGAATGTGATTCCCCAAAAGGTGAGAGAGAGCCACAAGTTAAAATTGAGTGGAAAAAGCAAGGATGAGGGAGAGACAAAGCTAGTCATGATAGCCACCAAATCTGATTTGAGAGCGATGAGAGATGATTCCACTTTGGAGCATTTGGTATTGCTGTATAAAAATGTCTTGTTTTCTACTCATGACTTAACCTCTCTTCCTAGCGTGGTTTCTCAAGTGTTACAGGATAATGAAGATGTCTTTCCGGAGGAGGTACCCGCTGGTCTACCACCCATTCGCGACATTGAACATCGAATTGATTTGGTACCTGGAGCTCCACTTCCCAACCGACCGGCGTACCGCACAAACCCGGCGGAGACAAAAGAAATTCAACGGCAAGTGCAAGCGCTTATGGAAAAAGGGTACGTACGCGAAAGTCTTAGTCCTTGTGTCGTTCCTGTCATTCTTGTTCCTAAGAAAGATGGTACATGGAGAATGTGCGTAGACTATAGGGCTATCAACAATATCACCATTCGTTATCGTCATCCTATTCCTAGGTTAAATGATATGCTTGATGAATTGAGTGGCTCTACTATCTTTTCTAAGATTGATTTGCGTAGCGGATATCATCAGATTAGAATGAAACATGGTGATGAGTGGAAGACAACTTTTAAAACAAAATTTGGATTGTATGAATGGTTAGTGATGCCTTTTGGTTTATCAAATGCTCCTAGTACATTCATGCGACTAATGAACCATGTTTTGAGACACTTCATTGGAAAATTTGTGGTAGTCTATTTTGATGATATTCTGATATATAGCCGCTCATTGGAAGAACATGTTGAACACATTAGACAAGTGCTAGAAGTGCTAAGAACTGAAAAAGTATATGCTAATCTTGATAAGTGTACCTTTTGCACAAACAAAGTGGTGTTCTTAGGCTATGTTGTTTCAGCTCATGGAATTGAAGTTGATGAATCTAAAATTGAAGCTATTCACAATTGGCCTACTCCTGTGAATGTTAGTCAAATTCGTAGCTTCCATGGCCTTGTTAGTTTTTATCGCCGCTTTGTGAAAGATTTCAGTACCATTGCTGCACCATTAAATGAATTAACAAAAAAGGAGTCACTAAAACTTTTGCTGAATTGAAGAAATGTTTGACTGAAGCACCTTTACTTGTTTTACCTGGTTTCACTAAAACTTTTGAGATTGAATGTGATGCTAGTGGAATAGGTATTGGTGGTGTTTTGATGCAAGAAAGAAAACCTGTTGCATATTTTAGTGAGAAACTTCATGGTGCACAATTGAATTATCCTGTTTATGACAAAGAATTGTATGCTCTTGTGCGCCCATTAGAGACTTGGCAACATTATCTTTGGCCTAAAGAATTTGTCATTCATTCTGATCATGAAGCTATGAAATATTTGAAAGGTCAAGCTAAACTGAACCGTAGACATGCTAAGTGGGTTGAATTCATTGAGACTTTTCCATACGTTGTTAAATACAAGAAAGGCAAGGAAAATGTGGTAGCTGATGCATTGTCTAGAAAACATGTGCTTTTCACTCAATTGGAAGTAAAGGTTCCAAGGCTAGAAAGTTTGAAAGATTTATATGCTTCAGATCATGACTTTTCAGCACCATATTCTAATTGCAAAGATGGGAAAGGGTGGGATAAGTTTCATGTCATGATGGTTTTCTCTTTCGCATGAACAAACTATGTGTTCCAGATTCTTCTGTGCGTTTGCTACTATTGCAGGAGTCTCATGTAGGAGGATTGATGTGTCACTTTGGAAGAGAGAAGACATACATGATGTTGGCCGATCACTTCTATTGCCCAAAGATGAGGCGCGACGTCGAGAGATTTGTTTCAGATGCATCACATGCTGTAAAGCATAGCCAAAACTCAATCCACATGGTTTGTACACTCTACTTCTAGTTCCTACTGTTCCTTGGGAAGATATTAGCATGGATTTTGTGTTGGGATTACCTAGGACTAAGAGGGGGAGGGATTCAGTCTTTGTTGAGCGACGATGCGTCGTATGTAGCTGACTTGTTTTTTAGGGAGATTGTGAGGTTGCATGGAATGCCAAGAACTATTGTTTCAGATCGTGACATCAAGTTCATGAGCTACTTTTGGAAGCCTTTGTGGGCCAAGCTTGGGACAAAGTTGTTGTTTTCAACGATTTGTCACCCACAAACAGATGGACAAACGAAGGTAGTAAACCGTACACTCTCAATGTTGCTGCGGACAATGATCAAAAAGAATTTGAAAGAGTGGGAAGATTGTCTACCGCATGTTGAATTTGAATATAATCGGGCGGTGCATTCTACAACTCAATTGTGTCCATTTGAGGTGGTGTATGGTTTCAAACCGATCACGCCACTTGACTTGATGCCACTTCCATTACAAGAACGTACAAATATGGAGGCTTCTAAGCGTGCTGATTTTGTGAAAAAGCTCCATGAAAAGACTAAAGAGGTAATTGAAAAGAGGGTACGTGCTTATGCTTATAAAGCTAATACGACTAGAAAGAAAATGCTATTTGAACCAGATGACTTAGTATGGGTGCATCTTTGCAAAGAACGCTTTCCGGAGAAATGTAAATCAAAATTGATGCCTCGTAGTGATGATCCTTTTAAAGTACTTGTCAAGATCAATGACAACGCATACAAGATAGAGCTTCCGGGAGCGATTATGGGGTGAGTACTATTTTTAATGTTGCAGATTTATCACCATTCTTTGGACAAGATGGCACAGAGTCAAGGATGACTCCTTTTCAAGAGGGGGAGGATGATGAGGACATCCCCATTACATATACATCTTCCACTCCAAGCATGCATAAGAATATCCAAGAACCAGAGGGCCCAATGACGAGGGCAAGAGCCAAGCGTTTAAACAAACATGTGCTTTTGTTTCTTAAGGAGTTTCCTTTAATTGATGATGAACTTGGAATACTATCTCATGCTAGTATTTTATGTATTCTTAGGTATGACTCATGTGAAGACTTGGGAGAGCAAGAGGGAGGAGCCCAAGGACTTAAACTACAAGTTTTGGATAAGATTTTCAAGCCAAATTCGGACTTCCCACGTGCTCAATCCAATTCAAACTCGGATTCAACTCAAGATTCAATTCGGATTCGGTTCGGGACAGCCTGACAGGCAGTTACTAAAAAAGTCATAACTTTCACAAACGTAGTCTGATTCAGGTGTTCTTGTACTTGTTGGAAAGATAATTTCAAGGGCTACGCAATGGATCTGGTCCTACCTTCAAATTCATCACAAATAAAATGTTATGACCGAAACAATATGACGGGTGGAAAATATAGTTTCCTTTTTGTGAGAGTTCGTATCTAAAACCATATAGGGTTGAGTTGTACTTTGTTTGGGGACCATATGGACGTCCCAAGGGGCTATATGTAACATCCTGAAAATCTGAAATTTAAAATATGAATTTCTTGAATGGTTTTGCAATAAATTTTATTTGAGTTTGGATTTTTATGGCATTTCTCTGGAATTTGGTTGAGATTCCAAAAACTTAAGAAGTTAAAAAAGAAACAAACATTAGTAATACCCTAAAAGGAAATGTGCAAATAATAGAAAGATAAAATTTCAAATATGAATCTAAAAAGATGATCCAGGATAAGAAGGGAGAAGCCTGAGTTAAAATATAAAAATCTCATTTTGTAAATAATGACATAAATAGCAATAAAAGTGAATGAATAAAATACAAACACATATGCATATATATATATATATATATATATATATATATATATATATATATATATATATATATATATATATATATGTATGTGCATATACAAATTGTGCAAGGAAGAGTTTAGTAATATAGGAGATAGTAATAAATAAATAAATATATATATACATATATATATATATATGCAAAATTAAGTAAGCCAGCAAAAATAACAACGTATATAATATATATGTATATAAATGTATGTATATAAATACACATACACACATATAACCTAAACAATAATAATAATAGAAACTCTCATTTAATAGTCAAAAATTCAAAGCCTAAATTCTAAATGTCATAAAAAAAATAAGTGATTATAAATATGAGACAAAAATTTAAATTAAGAATCTGAGATTCAAAATCAAGCCCAAACACTTTCTTCTCTTTTCCACCCTACCACTTCCTTCCCATGCTCTCACTGCATTATGCGCCCCACTCTTTCCCTTCTCTCTCTCCTTTCTTCTTTTCCTCCCCCACACTGCCTGCGGGCCCGTTTCCCCTGCCGACCGCGTGGCCGACTCTCCACCGCTCCTTTTCTTCTTTTCTTCTTCCCCTTCCCTCTCCTTCCTCTTCTCGTGCGCACCCGGGCCCCCTCTCCTCCACTTCGCTCCGGCTAAAGCTGGCCGACACGGCAAAGCCGCGCAACACATCCCCTGAATCCCGCCGCCCGCCTCCACCCTCTGTGCCGCCCCTACTCTATGCCCCCACGTCGCGCCGCCTGCCACTGCCGCTTGACAATGCCGCTTGTCCGCCATACCCGCACGTCGTCGCGCGTGGCCAGCCGCGCCCCGCCACCTATAAAACCCGGGAGACCCTCCATTCGCTCCGCCACGCCCACCTATGCTCCCCACCGAAAGCAACTGAGCCCGGAGCCTTTTAATCACCGGCGAGCTGTCATCTTTCCCAACTCCGGCCCCGCGCCCTGCCGCCGATTGGAGTGAAGTCGAGCCGATTCCTCCCGCCGGAACCATACTCGGAGCAAGGCGAAGCTCCTCGGGACCTCGCCCAAGCCGTTCCGAGTCCGTACCTCGCCGGCGTCGAGCGCTCCCCAAGCCCGCCGCCGTCGCACGCTCCCAACCCCTCTCCGGCGACCCCCGGTCACCGACGACCCCTCCAACGCCTTCCACGTACCACCGGGGTTCCATTTCACCCCTCACCGGCACCTCTCCGGCCGCCTCTCGCCGACGAACCCACCACCGCCCATACGCCACCCGAAGCTCCTCTGTTCGGCCCCCTCTACAGACCCACTTCAACTAATTTACTTTCCGTATAGGGTCAAGTAACAACGTGAGTTCACTTGGTTATCAGCGTTCTACTCCCCCCAACTCCCTCGACTGCGTGCATTTGAGCCCCGGCTCCGCAGCGCCGAGGTCGAGTTTTCCTTTATTTTTCGGTTTAACCGGGTGGGCCTCACCTGTCAGTGGCCGTTAGTCTGAGAGGCCCATTGACAGTCGGGTCCCACCTGTCATAGACACAGCGCCTAAAAAGATAAAAGAAAAGGAATAAAATTAAAAATATACAGTAGGACCCACCTGTCAGATTTCTGATAAATTCTGGATTTAATAAAATTGAGAACTTTAAATGGGTATAACTTCTTCATTTTAACTCCAAATTGAGTGAAACAAATTTCTAAATTCATCTAAATTCAAAACCTGTCCAATGGAACTGAAACCATGAATTTTAGAGATCATATGAATTTTTGGTGAATAACTAAAATAGACTTGAACTAAAAATAATGCTAAGCTTAACAATAACAAAGGTGTGGACAGAATGATAATGGTGCCAGTGATTAAATCTTAGCACTTGATTTAATACATAATAATATTGAGCATAAACGTATATATAGCAAGCCGGGACCCGTATAAGTAGACCCTAATTCAAATTAAACTTAGCCTAGGGATAACTTAAGGTACATAAAATATCGTATCACAAAATGTTATATGCCGGAATATTAACACTCAACAAAATGATACTTAACTAGACTCATACACCGATTCATAGGTCTAACCTAACTTATGGAACTTCCTTGATAAATACAAAAATAATAAAAGAGATTATTAATAAAAAGGGATCAAGTCATCATATTCTACCACCGACTTTGCCTCAAATCACCTCAATCACCCATTAGCTCAAAATAAAACTAAATTGAGTTTATTCGGATTTATTTGGATCTTTTGAGTTATTTGCCTTTATTTGAATTCAGTTGATTAGCATGTAACTAGAAATTGGAAATCGTGAAGATTCAGTGGATCCAGCGAGATTACGCTTGAAGTAAAGATAGAGACCAGAAGCTCAAAAGCAAGCATTGTGTGAGCTCAAGATCGCGGTAAACCGCGTCAGGCGAGTCAATACTTTGATCATGTTGAACCTACATTTTCTGGAAATTATTTTTGTTTAAATTATCAAATTGCATGCTGCTATTTTATATGCAAATACATGTTTAATCTAAGATTCTAGTTATATCCCATTGTGTACCTTGATTAATATTACACCTCCTTTCGAATATTTGAATTTGTGAACCTTGTCGCCCTAGCAAAAATTAAATTAGTAACCTTTCGAAAATAAGTCCGTAATTATATGCCATGCTTAGTCTTGTTTAGATACTCATGGGCGTGAGAGCGTCCAAGCATCACTTTTAATCCTGAGAAAAATTGGTTGGGCAGTCATGGTGGTAATGACTGGTGTATGTTGGATATGGTTATTTTATATTCCCAAAAACCTCAAATTGCTTATTTATCTGGGCGGATGGTTCGGGGGGTATGGTGCAAGGGTGCACGAGAGTGTGGTTTGTGGTAGAGCCGTCCAGATACCACTAAGGACTGAATCTTGTCATGACCTCCTGTGTAAAACAGTACAACCATAAGTCTGTAAAGTACAATTTGGCTTAGTAAATGTACCGGACACTGAAAGTCATCCTCACAGGAGGTGGTGAGGTAGTGCAAGCGGCTGTCTGGGTGACGGCTTGAATGGGACACTCGCAAAGGGTGATGTTCTGCTGTGGCGGGCTAGGAGGGGGGTAGCCAGCTGCTAGACGTTCAGAAGGAGAACATCCTGCACAACGTATGGGACCCACTGCAAGTGGGAGTGACCCATAGGGTGAAATGATGGAAGGGGCGAGGTACTCTGAACGGTTACTGTGATGGTCTGCTCAACCACATGACTAAGGAATCGTGTGGGGCAACGAGTTGATTGTCTCTTGTGGTGAAAGTGTACAAACTCTGCAGAGTCAAAACTATTCGAATAGCCATGCCCACGGTCAAGGGCGGACATGGGAACTTAACCAGATATAGTTCTGTTTCAAAAACAACTTTGTGGGTGGTATTGGTAAAGTGAAGGGCTGCAGATGGTCCTGGTTTGAATTATCCTGGGTGTCGTCCCAGTGGTAAGTTAAGCGGCTATAATGCTGAAAGATACTATATGGTGCAGATGCCATGTAAAGGTAGATGGAATCTAGATCGCTATTATTACTGCAATCTCTTACACATTATGTTTTTGTTCAAAATTGCTAAGTCTCAGGAAATTTCTATGTATTATATTTCTGAATAATGATAATACATCTCACAAAGTAAAATGTTAGAAAAAATAGATAGAGTTGTAAGAAAAGTAGATGGTTGATTGTGTTAACCATATAAAGATGTTGGTGGATTCATGTCAATTATAAAGGTGATAATGATAGTACGGATTCTGGGAAAAATAAATTGGTGGAGTTTAAATGAATATATAGGCTAGAAAGATGATTTAAATGATTTTTGGAGATTTAGGGAGTGCGAAGGTAATTGCTGGATTACAACACTGATAATTAATGTATATTCTTGGAAGATGTTGGTGATAATGGAATTAATAGGATTGGATCAAATAATAGATGGATGAATTGAATTTCTGGGAATATTGGAGGAATATTCACAATTATTGGGTTACAATCTTGATAAAGTGTATTCTCGGTGGATGCATACTAGTGAGTCATAGACTTGATCATTGATATTTTTGGTGGAGATATACTAATGAATTAGGTAGAGATAGATAATGAAAAATAAGATTGATTATTGGAAGAGCAAATTATGGTTGTGGAATTAATAACAAAAAGGATTGGATTGTTAGGAATTTAGAATACGAAAGATATTGGTGGATTACTTAAAAGATATTAGATAAGTGATGCCACTAGCTGTTTGAAGTTTTAGGCAACATTTGATCAGTGAATTATATAAATTATGATACTCGCTGTTTGGGGATTTAGGCAGCAATTGATTGGTGGATTGTATAATTGATGATATTCGCTGTTTGGAGTTTTTGACAGCACTGAATAAAGAAAGTGTGTGTTCGGTGGATCAATTAAATGATGTCGCTCAGTGCTTAGAATTTTAGATAGCAATCAATATGCAAAGAGTAAGATCGGTGGACTAATCAAACGATATCACCCGCTGTTTGGGGTTTTAGATAGCAGTCAATAAAGAAAGTGTATTTTCGATGGATTAAGTCAATTATGGTAATTGTTGTGTGGAGTTTAGGTAGCAATAATAACACTATGATTAAATAATAATAATGCTACTAAAAGTGATTTTGGCAAATAAAATAACCCGAGCCTCTCCTTTGATAAGCCATGCACACTATTTATTTGCATTCTGTGTATTGGCTCGCGGAGAATAGTGGTTTGTGCTCACACTCGCTTTCACAACAAATCCAGAATCAGGTCACTCCGCCTCAGCAACACGATTGGACATGGTGGCAGAGAGATAAAGATGTCAAGGGCTAGGTCGCGAACATCCAGTTGGCTGCCTGTGGGCATGTCCTGAAGGTCCCACCTGTGTGCTTCATTCTTCCGCTGTTGCAATTTATTGATTTCGGCCTAATCGGCCCACGAGTAAGTCTACAATTACATTTACGCTTTCGCATGATATGTACTTTGATATTCAGAACTGTAATATGTGAGCACTATCTACTGATCCAGGGAATAGTGCGGTGGAATCATAGAGAAATCCGGATTATGAAATCTGGGTCTGACACTATATAAGCCTTGTATTGGCAGCCTTTAGGGGCAGACCACGTTTGAGAAAAATCAATCTACTAAATTTTTCGAGTTTAGCATTGATGCTGAAATTCCTTTGGGAATTAGGAGTGACTTCTTTAATCAAGATCGTTCAGCCTTACCATTGGGAATTGGGTGCACGATAAATCTTCGCTTGGTGATCGGTGAAATCAACACGAGTGTGTTTTGGCGGATTAAAGAGTGTTCGTCCCTTGCATTGGCATTGGAGGATCATTACGATTCATCAAGACTCCCGTGAGTATCCATCCTACGTCGAGAAGATCGGGCGACCCCGTATCAACCTCGAAGGAACATGATATGCACACTAGCTCATTTCGCCATGCTTTTTGAATCCGTCCAACACTTCGGCCGCCCCTCCCCGGAGCCCGCCACCGCCACTCCAAGCACCCCCGTGCCCGTGCGAACCCTCCGACACTTTGGCCGCCCCTCCCCGCCGCCGGAGCACCGTCGCACCGGAGGACCAGTACTGCGCCACCGCTCCTCCTCGTCGTCGGCCGTCCCTGCTCGTCGCCGGACCCCGTTGACCCCACCGCCAGGACCGCCTTCGCACCAGGACCCCATTTTGGGCTTCACACGACCCCCTCCGGCCTTCCCTCGCCGCCGGCAACCCCTTCTTCGGCCATCTCTAACGGGCCCCCTCCAGCAGGTACCTCAAGGGTTACCTACCCTTTATGGGTAGGCAACGCCTCCCCGTCCGACTGGTTACCAGCGCTATCTCTTTCTCCCCCCCGGCTCCCTCGGCGCGAGTTCGAGCCCCCTGCTCCGCACGCTGAGGTTGAGCCTTTCTCTTATTTTTCCGCGCTGACAGATGGGTCCCACCCGTCAGCGGCCGCCAGACCGCGCTGGCCACTGCCGTCTGGGCCCCACCCGTCTGCGCTCCTCACTACATTTGGGCCCAGAGCCCAGAGGGGTCCCACATGTCAGAGGCAGGGCCAGAGGGCTCACTATCCAGTGGGTCCCACCTATCATAGACTCAAAATAAAAGCAATAAAATAAAAGATTAACAATTAAATCCTGCCAATGGGCCCCACCTATCAGAAATTTGGGAATTTCTGGATTTATTCAATATGAGATTTTCAAATGAGCATAACTTCCTCATTTTAACTTCAAATTCAGCCATTCAAATTTCTAAATTCATCTAAAATCATAATCTATCCAATTATGGCCTATTTTTGAGTTTTTGAATTTTATTTGATTTTATTTATATTTATTTGTTTTGTTGCTCTGTCTTTTCGCGCATAGAATCGAACGTTGTCGACGATCTCTCCACCCAGCAGCAGGAAGACCCAGAGAGCGTGCAAGAAGGCAAGTCTCCTTTGATCATCTTGAACCTATGATTTTGAAATGTTTTAATTATTTTAAATTATGTGCATTGCTATTTACATAAAAGGTTAGTTCAAATCCTAAGGTATTAGTTACCCCAACTTTGTTATGCCCTCATTTGAAATTGAATGCCATGTACCCTTGTCTCCTTAGGATTTCCTTTGGCTCTTTAATGAGATTATTATATTCAGTTGTGAATAATAGATTGGTAGTATAATGCTTAGTCATGCTAATTAATACCTTTGAAATATTGAAAATGGGAAATTATGATTTGTTGTGATACCCTTGTGGTTATAAATTTAGTGGTAATTGGAGTTACCACTGTTCTTTTAAAATAAAATAAAACGTGAAAGTTGGTTTAGATTAGGGTGGATGAGTGGTTTGGGTTGGTGCGGCAAGCACGAGATCTTGTAAAGTGTATGTTCCACCCTAGTCAATTAAGGACCGACACTTGTGTTTGTCCAGACTAAGCACTACCGTACAACCCTAAGTCTATATGCGTACGACCTAGCTGATTAACTCATGAGTCTAGTTAGGTGCCACCAGTGGTAAGTGGGTGCCAGGGAGTTACTGGTTATTCACAGTGAGGGACGGGGATTTACTGTACTCATATGGCGCAAGAGGGGGCTTCGGATTGGGCAGATTTAACCCTTCTGCGGTGAAACCTCAGCGGGTGGTGTCTAGCTAGTCTAGAGTGAGGTAAAGGCTTTGTGATAATTTATCTGTGTCTCATGCCAAAGGAAGCGTGGTGACTGGTAAGATAATTTGTCTCTTAGGGGTAAAGTTGTACAACCTCTGTAGAGTGTAAAACTATTCGAATAGCCATGCCCACGGTCAAGGGCGGGCAAGGAATGCATTCACATGGTAGATTTCTGGTTTTGGTTTTAAAATCAAAGTTTTTGGTATTCTGAGAGTGGAGGGAACTCTTGGAAGGGAATCCTGGCAGTTGGAGCCAGAGAGGGTGGATGTAACCCGCAGTAATTAACTTGATCAGTTAGAATTGATTAAACTAGTGTTGGTAGATGGAACCTTCACTATAGAATTAATGATAGTTCTGTTAAAAACAGTTACCTTGCCAAATTGATGCCTTCGAAAATAATTAGTAGTAATTGAAATTAAAATATTGCTTTGTGCAAAAGAACCATATAGCCTTCCTTTGTTAAAGCCTTGCATCTATTGCATTTTCCCATGACTTGCGGAGTACTTTATGTACTCACATGTTGCACTCAAAAATAAATCTCAGAAGAATCCGAAGCTCAAGAAGGTGACTATGACTACTTCGCCGGTGGCTTTGACGAAGGATTCCAGGAGTTCTAGGTCGCGCTTCCCAAGTCAACTGCCTGTGGCATATTGATGGGTCTCCATTGAATTTACCTTGCTTCCGCTGTATTTTGATTGAGTGAGGTCTTGGAACCTCCAATGTAATAATGAGACCTGATGGTCAGTACTCTTTATTATTGTAATAAATCGTGGTTGGTTATGAATCATTTCTGTTTAACTGTGTGCACTAGCTTTGATCTGGGACTAGTGCTGTAATACACAGAGGGTCCGGGTTTGGAAATCCGGGGTCTCGACACGTTCATAGGAGTTAGCCAATTTTTAATCGCTTCAATTTTAGACTTATCTACTTCAACTCCCTGTGCAGAAACAATATGGCCCAAAAAGATGACACGATCTTTGCAAAAAGTGTACTTCTCTAAGTTACCAAATAACCTATTCTCACACAAAATGTGTAGAACTTGTCTAAGATGGTCTATGTGTTCAGATTCAGTGCGACTGTAAATCAGAATATCATCAAAGTACACAACCACAAATTTTCCAATAAAATAGCTTAAAACATGATTCATTAAGCGCATGAATGTACTAGGTGCATTAGTTAAACCAAAAGGCATGACTAACCACTCGTACAACCCAAATTTTGTTTTAAAGGCTGTTTTCCACTCATCCCCTTCATGCATTCTAATTTGATGGTAACCACTACGCAAATCTATCTTAGAGAAAATAACAGCACCACTCAATTCATCTAGCATATCATCTAAGCGAGGTATAGGATGATGATATCGAATTGTGATATTATTAATCGCTCAACAATCTACGCACATACGCCATGAACCATCTTTCTTAGGAACTAAAATAACAGGAACATCACAAGGGCTTAAGCTTTCACGGACAAACCCTTTGGAGAGAAGCTCTTGTACTTGTTTCTGAATTTCCTTTGTCTCCTCGGGATTGGTGCGGTACAGTGGTCGGTTCGGCAGCGATGCTCCTGGAATCAAGTCAATCTTGTGTTCTATCCCGCGTATTGGTGGTAGCCCCGCTGGTACCTCCTCTAGAAAGACGTCGCTGAAATCCTGCAAAACAGAAAAACACCACTAGGAAGAGAAGTTATGTCGTTAGTCGAAAGCAATGCATCTTTGTACAGCAGCACGACGTGCACCAAATTAGGATAGTTGCTGAATTCTCTCATCTCTGATTTGGTGGCTAACATCACTAAATTCTTCTCTCCCTCATGTTTCTTGTTACTACTCAGATGGTTCTCTCGCTCTTATGCACTCTCAACGTGCATATCAATTTTCTGCATGGAGGAATTGACAATCAGTTGCGGTGTAAGCGGCTTCAAGATGACATCCATATTGTTCCATCGAAATGTGTAACGATTTGTACGCCCATCGTGAACAGCGGAACGGTCATATTGCCATGGCCATCCCAAGAGCAAGTGACACACTGTCATAGGCACAACATCGCAGTCCACAGTATCGGTGTACTTCCCAATAGAAAATGTCACACGCACCATATAGTTCACCTTCACTTCCTCTTTGTCGCTCAACCATTGCACATGATAAGGACACGGATGTGGTAAATACTTCAAACCCAACTTATGACACATCTTGCTAGCCAGATTGTGACAACTCTCGCCATCAATGATCACCTTGCACACCTTACCCTTATCAAGCTTTGCCCATGTCTGAAACAAATTGCACCGCTGTTCGAGTGATGGCGATGGCATCACACTAAGCACCTTGGGTGTGCAAACAATGGAATACTGCTCAGTGTTAGGAAATTCAGGATCGCACTCACATTGTTCTATGTCATCAGTGTGCAAGACTGCCTGTGCATTAGGCGACTCATCATCACTAGCTGAAACATAACCGCCATCCTCTGTGATAAGCATAGTTCTGACATTTGGTCAGTCCCTCTCAAAATGGCCAACGCCCTTGCACTTGTGGCAAATAATGTCACGGGAACGACCTATTGACCCCATAGACGAGGTCGCACTAGCAGCGGGCGCCATAGGTTGACACACCGGTGATGGTATACTCTCCAGCTTCTTACTTGCGGAACTGCACATCGCCGAATTGCTTGCAGCTGAAGTGCTCTTGTTTGGTTGGCTGTTGTTATATGGCTGTCCCAGACTGGCTAAAGAACGTGACCGGGCAGCGAACCATGCGTCTTCAATCACTTGTCTCTTGGCTTCACGTGCTTGGTGCAGCAACTCAATCATATCATTATAGGGATGGTGTTTGACAATGTGTTTGACAGCATGATTCATGCCAGCTAGAAATCTCGCGGTGGTTTGTTCTTCCTTCTCGCGGACATCTGCATGTATCATGATAGTCTCCATTTCTTTATGATATTCATCAATTGATTTCATACCTTGTCGCAGCCCTGTCAACTTCTCAAATAGTGAGCGCTTGTAGTGGTGAGGTACAAAGCGTGCCCGCAAATGCTGCTTCATCTGCTCCCAGGTGATAATCGGCAAATCATGGTGCTCCATGCGCTTACAGATGAACTGCTCCCACCAATGTGTGGCATAATCATCCAAGCCATTAGACGCAAGCAACATCTTCTTATTGGAATAGTTGTTCATCCAAAACAACTTATCAACTTTCAGCTCCCAAGTGAGGTTGATGGGGAAGGGGTTCCCGATCTTTCGTCAGGTGATGATAACTCTCGTTTTGGTGGAACACGACACACCGATCTGGCTTCAGATCAAAAGACCTGAGCCCTGCAACCTTAGCACCACAACTCATCTGGTTATCAACCGTGTCACTAATCCGGTTGACCTCGCCAAGAAGGCTAATCCCTGCCTGCGAAACAAAGAACACAAGCAAGAACTTGAAAGAACGCAGCTCAAAGAAGTGACAATCTGCAGATGTATGATTAAGATCACGAAAGTGGGGTTTCACGACCGAAGACGGTGACTGTTCGATGACACACTGATCTAAAGCAAAACCCCACCCTAACATGTGTGGTGATGACTTAATATAAGGTCTAAGGGTCGTCACACCCCCTGGACGCGCCCCCTAATGGGCTCTAAGACGATACACGGCCCAACGGATCAAAAGACGGTGACGCAACACCCTGGCAGATTCTGGATGCTGACTTGTTTCGATGATTCCCGTTGACTCTGGTGGAATTTGGACCTCAAACTGAAGCCATTGGTTAGCTTATGAAATTATCTTTCCATGCATATGTGGGTCGTCAAAAACAGAGTCCGTATGCGTCCTGGGCATCCGTTTTTACTGCAGGCTGGTCCTGAAGGCCGAGGCAGACTCGAACTCGAGTTGGACTGGGCCTCCGGCTTGACTCGGACGTCTTTGCTGGTCTTCTCTGCCTCCACACCTCTCTCCATGTACTGCATGACCCTCTCCAATGTTCCTAAGCAAGATAACATCATTAGGTAGCAATCTATTCTCAAAACTATGAAAAGGATCGCTTAAGAATGAGCTCACCTCTAGATTTAATTGTCGCATGCGAGCTTGGGTCATTGGACCTTGCATAATGGTTGGAGGATCAGCGGTTGCATCCGAAGGAGTGATGTCCTCATCATCCTCTCCCTCTTGAAGTGGAGTCGTCTTTGACTCAAGCTCATCTTCTTCTTCCAAGTATGGCTTCAAATCTGCAATGTTAAAGGTGGGACTAACCCCGAACTCGGGTGGCAGCTCAAGTTTATATGCATTATCATTTATTTTCTCAATTATCTTAAAAGGACCAGCAGCTCTTGGCATTAATTTAGACTTACGCAACTCTGAAAATCTATCTTTTCTCAAGTGCAACCAAACCAAATCACCCGGTACAAGTTTAACTTCCATTCTACCTTCACTACCAGCAATTCTATACTTTTCAGTCATCTTTTCAATATTTGCTTTAGTGGTTTCATGCACTTTAAGAATAAATTCAGCACGCTCTTTAGCATCATTATGTGTTCTCTCAGTGGTAGGTAAAGGCAAAAGATCAATAGGAGCACAGGGGTTAAATCCATACACTACCTGGAAGGGACTTACCTTGGTGGTGGAGTGTTCCACCCGATTATATGCAAACTCCACATGCGGCAAACACTCTTCCCACATATTCAAATTGCGCTTCAAGATCGCTCTCAACATGGTTTACAATGTTCTATTCACTATCTCTGTTTGTCCATCAGTTTGGGGATGACAAGTTATAGAAAACAGCAGCTTTGTCCCCAATTTATTTCACAAAGTGCGCCAAAAGTGACTCAAGAATTTTGCATCGCGATCTGAAACAATAGTAGAAGGCATACCATGCAAGCGAACGATTTCTTGGAAGAATAGGTCAGCAATATGAACAACATCGTCACTTTTATGACAAGGAATAAAATGTGCCATCTTAGAAAAACGATCAACCACCACAAAAATACTATCCCTCCCCCTCTTAGTCCTTGGCAATCCCAAAACAAAGTCCATAGATATATCAGCCCAAGGAATAGAAGGAACGGGAAGAGGCATATACAAACCATGTGGGTTCAACCGCGACTTAGCTTTTTGACATGTGGCGTACCGAGCCACGAACCGCTCTACATCTCGTCTCATCCTTGGCCAAAAGAAATGTGTGGCCAGCACCTCCCCCATCTTCTTGGCACCAAAATGTCCCATCAATCCTCCTCCATGTGCCTCCTGCAACAAGAAAAGACGAACGGAACCAACTGGAATGCATATGCGGTTAGCTCTAAACAAAAACCCATCATGTATCACATATTTGTTCCATGTACGTCCCTCTTTACAATTTTCCATCACATCTTTAAATTCATCATCATTAACATATTGTTCTTTAATTGTTTCAAGCCCAAATATACGACAATCAAGTTGGGATAGCATAGTATATCGTCTAGACAAAGCATCAGCAATAATATTATCCTTCCCTTTCTTGTGTTTGATGACATAAGGAAAAGATTCAATAAATTCAACCCACTTAGCATGTCTACGATTCAGTTTCTTTTGACTTCGAATATGTTTTAGTGATTCATGATCAGAGTGAATAACAAATTCTTTAGGCCATAAATAATGTTGCCACGTCTCTAATGAACGAACAAGAGCATACAATTCTTTGTCATACGTGGAATAATTAAAAATAGGCCCATTCAATTTCTCACTAAAGTAAGCAATGGGTTTACCTTCTTGCATCAAAACGCCACCAATGCCAACTCCACTAGCATCACATTCAGGCTCAAAAGTCTTACCAAAATCAGGAAGTTGCAGCAATGGCGCGTTAGTAAGCTTGTCCTTCAAAAGAGCAAATGACGCCTCTTGTTCTTCTCCCCAATGAAATGCAACGCCCTTCTTTGTCAACTCATTCAATGGGGCTGCAATAGTGCTGAAATCCTTCACAAAGCGGCGGTAAAATCCTGCAAGTCCATGAAAGTTCCACACTTGTGTCACGGTTGTGGGCGTTGGCCAGCTCTGTATAGCGTGCACCTTGGCTTCATCTACCTCAATTCCCTGCGAGGTCACAACATAGCCAAGAAACGATACTCGTTCGGTGCAAAAAGTGCACTTCTCGAGGTTACCAAATAAACGTGCAGCATGCAAAGCATCAAAAACAGCACGTAGATGATTAAGATGTTCAGTTAAAGACTTGCTGTATATCAAGATATCATCAAAATAAACCACCACAAATTTTCCAATGAAAGGACGTAAAACCTCGTTCATTAAACGCATGAAAGTGCTCGGTGCATTAGTTAAACCAAAAGGAATTACTAACCACTCATATAAGCCGAACTTGGTTTTAAAAGCAGTTTTCCATTCATCCCCTAATTTCATTCTTATTTGGTGGTATCCGCTTCTCAAGTCTACTTTAGAAAAAATGATAGAACCACTTAACTCATCAAGCATGTCATCTAGCCTGGGAATAGGATGACGGTACCTTATTGTGATGTTGTTAATGGCTCTACAATCTACACACATGCGCCAACTGCCATCTTTTTTTGGAACCAAAATAACTGGAACAGCACAAGGACTAAGGCTCTCACGTACATACCCGCGGTCCAAAAGGTCTTGGACTTGGCGCTGAATCTCCTTAGTCTCCTCGGGGTTGGTTCTATAGGCAGCTCAATTTGGCAAGCTCGCTCCAGGAATCAAGTCAATCTGGTGCTCAATCCCTAGAATGGGTGGAAGTCCTGGAGGTATCTCGGTGGGAAACACGTCACTATATTCCTGCAAAAGGTTAGTGACAGAAGGTGGCAAAGTGCTAGCTATTTCATCAGTGGAAAATAAAGCATCTTTGCATATCAAAGCATAGCACACATCATTAATCTCTGCAAGATCAGATTTAGTAGTAAGCATAACAGGATTTTTCAATTTAATTCCTTGCTATTTTTCAGTTTTAGCATCAACTTGTTTAGTTTCACTAGCAACTCTCTCTCTATCAGCTTGTACAATTTGTGCAGGGGTCATAGGTAGCAAAGTAATTTTTTGTCCCTTATGCATAAGTGTATATTTATTACTTCTACCATGGTGTGTAGCATCATTATCAAATTCCCATGGATGACCCAATAAAAGAGAACAAGCTTGCATCGGTACCACATCACAATCTACAAAATCAGAATATGTACCAAGGGAAAAATGCACCCGGGCTGTTTGTGTTACCTTTGCCTTACCCGAGTCGTTGAGCCACTGAATATGGTACGGATGTGGATGTGGTCGCGTGGTCAATTCAAGCTTCTTAACCAAATCAGAACTCACCAAGTTGTTGCAGCTTCCTCCGTCAATGATGACTCGTGCACGCCGATTTTTAATGACGAAGAAAATCTGAAACAAGTTATGGCGCTGCAGCTTCTCTGCTTTCTCCATCTGTGTACTGAGAACTCGCTGTACAATGATGGCTCGATATTTGCCTGCGTCGTCTATGCCTAAAGAAAGACCATCTTCATCATGATCATCGTCCGAGGCAGCTTCATCAACAATGTCTTCCTCTATATCAGAAGTGCTAATGTAGCCTCCATCTTCTGTAGCAATGTATGCCCACTTGCTAGGACAATCCTTCTGCACGTGACCAAGTCCATGGCAGCGGTGGCACTGAATGGAAGAAGAACGCCCGGTGGAAGCCACAGATGATGCACTCTTGGCCGGTTCCTGCAAACGAGTCTTACCAGATTCCATGGTGCGTGCGGCCGAAGGTGAAGGAGCTGAAGAACGTGTGATCACTGGTGGAGCTGGAGGACGAGCACTTGATGAAGGGAACGGCTTCGTTGGTGGTGTCATCGTCTTGGGCGTGAAGGAGCTGCTGAAGTTGCTCCTGCTCCTTGGCGGCTGTTGTCTCTGCAATTCTTTTTCTGCAAGCATAGCAAGCTGGAACAAATGGTTGGTAGTAGTAAATTCTTTATAATCAACAATATCCTGAATTTCACGCCTCAATCCACCATAGAAATGACACACTTTATCCTCTGGATCCTCTACTACCCCACAACGAATCATGCCCTTTTGAAGCTCTACATAATATTCTTGGACAGACATATTACCTTGCTCTAAGCGCTGCAATTTCTTACGCAAATCACGTTTATAAGAAGGAGGAATAAAATGATCACGCATTGCTTCTTTTAGTCTATCCCATGACTCAGGTTGTAGATGCAAATTAGCTAATTCTTGCCACCAGATTATAGCAAAATCTTTAAATTCACTAGTAGCTTGTCTAACCTTATGATGATCAGGTACAAGGTGGGAAGCAAATTTTTGTTCTACTATCATCTCCCGATCAAGATATTCCTCGGCATCATATTTTCCATAAAAAGGTGGTATGGTGAATTTAATTTTAGCATAAGGATCATCATTATTAACATTACCACGATTGCGCTGATTTCCATTACCTCTCATACCTGTACGGTTGCGTTGAAGGCGTCGACGCAGGGTGTTCTCGCGTGTCGCCCTCTCATCAACCTTACCAATTCCCCCGAAGACAACATCGTCGTCGTGGATCTTGTCGTCTTCCTCTTCTTCGTTGACATCGCTGGTCTTTGGAAGGTTGGTCTTAAGCTGTTGAACCTTACCGGTCAGTGTGGACATGCACCTGTCCACACTCTCAAGCGAATAGCCGACATCCTTCATGGCGTTTTTAACTACATCCGTTAGCTTGGCCACCTCTGCTAGCATCTGCTCCTTCAGGTCCTGCAAGTCACTTTTCAAAGCAGGCTCGTCGTTTGGCATGATTAGTTATCAAATAAAAGCCCTATCAACTATTTATGGGTTGGTGGAATCACACCCTCACACACATCTTACCAAGTTCTTACCAATGCAAGCAGTGGATGGTACAACCGGCGGCTGGTTCATGATACCTGCGAGGAAGTGGCACCAAGATTGCAAGGGTCTTTTTCTATACTGATCTGAAGAATATGTGGAGCTTGGAAGGCACACAAAGAGAAAAATATGTATATCTGGCACACAAGTCAGTAACAGATAGCAATGCTGAATTATAGTCCCAAATACCTATTCTCGTTGCTGGCCTAAGGTGTTCCAAGTACCAGGTGTGTGACAAACAAGGTGGTGAAACAAGTATGATGGACAGCAAGAGTATCTGAATCAAGGACCAAGACAGCACACGCTAACACAGCTCACTTTGCCCTTCTCTATGTGCTCCTCTAGATATTGTTCCTCTTTTGCCCTTCTCTTTTTTTCTATTTTTTGGGATGTCGTTGTTTTTTTGGGAAACTTTGACTCTTTTTTTTATTTTTTTTGATATTTTTTCTTCACTTAGGAGCACACAAGAAGTAACCACAGAAAATTTGAGCTCAAACAAGAGAAACACGTGGCCTGTGGAATTTTCAGAAGATGCGCTCAAAAATGCGAAAAAGCTTCCGGGCTTGGAAAGACGATCTCCGGGCTGTTTTACGGAAAAATAGATTCACCGAACCCACCAAAGGAGGAGATAGACGGATGCAAAAAATTTTTCTGATCAAAAAACATGTAAAGTTTGCTGAAAACGGAGTTCGTATGCGAAAGTTATGCCTGTTTTACGAAAGGACTCCGAATTAGAGGACAAAACGGGAAGAAAGTGCGGAAAATTGGCGGAGGCGGCTAGGGTTTGATGGAAACGGTGGGAAAAAACACACGAACTGGACTCAAACACAAACTAACCAGCAACAAGACTTCGACCAAGGACTCAAATTCAACACGACAGACTCTGAGACTGAATTATGCAAAGGCTATGGCGCAGAACGTTCTAGGACAGGAAAAAAAACGAGTATGGCATTGGACTATGGGACGAAGGCGTAACACTCGAACTAGGGAATAGATGCGAACCTAACGGTAAACCTTAAGCTCTGATACCACTTGATGGGGAAGGGGTTCCCGATCTTCCGTCAGGTGATGATAACTCTCGTTTTGGTGGAACGCGACACACCGATTCGGCTTCAGATCAAAAGACCCGAACCCTGCAACCTTAGCACCATGACTCCTCGGGTTATCAACCGTGTCACTAATCCGGTTGACCTCGCCAAGAAGGCTAATCCCTGCCTGCGAAACGAAGAACACAAGCAAGAACTCGAAAGAACGCAGCTCAAAGAAGTGACAATCTGCAGATGTATGATTAAGATCACGAAAGTGGGGTTTCACGACCGAAGACAGCGACTGTTCGATGACAGATTGATCTAAAGCAAAACCCCACCCTAACATGTGCGGTGACGACTTAATATAAGGTCTAAGGGTCATCACACCCCCTGGACGCGCCCCCTAATGGGCTCTAAGATGATACACGGCCCAACGGACCAAAAGACGGTCCGAGTCAGCAGATTCTAGATGCTGACTTGTTTCGACGATTTCCGTGGACTCCGGTGGAATTTGGACCTCAAACCAAAGCCATTGGTTAGCCTATGAAATATCTTTCCATTCATATGTGGGTCGTCGAAAACGGAGTCCGTATGCGTCCTGGGCGTCCGTTTTACTGCAGGCTGGTCCTGAAGGCCGAGGTAGACTCGAACTCGAGTTGGACTGGGCCTCCGGCTTGACTCGGACGTCCTTGCTGGTCTTCTCCGCCTCCACACCTCTCTCCATGTACTTCATGACCCTCTCCAATGTTCCTAAGCAAGATAACATCATTAGGTAGCAATCTATTCTCAAAACTATGAAAAAGATCGCTTAAGAACGAGCTCACCTCTAGATTTAATTGTCGCATGCAAGCTCGGGTCATTGGACCTTGCATAACGGTTGGAGGATTCGCGGTTGCATCCGAAGGAGTGATGTCCTCATCAGAGGTATTGTTCCACATCTGTACCACCTGAAAATATAGGAAGATTAAATTTGGGCTTAGTGACAAGATCCTCCGCGTCGTCGTGGCGAGGAGGCTGCACGTTGTTGCGATGGTGGCATTGTCGGTCATCGTAGTCGTCGACGGGGAAATCGTCATCCCGGCGCTCGACCACGTCAGCCCAGCTATGAGGTGCATGATGCACACCTCCTCCGTGGGCACCCTGTGGTGCACCTCCATCCTGGCCACCTTTACCTTGGCCAGGCCCATGTGCCGAGGGCGTGCCGCGGCTGCCATCCCGATATTTGGCGGCACGGCCATGCGACGTGCCTGTCGCTGATGTCGCTCCTCATCCAGATGAATAGCACGCTCCTCCTCGGTCTCATTGTGCAGAACGACCGGAGGGCCGTGCACACTTGTATCATCAGCTGGTGCACCCCCAAGTAGATTGTGGTGTGCGAACATGGCACGCAGCTTCAGAAAGTCATACGCAATTGTGTGACCTCCTCCCCGAGGGTGTTCAGTCTTGTCTGAACTTCCCCGAGCTCATCGCGCACGCCATTGTCACCATCATGAAGTTGTTTTTGTAGCATCTCGTGCAACCGAGTGTACCTGGTCCACGTAACCAGTGCCTCCGGATTAGGTGGATCCTCGTCGTGACCTGACATGTGAACGACTCACAAACAAGAAATGAGGTTATATCCAGGTTAGTAAAACAAAATCTCTCTCTATGCTTGCAATTCATTGTCCTGAAAACAAGAGAAGCTTGCCGTTCCAAAGTGAATCAAGGACGGCAAATTGATAATTGTGACAGTGAACGACCTCAACCTGAGCGTAACCAAGAGCAAGGGAGCACACAAACGGATGTAGGTGGAGCTTAGACAGTTATGTGGATATCCGATGTAATCTGATATTCAAGGTATTGTAAAGCTAAGTAATGATCCAAGTTAGAGTATTTTGCCTATGTGCTGATCAATTGGTTTAAGCGAAGTGTATGAACGCACACGCAACGATAAATGGGACTTAATGCAAACAAAGGAATGAGCTAGGGAGAATCAATCGGAAATAGAGATGAAACTAGCTTGTTTTGCACCAAGTACTAAGAGAGACGCTAGCTAATTGCAACTGAATATACGAGGGCACAAAATTGCTCTAAAAAAAGGAGTTTGGAAGCTCTATCTTCTCGTTTCCTTTCCAACGGATCAAGAAACACCTCAATCGGAGGTCGTATGCAAAAGTTACGTGTTTCTCTCTTTTTTGTATGCCACGGCTCTTCCTAACTGCGGCTGCAAGCCTCACAAATCAGCAAGGTGTAATCAATTTTAATGAGCAACCCTAATTGCAATGTCAATAGCTAGTCTCAAGATAAAAGGATATAAGTGAAGCACAAAGACACCAAATGTGGTTCGGCCTGCTATGATGTAGTGAACAAAACAGAAGTTAGAACAATTGAACTCGGATTGTGTTTGAGCTAGAGGTCGATTTGGACTTTAGTCCCATCAAGGAGTTCGGATAAAGAAACACAAACCGACTCGGATTATGCTCTCAAGATGGCGCACGGTAAAAGATAGAAGCTTTTTTTTGTTTGCTAATTGAGGGAATCAACAATCAATTTTGTAGGGTTTATGTGAACACAACGATTAAGCAACGCAAAAGGAAACTCACGGATCAGCACTAAAACAAAACTCTAACGGACGAAGACTTAACAAAACGCACAAAAAATAAACAGATTAAACTACGGTTTTGGTATTGCAATTTTCGGTTTGATGGACGAAAGGACAGAAAATGAATCTAACAACGGGTAAAGAAGTTCTCACCGAGTAAACCTAGAATCTGATACCACATTGTTGTAGGGGTGGCCCCCACCTAAGCCCGGCAGGCCTGTTAAGAGTGTAAGGCCCAGAATGGGACATGTATAGTGACATAGGTACCCCTGAGGGAAATACTCATCATGTGTAGGGGTATAATTGTAAAGGCACTCCCCATGTGGATGTATATATGTAGGACATAGGCCATGGGGAAAGACCCGAAGCCATTCATTTACGCAACTCCCCACTACCATACTTTCTCTCTGTTTGGTCTGTAACCACAACACACATGATACGGGGAAGGGTCCCAATCTTCTCGGTGAGGAACCCTGGATAGTTGATGTGAAGTAGACGATGTCGCTAGTTGAATACTCGCGCCAATGCACGAACCCTCAACTCTTCGGAATACGCCCAAAACACACTGGATAATTGTTCGTCGCGAGACCACAAACGAAGAACGCCAAGTCCCCAATTCATAATGGAACGACGGCTTGACCTTGAATTGCAGAACGAACAATGGATCACCTAGTTCTCTCTCAAAGTCCTCGTATGAACTCTGGTGTTGAAAGAATAAGCAATAGCTATGTTTCAATCTTATGCATAAAATTGGTCTGCCCCTAAAAGCTGCCAATACAAGGCTTATATAGCCCCTTGGGACATCCATATGGTCCCCAAACAAAGTACAACTCAACCCTATATGGTTTTGGATACGAACTCTCACTAAAAGGAAACTATATTTTTCACCCGTCATATTGTTTTAGTCATAAATTTTTATCTGTGATGAATTTGAAAGTGTTACAAGCTCCATTGCGTAGCTCTTGAAATTATCTTTCCAACGAGTATAAGAACACCTGAATCAGACTCCGTTTGTGAAAGTTATGACCTTTTTAGTAACTGTCTGTCAGGCTGTCCCGAACCAAATCCGAATTCAATCCTGAGTTGAATCCGAGTTTGAATTGGGTTGAGCACGTGGGAAGTCCAAATTTGGCTTGAAAATCTTATCCAAAACTTGTAGTTTAAGTCCTTAGGCTCCCCCCTTTTGCTCTCTGTTGGATCAGAAATGGCAACAGAGGGGGGTGAATGGTGCGTTTTAAAATTGCCCCCAAAGCATCCACAAAAATCTCTTCTTCATTAGCTATGTAAAAGCTATGAAGCTAGAAACTAAAATTCAGATTGCCGAGAGCAAGAAATCAGACAAAGAAATAGCCACGGCAAAGAATCCTACAGTAAAATATTACCACAGCAGAGAAATAGCAGAAAAGACTTGCCACGGCAAAGAAACTCGGCTCAAAACACTATCACGACAAGAGACTGCAGACACGGCAAGAAAACAGCTTGAAATCTTGCCATGGCAGAAAACTTTGCATAACTCGACTGTCACGGCAAAGATTGTAGATTAAGAGCTGAAGAAGGCTAACTAAAAAGCACAATGCATATAAAAAGAAGGCTGCAGATTCTTGAGTGAACAGCAGAGCACTAACAGCTGAGCACTTAACATTAGTTTTATTTTTCAGCTCCTCATCTCTGCAGACCGAACAGTACACAGAAATCTGCAATTCCTATTGCAAAAGAGAGACAAAAACTGCTGCAAAGGGGAGACAAGAGCTACTGCAAAAGGGAGACAAGAGCTGCTGCAAAGGAGTAACCGAAAGACACAAAAAGCTAATTGAGAACTACCAAAACAGCAGCCTCAAGATGCTGGCCGAAACTAACCCAAAGACATAGCAAAACAAAGCTCAAAGCAGAGTGAGTGGAACTCCTTCCAGAGAATGAGATAACCCGAGAGAAATATCTCTTGCCAATCAGCATGCAGAAGCAAAAGAAGTGAAATGAAAGGCACAAAAATTGCAGAGAAGAGGAATAACACTCAACACACAAATCTTAAACAAGATATTAAGCTTGAGAACGATGCAAAGAAAAGAACACAAAGAGATGCAAGTACTCAAAACACCTCAACATAAGATTTCTTGAGATTAATACAAAGACAAGAATGATTATAAAGAGTTGTTTTCAGCAATCTCTCTCTCTCAATCTCACACTAACTAAGTCCCCATACATGCTTGAAAATCAAGAACTCATAGCACACATGTAGGAGACAAACTCACACACTTTCTCAAGCCATCTCTCCAAAAACATACACTCTAAAATCTGCATCTAGCACTAGAGAGCACCTCTCTATTTATAGCCCTTCATAATGAGTTCACAACACACTTTACCCATTAGCTCTCAACAACTCATGGTGCTTTATCCACAATCCACTTCCTTTAGTGCAGCTTTGCATATTCACCAAAACGCCCCTCGCGCACCTTCTAGGAAGCTTCCTCATTTCTTGTCGTCCAAGCCTTGCAACCACCTCGAGTCCGCACCGTCTTCGGCACACCTCGACCGTTCTGACCTCGGCACCGCCTGAGCCTAGTCCGGTCATCCCGTGCCTCGCCACGACTCCACCTCGACGTCCTGCAGCCATCATAGACAAGAAACAAATCACATAGCACCGCTCGAAATATTGTAACCATACATTAGCATCAGAAGACATACTCAAAGCCCAAACCGATCGAAACAAAAAATAAACGACTTAAGCACGTTCGACCTAGTTCGACAAGGTCCGACCGAAACCGACTGCACCGTGCAATGACATGGCTCAAACCACTCAAACCAAACTCAAACTTTCCTGAACACGCGTCAATTACTCATCACAAACATAGGGTCACAACCACATGGTCTCTCACTCTCCCAAGTCTTCACATGAGTCATACCTAAGAATACATAAAACACTAGCATGAGGTAGTATTCCAAGTTCATCATCAATTAAAAGAAACTCCTTAAGAAACAAAAGCACCTGTTTGTTTAAATGCTTGGCTCTTGCCCTTGTCATTGGGCCCTCTGGTTCTTGGTTATTCTCATGCATGCTTGGAGTGGAAGATGTATATGTAATGGGGATGTCCTCATCAGTATGTGCATGACCACCAATAGGAGAAGATGTATAACTGTTAGGGATGCCCTCATCAGCGTGGCTTTCGAATTCATCTGAATCGGTGTGAATGTTTCCTCCGCAACGGGTTTCGATTGATACTATAAACTTCAAGTGTACGTTATCGAGGTACAAAAATGAAACTGAGTTCCAAAAACCTCGACGGGACTTCATATGCACCCTAGCTCAAGTCGCCACATATTTTGAACCCGTTCGAGTCGATGTGAAACTTTCCTGCAGGATGGGTACAATGCACTGCATGTGCACGAAATAATGGCATGAAATGGAAATGAGTGGCAAGCACTATCTATCAATGGAGTTCATATATGCCCTAGCACTTTTCCACACGCATTTTGAGTTGTCGGAGTCGGTGTGAAACTTTACTGCAGAACAAGTTCTGACAGGAACAATAAACTCCACATGGACGAATTCATGGCACAAAATGACTTCATATGTGCTCGAGCACACTTCAGCGTGTATTTTGAATCCATCCGAATCGGTGTGAAACGTTGCTCTACAATGGGTTCTGACGGGTACAACATACTCCATGCGGACGAAGTTGTGCCACAAAACAAAACTAAGTGCCTAACACCTCGAATGGATTTCATATGCACCCTAGAACATCATGGCATGCCTTTCGAATCCGTCCGAGTTGGTATGAAACATTCCTGCACAACGGGTTTTAATGGCTACAATATGCTCTATATGGATGAATTCATGGCGACCCCGTATCAACCTTGAAGGAACTTGATATGCACACTAGCTCATTTCACCATGCTTTTTGAATCCGTCCAAGTCGGTGTTAAACATTCCTCCATGACGGCTACAATAAACTCCACGTGCACGATATCGTGGCACGAAATGAAGCTGAGTGCCAAACACTTCGAATAGACTTCATATGTGCCCCAGCACATTTCAGCGTGCATTTCATACTCGTCAAAGTTGGTGTGAAACTTTACTTCACAACGGATTCTGACAGGTACAATAAACTCCATGCGGGTGAAATCTTGCCGCGAAATAAAACTATGTGGCAACACCCCCAATGGACTTCATATGCACCCTAGCACATTTCGTCATGCCTTTCGAATCCGTCCAAGTTGCTGTAATACTTTCCTCCACAACGGGTTCCCACGGCATGATGGAGACGAGGTGCCCTATCTTTCGATGAGATTGATAACTATCGATTTCGGTGGGGATGACCCTGGCGATCCGACTACAAACGCACAACGTCGCTTGCGCCTTAGCAATCGCTGAACCAACTCCGAGATGTTATTGACCTCGCTGGAGGTGCGATCAACCTGAACATGAAGTTCAATTCCTGTGAGGAATCGAAGAACTAGCAAGAATAAGACGTAGGCAATCTGATATTGCGAATATGAATGAAGCATAAATTGTGTTGCGAATAACAAAGCTGGGAATTCGAATCTGTCTTAACAGGTGGTCGTCCGACACAACTGAAGAATAAAAGTTTGCATAATGGCTAAACCTAAACTCAATGAAATCCAAGTCCTAGCAAGGTAGGCGGTGACTCCTATATAGGGAGGATGACCAGGGGTGGTGTTCAAGTGCGCGCCCTAGGGTTATAAGGCCCATGGGCCTAAGTGGTGGTGGCGCAACACCCTTTTTGACTCGGACTCAGAAACTAATGTGGACTCTTTTGATGATTGCGGCTGGCTCAGCTGGAATTAGAAGATAAGGTTGGATCCGTTGGAAAGTATACTTCATAAGCTTTCCATGAAGTACAAGAACGTCCCAAACGGAGTCCGTATGAGGAAGTTATGCCCATTTGAACTTGGTACCATCGCAGTAGTCCGAATCTGATTCCAGAACGTGTCCAACTCGAATTCGTGCTTGGCTTGGTCCCATGATGTGGTGACCTCCATTATTCCTTCCATGCATGTGCATGACTCCATGTCCCTTTCCTTCATCCTTTTCCAAGTTCCTAAGCACAATTAAATCACTTGCATTAGGTAGCCGTCTATTCCCAGTAACATATGAACCTAGGAATGAGTTCACCTGGTAATTAAGTTGACGAGCACGAGCTCGAGTAAGTGGTCCTTGCAACACATGTTGTGGATGAGTTGTATCCATGGAAGGGATGTTCTCATCATCCTCCCCTTCTTGCATTTGAGTCGTCCGCGACTCAAACTCGTCCTCTTCTCCCAAGTAGGGCTTCAAATCTGCAATGTTAAAAGTAGGACTAACCCCAAAATTTGCAGGTAGGTCAAGCTTGTATGCATTATCATTAATCTTTTCTAACACCTTGAAAGGACCATCAGCTCTTGGCATCAATTTTGATTTTCTCAATTCGGGGAACCTATCTTTTCTTAAGTGCAGCCAAACAAGATCCCCAGGTTCAAAAGTTAAATGTTTCCTCCCCTGACTACCAGTAAGTTTATATCTAGCATTCATGCGTTCTATATTCTCCTTAGTTGTCTCATGCTTTTTTAAAATCAATTCAGCACGTTGTTTAGCATCAGGGTTCAATTTCTCTGAAGATGGAATGAGCATTAAATCAATAGGAGCATGAGGCACAAAACCATAAACAACTTCAAAAGGGCACATCTTTGTAGTAGAATGCAATGAACGATTGTAAGCAAACTCAACATGAGGCAAGCATTCTTCCCACATTTTTAAATTCTTTTTCAACACAACCCTAAGCATGGTAGACAAAGTTCTATTCACGATCTCAGTTTGTCCATCAGTTTGGGGATGACAAGTAGTAGAAAATAATAGCTTAGTCCCTAATTTAGCCCATAAAGTTCTCCAAAAATGGCTAAGGAATTTAGCATCACGATCTGAAACTATAGTATTAGGCACACCATGCAAGCGAATAAGTTCACGAAAGAATAAATCAGCAATATTGGTAGCATCATCGCTCTTATGACATGGTATAAAATGGGCCATCTTCGAAAATCTATCAACAACCACAAATATACTATCCCTCCCCTTCTTTGTCCTAGGCAATCCTAAACGCTAGGAACGGGTAAAGGCATATATAAACCATGAGGATTAAGTCATGACTTAGCTCTTTAACATGTAGTGCAGCGAGCAACGCAGTGCTCGACGTCCCGTCTCATCTTTGGCCAAAAGAAATGATCAGCATGTATGTCCTCCGTTTTCTTCACACCAAGATGTCCCATCAACCCGCCTCCATGTGCTTCTGTAACAACAACAGACGAATAGAACTAGCAGGAATGCACAACTTGTTGGCTCTAAACACAAACCCATCATTAATGACAAATTTAATCCACATTTTCCCTTCTTTACAATTCAACAGTATTTCCGCAAAATCAGCATCGTGCACATATTGCTCTTTAATAGTCTCTAATCCAAAAATTTTGAAGTCAAGTTGTGATAACATGGCATATCTTCTAGACAAAGCATCTATAATAACATTCTCCTTTCTCTTCTTGTGTTTTATGACATAGGGAAAAGACTCAATAAATCAACCCACTTTGCATGTCTACGATTCAGTTTTCCTTGACTTCGAATATGCTTTAAAGATTCATGATCAGAATGTATAACAAATTCTTTGAGCCATAAATAACGTTGCCAAGTTTCTAAAGTTCGAAAGAGTGCATATAACTCCTTATGATAAGTAGAATAGTTTAAACTAGGCCCACTCAATATCTCACTGAAGTATGCTACATGTTTGCCTTCTTTTAACAACACACCCCAATTCTGCTTGCATCACATTCTAGTTCAAAAGTCTTATTGAAATCAGGGAGTTGGAGTAAAGGTGCATGTTTTAACTTATCTTTCAATGTGGTGAAGGCGTTCTCCTGTACGATGCCCCAAACAAATTCGCCCTTCTTGGTAAGCTCATTCAATGGTGCAGCAATGGTGCTGAAATCCTTCACAAAGCGGTGGTAGAACCCAGCAAGTCCTAAAAAGCTCCGCACCCGTGTGACCGTGTTAGGAGGCGGCCAACTCTGTATTGCTTCAACCTTGGCTTGATCAACTTCAATTCCCTGTCGAGTAACAACATAGCCAAGAAACAACACTCGATCGGTGCAAAAGGTGCACTTCTCAAGATTACCGAATAGGCGTGCACCACGTAAAGCATTAAAAACAGCACGTAAATGGTCAAGATGTTCCTCTAATGATTTGCTATATATCACTATATCATCAAAATAAACAACCACAAATCTACCAATGAAAGCACGCAAAACCTCGTTCATTAGTCTCATGAAGGTACTAGGTGCATTAATTAAACCAAAAAGCATTACTAACCACTCATATAACTCGAACTTAGTTTTAAATGCCATTTTCCATTCATCGCCTGATTTCATGTGGATTTGATGATAACCACTATGCAAGTCAACCTTGGAAAAGACAACAGAGCCACTCAATTCATCAAGTATGTCATCTAACCTAGGAATGGGATGACGATACCTAATGGTGATATTATTGATTGCCCTACAATCCACACACATGTGCCATGATCCATCTTTCTTTGGTACTAAAATGACCGGAACAACACAAGGGCTAAGAGATTCGCGCACATACCCTTTATCAAGCAACTCTTGAACTTGGCGCTGAGTTTCTTTAGTTTCTTCTGGATTAGTCCTGTATGGTGCTCGGTTGGGCAATGATGCACCGGGATTAAATCAATTTGATGCTCAATCCCACGAAGCGGTGGCAGCCCCGGCGGTATGTCCTTTGGAAAGACATCTTTGTACTCCTGCAAAATGTTAGTGACAGCAGGTGGCAAAGAAGAAGGTATATCCTCAAATGAAAACAAAGCTTCTTTGCAAATTAATGCATAGCAAATAGAATTACTAGCATCCAGTTCAGTCATATCAGATTTAGTAGCAAGGAAACAAGCACCTTTCAATTTAATTTCTTTATTCTTGTCATGAACAGATTTAGGTTCTTTCTTTTTATGTTGCTCAAGCTCTTTTGCTACAATCTGATTTTCGCTCTCAGTATTCTCCTGACTTTTATCTCTTCTAGCTCTAGCAAGGTCATCTTTAACAATTTGTTCAGGAGTCATAGGATGCAGCACAATTTTCTTTCCCTTGAACATGAGAGTATTGATTATTCTTACCATGATGTACACAATCAGTATCGTATTTCCAAGGTCTTCCTAATAACATTGAACAAGCTTGCATAGGTACAATGTCGCAATCAACATAATCATGGTATAAACCCATAGAAAAATGTACTCTCACCATCCATGTTACCTTCAACTTACCATTGTTGTTGAACCATTGAATATGGTATGGGTGGGGACGGGGTTTGGTCGGCAAAGCAAGCTTCTCCACCATATCCATACTCGCCAAATTGTTGCAACACCCACCATCAATAATTATGTGAATCGCGCGTTCCTTGACAACGCCCTTGATTTGGAACAAATTATGACGCTGATTTTGCTCAGCGCAAGACACTTGAGCACTTAGTACGCGTTGCACTATAATGCTCAAATACTTGTCGGCATTTTCGGCGCCAACATGTTCCTCCTCATGGTCAGATTCATCATCATGTCATGTAGGGTCATTTGCAAGCATAGCATATGTTTCATCATCAAAATCACTAGCAGAAGAATACCCACCATCATCGTGTATAATCAATATACGCTTGCTTGGACAGTCCTGCATCATGTGTCCATAGCCTTTGCAACGATGGCATTGAACGTCCCTCGTTTGTCCTGTCGAAACAACTGAAGAGGAGGTTTTTGCAGAAAATTGTGGTGTTGATTTGTGTGCTTCGGAAACTTGTGGTGCTGAATTTGACGTAGTAGGGCACTGTTTGTTGTTGGAGGGTAATGGTGGGGGCGCCACAGTGGATGAGGTAGAAGGTATACGCGTCCATGAATTTGTGCGACCTGCAGAAGAGTTAGATTCACTAGTAGCAGCCCTAACTCGTCTATTCTCAGGAAATGCAATCCAATTCGGCCTCCAGATCAGTTCGGATTCAGCTTGACGACCCAACTTCAAATGTGCATAACTTTTACATACGGAGTCCGTTTGAGGTCCACGAGTACTCGATGGAAAGCTTTTCTCATTCTCTTTCCAATGGATTTGGCCTCATCTCCAAATTCCTCCTGTACTTACTATAATCACTCAAAGAAGATGCTGTATCATCTGTTTGGGTCAAATTGGGCCCTAAAATGTTTGGGCCCAAAGGGGAGGTGCTCCCCCACCTAGGCCCATACTGTTCATGAGTTACTGTTAACATAAACAATACCGTGAATAGTACCACCCCTTTTTCCTTAGTTTTGTGCGGCTTTTCCACCCTTATTTAAGGAGGCTGAACCCTTCTAGTTTTCTTGTATTTCGTTTGCTTAGTTTTTCCATGGTGAAAACTTTTGTTCTTCGCTTGTGTTGGCCAGACCAACTGTAAAGAACCTCTACAGAATCCTACCTTTTGAGCTCAATATAAATATTTGTAATTTCAGATTGCTTGTTATCTTGTTCTTGTGTGTTCTTCGGTTGCATACAGGAATAGACCTTTGTGGTCAAATCAACCGCATTCTTGGTACGATTGATAACGACTTGGAGTGTGGTTCAGCGATTGCTAAGGCGCAAGTGACATCGTACGGTTGTAGTCGGATCACAAGAGTCATCTCCACCAAAATCGATAGTTATTATCCTATCGGAAGATCGGGACCTCATCGTCTCATTAGTTGGTATCAGAGCTTCGGTTGACCGGTAGGAATTTCTTGTATCCCTAGTTAGTAGATTGATTTTTATTTCCTATAGTCCAGAAAAAATTGCCCTACAAAAAGAGTGGCACTAAGTTTCATTTCGTGTCTTTTTTACGTACGCTTGGAGTTACCTGCTGGGACACGTGACGGAAACATTCACACCAACTCAGATGGCTTCAAAATGCATGAAAACATTTCCTCGGGTGCGTGTGAAACCTATTCGCGGTGTTTGGCACTCAATTTCAATTCGTGGCACAATTTCATTCGCATTGAGTTTATAGTTGTTGTCAGAAACTGTTGTGGAGGAAAGTGTCACACCAACTTGAACGAATTTAAAATGAAAGAAGAAATGTGCTTGGGTGTATATGAAGTCCATTCAGGGTATTTTGCACTCAGTTTCATTTTGTGCTATGAATTCGTCCACATAGAGTTTCTTGTACCCATTAAAACCGTTGTGTAGGAACGTTTCATACGAACTCGGACGGATTCAAAAGGCATGCCATGATGTTCTAGGGCGCATATGAATTCCATTCGAGGTGTTAGGACTTAGTTTTGTTTTGTGGCACAACTTCGTCCGCATGGAGTATATTGTACCCATCAGAACCCATTGTGAGCAACGTTTCACACCGACTCGAATAGATTCAAAATACATGCTGAAGTGTGCTTGAGCACATATGAAGTCATTTCGTGCCATGAATTTGTCCACGCGGAGTTTATTGTTCCTGTTAGAACTTGTTTTGCAGCAAAGTTTCACACCGACTCCGACAACTCGAAATGCGTGTGGAAAAGTGCTAGGGCATATATGAACTCCATTGATAGATAGTGCTTGCCACTTATTTCCATTTCATGCTGTTATTTCGTGCACATGCAGTGCATCGTACCCATCCTGTTGGAAAGTTTCACACTGACTCGGACAGGTTCAAATGTGTGGCGACATGAGCTAGGGTGCATATGAAGTCCCGTCGAGGTTTCTGGAACTCGGTTTCATTTTTGTACCTTTATAACATACATTGGAGTTTATAGTACCAATCAAAACCCATTGCGGAGAAAATATTCACACCGATTCAGATGAATTCGAAAGCCACGCTGATGAGGGCATCCCTACACTTATACATCTTCTCCTATTAGTGGTCATGCACATACTGATAAGGACATCCCCATTACATATACATCTTCCACTTCAAGCATGCATGAGAATAACCAAGAACCAGAGGGCCCAATGACGCGGGCAAGAGCCAAGCGTTTAAACAAACAGGTGCTTTTGTTTCTTAAGGAGTTTGCTTTAATTGATGATGAACTTGAAATACTACCTCATGCTAGTATTTTATGTATTCTTAGGTATGACTCATGTGAAGACTGGGAAATTTAGAGATTTTAGATCCGTGTAAGCCTCCAGGCACACGTGCAACAACTTCGACCCAAAAAACGTTGTTTAGGGCCTCAAAATGGGCCCGCAAACCGAGAAAATTCAAGTTCCTTAGAATTTTCTCAAAATTGACAGGAACCTTTTACAAGTGATTCTAAGGTTCCCCATGCATACGTCGTCCTTTTTCGGGCTCCTGAACTCCGTGTGCAACGTCATCTAGTTTCTTTTTGCGTGCTGTATTCGTTTGTATTCTAGGCTCGCGTCTCTAGTACGGTCTAGCCTAGGACCACCACCAACCGATGTTGAACGATTTTTCAGCTTGCATTTTCTGAATTGATTATTGCTACTCCTTGCTACCAAACTTAAGCCTTCCCAGCTACACCTTTCCTACACCGTACAAGCTGAGCTTCACCTGGCAATCGCTCCAACCAATCTTCGCAGATATATTGTCATCGCTGGTTGCCGATCGCCCCTGTGTGCTTGGTAAGAATTGGTAAGAATTCCACAGAAGGTTTGAGTGCGAGCGGCTTTTGAACCACCATACCTTAGTACTTGTTAGGGACACATTCTTGTGTTTGTTGCTAATAATGGCAGGTTCTGGGGAGTTTACAGATCAGGATACATCTCATACAGCTCATACGAAGGGAATCATACAACATTTCATACACGAAATGAATCTTCGTACGGAGGGCCTTGAGGAGGATGTCCGAGTCACAAATTAGCGACTTGCTCAACTCAAGGGCACCCAGATTGAGACAAACGCAACGCTCGCTGCGATGGAGAGAGCACATGGTTTCACTAACACTTCTTTGGCAGATATTATGGCACGCCATGAGGAGATTGCCCAGGCTTCGGCTGTTGTTCCCCCTGCTGATGAGGCGATAGGGTCCCGATCTTCCGATAGGATGATAACTATCGATTTTGGTGGAGATGACTCTTGCGATCCTACTACAACCGTACGACGTCGCTTGTGCCTTAGCAATCGCTAAACCACATTCCAAGTTGTTATCAACCGTGCTAAGAACGCGGTTGACCTGACCACGAAGGTCTATTCCAGCATGCAACCGAAGAACACGCAAGAACAAGATAACAAGCAATCTGAAATTACAAATACTTATATTGAGCTCAAAAGGTGGGATTCCGTAGAGGTTCTTTATGGTTGGTCTAGCCAACCCAAGTGAAGAACAAAAGTTTTCACCATGGAAAAACTAAGCAAACGAAATCCAAGAAAACTAGAAGGGTGCAGCCTCCTTAAATAGGGGTGAAAAAGTCGCACAAAACTAAGAAAAAAGGGTGGTACTATTTATGATACTGTTCATGTGAATAGTAACTCATGAACAGTATGGACCTAGGTGGGGGAGCACCTCCCCTTTGGGCCCAAACATTACAAGGCCCAATTTGACCCAAACAGGTGATGTAGCACCTTCTTTGAGTGATTGCAGCAATTACAGGAGGAATTTAGAGATGAGGCTAAATCCATTGGAAAGAGGACGAGAAAAGCTTTCCATCGAGTACTCGTGGACCTCAAACGGACTCCGTATGTAAAAGTTATGCACATTTGAAGTTAGGCCGTCAAGCTGAATCCGAACTGATCTAGAGGCCGAATTGGATTCCAAAACGTGTTCAAGTTGAATCCTTATTTGAATTGGTGCAAACGTGATGTGGTGCTACAAAAATATATTTTTTCATCATTAGGTAGCATCATATTCCTATTTAAAATATGTTGAAACTGAAGAAACGTATTCACCTTTAGATCAATCTTGATATTGGGCGCTATGGTCGTATGTGTTGGTGGCATGGTCACATCATCCTCCCCTTCTTGATAGAAAACTATCCTTGGTTTTAGCATATGTGTAGCCTCACGTATTGCATGATCTTCATCATAAATCTGATACATAATAACAAACACAACAAACTCTCATTATGTAATATCATATGTTCTTTATCAAACAAAGTAAAACCTTTTTGAAATGAGCTCACCTGATAATTTAAGTGATGCGTAGGAACTTTTGTAATTGGAATAAGAAGTATAGCAAATATGGTTGTATCCATAGGGTATATGTTCTTATCATCCTCCCCTTCTCGCAAACAAAGCCGTCCTCAGCTTTTAATAACCTGAAAGTACGATAACAAAGAAGCCAAGGTGTATGCATGGTATATGTATGTCATCCATTTTAATAATTCTTTGTTGTTGCACAATTAATGTTACAAAACAGTAGCAATCATAAAAACTCATCATATTATTAACCCAAGAGTAATCATATATGTTAATGAGCAAATCAAAATTTCTCACACAACAATTATTGCAACTAGTTTTGTAAATGTAAGTGAAGCATTTATGCAATTCAAATCTCCGAAGTTGTAAACTTGCAGTGGTGGCACATATGGGTAAAGCTACAACTTTTGGAATTAAGCGAAGTTCATCCATATAATCATATCTCAATCAAACAATAGCAAATTCATCTAGCAAGGGTGAAGAGATTTGTATATTCTGCTATAATTCATCATCTTTATTCAGATTGTCCATACTAGATGGTGCAAAAAGAGATGAACACATAGGCATTGGATGAATACTAAATTTTACTTCCCTCTCACATTGAACATGATTCAGCATACAATAATTGTTATCTCAAACAGCAAGTTTCAATTCATCCATGTGATCGCAAGTTATGCATATTCAATATACAAGAAATTGATTTCCTACACCATAACCTCCAATCAAATTAAACTTATACACAGGGGTGTAGGCACTAAACAAGAATTTCGAACATGCAAGTTCAGAAACTTTCTCCATAGCATGTGACAATTCATAGGTAGATCCAACATGATGTAACACAATGAATTAGCAGGAGAAATTCTAGTCAAAACTTCTTTATGTGTAATTAATTTGACATGTGCAAAATTATGAGAATTTAGATCAGCACATGGTTCGTTGAAGTCAACACAATTAATATCAAAAGATTGCACTACAGCAGGTATATACTCACAAGGTTGCTCTATGTCTTGTTGTAGCTCCAAATCAGTACATTTGTCATTATCGTCCTCATAAGATACTGTAGGTATCTCAAACTTCTCCTCTAATGGCATAAGATGTAGCAGATCATCTTTCATCTCTTCAAACATCTCAGCGGTATCTTACAAATTCTTACCAAAGCAAACAGGTGGTGCAACCGGTGGCTGGTTCGTGATAACTCTGACTTAGGTGATTGGTATAGCGATTGCTGGTACAGCGAAACATGTTCGGTTAGTAGAAAAGTGGAGCTTGGATTGGCTATATATTTTGTAGCAAAGGAAAACAATCAGTTAATTTCAGAAATTACACAGAATTGAATTATAGTTCATATCTAGTACTTAGCCTATGTTGCTGATCAACCAAGGATGGAAGAAGGCTGAAATATGTGTATGGCAATTTATAGGAGTGGTAAATACAAGATAATTCAATTGAATGCAATTCTGTGCAATTTATATGTGTACGACATAAACTTTCACCGCATATATCTCTTAACTGCCTTGCTGGACTGACGTGAAATTTTACAGATAGATGGAAAATAAAGTTTTAAATCTAATGGCAGTGGTCTCGCTCAAAAATAATATCAAAATCAAAAGTTATGGTGTTTTTGGTGGCGGCTGCAGAGACAGGAAAAAATCAGCCGAATTGGAATTACGGTTTGGGGTGGGAATTTTTTTGTTTGGATTTTTAATGGAACAAAAATATGACAAGCAACTAGACAATGCTAAGATGGACACAAATTCAATTTAGCAAACCAAAACTAATAGATTGAAAGGCACAACGGGGTTTGGACAAATGGACTTCATATGTACCATAGCAGATTTCGGCACGTATTTCAAATCCGTCTAAGTTGTTGCGTTACTTTCCTTCACAACGGGTTCCGATGGCAGCTATGGACTCCATGCAGACGAAATTGTGCCACGAAATGAAACTGAGTGGCTAACACCCCGAATGTACTTCATATGCGCCCGAGCACGTTTTGGCGTGGCTTTCGAAATCATCCGAATCGGTGTGAATGTTTTCTCCGCAGTGGGTTTCGATTAGTACTATAAACTCCAAGTGTGCGTTATCGAGGTACAAAAATGAAACCGAGTTCTAGAAACCTCGACGGGACTTCATATGCACCCTAGCTCAAGTCGCCACACATTTTGAACCCGGCTGAGTTGGTGTGAAACTTTCCCGCAGGATGGGTACGATGCACTGCATGTGCACGAAATAATGGCATGAAATGGAAATGAGTGGCAAGCACTATCTATCAATGGAGTTCATATATGCCCTAGCACTTTTCCACACGCATTTCGAGTTGTTGGAGTCGGTGTGAAACTTTGCTGCAAAACAAGTTCTGACAGGAACAACAAACTCCGCGTGGACGAATTCATGCCACAAAATGACTTCACATGTGCTCGAGCACACTTCGGCATGTATTTTGAATCCATTCGAGTCCGTGTGTAACGTTGCTCTGCAATGGGTTCTGACGGGTACAATATACTCCATGCGGACGAAGTTGTGCCACAAAATAAAACTAAGTGCCTAACACCTCGAATGGATTTCATATGCGCCCTAGAACATCATGGCATGCCTTTCGAATGCGTCCGAGTTTGTATGAAACGTTCCTGCACAACGGGTTTTAATGGGTACAAGAAACTCTATGTGGACGAATTCATGGCACAAAATGAAACTAAGTGCAAAATACCCTGAATGGACTTCATATACACGCAAGCACATTTCTTCATGCATTTTGAATTTGTTCAAGTTGGTGTAATACTTTCCTCCACAACGGTTCCTGACAACAACTATAAACTCAATGCGAATAAAATTGTGCCACGAATTGAAATTGAGTGCCAAACACCGCGAATTGGCATCACACGCACCCGAGGAAATGGTTTCATGCATTTTGAAGCCGTCTGAGTTGGTGTGAATGTTTCCGCCACGTGTCCCAGCAGGTAACTCCAAGCGTACGTAAAAAAGACAGGAAATGAAACTTAGTGCCAAACACCCCGAAGGAACTTGATATGCACACTAGCTCATTTCACCATACTTTTTGAATCCGTCCAAGTCGGTGTTAAACAATTCTCCACGACGGGTACAATAAACTCCACATGCACGATATCGTTGCACGAAATGAACCTGAGTGTCAAATACTTCGAATAGACTTCATATGTGCCCCAGCACATTTCAGCGTGCATTTCATACTCATCCAAGATGGTGTGAAACTTTACTCCACAATGGGATCTGACAGGTACAATAAACTCCATGCGGGAGAAATCTTGCCGCGAAATAAAACTAGGTGGCAAACACCACGAATGGACTTCATATGCACCCTAGCACATTCTGTCATGCCTTTCGAATCCGTCCAAGTTGGTGTAATACTTTCCTCCACAACTGGTTCCCACGGCAACTATAAACTCTATGCGGATGAATTCGTGCCACGAACTGAAGCTGAGAGCCTAACACCACGAATGGACTTAATATGCGCCCTAGCACATTTTGGCCTACCATTAGAATCTATCCAAGTCAGTGTGAAAGTTTCGACCGCAACGGGTTCTGATAGGTACTATAACTCCAAGCGTGCGTTGTGCAGGTATGAAATGAAATTGATTGCCTTACACCGCGAAGGGACTTTATATACACCCTACCACAATTCACCATTTATTTTGAATCCGTCCGAGTAGGTGCGGAACTTTCCTCTTAGACGGGTACAATAAACTCTGTGTAAGAAATCGTGGCATGAAATGAAACTGAGTGGCAAACATTCCAAATGGACTTCATATGTACCATAGCAGATTTCGGCACGTATTTCAAATCCGTCTAAGTTGTTGCGTTACTTTCCTTCACAACGGGTTCCGATGGCAGCTGTGGACTCCATGCAGCCGAGATTGTGCCACGAAATGAAACTGAGTGGCTAACACCCCGAATGTACTTCATATGGGCTCGAGCACGTTTTGGCGTGGCTTTCGAAATCATCCGAATCGGTGTGAATGTTTTCTCCGCAACGGGTTTCGATTAGTACTATAAACTCCAAGTGTGCGTTATCGAGGTACAAAATGAAACCGAGTTCCAGAAACCTCGACAGGACTTCATATGCACCCTAGCTCATGTCGCCACACATTTTGAACCCGTTCGAGTCGGTGTGAAACTTTCCTGCAGGATGGGTACAATGCACTGCATGTGCACAAAATAACGACATGAAATGGAAATAAGTGGCAATCACTATCTATCAATGGAGTTCATATATGCCCTAGCACTTTTCCACACGCATTTCGAGTTGTCGGAGTCAGTGTGAAACTTTGCTGCAAAACAAGTTCCGACAGGAACAATAAACTCTGCGTGGACGAATTCATGGCACGAAATGACTTCATATGTGCTCGAGCACAATTCGGCATGTATTTTGAATCCATTCGAGTCGGTCTGAAACGTTGCTCTACAATGGGTTCTGACGGGTACAATATACTCCATGCGGACGAAGTTGTGCCACAAAACAAAACTAAGTGCCTAACACCTCGAATGGATTTCATATGCGCCATAGAACATCATGGCATGCCTTTCGAATCCGTTCGAGTTCATATGAAACGTTCCTGCACAACGGGTTTTAATGGGTACAAGAAACTCTATGTGGACGAATTCATGGCAAAAAATGAAACTGAGTGCAAAATACCCTGAATGGACTTCATATACACCCAAGCACATTTCTTCATGCATTTTGAATTCGTTCAAGTTGGTGTGATACTTTCTTCCACAACGGTTTCTGACAACTATAAACACAATGCGAATGAAATTGTGCCACGAATTGAAATTGAGTGCCAAACACCGCGAATAGGCTTCACATGCACCCGAGGAAATTTTTTCATGCATTTTGAAGCCGTCTGAGTTGGTGTGAATGTTTTCGCCACGTGTCCCGGCAGGTAACTCCAAACGTACGTAAAAAAGACACGAAATGAAACTAGTGCCAAACACCCCGAAGGAACTTGATATGCACACTAGCTCATTTCACCATACGTTTTGAATCCATCCAAGTCGGTGTTAAACAATCCTCCATGACAGGTACAATAAACTCCACGTGCATGATATCGTTGCACGAAATGAACCTGAGTGCCAAACACTTCGAATAGACTTCATATGTGCCCCAGCACATTTTAGCGTGCATTTCATACTCGTCCAAGTTGGTGTGAAACTTTACTCCACAACAGGATCTAACAGGTACAACAAACTCCATGCGGGTGAAATCTTGCCGCGAAATAAAACTAGGTGGCAAACACCCCGAATGGACTTCATATGCACCCTAGCACATTTGGTCATGCCTTTCGAATCCATCCAAGTTGGTGTAATACTTTCCTCCATAACGGGTTCGCATGGCAACAATAAACTCTATGCGGGTGAATTCGTGCCACGAACTGAAGTCGAGAGCCTAACACCACGAATGGACTTAATATGCGCCCTAGCACATTTTTGCATGCTATTAGAATCTATCCAAGTTAGTGTGAAAGTTCCGACCGCAACGGGTTTCGATAGGTACTATAACTCCAAGCGTGCGTGGTGTAGGGATGAACTGAAATTGATTGCCTTACACCTCGAAGGGACTTTACATACACCCTACCACAATTCACCATTTATTTTGAATCCGTCCGAGTAGGTGTGGAACTTTCTCTTAGACGGGTACAATAAACTCTGTGCAAGAAATCGTGGCATGAAATGAAACTGAGTGGCAAACATTCCAAATGGACTTCATATGTACCATAGCAGATTTCGGCACGTATTTCGAATCCGTCCATGTTGTTGTGATACTTTCCTTCACAACAGGTTCCGATGGCAGCTATGGATTCCATGCAAACAAAATTGTGCCATGACATGAAACTGAGTGGCTAACACCCCGAATGTACTTCATATGCGCCCGAGCACGTTTTGGCATGGCTTTCGAATTCATCTGAATCGGTGTGAATGTTTTCTCCGCAACGGGTTTCGGTTGGTACTATAAACTCCAAGTGTACGTTATCGAGGTACAAAAATGAAACCGAGTCCAAAAACCTCAACGGGACTTCATATGCACCCTAGCTCATGTCGCCACACATTTTGAACCCGTCCGAGTCGGTGTGAACTTTCCTGCAGGATGGGTACAATGCACTGCATATGCGTGAAATAATGGCATGAAATGGAAATGTGTAGCAAGCTGTCAGTACCAGATTTTATAATCCGGATTCCTCTGTGATTCCTCGCACTATTCCCTAGATCAGTAGATAGTGCTCACAGATTACAGTTCTGAATATCAAAGATACATATCATGTGAAAGCGTAAATATAATAATAGACTTACTCATGGGCCGATTAGGCCGAAATCAACAAAATGCGGCAGCGGAAGAACGAGCACACAGGTGTGACCTTCAGGACATGCCCACAGGCAGCCAACTGGAGGTTCGCGGCTACTTCTTGACATCTTCATCTTCTTCGCCATCATGATCCAAAAGTATTGCTGAAGCGTAATGATTTGATTCCTGATTTTGGATTTTGTGGGGAAAGCGAATATGAGCACAAACCACCGTGCTCGCGAGCCAACATACAGAATGCAAGTAGATAATATGCATGGCTTATCAAAGGAAGGCTCGGGTTATTTTATTTGCCATAAACTGCATTTGAAATATGATATATAGAAATCTCCTGAGACTTAGCAGTTTGAACCAAATCATATTGTGTGAAAGAATGCAATATCATTAATACTGATACAGATTTTTCGTTCACCATATATGGCATCTGCACCATATGTGTAATACCCTGATCGTCGATACGGCGTAAGATTTTAAAACAATCGCGGAGTCGCCGGTCTTTCGGCAAAACGCGGGAAGGGAAAAGTAAAAATTGTAGAACAGTATAAAATGAATAAAATAAATTAAAAATTAAATAAAAAGCTCTAAGTGGGCTTCTTGGAGAGTGGGCCGACCACCTTGGGCCGGAGGCCCAAGGGTGGCCGCACCCTCCCACTTAACCCTAGGGCTTCCCCTCCTCCCCCTTTTCCCCACACCCAGCCGCCACCCCCTTTTCCCACCCTCTTGGGCGCAGCCCCCTTCCTGGTTGGTGCCCCACCTCCCCACAAGTGCTGCTGCCATTGGAGCCAAGGAGAGGAAGGAGAAGAAGAAGAAGGAAGGAGAAGGAAGGAGAAGAAGAAGAGGAGGAAAAAAAGGGGTGATTCTTCATCTAGGTAATTTTTCCTCATCCCAAACCCTCTGTTTTTCTGAATAATTAGGGTTCTTGACACGGATTTTGAAGGGAGATTATAGATTAATTGCCCGATTAGAGATTACCTGCTGTCTGCCTGTAGATTGATTCGCGTAGCGCATCTGTTTGCGCGGTTTTGACCTAGTAAACGATTTTTCCTGCGGACTCTCCCAAAAGGAAAGTTGTAGAGGACTTCCATACGCATCTCCTATATTTATTTGGGAATTTTCTGCCGTGGGATCTGGGAGTTACAGGGTCGGGAATACTGCTGTTCGTCAGGCGAGCAGATTGGTACAGACCGACGGTAATCTGTGAATTTGTGGTAGTAAATGATTTTTTTGGTCATGGTTGTAATTGAGAAAGTTGTAGAGAATTTAGAGTTATAGCTTCTATATAAAATTCAGAATTTTTAGACCCCTGTATTGTTGTTGGGACGCATTTTAATATCGCTGTCCAATCTGCTAGAACAGAGATCTTTGTCTGTGTTGGGCATTAAATTACACCTATCTGTGATCAAAATAAAAATATGTGTTCTACATGAAAATGTAGGTTTTAAGTGATGAATCCATAGAGGTATCGTTTTCTGTATTGGATCAACATTTTTAAAGTTACAAAAATGTTAAGCAGCGCTGCTGCAGAGGGTAATTTGCTGAATTGTTGAGCGGAGAGGAGTAAGTGCGGGTTCGGGGGTTCTAGCGACGTCTTTAATTATTTATGTCGTATTTGTATGCTGTGGCTTTGTGCTGAGAGATGCCTTTTGGACAGGTGGTCTTGTCCCTGAGCACTCTTGATTTTACTTCGCTTCGTCGGATTGAGGCAAGTAAACGTAGCGGTGGTTGCTACCGTTTAGCTTGTTATTCCTTCTACTTTCAGTTTACATTATTAACATAATTTGATACATTATGCCATAATTGCATGATATCTTAATTGTGGAGATGGTAGCAAGAATTTATCCATTGATATGTTGATAATCTTCTAGTAGACATGTGGAAATCTTGCTTAATGTTATAATGTGGAACATGAAAATAACATGTGGTGGATGTGGATATGTCGTGAGCATGTTGATGCTCCTTTGAGGATGGATTAATGTGATTTGTGATTATCATATCATATCATGTCATATGCATATGTGGATGTCGCCGCACCTAGCCGCGATCAGTGCCGTACAGATCGTATATTGCCGAATACGATGCACCTCTTATCCGCGGAAGCATCGTATATTGCCGTAATCGATGCACCTCAATTCCTGCCCTGGAAAGAGTGATGTGGAGCATAGCATGAAAGCATTCATATGCATTGCATTGTGGAAAGATTCATTTGCATACATATGCAATATGTTGTGGAGAAGTTATTTTGTGGAATATTCAACTTCATAGTTGCAATGTGGAATTGGCTCATGTGAGCTAATTGTGGTATGACGATTGTGGTTGTGGTCGTGGAATGCGGTTCCTCCCTTGTGTATGGTAAGGGTTGTGATGGTGGCATGAGATTCTTTTCTTTCGTAGTAATTGATGATATCAATTGTGGATGTGGGAAATAATAAAGTATTGAAGTAAGACATACATATGTTTTATTGCTTTTGGTAGTGGTAGTGGTCGAGGATTTAAAGTGGTCGACAAGATTTATTTGTTAATGTTTTACCGTCATTGATGGTGATTTGAGGATTGAGGATATAAACATTGTTATTTGTGAAAGATTAAATTGTTGATGATTAATCTATTGAAGTTTGTGGAAGATTAAATGTTTCATTTGCATTTAATTGTGGATACAATGACTGCACTCATATGCCAATTAAATCTGAAATTGAAGAGGTATGATTCATGGAAGTTTGTTGTGGTTTATTAATTATGGACATGAATTGTGGTTGTAGTTGTATGGAATTATAAATGATGATGTATGATTGTTCGTAGTTTGAATAGCACTGTTAAGCAGTTTGCTTGCTGAGATTTTATCTCACCCTTGTTTCCCCTCCCTACAGTGGACCTTGAGCATGCATGGGAAGGGTAGAACGGCACCACACCGATGCACGTGAATCATATTTTTATGCTGTAATAAAGTTGAAAGGATTCTAGACCTTTGCATAGCTTTGTTTACATTATCTTAATAATGTTAAATTTGTGAACTATGTTTTAGATTAAAATGTTGGAGGATGTTTTAATTAGTGAATTGCTATCGCTATCCCGTTATTCCTTAATTGTTTATGCTTCCGCTTATACTATCTTGTTTACTAATTGTTGCCAGTTTAATTTATTTTGTAAATTGGCTAGTTGTAGAGCAGTTTTAGTAGCATCCGGGTAATGTGGGTCCTGGGTGTTCTGGTATCGAGCGGGCGTTAGGTCCGTGGTAATGAAACTATTAAATTGACACACTGGTGCACAGTAGGATGGGATGGGTCAAGCATTGCATTTATGCTTTTGACATGTTGTATTGGTGATTTACATTATGAGATAATCTTGTATGATTATTATTTTGTCCTATGACTATTATGAGTGAGAATTGTCAATGATAAGATGTAGAGGTTGTATTTGCTGCCTTAGCATTGCCAGGTTATACCACTGTTTGTAGCATGGGGATTAGCGATGTAGTTATCTCGAGTAACTAGTGCAGATGTTGTGAGTGAGTTTCTTAAGAAAGGTTGTTAACTTCCTTGAGTTGATTTTGGCCAATTCCTGGCCTATTGCAGTTAATGAATTTTCTCTTGAGATTGTGGTTCATTGCAGTTGTTGGTTTGCAATTGGTCTCTACCTGTCCCTTGAAACAATTATTGTTTCTTCTCGGAACATTTGAGACACTCTTGCTCCTTGTGAATATTATTGATTTGAAAGGATGGTCCCTTCGTGGGTGTTTTGTCTTGTTGTGATACATGACTCATTGGTTCGCTTGGTATTTTTATTAATGAAAGTTTTATGTTGCAAACTCATTAATATGTGAAAGCCTTAGATATACGTATTTCATTTAGATTATTTCGAGTGTTGAAGTTTAATTCCTCTCCTTTCGAAAGAGAGTGTTAAACCCTTTGTGGTGTTTTGCTATGCTTTAGTGGAAGGTGGTAATTATATAAATCAATTCGTGAGGTATGAATTATCAAGTTGAGATGTTAGTATGGTGCATAATTAATTTCAACTAGCATCCTTGGAAGTGTAGTTGATCAATTTGATATGACCTTGTAATAGTTTCTGGAAGAACGTGATTAAGAATTTGTCTATACATGATTAGAACTCATGGAGTTATTGAGGAGTGTGCAAAAGAATTGGAATGATTATTATGATTGTTCAAATTTCTATCCTGTTGGATAAATTGAATTATTTTTGTCTATAGTAATTAATATGACCGTTTGGAATGATTAAGTAAGGAGGTGTTGGAATCTTGCCTTGGTAATATTGACCTTTAACCTGTCCTTTATTTAGATACTTTATGAGCATGTACAATTGCTAGATTCGTCTATCTTTCACCATGTTAAATTGTTGAAACATGTATAAAGAAATAGATGAAGGTTGATGTATTGACTTGTAGAATCTTGCCTTACAAAGCTGGTATTATTGAAGTTTAAAGTTATTTCGTTCTAATTTCGAACGAAAGGTGAGATATTGAATCTATGCTCATGATTGTTTTATGATTGTAAAACAGAGTTAGGATCATGAAGGTTGTTATGATAAAATAATAATCAATTATTGCTAGTAATGACTAGAGTACAATCAATTTGTGCTAAATTAGAGTTGAGCATCAATAAGAATTGAATATATGGAATCTAATAAGAGATTCATACTAGCATGTTTGTGAGATTGTCATGTTCTAGTATCATCTCGTTTAAGAACTTTGATTTAATATGGTGGCTTATGCACTAGGATTTCTAGATTAAGTAGTCGCAATCTTATTCAGATAATAGAAACATGATGAAGTGATTTCTTATGTTTCTTTTGGAAAAGTTTATCAAGGGATTTGTGGATATGATGATGCTTGTTAAGAATGTATTATTCTGATGTTAGCATGATGGTCAGTATGTGGTTGTGATGATAATGTTGAATGTTCCTTAAATAAAAGAATTTGATAACTTCCATGATACTATTTAAATCAAAAGTTTTGAGATTTGCGTATGCGATCTTTTTTATCTCATGACTTATGTGGCAGCTGCAATTGTTTTGAGCAAAGTGACGCGTTGAGAGCTTTTATTAGCTCTTAAGGGATTAATGTGTTGTGGTCTACAAATCATTTTGTCGGAATTGTCAAGGTAATGCCGTAATCAAAGAAAGTTGTTCTCTTTGTTAAAAGAAAGAGTGCGGTAAAAGTATTGGAGGTTGAAGTCATGTCATGCAATTTTTTTAGGTGTGTTTGACTTCTTAATTTCGCCGCATAAGAGCTTCTTGAACTCAAATGGCAATATTTTTTCCGCCGCCTAAGAGTTTCTTGAGCTCAAATGGCACATCTGTATTCTTATTGGTTGAGATTTGGTATTTTCGTCTTGAGGGGCATGTGCCTTCAACTGTGATCTTATCTTTTGCTATCCAAGATTGTTGCAATTTCTTTTGGTCTTGCATTTATTGCAGATGGTAACATCTTCTTTTGTGCTGAAATTTACTTCTTTTTGCCTCTCCAAGAAAGGGGTAATCAATTTGAGTTGCAAAGTCTTTTAAGAGGTGTATGGCATCTAGTTGGTGTGGTCATGTGATTGATTTTGGTGAGATTGTGGGTGTGATATGAATTTGAGTTGTTATCCTTAAAAGGATTGAGGTGTTTTAGGAATTATCTGTCAAAGTAATTCCATTGGTCGAGGGCTTGGCTAGAATGTATTTTTGTGGAGACAGTAGAGTCTCTCTGCAAGAGTGTGGATGATGTACTCAGTTTGAGCGCATCGTCGAAGTTGCCAACCTAAGATAAATGAGTTGGTGTGTTGGGCGATGATTTGGAAATCCTTGGTTCAAGGAAGTTAAATTTTCAAAGGAATGGATTGGGAAAGTAATACTATCTCGAGCAGTAATATGCTCTCTTGATTCTTGTTTAAACTGTGTGTTTATGGCAGAGGTTATCTGCAAATTGAGTTGTTATATGTTGTGGTGTATTCTTTTCCAGTTAGGAAAAGAAAATGATTGTTTTGGTCTGTCGAGTGATTTTTCACTCTTGGCTTGTGCAATGTGGATTCTCCAAATGTCTATTTGGAGAGTGTGAATGGTTTGTTGTGAATCCTTTGTTTTGGATTGTGGTCCTTTGAAGGAAGGTTGTTTGCTAGTATGTTGCTTGAGAATCCTTTATTTTCTTGTGGTTGAGCCCCAATTGTGAAAGCTATTGTTTGTGCTTCGAGTAAAATGTTATGAGTGGAATCTGTGGTTGAATTCTTTTAAAAGGGGTACAATGTATTATCCCGATTACAATATATAGAGGAAAATGTTTTAATAAGAAGGATGGCATTAGATAGTGGCTTGATAATTTTGCAAGAACGGCAGGATCTGTTGGCCGCTTAGAGCCGACAAAAGAGTTGCGGGTGCTCGGTGTTGACCGGCTCGTGTCGTGGACTCGTCGGAGTTTGACATGAGGAAGAGAGCCACCAGGTATGCGGAGGCCCTCTTGACGAATCCGTCTGAGCGGGAGGTGACGTGGGAGCTTGAAGTTCAAATGTAGAAGGAGGACCCGAGTTCTTCGAGGTGGTGAGAACCCGTAGTTGTTGCTCTCGTGGGATGTTCTATCCTTGGAATGCTCTATTCTTTGGTTGTTCTTTTCTTGATTGTTCTTTTTGTCTCGTGGGTTGAGGAGCAAGATTCGAGGACGAATCCTTTTTAGGTGGGGAGAATGTAATACCCTGATCGTCGATACGGCGTAAGATTTTAAAACAATCGCGGAGTCGCCGGTCTTTCGGCAAAACGCGGAAGGAAAAGTAAAAATTGTAGAACAGTATAAAATGAATAAAATAAATTAAAAATTAAATAAAAAGCTCTAAGTGGGCTTCTTGGAGAGTGGGCCGACCACCTTGGGCCGGAGGCCCAAGGGGTGGCCGCACCCCCTCCCACTTAACCCTAGGGCTTCCCCCTCCTCCCCTTTCCCACACCCAGCCGCCACCCCCTTTTCCCACCCTCTTGGGCGCAGCCCCCTCCCTGGTTGGTGCCCCACCTCCCCCACAAGTGCTGCTGCCATTGGAGCCAAGGAGAGGAAGGAGAAGAAGAAGAAGGAAGGAGAAGGAAGGAGAAGAAGAAGAGGAGGAAAAAAAGGGGTGATTCTTCATCTAGGTAATTTTTCCTCATCCCAAACCCTCTGTTTTTCTGAATAATTAGGGTTCTTGACACGGATTTTGAAGGGAGATTATAGATTAATTGCCCGATTAGAGATTACCTGCTGTCTGCCTGTAGATTGATTCGCGTAGCGCATCTGTTTGCGCGGTTTTGACCTAGTAAACGATTTTTCCTGCGGACTCTCCCAAAGGAAAGTTGTAGAGGACTTCCATACGCATCTCCTATATTTATTTGGGAATTTTCTGCCGTGGGATCTGGGAGTTACAGGGTCGGGAATACTGCTGTTCGTCAGGCGAGCAGATTGGTACAGACCGACGGTAATCTGTGAATTTGTGGTAGTAAATGATTTTTTTGGTCATGGTTGTAATTGAGAAAGTTGTAGAGAATTTAGAGTTATAGCTTCTATATAAAATTCAGAATTTTAGACCCTGTATTGTTGTTGGGACGCATTTTAATATCGCTGTCCAATCTGCTAGAACAGAGATCTTTGTCTGTGTTGGGCATTAAATTACACCTATCTGTGATCAAAATAAAAATATGTGTTCTACATGAAAATGTAGGTTTTAAGTGATGAATCCATAGAGGTATCGTTTTCTGTATTGGATCAACATTTTTAAAGTTACAAAATGTTAAGCAGCGCTGCTGCAGAGGGTAATTTGCTGAATTGTTGAGCGGAGAGGAGTAAGTGCGGTTCGGGGTTCTAGCGACGTCTTTAATTATTTATGTCGTATTTGTATGCTGTGGCTTTGTGCTGAGAGATGCCTTTTGGACAGGTGGTCTTGTCCCTGAGCACTCTTGATTTTACTTCGCTTCGTCGGATTGAGGCAAGTAAACGTAGCGGTGGTTGCTACCGTTTAGCTTGTTATTCCTTCTACTTTCAGTTTACATTATTAACATAATTTGATACATTATGCCATAATTGCATGATATCTTAATTGTGGAGATGGTAGCAAGAATTTATCCATTGATATGTTGATAATCTTCTAGTAGACATGTGGAAATCTTGCTTAATGTTATAATGTGGAACATGAAAATAACATGTGGTGGATGTGGATATGTCGTGAGCATGTTGATGCTCCTTTGAGGATGGATTAATGTGATTTGTGATTATCATATCATATCATGTCATATGCATATGTGGATGTCGCCGCACCTAGCCGCGATCAGTGCCGGTACAGACATCGTATATTGCCGAATACGATGCACCTCTTATCCGCTGGAAGCATCGTATATTGCCGTAATACGATGCACCTCAATTCCTGCCCTGGAAAGAGTGATGTGGAGCATAGCATGAAAGCATTCATATGCATTGCATTGTGGAAAGATTCATTTGCATACATATGCAATATGTTGTGGAGAAGTTATTTTGTGGAATATTCAACTTCATAGTTGCAATGTGGAATTGGCTCATGTGAGCTAATTGTGGTATGACGATTGTGGTTGTGGTCGTGGAATGCGGTTCCTCCCTTGTGTATGGTAAGGGTTGTGATGGTGGCATGAGATTCTTTTCTTTCGTAGTAATTGATGATATCAATTGTGGATGTGGGAAATAATAAAGTATTGAAGTAAGACATACATATGTTTTATTGCTTTTGGTAGTGGTAGTGGTCGAGGATTTAAAGTGGTCGACAAGATTTATTTGTTAATGTTTTACCGTCATTGATGGTGATTTGAGGATTGAGGATATAAACATTGTTATTTGTGAAAGATTAAATTGTTGATGATTAATCTATTGAAGTTTGTGGAAGATTAAATGTTTCATTTGCATTTAATTGTGGATACAATGACTGCACTCATATGCCAATTAAATCTGAAATTGAAGAGGTATGATTCATGGAAGTTTGTTGTGGTTTATTAATTATGGACATGAATTGTGGTTGTAGTTGTATGGAATTATAAATGATGATGTATGATTGTTCGTAGTTTGAATAGCCTGTTAAACAGTTTGCTTGCTGAGATTTTATCTCACCCTTGTTTCCCCTCCCTACTGGTGGACCTTGAGCATGCATGGGAAGGGTAGAACGGCACCACACTGATGCACGTGAATCATATTTTTATGCTGTAATAAAGTTGAAAGGATTCTAGACCTTTGCATAGCTTTGTTTACATTATCTTAATAATGTTAAATTTGTGAACTATGTTTTAGATTAAAATGTTGGAGGATGTTTTAATTAGTGAATTGCTATCGCTATCCCGTTATTCCTTAATTGTTTATGCTTCCGCTTATACTATCTTGTTTACTAATTGTTGCCAGTTTAATTTATTTTGTAAATTGGCTAGTTGTAGAGCAGTTTTAGTAGCATCCCAGGGTAATGTGGGTCCTGGGGTGTTACAATATGCTTATCTTTCAGCGTTATAAATGCTTAACTTATCACTGGGACGACACCCAGGACAATTCAAACCAGGACCATCTGCAGCCCTTCACTTTTCCATTTCCACCCACAAAGTTTTTTGAAATAGAACTATATCTGGTTAAGTTCCCATGTCCGCCCGTGACCGTGGGCACGGCTATTCGAATAGTTTTGACTCTGCAGAGTTTGTACACTTTCACCACAAGAGACAATCAACTCGTTGCCCCACACGATTCCTTAGTCATATGGTTGAGCAGACCATCACAGTGACTTTTCAAAGTATCTAGTCCCTTTTGTCATCTCACTTTATGGGCTTCTCCCACTTGCGGTGGGTCCCATCTATGCACGGGATGTTTCCCCACAGTTACTAACGCAGCTGGGCTTCTCAACTCCCCACAACGCTTAGAACAGCTGGGAAAACATCACCCCCCACTGGTGTCCCTTAGGGCCCCCTTGCCCGTGCGTATCCACTCCCCATCCACTACTGGTGAGATGAGTCCAGGGATTTCAATAAATTTACTTAGCCAAGTTGTACTTTACAGACTTGCGGTTGTACTGTTTTACACAGGAGGTCATGACAAGATTTAGTCCTTAGTATTATCTGAGCGGTTCTACCACACTCCATAATTTGTGCTTCCACTGCACCACATACCAGCCCCCAAACCATCCGCTCAGATATTAAAGCAAATTGAGAGTTTTGGGAGCATAAAATAACCATGTCAAAATATACCAGTCATTCCCACCATGACTGGCCGAATCAATTTCTCATGATTAAAAGTGATGCTTGGGGCAATTTCTTGCCCCGGGATCCTAAACAATGCTAAGCATGACATATAATTAAGGACTTATTTTTGAAAGCTAACCATTATAAAGTTTTCCACTAGGCGACAAGGCTCACATATGCAATATTCCAAAGAGGGGTGTAATACTTAATCAAGTTGAACAATGGGCATATAGCTAAAATTTTAAATCAACATATTTTGCACATAAAATAACAGCATGCAATTTGATAATTTAAATGAAAGTAATTTGCATAAAATGTAGGTTCAACATGATCAAAGTATTGACTCGCCTGGCGCGGTTTACCGCGGTCTTGAGCTCACACAATGCTTTCTCTTGAACTTCGGGTCTTTTTCTTCTCTTCACTCTTAATCTTGCTTGATCCCTTGATGCTTCAGGACTCCAGTTTCTAACTACGCGCTAAACGACTGAATACAAGTAAAAGCGAATAACTCCTCAAAGGATCCAAATAAATCCGAATAAACTCAATTTAGTTTTATTACGAGTTAATGGGTGTTTCGAGTGATTTGAGGCAAGGCCGGTGGTAGAATACGATGACTTGATCTTTTTTATTATTATTCTTTTTTGTTATTTTTGTATTTATCAAGGAGGTTAGATTAAACGCTGAGCATTATTTTGTCGAGCGCTAATATTCCGGGAAAATGCTATATAGAAGTGATATATACAATCTTTAGCTTACCGAATTAATGTTAGAATCCGAGTTGACCGCATTTTGTGGTGCGACATTTTATGTACACTTAGTTATTACTAGGCTAAGTTTAATTTGAATTAGGGTCTTTTTATACGGGTCCCAGCTTGCTATATATATAAAATTATGCTCAATATTACTATACTAAAGCTAGTGTTAAGATTTAATGGCACATTATCGTTTTGTCTAAGCTTCAGTTATTATTAAGCTTAGCTTTAGAATTTTAACTTAAATCATTTATCTGAGCAAGGCTTGCTTTACAGGGTCACATTTCCATATTTGCTATTTAGCAAAATTTACCACTAAGGTTTATTTCATGGTGGTCTAACACATGTCAGGACATATATGTTTATATTATAAGCAAAAGTATGCTTTATTGTATGTAGATATTTAACCAAAGTCACTACATCTTTTTACTAACTATGACCTCAATTAACTATTTAGGCTATATTGGTTGTTAATATAGCAAATAATCAGATATTAATTATTAAGTAACCTTATTTTACCTCCTAATTAAATTTACTACATCCCCTAGATTATTTCCAAAATTGCCAAAATTCTCACCAAAAATTCATATGAGCTCTAAAATTTCTGGTTTCGGTTCCATGGGATAGATCTTGAATTTAGATGAATTTAGAAATTTGTTTCATTCAATTTGGGGTTAAAATGAATAAGTTATGCCCATTTAAAGTTCTCACTTCAAATAAATCTGGAAAACAATAAATCTCTGACAGGTGGGTCCTACTTCCAGTTTTAAAATCTTTCTTTTATTTTTATTCTCTTTTACCTATGCCTATGACAGGTGGGACCACTATTATTTAAATTAAAGGGGCATGGCCCACATGTCGGTGAGAGATAGCCTTAACTACCGACCATTAATTTTTAACTGTTGTCTTAACGGCTTTTAATTACTGTCTTAACCGAGTTAATTACGCAGCTATAGTAGTCTTCTTCCTCCGGCCGAAGGACGGCGAGTTCGCTGCCGGCGGAGGAAGCGGCGACCGGGCGTGGGCACCCCTAAAATGGGTTGCTCGCGCCCGCTCCTTCCTCTGGCCGAGGTCTTGCCGGCCAATTTGGCCAGGGCGGCGGCCGGCGGCGACCGAGGGCGGCGGCGAAACAGGGGAGATGGGGATACGGTGGCACTCTGGCTAGGACTCGATTGCAAGCTAGGGGAGCATCCATAGGTGGTTAGAAGGCTACCTTGGGGGGTCAGAGGAGCTTGGGGATGGCCGGGGGCGGCTTGGCGGCCTGCGACGACGGTGAATGGGAGGGGTGCACGGCGCTGGTGAAGAAGGGTTGGAGAAAGGCTCAGCCGAAGGTGGTGGTGGCTTCGCGACGCCCTGAGGGTGCTCTGGCTCGGCGAAATTGGCCTGACTTGTCTCCAATCGACGGCGGACCGGATGGCCGGAGTTGGGGAAGGACGCGGCTCGCCGGTGACTGCGGTGCTCGGGGCTCGATTGCTCGGGGCAGAAGGTGGAGGGAGGTGTGGCGAGTTCAATGGGGGCCTCGGGGCATTTTATAGACGGCCGAGCGGTGCTGGCAACGGGTGGGGCGGCCGTGCAGTCTTTTCGGAGCAGGCGGCGGTGGCAGACGGCGAAAATGACGAGGCAGCTGCGGCATGATCTCGGGGTGATTCGAGCGTGACAATGCGGCACGGCGTTGCAGCTTTGCGCTGCGCGTGCTGGACGGCAGGATGCTCACACCACGTGGCCGAATCGACGCGACCGACGGAGGAGAAGCTACGGGCGGTGGAGCCGTATCGGGGGCGGGACGATGAAACCAGGGGCGACTGTGGTTTCGTGAGCGCGCTAGCCGGGTGATGGGACATCTTGTCGGTCGGGAAGCTGGCAAGCGGCGGTGGTGACGACGGCGGGCTGAGCTCCTGCTCTGCCGAAGCACAAAGAGGGAGGGGAAAGGGAGAGGTGGAGTTGGGCCGGGCCGAATTCTCTCTCTCTCTTTTTAATTTATGTGTGCACATGGAGGTATATATATATGTATATATTTGTTTATTTATAATTTCATATATTGTTATTTCTCTGGTTTATCTAATTTTGCATATTTTTATTTCCTATACTGTTAATCTTTTTCTTGCACAATTTGTACACACACACACACACACACACACATATATATATATATATATATATATATATATATATATATATATATATATATATATATATATATATATATATATATATATATATATATATATATATATATATATATATATATATATATATATATATATATATATATATATATATATATATATATATATATATATATATATATATATATATATATATATATATATATATATATGTGTGTGTGTGTGTGTGTGTGTTTATATTCTGCTCATTCGCTTTTATTGATATTTATGCCTTTATTTTCAAAATGAGATTTTATATTTTTAAATCAGGTTTCTTTCTCCTTATACTGGATCATTTTTTCAAATTCGTATTTTAAATTTTAATTATCTATTATTTGAACATGTTTGTTCCTTTCTTGAAATTTTACTTTTTCCTTATGAAATTTTTCTTGAAATCTATTATTTTAAATTTCATAAGAATACCTTAAACTCCAAATTCAAAAACAACATATTGCAAAAATAATTCAAAAGCCTCACACTTTTCAAATTTAAATTTTTAGGATGTTACACAAGCACTATCTATGAACGGAGTTCATATATGCCCTAGCACTTTTCCACACGTATTTCAAGTTGTCGGAGCCGGTGTGAAACTTTACTACAGAACAAGTTCTGCCAGGAACAATATACTCCACATGGACGAATTCATGTCACGAAATGACTTCATATGTACTCGAGCACATTCGGCATGTATTTTGAATCCATCCGAGTCGGTGTGAAACGTTGCTCTACAATGGGTTCTGACGGGTACAATATACTCCATGCGAATGAAGTTGTGCCACAAAATGAAACTAAGTGCCTAACACCTCGAATGGATTTCATATGCGCCCTAGAACATCATGACATGTCTTTCGAATCCGTCCGAGTTGGTATGAAACATTCCTGCACATCGGATTTTAATGGGTACATGGACAAATTCATGGCACAAAATGAAACTGAGTGGGAAACACCTTGAATGGACTTCATATACACCCAAGCACATTTCTTCATGCATTTTGAATTCGTTCGAGTTGGTGTGGTACTTTCCTCCACAACGGTTTCTGACGACAACTATAAACTCAATGCGAATGAAATTATGCCACGAATTGAAATTGAGTGCCAAACACCGCGAATAGGCTTCACACGCACCCGAGGAATTTTTTTCATGCATTTGAAGTCGTCTGAGTTGGTGTGAATCTTTCCGCCACGTGTCCTAGTAGGTAACTCTAAGCGTACATAAAAAAGGCATGAAATGAAACTTAGTGCCAACACCCTGAAGGAACTTGATATGCACACTAGCTCATTTCGCCATGCTTTTAGAATCCGTCTGAGTCGGTGTTAAACATTCCTCCATGACGGGTAAAATAAACTCCACATGCACGATATCGTGGCACGAAATGAAGCTGAGTGCCAAACACTACGAATAGACTTCATATGTGCCGCAGCACATTTTAGCGTGTGTTTCATACTCGTCCAAGTTGGTGTGAAACTTGACTCCACAACGGGATCTGATAGGTACAATAAACTCCATGCGGGTGAAATCTTACCGTGACATAAAACTAGGTGGCAAACACCCCAAATGGACTTCATGTGCACCCTAGCACATTTCGTCATGCCTTTCGAATCCGTCCAAGTTGGTGTAATACTTTCCTCCACAACGGGTTCCCACGGCAACTATAAACTCTATGTGGATGAATTCGTGCCACGAACTGAAGCTGAGAGCCTAACAACACGAATGGACTTAATATGCGCCCTAGCACATTTTGACATGCCATTAGAATCTATCCAAGTCAGTGTGAAAGTTCCGAGCGCAACGGGTTCCGATAGGTACTATAACTACAAGCGTGCGTTGTGCAGGGACGAAATGAAATTGATTGCCTTACACCTTCAAAGGACTTTATATACACCCTACCTCATTTCACCATTTATTTTGAATCCGTCTGAGTAGGTGTGGAACTTTCCTCTTGGACGGGTACAATAAACTCTGTGCAAGAAATCGTGGCAGGAAATGAAACTGAGTGGCAAACATTCCAAATGGACTTCATATGTACCATAGCACATTTTGGCACATATTTCGAATCCGTCCAAGTTGTTGCGATACTTTTCTTCACAACGGGTTCCGATGGCAGCTATGGACTCCATGTAGACGAAATTGTGCCACGAAATGAAACGGAGTGGCTAACACCCGAATGTACTTCATATGCGCCCGAGCACGTTTTGGCGTGGCTTTCGAGTTCATCCGAATCGGTGCGAATATTTTCTCCGCAACGGGTTTCGATTGGTACTATAAACTCAAAGTGTACATTATCGAGGTACTATAAACTCCACGTGCACGATATCGTTGCACGAAATGAAGCTGAGTGCCAAACACTTCGAATAGACTTATATGTGCCCCAGCACATTTCTGCGTGCATTTCATACTCATCCAAGTTGGGTGAAACTTTACTCCATAACGGGTTCTGACAGGTACAATAAATTCCATACTGGTGAAATCTTGCCGCGAAATAAAACTAGGTGGCAACACCCCGAATGGACTTTACATGCACCCTAGCACCTTTCGTCAAGCCTTTCGAATCCGTCCAAGTTAGTGTAATACTTTCCTCCACAACGGATTCCCACGGCGACTATAAACTCTATGCGGATGAATTCGTGCCACGAACTGAAGCTGATGCGGATACTCACATGCTTAGCACTTTTCAATCAAATACATGATTTAGGTGTTCTTGTACTCATTGAAAAGATAATTTCAAGGGCTACGCAATGGATCTAGTCCCACCTTCAAATTCATCACGGATAAAAAGTTATGACCGAAACAATATGACGGGTGAAAAATATAGTTTCCTTTTTGTGAAAGTTCGTATCTGGTACCATATGGACGTCCCAAGGGGCTATATAAGCCTTGTATTGGCAGCCTTTAGGGCTCAGACCACGTTTGAGAAAAATCAATCTACTTAAGTTTTCGAGTTTAGCATTGCTGCTGAAATTCCTAAGGGAATTAGGAGTGTCTTCTTCAATCAAGATCGTTCAACCTTTTCGTTGGGAATTGGGAGTGCAATGGAACTTCATCGGTGGTCGTGAAGTTCAATACGTGTGGTCGGGCGAATTATAGAGTGCTAACTCTTGCATTGGCAATGGGAGATCACTACGGTTCGTCAAATCCTCGTGAGTATCCAGATCCTACGTCGAGAAGATCGGGCGACCCCGTATCATCTTGGTATCAGAGCACGGTTTACTCGGTAGCAATATTTACCCTTACTTTTAGATTGTTTTATTTCTGTCCTATAGTCTATAAACCGAAAATAAAAAAAATCCAAACCATAGTTTCGCATTTGTTATTTCGTGAGTTTTATTAAGTCTTGATCCATTAGAAATTTTGTTTAGGTGCTGATCATTCGTGTTTATTTGCGTTGTTTAATCTTTGTGTCCAATCCAAAATTTTAAAAAAAATCTTGCTGATATTTTTTTTCATAAATTGAGACTGGCTGTTGAATATAGCATCAAGGGCTGCTGTTGAGTATTTTACACCTTGCTGAATATTTGTGACCTAGGCAAATTCAAAGAGACTGTTAAGTCTAGTTCGACCTTTGAAAAAAAAGAAAAAAAAAGAAGTCACAGATTGACAAAAGAGAGAGAGAAGAAGAAGAAAAATAAAAAAACAAGGGACGAATTTGGGTGAGTTCTTAGTCCATAAATTCAGATTGTGTAATTTAATTTCTTGAGCAATCTCGTGCCCTTACATTCATATCATTGCAATTGGCTAGCGTCTCTTCTAGTACTTGGTGCAAAACGAGCTATCTAATCTTTAATTTCACATTGCCTCTAGTTAGCTCATTCCTTTGTTTGCATCGAGTCACATTGATCTTTGCGTGTGCGTTCATATAATTCACTTGAATCTTTTGGATCAGCACTTAGGCAAAGTATTCTAGCTCGGATTATACTTAATCTTACAACATCGTGAAATTCAGATTGTGTAGGATAAACACTTTCATACCTAGCTCCACCATAAAACCGTTGTTGTGCAAGTAGTGAACACTCTTAAATTCGCTTGATTATCACTGTGCTGTTGTCACTTCTACCAGGTGTAAGTTTTTATTGGCCTTAATTCACTTCGGAAGGGTAAGAACTTTACTTGGGAGAGAAAACTTTCTTGCATAGCTAACCATGTCAGGTGAAAGAGAACACCATGATGAGAGTGGTGAGACAAATGAAACTTAAGCATTCGTCAAGCAATATCAATTTGGGGCACTCCGTGAACACTTTCAATGTGAGCTACGCCAAGGACTCGATCAACTCCATGAGAAGCATGATGCTTTTGCTGATCAAATTGCAAGGGAGATGCAAAATATGGAGATACAAGCTGATGAAAATGTGCGCCAATTGCGGGAGGAAATTGGAGCCCTCACTAGGCTCATACAAGCTCGCAATGGTGGCGATGATGCAAGTGTTCAAGGAGGAGAAGCTGCTGCACATGTACCTCATGCACCGCAACACCGAGTGGCGGCCAACGTGATGCGTCCACCACAGCTCGGAGGACGAGGAGGAGGGCGTGGCCAAGGCCTAGGTGGAGGTCGTGGTGGCCGTGGTGGTGCTGCACATGCGATGTAATGGGATGTAAATTTTGCTTTGCATTACAATGACCATTGTTGTAGGGGTGGCCCAACCCCCCGTGACTGGGCCGTGCAACTAATCCAACATGTAATAGGCCCAATAGTATAGAAGATTATAACAGTGTAAATATACCAATGTACCCTCATCCCTTGTAAGCACTCCCCATTCTACCCCACTCATATATATAAACCCCCAGGAGGGGCAAAGGGGGGGACATCCTCTCATTCTACCAACCATTCCACAGACATGGCTCCCTCTTCCTCTTCTACTAGTCCCCGTTCATTCCTGTTTAGCCTGTAGCTACAACAGATGGCGCCGTCCGTGGGGACTAGATGAAAAGTCGCTTGAGGAGCTGGAAGACAGACAAGTAGCTTGTTCACTGAAAGTTTAGCAATCTTGACTGTGCAGGCGTCTGGGTTTTGTCTGTATACTTTTCTCCGTTTTGTATATTTTGCATGCGATAGATCTAATTGAATTGTCCAGATGCAGTATCGATGGGTCTAGTGGCAAGCAAGAGCTCGGCGGCGTGGGCGGCGTACCCCTGCCACGAGCGCGAGCCCACGGCTGCCGCTCTGGCGACGGCGCCGCCGGGCGAGGGCGCGGCAGCTCCAGTCTTGCGACGCCACGACGACAGCCGACCGCAGGGAAAAAGCACACGAGATTTAACAGGCAATAACTCTGTGTCCGGCACCAACGGCATCATCTCCGCGCCCGCCTTCGCGCAACGCCAAGCCGAAGGCAGTAGCGAAGTCCAAGGCGCCTACCAAGAAGGCTGCCAAGGGAAGCCGAAGGCAGCAGCCAAGCCCGCCACCAAGCCGAAGGTGGGTCTTCGCACGTCCTCGGCCTACACAGAATATCCATCCGTCGGTGCATGCATGTCATGTCCCCCCACGCATATTTTTACATTCGTGCAGCCGATTACGTATATACTTGCATTCATGCATGCAATCACGCGTATATGCATATCCATTCACGTTCACGCATGTGTATCTATACATGCATGTACCTGAAATATCTCATGCATGCGTACGGGGTTATTGTTAGAATAGTTCCACATGGATTGTGGGAGAGGAACAAGCACAACTTATAAGTGTGAGGGAGCCCCCACCCATTGGACTAGTCTTTTGGGGAGAGAAGGCCCAATACCACTTATAAGTCTGGTGCTCCGTTGCTCCGTGGGCTTAGTTGTGTTTAGCCCATTTAAACCTGTGGCACTCAGTTGGACCTAGGCATGCGGCCAGGGTCCAAAAGTGTAACAATTGGTATCAGAGCCTAGGTGCCTAACACCTCCTTGGATCTCATGGTTGTAGATGTGTCCAACCAATGTGTGAGGGGGAGATTGTTGGGAATAATCCCACATTGGTTGTGGAAGAGGAGAAAGCACAACTTATAAGTGTGGGGGAGCCCCCACCTATTGGACTAGTCTTTTGGGGGGAGAAGGCCCAGTACCACTTATAAGGTTGTTGCTCCGTTGCTCCGTGGGCTTGGTTGTGTTCCGCCCATGTGGACCTGTGGCCCGGGGAGTAAAAACCCGGCTGGACCTAGGCATGCGGCCAGGGTCCAGCCGGGTTTTTACTCCCCGGGCCACAGGTCCAGATCTCACATTTGGTATCAGAGCCTAGGTGCCTAACACCTCCTTGGATCTCATGGTTGTAACAATCTCCCCCTCACACATTGGTTGGACACATCTACAACCATGAGATCCAAGGAGGTGTTAGGCACCTAGGCTCTGATACCAAATGTGAGATCTGGACCTGTGGCCCGGGGAGTAAAAACCCGGCTGGACCTAGGCATGCGGCCAGGGTCCAAAAAGTGTAACAATTGGTATCAGAGCCCAGGTGTCTAACATCTTCTTGGACCTCATGGTTGCAGAAGTGTCCAATCCATGTGTGAGGGGGAGATTGTTAGAATAGTCCCACATGGATTGTGGGAGAGGAACAAGCACAACTTATAAGTGTGAGGAGCCCCACCCATTGGACTAGTCTTTTGGGAGAGAAGGCCCAATACCACTTATAAGTCCGGTGCTCCGTTGCTCGTGGGCTTAGTTGTGTTTAGCCCATTTAAACTGTGGCACTCGGCTGGACCTAGGCATGCGGCGGGGTCCAAAAGTGTAATGATTATCATCCATGCATGGCACGGTATCCAGCCAGTCTCTCCGGCTCGGGCGGCTTCACCCGGCGCTCCGCTTGCCTCCGTGCGCTCGGCGTCTACCCTCCACTGGCCTCCGACCCGGCGGCTTCGACCCCTGATTGAGGCGGCTCTGACGGGGCGCGTTCTTGGCGTCAGCACTTCGTCTACGTGCGTGCGCTCAGGCTGCATGGTTATAAGCCTTCGCATAGCTCTCCGCGCTCTCCACCGAGCTATCCGAAGCCTGTTCGGAGCCTCCGCCCTGGAGCAGTAGACCTCGCCAAGCGGACGTTCCATCCATGCATGCGACGTGTGCTCCGTCCATCCATGCATGCAAGCATTCGGATAGACCTCGCCAAGCGGAAGCTCGGCGCATGTGGCAAGCACGTGTACTCCGAGGAGGCTGGCAGAGCTCGACGCTAAGGCGGAGAAGCTCGGCTCACTGAGCGGAGGCCTGGGCCGAGCGCGCGCGAAACCTGGTGTATATGGCGTGTACGCCACGGCGCCTTCGCCGCTGCGACTCCGCGTAGCATCCACCCAAATCCCTGGCTCGCGGCGATTCGTCGCCACTGCGACCGGCGGCGGAGGCTGCCCGCTACAAGACCCGGTGATCGTCGACGCGGTGGCCGTGGGCAGGCGCAGCCACCACCACGTCGGCAAGCCTTCGCCGAACTCCGCGCCGCACTCCAGGCCTCGCACGCCAACGTCTGGTGGGACTCCATCGGCCTCCGAGTAGTGCCTCGGACCTTCGCACGTCTTCGGCGAGTCTCCAGGCGCCCACTGGGGCTCAGTGACGGCGTCTCTGCGACGAGGTCTACCCCGTGCAAGCCTCCGGCCTGCTCCACGTCGCGAAGTCTGCAAGCTTGATGACGACGAGCCTTCCCTGTCTTCGCGTCGAGCCTTCCCCGCCTTTGCTCCGGGCTGCATGAAGTCCCACGTCGCCACCACCCCGCGCGATCCGCGACGTGCCCCTTGCGAAGTCCGCGGCAGTGCGGGGCGCGAAGCTAGCGGGTGCTAGGTGACGTTGTGTAGCCGGGCGGAGCCGCGAGGAGACTACACACGGCAGAGTCCTGTTATACATCCAGGTGATGGACCTCCGCTGCGTCTCTCCGGCCTCCATGCTGCTCGAGTCCGAGGCGGCTTCGACCCTGCGCACCTTCGTCGCGGCTCTGGGAAGGCCTCGCTGGCCTTCGCCACAGGCTCCACGACGACTTCGTCCGCGTCCACGGTTTCCATCCATCAGCAGCTCCCGCCGCATGCATTGCAGGAACAGTCTGTTGGAAATAATCAAGTCGTTGCTAGGAAACTGGTTTTTCGGAAGTCTGAAGACTGGGCACAGCGCAAGAAGCTTCAGCAATGCAGTTCCCTGGAGGTGCTTCGAAGTACTTGGTCGGTGAAGGAGTCCAGATCTGCATGTCCGAGTTACCGGATCGAGTCAACGTAATGAGCGATCGAGTGCGATTAGGAGTTAGTTAGCATCTCTCCGTGAGACTTTAAATTTACTTGTAATCTGCTGTTTTTCTTTAATCGAATCTCGTTCTGGAAGCATTGTCTTCCGAGTCATTGTTCTTCGTAGTGACAACCACGCTTTCAGTTTTCTTGAAGTGTTTGTGTCTAGCGCAGTTCTTTTTTTGTCCACCAATCTTGAGCGATACAATTGGTGAGAGAGTGATCCTTGGGCTTTTTCCAACACAGTCGAGGTCCCCTCCTCGGCGCAGGTCGCCTCTTCGGTGGGTTGATCGAGGTCTCCTCCTCGACGCAGGTCCCCACAAAGCATCAGGAAGGGAGTCCGCGCGTCGTCCGCCTCGACCTGCTTGACGCCTTCGCCGACCTCCTCCGTATCTGGCGCATCACCACCCCGGACAACAACGAGGCCGGCGTCACCGACGCTGGCAACCCCAACACCGGCTCCGTCCGCTCTGCATGTAGGTGTAAGGTGTACGGCAAAGGCTCACCCCCGCGCGGCTTCGTATGGACTTCGCAGCTGCGGCGCCGACCTCGCTTCGAACGGGTGCTCACGGCCAACCTCGGCGATGACGGCAGCACGGCGGCTGACGGCAACGCTGCGCTCTGGGGATGGCCTCGTCTCCGGTGCCGAACGCGTCGTACCCTGCCACAACCACTGCGTAACGCACGCCATGGTGTCGAGCTCAGTCAACATCATCATCGCCCAGCTCTCTGCCGACATCAGGGTTCGAGGAGGCGTCTTCGCCCATGTGCGCGCCGGAGTCTTCGTCAAGCCACCATGCCGCGCCTTCGCACCTCTGCGTTGCCTCCGCAAGCTGGACTTCGCATCTCTGTCGAGCTCTCCGGAGTCTTCGCCGCGACCGGAGTGGTCTTCGCCGTGCGGTCCATGGGCTTCAGCGCCTCCGTCGTGGGATCTATCTCCGCTAATCGGACGTCGCGCAGGCCGCTCCCGCAGCATCGGTGCCTCGGATACCGTCTCCGGCCTTCGGCCGTCACAAGAAAATAACCATGCTGCACGCGGGAGAAACCAGGCGCATGTATACGAAGCATAAGCATCCATCGTATGCACACACTCAAGCTACGTGGCAAGGACGGCACGCATGGCTCATGCATGGGTGCGTCGCATGCGTATCGTCCGCCTCTGCTTGGGCCGGCCATCCGCGTCGTCCCCGGCCTTACAGCGTTCGGCGCTTGGGACCCGGGGGAAGGCCTCCGCGTCGCAACCGTCCAGCCCGGTACGCACGGTATGCGATCACATGTGAGGCTTTCATAATCCGTGCTGCATTTTTTGTATGCATGGCTTTAAGAAGCGGTTGGGCAGCATGTTGTTTATTGCATCTCTACTTCCAGTGTAACAGCATTTGATTTGGCCGTGTTTGCGTCTCCAGCTTTGGCCTGTGCTGGGCTCCCGTAGCACCTAATGCTTTCCTGGCTGCATTCTGGAGCGTTTTGTTGTCGCAAATCTTCGGCCATTTCTTTGATGCCTCTGTTTTCGTCCTCGTTTTTTTATTTTAATCGCATCGCACGACCCCCTTGCGCCTCGGTGTACTCTACGGAGTATAAATAAGACGTAGCGTTGAGTTTGCCTCCGCACGCGCCAGTCTACAGACTTTAAATAAGACGCAACGGGGGGACGCCTCCGCGCGCACTCTACGGAGTATAAATTAAGATGTAGCGTCGAGCTACGTCTCCGCACGCACCAGTCTGCGGACTTTAAATAAGATGTAGCGTCGAGGTCCACCTCCGCACGCGTGAGTCTACGGACTATAAATTAAGACGTAGCGTCGAGGTCCACCTCCGCACGCACCAGTCTACAGACTTTAAATAAGACGTAGCGTCAAGGTCCGCCTCCGCACGCGCGAGTCTACGGACTATAAATTAAGACGTAGCGTCGAGGTCCGCCTCCGCACGCACTAGTCTATGGACTTTAAATAAGACGTAGCGTCGAGGTCCGCCTCCGCACGCGCGAGTCTACGGACTATAAATTAAGACGTAGCATCGAGGTCCGCCTCCGCACGCACCAGTCTACGGACTTTAAATAAGACGTAGCGTCGAGGTCCGCGTCCGCACGCGCGAGTCTATGGACTATAAATAAGACGTAGCGTCGAGGTACGCCTCCGCACGCACCAGTCTACGGACTTTAAATAAGACGTAGCGTCGAGGTCCGCCTCCGCACGTGCGAGTCTACGGACTATAAATTAAGATGTAGCGTCGAGGTCCGCCTCCGCACGCACTAGTCTACGGACATTAAATAAGACGTAGCGTCGAGATCCACCTCCGCACGCGCGAGTCTACGGACTATAAATTAAGACGTAGCGTCGAGGTCCGCCTCCGCACGCACCAGTCTACGGACTTTAAATAAGACATAGCCTCGAGGTCCGTCTCGGCACGCGCGAGTCCACGGACTATAAATAAGACGTAGTGTCGAGGTACGCCTCCGCACGCACCAGTCTACGGACTTTAAATAAGACGTAGCGTCGAGGTCCGCCTCCGCACGCGCGAGTCTACGGACTATAAATTAAGACGTAGCGTCGAGGTACGCCTCCGCACACGCCAGTCTACGGACTTTAAATAAGACGTAGCGTCGAGGTCCGCCTCCGCACGCGCGAGTCTACGAACTATAAATTAAGACGTAGCATCCAGGTCCGCCTCCGCACGCACTAGCCTACGGACTTTAAATAAGACGTAGCGTCGAGGTCCGCCTCCGCACGCGCGAGTCCACGGACTCTAAATTAAGTCGTAGCATCGAGGCACGCCTCCGCACACGCGAGTCTACGGACTATAAATTAAGTCATAAATTGCGACGCGGCCGAGACACTAGGGAGTGCCTCGCTTTAGGCGGCGCACCACTTGGATATCGCGCCCTTGCGCGCGTTGCACCAGGGAGTGCACGGGGAATTTTTGAAGGTAGGGGAACGGCGCCTTCACCTCTCTACCTCGGTGTGCGTTGTGCCCTCAGCCTACGCCGCAAGCGCCCGCTCTTCACGGGCACTCTCTTTGAAGGTAGGGGAACGGCGGCCTCGCCTCCTTGCCTCCGCGTGCGTGGTGCCCTCGGCCTACGCCGCAAGTGCCCGCTCTTCGCAGGCACCCTCTTTAAAGGTAGGGGAACGGCCGTCTCGCCTCCTTGCCTCCGCGTGCGTGGTGCCCTCGGCCTACGCTGCAAGCGCCGCTCTTCGCGGGCACTCTCTTTGAAGGTAGGGGAACGGCGGTCTCGCCTCCTTGCCTCCGCGTGCGTGGTGCCCTCGGTCTGCGCTGCAAGCGCCCGCTCTTCGCGGGCACTCTTTTGGAAGGTAGGGGAACGGCGGTCTCGCCTCCTTGCCTCCGCGTGCGTGGTGCCCTCGGCCTGCGCCGCAAGCGCCCGCTCTTCGCGGGCACTCTTTTGGAAGGTAGGGGAACGGCCGTCTCGCCTCCTTGCCTCCGCGTGCGTGGTGCCCTCGGCCTGCGCCGCAAGCGTCCGCTCTTCGCGGGCACTCTCTTTGAAGGTAGGGGAACGGAGGTCTCGCCTCTTTGCCTCCGCGTGCGTGGTGCCCTCGGCCTACGCCGCAAGCGCCCGCTCTTCGCGGGCACTATCTTTGAAGGTAGGGGAACGACGGTCTCGCCTCCTTGCCTCCGCGTGCGTGGTGCCCTCGGCCTACGCCGCAAGCGCCCGCTCTTCGCGGGCACTCTTTTGGAAGGTAGGGGAACAGCGGTCTCGCCTCCTTGCCTCCGCGTGCGTAGTGCCCTCGGCCTACGCCACAAGCGTCCGCTCTTCGCAAGCACTCATTTTGAAGGTAGGGGAACGGTGGTCTCGCCTCCTTGCCTCCGCGTGCGCGGTGCCCTTGGCCTGCGCCGCAAGCGCCCGCTCTTCGCGGGCACTCTGTTGGAAGGTAGGGGAACGGCGGTCTCGCATCCTTGCCTCCGCGTGCGTAGTGCCCTCGGCCTACGCCGCAATCGCCCGCTCTTCGCGAGCACTCCTTTTGAAGGTAGGGGAACGGCGGTCTCGCCTCCTTGCCTCCGCGTGCGTAGTGCCCTCGGCCTACGCCGCAAGCGCCCGCTCTTCGCGAGCACTCCTTTTGAAGGAAGGGGAACGGCAGTGTCGGCACGTCTTCGGCACTCGACTCCGTCGTCCGCCTCGTAGGCATCGCCTCGGCGGGACGGCACGTCTTTGGTGCTCGACGACACGTCTTCGGCGCTCAACTCCGCCATCCGCCTCGTAGGTATCGCCTCAGCGGGACGGCACGTCTTCGGCGCTCGAAGACACGTCTTCGGCCCTCGAGTCCGCCGTCCGCCTCGTAGGCTTCGCCTCAGCGGGACGGCACGTCTTCGGCACTCGACGGCACGTCTTCGGCACGTGACTCCGCCGTCCGCCTCGTAGGCATCGCCTCGACGGGACGGCACGTCTTCGGAGCTCGAAGGCACGTCTTCGGCGCTCGACGGCACGCCTTCAGCGCCCAACTCCGCCGTCCACCTCGTAGGCATCGCCTCGGCGGGACGGCACATTTTCGGCGCTCGACGGCACGTCTTCGGCGCTCGACAGCACGTCTTCAGCGCCTGACTCCGCCGTCCGCCTCGTAGGCATCGCCTCGGCGGGACGGCACGTCTTCGGTGCTCGACGGCACGCCTTCGGCGCTCGACTCCGCCGTCCGCCTCGTAGGCATCGCCTCGGCGGGACAGCACGTCTTCGGCGCTCGACTCCGTCGTCCGCCTCGTAGGCATCGCCTCGGCTGGACGGCAGGTCTTCGGCGCTTGACGGCACGTCTTCGGCGCCCGACTCCACCGTCCGCCTCGTAGGCATCGCCTCGGTGGGACGGCACGTCTTCGGCGCCCGACTCCGCCGTCCGCCTCGTAGGCATCGCCTCGGTGGGACGACACGTCTTCGGCGCTCAACTCCGCCGTCCGCCTCGTAGGCATCGCTTCGGCGGGACGGCACATCATCGGCACTCGACTACGCCGTCCGCCTCGTAGGCATCGCCTCGGCAGGACGGCACGGCTTCGGCGCTCGACGACGCCTTCGGCGCTTCACGGATTTCTTTATAGGCATTGCCTGTAGGGTCTGCGAGCTACCAGTTGCATCGGCACCCTCGCGCTTGCTGTCAGGGAACGGGGGGCTGGGGTGGTTGATCACGTCAGCTCGCCCATCGGGACCTCGCGCTGCTTTGCCGAGGAGTCTTGTTGTAGGGGTGGCCCAACCCTCCGTGACTGGGCCGTGCAACTAATCCAACATGTAATAGGCCCAATAGTATAGAAGATTATAGCAGTGTAAATATACCAATATACCCTCATCCCTTGTAAGCACTAAGGGGTAGAATGGGGACTTCCCATTCTACCCCACTCATATATATAAACCCCCAGGAGGGGCAAAGGGGGGGACATCCTCTCATTCTACCAACCATTCCACAGACATGGCTCCCTCTTCCTCTTCTACTAGTCCCCCTTCATTCCTATTTAGCCTGTAGCTACAACAACCATTATCATCGTCCACGTAATGAAGATGATGGATTGGGCAATCTCAAGTTTTTCATGCCCAATTTGTAGGTGGAACTGATCCTGAGGAGTATCTCACTTGGGAATTGAAGGTTGACAAAATATTCCGTATTCATCACTATACGGATGAGAGAAAGATACAGTTGGCATCACTTGAGTTTGAAGGCTATGATTTGGATTGGTGGGAACAAGTCATTACTCAAAGAGCTGAGAATGGAGTAGAACCTATGGCATCATGGCAAGAGATGAAGCGAGAAATGACAAACCGTTTTGTTCCTCGTCACTACAAGCGTGATCTATTTGATAAATTGCAAAATATGAAGCAGGGAGCACATTCTGTGGAGGAGTACTACAAGGAGATGGAGTTAGCCATGATTCGAGCCAAGGTTCAAGAACAAGTAGAGCAAACCATGGCACGCTTCCTCTTAGGTTTGAACCATCAAGTCAAAAGCATTGTCAATTTTCAACCTTATAACAATTTTTATGAGTTAGTGCATCAAGCTACAAAGGCAGAATGGCAATTGCAAGAGGATGCAAAGTTTGCAAGATCAACGTCCTTTGCTGCCCGTACACTGTCCAGTGGAGGAAGATATGGTTCCAAATCACAAATAAGCCAAAGAACAACTCCAAGTGGTGGTTCAAGCTTTCGCCCATCATCTAGCAAGAAGGAAGAAGCCACCCCAAGTACAAGGAAGCCATTAAATCCAGCAGCTAGTAGTGCTTCTTCTGTGGGTTCTACAGCGAAGAGTAGCGGCATACAATGCTTCAAGTGCCTTGGTCGTGGTCATATGCAAAAGGATTGCCAAATAACAAGGCGATGTTGATATTAGAGAATGGAGAATATGATTCTGCAAGTGAAGAAGAGAATGATCACCATGCTGATTTTGATGCACATGAGGAGGAGCAAGACATAGAGTATTGTGACCCCGGTGTTGGTCCTATACTTGTGTGTGCACCAACGGTGTTTAGTGTGCAACCAAAGCCATCCCATGAACAGCGCTGCAATTTATTCCACACAAGAGCTCAAGTCAGTAAAGATGGCAAATTTTGCAAGGTAATCATTGATGGTGGGAGTTGTCATAATTTGGCTAGCAAGGAACTTTGCAATAAACTTGGGTTGAAGTACAAGAAACACCCACATCCATATCAGATCCAGTTGTTGCATGAGAAAGGCTCATTGAATGTGGGATACACCGTGGATGTTGAATTTGGAATTGTCACTTATCATGATACGGTGGAGTGTGATGTGGTGCCTATGGATGTATGTCACTTGCTGCTAGGAAAGCCATGGCAATATGATCGTGCTGTGCTTAATGATGGAAGAACTAATTAATACAAGTTTTGGTGGAACAACAAACAAGTGGTGCTGCGACCGTTGACTCCTCGAATTGTAAATGATAATGTACAAAAGATTGAAGTGCAAGTTGAGAGTGAGAAAGGGAGAGAACAAAAGAGTGTGATTCCACAAAAAGTGAGTGAGAGCCACAAACCAAACCCGAGAGGTAAAAGCAAGAGTGAGGGAGAGAAAAACTTAGTCATGATAGCCACCAAATCTGATATGAGAGAGATGAAAGATGATCCCGCTTTGATGCACCTTGTATTGTTGTACAAGGATGCATTACTTTCTACTAATGATTTAACCTCTCTTCCTAGTGTTGTTTCTCAAGTTTTGCAGGCTTACGACGATATGTTTCCAGAGGAGGTGTCCGCTGGTCTACCACCTATTCGAGGCATTGAGCATCAAATTGACTTAGTCCCAGGAGCCCCTCTTCCCAACCGGCCACCGTACCGCACAAATCCAGAAGAAACAAAGGAGATTCAACGCCAAGTGCAAGCACTTTTGGACAAAGGGTATGTACGCGAGAGTCTTAGTCCTTGTGCTGTTCCTGTTATTCTTGTTCCTAAGAAAGTTGGTACTTGGAGAATGTGCGTAGACTGTAGAGCTATTAACAACATAACAGTTCGCTATCGTCCTCCTATTCCTAGGTTAGATGATATACTTGATGAGTTAAGTAGTTCTACTATCTTTTCTAAGATTGACTTGCGTAGTGGCTACCATCAAATAAGAATGAAACATGGTGATGAATGGAAAACTGCTTTTAAAACGAAATTTGGCTTGTATGAGTGGTTAGTGATGCCTTTTGGTTTGTCCAATGCTCCTAGTACATTCATGCGCTTAATGAACCATGTTTTGGGACACTTCATTGGAAAATTTGTGGTAGTTTACTTTGATGATATTCTGATATATAGCCGTTGTTTGGATGATCTTGTTGAACACATCAAACAAGTGCTAGAAGTGCTTTGGAAGGAACGCTTGTATGCCAATCTTGAGAAGTGTACTTTTTGCACTAGTAAGGTTGTGTTTCTAGGCTATGTTATTTCAGCTCATGGAATTGAAGTGGATGAATCTAAAATTGAAGCTATTAGAAATTGGCCAATTCCTTTTAATGTTAGTCAAATTCGTAGCTTCCATGGGCTTGCTAGCTTTTATCGGCGATTTGTGAAAGAGCACCATTGCTGCCACATTAAATGAATTAACTAAAAAGGGGGTGATTTTTGAGTGGGGAGAAAAACAAGACAAAACTTTTGCTGAATTAAAGAAGTGTTTGACTGAAGCACCATTGCTTGTTTTACCTGATTTCCCAAAAACTTTTGAGATTGAATGTGATGCTAGTGGAATAGGTATTGGTGGTGTTTTGATGCAAGAAAGAAAACCTATTGCATATTTCAGTGAGAAACTTCATGGTGCACAATTGAATTATCCTGTTTATGATAAAGAATTATATGCTCTTGTGCGTGTGTTGGAAACTTGGCAACATTATCTTTGGCCTAAGGAATTCATAATACATTCTGATCATGAATCTTTGAAATAGGGCCAAGCGAAATTGAATCATAGACATGCTAAGTGGGTAGAATTCATTCAGACCTTTCCATACATTGTCAAATATAAGAAAGGCAAAGAGAATGTGGTAGCTGATGCATTGTCACGAAAACATGTGCTTTTGACTCAGTTGGAGGTAAAGGTCCAGGGTTAGAATGTTTGAAAGATTTATATGCTTCTGATCATGAATTTGCAGCTCCATATTCTAATTGCAAAGATGGGAAAGGGTGGGATAAGTTTCATATTTATGATGGTTTTCTCTTTCGCATGAATAAGCTATGTGTCCCGGAGTCCTCGGTGCGTTTATTATTGTTGTAGGAATCTCATGCAGGAGGATTGATGGGGCATTTTGGGAGAGAGAAGACTTACATGATGTTGGCTTATAACTTCTATTGGCCAAAGATGAGGCGAGACGTCGAGAGGTTCGTTCAAAGATGCATCACATGTCATAAGGCAAAGTCAAAACTCAATCCACATGGTTGTATACCCCACTTCCTATTCCTAGTGCTCCTTGGGAAAATATTAACATGGATTTTGTGTTAGAACTGCCTAGGACTAAGAGGGGAAGGGATTCAGTCTTTGTTGTTGTGGATAGGTTCTCTAAAATAGCACATTTTATTCCCTATCATAAGAGCGACGATGCGTCGCATGTAGCTGACTTGTTTTTCAGGGAGATTGTGAGATTGCACGGAATGCCAAGAACCATTGTTTCAAATCGTGACGTTAAGTTCATGAGTTACTTTTGGAAGAGTTTGTGGGCCAAGCTTGGGACAAAGTTGTTGTTTTCAATGACTTGTCATCCACAAACAGATGGGCAAACGGAGGTGGTGAACCGCACACTTTCAACACTGCTACATACCATGATAAAGAAGAACTTGAAAGAGTGAGAAGATTGTCTACCGCATGTGGAGTTTGCATATAATAGGGCGGTACATTCTACAACTCAATTGTGTCCATTTGAGGTGGTATATGGCTTCAAACCAATCACGCCACTTGATTTAATGCGACTTCCCTTACAAGAACATGTTAATATGGAGGCTTCGAAGCGTGCTGATTTTGTGAAAAAGCTCATGAAAAGACTAAAGAGGTAATTGAAAAGAAGGTACATGCTTATGCTTCCAAGGCTAACAAATCTCGTAAGAAAATGCTTTTTGAACCAGGTGACTTAGTGTGGGTCCACCTTCGCAAAGACCGCTTTCCAGAGAAGCGAAAATGCAAATTAATGCCCCGTGGTGATGGTCCTTTTAAAGTACTTGCCAAGATCAATGATAATGCATACAAGATAGAGCTTCCGGGAGACGACCATGGAGTGAGCACTACTTTTAGTGTTGCTGATTTATCTCCATTATTTGGGCAAGAAGACACCGAGTCGAGGACGACTCCTTTTCAAGAGCGGGAGGATGATGAGGAAAACCCCATTACATATACATCTTCCACTCCAAGCATGCATGAGAATATCCAAGAACCAGAGGGCCCAATGACGAGGGCAAGAGCCAAGCGTTTAAACAAACAGGTGCTTTTGTTTCTTAAGGAGTTTCCTTTAATTGATGATGAACTTGGAATACTACCTCATGCCAGTATTTTATGTATTCTTAGTTATGACTCACATGAAGACTTGGGAGAGCAAAGGGAGGAGCCCAAGGACTTAAACTACAAGTTTTGGATAAGATTTTCAAGCCAAATTCGGACTTCCCACGTGCTCAACCCAATTCAAACTCGGATTCAACTCAGGATTCAATTCGGATTCGGTTCGGGACAGCCTGACAGGCAGTTACTAAAAAGGCCATACCTTCCCAAACAGAGTCTAATTTAGGTGTTCTTGTACTCTTTGGAAAGATAATTTCAAGGGCTACGCAATGGATCTTGTCCCACCTTCAAATTCATCACGGATAAAAAGTTATAATCGAAACAATATGATGGGTGAAAAATATAGTTTCCTTTTTGTGAGAGTTCGTATCTAAAACCATATAGGGTTGAGGTGTGTACTTGGTTTGGGGACCATATGGACGTCCCAAGGGGCTATATAAGCCTTGTATGGAACTTCATCGGTGGTCGTGAAGTTCAACACGTGTGGTTGGGCGAATTATAGAGTGCTAACTCTTGCATTGGCAACGGGAGATCACTACGGTACGTCAAATCCTCATGAGTATCCAGATCCTACGTCGAGAAGATCGGGCGACCCCTATCACACCCCGAAGGAACTTGATACGCACACTAGCTCATTTCGCCATGCTTTTTTAATCCGCCCAAGTCGGTGTTAAACATTCCACCATGACAAGTACAATAAACTCCACGTGCACGATATCGTGGTACGAAATGAAGCTGAGTGCCAAACACTTTGAATAGACTTCATATGTGCCGCAGCACATTTCTGCGTGCATTTCATTCTTGTCCAAGTTGGTGTGAAACTTTACTCTACAACGGGTTCTGACAGGTACAATAAACTCCATGCGGGTGAAATCTTGCCATGAAATAAAACTAGGTTGCAAACACCCCGAATGGACTTCATATGCACCCTAGCACATTGTAGTCTAATCCACTTGTGATTTATTTGTGAATGTGTTGAATCTTCTTGATATATTGGCCTTCTTCTCTACACTTGTCGCTTGTGCTTCTCCGTTGCTTTGGCCTCGGAGCTCCATCGCCTTCCTTGTGACTCCAAAGCTTCAATGCGATTAAATCTGAGAATACGCAGAGAACTTGCTTGAGGTAGAATACTATTCTCATCAACACATGGAAATTCATTAAGAAACAAATTCACCTGATAATATTTAATGCGGCTCAATAATTGCTTCTTGTCAAATAATATCTTTAACTGAAAAGCGTAAGACATATGCATATTCGCATCATCCTCCCCTTCTTCAAGAAAAGCCGTTCTCGACTTTTGATAGCCTGAAATTGTACTAAACAAAGAATACAACGTGTATACATAGTATATATATTTATCGTCAACACTTCTCCTGATGTGACCATGCCACAAATACACATGACCATAGTGCCTAATATCAAGATTGAACTAAAGATGAATTCGTTTCTTCAGCTTCAACATATTTTAAATGCGAATATGATGCTACCTAATGATGAAAATATATATTTCGACAGCACCACGTTATTTTTACACCAATTCAAGCAAAAGTTCAAGTTGGACACGTTTTGGAATCCAATTCGGCCTCCAGATCAATACGGATTCAGCCTAACAGGCCCAACTTTAAATGTGCATAACTTTCACATACGAAGTCCGTTTGAGGTCCATGAGTACTTGTTGGAAAGATTTTCTTGTCCTCTTTCTAATGGATCTGTTATCACCTCTAAATTCCTTCTGTGTGCACCGCAATCATTAAAAGAGTCTGCGTTGGACACGTACTAGAATTTGATTTGGATTGCTGCAATGGTGCAAGTTTAAACGGACGTACCTTTCTCATACGGACTCCGTTTTGGACGTTCTTGGACTTCATGGAAAGCTTATCAAGTATAATTTCTAAAGGATTTAACCTCATCTTCAAATTCTATCCGAGCCGGCCAGAATTGTCAAAAGAGTCTATATTGGTTTCTGAGTTCGAGTCAAAAGGGTGCTGCGCCACCTCCACTTGGGCCCATGGGCCATGTAACCCTAGGGGCATGCTCCTTGGCCGCCACCCCTGGTCATTCTCTCTATATAAGAGCCACCGTCTCCTCAGCTAGAACTTTGATTTCGTTGAGTTTAGGTTTAGCTATTGTGCAAACTTCTGTTGTTCAGTTGTGTCGGACGACCACCTGTCAAAACAGCCTTTGGAATACCACCTTTTGACCTCAATATACATATTTGCAATTTCAGATTGCTTGTTATCTTATTCTTGTATTTTCTTCGATTGCATGCAGGAATAAACCTTCGTGGTCAAGTCAACTGCGTTCTTAGCACGGTTGATAACATCTTGGGGTTAGTTCAGCGATTGCTAAGTCACAAGCGACGTCGTACGGTTCCTATCGGAAGATCGGGACCCTATCAACTCATCAGTTGGTATCAGAGCTTCAGTTGACCAGTAGGAATTTCTTGTATCCCTAGTTAGTAGATTAGTTTTTATTTCCTTAGTCCAGAAAAAATTGCCTCACAAAAAGAGTTAATTTCCGCGGTCCAAACCTCGCTGTGCCTTTCAATCTGTTAGTTTTGGTTTGCTAAATTGAATTTGTGTCCATCTTAACATTGACTAGTTGCTGGTCATATCTTTGTTCCACTAAAAATCCAAACAAAAAAAATTCCCCACCCCAACCCTAATTCCAATTCGGCTGATTTTTCCTTTCTCTGCAGCCGCCACCAAAAATGCCATAACTTTTGATTCCAAAATTATTTTTGAGTGAAACCACTGCCATTAGATTCAAAAATAAATTGTACATCTATCTGTAAAATTTCACATCATTCCAGCAAGGAAGTTAAGAGATATATGCGGTGAAAGTTGACCCAAATTCCTGAATTGAATCTGCAATAGTCGGCACTTGTGAATTTTGTGCGAATTGTTCGGTCGGTTTCCAGAACTTGACCCAAAAACAAAATTTGTAGAAAAATCCGTCAGAAACTGGAGAAAAAAGAATCATTGAAAAAAAGGCAACTGACTAAAAGTTACGGCCGAAATACCGACATGCTGTCCAGTGGACAGAAATCTTCAGTTTTCATGTTTTGGGTCAATCCTTGTGTTCTTCAATTCCAAATTGCATTCAATTGAATTATCTTGTATTTGCCACTCCCATACATTGCCATACACTTATTTAGCCTTCTTCCATCTTTGGTTAATCAGCAACATAGGCTAAGTGCTAGATACGAACTATAATTCAATTCTGTGCAATTTCTGAAATTAATTGATTGTTTTCCTTTGCTACAAAATACATAGCCTATCTAAGCTCCACTTTTCTACTAACCGAACATGTCTCGTTGTACCTTGCAATCACTTTACTCATCACTTGAGTTAGATTTATCACGAACTAGCCACCGGTTGCACCACCTGTTTGCTTTGGAAAGAACTTGTAAGAATTTGGTAAGAGCTTGAGAGATACGTGACTTGATTTGAGCCTCCATATCCTAGTAGTTGATAGGAACATTTACTTGTGATTTGTTTCCTTGTTTGCTACTAACCATGGCAGGTTCACGGGATGATTACGAGATAGATCCATATCTTCTTCGAGCCATTGATCGGGAGCGCAAAGAAATTCGCGAGGAAGATGCACACTTAAGACAAGCTTCTTCACCATGGGAAGTATATGATCGTGATAGTGCGTCCGGTAAAACTAAAATCACTTTGCCTTCCTTTGCTGCAGAATTTGATCCTGATGCCTATATTGACTGGGAGATAGCGCTAGATAAAGAATTTGAATATTATGATTGGTCTGATAGGTAAAAGATTAGAGCTGCCACTAGTGTTTTTTTTATGATGCAATGCTTTGGTGGAAGTACTTAAGTAGACTTGGAAGAGTGCCTCAAACGTGGCATGCATTAAAGAAACTTTTGAGAGATCACTATGTTCCTAAATATTATGCGAATCATTTGCTAGCTAGATTACAAGGTTTACAACAACAAAATAGAACTGTAAGGGAATATTATCATGATTTAAAAACTCGTTTATTACGTTGTGGCTTAGAGGAACATGCTGAAGCTACAGCGAATAGATTCTTACGTGGGCTTAATAAAGAAATTCAAGACCTTCTCATTCACAAAGAATATAATTCTCTCCCTCATTTGTTTATACTTGCTTGTAATGTTGAACGTCAGATTGAGGAGAAATTGAGAGTGCTTGATGATAAGAAACATGAGAACAAACCTGTATTTGTGCCTTTTTCTGTAGCTAACAACTTGCAGGTAGTTGAGAACTATATCAAAGAGGAGCACGAGCTGATTGAACCATCGACTCCATTGATTGAGAATGAAGATGAGGAGATGGATGCACCTACATCGTCTGAGGGGAGCCAAAATGGTAAAGGTCATGGTGCTATCATCACTCACGGTGAGTATGCTTGTGAAGAATTACAATTATGCACTGTTCATGCTATTTTAGAGCAAAACTTAGTGGAAAACAATTCTGACAGGCCCATATTTCAAGTATAGAATTCACACTGCATTGATTTAAGTGTTGAGAACGAGTTAAGTGCACCTTGTTAAAGAATAATTGAATTGCCTGCAGTTTTGAGTGATTCATGTGATGAATTAATCACATACAATGATCATGTGGATTTGGTTAGATATAAAGAAGTTTTGACAAGCATTTCTCCTGCTAATTCATTGTGTTACATCATATTTGATCTACCTATGAAATTGTCACATGTTTTGGAGAAAGTTTCTGAACTTGCATATTCGAAATTCTTGTTTAGTGCCAACACCCCTGGGTATAAGTTTAATTTGAATGTAGATTATGGTGTAAAAAATAAATTACTTGTATATCAAATATACATAACTTGTGATCACATGGATGAATTGAAGCTTACTGTTTTGGACAACAATTCTTGTGCGCTGAATCTTATTCAATATGAGAGGGAAGCAAAATTTAGTACTCATCCAATGCCTATGTGTTCATCTCTTTTTGCACCATCTAGTATGGACAATCTGAATAAAGATGATGAATTATGGAAGAACTTACAAATCTTTTCACCCTTGCTAGATAAATTTGTTATTGCTCAATTGAGATATGATTATATGGATGAACTTTGCTTGATTCCAAAAGTTGCAGCTTTGCCCATATGTGCCACCACTACAAGTTTACAACTTTGGATATTTGAATTGCATAAATGCTTCACTTACATTTGCAAAACTAGTTGCAATAATTGCTGTGTGAGAAATTTTGATTTGCTCATTAACATATATGATTACTTTGGGTTAATAATACAATGAGCTTTTACGATCGCTGTTGTTTTATAATATTAATTGTGCAACAACGAAGAACTACTAAAACGGATGACATATACATATACCATGCATACACCTTGGTTTCTTTGTTACCCTATTTTCAGCTTATCAAAAGCCAAGGACGGCTTTGTTTGCAAGAAGGGGAGGATGATAAGAACATGTACCCTAGGGATACAACCATATTTGCTATGTTTGTTATTCGAATTACAAGAGCTCCTACGTATCACTTAAATTATCAGTTGAGCTCTTTTCAAGGAGGTTTTACTTTGCTTCATAAAGAACTTATGATATTACATAATGAGGGTTTGTTGCGTTTGTTATCATGTACCGAGATTTATAATCAAGATTATGCAATATGTGAGGCTACACATGTGTTAAAACCGAGGACGGTTTGCGGTCAAGAAGGGGAGGATGATGTGACCACGCCACAAACACACACGAACATAGTGCCTAAATCAAGATTGAACTAAAGGTGAATTCATTTTTTCAGCTTCAACATATTTTAAATGAAAATATGATGCTACCTAATGATGAAAATATATATTTTGATAGCACCACATCATTTTTACACCAATTCAAGCAAGAGTTCAATTGGACATGTTTTGGAATCCAATTCGGCCTCCAGATCAATTCGGATTCTACCTGATAGGCCCAACTTCAAATGTTCATAACTTTCACATACGAAGTTCGTTTGGGGTCCATGAGTACTTGTTGGAAATAATTTCTTGTCCTCTTTCCAATGGATCTAGTATTACCTCTAAATTCCTTCTATGCATACTGCAATCATCAAAAGAGTCCGTGTTGGACACATACTGGAATCAGATTTGGACTCCTGCAATGGTGCAAGTTTAAACAGACGTAACTTTCTTATACGGACTCCGTTTTGGATGTTCTTGGACTTCATGGAAAGCTTATCAAGTCTATTCTCTAAAGGATATAACCCCATCTTCAAATTCTATTTGAGCCGGCCGCAATTGTTAAAAGAAGCCACGTTAGTTTCTGAGTTCGTGTCAAAAGGATGCTGCGCCACCTCCACTTCGGCCCATGGGCCTTGTAACCCTGGGCATGCTTGTTGGCCGCCACCCCTGGTCGTTCTCTCTATATAAGAGCCACCGTCTCCTCAGCTAGAACTTGGATTTCGTTGAGTTTAGGTTTAGCTATTGTGCAAACTTCTGTTCTTCAGTTGTGTCAGACGACCACCTGTCAAGACAGCCTTCGGAATCCCACCTTTTGAACTCAATATACATATTTGCAATTTTAGATTGCTTGTTATCTTATTTTTGCATGTTCTTCGATTGCGTGTAGGAATAGACCTTCGTGGTTAGGTCAACCGTGTTGTTGGCTCGGTTGATAACATCTTGGGGTTGGTTCAGCGATTGCTAAGGCGCAAGCGACGTCGTACGGTTGTAGTCGGATCGCAAGAGTCACCTCCACCAAAATCAATAGTTATCATCCTATCGGAAGATCGGGACTCCATCGCCCTCATCATCTCCTATTTAGCACATCATGAACATCTGAAGGTGTAGTAAATAAAAAGAATAACACATGTGCATGGTATATGTATGAATCAATTATTGTATCATTCTCATTGTTTTGTATAAACCAATTAGTACAACAATAGCCTTTCTGATTGTTTTGTACAAACCAATTAGTACAACAACAACAACCATAAGATGTATATATTGCAATATTGTCATTCACACCATTCTCCCTTCCATTAGGAAAACTCATCCTCGACTTTGCTACGTACATGGACAAGTCATTAATGGGCCAAACCAAATTAAGTTGTTCAAATATGGGGGTGAAAATTTTTACTGCCTTCCATGCTTCAACTACGCTACTCTGATTATTTGTATATGATTGTACATTAAAGGATGAACAAGTAGACTTAAGAAATCTTTTAAAACATGAAGCACTTTTGTTGAAACTCATCTCATTGTGATCATGATATGGCACAAAAGATTGTTTATCCAAAATATGCAATTTCAATTCAGCAAGCTTATAACAGGTAATGCATATTCGGCAAACATAAAACTTGCCATCTACACCGTAATCTCCGATCAAATTGAACTTATAGGTGTAGGCATAGATACTAACTAGTGATTTTAAACATGAAATTTCAGCAACATTCTCAATCACACTAGATAGCTCTCTAGGATCATCGAACATGATATAGTATAAAGAATCACCAGGAGATCTTCTCGTAAGAACTTCCTTATGAGTAATCAATTCTACATTATGTAAATTGAGCAAAGAAATTTCAGAACATGGAATTTTCATTCGCATATATGAGTTCTCACAATTATTCACCGTTTCACAATTAATTTTAGCACCAATATTGTTACCTTTATTGTTCTTCTTAGTTGATGTAGGTGTTGTCTGTATTAAATCATCATGATGTAACAACGGGGCAGCAAGTACTTCATCTTTAACTGTGGTTGTCTCCTCATCGTTTATCTCTAATGATACCGGTTGTTGAACATTTGGCTCCTCTTCTTTTTTATCAACCTGCACAATGTGAGAAACAGCACTAGAAGTAGAGAGTAAGTCGTCAGTATACAAAGCAATCTCACCTTTTCTATAATCTATTTCTCTCTTTTCTTTTTGTATATTTCTCTCAGTCTCAATTTGGATGCTCTCAACCTCACATTTGGTGAAATCACATGACTCACTGTTTTTATTACTCTCACTCAATTTGGCTATGTGGCTCTCATTCTCACATGGATTTTGATGCATCTCAAATGTTGTATGTGTCATTGGGGCTGCACAAAATGTCTCCTTAACCAAAGGGAAAGTCCCATGCTCGGTCATCTTCTCATGTGTCACACTAGTAGAGGTATGCGAATTGATGTATGGACATGGATGGATCCGTGAGGCACACCACTCCATAAGTCTTTTCTCCTCCTCAATAGCACAATTCACAAGATCATGTACACTACTAAAATATTTATATTGAAGTGCAGCAGCGATCTTAAAATTCAAGCCTCCTTTGAAGTATGCAATCTCTTTTAATTCACTAGTGACACCTGCACGACGCAATGCATCTTGCAGCTGAAAATAATAATCTTGAACATTATTACCCCTGTTGTAGGGGTGGCCCCCACCTAAACCCAGTAGGCCTGTTAGAAGGATATAGGGCCCAAAATGGGACATATGTAATGGCTTAAATACCCCTGGCAGGGAGGTACCGATGTAAGGGCACAATTGTAAAAGCACAACCCATATGAATATATATACAAGGGAAGGCTAGGGGGAGGGCAGAGGTCATCACTTTCTCCCAACTCTCCACTACCACATCTCTCTGTTTGATGCAGTAACTACAACGATTGGCGCCGTCAGTGGGAGGACGGGAGAAGCTGAAATCCAAGAAGGATGCCACGAAAAAAAAAGCCGACGGGCGGCGAAAGAAAGCGGCTGGGTCGGAGTATCGCGTGGGTACCAGGGCTTCGGCATCGACTGTCGCGGGCGCGGGTGACGGCGCGGGCGCGGTGGTCGCGGATGTCGACACTCGCACTGCGACGACCAACCCCGTCACTGGCGCTGCGACGACCAACCCCGCCACTAGCGTGACGACGACCGACCCCGCCACTGGCGCTGCGACGACCGACCCCGCCACCGCCGCGACTGCGACCAACCCCGCCACCCTCGCCGCAACGCTCGCCGATAGCGCGGACCGGGCAGTTGGAGATAGCCACAACGGAGCGACCGACAACTCGGGAGCTCGCGAGGCGATCGTACCCGTGCTGACCCGTCCGCTGGGCACGCCGCCGGCCCCGCCCACACCAGCGGTGGAAAGCGCCCTACTGGCGGCCCTCAGCGCATTTCAGCGGGAGCTAGGGGATCTTCGTGGGGCTATCCGAGACATGCAAGAGGCTCGGAGCCAGAGCCCGCGACGGAAAAGGCAGACAGCTGCGATGCCCCCACATCCAGCTGCGTGCCGCTGCGACGCGTCGATCCAGAGTCCCCGCTTTTGGCAGGACTACAGCAGGCGGCGTGGCCCGAAGACTTCAAATTCCCCAGCGTCATCGAGCCATACAAAGGCGATACGGACCCCCGCGAGTTCGTGCGCGTGTACGAAACCGCAATCGAGGCCGCGGTGGAGACGACACCACCAAGGCAAAGGACTCCTCGCACCGCAAGGAGTGATGCTTTCTGGTTTTACCATAGAGCCAAACTCCATCTACGCGTGGAGAAGATCGCGATCGCCTTCACAACAACTTTCAAGGAAACTATGTTGGCGGTCGGCGCGACCAGCTCTTCGCCGTAAGCGAAACCCTCGAGAAGCTCGGGACTACTTCAAGCGCCGCGAAGATCGTTGTCAAGTCAAAGACATTAACGAAACCACCGTTGTCAATGCAGCCATCTGGGGCCTTCGCCGCCCGATGGCGAGTACAACGCACGGAAGCCAATCAAGGCGATGTGAAGCTCTTCGACAAAATGGAGGAATACGCCAGGGCGGAAGAGGACGCACGGCGAAGACAAGGTGATGACTCTGACACCAACCAGGCCGGTGGCTCGGCGAAAACCGAAGATCCGCTGAAGGACGGTTCTTCGAAGGGAAAACGCAAGCAGGAGTCGTCCAAGGACGCGCCCGAGCGCAAGGATGCCCCGCACAAGGAGCCGTCCGATAGGCCCAAGCGCGCCCAGCAGAAGTCGCGGCGAGGCCGGTATGTCTTCTACATCGAAGGCGACTCCGAAGAAAACGCTTCCGCTGGTCGTGGCGGTCGGGGGCGCTGAGGCCGGGGACGCAGCCGTGGCCGGGGCCGCGAGGGTAAAGGCCGTGGAGTTTACGAGGACCAGCACCATGGGCTGTGGTGCGAAGTCCACGGTAGTGGCACCCATGACACATGCGCGTGCACCTGCATCGCGGCGCTCTGCCAAAGCGTCGCCAGGGATAGGAACCCGGAGGCACGCCCGCCTATGGTGGCCCACGTCCAGCACCCATACGAAGCCCCCATGCACATCCAGGCACAAGGGACGCAGCCCCATGAGGGCCCTCTGCGAATTCAGGCCCATGTGCAGCAGCCTCGGGAGGGCCTCCTACAGCTGCAGGCTCCAGAGGCAGCCCACCACAGGGTTATCAATGTCATCTCCGGAGGCTCCTCGCTGGAGTTCGCCTCGGCACGGCAGCGGAAGGCCTACGTCCGGAGGCTACACCACGTAGCGGCGTACCCAGCGCAGACAACTGCCGGGTGGGCACAAGACGAGTCACGTTCACACCCGCCGATGCCCAAGGCGTGGAACTTCCTCACGGGACCCCCAGTCGTCCGGTCGTTATAGCGGGATGCGACGTGGGACGTGCCCTAGTTGACGACGGTAGCTCCGCGAACATCCTGTTCGCGGCGGCCTTCGACCAGATGGGGATCCCCCGAAGCCGCCTCGGCCCATCGGGAATTCCGCTGCAAGGCTTCGGAGGACAACCTCTACGGGCGCTCGACCAAATATGCCTTCAGGTCTCCTTCGGCCAAGACGACAATGAAAGGGTCGAAGATGCCACATTCGATGTCGTCGATCTCCTATACCCCTATAATACCATACTGGGGCGCCCAATCCTCAACTCCTTCGGAGCGGTGCCACATCATGGCTATTTATGCATGAAGCTCCTGGGGCCGCGGGCCATTATTACCGTCCGTGGCGACCAGGATATGGCCCGGCTCATCGAGTACGGCACCAGATAACCCTGTCGCGACGCACAACGGCACGCTTAGAATTGGCATCGTAGCGCGGGGACCCACGGCGTCATCCAGGGACGGCTCGGCAAGCCCTACAGATAGTGCAACTTGAATGAATGCGCGTAGGCTACGAAAGCTGAAAATAAAACTTTTCTACCGCGCACACAAGGACATCATGCTTAAGGAGGGATCATGGATCGTTACCACTAGACACGCAGCGCAGCGGAAGAAGAGTTGGAGAAGCCGATCCAACCACGCGCGTCGAGGTAGTAGTGGAAGTAGCGGATCGTCCCAAACAGATCGTCTCCTCCACGCGATCAACCACACCACGAGCAAATCCAATCTGTAGGTTGTTGATACCGATCAACGCCGCAACGAGCAGTGCCTCCACCGGTATCCACACGTCCGGGGCTGGAACGCCGATCGCGAGTGTACCAGCACTCGCGAGCGGCTAGGGTTTGGCTCGGGAGGTGGCGGCTAGGGTTTGGCTCGGGATTTGCAGAAGCATCCACCCCTCAGCCCCTCGCCTCCATATATATAGACCTCCTCACTTGGGCCTCGTGGACTGAGGCCCAATAGGAGTCTATCCAGATCTCTATCCGAATTGAGCCCACAACCGAATCACAATCGAATTAGTGTTCCAACCCGTTAAGTGTGCGACCCTGTAGGTTCACGTATACTTGGTCGCGACCCGGAAACGCCTTTCCGGTCACCCTGTTAATAGCGGCCTCTAGTAAGACATATTAATCCCAAAGTATACGTAAAGATCATATCGGCTGAACCTGTGTAATGTTCTCATGTACGAATCCCTTTGCCTCACGATATAGATTGAGCTCAAGGCGAGACCTGTGTCATCCTCTTAATAGCTCAATCACTCTCTCGATTCCGTGATGGATTATAAACTTGTGATTGACTCCTCAATCACCTTGGCATGGCCATGCACTTTCATAATCCATTACATCGAGGGCCGAGATATCTCTCCCATAAGGAGGGCAAATTCTATCTTGATCATTCACATCCCACTACATGTTTCATAGTAAACCCGAAGACTACTTTTATGACTACCCGATTCACGGAGTAGTGGTTAGTAGTCCCAAAATAGGCTACTACGCATGTTGGGAACCATGATGATCTCAAGTCTAAGGATTCTACATAAACACTACTTGAGACCAACTGATGACACATGGAATCTCTGCAGTGTCTCATGGCGGGTCTATCCAACATATGTTCGCTAACACATGTCCATATTATTGATTTGGTATCACCATACCATGATCCATGAGACATGATCATCAATCAATACATATGCTGATCTTTGAATCATATTTGTTCCTCATATGATATATGATCAGGGATCATTTAGAAATAGCAACATTTTAGCATTAAGAGTCTCATGAATAAGTCACATACTTGTTGATCAATAATGATAATGTCTATTTCAAGGAACAAAGTAATGCATCGTAAACATAGTATGTGATATATATAACATCTCCATGTTGCCTCTAGGGCATATCACTAACACAACTACTAAAGGCTCCGGCCGCGCCAAAGGCAAGTGGTTAGTACCTCCGCCCTATGTAATTGCTCACCCGCGCAAAGGGGAATGTAATAGAGTTCCGTTTGTCGCCAACCTCTTATCATTGTGCAAAAATACACGGCGAGAACGCGCGGAGGCTTTGCCTACGCGCGTGCTCCCGGAGCATAAACCAAAGACGCACATTCGCGCGTGCACTCTTCGTCAAAGACACGGGTATGAGTATAAACCGAAGACGCACGTTCGCGTGTGCACTCTCCGTAGCCAGGGGTACGGGTATGAGTATAAACCAAAGACGCACGTTCGCGTGTGCACTCTCCGTCAAAGACACGGGTATGAGTATAAACCCAAGACACACGTGCGCGTGTGCACTCTCCGTAGCCAGGGGTACGGGTATGAGTATAAACCAAAGACGCACGTTCGCGTGTGCACTCTCCGTCAAAGACATGGGTATAAGTATAAACTAAAGACGCACATTCGAGTGTGCACTCTCTGTCAAAGACACGGGTATGAGTATAAATCGAAGACGCGCGTTCGCGTGTGCACTCTCCGTAGCCAGGGGTACGGGTATGAGTATAAACCAAAGACGCACGTTCGCGTGTGCACTCTCCGTCAAAGACACGGGTATGAGTATAAACCCAAGACGCACGTGCACGTGTGCACTCTCCGTAGCCAGGGGTACGGGTATGAGTATAAACCAAAGACGCACATTCACGTGTGCACTCTCCGTCAAAGACACGGGTATGAGTATAAACCAAAGACGCACGTGCGCGTGTGCACTCTCCACAGCCAGGGGTACGGGTATGAGTATAAACCAAAGACGCACGTTTGCGTGTGCACTCTCCGTCAAAGACACGGGTATGAGTATAAACCAAAGACGCACGTTCGCGTGTGCACTCTACGTCTAAGACATGGGTATGAGTATAAACCAAAGACGCACGTGCGCGTGTGCACTCTCCGTCGCCAGGGGTACAGGTATGAGTATAAACGAAAGACGCACGTGCGCGTGTGCACTCTCCGTCGCCAGGGGTACAGGTATGAGTAGAAACCAAACACGCACGTTCGCGTGTGCACTCTCCGTCAAAGACACGGGTATGAGTATAAACCAAAGACGCACGTCGCGTGTGCACTCTCCGTCAAAGGCACGGGTATGAGTATAAACCAAAGACACACGTTCGCGTGTGCACTCTCTGTCAAAGGCACGGGTATGAGTATAAACCAAAGATGCACGTGCGCATGTGCACTCTCCGTAGCCAGGGGTATGGGTATGAGTATAAACAAAGACGCACGTTCGCGTGTGCACTCTCCGTCGAAGACACGGGCATGAGTATAAACAAAGATGTGTGGGGGGACGCCTCCGCACGCACTCTACGGAGTATAAATAAGACATGGATGCTGTCCCTGCGCGCTCGGCAAAACGCAAACGCGGCGCGAACCTTGCACAGCTGCCAATCGCGCACCCCCTCAGAGCATCTAGGCTCATCTTCGCGCACCACGGGAGATGTACGCAAGGCGCGCTATGGAAGCCCAATTTCGAGACCTTCAAGAAGTAGAGGCGTAGCGTGCCAGAGGCTGGCCCTAGCGAGGGCGCGCACGCGGACTACGTGGTACACCAGAGGCTACCCCCACTTTGGAGGGTAGGGGGGCGGAGCGTGCCTCCGCACGCGCCAGTCTACGGACTTTAAACAACTCGTAGTGCGGAGGTCCGCCTCCGCACGCGCCAGTCTACGGACTTTAAACAGGTCATAGTGCGAATGTCCGCCTCCGCACGCACCAGTCTACGGACTTTAAATAGGTCGTAGTGCGAAGGTCCGCCTCCGCACGCGCCAGACGACGGACTATAAACAGGTCGTAGTGCGGAGGTCCGCCTCCGCACGCGCTAGTCCATGGACTTTAAACAGGTCGCAGTGCGGAGGTCCGCCTCCGCACGCGCCAGTCTACGGACTTTAAACAGGTCATAGTGCGGAGGCGCCTGCAGACACGCCGATCCACGGACTTTAAACAGGTCGAGTGCGGAGGTCCGCCTCCGCACGCGCCAGTCTACGGACTTTAAACAGATCGTAGTGCGAAGGTCCGCCTCCGCATGCGCCAGTCTACGGACTTTAAACACGTCATAGTGCGGAGGTCCGCCTCCACACGCGCCAGTCCACGGACTTTAAACAAGTCGTTGTGCGAGGTCGCCTCGCACGCGCCGATCACGGACTTTAAGCAGTCGAGTGCGAAGGTCGACCTCCGCGACGCGCCGGTCACGGACTTTAAACAAGTCGTGATGCGGAGGTCCGCCTCGCGACGCGCCGATCACGGACTTTAAACAAGTCGTAGTGCGGAGGTCCGCCTCCGCACGCGCCAGTCCACGGACTTTAAACAGGTCGTAGTGCGGAGGTCCGCCTCCGCATGCGCCAGTCTACGGACTTTAAACAGGTCGTAGTGCGGAGGTCCGCCTCCGCACGCCAGTCTACGGACTTTAAACAGGTCGTAGTGCGGAGGTCCGCCTCCGCACGCGCCAGTCTACGGACTATAAACAGGTCGTAACGTCAACGACTGCCTCCGCACGCGCTAACTCTACGGAGTAATCAACACGCGAGCCCCGCGAGCGCACTGTCCGCGACCACCCGTTCGACGGGCAGGAGACAGCGGTCGGATGACTATTCCACCAACAGCGCACTTTGAAAGTGGGGATCTCGCCCCCGCACAACATGACCACCCGAAGCACAGCATGCAGCGCATCTCATAATCGCCAGGAGGTCTATATATCAGAAAAATCTTACAAGTACAGAGGCCCGCCAATATCTCTGCCGCTCTAAGCAACTATTCGGCAGGCTCGTCCTTAGCACGCGCTAAGGCCGGGGCTTCGCTAGAAGAAGATCGGCCCGCCCAAAAGTTCAGCGACTCCTCGGCCCTTCGCCAGCGTCGAAGGCGCCGCCGGGTCGCAAGGTCGGACGCAAGTAGTCGACCCCAGCAAGGAAGCTGCCCGGGACACAAGTGAAATAGTCAGAATTTGTAAAGCAAGCGCGTACTTTGTTCACAAGAAAAGCGGGGGACATTGCAACGCACGCCTACACCTGGCCACCTCGGCGTCACACCTGCGAGTTTCCGACGCCTTCGGAGGCCTCAGCGCCACCCTCGTCGCGCCGCGGGACCTCGTCCAGAAATTGGCCGAGGCTCCCCTCCCCGTAAAGTAACTTCCGAAGCTTGACCCGCTCGGCGGCCTCCCCGACATAATCCCAGACCTGCTCGTGGAAGTACTTGACGGCGCGACGAACGGCGCGGACGACACCAGACATTACTCCGGCTCCGCCGGGCATCTCCAGCTAGGGGTCCTCCAGCCCGGCGACGTGCGTGCAACCGCGGTGCCGTAGGAGCGTGCACACCATGCACGACACCGCGTAAGCACAGTGGCTGCCGAAGGTCATCGCGGCGCCGCGTGCAATGTTGGCGGCATCTCCGATCCAGCGGAGGGTCCGAGACAGCTCCTCCGGGCCAAAGGCGCGGTCCGGCACTTTAGCCACAAGCCCTTGGAGATGGCTTTCCAGTGCTTGCATGGCATCCCATGCAATGACCGAAGCTTCGCCAAGTGTCCGGCCACGCTCCACTAGAGTTAAGGCAAGCTCGCCTTTTTCCTTCTCCAGCGAGGCGACCTGTTGTAGAAGGCCGTCCCGCTCCGCCGCAAACCCCTGCCGCGCCGCCTCCGCGGCCGACTCCCGCGCCGACACGGCAAGTTCCTCGGCGTGCGTCTTCACCTCAGCGCACCCCGCTTCCAGCTGGCAGATGCGAGCATCCTGGGCAGAGCGGGCCCCCGAGGCTTCGCGTAGCTCCTCCTCGGTGACCCGCAGCCTATCCTCAAGCGCCCTTTGGGCACGAACATAGGCCGCTTGCAAGGCCTACCCAGCACAAGTGTCTGCAGAACATAAAGGCTTAGCAAGCTCAGCATGGCCAGGCGTTGTCATTTTACCCTCACCCCCGACACCTCTAAGGCATCCCCGAGACGCCCCACCCCGTAGGTCTGCAGCGCTTGCTGGCCGACGCTGGCAGTCGCATCATCCACGATCCCGCGCCACGCCCTCAGCGTCTCTGGCGGAGGCACGAAGTCCGCTGGGCTCGGGCGCACGGTGATCGCCCCGCTGACACGAGGACACCCATGTTCCGCCAAGGGCTCCTCCTCCGGAATAAGCGGCGCTGCAGGCAGTGATGCAGGTGAGCACCGCAAGGCACAACGAAGAATACACCAGGGCAAACTAAGCCACCTTACCTTCAGTAGCGGAAGGAGGGCATGGGGGGCCCGCCCCCCTAGTCCCAGGCAGGTAACGGTGGCGCAAGTCCCCGCGGAGGGTGTGGTCCCACAAGGAACAGAAGCCTCTACGTTCGGGGTCGCCGTTGACCGTTCCTGCACGGCGGACGGCGCGGCCTGAGGGGCGGAGGGGGCGCGTGCCGCAGGGACTTCGGCATATGCATCAGAGTCCCACAAGCTCCCGATGCCCGTCGCCACGGTGAATCCCCTCGACGTCCGGTGGAGCTCCGGCCGCAGACACGGCCGCTTAGCCAGAGCAAGTGGTGACGACACCGCCCCAGTAGCCGCTGCCAGAGAGGCCCCCACGGCTACAGCACCCGTCGGTGAAGACCCCACCGTGGCAACCTTTGCGGAGGGCACCTCGGTTTCGGCCGCGGCTGTCGGCGAAGACCCAGCTCCGTGCGCCCCCGCAGAGGGCGTCTCCGGCATCATAGCGGCCACAGTCGAAGGCTCCACCTCAGCACCGCCGGTCAGCATGGGTCCTGTCCAGACGACCGCCATGGGCGACGAGACTTCCCCTCTCCGGCTGCCCGTGGTAAGCCCGCCGTCCAGGGCACCCCCCGAAGACCCGTCGCCCCCGACGTCCGCGCCATCCAAGCCCGAGTCCGACTCCGTGTCTACCGCGCCACCGAGAACACTAGCATCAGCAGTGGCAGCTGCTATACCAAACACGGCAGATGCTCCGCCTCGGGCCCTCTTGCGAGACGGCGCTTTCGTCCTCGTTGCGCCGTCGTCTTGGTGTTGCGAGGGCGGATTAGCACGGTCCAGCACGGCAAGGCCCAAGGCCTCACACACGCGGTTTATCCGCCCAGCCCCGCCTCAGCAGTAGCGGACGCGCACTGCTCGTGCTCCCTGCCGGTATACGGCCCGAGGAATACACGCGCGGCCCGCTCCGTGTCCTCCAAGCGAATCTCTACAGCAAAGCAGGACACAAGATTAACATGTAACACACTCTGCGTGAACAAAGGGGGGATACGGTCGAGGCTTATGAGGACCGACGGGTGCCGGCAGTGAGCAGACCCATGGCAAAACATTATCGTCTCGACGCTTCTCGGCGGCGAGGTGCCAGTCACGGGCAAGCGGCGCCACGCCGTACATCGCGTACTCTTCGGTGAGGTCGCGCATGTTAAAGCGGGCGGCCACGCTTGCGAGCCGTTGGGCCCTCCGCCTATCCTCGTCGTCAGCGTCCGTCGGGGCGAGGTCTTGAACGCGATCGGCCGGCCCGTGCATTCGAGGCCGCTCCCGCTCGCCACACGGTGGTAGAACCACCATTTCATCCAGTGAGATTCCCACTTCCCGCGAGTTGAATTCGCGGGGAAGAGCTTGCTGCAAGATGGCCAAAGAATAAAGGTGACGCTGCCGAAGTTCGACAGCGTCCCGTCCTTCTGCTCCTTGGGCTGGAACCGTGCCTCGTGCAGGTAGGCAAACAACGGCGACCGCCAGCACGCCCCGGCGCAAGGCCCAACTGTACACGGCGAGCCAGGCCACGGTGTTCGGAGTCAGTTGTGCCAGCTCCAGCCCGAAGGTCCGCAACACGTTGCCCACGATCGCCGCCGCCGGGATGCGGAGCCCCGCGTCAAAAAAGGCGACGAACACAAGCGCCTCCGACTCCTCGGGGCGCGGTTCCGTCTCGTCGGCAGTGAGCAATCGTACCGCCTGGCGCTCGGACAACTTCCCCGTGCGCAGCAGCGCCTGGATGGTCTTCTTGGTCACAAGCGAGGAGCCCAACTCGCCGAAAAATGAGCCTCCCTTCTCCGCCGCCAGCCACCACTTGTCCGCCGCCGCCGGGTCGCGCTTGCTGAGCGAGTATTTCACCTCTAGCGGTGAAGACCGCCGACGAATGCCGCAAGCACCAGCCGCCTGGCCACGCTTGTCACCGGATGCCATCGCTTCTCACAGAAGGAAGAATACAGCGGTGAGAATACCACGGGAGTGTAGAAGGCGATGCAAGCGAGAAAGGGGCGCAGAACTGCAGGGGTGCGGTTACGGGGGCTATTTCAAGCCACCTCGCCCCGAAGGCGGCAGCCGAAGCGTCGCGACGGTTTGCGTGCCGGACGCGACCACAGTCGTACAGAGGTCCGTCCCGCACAATTCCCCATAACCAAGGACGAAGCATCGTGACGGTACGCGCCAGACGCGGCCACAGCAGTGAGGACCGTCAGGACACGACGCTCCAGTGGCCTCCCGCCGCGTGGCAACCCCCGCACAAAATAGCTGGGGCACACGACCCGACGCGCGTCTCTAAGACGGAGCCTCCACCCCAGCAGGAATACCCCCGGTCTTTGGCCCGACCTACGCACGCAGTAGTGTAACTTCCGATGCTCAGGCCAGGTGATGTGACCACGCCACCAACACGTACGACCATAGCGGCAATATCAAGAATGAACTAAAGGTGAATTTGTTTCTTCAACTTCAACATATTTTAAATGAGAATATGATGCTACCTAATGATGAAAATATATATATTTGTAGCACCACATCACTTTGGAACCAATTGAAGCAAGGATTCAAGTTGAACACGTTTTGGAATCCAATTCGGTCTCCAGATCAATTCGGATTCAGCCTGACAAGACAACTTCAAACGGCCATAACTTTTGATACAGAAGGCTTCTCAGGGCCCGTCAGTACTCGTTGGAAAGCCCTTAGAGTCTACTTTCAGATGGATCTAGTCTCACCTCCAAACTCCAACCGAGCAGAACAGAAACTGCGAAACAAGTCACATCACTTTTCCAGTCCGAGTCAAAGTGGGCCGAGGGCCTTGTAACTTGGGCTATTTGGGCCGGTACTGTTCACATGAACAGTACCACGTGTGTGAACAGTAACTAGGAATAGTACCACATCCCTTTTCTTTAGATAAGTGTGGCTTCCCCCTCCCCTATTTAAGGAGGCCGCACCCCTTTAGTTTTCTTGGGGTTTTTCTTAAGAGATTATTCTGCTTAGCAGTTTCACCGCATGTTCGGTTGAGAAACCCCAACTTGTGAACTTAAACATTATTCGCAATTTCAGATTGCATCTTAAACTCTCTTGCTTGTGTTCTCGATTTGTTTGCAGGAGATAGCCTTCTTGGCGAGGTCAACCGTGTTCGGCACAGTTGATAACCAACGGAGCAGTGGTGTAGTGATTGCGAGGGGTTCGATCTGTTTTGGTCAGAGCCTTTGGATCATCAACATCAAGATCTCCACAATCGACTTATCGGTACCTCTCGGAAGATCGGGCCATCGTCACATCAGTTGGTATCAGAGCAACGGTTGCCCGTGAGGTAATTCTTGTATCCCTAGTTAGTAGATTGGTTTTTATTTCCTATAGTCTAGAAAAAAATTGCCACACAAAAAGAGTTAATTCCGCTGTCCAAACCCCGTTGTGCCTTTCAATCTGTTAGTTTTGGTTTGCTAAATTGAATTTGTGTCCATATTAGCATTGTCTAGTTGCTGGTCATATCTTTGTTCCATTAAAAATCCAAACAAAGGAAAAATTCCCCACCCCAAACCCTAATTTCCAAATTCGGCTGATTTTTCCTTTCTCTGCAGCCGCCACAAAAAATGCCATATCTTTTGATTCCGAGATTATTTTTGAGTGGGACTACTGCCACTAGATTGAACAATCCCTTATCCATCTATCTGTAAAATTTCACGTCATTCCAGCAAGGCAGTTAAGAGATATCTGCGGTGAAAGTTGACCCAATTATTTATTTTGAATCTGCAACTGTCAGCAGTTGTGATTTTTGTGCGAATTTCTGTGTTGGGTTTCGGAAGTTGGCCCCAAAAGAAGATCTGTAGAAAAAGCCGTCAGAAAACATAGAAAAAAAGAATCAGTGAAAAAGAGGCATATGAAAAAAGTTATGGCCAAAATACCGATGTGCTGTCCAGTGGACAGAAATCTTCAGTTTTTAGTTTTGGGTCAATCCTTGTGTTCTTCAATTCCAAATTGCTTTGGATTGAATTTTCTTGTATTTACCACTCATACACATTCCCATACACTTTTTTTAACCTTCTTCCATTCTTGGTTGATCGGCAACATAGGCTAAGTGCTAGATACGGACTATAATTCAATTCTATGCAATTCTGAAATTAACTGATTGTTCTCCATTGCTACCATATTGTGTCTTCCAAGCTACACCTACTCTTGATCAGAATAGGTTCCCTCTTGCAATCGTACCGCTCGACATGGTATCACGAACCAGGCACCGGTTGTACCACCTGCTGCATTGGTAAGAACACTTGTAAGAGTGTGTTAAGACGCTTGAGAATGTGTGATTCCACCTTCCACCACCTAGTAGTTGATAGGGATAATACCTTTGTGTTGTCTTTTGTTTTCTACTAACCATGACAGGTGAGTCGTCTGATGATCAAGAGTGTGTTTTAAAGGGAGAGTTCATGAAGCTCTTGGATGAACCACGCATCGATAGGAAGCTTCAAGCTTCGACGGATGCATTTCAGTGCTCCATCGATTCCATCAATGAGAGTATTACAACGCTCACTGCACGCCTTGAAAGAATGGTGAATCGGCCACCAAACAATGGACACGAGTATGATCACGATGCGGGCGAAAATTGTAAGGAGGGAGATGATAATGAGAGACAAAACCGCGATGCCAGTGCTTCATTTGTTGCCCAAGATGCACGCCCACGACACCGCCTACATCAAAACCGTCATGGTATGGGAGGTAAAAATTTTCAGCACCACAATGATCGTTCTAATCATAACCCATTTGCTAAAGTCAAGTTTACCATTCCATCTTTTTCTGGTCTTTATGATGCTGAAATATATCTTGATTGGGAGATGACGGTAGAGCAGAAGTTTAATTCTCACTAGGTTCCTGAGCAACATAGAGTTAGACAAGCTACTAGTGAGTTTAAGGACTTTGCTATTATCTGGTGGAATGAACTGGGTACCATGCACTTACAACCCGATACATGGGAGCAGTTAAAAGAAGCTATGCATGCTAGATTTGTTCCCCCTGCTTTTAAACATGAAATGCATCAGAAATTGTAGTGCTTAGACCAAGGTAATAAATCTGTCGAGGAATATTATCAAGAACTACAAATAGGCTTATTGCGTTGTAATGTTGTAGAAGATGAGGAGGATAAGATTTGTCGTTTCTACGGGGGGTTACGACGTGAAATTCAGGACATTGTTGATTATAAAGAGTTTACTACTGTCAACCAGTTGTTCCAGCTTGCTATGCTTGCAGAAAAAGAATTGCAGGGTAGGCAACAAAGTACAAGGAGCAACTTTAGAGGTACATCTACATCGAGATCGACGCCTGGGCAAGCCAAGATAGCCCCACCTCCTGTTTGTCGAGCTGCTGCCCCCTCTGTGAGTAGGGCGCGTTCAGCAGCACCATCGCCACCATCACGCGCACCCGAGATGAGCAAATCTACTAGTGTGCTAGCACCAGCACAGAGCTCTTCATCGGTTGCTTCCACGGGCCGTACGATGGGCATTGTGTGCCACCGTTGTAAAGGGATGGGCCACGTCATGAGAGATTGCCCAAGTCAGCGGGCATACATTGCGACAGAAGATGGTGGTTATGTAAGTGCTAGTGATGTTGAGGATGAATATACTCTTGCAGCTAACCTTGCAGTTGAGAACCATGCCGAAGAGGAGCATAAGCTGATTGAATCACTAACCCCATTGGTTGAGAATGAAGATAAGGAGACGGATGCACTTACATCATCTGAGGAGAGCCAAAAAGGTAAAGAACATGGTGCTATCATCGCTCACGGTAATGATTTAATGCTACAACAAGACATAGAGCAACCTTGTGAGTATATACCTGCTGTAGTGTACTCTTTTGATGTTTCTTGTATTGACTTAAATGAACCATGTGCTGATCTAAATTCTCATAATTTTGCACATGTCGAATTAATAACACATAAAGAAGTTTTGACTAGAATTTCTCCTGCTAATTCATTGTGTTACATAATGTTGGATCTACCTATGAAATTGTCACATGCTATGGAGAAAGTTTCTGAACTTACATGTTCGAAATTCTTGTTTAGTGCCTACACCCCTGGATATAAGTTTAATTTGATTGGAGATTATGGTGTGGAAAATCAATTTCTTGTATATCGAATATGCATAACTTGTGATCACATGGATGAATTGAAACTTGCTATTTGGAACAACAATTCTTGTATGCTGAATCATGTTCAATGTGAGAGGGAAGTAAAATTTAGTACTCATCCAATGCCTATGTGTTCATCTCTTTTTGCACCATCTAGACAATCTGAATAAAGATGATGAATTATGGCAGAACATACAAATCTCTTCACCTTGGCTAGATGAATTTACTATTGTTCGATTGAGATACGATTATATGGATGAACTTTGCTTGATTCCAAATGTTGTAGTTTTGTCCATATATGCCACCACTACAAGTTTACAAAATCAAAGATTTGAATTGCATAAATGCTTCACTTACATTTGCAAAACAAGTTGCAATAATTACTGTGTGAGAAATTTTGAATTGCTCATTAACATATATGATTACTCTTGGGTTAATAATACAATGAGCTTTTATGATCATTGCTGTTTTATAACATTAATTGTGCAACAACGAAGAACTGTTAAAACGGATGACATATACATATACCATGCATACACCTTGGCTTCTTTGTTACCATATTTTCAGCTTATCAAAAGCCGAGGACGGCTTTGTTTGCAAGAAGGGGAGGATGATAAGAACATGAACCCTATGGATACAACCATATTTGCTCTACTTGTTGTTACAATTACAAGAGCTCCTACGCATCACTTAAATTATGAGGTGAGCTCGTTTCAAAGAGAATTTACTTTATTTGATAAAGTACTTATGATATTACATAATGAGAGTTTGTTGCGTTTGTTATCATACACCAAGATTTATGATCAAGATCATGCAATACGTGACACTACACATATGTTAAAACCGAGGATGGTTTTCCATCAAGAAGGGGAGGATGATGTGACCACGCCACCAACACGTACGACCATAGCGGCCAATATCAAGAATGAACTAAAGGTGAATTCATTTCTTCAACTTCAACATATTTTAAATGAGAATATGATGCTACCTAATGATGAAAATATATATATTTGTAGCACCACATCACTTTGGAACCAATTGAAGCAAGGATTCAAGTTGAACACGTTTTGGAATCCAATTCGGCCTCCAGATCAATTCGGATTCAGCCTGACAAGCCAACTTCAAACGGCCATAACTTTTGATCCAGAAGGCTTCTCGGGGCCCATGAGTACTCGTTGGAAAGCTCTTAGAGTCTACTTTTAGATGGATCTAGTCTCACCTCCAAATTCCACACGAGCAGAACAGAAACTGCGAAATAAGTTACGTCATTTTTCCAGTCCGAGTCAAAGTGGGCCGAGGGCCTTGTAACTTGGGCTATTTGGGCCGGTACTGTTCATATGAATAGTACCACGCACGTGAACAGTAACTAAGAATAGTACCACAGCCCTTTTCTTTAGATAAGTGTGGCTTCCCCCTCCCCTATTTAAGGAGGCCGCACCCCTTTAGTTTTCTTGGGGTTTTTCTTAAGAGATTATTCTGCTTAGCAGTTTCACCGCATGTTCGGTTGAGGAACCCCAACTTGTGAACTTAAACATTATTCGCAATTTCAGATTGCATCTTAAACTCTCTTGCTTGTGTTCTCGATTCGCTTGAAGGAGATAGCCTTCTTGGCGAGGTCAACCGTGTTCGGCACGGTTGATAACCAACGGAGCAGTGGTGTAGTGATTGCGAGGGGTTCGATCTATTTTGGTCGGAGCCTGGATCATCAATGTCGAGATCTCCACAATCGACTTATTGGTACCTCTCGGAAGATCGGGCCATCGACACATCACCAGGTCCGGTGCTCGGGCCAGGAGCGCACCCGGAAGATGGCCCCTTCACGCAAAGGCCAGATAGCGGGTCACAGCCTTGGCCGAGGGGTCACAGCCCACGGCAGGAATACGTTCTGCCACGTGCCCCACCCACGGAAGGCGGTCGCATGACGCGACGGCCGCCCTCCGACGAGCCAGCGCGGCACGATTCCAGCCGCCATTAAAAGCGCGCTACCAGACCGTGGGATCATAATAGCTACGAAGCATAGCAGGACAGCCGGCAGTGACGGGGCGGCAGAATATGGCTAAACGCCGCATGACGCGCCATTCCTCGCCAACCTCGTGTCCCCTTTCCCTAGGGAAGAGGCGAGCAGCCGCGATCACGCAACCGCTCACATTTCACCGCGCACCAGTTACAAGCCGCCGCGTGCCCCACACACGCCGGGGCAAGTCGCGCGGTATGATAGCCTAGCCACGGCAAGCCGAGGGCCAGCGCGATTCGAGAACCATTACAGCGCACACGGATCATGAGGTTGCAATCACCGCAGCGCAGCGGTGTCCGTGTCGCGGTTTCAACTCGAGACTACACCGTTCAGCCTCTACCGCGACAGCTCCGGCCCGGCCGACCCGATGGTCGCGCGCCTACCTTGACCGCGCGCCGGCTCGCCGCCACCCGCTCAAAGGTAGGGGCGGAGCGCGCGCGCCAACCTCGACCAGGCGCCAGCTCCACTGCCACCCGTTCGAAGGGTAGGGGACGGAGCGCGTGCGCCTACCTCGACTCCATTCGAAGGGAAGGGGACGGAGCGCGCGTGCGCGCCTACGTCGACCAGGCGCCAGCTCTGTTGCCACCCGTGCAAAGGGCAGGGGACGGAGCGCGCGCGCGCGCCTACCTCGACCAGGCGCCAGCTCCGCTGTCACCCGTGCGAAGGGTAGGGGATGGAGCGCGCGCGCCTACTTCGACCAGGCACCAGCTCCGTTGCCACCCGTTCGGCGGATAGGGGACGGAGCGCTCGCGCGTCTACTTCGACCAGGCACCAGCTCCGCTGCCACCCGTTCGGCGGATAGGGGACGGAGCGCTCGCGCGTCTACTTTGATTAGGCACCAGCTCGGGACGGAGCGCTCGTGCGTCTACCTCAGCTGCCAATCCAGGCATCGGCTTCGGCTACGGCCTCAGACCCCGGGACCCGCTGCACACCAAGGCTCCACAAGTTCGGAGAAGTTCACAGGCCGCAGGGACGGAGGGGGCCAAAGGACTCGGCAACATGGCTTCGGCCCTGTGAAGCCCTTCACCATGAGAGTCTCCTGTTGTAGGGGTGGCCCCCACCTAGACCCAGCAGGCCTATTAGAAGGATATAGGGCCCAAAATGGGACATATGTAATGGCTTAAATACCCCTGACAGGGAGGTACCGATGTAAGGGCACAATTGTAAAAGCACAGCCCATATGAATATATATACAAGGGAAGGCTAGGGGGGAGGGCAGAGGTCATCACTTTCTCCCAACTTTCCACTACCACATCTTTCTCTGTTTGGTCTGTAACCACAACAACCACCTTGTGTGATACTCTCCAAATGGTGAAGCAATCCCCGCTCATAATAGGATGGCACAAACTCATTTCTCATGATCACCTTCAAACCTACCCAAGATTTAATGAATCATTTTCCAGATAACTGTTGCCACCAACTATAAGCATAGTCTTCAAACTTCATAGTGGCTCGCATCACCTCTTCGTCTTTGGAAAGCTTCTGAAATTTAAACACTTTCTCCATTCGTCATTCCCACTCAAGATACTTCTTTGGATCATCACTTCCATAGAAAGGAAGATACAAATTGTTGGGCTCGAAAGCGCACCAAGAGGAACGAAATACTAAAGATCCATTCTCATTTGACTCACACTGAGAGAAGCGAATCATTGAATATCCTGTCATGGTTAGTTGTGCAACATATATATGTGAAAAACACTCAATCTCACTCTTTTCTCTCCCAAGTAAAGTTCTTACCTTTCCGAAGTGAATTAAAGCCAATAAAAACTTACACTTGGTAGAAGCTACAATAGCAACATGATGATCAAGCAAATGTAAGAGTGTTCATAATTGCACAACAACGGTTTTTTAGTGGAGCTTGGTATGGAAGTGTATATCCTATGTAATCTGAAATTCTTGATGTTGTAAAGTTAAGTAATAATCCATGCTAGAATACTTTGCCTAAGTACTGATCCAAAAGGTTTAAGTGAAGTATATGAACGCACACGCAAAGATCAATATAACTCGATGCAAACAAAGGAATGAGCTAATTAGAGGCAATCTGAAATAAAAGATTATATAGCTCATTTTGCACCAAGTACTAGGAGAGACGCTAGCCAATTGCAATGATATGAATATAAGGGCACGAGATTGCTCAAGAAATTATATTACACAATCTGAATTTATAGACTAAGAACTTACCCAAATTAGGCCAATGTTTTTTTCTTTCTTTTCTTTTCTTTCTTTTTTTTTTTTGCTCAAGCCGTGGCTTCCTTTTTTATCAACCCTCTCTCTCTCTCTCTCTCTCTCTCTCTTTTCAAAGGCCGAACTAGATTTAATTATTCCTTTGATTTTGCATAGGTCACAAATATTCAGCAAGGTGTAAAATGCTCAAGAGCAGCCCTAGATGCAATATTTAACAGCTACTCTCGAAGATGAAATAAAATATGGATATAAGTGACGCTCAAAGCACCAAAGTTTCAGTTGGGAAAGCACCAACAAAACGAAACAGAAATCAGTACTTTGATTTAGTGTATCTGGATGGACTCAGTATTTGATTCGGGCTTGACTTTCTCCCAAGAACTTTCGGCCAGCAAGTGTCCTTCGCCCAATCCGCGAGTTCAGATCAGTTCGGGACATCTGGGTTTTGAAATCCAAACTCCACGTGAAAATTTAGCAGTGCACTCGGATGGGAAAAACACATGTGTTCTAGTCCACGTGAAGATTTGGCAATGCACTCGGATGGCAAAAAGCACTTGTGTTCTAATCCACTAGATAATAGCCCTAATGGATAGCAGCTTGGCGCATGTCACTAAGATTGTGTATTTCGGTTTTAGAGTTAGCCGACATCAAAATAGATATTCAACTGGTTCGGCAATCCCAGAACAGTAAAGAATTAGGCTGCCATTAACTCTTTTTTTTGGTGCTAATTGATGGGTTAGCAATTTTTTAAGAGATTGATTGGACACAAAGATTAAGCTACGCAAATAAACACGAACGATCAGCACCTAAACAAAAATTCTATTGGATCAAAACTTAACAAAACTCAAAATTAATTGATGCAAAAACTAGGGTTTGGATTTTTTTGGTGCAATTTTTCAGTTTATTGGACAATAGGACATAAATAAATCAATCTAAAAATAAGGGTGTTGTGGGGGTGGCCCAACCCCCCGCGACTGGGCCGTGCAACTAGTCCAACATGTAATAGGCCCAATAGTGTAGAGGAATATACCAGTGTAAATATACCAATATACCCTCATCCTTTGTAAATACTAAGGGGTAGAATGGGGATTTCCCATTCTACCCCACTCATGTATATAAACCCCCAGGAGGGGTAGGAGGAGGGGGATCCTCTCATTCTGGCCAACTCTCCCCTAGATCTGGCTCTCCTCTTCCTCTTCTACTAGTCCCCTTTCTCTACTGTTTGGCCTGTAGCCACAACAGATGGCGCCGTCCGTGGGGACTGGGCAAGAAGTCACGCAAAGAAGTGTCACCATGGCCGGGCGGGGACACGTCTTGTGCGCTGGATCTCGTTCGGATGGAACAGAAGACACTACCAAAAATCCATCGATCTATCGTCGCGAGCGCCGCAAATAAGTTCATCTTGACGCTAGCCTGTTCGCTTCGATATATATATACTGTGCGTGAGAGCATCCTTGTTCAGTGCATGCACAAGCGTATAGGGTAGATCTGTAGTAGTTGGCTAGGTCCTTGGGTGTAGCAAGACCCAGATGCACGAACAGTTTTGTGGATTTGTTGGGTCTCCGCCAGTGCGGCGTCGCGCTGGCCCTCGCCCAAGCCTATGTCCAGGCACCTGGGTCGTCATGCCCTCCGTGCCCGCAGCCTCCGCAGGGTGTCGAGTCTGCCCTCGTCTCGGCGTGACTAGGGACTCCGCGCCATCGAAGGCTGCCTAGGAGCCTCTTGCCTGCACTACTACAAAAGAGGCTATACTGGACGGCTACATTATAGACGGTTTATACGGAACCGTCTGTGATTAAACTTTCACAGACGGTTTATACTCGCAACCGTCTGTGATATTTTCACAGACGGTTATTAACACGAACCGTCTGTGATAATTGAAACATCACAGACGGTTCGTATTAAGAACCGTTTGTGAACTTTCATAGACGGTTCTTAATACGAACCGTCTGTGATAATCTGGACAACACAGATGGTTCGTGTTAATAACCGTCTCTAAAAATCACATGTCACCAATAATTGGTGAATACCCAGGATTTCTATCTCGACTGTCCATTCTCTCCACATCGAATGGCAGGCAGCAGTTCCTTCCACTACTCAGCCCTTATTAATAACCCCATCGACCTTTCCAGCGGTACTAGTCACACGTGAGTTCATCCACTAGCTAGCTTCCCCTCCGCTGTAAGCTAGCGCCTCCGTCACGGCACGGCGGGCGGCTGGACAACACACTCTTGCCGTAAATGTCGTAAGTGTGTCTTGTTCAGTCGCACTGTTGTGCCATGAAGGGTTTGTTAGCTTGTTATCCTGTAATAGATCGATCTGAATGTGTTGTTGTGCTTCCTTCATGCATCTCCCCTCCACTGTGAGCTAGCGCCTTCGTCGCGGTACGGCGGGATGCTAGACAAGACACTTTTGCCGTAAGTGTCGTAAGGGTGTCTTGTCTAATGTCACCGTCGTGCCATGAAGGGTTCGTTAGCTTGTTGTCCTGTAATAGATCTGAATGTGTTGTTGTGCTTGCCTCTGTATTTGCTTGTTCCTCCACAACGCCGACTAATGTTGTGAGCTAGCGCCTCCGTTGTGGCACGGCGACATACGGTGCCACGAAGGGTTCGTTGGCTGTAAAAGGTCTGAATGTGTTGTTGTTGGAACCCAGAGCAGCAACTCCAGGATCCTCTGTGTAAATCGCACTAGTCCAGGATCAGCTAGTGCACACAGTGGACAACAAAGACAAATACCAAGCATAATGACATTTATTTAATTTAAGGAGTACGACCTTATGGCCAGCGTTTACATCATCGCACATTGGCAAAAACAACTGCAAAAGAAACTGCGGAAGCCAAGCTGAAAAGACAAAGCCCAAGCCTGCCCACAGGCAAACAACTGCAAGACGTGGCCTACTCGTTCTGGTCTTCACCGTAGTCGAAGTCGTCTTCCTCTGTGTGGAGATAGCAACGTGAGTACAAAATTGTACTCCGCAAGTCACACGGAGAAATGCAATATAATGATAAAGGCTTCAATGGAAGGCTCATAGGGTTAGTTTGCATAAAACAGCATTTAATGAAATATAATAAATAGATTGAAAAGGCTGAATTTAATACAATACGTAAAGATAGTACTTGTAATTGAAAATATTACCGTCAGTGCAGGCTCCGACCAAACACCAACCTATCCACGGGCATTCCACCCGGACCACCTTTTCCAAAAGATCACGTATGGATTCCATCCATCCACACGCTCCCACTGCGCAACTCTCTCACGGATTCCATCCATCTGTAAGGTTTTCATCTCTCGTGGGTTCCATCCATCCACAAGGTTTTCGAAAATGTTTTTGAAAAACAAAGTCTAATCCATGAAAAACTTTTACTTAGCATGCCCATGACCGTGGGCACGGCTATCCAGGATAGGTTATACACTCTGCAGAGGTTGTACAGTTTTACCCACAAGATACGATCATCCCGTTTTATCACTATATTACACACTTCCTTAGGTGTGCGGTTAGGAGTCGTGACAAGGCCTTTACAATGCAAAGCCTTCAACCTGGCCAAGCCAACTCTAAGTTTTCACCCCCAGTAAGGAATCCACCAGACCGGGACCCCCTCTTGAGCCGAGTGAGACTTCTCATGGCCTACGCCACGCTCACTTTCATCCTACGACATGACCCAGGTTGGGACTCACAAATTATTCAGCCAGAGCTGTCCCATACCAGCCTTGTAGTAGTACGATAGGGCTTTGCAACAGTAGCTCACAGACCGGTCCTTAATCTGACTTAGGCTCAACCACATACCCCCGTGCACGATAATCAACCAATGCGGCTCCAACCAACAGGGCATGCCTGCACCCACCACTCTAACTAATTGCCTAAGTCTAAACCAGTTTTATATTTGTTTTCAAAGTAATTCATAAACCTTCTTGACTCACCGAATTCAAGAATACAGTTCAAAAGCTTATCATTTTATGCGAAAAGGGTATCCCAAAATCAAGAGTATTTCTAAGCAAGTCTAAGCATTTAATATAAAGTCTTCCTAGCCAATACTAATGTACCAACTAGGGTTTGATCTAGGGTGACAAGGTATAATGAATTCAATAACAATGGAGGAATTAACAAGTAGGCATTAACTATATTTAAAACTGAATTGAAATACATTGAATAAAATTATGCATGCAAGATAATTTAAATCAACATAATTGCATTTGCAATCTGGGATCAACATGGTCAAGGAGTGTGACTTACCTTGCTCTTCTACTTGGTTTGAATCTTCGTCGAAGAAATTTCCCGAATCGTCGAAGTCTACACGTCAAAATAACCCACCAAAATCAAATAAATTAAAAATAAATTCAAATTGACATAAAATATTTTAATTGAGGCCAGAATTGGATAGAGGGGAATTTTTGATGAATTTATAAATTTGAATGGGCCAAATCGGAGTTAGGACGAAGAAGAACAGGCTCCGGGAAATTTGAAAAGAGAGAATGGAAAATCAGGATTTTTGGAATTATTTTCCTACAGGAAAACCTGAATTATTGCGTCAGCAGGGAATTTCTTTTTCAGCCGAATTATTTTTCAACTGAAAAATAGATTTACTGCGTCAGCTAGCGTCAGCCCTGGGAATGGTTTGACTGGCAGGTGGGCCCGGGTCCATGTGGACTGAGTCCATGGACTCGGGGAGGCGCTAAGGTGGCGGGGGTGTGAGGTGGCGCTGACGGAGGCGAGATGGGCCGATGTGGCCGGAGGCGTGGCACCCACGCCGCCTTGGTCGCCGACGTGGCGGCCGGCCGGCGGCGCTCGGGCCTGGTGCTCGGCCTGGCGCTCCGCGGCGCGGCGGCGGCAGAGCGCGAGGCGAGAGGAGGCCAAGGGGAGGCGGGCTCACCGTGTCGCGGGGCTCGGCGGGCACCAGAGGCGACCGACGGCGAGGACGAAGCGGCGGCGGCTTGGGGGCTACGGCGCGACGGTGGTAGGGTGCTCGGGAGGGGAGGAGGAGTGGCGGAGGGTGAAGTGCGGGGAGAGGGGAGGCCGAAGGCGGTATTTATAGGGGTCGGGGAGGGCGGAGGCGGGGCGAATTGCTCGCCGTTGATGGCGCGGGACGGTGGGGAATTAGGGGAAACGCGGTGCGGGGATGGGGGAATTTGGGCGCGGAATGGCGGAGGGAGTCCGGGTGCGCGACTTGCGGGAGAAGAAAGGGGACGGGGCGACGGGGCGCGAAATGGCCGGCGGGGAAGACGGGGGCGGCGCGGTGTGGGAGGAGGAAGAAGGTGTCGCACAGGGAAGAAGGCAGGGGTGGCTGACACGCGGGCCTGGGGTGGCAGCGAGAGAGAGGAGAGAGGGGAGTAGCGCCGACAGCTGGGGCCGGGGGTGCAGAGAGAGAAGGGGAAGGAGTGGCGCGGGTGGTGGAGATGAGGCCGCGTGGCGCCGGGCTGATCGGGCGGCCGAGAGCGTTAAGTGGGAGTGGGCGGGTGAGATGAGCCGAGGCACGACGTGGCAGGCATCGGGAGGGGGTAGGCGGAGGGGAGCGGGTGGCCAGGATGGCGGCGACGTGGAGGGGATCTGGCTGTCCACGTGGCAGCCGGAGGAGGGAGGGGTTTTATTTTTTTTATTTTTGATTTAGGATTTTCAGAAAAGCCCAGAAAATTCATTTAGCCTCAGAAAAATATGAAATAAACTCCATAAAAATTCAGAGAATCTCCTGGAGACTTTTTGGACTTAATAAAAATATTTTCAACTAATGTTGGCATTTAATTTTCATACTTTAAAATACCTTTCAATTTCAAAATTACATTTTTGAACTCCAGAAAATCCAGGAAACCAAATAAAAGTCAAATAACTCCAAATAATTAATTTCACATAAGATTTTTGTGGAAAATCAAAATATCATTTTATTTAATAATAATTTTAGGATTTTCTGAAAATACTTTTCAAATCCAGCTTTTTCAAAAACAGAAATTCAAGGCAAATCCAAATTTAAACTTTAGGCACAAATATACTTATTTTAATTTAGGTTTTTCTTTTAATTGATTTTATTTATTTATTTATTTATTTTTATCTTAATAAAAACCTGGGCTGTTACAATCTACCCCCCCTTAAAAACAATCTCGTCCCTGAGATTCACACGGGCTAGCAAAGAAATGGGTTTGGATCTTACCCTGCATGGTTTGTGCCAAGATCTAATTCAATCGTCCTTTCATGAACTTCTAGGGTCTTTTTCTTCCTGCTTGAAGGTGGTTGGCAGTTGGTGCTCCCGGTGTTCCATTCTTCACTACCTGTTGCTTCTTGGGGCAGTTGTTGGCGTAATGCCCTGTCTCATTGCAGTTGAAGCAGGTGACTCCTGCTGCAGGGTTGGAGTCCTTTGGGAAGCCAATTGCCAAGGTTTTGTTGTCTTCGTTGTTGGGGAAAGTGTTGGTCTGGACTTGTTCTTCGACTGAAGATGAAGACTCAAATCTGTTGGCCTGTGGTGGAGTCCTTCTAATCCTGGGCAAGCTTCTGGTGTTCAGGTGCTGGGTGTTCATCCGTCTCTTCCGATTCTCCATTTCTTGGTGTTTGGACTCTTGGCGAATCGCCTTACTGACAAGCTGATGGAAGTCAGTGTAGTCGTTGGAGAGAAGTTGAACCGACATATCATCATTGAGTCCTTCAAGGAACCTTTCCTGCTTAGCTTCATCGGTAGCAACGTCTTCTGGCGCGTAACGTGCCAATTGGTTGAACTTCCGTAGATACTCATTCACGGTGTAGCTTCCTTGGCGTAGAGTTCGGAATTCCCTTTTCTTGAGAGTGATGGTGCCAGTTGGAATATGAGCTTTGCGGAAACTCCGCACAAACTCATCCCATGTTATGGCTTGTGCGTTGGCATGAGCAGCGGTGTAAGTGTCCCACCATTCTGACGCTGGTCCGTTCAACTGATGAGAAGCGAACAAGACTTTTTCCCGGTCACTGCATTGGATGATGTCCAACTTCTTGCCTATGACTCTAAGCCAGTCATCTGCATCCATGGGGTCAGCGCTGCTGGAGAAGGTCGGGGGACGCAACCTCATAAATTCAGCCGAGCTTACCGGGAGGTTGTCTTTGGTACCGATGGGGAGGTTGTGCAAGGTTATTGATGGTCTGCACCAGTAGTTGAATAAGCTGATTCTGATTGGCCATCATCTGAGCCCAATCCGGTCCATTGGCAGGAGGTGGTGGAGGGATAGGTGCAGCCTGGTTGCCAGTAGTGTTGTTGTCGTGAACATTGTCGTTGTTGTTGCTTCTTGTGTTAACCATCTGCTGGGTGCTTTCAAGAATTAGGAGAGAGGAGACTCAAGGAAAAGGGGGAATAGGGGATCTTTTGCACAACCCAAAACAAAATTTCAGCTTAATTAAAACCTTTAATAATTAATAGTTATGGCTGTCAACAAAAGAGAAAACTGACAGCTCATAACAACATTTTATTAACTAGCCTAACAACTTATCCTAAAGGGTTAAGGGTCGTCTTGGAGTCGTCCTTCATGGCGGTCGAGATACAACACGAGTTCCTTCAATGCGGAGACTGAAGAGGTGGCATAGATGAAGGACTGCTTTACGAGCGGCTTCTTGTCTGGCTCTGTTAAACGAGTATCCATTTCCCTTGAAGCGGAGATGCAAACTTCCTTGTCCAGTTTGCTTGGTGATGAGTAGAGTGAAGTGATGTCCCACTATCCGGTCCCCATGGCGATCTTGTTTATGCATGTAGATAGCTCGACGTTGAAATCCCAAACGACGAAGCAGTCGACAAAGACCCATACTCCATCCATCATTGGGTGCATCATCATAAGTGTTCATCTACAATGGTTTGAATGAGAGGTAAGTTAGGAATAAGTTTTTGGAATGATAATACAAAGGTGAGGAAGAATCGAGAGATAAGGATGAGCAAAGATTTGAAAGGTAAGGTTTAAGCAAAACTTTTTGAAACTACTGAATTTTAAAAATAAGTCCTTATGGTCTGACCAATCTATTCTACCTACGGTCACGTCTTGGAGTCATTAAGGCTCTGATACCATCTCTATCGGAACCCAGAGCAGCAACTCCAGGATCCTCCGTGTAAATCGCACTAGTCCAGGATCAGCTAGTGCACACAGTGGACAACAAAAACAAATACCAAGCATAATGGCATTTATTTAATTTAAGGAGTACGGCCTTATGGCCAGCGTTTACATCATCGCACATTAGCAAAAATAACTGCAAAAGAAACTACGGAAGCGAAGCTGAAAAGACGAAGCCCAAGCCTGCCCACAGGCAAACAACTGCAAGACGTGGCCTACTCGTTCTGGTCTTCACCGTAGTGGAAGTCGTCTTTCTCTGTGTGGAGATAGCAATGTGAGTACAAACTTGAACTCCGCAAGTCACACGGAGAAATGCAATATAATGATAAAGGCTTCAATGGAAGGCTCATAGGGTTAGTTTGCATAAAACAACATTTAATGAAATATAATAAATAGATTGAAAAGGCTGAATTTAATACAATACGTAAAGACAGTACTTGTAATTGAAAATATTACCGTCAGTGCAGGCTCCGACCAAACACCAACCTATCCACGGGCATCCCACCCGGACCATCTTTTCCAAAAGATCACGTATGGATTCCATCCATCCACACGCTCCCACTGCGCAACTCTCTCACGGATTCCATCCATCCGTAAGGTTTTCATCTCTCGTGGGTTCCATCCATCCACAAGGTTTTCGAAAACGTTTTTGAAAAACAAAGTCTAATCCATGAAAAACTTTTACTTAGCATGCCCATGACCGTGGGCACGGCTATCCAGGATAGGTTATACACTCTGTAGAGGTTGTACAGCTTTACCCACAAGACACGATCATCCCGTTTTACCACTAGATTACACACTTCCTTAGGTGTACGGTTAGGAGTCGTGACAAGGCCTTTACAATGCAAAGCCTTCAACCTGGCCAAGCCAACTCTAAGGTTTCACCCCAGTAAGGAATCCACTGCACCGGACCCCTCTTGAGCCGAGTGAGACTTCTCATGGCCTACGCCACGCTCACTTTCATCCTACGACATGACCCAGGTTGGGACTCGCAAATTTTTCAGCCAGGGCTGTCCATTACCAGCCTTGTGGTAGTACGATAGGGCTTTACAACAGTAGCTCACAGACCGGTCCTTAATCTGACTTAGGCTCAACCACATACCCCCGTGCACGATAATCAACCACTACGGCTCCAACCAACAGGGCATGCCTGCACCCACCACTCTAACCAATTGCCTAAGTCTAAACCAGTTTTATATTTGTTTTCAAAGTAATTCATAAACATTCTTGACTCACCGAAGTCAAGAATACAGTTCAAAAGCTTATCATTTTATGCAAAAAGGGTATCCCAAAATCAAGAGTATTTCTAAGCAAGTCTAAGCATTTAATATAAAGTCTTCCTAGCCAATACTAATGTACCAACTAGGGTTTGATCTAGGGTGACAAGGTATAAGGAATTCAATAACAATGGAGGAATTAACAAGTAGGCATTAACTATATTTAAAACTGAATTGAAATACATTGAATAAAATTATGCATGCAAGATAATTTAAATCAACATAATTGTACTTGCAATCTGGGATCAACATGGTCAAGGAGTGTGACTTGCCTTGCTCTTCAACTTGGTTTGAATCTTCGTCGAAGAAATTTCCCGAATCGTCGAAGTCTACACGTCAAAATATCCCACCAAAATCAAATAAATTCAAACTAAATTCAAATTGACATAAAATATTTTAATTGAGGCCAGAAATGGATAGAGGGGAATTTTTGATGAATTTAGAAATTTGAATGGGCCAAATCGGAGTTAGGACGAAGAAGAACGGGCTCCGGGAAATTTGAAAAGAGAGAAAATGGAAAATCAGGATTTTTGGAATTATTTTCCTAAAGGAAAATCTGAATTATTGCATCAGCAGGGGATTTCTTTTTCAGCCAAATTATTTTTCAACTGAAAAATAGATTTACTGCGTCAGCTAGCGTCAGCCCTGGGAATGGTTTGACTGGCAGGTGGGCCCGGGTCCATGTGGACTGAGTCCATGGACTCGGGGAGGCGCTAAGGTGTCGGGGGTGTGAAGTGGCGCTGACGGGGGTGAGATGGGCCGACGTGGCAGGAGGCGTGGCACCCAGGTCAGCTCCGGCTGCTGACGTGGCCAGGCCGGCCGGGGCAGCGCTCGGGCCACAGGTGCTCGCCGGCACTCCGGCGGCGGCGGCGCAGAGAGCGCGGAGGCGAGAGGAGGCCGAGGGGAGGCGGGCTCACCGTGTCGCGGGGCTCGGTGGGCACCAGAGGCGACCGGCGGCGAGGACGAAGCGGCGGCGGCTTGGGGGCTACGGCGCGACGGCAGTAGGTTGCTCGGGAGGGGAGGAGGAGTGGCGGAGGGTGAAGTGCGGGGAGAGGGGAGGCCGAAGGCTGTATTTATAGGGGTCGGGGAGGGCGGAGGCGGGGCGAATTGCTCACCGTTGATGGCGTGGGGCGGCGGGGAATTAGGGAAATTAGGGGAAACGCGGTGCGGGGATGGGGGAATTTGGGCGCAGAATGGCGGAGGGAGTCGGGTGCGCGACTTGCGGGAGAAGAAAGGGGACGGGGCGACGGGGCGCGAAATGGCCGGTGGGGAAGACGGGGGCGGCGCGGTGCGGGAGGAGGAAGAATGGGCCGCGCGGGGAAGAAGGCAGGGGTGGCTGACACGCGGACCCGGGGTGGCAGCGAGAGAGAGGAGAGAGGGGAGTAGCGCCGACAGCTGGGGCCGGGGGCGCAGAGAGAGAAGGGGATGGAGTGGCGCGGGTGGTGGAGATGAGGCCGCGTGGCGCCGGGCTGATCGGGCGGCCGAGAGCGTTAAGTGGGGTGGGCGGGTGAGATGAGCCGAGGCGCGACGTGGCGGGCATCAGGAGGGGGTAGGCGGAGGGGAGCGGGTGGCCAGGATGGCGGTGATGTGGAGGGGATCTGGCCGTCCACGTGGCGGCTGGAGGAGGGAGGAGTTTTATTTTTTTGATTTTTGATTTAGGATTTTCAGAAAAGCCCAGAAAATTCATATAGCCTCAGAAAAATATGAAATAAACTCCAAAAACTCCATAAAAATTCAGAGAATCTCCTGGAGACTTTTTGGACTTAATAAAAATATTTTCAACTAATGTTGGCATTTAATTTTCATACTTTAAAATACCTTTTAATTTCAAAATTACATTTTTGAACTCCAGAAAATCCAGGAAACCAAATAAAAGTCAAATAAATCCAAATAATTAATTTCACATAAGAATTTTATGGAAAATCAAAATATCATTTTATTTAATAATAATTTTAGGATTTTCTGAAAATGCTTTTCAAATCCAGCTTTTTCAAAAACAGAAATTCAAGGCAAATCCAAATTTAAACTTTAGGCACAAATATACTTATTTTAATTTAGGTTTTTATTTTAATTGATTTTATTTATTTATTTATTTTAATAAAAACCTGGGCTGTTACAGTTGTTGTGCTTGCGTCTCTATTTGCTTGTTTTTGAAGCCTATGGGTACATTATTTAATTTCTTGAGGCTAGACAAAAAAATAAAAATATTTAAGTTATGGAGTGAACTATCACAGACGGTTTGTACTGTAAACCGTCTGTGAAGGACTATCATAGACGGTTGTATATACGAACCGTCTGTGATACTCAAGAACCATAGACGGTTCTTTTTTTGAACCGTTTGTGATATTATGAACATCACAGACAGTTCGTTTTAATAACCGTCTGTGATAATGTAGACTATCACAGACGGTTATTTATACGAACCGTCTGTGATAATCTGGACAACACAGACGGTTTGTGTTAATAACCATCTCTAAAAATCGCATGTCACCAATAATTGGCGAATACCCAGGATTTCTATCTCGACCGTCCATTCTCTCCACATCGAATGGCAGGCAGCAATTCCTCCCACTACTCAGCCCTTATTAATAACCCCATCTACCTTTCCAGCAGTACTAGTCACGCGTGAGTTCATCCACTAGCTAGCTTCCCCTCCGCTGTGAGCTAGCGCTTCCGTCGCGGCACGGCGGGTGGCTGGACAACACACTCTTGCCGTAAGTGTGGTAAGTGTGTCTTGTTGAGCCGCACCGTCGTGCCATGAAGGGTTCGTTAGCTTGTTATCCTGTAATGGATTTGAATGTGTTGTTGTGCTTGCGTCTGTATTTGCTTATTTTCAGAGGGCATGGGTAACATTATTTTATTGCTTATTTCCGTATAGAGTGAATTATCACAGACGGTTTGTAGTGTAAACGTCTGTGAAGGACATGCTTCCAATGGGAAATGTGTTGCCGAGAACCACCTACCAAGCCAAGAAGATTCTTTGTCCATTAGGAATGGAAGTAGAAAGAATACATGCATGTCCGAATGATTGTATCCTGTACCGTAAAGAGTATGCTAGCTTACATGTTTGTCCGGTGTGCATAGCATCCCGATACAAGCGTAAAAATGACTCTGATGATGGGAAGGGCATCGAGGTGAAGCAAGGACCTCTTGCTAAGGTGATGTGGTATCTTCCTATAATCCCCCGTTTGAAGCGTTTATTTGCAAACCGCAAGGATGCAAGATTGATGCGTTGGCACTGCGAGCGAGCAGCGTAAGAAAGACGGAATGATAAGACATGTTGCTGATTCTGCCCAGTGGAGGAACATCGATAGGATGTTTGTAGATTTCGGTGTGGAACCGAGAAATATAAGGTTTGGGTTGAGTACAGATGGAATAAATCCTTTTGGTAACATGAGCAGCCGACATAGCACCTGGCCCGTGACTCTGTGCATGTACAACTTTCCTCCTTGGCTGTGTATGAAGCGGAAATATATTTTGATGTCACTACTTATCCAAGGGCCGAAGCAACCTGGCAATGATATTGATGTGTTCCTAGCACCATTGGTGGAAGATCTTGCAATACTGTGGAACGAAGGGGTACAAGTATGGGATGAGGACAAATGAGAGAACTTCACTCTACGCGCCATGTTGTTCTGCACCATTAATGATTTTCCTGCCCTTGGTAACCTGTCAGGGTTGAGTACAAAAGGAGGCAAAGCGTGTCCTCACTGCTTAGATTATACCGAGAGTGTGTGGTTGAACAACTCGCGAAAAACTGTGTACATGCGTCACCGTAGGTTCCTTCCAAAGTATCACCCATACCGCAAGATGAAGAAACAATTTGATGGAAAAAAAGAGGATGACTCAATACCAAGACCTTTTAGCGGGAAAGAGGTGTATGATATGGTCAAGGATATAAATGTTGTGCTTGGAAAGGGACGTAAATTGAGGAAGAACATGTGGAAAAAGAGGTCAATATTTTGGGACTTGCCTTATTGGGAGCACTTAGAAATTCGCAATTGCATGATGTCATGCACGTAGAGAAGAATGTATGTGATGCTTGATTGGTCTCTTCTTGAACATTCTGATAAAACAAAGGATGGTGTTAACGCAAGGCGTGACTTGGTCGCTATGAACATCGGGACCGAGTTAGCACCGATAGAGACCGATAAAGGCCGACGCACCTTCCCCAAAGATGCTACACTGCCTAAGTCCGAGAGAACTGAATCTGTGTCAATCCTTACATGGTGTGAAAGTTCCATCCGGTCACTCCACAAGCATGAAGAAACTTGTTTCCATGGAACATTTGAAATTAATTGGCATGAAGTCTCACGACTGTCATGTGCTAATGACACAAATGCTACCTGTTGCAATTAGAAGTATTTTGTCGAACAAGGTTCGAGTGACAATCATAAGGTTATGTTATTTCTTCAACGCAATTGCTCAGAAGGTCATTGATCTGGATGGACTAGATACTCTGCAAACCGAGGTGGTGACAACTCTATGTCATCTAGAGATGTATTTCCCTCCATCATTTTTTGATATCATGGCCCATCTCATTGTCCACCTTATAAAAGAGATAAAAATATGCGGCCCCGTATTTCTACGTCATATGTACCTGTTGTAGGGGTGGCCCCCACCTAAGCCCAGTAGGCCTGTTAGGAGGATGTAAGGTCCGAAATAGGACATATGTAATGACATGAGTGCCCCTGAGGGGAACACTCACGTGTAAGGGTATTACTGTACAAACACTCATCATTTGGACATATATATGTGGCATAGGCCACGGGGAGGACCTCGAAGCCATTCACTCTCAACTCTCCACTACCACACACTCTCTTTCTGTTTGGTCTGTAACCACAACAGTTGGCGCCGTCCGTGGGGAGGACAAGAGCAAGCCTCCAGATCTGAAGGAGGATGGCACCAAGGAAAGCTTCAACATCGGTGGCAAGGGAAAAGAAGGTGGAGGCAGCGAAATCTCGTGTGGCTTCGACTCTGGTAGCTGCAGGTGCAGATGGCGGCGCGGATGTGACGACTGTGAGCACCGGCATCCACGACGCGACGCCCGACCCCGCCACCACTACCCCGACCACCAACCCCAGCGGTGACAACGCAGGCGCGTCCACTTCTTTACTCGGCGTGGGAGCGGTCGGCGGTCCCGGTGACGACGCGAGCCTCGTCTCCAGCTCCGGGGTCCTCCGCGCCAGCGCTGCGGGCAGATCCGGCACACAGACCGTGCTCGCCGCCGTCCCGGTCGCGTCGCCGAGCGTGCCGGCGGCCCCAACCACGCCCACGGTGGAAATATCCCTGCTGGCGGCCTTCAGCGCATGCCAACGGGAGCTGTCGGACCTCCACGGAGCCGTGTGAGACATACAAGAGGCTCGGAGCCAACGCGCAACACCGGTGGCGGCGTCTCAGCCCACCTCGGAGAGGGCGCATAGCCGCGACGCTAGTACGCCCAGTCGCGTTCCCCTACGGCGCATAGACCCGGAGTCCCCACTCTCCGTGGACCTGCAACAAACGACGTGGCCCGAAGACTTCAAGTTCCCGAGCGTCATCGAAGCCTACAAGGGTGACTCCGACCCACGCGAGTTCGTATGCGTGTATGAGACCGCCATTGAAGCCGTCGGTGGAGACGACAATACGAAGGCAAAGGGACTCCCCCTCGCATTGCAAGGAGCGGTGCTGTCCTCGTTCTTCACCATCGAACCATAGTCCATTTACGCGTGCGAACAAATCCGCGATCGGCTCTACAACAACTTCCAGGGAAGCTACGTCGAGCGTATTGATGCAGACCAGCTCTTCGCAGTTAAACAGAAACCCGAGGAGGGGCTCCGGACTTACTTTAAACGCTTCGCCAAGGTACGTTGCCAAGTTAGGGATGTTAGCGAGGCAACCGTTATCAACGCAGCGATACAAGGTCTCCGCCCGGGACCGCTCGCTGAGTATAGCGCGCGGAAGCCACTCAGGTCGGAGGCAGAGCTCTTCGACAAAATGGAAGCGTACGCCCGAGCCGAGGACGCGCGGGGGCGCAGCGGCACCGACTCCGACGACGGGCAAACGGAGGACTTGTCGCAAAGGAGCAGCACAAGAGACAACCTGAGGACGAAGCACAGGAAAGTGTCCATGGGTGACACTCGTGAGCCCATCGACGACAGGGTACACCAAACTTCACCAGGTGACAGCCGTCAGCCCCGGTGTAACCGGCAAAGACCCCGCAAGGCCCGCCACATCCTCGCTGCGCAAGGCGTCCCCTGGGAAGCCGCGCTAATCTCGCGCGTTGGGGGGGGCCGCGAAGGAGGCCGCGATGAGAAGCCGCGCGCGGAGCAGGAACTCTTAGAATACGGTAGATGGTGCGAGGTGCACGGTTATGGAGGCCACTTCACGCGGACATGCACCAAGCTTGCGGCGTTACGGCAAACGGTGGCCCCTGTATGGGCCTCGGAGACGCGGACCCCCACAATAGCCCACGACAACAGACGCAAGACGAGCCTCGCGCATCGGGTCCCCTGAGAGACCCAGTGCTGGGGTATTAATGTCATCGCTGGAGGCTCTTCGTCGAGCACTTCCCCGACGCAACTACCTCTACGGGCGTCCCATTGCAGCATCACCTTCACGTCAGCCGATGCCCAGGGCATGGAATTCCCCCACCAAGATCCTTTGGTCATCCAGGCCGACATTGCAGGTTGCGGCGTCAGGCATATTCTCATTGACGGAGGGAGCTCCGCAAACATCTAGTTCACGAAGGCCCTTGATCGTATGGGAATACCTCGGAGCCTATTAAAAGCCTCGGAAGCCCCCCTCTAGGGCCTCAGAGGGCAGCCTCTGAAGGCTCTGGGTCAGCTTCGCCTCCAAGTCTCCTTGTGCCAGGCCGACAACGCCAGGACTGAAGATGTCGTCTTCGACGTCGTGGACATCTCGTATCCGTACAATGCCATCCTGGGCCGGCCTGCCATCAACTCCTTCGAAGCGGTCCCACACTACGCATTCCTATGCATGAAGCTCCCAGGACGGCGGGGCATTATCACCCTTTTTGGCGATCAGGATATGGCTCGGACGCTTGCACCGCAAGGTGCACGCTCTCACCGAAAAATACCAAGCGGACATGCCATCCGCTCCGGGATGGACACCCAAGCCCCACCCGGAGGGAGGCGTGAAGAGAGTGCCGCTCCAGGCGGAGGGGCAGTTCGTATCCATAGGCGAGGGCCTCCCTCCGGACGTAGAGCAAGACTTGCTCCGAGTCCTCCAGGCCAACATAGACGTCTTCGCGTGGTCCCCGGAGGATATCAAGGGAGTGGACCACGCCCTCATCGAACATAACCTCGCGATCCGCTTTGACGCCAAGCCCGTCAAGCAGAAACTTCACCGTATGTCCATCGACCGGCAGCAAGCGGCCAAGGTGGAGGTGGCGAAGCTCCTTCGAGCGGGAGTTATCCGCGAGGTTCAACATCCGGACTGGCTCACCAATCCGGTGCTGGTCAAAAAGGCCAGCGGCACTTGGCGCATGTGCATCGACTTTACCGCCCTCAACAAGGCATGCCTGAAGGACGATTACCCTCTACCGCGCATAGATCAACTAGTCGATGCTACCGCCGGATGCGAGCTCATGAGTTTCTTGGATGCCTACTCTGGCTACCATCAGGTCTACATGGCCAAGGATGACGAGGATAAAACCAGCTTCATTACGCTGGTGGGGACCTTTTGCTTCGTAAGGATGCCCTTCGGCTTGAAGAACGCGGGCGCAACCTTCACCCGCCTCGTCGCGCTGGCCCTGGCCGTCCAGCTAGGAAGGAATGTGGAGGCCTACGTGGACGACGTGGTAGTAAAAACCAGGCAGCTCGCCTCCCACGGTCGGGATCTTTAGGAGACTTTTGATAACCTCAGGAAGGCGGGCATTAAGCTCAATCCGGACGAATGTGTCTTCGGTGTACAGGCGGGCAAGCTCTTGGGCTTCCTCGTATCCGGGCGAGGCATTCAAGCGAACCCCGACAAGGTTGACGCTATCCTGGGCATGGAACCTCCCAAGATGACACGGGAGATCCAGAGGTTGGCAGGCCGCATGGCGGCCTTGAGCCGTTTCCTCTCCAGAGCGGTGGAGTGGGGCTTACCATTTTTCAAGACTCTCCGCGGTTGCGACGGGTTTCATTGGGACGACGACTGCGCAAAGGCCTTCGACGACCTCAAGAAACACTTCGCAACCCTTCCCACTCTGGTGGCCCCAGCACCAGAGGCTCCCCTCCTACTCTACCTCACTGCCTCGGCAACGGCGGCCAGCGCTGTCCTCGTCCTTGAAGAGGGCGCGCTCCAGCGGCCAGTGTACTTTATCTTCGAAGCCCTCCAGGGCGCCAAGACGCGATATACCGAGCTCGAGAAGCTTGCTTACGCGCTGGTCATGGCTTCAAGAAAACTCCGGCATTACATCCTAGCGCACCCGATAACGGTGCCATCCTCGTTCCCTCTGGCGGAGATGCTGCACAACAAGGGTCCATGGGGCGAATTGGTAAATGGGCGGCCGAGCTGGCCCCATTCTCCCTAACATACGCCACTCGAACGGCGATCAAGTCTCAAGTTCTGGCGGACTTCCTCGCGGAATGGACCCCTCCAGCTCAGCCCGCCCTCCAGGTCGAAGACCCGGTGTGGACGCTTAACACCGACGGAGCGTACGGGGTCGCGGGCGCAGGGGTGGGCGCAAGGGTAGCGTTTCCGGCTACGAACAACATGGCCGAATACGAGGTGTTACTCTTCGGCCACAGGAAGCTCAAAGCGATGGGAGCAAGGCGAGTCCTCGTCCGCACTGATTCCCGGTTAGTGGCGGGCCATGTGGACAAGTCATACCAGGCCAAGGACCCGGAGCTAGCCAAGTACCTATCAGCCGTACGGGCAAAGGAACGACACTTTTTGGGTGTCACAGTGAAGGCCATCCCTCGAGCAGACAATGAGCAAGCTGACGTCCTGGCCAAGGCTGCCAGTCAGCAGCTCCCAATTCCTGAAGGGGCATTTTACAAAATCCTGCCAGCGGCGGCCATAGCGCAGGATAATCGAGATGCGGCCCTCATCCACCAGATCACCCAGCAGGGTGACTGGCGGGAACCCCTTTTCACTTTTCTGCAGGGCATCGCGAAACCGAATGACCCCTCTGAGCTCCGGTGTTTGCAGCACCGCACTAGGTCCTTCCAGGTGCTCAACGGGGCGCTTTACAAGAAGGGGGTTTGCGCACCGCTTCTGTAGTGCCTCCCGCGTGAAGAAGGAAAGCGCCTCCTCGCAGAAATTCGTGCGGGTCTCTGCGGCTCGCACCTCCAACCAAGGTCTCTGGTGGGCAAGGCATTCAGGTAGGGTTTTTATTGGCCAACAGCTGTCGCGGATGCCCAGGATCTCGTGCGCCATTTTCAAGGTTGCCAAATGGATGGGAAGGGCTATCCACAGGCCCCCGACAAGCCTCCATCCCATACCCCCGGTATGGCCGCTGGCGCAGTGGAGCATCGATGTCGTGGGACCGCTTCCCAGGGCCCCAGGAGACCTGCGATTCATTGCGGTTGCTCTAGAGTACTTCTCCAGGTGGCCGGAGGCGGTAGCTCTGGCCAAGATTACCTCGGCAGCTCTGCAGATCACCCAAACAGGTGGCGGCGGAACCCCCGCTTTCGCTCGCAGGCATCGCGGAACCGGATGACCCCTCTGAGCTCCGGTGTTTGCAGCACCGCACTAGGTCCTTCCAGGTGCTCAACGGGGCGATTTACAAGAAGGGGGTCTGCGCACCACTTCTGTAGTGCCTCCCGCGTGAAGAAGGAAAGCGCCTCCTCGCAGAAATTCTTGCGGGTCTCTGCGGCTCGCACCTCCAACCAAGGTCTCTGGTGGGCAAGGCATTCAGGCAGGGTTTTTATTGGCCAACAGCTGTCACGGATGCCCAGGATCTCGTGCGCCATTTTCAAGGTTGCCAATGGATGGGAAGGGCTATCCACAGGCCCCCGACAAGCCTCCATCCCATACCCCCGGTATGGCCGCTGGCGCAGTGGAGCATCGATGTCGTGGGACCACTTCCCAGGGCCCCAGGAGACCTGCGATTCATCGCGGTTGCTCTGGAGTACTTCTCCAGGTGGTCGGAGGCGGTAGCTCTGGCCAAGATTACCTCGGCAGCTCTGCAGCGCTTCCTCTGGCAGAACATCACATGTCGATTCGGCGTGCCCAGGGAGATCACCGTCGACAACGGCCTGCAATTCGATGTAGCCCCATTCAAAGAATTCTGCGGCAACATGGGCATCACCCTCCGATTCGCTTCGGTCGGACACCCACAGTCCAACGGGGTGGTGGAGCGGGCAAACGGCGCCATCTTCGCCGCAATCAAGAAGCGCCTCGTCGGGCTACCAAAGGGGAAGTGGCCGGGCGAGCTCCACAGCGTCCTCTGGTCCCTTCGCACAACGGTCACACGCCCAATGGGGTTCACGCCTTTCAAGCTCCTCTTCAGTGACGAGGCGGTCACACCTGAAGAAATAAAGGCTGGCTCGCGGCGGGTCCTCGTCCAAGCACCAGACGAGGAATGCCAATTGTCCGTGGATCTCGTTGACGGAGACCGGGCAAGCGCAACGCAGCACGTCATAAAATACACACGACAGATGGTGCGCGGTCGCAATCGTTCGCTGTACCCGCGCGAATTCAGATCGGGAGACATCATCCTTAAGATGGCACTCCACGCGGAGACGATAGGCAAGCTCGAGTCCAAATGGGAAGGCCCGTTCATCGCCGCGAGGCCCCGAGAAGGGAGCGACGCTAGCCACCTTGGAGGGGCACATGCTCCGCCACACGTGGAATGCGGACAGGCTGCGGCGGTATTACGCCTAAGTCAAGCACACGAGATTAAGGAAGGGCCTTCCACGGCTTCGGCGGACGCAAGCGGCTAACGGTTAGTGCCTTAACCCCTGTAACCGCTCACTCGCGCAAACGGGAATTTAATAAAGTGCATCGTTCATGCAAATTCTCCCATTTTCATACCAAAAGCGCGCGAAGGATCACCTTCGACCTTTGTGTGCACTGTGCATGAGCATGAATAAAGACGCGTGGGGGGACGCCTCCGCGCGCAGTCTACGGACTCTAAATAAGATGTAGCATCGAGGTCCGCCTCCGCACGCACTCTACGGAGTATAAATAAGACGTAGCGTTGAGGTTCGCCTCCGCACGCAATTTCACCGCACGCAACACGCGGAGGCCCGCCTCCGCACGCACTCTACGGAGTATAAATAAGACGTAGTGTTGAGGTTCGCCTCCGCATGCAATTTCACCGCCCGCAACGCGCGGAGGCTCGCCTCCGCGCGCAGTCTACGGACTCTAAATAAGACATAGCATCGAGGTCCGCCTCCACACGCACTCTACGGAGTATAAATAAGACGTAGCGTTGAGGTTCGCCTCCGCACGCAGTTTCACCGCCCGCAACGCGCGGAGGCTCGCCTCCGCGCGCAGTCTACGGACTCTAAATAAGACGTAGCGTTAAGGTCCGCCTCCGCACGCACTCTACGGAGTATAAATAAGACGTAGCGTCGAGGTCCACCTCCGCACGCACTCTCCAGAGTATAAAAAAAAGACATGGATGCTATCCCTGCACACTCTGCGGAGTATAAACAAGACGTGAACACCGCGCACGCATGGGCGTTGCCCCAGTGCGTACTCTTCGGAGTATAAATAAGACGTGGATGTCGATCCCACACACTCTATGGAGTATAAAAAAAGACACGGATGCTATCCTTGCGCACTCTACGGAGTATAAACAAGACGCGAACACCGCACACGCATAGGCGTTGCCCCAGTGTGTACTCTTCGGAGTATAAATAAGACGTGGATGTCGATCCCACGCACTCTACGGAGTATAAAAAAAAGACACGGATGCTATCCCTGCGCACTCTACGGAATATAAACAAGACGCGAACCCCGCGCACGCATGGGCGTTGCCCCAGTGCGTACTCCCTGGAGTATAAATAAGACGTGGTCTACGTCGACTAGGCGCGTGACCCCTCAGCTCACAACATATTACATAGCAAGTAAGACAGTTGCATTACAGAGGTAGACATGCGCACGGCGCGGAACGCGCCAAAACCTGGAATTATTCCCATGAGTCTGCGCCATCTTCGCCGCGACGAGTGCCCGCACCGCCTTCGCTGCGCCGAGGGACCTCTTCGAGCCAGCAAAGCACGTCCCCCTCGTTCCGCAGCGTCCGCCGTAAAGCAACCGTGGCGGCGCCCTCCCCGATGTACTTCCAAATCCGGTCATGGAAGTTTCGGGTGGCGGGCTGGGCGGCGTGAACGGCATCAGATATCACCCCGGGCTGGGTAGGCAAGTCAAGCTGAGGAATCGCCAGCTCATTGACATGCTCACACCCATCGACGTGCAGCAAGGCGAGGGCAAGGCCAGCACTCATGTAGCCGCAGTGGGTGCCGAAAGCCTTGGCACCGGGAAGGGCGACGCTCGAGCCCTCCTCGATTCGCCCAAGCGTCTCCATCAGGTCTTGGCGGCTATGGGTGGCGTCCTCCACGTGCACGGAAAGCCCCCGGAGGGCCCGCTCCAAAGACTCCATCGCACTCCACGCAGAGGCACACGCGTTGTCCCAGGATAACACCTTCTCAGCAACGGAGGCAGTAAGTTGTTCCTTCTCCGCCTCTAGCGCAGAGATTCGCTGAAGAAGGGCGGTCTGCTCCTCCGTCGCAGCGCGTTGAGCCTCCTCCATCGTGTGTTCTGCGGCCAGTGCCGCGTTCTTCGCGTTCGCGCCCACCAACTGCGCGTCGTTGATAGCTTCATCCCGCTCCGCCATCAGCACCCGAATGTACTCGTCCTTGGCGGCGTTGGTGTCGTCCACGACGCGCAACTGGTCCTCCAATGCCCTCCGCTCGCGCGCGCGGGTCTCCTCGAGGGCTTTCCTAATTGCAAGCGTCTACACGAGCGTAACAACAAAGGTTATCCATCAGATAAGCAAAGGATATGCAGCAAGGACAGAGACCGTTACCCTCATTTCCGAGGCATCCAGCGCGAGCGCCAAAAGGTCGCCCCCGCAGGACTGCAGCGCCTGTCGATCCAGGTGGCTGCCAGCATACTCAGCCACCTCGCTCCAGTCGCGAAGCGTCTCGCACCGAGGGACGAAGTCGGAGACGCCAAGCCCTATAGCCTCCATCTCAGCGCATTCGGCACCAGTTGGGGCACGCATAGTCCCCTGCTCAACCAGGCCGGTGACATCGCGGGCACCCCCATTGCTCGATTCTTGTCCTCGTCTGGGAGACCTTGTCTCGCCTGATGTCAACGGAATAAGCGAGCAAATCGGGGAGAGTTTCGCGAAGTCGCGGGAGGAAAACGAACTACACCTACCTCCAGTACCCTCTACCGCGGCCTCCACCTGGGCCATGATCACCTCGCTGGCCTGAGGAGCGACAACCCCACCGGCTTCAGGAGCATCCCCGCTAGATGTGAGGACCTCAGTCACTGGGCCTGCCACGCTGAACCGGCCCCTCGAAGATGGCGGTGACTACACCCAAGGCCGTTTCGCCCTCGGAGTCGCAGGCGAAGCCTTCGTGGTTACCTTGGCGACCGCGAAAGCCGTTGTCAGAGACAACGCTGCGGTTGCCGCTGGAGGTGACGGGGCGTCATCTTCAAGAACAACGAGGCGTGCGCCCGTCGCCTCATCACCATATAAGGCCTCATCAGGAGTGACGTGCCTCCCCGAACCGGTCGATCCGAGCTCAGCGCCCGCCTCGCCCCCATCCTCACGCTCTCGATCGGCGGCACGACCGGTGAGCTGAAGGCGATGGTCTCCGATTGGACCTCGCATCGAGAGGATGGTGCCACCGCCGTCGCGCCGCTGGGCGATTCCGCAGGCACCGGGCGCTCCGGAACGGGAATCTCCAAAACCTCGCATACCCGATTAATCCGCCCTTGCTTTGCCAAGGAAGTTGCGGACTCACAGGCTTGTGCTCCTTCGCCGTGTACGGTCCAAGAACCGCAACCACGGCGTGTTCCGCATCTTCTAACCGGCGTACTGCACGCGCAAGCGGAATATCATACGTAAGGGTTTGCAACCAACCAAGGGGTATTCGGCCTATGGCAAGGATACTTACAGGGTGCGGAGGGCCTATGGAGCGAAGACGCCCCCGGGTGGATGCCGTCCTTCCGGTCGGGCCGCCGCCGCTCGTACTTCCAGTTACAAGAAAGCGGGGATGTCCCGTAGATGGTGAACTCCTCGGCGAGGTCACGCATGTTGAACTGGAGTGCGACCCCAGCAAGTCTCCGCGCCTGTTGCTCGTCGCTGGGCCGAAGCGTCACGTCCGGACAGCGGTTGAATGATATCGGCCCTCCACGGCTTCGGAGGCCGCTCGTGCTCGTCACGACGTAGTAGAACCACTGCCGTGTCCAACCGGACTCCCACTTTTCCTGCATAGCCAACGCGGGAAACAAGTGCGAGCACTCCGGCCTCAGCACGAAGTCCATGCTGCCGAAGTTCGAGTAAGCCCCCCCTTCCACTTTCGTCGGCTGGCACCGTGCATCATGCAGGATGGCGAACAACTCGGCGCTGGGACGGGTACCCTCCGTCCGCATCGCCCAAGTAAACATGGCCAGCCGCACGATCGCGGTCGGAGTCAGCTGCGCCAGCTCCAACCCATACGCTCGCAGCACTTCGCGAACAAAGTATGTCGCCGGGATTCGGAGCCCGGCGTCGAAGAACGCCACGAAGACGATCGCCTCCGACTCTCCTGGGGTCGGCTCTATTTCGTCGGGCCCGGGCAAACGAGCCCCGGCATGTTCCTCCAGCTTCTTCTCCGGAAGAAGGGTTTGGAGGGTCTCCTCCGTGACGCGGCTCCGCCCCAGCACACAGGAGCAGTGACCCTTTAACCTCTTCATGGCATCCCAGCGATGGTTGGTTTGCTTCTTGTCGCAGAAACCAGGCGGTACTCCGCCGGTGGGGGCGTCAGGCAGCGCTGGCTCGACGAGACGCTCTCGCTAAGGCAACGCACAGGATCGTCAAGGGCGGCACCCTTGTTAGCTCGGAGGTCGTCGCGCGCAGCCATTCCTACTGCGGCAATGGGCAAGCACGGATGCGAGAGTAGCAGCACAATGCGTAGGGAAAACGGGAAGGAACGCACAAGCAAGCAAGCGGCCAAGGGGAATGATTGCATGCCCACAGTGGCGACTTATAAAGCCCCTCGTCTCGCCCGCAGGCAAAAGATCGAGCGACAGAATTACAGTGGTTCGGCTACCCACGATCGGGCAGTGCAACCGCTGGCAACCGCGGCAGGTGGCGGTAGGTGGGTGATCAGCGCGTAATGCGCCGGTGCATTCCTGCCGCGTGGCCACTTTCCCTGGGGAAGAGGCGAACGGCCGTGGTCGTGGGAACGCTGACATCCCACGACGCTCCAATTACAGCCGGACGTGTGTCCCCACCCAGTGCAGGGTAGACGGAGCAGCCACGACAGCCTGCCCCTGACAGGGGCCGGCGCGATTCCAGGTGTCATTAAAGCACACTCCTAGGCCACGTAACCGTCTCCCCATGCTGGCGATGCATCATGCGGAGCATTCCCCGAGACTCGGCTGCCCGGGGCAGCCGGCCAAGTTCGCCTCGCGCCCACAAATATCCGAAGCGCGAAGTAGGGCATGCCCGGACCTCGGCCCCATCGAAGCCTTCGGCCTGCCCGGTGCCTTCGGTCTCGAGGCCGCGCCAGCTTCGTGACCCGAAGATAGCCCTCGCGCAAGCACGAGCGGACGTGCGAACTATCTAAGTCATCAAGGATCATAGGCCGATGGGACAGAGGGGGCCAAAGGGCTCAGCGGCATGGCTTCGGCCTGTGAAGCCCTTCACCATGAGAGGCTCCTGTTGTAGGGGTGGCCCCCACCTAAGCCCAGAGAGGCTGTTAGGAGGATGTAAGGTCGAAATAGGACATATGTAATGACATGAGTGCCCTCGAGGGGAACACTCACGTGTAAGGGTATTCTTGTACAAACACTCATCATTTGGATATATATATATATATATATATATATATATATATATATATATATATATATATATGTGGCATAGGCCACGGGGAGGACCCCGAAGCCATTCACTCTCAACTCTCTACTACCACACACTCTCTCTTTGTTTGGTCTGTAACCACAATAGTACCCTTTCGAGAGGTATATGGGAATTCTGAAGTCCTATGTACGCAATCGATCTCGACCGGAGGGTAGCATCATCGAAGGTTATACAACGAAGAGGTCATTGAATTCTGCATCGGCTACATGGCTCGTAGAGCCGATAGGTGTACCTCTATCTCGTCACGAGGGAGGCTAGAGGGTATCGGGACTATCGGAGGAAAGCAATAACTCCGGATCAAAATACGTATGCTCAAGCCCATTTCATGGTTTTACAACACATGGAAGTGACCCCATATATTGAAGAGCACAAGGACATGCTACGTCAGAGAAAGCAGCGGTCGAAGTTTGGATCACGAGACAATACAACCGTCAGTTCAACGAATGGTTCAAGGCGCAATTGACTAGGAGGTCGTCAAGTGAAACACTACAATGGTTGGCAAAAGGGCCAAAATTTACAATTGTGACATGGCAAGGATACGACATTAATGGCTACACATTTTATACAACAGATCAAGATAGAAATAGCACAGTGCAGAACTCAGGTGTCCGCATAGATGCCTATGATGCGCACGACAGTACCGCTGGCCCAAGCTCGTACTACGGGCTTGTAGAGGAGATTTGGGAGCTTGACTATGTAATTTTCAAAATTCCTCTATTTCAGTGCCGTTGGGTCCAACTCCCACGTGGTGTAAAGGTTGACAAGTACGGCGTCACTACCGTGGACCTCAAATGTGTAGGATACAAAGACGAACTATTCGTACTCGCGAGGTAAGTTGTTCAAGTATTTTATGTAACCGACCCGGCAAATAAGAAACGCCATGTAGTTCTTCAGGGAAAAAGAATGATTGTCGGGGTTGAGAATGTTGTGGATGAGAAAGAGTACAATCAATTTGATGATTTGCCTCCATTTGGAGATGGCATCAGGCTCGAGGAAGAACAAGGCGATAAAGCAAGATATATGCGTGTCGATCATCGTGAAGGGCTTTATTTAAAATGATATAGCCAAGTGTAATAAATTATGTAACTATGAAATAGTTATATTGGTTATGCTTGTGTTTTTCATAAATGTATCTATGTTCCATTGTAATTGTAAAATGACTCAGGAACTAAGAAATAGTTATATTTATGGTTATGCTTGCGTTTTTCATAAATGTATCTATGTTCCATTGTAATTGTAAAATGACATAGGAACCTAGCTAGCTGCGGGTATCTATAGTGAACTATCACAGGCGGTTTATCAAAAAAAACCGTCTGTGATAACACATCACAGACGGTTATATTGATAGAACCATCTGTGATAATTGAATATCACAGACGGTTCTATCGATAGAACCGTCTGTGATAATGTAGACTATCACCGACGGTTCTATAGATAGAACCGTCTGTGATAATTGCATATCACAGACAGTTCTATCTATAGAACCGTCTGTGATAATATGCATATCACAGACGGTTATATTTATAGAACCGTCTGTGATAATACGGTTATATTTAGAGAACCGTCTGTGATATAACTATCACAGACGGTTCGTTTAAGGAACCGTCTGTGATAGCTTCCCTATAAATACCCGCAGCTAGGTCTACGGAGTTCGCACTCGCGCACTGTCTTGTCTCCACTCTCCAGCGCCCTTGCTAGCTAGGTTTTGGTCCCTCCCACCGCCGTTCCCTCCCGACGCCCCTCGCTCCCACCGCCGGTCCCTCCCGACGCCGCTCCCTCCGACGCCGCTCCCTCCCGACGCCGCTCCCTCCCGACGCCGCTCCCTCCGATATGTTAGCTTTACGATATACTTGATATAGTTGATATAGTTGATATGCTTGATATAGTTGATATGCTTGATATACTTGATATAGTTGATATCCGAGTCTTGGTCCTGCTCGAGTTGTTACTTCTTCAGGGCTTCAACTTCCATGTACACGATATACAATCGAAAACCAAAAAATCTGCAGAACATTCAAAAAGGTCCAACTAAAGACTTAGGTTTTTATTAGGATTGGGTTGGCGATATGAGATAGGGTTTCTATAATGAAGAGGGAGTATTCACGAAAATATTTCGCTTTGAACTTGAAGATGGCTAGACAGGATATCAAGGCTCGATCTTTAATTTAATAGTTTCTTTTATTATTTGATATTTATTAAGGAAGTTCCTTAGATTACGCGAAACCTTTAGATAGATGAGAGAGTTTAATCGTGATACTGGGTATTATTTGCTGAGGGATAAAACATAGTGATTTTAGGAGGTGAGATTTCGGATATGTTGTATATAAAGTTTTAATCAGTTGAATTAACATGATAATTCAAGATGCAATATTATCTGGGATTGTAGACTACTAGTTAATTGAGTGTTTAAATCAATAACTTAATTAAAGAATAGGGTTGGTCATTTAACCAAATGTTAATATGAACAAAGTTTATTATTTTGTTGGTTACCAAATTCATTATTGATGATCAATGGTCCATGGGTTGGTTAGAAGAGAGATGGCGTCTACACAGTCTTCGTCGTTGTCATGTGGGTCTCACGCTCCCAAGATTGCGAAAACTAAGCGTGGCCGAGGAGTATCGAAAAGGCCAGAGGGCCGAATGACCATCACGGTGGTCTCTCCGAATGGGCTCCCTCTGGAACCGACGAAAGCAGCGTCATCATTTTGGACTACCTACGGGATAATTGGAAGGCAACGGGTCCCCATCACCATAGCAAGCTGGAAAGATTTGACAAAGGATCATAAAAATCAGCTATGGGAGGAAATTACAAATTGCTCGAGATCCCAAAGAAATTGGGACTCGTGCAAGCAGCAGCGTTCTCGTGATGGGAAAAGCATGGAAGAATTTTAAGAGCACTCTTGTGACAAAGTACGTGGCCAAGGATGTCACGCCCTTCACGAAGTATCCTTTCGTGTCGCCAGAAACATGGGAGGCCTTTGTGCAGATGAAGACAACGACCGAATTTGAACAACAAAGTGCGGTGCACAAGGCTCTCCAGTCACAAAATACGCACCCTCACAGACTTGGCACCGCTGGGTACACGGGTAAAATCCCGCAATGGAGGCTACAGGATGAGGTCGCAATCCGATCGGAAGCCTCTCCGCCATTTGCCGGGATCGCAAACGAGCGCGCTCGAAACTGGTTAAGAGCGAGGTCATCAACCACATCTTCGGGTGTCTCTTTCAAAAACCCCGCAGATGAGGAAGTGTCCCAACGCATGGTAAGATATGTTAAACTATATAGTTGTTAACACCTCTTGAACTTTATGGGTTCAAAAATAAAATGATTAATTGCCTCTTGCAGCAATCATTGACTACCGAATCTTCTCGTGGCTCTTTGAAGAATATAGGGAGAGAGATTTACTATCACAGGCCTTGGGAAACAAGGAGCACCCAGGTCGCACACGAGGCATGGGGGTTTATGTACCTTGGAGGCACGGATTTCCATATTACTCCGAGACATATAGGAGTAGGAAGAGATCCAAGGCGTACCGCAACGAACAAATAAAACATGAGCTTCGTGCTTAACTTGCTGAACAACTATCTGCCTCACTTCAAGAGCAGACTGCCTCACTTCGAGGAGAGATAGATTCATTGCGGGAAAAACTGAGACAAGTCCGCAACCAATCGCAACCCACTCCTACCTCTGCGGTACCCGGTCCCCTCAACGTTGCAAAGAGCTGCGCCCACACCAATTTCTGAACATAGCGACGCCCGCTTACCTATTGATGACATTCAGGTAATGTACCTCTTTAGAATGGTACATAGATCTCTCTGGTGGACGCCTTATCTCATCTTGTGTCGTTATGTAGGAGCCCATGCCTTGCAGTCTCAAAGTCAGGCTTGTTGGCTTTATTCCCGTTGACGCTGGGCGCAGAATGGTGTATCCATTGCTGCCAGGGATGCTGGTGCATGGTGTACAAGTAGACACCAGTTTCATAAAGGTCCAGGTGGACATGATTAATGATATTTTTAAGACCGTCCCTCTTGAGAAGCCCCCAAACGAAGAGATTAAGACATTAGGGGATGTCGTCCACATATTCATTCAGTGGCCCAAGAGGGACATCGTCCTCGACATGTCTGTGCCACAATCTTCACATCCAGTGGCCCAAGAGGAACGTCGCCCTGGACCTGGCACATCGGCTCCGGTGGCTCCACCTCCACCTCCAAAACCAGTAAAGTCTATTGCATCAGCTCCCGCCGAGATGCCACCGAGAACATATCATAAGCGAGGCTCCAGGGCTCATACGAAGAAAACTAAGCTGCGTCCCGTGCCATGGAAGTTTATTCTAGGAGTGTCGTTGGTGCCCGAGTCACAATTATCCCAACTTGGTTTGATTTGCAATACATGGCATGCCTGGTACATGGAGAAGTCCAACATGAAGCCAATCCGGCAGAGTGCATTCACTCTGAAATATAACGAGACGCATTTCCTCCATGACTCGGGCTATATCGTCGTGACATTCGAAGATTTATTCTTACTATTCAATCTCGACGAACTCGACGCCTCACTTCTACGATGCTGGACACTGTAAGTATATTGTACAATGAAGTTCTACATTCACGTTATACAGATAAATGTCATTACTCTTTCTTTATGTATAGATACATGATCCAAGAAGTCCGGTGATCGCAACGACCGGTGGGTTTCCTCGACCCTCACTTGGTCTCCGAGCAATCTATCAATGCATATGCATCCTTCGTGCAATGTTACATAACGAGGGGATTGATTGCTCACAACGACAAGGAGTACGTCATGGTACCCTTCAACCAAGGGTAAGTGCTTCACTAGTTGTCACACATATGTTTCATTTGTACTTTACATGCAGCATGAACTTAGGATTAATCACTATAGCGACACACATGACTAGGCATCACTGGATTTTGATTGTGATTGTACCAAAGTGGAGCAAGGTAATATACCTTAATTCCCTCCTTAGGAGCAACCACGACTTCAGTCGTGTGCAAGAAGTGCTTAACAGGTAAACTCATTTCCTCCATACATAACCCTATTGTAATATTTCTTTTGTTTGCCACGGCCGAGGCTAACTTTTTGAATCACGAGGGCGTTTGCGAATATGTTGCCCAAGGAGGAAGACACGACAAATCCAAAGGACACGCTACGACACAACACGCGATTTTCGGTACCCGCTACAACACAACAATCCTATATCATACTTTGTTATAATGCCTCTAGAATTGACAATACCGATGTATGTAATTCTATTTTTGCAGTGCCACAGCAGCTACAGGGCAACGTATGTGGATTCTACGTTTGCCGCCATATGAAGAAATCATGGATACTAAGATCAATGATCCAGAGGTTTCTCTGGTCCTTCCAATAATTATTATTTTCTGATTATATATATGTATATATATTTACACACACATGCTAATTAATGACTTAAGATTGCTCCTAGCGACAGCGGGTGGACTTCAACGAAAGTGCTTATGATCTTGACAATCTCATCGACATTCGTGCAATCATCTCCCAATTCTTGCTATCAAATAAGAGGGGAAAGTTCCACACCGGCAATGGTGATAATTAGATGTTGAAACATTGGATTCAATTGTACAGATCAAACAATTCCTTCAATTTAATTCATTTGTCAGATTTTGTGTAATGATTTTCATTCTATATATGTATGTGATCAGTCGCGCTTGTTACATTCATCTGCGTATCGAATTTTGTTGTAATTTACCTTGAGTTGCAATTAACTTATATCTGTCATTTATCTGTAATCTGCTTGCTTGCTTGCTTTCAGAGGGTATGGCTAGCATATCCTGAGGCTAGCCAAAAAACAGCAAATAAAATGGTTGATGCACTTCCTATCACAGACGGTTTCAAAGAGTGCCGTCTGTGGTATGAATGATATCACAGACGGCCTTTATTACTAACCGTCTGTGATATGTACAATATCATAGACGGTTTTTATTACTAACCGTCTGTGATATTGTGTATATCACACACTACTAGACGGTTTTTATTATTGTGATTCGGAGGAGACAACAACAAACATTATATGTAATCTATGATAGATCAGTTTAGCACTACTGGACAAAAAATATTAGGTTGCTACAAGGCTGAGTAGCAACCAATATGCATACGTCAAGACTAAGCAATTTTGTTGCATTCTTTGGTGTTCTTACCACGACATAAGCATATGCAAGGTAACAACGAGAACCCGTCATTCGCTGGAACTGGACTTTCTCACGGTTGATTGGTTTTGATGCATTTGTCCCAAGATCACATAATTGTATAAGAGAAGAGTAATACAAACAAGATACTAAAAAAGAATACAAAATGATGAGGCCAGAGAGGAAAGGGCACAGAGAGACAGAGAGGCAAGGTAAGCATTCCCCCGAACTCCCCAGCCAATCCCAGGACCACCAGAGAAGCCAGCCACCGAGTGGAGCTCGAAGGCCAGAGAGGCGAAGGCACGGCAAGCCGAAGGAGCAAGGCGACTGTGGCAGCCGCAGGAGAACCGCAAGCCAGCCACCACCCCAACCCCAAACCCTAACATTTCTCGCAAGCACCAGTACAGGTAAATTCCCACAACCATCGCCATCCATGTAGTACATTTATCCAATTCATCCAACATAGACTAGAAACCATAAGCCTTCATCTACGGTAGCGCACATGAACCCATTCAAGCATGTCACCAGAAGTAGCAGAGGGGAGAAGAGGCTTACCATGAGGTCGGCGGCTGCGGGTTTCCGCCGGCCAAGCCACCTCGCCAGCCGCCACCGGATACTCCCCCGGCGTACGGGAGACGGCTCGACGGCGGTGGTCGGCCGAGGCAACTCGCCTCCCAACCTAAACCACCTCAAGCAACCCGTGAAAGCAAACCAAAAACATAGCAACCCAAAATGAGTAGATCAGGGTTGACCCGGGGAAAGGAGACACCGGATCCGGGCCCTAGGCCACGGATCTGGCCGTACCTACCGTTCAACGAGCGGGCGACGAGGAGAGGCCGGCCATGTGGCGCGGGGTGAAGCCACAGGAGCCGGAGGCGTGAGAGAGTGAGACGCCTAGGGAAGAACCGGCGGTAGGGAGCCAAGAACTCGGGGCCGGGGAGCCGATTAGGTGAGCGCGGCGACGCGGCCAAGAGAGAGCCGAGACGGTGCGGAGAAGAGGCGGCGTGTGAAGGAAGGGGCGCCGGAGGGGAGGCGCGAGGAGGAAGAGGCGCGAGCGTGAGGAGCCGTGGGAGGAGGAGCAGAGCGGCGGCGGCGTGCGGGAGTTGGGAAGAGAGAGAGAGAGAGAGAGAGAGAGAGGGGGCCAGGCGAAGGGGCACAGGGGGATAAGGAGGCTTCGGCCATAGAGAGAGCAAGAAAATGAGGGGGCGGGTGGAAGAAAAGAAAAGGAGGAAAAAAATAAAAGAAGAGAGAGAAAATAGAGAAGGGAAAATAGATTAGGAGTTAAGGGATTCCATGCTAGTGTTACTAAAAATTAAGGATCCTCATATGCATGCATTGTGGTAAATTTAGTTTTAGAAAATGGTGAAAATAATTAGATTAGCTACAAATGATGCGGCGGAGGGGAAGATGCAAGGTGGTGGCGCACGGGTGGCACGCCGGTGAGTCAGCCTGGCCTCGCCGGCGGCTGGATGTGGAGGAGAACTGAGGGGGCAGGCAAGTAGGCGAAGGGGGGAGGCAAGAAATGCCGGGCTCAGGGAAATCACAGGGGCCCCACACTGCCACGTTTGACGATGTAGCCCGTCGAGGCTATCGTGGAATATATAAGATTTGTTTTTTTATTCACTAAATAAATATGACAAAGCAATATATTGTCATGTAAATTTGTCACAAACATTATGCTTAACTAGTTAATGACGATTTTGGATTGGACTTTATGACGAAAAATATATTTCTGTCAGTAAGTAGGACCGGCTAATAAAAAACGTCATAAACGGAAGCATTTAATGACGGATTGTTCCATTGTCATCACATATTCGTCATAGAAGGCCATGTTTCTTGTAGTGGTACAGACGGTGTTTATAAAAAACCGTCTGTGATAGTCGAGTATCACAGACGGTGTGTATAAAGAAAACCATTTGTGATAGTCGACTATCACAGACGATTTTTATAAAACACCGTCTGTGATACTCGGCTATCACAGATAGTTTTTGTATAAAAAACCGTCTGTAATGTGAGTTATCACAGACGGCTTGGAAGCCGTCTGTGATAACAACCTACTATTACTGACACCTAAATACTGATGGTTCAGGAACTGTCTGTGATGACGGTTCCGAACCGTCTATGGTAAAACTGTCTGTAGCAGTGCTGCAACCTCCGCGCGGCGTCCAGACTTCGCGTCACGATGTCCCCGCGTGACTGTGGACCCGTGCCGTCGAGGACTGCCTCGGAGCCTCCGCGAGACTCTGCTGTCAGGGCGTAGCCCCGTTGCATAAATTCTCGGCGTTGCATGCATCCCCTGGGTGTTTGCATGCATCCTATGATTGCCCGTCATGGTTGCGTATATTGGCCTTGCATGTAAGCAGTAAACTGCACGTACTAGCATAGTAGCCAGGGCCGGCCCTGAGGGGGGGCGAGCGGGGCGGCCGCACCGGGCCCTCAAAATTCAGGGACCCCCACCCATATACATAATACATAGTATATATACCAGTATACTGTATACTATTTGTATAGGAAGTGTTTGGTACAAATAATCAAAGAGGCGTACAGAAGGCAATTAACAGGATTACATGCATCATGCATGCTAGAGATAGAGTCCAAGTTAGTTGCCGTATGGCCCGTATCTAACCGAAATCGTATCTGGAGTGGAATCAATCTGATGAGATGGTGTAGCGCGTCCGGTGCGGGAGACCAAGGCTGTATCCAATCCGTCTAACACTCGTCTTCTGATTCTTCTCGTCTTCGGTCTTCTGCACAGATCTGAGATCTCGTCTACGTCTTCGGTCTTCTCGTCGACGCGACGACTCCTGCACGCTCGCGCGCGCCTCGTCTCTGATCTCTCCGTGGGCCAGCGGCGCGCGGCTTCGTCATCCATCGTCGCGCGTTGCTCCTCCCGAGCCTCCCAAACTCGCTGATCTCTCCGATCTGTTTTGTTTTCTACGGTGAGCCGCCGCCCTCCTAAGGCCTTGCCGCCTTGCATGCAGAGATGTTTGCATATTAGGAATTTTTTAATCAATAATTAGTACTTTGTAGTTACTAATTATACTATTGTTCTTTAAATTTTCAGTACCATGTCATCTAGAAAATATGCATCCGGCAGTGAAAAAAGAAAAAAGAGAAAACGAATAGATGAGTTGATAGAATCACAGAGAGGATCCATTGACAAATTTTTAAAAGTAATACGAACAGTTCAAGAAATCCTGATGAATTGGCGATAGTTGCTGTGGAGGAAGATGCTAATGTGAATCTAGAAGATGAGGGCCCTACGGAAGACCATGTCAACATCAATGACTTCGCATCTAGAAATATTAGAAGAAAATTTTAAGGTAATATCTATAAACTCTTTGATATGAATTTTTCTTTAATACAGAATGTATTTTAAGTGTTTGTTGGTAAAATTAGATATATGTATGTATGTATGTATGTATGTATGTATGTATGTAGATTTATATTTAGATATTTATACTAGGGCCCCTATTTCTAGTTTCGCTCCGGGCCCCTAAAATCCCAGGACCGGCCCTGATAGTAGCAAGCATGCAGTTGCACATGAGACGACTACTTAGTGTATTAATCAGTACAGATTACTAATAACTGGTATCCGTCGTAGATTTGCAGAAGCTAGTGGAGTATATGTAATGGCATACGTACTTAGACCAGTCTACGGATGCGCTGATGCCGCATGGGATGTTGACGCCGCACTTGGTGGGGATGTCGGTGATGACTGATGAGGTCGGGATTGGTTCCAGCCATGACGCTCCTCTGCTGCCCTATGCCGGCAAAGTCCTCCCCGAGCGGGGGCCCTCTGCGCCACAGCTCCGCGACGCCGACCTCGCCTCCGCGCCATGGCCTCCGTGCGCCTCGGCCTCCGTGCACCATGGCTTCGCTGCTGCGGCCTCCGCGCATCTCGGCTTCCACTACCTGTGGCTCCGCCGCCCGCTACAGTCTACGATCTCCGCCTGCGCAGCGCCGACCTCTCAGCTCCTTAGCCGCACCGAGGGTGTGCCCGCGCAGGCCGACATGCAGAGTCCTGCGGCGTCGCGCACGCTCCTCAATCTCGTGTTCACGGGCGAGGACTACAGCGGCAGCACGCTGCTGGGGGACGGCCGTGCCGACTTCGGCGGTGACGGCGCGGTGGAGCGGGCCGTGGTGGGCTGCCTGAGAAGGCTTCGACGGGCGAGGAGGTACAGCTTCATGACAAAGATTGGACGCGAGACGCACGTAAGACTCAATCCATCCATGCATGCATGTAAACCTATCCATTCATGCATGCACGTAAACTTCAATCCGTCCATGCATGCATGTAAACCTATCCATTCATGCATGCACGTAAACTTCATTCCGTCCATGCATGGCCTATGCATTCATGGCCTTCGTACTGCACGCATGCACATTTCCGTCGAGCCTCTGGCTCCGCGTCATCTCCGTGCAGAACCTCGCCTCCGGCAGTTGGACTTCGCATGCGTCTCCGCGCCGGGCCAGTAACGAGCCTCCGCTCCCCGTCCAGCCTCCGGCTTCGCGTCGCCTCCGTGCAGTTGGCGTCAGACTATGCAGGTGAAGCGCCAGCCTCCGCTCGGCACCTACACCTAGGCTCCAGCTCTGTGTCAGAAATGGCTAAAGCATCTAAACGCTCTGTGGACTGCCAGCGCTAACTGAACACACACGTCTGAGAAACTGAATTCAGGCGTGAACAGTAGCCTGATGGAGATCCGACAAAACTGGAAATGACAGTAGACAACTGAATGTTGCAGAGCGCAATCACTCGGTAGATCCGAGGCTCTCTTTTATACGTTTATTGACTACTCAATAGAGTTTGTTACATCCGGGAAACAATCAAACGAAAAAGTCAATCAACTCTCTAACTGTCCTACTAACTCGGACAGACTTATTCAGCCATCGACAACAGAAAGGATGGACTGAGTCTGCTCTTAACTTCCGGCTACTCCGGGTGCAGACTAAATGCAACAAAAACAAATGCTCAAGACTATATTCTAACAAATTCACCCCCTAATCTTGAAGCATTCAAACCTGAAACAAACCCAGTTTGTCCCTGAGTTCCTTGAAGCGTACTCGGCCAAGCGACTTTGTAAGAATGTCTGCCAGCTGAGCTTCAGACCGGATATACTCAACTGAAATCTTCTTCTGCTCAACACACTCTCTGATAAAATGGAACCTGGTGTCAATATGCTTGCTTCGGTCGTGTAACACTGGATTCTTACAAAGACTAATGGCCGATTTGTTATCAATCTTCAGCACTGCACAGCTGGGTTCTTCCTCCATCAATTCAGCAATCAGGCGCCCAAGCCACAGACCTTGACAAGCTGCAGTTGCGGCTGCTACATATTCCGCTTCACATGAAGATAGCGCCACAATTCTTTGTTTCTGTGATTGCCAACTGAGCAAGCTTTCTCCATACATAAACAGGAACCCGGTGGTACTCTTCCGGTCTACTATATCCCCTGCCATGTCACTGTCGGTGAAACCAACTAATTGAGGAATTGCTTTCTGCTTCTTTTTGAATCTGCAGCCAAGATTGAGAGTACCTGCAATATAACGCAAAATATGTTTTACTGCAGCCCAATGTTCAGTGGTTGGCTTCTCCATAAACCTACTCACATAACCAACTGAGTACGCAATATCCGGCCTGGTATTCACCAAGAATCTCAGACTTCCCACAATGGACCGATACATGGTAGGTTCAATGCAGTCCCCAGCACCTTCTTTGCTCAGTTTCAATCTGGGCTCCATAGGGATTTGAGAAGAGTTGCAATCTTCCATCCCTGCTTTCTGAAGAATCCTTGCTGCATATGCCGACTGGGACAATGTGATGCAACTGTCTGTCTGACACACCTCCATCCCAAGATAAAAACTCAACAAACCCAAATCACTCATGCTGAATAATGCCTTCATTTGCTCCTTGAACTTGTCAATTTCAGCAATTTGTGCTCCTGTAATGATAAGATCATCTACATACACACCCACAATGATCCTCATCACCCCCATACCTCGGGTATATACTGCATTTTCAGTTGCAGTTTTGACAAAACCCAGCTTTGTCAAACTTGAATCCAGTTTGGAATTCCAAGCCCGGGGCGCTTGCCGCAATCCGTATAAGGCTTTCTTCAGCTTCAAGACCTTATTTGGGTTCTTCTCATCAGTGAAACCTGGGGGCTGCACCACATACACATCTTCTTCTAGATCTCCATTCAAGAAGGCTGTTTTGACATCCATGTGATGGATTTGCCAATCCTGCTGTGCAGCAAGTGCCAGAAGCAACCTCACAGTTTCCATCCTTGCAACCGGGGCAAAAACCTAATCAAAATCTACCCCATGCTGTTGCACATAGCCCTTTGCTACTAACCTGGCTTTGTGTCTCACAATTGCCCCACTGGAGTCCTTCTTAATCTTGAAAACCCACTTTAAACCAATTGCTCTATGTCCTGCTGGGAGATCAGTCAAGAACCAAGTGGAATTGTCCTCAATAGAGCTCAGTTCCTCAACCATCGCCTTGCGCCAACAATCTTGCTTCTTTGCTTCATCAAAGCTTGTTGGTTCCTCCTCGGCTAACATACATTGATCTGAGTAATCAAAATCTAAAACTGGAACTGTGGTTGTGTTGAGATCATCAAGCCTTCGATATCGCCGTGGTGCTTCATCAGTGTTGGTGGAGACATCACTCGGTGGGGTACAGAATTGTATTCCTGCAGGAGTATAAGCCGAGCCTGGTGTCATGGTTGACGATGAGTTGCTCCCACCCGGAATTGATGTCGGAGGAGAACTCCCACCTGCACCATTGCTATTTTCTACCCCGACATCTCCAGCTTCACCTGTCTCTGATGCTGCAGCTCCAAACATGAAAGTAGTGAAATGTTCAACTACAAACTCACCATTTCCTTGATGCAACTCCTGTGATGTGTTCGAGCTCCCCCACGGCCAGCTTGCCGTCTCATCGAACACCACATCTCTGGTCACGCAAACCTTCTTCCCCACCGGATCATACATCCGGTAGGCCTTGGACCCCTCTTCATAGCCAATGAAGATCATTTTTGTACTGCGGTCTTCAAGCTTCTTGAGATTGGGCTTCACTGTCTTCACGTGACCAATACAACCGAAAGTCCTCAGATGCTCAACATTGGGGAGTCTACCGTGCCAGGCTTCGTAAGGTGTCTGACCTTCTAGGCTCTTCGTTGGAGATCGGTTCAGCACGTACACTGCGGTCACCACTGCCTCTCCCCAGAAATGACTAGGCATACCCATGGCCTTCAGCATACTTCGTGCAGCCGCCACTATCGTCTGATTTCGCCGTTCGACGACTCCGTTTTGCTGAGGAGAGTACGGGGAAGTGAGCTGGCGCTTGATGCCTTGGGTCACACAGTATTCACCAAACTCAACCGCAGTGAATTCGCCACCCCGGTCAGTGCGGAGTGCCTTCAGTCTTCGTCCCGTCTCCACTTCGACACCAGCCTGGAAGAGCTTGATCTCTTTTGCCGCTTGATCCTTCGAGGACAGTAGCCGAATCCACATGAACCGGCTCATATCATCCACGAGCAACAGAAAATACTTCTTCCCTCCTGGAGTTGCCGGTGCAATCGGACCACAAAGATCTCCATGCACCAATTCGAGCGCCGCCTGCGCCCGGAACTTCGCCTTCCCCGGAAATGGCATCCGACGCTGTTTTCCCGCCAAGCATCCATCACACAACTGATCAACTTGATCTATCAAAGGAAGTCCACGTACCATCTTTTCTTGTGAGAGCTTCCGAAGTGCTTGGAAATTGAGATGGCAATAACGAGTGTGCCACCTCCAAGCCTCCTCGGTGCAGAGTTGATGCTGGACACACGGGCTTCGCCAAGTTGAGCTTGAGGAGATATAACCGAGTCGGACTTGAGATACCTTTGCAAGTAGGAGATTCGTGGATTTGGATGGTGAGAAAACCTTCTTCAATATGAATCTTGAACTGCTGCTCATCCAATTGCCCGATACTTATGATGCTATTTCGCAGTCTAGGGATGAAGTAAACTCTTCGAGTGTGCCGTGTTCACCATTCTTACATGCGTAAAACGATTGCCACGACCACGAGATATCTGCAGCAGAACCATCTCCGAACTTGACTGTCCCGTAGCATGAGTGTCGAGCTCGGCGAACGCCTTTGGCGCCGATCATGTGATTTGTAGCGCTGTATCCAAATACCGATGTTTGGCACAGATCTTCCGTCTCCTCCCGAAATTCAACTTTCTTGGCCTCCGTCTCATTCAGATGCACCTGCTCTACTCTGGGTGCTGAAGTGTGCAAAGAGACCTCACATACTTGCGTCATAAGGAGAGTAGGTTCTTCTTCTGCCTTGGTCAGGTTTGCTTGCTCCTTGCGCTCTCGCCGCGGCTTACGGCATTCTTTTGCAAAGTGCCCGAAGTTGCCGCAGTTGTAGCACTTCACCTTGGAGCGATCTCGCGAGCCGCCGCCCGTTGACGTCTCCTTGCCATCACGATCCTTCTGCGGCCCTGCATTCTTCGGGCGCCAGCGGTTTTGCTTGCCGCCGGAGCCACCGCCCGCATTCTTGCTCCAGTTCGAGGATCCCTCCTGGTTCCTCTGATGTTGACGGGCCTTCCATTCCTCCTCTGTGAGGAGAAGTTTTCCCGCTTGCTGCATGCCATTTGTGTCGTCGTCGTCGTAGCGGTCGTCCACAGACGACAGACGTCCGACGAGTTCCTCCATCGGCATGGTCTTCAGGTCCAGCAGTTGCTCGATGGCTATTGCCACTTGCCGGTACCTTGCAGGGACGACGCGGAGGAGTTTCTTGAGCACATTCTCCTCCTCGATCACACCCCCCATGTCTCGAATATCATTAACGAGACCGGTGATGCGCATGCCGAAGTCTTCGACGGTTTCACCCTCTTTGAAACGGATGGAGTCGAATTCGTGACGCAAGGCTTGCTGCCGTGCCTCGCGCACACGAGTGACACCAACCCGCAAGGTCTTCACTGCTTCCCAAGCCGCCTTTGCTGAGTCTTTTGTGGCTAGTGTCCTCAGCATCTCTTGTGGCACAGCCTGAAGAATTGCCGCAAGTGCCATCCGATCTTCCTTGAAGTCGCCGCCTCCGGGTTCAATCGCTCCCCACACACCCTGGGCTTGCAGATTTACCCGCATCAATAACGCCCAATCGGCGTAATTGGTTCTTGTCAGCATGGGATATCTCAGCGCCACTCCGGACTCTCTGGTCGTCTGCTGAGACATCACCGGCGACTGCACTCCTTCACTACTCGAGTTGTCGCCAACACCGCCCGTGCTGCTCCTTCTCCCTGGTGGAGTGTATCGGCTTGGTGTGTGAGTGGACGACATGGATCTGAGACGAGCTCTGATACCAAATGTCAGAAATGGCTAAAGCATCTAAACGCTCTGTGGACTGCCAGCGCTAACTGAACACACACGTCTGAGAAACTGAATTCAGCGTGAAAATGAGCTCGATGGAGATCCGACAAAGCTGAAATGACGATGAACAATGAATGTTGCAGAGCGCAATCACTCGGTAGATCCGAGGCTCTCTTTTATACGTTTATTGACTACTCAATAGAGTTTGTTACATCCGGGAAACAATCAAACGAAAAGTCAATCAACTCTCTAAGCGTCCTACTAACTCGGACGGACTTATTCAGCCATCGACAACGAAAGGATGGGTGAGTTCGCTCTTAACTTCCGCTACTCCGGTGCAGACTAAATGCAACAAAAACAAATGCTCAAGATTATATTCTAACACTCTGGCCATGGCCTCAGTCCTCGACTTCGCTGACTCGGCTTCAGGATGACTTCGCTGGCCTTCGCCTGGCGCCGCGGCGACTCCACCGGCCTTCGTTCGGCTCCATAGCGACTTCGCGCCGCCTTCGCTCGGTCCCACAGAGACTTCGCCGGTCTTCAATCATCTACGAGCTCCTCAACGAAGACCTCCGGTCGGGGCTAGCGCCGGAGACGAACTGGGGCCTCTTCTACGGCAACGGCACGCACCGGACGTCCTGCATCGCATCTGGTGACATGGATAAGAAGGCGGTGCAGGCGGCCATGGACTGGGAAGCACTAGAGGCGGACGATCTCACGACGAAGTGCCCCGGCTTCGCACACAGTCAAAGTCTGCGCCGCTGCTCCGTCGCACTTAAAAAAAGCCATTCCCGTATATACCTCCATGCATGCACGAGCTTTCCATCTATCCATGCATGCATGGAGTGATGCTTCATGCATGCACGTAGGGCTAATGCATGCATGTTGCGGCTGCATATACTAGCCTTGCATTATGCGTACTCTCCGGCCTTCGTGGCGCACGAGTCTGAGTCGGCTTCAACCCCGCACGCCTTCGCTGCGGCTCCGGCTGACGGATCGAAACTTGGATGGGATGCAAAGAACTCTCAATCTCACAGAGATGCACACAAGTATTTTGCCTGGCCGACTTGACGTATTGTCGTTCCAGTTTTTTTGTTTTTCTCGTATTCAACCAAAACTGCAGTTAGCTACAACCATGCTGACCGCAACTCACGCCACTACTCACGCCTCAGCTCAACTGCTTTGACAATGCAGATACTGAGCAAGATCCGGTTTATGCGCTGCACACATTGCACACAACCGGTTACAGATTATTAACACGACACATACACACACACTTCCACTTTGTACAAGATCAAGACCTGACAAACACCCCCCTGATCTTGTACTTCAGTTCATCACAGTGCGGAGGCCAATCTTGTCTCTCATCTCCAGGAATTTGTTGCGAGCCAGCGACTTTGTCAATATGTCTGCTAGCTGCTCTTTAGTCCTTACGTGCTCGACAATGATCTTCCTCTCTTCCACACAATCCCGAATGAAGTGATATCTCGTATCTATATGCTTGCTACGGTCATGGTGTACAGGATTCTTACTGAGAGATATCGCCGACTTGTTGTCCACCAAAATCGTCACTGCTTGCGGTTCTTCTTAATTCAGCTCACCCAGCAAACGGCTCAACCATATACCCTGACAAGCCGCTGTGGTTGTAGCCATATACTCCGCCTCACATGAAGATAAAGCTACGCTTTCTGCTTCTGTGAAAACCATGTCACCAGGTTTGATCCCAAAAAGAAAGCTATACCTGTTGTGCTTTTCCTGTCATTGACATCCCCGGCAAAGTCACTGTCACTATACCCAATTAATCTTGGTTTAGCTTCCACCTTTCTCCCATAGTGGCAGCCGAGATTAGCTGTACCTTGGACATATCTGAGCACTTGCTTAACTGCTGCCATATGCTGCTCTGAAGGATTCTCCATAAACCTACTTACTATGCCAACAGAATGTGCCAAATCGGGGCGAGTATTCACCAGATATCTCAAGCTCCCGAAAATACTGCGATAGAGAGTAGCATTTACCTTGGTCTTGGATCCTTGTTCGGACTTGGTCAGTTTCTGTCGAGGCTCCATGGGTATTTGACAGGGATTGCAATCAGTCAATCCAGTTTTCTCCAAAATCTTCAGCGCATACCCAGTTTGACTAAGTGAAATACCATTAGCAGTTTGAGCTACCTCAATGCCCAAATAATAAGACAATAGCCCCAAGTCACTCATCTTGAAAAGATCCTTCATCTCTTCTTTGAACTTGATAATTTCTTCTTTGTCTGCTCCGGTAATCACCAAGTCATCAACATACACCCCTACTAACAACCGAGCTGATCCAGTGCGCCTCAAGTATACAACATGTTCCAGAGGACACCTCTGGAAACCAAGGGCATTCAGGCTAGCATCCAATTTTGCGTACCACACCCTTGGAGCCTGACGTAAGCCATACAAGGCTTTCTTCAGTTTTAGCACCTTGTGTTCATTTCCATGTGCTTCATAACCGGGTGGCTGACAAACATATACATCCTCCTCGAGCTCTCCATTCAGAAAAGCAGACTTTACATCCATATGGTGTAGCTCCCACCCCTCTTGAGCTGCCAGGGCGACAAGCAATCTGACGGTCTCAATGCGGGCAATCGGAGCAAATACTTCATCAAAATCCACCCCCCCTTTTCTGCACATATCCCTTGGCAACAAGCCTAGCTTTGTGCTTCACAATTGCTCCGGAAGGATCCTTTTTTAACTTGAAAACCCATTTCAGACCTATGGGCCGCTGACCTGCAGGTGGATCTGTCATGATCCAGGTGTTATTGTCAAGTATGGAGCTCATCTCTTCATCCATGGCTCGGCGCCAGCATGCCTCCTTCTGTGCATCAATAAACGAAGTGGGTTCTTCAATACCGAGCATACATACCTCAGAGTCATCGGGTTCATCCACTAATTCACATGGAGGCAGGGTATCCAGCAGATCCTAGATTTTCCTGTATCCCGTGGCCCAACTGAGTCTTCAGTGCTTGGTGACACACCTGCACCCTGCCACTACTACCTTCTGCGCTGGGTAGAATGGGTGTTGCCGTGGTACCTTGTTTTGGCTCTCTGATGCCAGAGGTGAAGATACTGGTGTAGTATCGCCCATAGCATCTCTTACTTCCTCATGAGCCTCTTCTGACTCGAGTTCTGTCTGCCGCTGCACTCTAGACTCGGGTTCAGTAACATCGACAACTTCTGGATATGCTACAGTAAAGATATCTCCTGAAGCTTCTGAATCTGCCGATTCCACTTTGCTCCAGTCCCACTGACTTCCTTCATCAAAAATCACATCTCTTGACACTATAATCTTCCTGCTTACTGGGTGATACAATCTGTAAGCCTTTGTATTGGGTTCATATCCAAGCATCACTGTCCGCGTGCTTCGGTCTGCAAGTTTTGGCAGATTTGGCGTCGTCACTTTTGCATACGCAACGCACCCAAAAACCCGAAGGTGGTGAATGCTTGGTTTCTTCCCATACCAAAGCTCATACGGTGTCTTTCCGGGATTGCTTTTCGTGGGTGCACGATTTAGCAAATACACCGTTGTCGTCACCGCTTCACCCCACAGTGCGCCGGGCATGCTTTTACTCTTGAGCAAACTGCGCGCCATTCCGACCACTGTTTGATTCCTTCTCTCTACTACTCCGTTCTGCTGCGGCGTGTACGGAGCAGTGAGAAAATGCCTAATGCCTCGCCCTTCACAGTATGCAGCAAACAATTATGAAGTGAACTCACCCCCTCTGTCAGTTCTGAAGGCCTTTACTCCATGTCCCGCTTCCACTTCTGCTCTCTTGACAATTTTCTAGAAAGTATGCAGAGCTTTGTCCTTTGTGCGCAACAATACTAACCACATGAATCTGCTAAAATCATCTACCACGAGCATGAAGTATCTCTTACCCGCTGGAGTTGCAGGTGACACCGGTCCACAGAGGTCTGCGTGTACAAGCTCCAACGGTTCAGAGGCTCTAAATGTTGCTGCAGCGGGAAACGGCAACCGGCGATGTTTACCGACAAGACAAGCATCACAAATCTGCTCAATATGATCAGTGTGGGGAAGCCCATACACCATTTGTTCCCTTTCTAGCTGTCTAAGAGCCTTGAAGTTTAAATGGCCGTAACGTGCGTGCCAGATCCACGCATCATCACTGTAGTTTGCCATCAAACAAACTGGGCTTGTCACACTGAGATCCAGTATGTACAGTCGGTTTGATGACCTTTTTACCTTTGCCAACAATTGGCATTGCTTGTCAAATATCCGTAGATATTCATCCTGAATGACCACTTTGCATCCTCGCTGATAATGTTGGACTTCAACGATGGAATGAAATAAACATTTGACAAAGCTCGGTGTTCTCCATTCGACATTGAAAAAGACAAGCACTCTACGCCTGCACTGCAACAAAGGAGTTGTCACCGAACTTTACCTTTCCTTTCACTGATTTATCAAGTTCAGTGAATTTTGCTTCATTTCCAGTCATATGATTACTTGCTCCCGTATCTAAATACCATTCATCACTGTTGTTTCTTTCAGCCTTGCTAGGATGCACTTTCTCCTCATTCAGGAATACTTTTCCTTCCAATTCTTCAGCAGCTTCAGTTAGCTCACAGATTTGCATCATCATCAGAGCAGGTTCTTCATCATCTCTCTTGTCTTTCTAGGCAAGCATTGCTCTCTCCTTTTTAGGCTTGGTGCAATCCTTCTTGAAGTGACCTTTCCTTCCGCAGTTATGGCATTTGACTTTCCTAATGTCAAATTTCCACTCCTTCCTCTGCTGATCTCCGGTTCTTCCAAGAGTGCCGGAGCGACTGTCACTTCTGTTGTGGTCTCCACCCCCCTTACTTCCAGTGCTTGATCCCTCTCCATTTTTCTTCTTGACAGAGAGGTTCTCCCACTGGGCTTTTGACAGCATAAGGTGCTCGCCTTTCTCTGGATCTCCAAAACGTGTGCGTACTCGCTCATCATAAGCCTTGTATCTGCCAATCAGATCCTCCACCGACAGTGTTTCAAGGGGTATGCACTATTCAATAGAGGTCACTATCTGCATGTACCTCACAGGCGCTGCTTGGAGAAACTTCTGAACCATCCTCACTTCATTGATGACATCGCCAAGGGCACACATCCCCGCGACCAGTGTGTTCATGCGCCCCGCAAAATCATCCACGGATTCATGGTCGCCCATTGTGAGTTCCTCGAACTCTTTTCTCATGGACTGCAAACTTGCTTGCTGCACACGATTGTGCCCCACATGCGCCGCGTTGATGGTGTCCCAAGCCGCCTTTGCAGAGTCCTTCCCCGCGAGAGAGGACATGACGGAGTCGGGCACCGCCTGATAGATGGCGTCACAGGCCTCCCGGCCGATCTCGGTCGACGTCAGGCGCTCCACGGCTTCCCGGATGCGCTGAGATTGCAACGCCACTCTCATCTTCATCGCCCAGATGTTGTAATTTGTGCGCGTCAACCGCGGGTACTGTCGGTCCTCGCGGCGGCAGGCGCTTATGCTATGCGGTGCTCCTCGCACCACCAAAGACGGCCAATGGCAGTGACTCCCTATTGTCGCCACCTGCTCCCTCCGCCGCCGATTGTGCCGATGCATTCTCCTCGCCGTCCTTCGACATCCTCTCCAATCAAAGCTCACCTGCTCAGATACCAAATGACGGATCGAAACTTGGATGGGATGCAAAGAACTCTCAATCTCACAGAGATGCACACAAGTATTTTGCCTGGCCGACTTGACGTATTGTCGTTCCAGTTTTTTTGTTTTTCTCGTATTCAACCAAAACTGCAGTTAGCTACAACCATGCTGACCGCAACTCACGCCACTACTCACGCCTCAGCTCAACTGCTTTGATAATGCAGATACTGAGCAAGATCCGGTTTATGCGCTCCACACATTGCACACAACCGGTTACAGATTATTAACACGACACATACACACACACTTCCACTTTGTACAAGATCAAGACCTGACATCGGCAAGTCCTCGCTGGCCCTCGCCTCGGGCTACGCACTGCAGTTTGCCAAGACTCGAAAGGGCTCTACGCTGAGGTCGTCGCCAAGGCCAGCAGGAGAAGCCACATCGGTGACGTCATGCGCTCCTCCAGCTCGTCCAACATCCTGCTCGAGGACCCCGGGGAGGACGGATTCGATCGAGTTGCCGACGAAGAGGCGGTAGTCGGGGCTGCGCGAAATCGGGCTCCGCGCAGGACCGTGCTTCCTCAGGACGGACTCCGCAAGCATAGTCAGGGCTGCGCGAAGTCAGGCTCCGAGCAGGACCTCGCTTTCGCAAGACGGACTTGACAAGCCTAGCCAGTGCCGCGGGAAGTCAGGCTCCATGCATTCTACTTCAAGGAGGCTCCATGCATGCCTGGCGTAGCTGGGGTAGAGGTGGGACTTGGGTCGGGCTTCTTGGGGCCAGCCCGAAGCACGGCCGGCACGGCCCGGCCCGACACGTGGCGGGCCGTGCTGGCCCGGCACGAATAGTGGGTCGTGCTGGGCCTGCATATTCGGCACGATGGGCGGCACGGCATGGCTCGGCGTGGCGTGCCCTGCTTAGGCCGGCCCGGCCCAGTGTGAGCACGGTCGGCACGGGGGCATGCCCGGCACGGTGAGCACGCCCGGCCCGGGGGCACGGCCAGCGCTGGGGGCACGGCCAGCGCCGGGGGCACCGTGGCAGCCACGGCCTCCCGTCGCCCTCCCAAGTCCCACTGTCCCCCATTCTCCCCAATCCCATTCCCACAAGCACAATGCACAAACACAGTCACACAGAGCAGGCAGAGGGAGGGAGCAAAGAGAAGGGAAGGAAGGTGTACCTCTCGAAGACTCGGACTCGGAGTCTCGGTGGCCGCCGCGGGTGATGTAGTCGGAGCGGTGATGGCCGCCAGGAGCATGCCCGGCGCAGAGCCGTAGCGCGGCAGCCCCGCCCCCGCCGCCGGCGACATCGCCCCATGGTGCTGCGGCCAGGCGATGAAGCCGGCCCGGGGCGTCGGACGCCGAAGGAGCCGGGCGTCGGGCGCCGAAGGAGCGGGAGGGCCGAGGGGAGGCGGCCGGGAGGGGCGGAGGGGGAGAGGGCGGCGGGGAGGGGGAGCGAGGAGGAGCGGAGGGGAGCGGGCGGGGAGGGGAGCCGGGAGGGAGCAGAGGGGAGCGCAGGGGAGGCGGCAAGGGAGGGGGCGGCGAGGAGGAGCGGAGGGGGAGCGGCGGGGAGGGGAGCTGGGAGGAGCGGATGGGGAGCGGCGGGGAGGGGGAGGAGGAGGCGGCGGCGGCGGGGATGGGAGGGCCCGCCGCCGGGAGGTGGGGAGGCGGCGGCGGGGGGAGGTGGGGAGAGGAGGAGGCGGCAGCGGGGGAGGTTGGGGGAGGAGGCGGCGGCGGGGGAGGTGGGGGGAGGAGGGAGGGGCTCGGCCGCCCGGGGAGGTGGGGAGAGGAGGCGGCGGCAGCGGGGGGCCCGGAGGGAGGGAGGGAACGGTGGGGGCGGCGGGGGGGCCGGAGGGAGGGAGGGCGCGGTGCGGGCGGGCGGCGAGGGAGGTAGGGAGCCGTGCGCGGGGCCGCGGGGGAAGGAAAAGGACTAAAGGAGCGGGTCCAGCGGGAGGCGATTTGACACGCGGGAGGACAGGGAGCGGGTGGCCGGGTGACGTGGCAGAGCGGGGGTGGTTGGACGGTGGAAAAAAAGGGGCGCCGGAGAGAGAAAAAAAGAGGGGAATGGTTGGATTGAAAAAAAGCTGAGAAGTTAGACATTTGGAATCTATGTTGTAACATATAGCAGACAAGTGACAACGTTCATGTAACGTTTAGTAGATAACGTTCCGATTGTATGGTTATAAATTTACTCCCTCCGCCCGCAGTTGCTGCCAGAATCACAGATTCATTCTTCACTCCCTCCGCTCTGCAGTTTCTTCCCAGCATCTGTGATTTAACAAGCTCAATTTTTTCACTTCGCTTCACATTTCTTCACCCAGCTTCTTATTTATTTCTTCTCATTTCACAAGTTTATTTCCTATATTTTCTGCATTTATACTCTTTATTTATTTATTATTTCTTATTTATTAACTAATCATGATGTTACCAAGAAACCGCAGTACCAGGGAGCAATCAAGCAGTACGCAAAGGATTCGAAGCTCGAAAAAGACAGCGGGACGACTTAGCGTAAGCTCTCGTCGTTGCTCCCCTAGTCCTCCTCCGACCCCCATTGATGCTCGTCGGCTCTCGCCAAGCATGGGAGACTACGGCATGGATGACCGTCACATGGACGGTACAGAGGGCTATGAGTACCAGGGAGCAACGGGGACACCAGAATTCTCTCCCCCGTCCACGGACGCCAACATTGGCAGGTCTACACGAAGGGCGGAATGCTGGAAGCACATGACCTGGAGCCAGGAAATCCAAGACGGTGAAACGGTAGATATCGCAACTTGTAATTATTGTAATGCTAAATTAAGTGCTCGTACAGCTGTAGGGACAGGACATTTGAACCGCCACTACAAAGCATGCTTACGCAAGATGGCGGCATAGGGCTGAGGGGGAGGAGGAGTACAAACACAGCTAAACTTCGAGGCCGATGGCTCTGTAAGTACTTGGGTATACAACCCGCTTAATGCACATGAGGAAATTGCTAGATATATAGTTTCAGAAGATCAGCCAATTAGGATGGGTGAAAGCCGCGCGTTCGAAAGAATGATCCAACGTGGCTTTTGCCCACAGTACCACATGTTAGTAGGAGGACTACTACATCCGATATTTTACGGATGTATCAAAAAGAACTGGTAGTGTTAAAACAACAATTCCAACAAGTTCAATATTCTTTTGCCATAACCTCCGATATTTGGACATCATCCCACCAAAGTAGCGCATACCTTAGTGTTGTAGCTCATTATTTAGATGATAATTATAAACTAAACAAAAGAGTCATAGGATTTAAATTAATAAATGAATCGCACACGGGAGAGGCAATTGCCGAGCGTATATTATATGTACTTGATGAGTTTAAGATAGATAATAAAATTGCTTCTATAACTCTAGATAACGCATCGGCAAACACAACGGCTATGAACATCCTCACCCCAAGATTACAAACATATATTGGTGGTTATGTCCTCCACCAGAGATGTGTATGCCACATCTTGAATCTTGTTGTTCAAGATGGTATGCAAGTAATTGGTCCATATCTGAACAGTATTCGTGATGCTATTCGTTACCTCGCAAGTTCTCCACAAGTGGTAGCTAGGTTCACGGAGTACTGTGCAGCTAATGGGAAAGAGCCAAGAAAATTTGGCCTTGACATGAAGGTGAGGTGGAACTCAACATATATCATGCTAAAAAAGATACAAGGTTACGAAAATATCATATCCATTTTTGTCAATGCTAACTGTCAAAATAATGAATTGCTAGTTACTAGTTCAGATTGGCAGGTTGCTTGTCATTTTCGAGAGTTTTTAAAACCTTTTTATAAAGCAACAAAGGTTTTATCTGATATTTATTATCCTACCTCTTGCTTAGTTATAGAGTTTATTTGGTATTTTAGGCCATGCCGTCGTACCAATGGAAGAAAAATTTGTTAAATATTTTGGTTCTCTTTCACACCTGTATTATTTTGCTATTATTTTTGATCCTACAAAAAAGTTGGCAGGTTTACAGGAAGCTATGGAGGGGATAGGTGAATGTCTTGGCTTAGATTTTTCAGAAGCTTTCGAACATGTCAAACATGAGCTTTTTCGTGTTTTTTGTTTGTATCATGATAAGTTTGCTAGCAGCGGAAGATCGGAGGCCTCACAGCAGACGCAACATGGGAAGACAGGCTTCGGACACTTGTGGAAGAAACTAAAGAGCAAGTCTACTTCTTCGTCCTCTCAGTCTCAGGCCTCCTCCAAGTGGAATTCTATCTCGGAGTTGAACCACTATTTAGAGCATGATTTTGCAAACATTGATCCTGATCTTACTGATGGAAGCAAGATAGACTTGCTCGAGTGGTGGAAGAACAACAAGCGAATCTTTCCTGTGCTGTCACATTTCGCACGGGATGTTCTCCTGGTGCCAGTGTCCACTGTCTCTTCAGAAGCGACATTCAGTACGGTGGGGAGAATAATAGAAGAGAGAAGATCATCCCTTACGCCCAGGATGGTGGAGGCAATCACGTGTGCCAAAGACTGGGAATTAGCCAAAGAGCGGGAACAACATCAACTGGAGGATCCTGAAATCGTACAAGCGTATGCTGACCTAGACATTGCCGAGTAGATATTATCTACGCATGTTGTAATATTTTGTATATATATATATTGTTACTGTACTCTTTTCCTTACTCGGGAAACCCCACTCTGGGGCGTAAGGTTTTTAACGAGGCAGTAACATTGTATTTCTAAAATATTCAAGAAATTTCACTTTTTCCCGAAATATTTATGTTGTTGCGTGCCTATGTTTTTATGCAATTAATTTAATTTCAACTAGTTTTAAACGAGGCGGGTATGAGAGAAAGGAAGATGACGACCGTCGCCACCGCGTTTGCGTTCGCGTATAGTAATTTCGGGCTGGGCTTGGGCTGGCACGGCACGAACGCTGGCACGGTGGGCTTTGGGCCGGGCTTGGGCCTGGTCGGAGACGACGTGGGCTGGCACGGCACGGCACGGCGAGATGACTGGGCCGAGCCGGCACGGCACGAAGCGCACGAAGCACGATGGGCCCGGGCCGTGCCGGCACGGCCCAAGTCCCAACTCTAAGCTCGGGCTCCGCGCGCCTCCACTGGCTCTATACCCAGGCCATGTCGCATTCAACAAAACAAGCTCCCCAAGGCCTTCGTCAGTGTCTTCAGCGCGTCTTCGCTGAAAGCGTCGACGGCCTGCGCCAAGGCAGAGAGGTCACCAAAGCGGTGTACAGGGTCTTTGGAGCCTGGACGATGGTGTTCGTAGCCTTCGCTTCAGTGTCCGAAGGCTTCACCAAGCTATTCGAAGCCTTTGCCGCAGCATCTGCGCTCTTTGCCGAACGGCATGAAGTCTTCACCAAGCTGTCCGAAGCCTTCTCCGAGCAACTCTACGGAGTATAAACAAAGACACGTGTTCGTGCACGCACTCTTTGTGAAAAACACGGGCATGAGTATAAACAAAGACACGCGTTCGCGCGCACTCTGCGTGAAAAACACGACCCTGAGTATAAACAAAGACGCGTGGGGGACGCCTCCGCGTGCACTCTACGGAGTATAAATAAGACGTAGCGTTGAGGTTCGCCTCCGCACGCAGTCTACGGACTCTAAATAAGACATAGCGTCGAGATCCGCCTCCGCACGCACCCTCACCGCCCGCAACGCGCGGAGGCTTGCCTTCGCGCGCAGTCTACGGACTCTAAATAAGGTGTAGCGTCGAGGTCCGCCTCCGCACGCACTCTACGGAGTATAAATAAGACACGGATGTGGTCCCTGCGCACTCTACTGAGTATAAACAAGACGCGGATCCCGCGCACGCATGGATGTTGTCCATATGCGTACTCTCCGGAGTATAAATAAGACGTGGATGTTGATCCTATGCACTCTACGGAGTATAAATAAGACGCGGATGTTGTCCCTGCAAACTCTACTGAGTATAAACAAGACGCGGATCCCGCGCACGCATGGATGTTGTCCATATGCGTACTCCTCGGAGTATAAATAAGACGTGGATATTGTTCCCACGCACTCTACAGAGTATAAAAATTGTGACATGGCCGAGACACCACGGAGTGCCTCGCGTTAAGCGGCGCATCACTTGGATATCGCGCCCTCGCGCGCGCGTTGCACCAGGGGGTGCATTGCCAAGTTTTTGAAGGTAGGGGAACGGCGGCTCCGCCTCTCTACCTCGGCGTGCGTAGTGCCCTCAGCCTACGCCGCAAGCGCCCGCGCTCCGCGGGCACTGTTTTTGAAGGTAGGGGAACGGTGGCTCTGCCTCCGTACCTCGGCGTGCATAGTGCCCTCGGCCTACGCCGCAAGCGCCCGCTCTCCTCGGACACTGTTTTTGAAGGTAGGGGAACGGCGGCTCCGCCTCCCTACCTTCGCGCGCGTAGCGCCCGCGGAGAGGCCTACACCGCAAGCGCCAGCTCTCCGCGGGCACTGTTTTTGAAGGTAGGGGAACGGCGGCTCCACCTCCCTGCCTCCACGTACGTAGTGCCCTTGGCCTACGCCACAAACGCCCGCTCTCTGCACGCACTATTTCTGAAGGTAGGGGAATGGCGGCTCCGCCTCCCTTTCTCCGCGCGTGAAGCGCCCTCAGCCTACGCGGCAAGCGCCCGCTCTCCGCGGGCACTGTTTCTGAAGGTAGGGAAATGGTCCACCTCCCTACCTCGGCGTGCGTAGTGCCCTCGGCCTACGCCGCAAGCGCACGCTCTCCACGGGCACTATTTTTGAAGATAGGCGAACGGCGGCTCCGCCTCCCTACCTCCGCTTTCCGTGGGCACTGTTTCTGAAGGTTGGGGAACACCGGTGCTGGTCTTCGCCGTCCGCCTCATAGGCATCGCCTCGGCGGGACAGCACGACTCCAGCGTAGGACTCCGCTGTCCGCCTCGTAGGCACCAACTCGGCAGGATGGCATGTCTTCAGTGCTCGACTTCGCCGTCCGCCTGGGAGGCTTCGTCTGTGTAGGACGGCCCGTCTCCAGCGCTGGTCTTCATCGTCTGCCTCGTTGGCATCGCCTCGGCGGGACGGCATGGCTCCGACGCAGGACTCCACCGTCCGCCTCATAGGCATCGCCTCGGCAGGCCTTGGCGGGATGGCACGTTTTCAGTGCTCGACTTCGCCGTCCGCCTAGGAGGCCTTGCCTCAGCGGGACGGCCCATCTCCGGCACTTGACTTCGCCGTCTGCCTCGTAGGCATCGCCTCGGCGGGACGGCACGGCTCCAGCGTAGGATTCCGCTGTCCGCCTTGTAGGCACCGCCTCGGCGGGATGGCACGTCTTCAGTGCTCGACTTCGCCGTCTGCCTGGGAGGCCTTGCCTCGGCAGGACAGCCTGTCTCCGACGCTGGTCTTCGTCGTCCGCCTCGTAGGCATCGCCTCGATGGGACGGCACGGATCCAGCGCAGGACTCCGCCGTCCGCCTCATAGGCATCGCCTCGGCGGGACAGCACGACTCCAGCGCAGGACTCCGCCGTCCACCTAGGAGGCCTCGCCTCAGCGGGACGGCCCGTCTCCGGCGCTGGTCTCCGCCCATCCGCCTCGTAGGCATCACCTCGGCGGGACGGCACGGAGGCGCAGGACTCCGCCGTCCGCCTCGTAGGCATCGCCTCGGCGGGACAGCACGACTCTAGCGTAGGACTCCGCCGTCTGCCTGGGAGGCCTCGCCTCAGCGGGACAGCCCGTCTCCGGCACATGACTCCGCCGTCCGCCTCGTAGGCATAGCCTCGACGGGACGGCACGACTTTGGCGTAGGACTTCGCCATCTGCCTCGTAGGCATCGCCTCGGCGGGACGCATGACTCCGGCGCAGGACTTTGCCATCCGCCTCGTAGGCATCGCTTCGGCGAGACGGGACTCCGCCGTCCGCCTTGTAGGCATTGGCTCTGTGAGACGGCATGTCTTCAGTGCTCGACTCCGCCGTCCACCTCGTAGGCATTGCCTTAGCGGGACGACACGCCTTCGGCGCTCGACCGCGCCGTCCGCCTCTAAGGCATCGCCTCGGTGGGATGACACGTCTTTGGCGCTCGATTCCGCCTCCGCCTGGTAGGCATCGCCTCGGCGGGGCGGCGATGGCTTTGTTGTCATCCGTGTAGGCGTTGCCTCGGATGGACGACCCGGCTTCGGAGTGGGAGTCCGCTAACCTCTTCGTAGCTACTGGTTGCATCGGCTCGCCAGTTGGGGCCCTCGCCCTTGCTGTCGGGGAACGGGGGGCTGGGATAGTTGATCACGTCAACTCGCCCATCGGGACCTCAGCACTTGCTGTCGAGGGAGTACTGTTGTGGGGGTGGCCCAACCCCCCGCGACTGGGCCGTGCAACTAGTCCAATATGTAATAGGCCCAATAGTGTAGAGGAATATACCAGTGTAAATATAGCAATATACCCTCATCCTTTGTAAATACTAAGGGGTAGAATGGGATTTCCCATTCTACCCCACTCATGTATATAAACCCCCAGGAGGGGTAGGAGGATGGGGATCCTCTCATTCTGACCAACTCTCCCCTAGATCTGGCTCTTCTCACGTGCTCTCTCTTGAATCATAGCGATCCTCCATTGCCAATGCAAGAATGAATGCTCTTTAATACGCAAGATCACATGCGCCGGACTTAACGACCACCAAGCGAAAGCCCTATCGTGCTCCCAATTCCTAGTGGAAAGGTTGGACAATCTCAAATTGCAAGAACTCACAAAGTTTCTTTTGAATTTTAGTGGCTAACCGAAACAGCAAAAACATGCTTAAGAACATTATCTAGTCTCCATCCTCATAGCGATCCTCCGTTGCCAATGCAAGAACGAATGCTCTTTAATACGCAAGATCACATGCGCCGGACTTAATGACCACCAAGCGAAAGCCCTATCGTGCTCCCAATTCCTAGTGGAAAGGTTGGACAATCTCAAATTGCAAGAACTCACAAAGTTTCTTTTGAATTTTAGTGGCTAACCGAAACGTCAAAAACATGCTTAAGAACATTATCTAGTCTCCATCCTCACAGCAATCCTCCGTTGCCAATGCAAGAACGAATGCTCTTTAATACGCAAGATCACATGCGCCGGACTTAACGACCACCAAGCGAAAGCCCTATCGTGCTCCCAATTCCTAGTGGAAAGGTTGGACAATCTCAAATTGCAAGAACTCACAAAGTTTCTTTTGAATTTTAGTGGCTAACCGAAACGTCAAAAACATGCTTAAGAACATTATCTAGTCTCCATCCTCACGTCACGTGTAGTGTTTTTCTAGTCATCCCCTCTGATTTTCATCCGTCCAGCGTATATATACGGCAGCGCATGTGACGCCTAGTCGACTTCTGTCTTTGGGCCTTGGGCCAGCTCCTATTCAGTTTAAGAAACCGAATTGGTCTCAACTGAGACCTTGTAGTGTAATCCACTTGTGATTTATTTGCGGATGGGTTGAATCTTCTTGATATATTGGCCTTCTTCTCTACACTTGTTGCTTGTGCTTCTCTGTTGCTTTGCCCTCGGAGCTCCATCGCCTTCCTCATGACTTCGAAGCTTCAATGCGATTAAATCAGAGAATACACAAAGAACTTGCTTGAGGTAGAATATTATTCTCATCAACGCATGGAAATTCATTAAGAAACAAATTCACCTGATAATATTTAATGCAGCTCAATAATTCCTTCCAGTCAAATAATATCTTTAACTGAAAAGCATAAGACATATAAATATCCACATCACCTCCACAACGGGTTCCCACGGCAACTATAAACTCTATGTGGATGAATTCGTGCCACGAACTGAAACTGAGAGCCTAACACCACGAATGCACTTAATATGTGCCCTAGCACATTTTGGTATGTGATATGGGGAGGGGTCCCGATCTTCTCGGTGAGGAACCGTGGATAGTTGATGCGAAGTAGACGATGTCGCTAGTTGAACACTCGCGCTAATGCACAAACCCTCAACTCTTCGGAATACGCCCAAAACACGCCGGATAATTGTTCATATTGGTGGTCATGCACATACTGATGAGGACATCCCCATTACATATACATCAATAGGAGAAGATGTATAAGTGTTAGGGATGCCCTCATCAGTATGTGCATGACCACCAATAGGAGAAGATATATAAGTGTTAGGGATGCCCTCATCAGTATGTGCATGACCACCAATACGAACAATTATCCGGTGTGCTTTGGGCGTATTCCGAAGAGTTGAGGGTTCGTGCATTGGCGCGAGTGTTCAACTAGCGATATCGTCTACTTCGCATCAACTATCCACGATTCCTCACTGAGAAGATCGGGACCCCTCTCCGTATCATGTGGTATCATATTCTAGGTTTACTCGGTGAGAACTTCTTTACCCGTAGTTAGATTCGTTTTCTGTCCATTCGTCTATCAAACCGAAAATTGCAATACCAAAACCGTAGTTTAATCTGTTTATTTCTTGTGTGTTTTGTTAAGTCTTCGTCCATTAGAGTTTTGTTTTAGTGCTAATCCATGTGTTTCCTTTTGCGTTGCTTAATCGTTGTGTTCACATAAACCCTACAAAATTGCTGGTTGATTCCCTCAATTAGCAAACAAAAAAAAGCTTCCATCTTTTACCGTGCGCCATCTTGAGAGCACAATCCGAGTCAGTTTGTGTTTCTTTATCCGAACTCCTTGGTGGGACTAGAGTCCGAATCGACCTCCAGCTCAAACACAATCCGAGTCCAGTTGTTCCAACTTCTGTTTCGGTCACTACATCATAGCAGGCCAAACCACATTTGGTGTCTTTGTGCTTCACTTATATCCTTTTTATCTTGAGACTAGCTGTTGACATTGCAATTAGGGCTGCTCATTAAAATTGATTACATCTTGCTGATTTGTGAGGCTTGCAGCCGCAGTTAGGAAGAGCCGCGGCATAAAAAAAGAGAGAGAAACACGTAACTTTTGCATACGGCCTCCGATTGAGGCGTTTCTTGATCCGTTGGAAAGGAAACGAGAAGATAGAGCTTCCAAACTCCTTTTTTAGCAATTTTGTGCCCTCGTATATTCAGTTGCAATTGGCTAGCGTCTCTCTTAGTACTTGGAGCAAAACGAGCTAGTTTCATCTCTGTTTCCGATTGATTCTCCCTAGCTCATTCCTTTGTTTGCATTAAGTCCCATTTATCGTTGCGTGTGCGTTCATACACTTCGTTTAAACCAATTGATCACCACATAAGCAAAATACTCTAGCTTGGATCATTACTTAGCTTTACAATACCTTGAATAGCAGATTGCATAGGATATCCACATAACTGTCAAAGCTCCACCTACATCTGTTGGTGTACTCCCTTGCTCTTGATTACGCTCATACATTACCGGGTTGAGGTCGTTCGCTGTCACAATTGTCAATTTACCATCCTTGATTCATTTTGGAACGGTAAGTTTGTCTTGTTTTCAGGACAGTGAGTTGTAAGCATAGAGAGAGCTTTTGTTTTACTAACCTGGATATAACCTCGTTTCTTGTTTGTGAGTCGTTCTCATGTCAGGTCACGAGGAGGATCCACCTAATCCGGAGGCACCGGTTATGTGGACTGAGTACACTCGGTTGCGCGAGATGCTACAAAAACAACTTGATGATGGTGACAATGGCGTGCGCGATGAGCTCAGGGAAGTTCAGACTGGACTGAACACCCTCGGGGAGGGGGTCACACAATTGCGTACGACCATCAACAATAACTTTCTGAAGCTGCGTGCTATGTTCGCACACCACAATCTACGTGGGGGTGCACCAGCTGATGATACAAGTGTGCACGGTCCTCCGGTCGTTCTGCACAATGAGACCGAGGAGGAGTGTGCTATTCGTCTGGATGAGGAGCGACGTCAGCGACAGGCGCGTCGCACGACCGTGCTACCAAACGTCGGGATGGCAGCCATGGCACGCCCTCAGGCACATGGGCCTGGCCGAGGCAACGGTGGCCAGGGTGGAGGTGCACCACAGGGTGCCCACGGAGGAGGTGTGCATCATGCACCTCATAGCTAGGCTGACGCGGTCGATCGCCGGGATGATGATTTCCCCTTCGATGACTACAATGACCGACAGCGCCACCACCGCAACAACGTGCAGCGTCCTTGCCACGACGACGCCGAGGATCTTGTCGCTAAGCCCAAATTTAATCTTCCTATATTTTCAGGTGGTACAGATGTGGAACAATACCTCACTTGGGAGCTGAAAGTTGATAAGTTATTTTGGATGAACTATTCCAATGAGAAGAAGCTGTTGCTTGCGTCCAATGGCTTGGATGATTATGCCACACATTGGTGGGAGCAGTTCATTCGTAAGTGCATGGAGCGCCATGAGTTGCCGATTATCACCTGGGAGCAGATGAAACAGCATTTGCGGGCACGCTTTGTACCTCGCCACTACAAGCGCTGACTATTTGAGAAGTTGACAGGGCTGCGACAAGGTATGAAATCAATTAATGAATATCATAAAGAAATGGAGACTATCATGGTACATGCAGATGTCCACGAGAATGAAGAACAGACCATGGCGAGATTTCTAGCTGGCATGAATCATGCTGTCAAACGCATTGTCAATCACCATCCCTGTAATGATATGATTGAGTTGCTACACCAAGCACGTGAAGCCGAGAGACAAGTGATTGAAGACACACGGTTTGCTGCCCGGTCATGTTCTTCAGCCAGTCCGGGATAGCCAAATAACAACAGCCAACCAAACAAGAGCACTTCAGCTGCAAGCAATTTGGCGATGCACAGTTCCACAAGTAAGAAGCTGGAGAGTACACCATCACCGGTGCGTCGACCTATGGCGCCCGCTGCTAGTGCGACCTCATCTATGGGGCCAACAGGCCGTTCACGTGACATTATTTGCCACAAGTGCAAGGGTGTTGGCCATTTTTAGAGGGACTGCCCAAATGTCAGAACTATGCTTATCAGAGAGGATGGCGGTTATGTTTCAGCTAGTGATGATGAGTCGCCTAATGCACAGGCAGTCTTGCACACTGATGACATGGAACAATGTGAGTGCGATCATGATTTTCCTTACACTGAGCAGTATTCTATTGTTTGCACGTCCAAGGTGCTTAGTGTGATGCCATCGCCATCACTCGAACAGCGGTGCAATTTGTTTCAGACATGGGCAAAGCTTGATAAGGGTAAGGTGTGCAAGGCGATCATTGATGGCGGGAGTTGTCACAATCTGGCTAGCAAGGATATGTGTCATAAGTTGGATTTGAAGTATTTGCCACATCCACGTCCTTATCATGTGCAATGGTTGAGCGACAAAGAGGAAGTGAAGGTGAACTATATGGTGCGTGTGATGTTTTCTATTGGGAAGTACACCGATACTGTGGACTACGATGTTGTGCCAATGACGGTGTGTCACTTGCTCTTGGGACGGCCATGGTAATATGACCGTTCCGCTGTTCACGATGGGCGTACAAATCGTTACACATTTCGATGGAACAATATAGATGTCATCTTGAAGCCACTTACACCACAATAGATTATCAATTCCTCCATGCAGAAAATTGATATGCACGTTGAGAGTGCACAAGAGCGAGAGAACCATCTGAGTAGTAACAACAAATGTGAGGGAGAGAAGAATTTAGTGATGTTAGCCACCAAATCAGTGATGAGAGAATTCAGTGAGGATCCTAATTTGGTGCACGTCGTGCTGCTATACAAAGACGCATTGCTTTCAACTAACGACATAACTTCTCTTCCTAGTGGTGTTGCTTCTGTTTTGCTTAGGACATAAGATCGACTTGATTCCAGGAGTGTCACTGCCGAACCGACCACCGTACCGCACCAATCCCGAGGAAACAAAGGAAATTTAGAAACAAGTACAAGAGCTTTTCTCCAAAGGGTATGTCCGTGAAAGCTTAAGCCCTTGTGATGTTCCTGTTATTTTAGTTCCTAAGAAAGATGGTTCATGGCGTATGTGCGTAGATTGTCATGTGATTAATAATATCACAATTCGATATCGTCATCCTATACCTCGCTTAGATGATATGCTAGACGGATTGAGTGGTGCTGTTATTTTCTCTAAGATAGATTTGCGTAGTGGTTACCATCAAATTAGAATGCATGAAGGGGATGAGTGGAAAACAGCCTTTAAAACGAAATTTGGGTTGTAGAGTGGTTAGTCATACCTTTTGGTTTAACTAATGCACCTAGTACATTCATGCGCTTAATGAATCATGTTTTAAGGTATTTTATTGGTAAATTTGTGGTTGTGTACTTTGATGATATTCTGATTTACAGTCGCACTAAATGATATGGGCGGCCCTGATCTTCTCGACGTAGGATCACGATAACTAGTGTCTCTTAACCAATCTCTCTAGCTGTACACCCGTGCCGATGCAAGGACTCACAGCTCTTTGGAAATTCGCCAAGATACACCAAAGGATTTCTCCACGAGACCACGAGTGGAGAAACGCCGTGCTATCAATTCCCAATGGAAAGCAAACACGACCTTGATTCAAGAACGATCGCTCAATTCCTCTCAAGTAATCCTCTCATGGATACTTTGGTGAAAAGAAACAAGCAATGTGCTGTTCTAATTTCAATCTGAAAAAATGTGGTCCCCTAACAATGAAACTATGTCTGGCCTTATATTGGCACCACAAGGTGCGGCCCTAGATAGAAACTAATTCAAAATAGAAAGCAATTCGGATCAAGAATCCATAACAAACTCTACTTTACAAACTTCGATCAATCTCTTAACAGTCTGAACCGAACACGCCTCTTGATTCGGACGGTCCGAACGTTCAAAGGAAAACGTCTAGACGGTCCGAACATCTCCGTCTGGGATTCTCGCAACGCACCGCTTGTGGAGGCTATTCGGATGGTCCGAACGTCTCTGCCAGGAATTCTTTGCGGCACACAGTTCATTGAAGTTGGAACTTTCCTTGTCCGACACGCATCGACCTTCATGAGTAAGATCCTCTTCATACCTAAGTATGCACCGTACACTAGAATTAGGTAGTAGCATATTCTCATCAAAATTATATTCTTTAAAGAACAAAGTCACCTGTTGTTGGAGCTTCTTGGCTCATGCTCGCGTAATCGGTCCTGTTGGTTCAATTTGAGGAGTTAGGGCAAGGGTGGCCTCATCACTGAATCTGAACACATAGACCATCTTAGACAAGTTCTACACGTTTTGCGTTAGAATAGGTGTTGTGGTTACAGACCAAACAGAGAGAGGGAGTATGGTAGTGGAGAGTTAGGTGAGTAATGGCTTAGGGCTTTTTTCCCATGGCCTGTGTTGTATATATATGTCCACATAAGGAGTACTTTTACCATTCTGCCCTTACATCAGAGACTTCCCCTTAGGGGTACTTATGTCATTATACATGTCCCATTTTGGGCCTTATATTCCTCTAGCAGGCCTGCTGGGCTTAGGTGGGGGCCACCCCTACAACAATAGGTTATTTGGTAACTTAGAGAAGTGCACTTTTTGCAAAGATCATGTCATCTTTTTGGGCTATGTTGTTTCTGCACAGGGAGTTGAGGTAGATGAGTCTAAAATTGAAGCGATTAAAAATTGGCCAACTCCTGTGAACGTAAGTCAGATTGGGAGCTTTCATGGTCTCGCTGGTTTTTATCGGCGTTACGTGAAGGATTTTAGCACCGTTGCTGCCCCTTTGAATGAACTTACTAAAAAGGTTGTTGAATTTGTGTGGGGAGTAGTGCAAGAAAATGCTTTTGCTGAACTTAAGAGATGCTTGACTGAAGCACCGTTGCTTGTTTTACCTGATTTCACTAAAAATTTTGAAATTGAGTGTGATGCTAGTGGATTGGGTATTGGTGGTGTTTTAATGCAAGAGGGTAGACCGGTAGCTTATTTTAGTGATAAACTGAATTGTGCTCAATTGAATTATCCGGTCTATGACAAAGAGCTTTATGCGTTAGTGCGTGCGTTAGAAACTTGGCAACACTATTTATGGCCTAAAGAGTTTATTATTCATTCTGATCATAAGGCTTTGTAGTATTTAAAGGGCCAAGCAAACCTGAATCGTAGACATGCCAAATGGGTCGAATTCATTGAGTCGTTTCCTTACATTATGAAATATAAGAAGGGAAAGGAAAATGTGGTAGCTGATGCTCTTTCTAGGAAAATTGTACTTTTAACTCAATTAGGAGTGCACATTCCTGGTTTAGTGAGTGTGCGTGATTTATATGCTCATGACCATGATTTTTCTGTCACTTATGCACGTTGCAAAGAGGGAAAAGGTTGGGATAAATTTCACATCCATGATGGGTTTTTGTTTCGCACTAACAAATTATGCGTTCCAGAATCCTCCGTGCGTTTGCTATTACTGCAAGAATCACATGTAGGTGGATTGATGGGACAGTTTGGACGTGAGAAGACGTTGTCTATGCTGAGCGATCACTTTTATTGGCCTAAGATGAGGCAAGATGTGGAGAGGTATGTGCAGCAATGCATTACTTGCCACAAAGCGAAATCGAAGTTGCATCCACACGATTTGTATACCCCTTTACCTGTTCCCAATGCCCCATGGGAGGATATTAGTATGGATTTTGTTTTAGGACTGCCTAGAACTAAGAGGGGGAGTGATTATGTTTTTGTCGTTGTGGATCGTTTTTCGAAGATGGCACACCTTATTCTGTGCCACAAGAGCAACAATGCGTCGCATATTGCTGACTTGTTTTTCAGGGAGATCGTGAGGCTACATGGTGTGCCACGTACTATTGTGTCGGATCGCAACGTGAAGTTCATGAGCTACTTCTAGAAGACGCTTTGGGGTAAACTGGGGACGAAGTTGTTATTCAGCACAACTTGTCATCCCCAAACTGATGGTCAAACAGAGGTGGTGAACCGCACACTTTCGAGGCTACTCCGGACCATGATCAAGAAGAATCTGCGCTAGTGGGAGGATTGTTTGCCGCACGTGGAATTTGCTTATAATCGGGCCGTGCATTCCACTACGCAAATGTGTCCATTTAAGGTAGTTTATGGTTTCAAGCCCTTTACGCCGCTTGATTTGTTGCCGCTTCCTAGTCAACACCATACTCATATGGAGGCGTCCAAGCGAGCTGAATATGTGAAGAATTGCATCTCAAGACAAAAGAAGCGATAGAACGCAAGGTCAAGTGCTATGCTGAGAAGGCGAACAAGAAAAGGAAGAAGATGGTTTTTCAACTAGGTGATTTGGTTTGGGTACACAACCGCAAGGATCGTTTTCCAGAACGTCGCAAGTCTAAGTTACTACCGCGCGGTGATGGGCCTTTCAAGGTACTTGCGAAGATCAACGACAATGCCTACAACATAGAGAAAAAGGGAGGAGCCCAGACACTTAAACTACAAGTTTTGGATAAGATTTTCAACCCATATTCGGACTTCCCACGTGCTCAACCCAATTCAAACTCGGATTCAACTCAGGATTCAATTCGGATTCGGTTCGGGACAGCCTGACAGACAGTTACTAAAAAGGCCATAACTTTCACAAACAGAGTCCGATTCAGATGTTCTTGCACTCGTTGGAAAGAAAATTTCAAGGTCTACGCAATGGATCTAGTCCCAGCTTCAAATTCATCACAGATAAAAAGTTATGATTGAAACAATATGACGGGTGAAAAATATAGTTTCCTTTTTGTGAGAGTTCGTATCCAAAACCATATAGGGTTGAGTTGTACTTGGTTTGGGGACCATATGGACGTCTCAATGGGCTATATAAGCCTTGTATTGGCAGCCTTTAGGGGGAGACCAATTTTATGCATAAGATTGAAACATAGCTATTGTTTGTTCTTTCAACACCAGAGTTCATGCGAGGACTTTGAGAGAGAACTAGGCGATCCATTGTTCGTTCTGCAATTCAAGGTCGAGTCGTCGTTCCAATGGGAATTGGGGACTTGGCGCTCGTCGTTTGTGATCTCGCGACGAACAATTATACAATGTGTTTTCGGCGTATTCCGAAGAGTTGAGGGTTCGTGCATTGGCGCGAGTGTTCAACTAGCGACATCGTCTACTTCGCATCAACTATCCACGGTTCCTCACCAAGAAGATCGGGACCCCTCTCCGTATCACGAAACTAAGTGCCTAACACCTCGAATGGATTTCAAATGTGACCTAGAACATCACGGCATGCCTTTCGAATCCGTCCGAGTTGGTATGAAACGTTCCTGCACAACGGGTTTTAATGGGTATAATAAACTCTATGTGGACGAATTCATGGCACAAAATGAAACTAAGTGCAAAACACCCTGAAGGGACTTAATATACACCCAAGCACATTTCTTCATGCATTTTGAATTCGTTCGAGTCGGTGTGATACTTTCCTCCACAACGGTTTCTGACGACAACTATAAACTCAATGCGAACGAAATTGTGCCACGAATTGAACTTGGGTGCCAAACACCGTGAATAGGCTTCATACGCACCCGAGGACATTTTTTCATGCATTTTAAAGCCTTCTGAGTTGGTGTGAATCTTTCCGCCACGTGTCCCGGCAGGTAACTCCAAGCATACGTAAAAAAGGCACGAAATGAAACTTAGTGTCAAACACTGTTGGACCGAATTGGCGACAGAGGGGGGGGGGTGAATGTTGACTTTTATGAATTTCCCCGAAAATACTCACGGAGCGACTCCTCTCCACTAGCTACAAAAGCTATGAAGATAAGGCATCCTAAAACTCCTAACACCTCAAGCTTTCTCCAATAGCAAGGAGTGCTATGAAGAAGAGGCTAGGCTCACTGGAAAAACCAAGAACACAGAGGGGAGACCACAAAGAGAAACTATAACAGAGACAGCAAGAAGAAGCATTTATCAAAAACAACAGCTGCCAAAGACCACCAGGCCGGTCTGACCGTCATGGCTCGGCCAGTCAGACCGGTTTGTGGCCGTCGGTCAGACCGCATTTTGCCCACCGGTCAGACCTCAAGCCGCCGGCCGGTCTGACCGCAATGCTCAGTCCGGTCAGACCGCTCAACGTTTTTCAGAACAGACTTCAGACTGAAATTTCAAAGGAAAAACTCGAGACTCCACAATGCAAGGAAATCAAAGGATTCTTTCTTGATTCCTCATACCAGAACTGAGAGATAACAACTTTAATAACCAGAGGAGCTCAGAGAACCAAGAAGATCCAACTAAAAAGCAATAATTTCAGATTTGACCCAAACTCTGAAATTATGCAAAGAGCTGCACAAAATCTCCAATTCCCATCTATTCTTTGATCCTTTGGACATGAATTTTGAGGATAGCAAGATAATATCCTCTGGACTTTACATGCCAAGTTTCAAGCCTTCTCAAAGAGGGAAACAAGATTTGCTCCAAAACCCTAGAAATGCCAAAAACATGAAAAACTACGGAGTGCTTCACCAAAATCCAAATTCCTCACAAGTCTTTGATGCTCTAGCCATGAAACTTTGAGGGAAGCTAATTGATTTGTTCAGGACTTTAGAAACCGAGTTTCAAGCCATCACACGAAGTATCAAGAGCAGCACCAAAACCCTAGAAAATGAGATTCAGACAAAAGGCTAAAACCCAAATTCCTCTGAGAACTCTCAATCTTTGCTCATGAGCTTTTGCAGGGAGGTTAGCAACAACCTCAGGGCTTTCCAGACCAAAACTCAAGCCTTCTTTCAAAGAAAATCAAAGTGGGCCAAGAAACCATAGGAAGCAAGAACAGGAACAGAGGAGCTCAAAAAGGGAAATCTGAGATTAAAAGTGATTTGCTCTTGGGAAAACTCGATCAAATGATCTTGAGGCATCATCCCATCACAGAGCAACCCATTTTGCACTTCACCAGCAAGAAACAACAAGAAAATACGAAAACTCAAAAATCACCAAAAGAGGGCATCGAAGAACAGAAACAACAGAGAGCTCAAGAACTGAAACAAACACCATCTCATATTGATAAAGAGGAAAGGAGATATATGATTGATACAAGAGGAATGATTACAAGCTCATCAATCCATCCTCTCCCTCTCACAATCCCAAGAACACACTCCCTACATGTTTCTTGGAGAGACACAACACAGAGAGGAGACACGAAGGAGACACAGCCTATGCTCCACACCCACTCTCACCAACTAAAGCCTAAAGCCAAACAACCCTCTAAAGCTCATTTTGACTAAAGCAAACCCTAAAAACCCTTTGGAGTGCATGAGGGGGCATGCAGCCACTCCCTCCTATTTATAGCCCTTGGCCAACGGGTGTCTAACTCGTTACGCCTGCTAAACCCGGACGGAACCGTCTCCCGCTTGTGCAGCCTTGTGTTTTTTTTCCCGAAACGCCCTTCCTGCACCTTCCGGGAAGCTTCCGCGTTCCTTGTTGTCCACGACTCGCAACCACCTCGAGTTCACGCCGTCTTTGACACATCCGGCCGTTCTGACCTCAGCGCCACCTGCGCCTAGTCCGGTCACACCGTGTCTCGCCACGACTCCGCCTCGATGTCCTGCAGCCAACATAGACAAGAAACACATCAAATAGCACCGCTCGATACATGAAAGCATAAATGCATTAATGACACCACATTAAGCATAAAAATAGTCCAAACCTGTCGTAACACGAGACTAAGCATCCTAAGCCCATACGACCAAGTTTGACCAAGTCCGACCGAAGCCGATTGCACCGCGCAATGACATGGTCTGACCACACAAACCAAACTCGACTTTCCTAAACCGATGTCAATTACTCATCACACACACGGGATGACCTCCACAGGGTCTCTCAATCTCCCCCTTGATGAGTATACTGACAACCCAGAAAAAGTGCAAAGTTGAGTTTGAAGAGAAAGTCAAACATGGTCCAAAGGAAGAAAATGATGCTAATGACCATGTCGACACAAGGAGCAAAAGAAAGAACAAGTTTTCCTCAGAGCTCCCAAAATGGCTTTTTCTACCACTTTTCCTATCACTATTCTCCCCCTTTTGGCAATAAACACATCAAGGATGCAAGGAAGAGAACAAGTCTTGGAAATGGATGAAATGGCTAAAGTTTGATTATTCTAAGCATTTAGAGCCATGAGAATTATCCAAAATGACCATTAAGTATTCTAACTTAATAGAATGCTATCTAGATCATGACAGGATATATATAAGCCAGCGAAACCAAATAGATGACAATCTGAAATTTAGTGCAATTTGTGAGCATGTCAAGTCATCCATGATCAAAGTATAGCTAGAGGTATCCAAGATGATGCAAACCATGTCAATAAGCTAAGCAGAACCAAGAAGCTAGTATTGAGTCATATTAGAGTGCTACAAGCTCAAGAGTGAAATATTTGTTTAAGTACTTGTAACCTTTGAGATTTTAGCAAATTGAGCACAAATGTCATGAATTTTCTTTTAAAGCGCATGGTTGATTCTAACCAAAATTTTCAGACATGTGTTAGATCTCAAGCCTTATGTGACCATTCCAAGCAAGAAGCTTAAGGAGATGATCTTGGTCATCCAAAGCTCCCCCTGAGTTCATGCCTAGTGCAATGGCAAGCAGTCTCATGAGAAAGAATTGGTGAGATTAGTTTTTTCGCACAAAAGAGATCTTTTTGCTTTCATAAAAGATTGTACTAACTTATGCATCATCAAGAACTAACATAGCTCAATCTAAAGCTCAATAGAGATTCAACGCTCAACTCAGCCTATTTGACATGTCATGAATCATAAAAGGATAACTCAAGAAAGACTAGTCTCGAGTGCTAACATGACAAGTTTTAGTTCAATTTGAGCAAGTAAGCTAGTCTACACATATGAAGTCATGATAAATCTAGCAATGAAGCATAAATCATGGCAAGATGTAAAGCGATGTAAACATGTCATGAAAGGATAATAATCAAGGCTCCATGTAGTTATATTACAAATGCAGAATGACATGCAGGAAATCCAGCTCCCCCTCAACATGTGATGCAACTTTTAGTTCAAGTAGAGTTATGTCAATATTAAGCTCTAGAAGCTCCCAAATGAACTCCCCTGAACCAAAGCGATAAAATAGAGAAGCTGGCAAGAAAAACACAAAAAGCAGTCCTTAAATCATAGATAAGATATAGAGGAAACTATGACTCAAACTGACTCTCATCTACCCCATGAGACTCCTAGGACTATCAACTGATCGTCTAACTCACTAAAGAGCAAACACGTACCCTGTCTACCCAAGGGTGGCCCGACCCTCGCTAGAACCTATAAGCAGTGAGTGAGTTCAACCTAGTGAGAAGAGAAACAGCTAATAAGCAGCATCCTAGGATGACAAGACGAGAGGAAGAAGTCTAAGCAACTAGACAAGAGAAGCACTCTAACCTATGCTAGAAGGATTAACCCCAATGCACCCCGAATGCAATGTAATAGAAAGGACCAAAAGCATAATCAATATAGTAAAGCAGTAAAGCACAAACTCCCCCTCACAACAGTCCATAAGGACAAACCACCCCAAGCTCTCCCCGCAGAGTTGAAAACCTAGAGCTATCCAATGGCTTGGTAAAGATATCAGCCAACTGGTGGTCACTCTCCACAAACTGGAGCACGATGTCACCCTTCTCTACATGGTCTCTAAGGAAGTGATAGCAAATATCGATATGCTTGGTCCGAGAATGCTGCATTGGGTTCTTAGCAATGTTAATTGTAGAAGTGTTATCACAAAAGAGTGAAACACTTCGATAACTAACCCAAAGTCTCATAGGGTCGAGACCATTCAGAGCACCTGGCACAGCAACTGGCTGCAGCAACGTACTCGGCCTCTGCGGTGGACTGTGCAACACCGGATTGCTTCCTCGAAGACCAGAAAACGAGAGAAGTGCCAATGAATTGGTAGGTGCCAGAAGTGCTCTTCCTATCTATCCTACAACCAGCAAAGTCTGCGTCCGAGTAGGCTCTAAGGGAAAGACATGAAGAGGAAGAGTACAAGATACCATAGTCAATGGTAGCTCGAAGGTACCGAAGAATGCGCTTCGCCGCCTGGCGGTGAGATACGTGAGGAGAAGCCTGAAAGCGAGCACACAGATACACGGAGAAGTGTATGTCCGGTCTCGAGGCAGTGAGGTACAAGAGGGAGCCAATCATGCTGCGATACTCCTTCTGATCAACTGGCTCGCCGTCCTCATCTGGGTCAAGAGAAGCTGTCGATGCCATGGGAGTTGACACAGGCTTACCATCACTCATGTCAAAGCGTCTCAGGAGGTCACGGGTGTACTTGCCCTGATGCAAGAAAGTACCCTCCCGAGTCTGCTTGATCTGGAAGCCAAGGAAGAAGGTCAACTCGCCCATTATGCTCATCTCAAACTCGGTGCTCATGACATCCGAGAACTGTGAAACGAGAGCATGAGAAGAGCCGCCAAAGATGATGTCATCCACATAAATCTGGAGGAGCAAGAGGTCGGTACCATGCCGGTGAATGAACAAGGTCTTATCTACCATACCCATCTCAAAACCATGACTCAACAAGTAGGACTTAAGCCTCTCATACTAAGCTCTAGAGGCCTGCTTAAGTCCATACAAAGCTTTGGAAAGCTTGAAGACATGGTTTGGGTATTTAGGGTTCTCGAAACCTGGAGACTGTCTCACATAGACTTCTTCCTCAATAAAGCCATTGAGGAACGCACTCTTGACATCCATCTGGTAAAGCTTGAAACCCTTAGAAGCCGCAAAAGCAAGCAGGATTCTAATGGCCTCAAGTCTAGCTACAGGGGTAAAGGTCTCCACAAAATCTAGACCCTCAACCTGGGAGAAGCACTGAGCTACCAGTCTAGCCTTGTTCCGAATGACAACCCCATTCTCACTCTGCTTTTCTTGAACACCCACTTGGTCCCGATGATATTTTGACCTCGAGGGGGCTCAACAAGCGACCAGACCTTGTTTCTCTCAAAATTCTCTAACTCCTCATGCATGACATTGACCCAAGATTCGTCAGATAGGGCATGACTAACATCCTTAGGCACGAAAGTGGCAACAAAGGCAGAATGGAGACAGAAAAGTGACGTGCCAGACTTTGAACGAGTGACACGTTCAAAGAGGTCTCCAATAATCTGCTCAGAAGGATGGTCTTTCTGGATATGTCTAGGAGGTCCTAGATGAGATGAAGAAGTGGCCTCCACCTCATGATCTGAAGAGGTAGGAACAGAGCCACTAGCTCCAGAAGAAGCAGAAGGCATGGGCTGATCGCCTCGAGGTGCGGTGGAAGACGGCACCTCAGGTGGAGGATAAGGAACTAGATGGGGTAAGCAACTCTCATCTCCATCGTCCTCATCATCCACAAAGATAGGCTCAGACTGCTCTAAAGAACCTGAGATATCGGGCCTGGTCCCCGGACTGGCCTCGTCGAAAATCACCTCACAGGTCTCTACCAATTTACTAGACTCGCAGTTCCAAACCCTATAAGCCCGCGAAGAAGCCGAGTAACCTAGAAAGATACCATCACAGGAATGTGACTCGAATTTATCTAGATTCCCAGATTTCAGAATGAAACACTTGCAACCAAAGACACGAAAATGTGAGACACTGGGCTTTCGCCCATATCTCAACTCATAGGAAGTGCGATGCAAGTGTGCTCGAAGAAAGACTCGATTGGAAACAAGGCACGCGGTAGCTATAGCCTCAGCCCAAAACTTCTGCGGTGTAGAGCACGCATCGAGCATCGTCCTGGCCATCTCGACCAAGGTACGGTTCTTCCTCTCCACGACGCCATTCTGCTATGGGACGTGCGGAGAAGAGAACTGGTGCTCTACACCTAACTTATCACAGAACCTCTCAAAGTAGGAATTCTTGAACTCCGTGCCATTGTCATTACGGATCGCTCGTAAGGCACCCAGGAGCTCAACAGAAAGCCTACTGAAAAGACCTAAAAAATGTGTAAACATCTCATCCTTCGAGGCTAAGAAAAACACTCAAGAGTACCTCGAGAAGTCATCGACCACGACAACATACCACTTCCCTCCTGCTGACTGCACTCGAGCTGGTCCAACTGTATCCGTGTGGAGCAGCTGTTCCGGTGCATCGGTCATAGTCACTGTGACCGGAGGGTGAGAAGCGGCAACCATCTTGTCATGCCGGCATGGAGCACAAACAAGATCTTTGACCATCTTGAGCTTCGGCAGAGCACGAATGAGGTCGTGGCCGCTAACTCGGGTCAAATGGTCAAATCCAATATGACCAAGTCTCCTATGCAAGAAAGAAAGGTCGCGGGACTTAGAAGCAGCTAAACACCTGAAAGGATCACCAGAAGATTCAGAAAAATCAGCACGAAAGATCCTCCCAAAATGAGAAATCCCGCAAACCAGACTACCCAAAGAATCAAGAATTTTGTAAGCATTTTTCTTAAAGCTCACCTCGAAACCGTCATCGGTAAGCTGAGAAACGGAAAGCAAATTATACTGCAGCTTACTAACCAAAGCAACATCTTTCAAAATGAAAAAATCATTAACGCGCACTGTACCTTTGGTGATGACGCGCCCAGATGAAGCATCTCCGAAGGTGATCGTCTCATCACCTAGATGTCGGGACCCGGAGCAACAACTCCAGAACCCTCTGTGTAAATCGCACTATCCCAGGAAAAGCTAGTGCACACAGTAATAACAAAGACAAATATCATGCGTAATGACAACCTTATTTAATTATTATGAGCCTGATGGCCAAAGTTTTACAATAACAGCAAAAGAAGACAGCGGAAGATAAACAATGTAGCAGCCCATCCAGCCTTCCCACAAGGCGAATGACTGTAAGACGTGGCCTAGTCGCAATCCTCACCGAAGTCGTCGAAGGCTTCCTCTGGAAAGAATTAAATTGAGCAACATGAGTACAAAAAGTACTCCACAAGTTACACTAGGAGATTAGCAGAATTGATGCATGCATATGGAATATCAAAGGAAGGCATAATATGGTTAATTTGCATAAAAGGCGATCATTTGAGTAAATATCATAAATAAGTGCAAAAGCTGAATTTGATACATTAAATAGAACAATGTTGTAAGCAAAATAGATACCGTTAGTGTAGGTCCATCCCCCACACCAACCTAACCACGGGCATCCCACCCAGACCATCTTTCCAAAAGATACCATATGGATTCCATCCATCCATACACTTTTAAAATCTCTCATGGATTCCATCCATCCACAAGGTTTTGCAAACCATTTTGAAAACCAAAGTCTAATCCGTGAAAAACTTCACTCAGCTTGCCCATAACCGTGGGCACGGCTATCCAGGATAGGTTATACACTCTGCAGAGGTTGTACAGCTTTACCCACAAGACATAATCATCCCGGTTTGCCACGTGAGTTACACACTTCCTTATGTGTGCGGCGAGGAGATCATGACAAAGCCTTTACAATGATCCGTTGTCAACATAATCACGCCGCCACTAAGGTTTCACCACAACATGAATCCACATGCTGGAGCCCCCTCTTGTGCCATGTGAGGCTTCTCACGGCCTACGCCGCGCTCACATTCAGCCTATAGCGAGATTAAGTTGGAACTTCACAAATTATTCGGCCAGGTCTGTCCCATACCAAACTTGTGGTAGTACGATAGGGGCTTTGCAATAGTAGCTCACAGACCGGTCCTTAACTTGACTTAGGCCTACCCGCATACCCCTTGTGCCTGGCAGTCAACAACGAGTCAACGAACTACGATGCATGCTAGCAAGCACCCACCACCATACCAATGCCTAAGTCTAAGAACAGGTTTTATAATTTGTTTGAAAACATCTCAATATCATTCTTGACTCACCAAAGTGAAGAATACATTCGAAAACATTATCATTTTATGTGAAACAATTCTTCCCACCCGAATTATTCTGAGCATGGCTAAGCAATTCCATAAAATGTTCTAGTTAATACTAATGTACCAACTAGGTTTTCATCCAAGGTGACAAGGTATGATCGTTCAATATCAAGATTGGCCATACAAAGGAAATTGGGTGTAACTAAAGTTTTAAGCACGTTTGAACTAATTTGAATAAAAGTACGCACGCATAATAATTTTAAAAACAAATAGTTTAAATTACTGGGAGCAATATGATCAAAGGTGTAACTTGCCTTGCTCGAAGACCTGGTGCGAATCGTCGGCGTCGTTCTCTCCGAATTCGTCGAAATCTACGCGCGAAGAACCAAACAAATAAATTCAAATAAAATTGAAATAAAATCCAAAAATTATAAAATATATACTGGGAGATAGAATATGATTTTAGAAGAATTTAGAAATTTGAATTACTGGATTCGGAGCTCGGACGACGGAGAACGAGCGATTGGAAGTTTGATCGGTTTGGAAATTCCAGAAAATGCAAAACGAGGGAATATTCTCTGGAATCTTATTTTTGGCTGATTTTTTTGGAGTATATTGGAGTGTATGACATGTGGGGCTCGGTTGTCATTGGGTGCAGATTTTTATTTTAATAGAATATGACAAGTGGGTCCCGCTTGTCATTGACTAGAGGTGAACAAAAATTTTGGCTAAAGTCCAACCGAAATGCATGCCCAGGATTTGAACTCACAACCTCATGCATGCACTATCTTGACTCCCCTAGCCAAGTGAGCCTTTGTTCTTTCATGACAAGGAAGCATCAACCAGACAAAATAAACAAGGTAAGCAAAATAACTACGGATGGAATCAAAGGGGAGGCACACGGGCGGTACGGCCGGCGACCTCGCCGGCGACCGGCGGCGGAGACGGGCGGCGGCGGCGGCGGGGTAGGGTAGGCGGGCGGCGCACCTACCGGTGGCGCGGGGATGCCCGGCGGCGGCGGCAGCGGGAGGCGGTGGTGGCGGCGGGGTCTGCGGGGTGGCGGGCGGCGCGCGTGGCGGGCGGGCTGGGGAGGAGGGGAAGGGTGGCGGTGGTTGGAGGAGCCGAAGGGGAAGAAAGGGTGTTGGGGAGGCCCTTTTATAGAAGAGAGAGGAGAGGAAGGGATTTCGGTTTTGAGAGGGAAAATAAAGGGGAATGCGGTCGGGATTAGTGGGGGTGATTAGGGCATTCAATTGCATGCTTTAAACGGGAGTTAAGAGGAATAAACGGCGGGATTTCAATGCTTTATTTCGGTATCCATGGTGGAGGAGAGAGAGGGTGGGAGGAGGAAGGAGGAGAGGTTGAAGAAACATATGACATGTGGGGTCCATGTGTTGGTGAGAGAGAGGAGAAGTGAAGGGGTACGGGTCGTCGGATTTGCGACACGTGGCAAGTGGGTGTCTCATGGCTCTTGGATGGTTATGAAGGGGTAAGTGATCATGTGTGGCTAGGATTAAAACGTGGAGAGAGATGGATTCAATCTGAGAGCGACACGTGGCAAGCTAGGATTAATTTGATTTTTATTTTCGGATTAAATTTCAGAAAACACGAGAAATTTTATAAACACTTGGAAAAATAATAATTAATGTCTAAAATTTCCAGAAAAATTATAAAATATTCCTGGAAGCATTTTAGACTTAGGAAAAATATTTTTAATTTCAGATTTGCATTTAATAATTTTATAAAATACTTTTTAACCTTTAAAATTGATTTTTAAAACCAGAAAATTCTCACAAACTAATTAAAAATTTAGGGAAGGCTAGGAAAAACAAAATAAAATATTTTTGGCTTTAATAAAATAATTTAAATTCATTTTCTTGCTTTAGACTTTGAAATAAAATCCTAATAAATCCAAATAAACTCCAGAAAATCAACAAAACGCAAATAAAATCTTCAAAAATTAGGCAACCAAAGAACACTTTATTTTATTTTAAATTAAATTAATTAAAATTTTTTACTGAAATTTTTGAAATAAACAGCTGGGCTGTTACACTGGAGCACGGGCAAGGGAAGAAAACCAACGGGAGTCTCCGGTCATGTGTCGTGAACACCCGGAGTCTACGAGCCAAACCTTTCCCTTCCCTGCCCGGTGAACCTGAGTCAAACAGAGAGTAAAGTCTCAGTACTAGGGTAAATCAAGAGTGATTTTGGCACCCAATACTGAGTAACACGTCGAGCAGATGAAGTAGTCAAACACGACTAACCTCTATCTACCCTACGCTCTCTGTCACTCAAAGAAACAGACGGTCTCTATGTAGACCTAAAGCTGTTGTTGGGCTTGACCGTTACAGAGGAGCGAGTCAAGACACCAGCAACATGCTGATCACGCTGCGGGTAGCTATCTCGACGGGGGAAACAAGATCTACCCTCAGGACGGCGGAAGTCACGACCAAAGGGAGCATGAGGACGAAAACCAGAAAACTCGGAAAAACCAAGTCCTCGATGCTGCCCAAACCCATCAACAGAAGCAAGCCTAGACCTCGTGTTGGTCTTAGGTGCACTCAATGTTGGTGATATGCCCTAGAGGCAACATGGAGATGTTGAATATATCACATACTATGTTTATGATACATTGCTTTGTTCCTTGAAATAGACATTATCATTATTGATCAATGAGTATGTGACTTATTCATGAGACTCTTAATGCCAAAATGTTGCTATTTCTAAATGATCCTTGATTATATATCATATGAGGAACAAATATGATTCAAAGATCAGCATATGTATTGATTGATGATCATGTCTCGTGGATCATGGTATGGAGATACCAAATCAATAATATGGACATGTGTTAGTGAACATATGTTGGATAGACCCGCCATGAGACACTGCAGAGATTCCATGTGTCATCAGTTGGTCTCAAGTAGTGTTTATGTGGAATCCTTAGACTTGAGATCACATGGTTCCCAACATGCGTAGTAGCTTATTTTGGGACTACTAAATACTACTCCGTAACTGGGTAGTCATAAAAGTAGTCTTTTGGGTTTGCGATGAAACATGTAGTGGGATGTGAATGATCAAGATAGAATTTGCCCCTCCTTATGGGAGAGATATCTCTGGGCCCCTCGATGTAATGGATTATGAAAGTGCATGGCCATGCCAAGGTGATTGAGGAGTCAATCACGAGTTTATAATCCATCATGGAATCGAGAGAGTGATTGAGCTATTAAGAGGATGACACAGGTCTCACCTTGAGCTTAATCTATATCGTGAGGCAAAGGGATTCGTACATGAGAACATTACAGGTTCAGCCGATATGATCTTTACGTATACTTTGGGGTTAATATGTCTTACTAGAGGCCGGTATTAACAGGGTGACCGGAAAGGCGTTTCGGTCGCGACCAAGTATACGTGAACCTCTGTGGTCGCACACTTAACGGGTTGGAACACTAATTCGAATGTGATTCGGATGTGGGCTCAATTCGAGATAGAGATCGGATAGACTCCTAACTGGGCCTCGGTCCACGAGGCCCAAGTGAGGAGGTCTATATATATGGAGCGGGTGAGGGTGCATGCTACGTTAATCCCGAGCCAAACCCTAGCCGCCACTTCCCGAGCCAAACCCTAGCCGCTCGCGAGTCTTTGGTACACTCGCGATCGGCGCCCAGCCCGGACATGTGGATACGGTGGAGGCGCTGCTCGTTGCGGCGTTGATGAACATCAACAACCTACAGATTGGATCTGCTCGTGGTGTGGTTGATCGTGTGGAGGAGACGATCTGTTCGGGACGATCGGCTACTTCCACTACTACCTCGACGCGCGTGGTTGGATCGGCTTCTCCAACTCTTCTTCTGCTGCGCTGCGCGTCTAGTGGTAACGATCCATGATCCCTCCTTAGCATGATGTCCTGGTGTGCGCGATAGAAAAGTTTTGTTTTCTGCTATCGTAGCCTACACGCATTCCTTTACTCAAGGTCTGGGGCTGACCCTGAATACGCCTAAGATCATGAACACGGTCTCTACGCGCGATCTTGGCGTGCCTGAAGCATTGATCGATCAAATGCCCATCCTTCTGACAGAAGGTGCAGTGGTACTTCACCTTCTGAGAGGTAGAAGTAACACAGTGAGGCTTCACCTTCTGAGAGGCCAAAGCTGCAGGGGGAATCACCTTGCTATCAAAAATTCCTTAGACAAAGCCCGCTGACTTAAATTGGACTTTCTCGGTCCTAGGCTCAGTCTCGATCACACCTGGTGCTATGGGTCTGAGCACGGCAGGTGGATGCTTCCTCATGTCCTCATAGAAATCGTATCCTAGACCTTGATTAAATCTGCAAATCTTGGATTGGTCTAGAATAAGATTGAGCTTCTTCTTGCTGCCTACAAATCTCTCGAGAGTGTTCATAAGATACTGACACTCCCGAAAGAGAGGTGCAAGAAGAGCAGGGAGAAGAAGAGACAGCAGGAGGTAAGGGAGCAGATGAAGAACAAATAGCAGAAGAGTGAATGGCTTGTGCACGCACAGCTGACTCAGAACGGACAGTCCTACTACTAGCAATTTGGTTCACGTCGCTAAGCGTCTCAACCTTACCCTTGGCTTCTCCTTCCCCACTTCAGCAACACATCACAATGAGTTGATGGCTTCTCTAGTAAATCCTTATTTAGCTTCACACATTGTTCATTCAAAGCGACGAGTTCAAGTTTTAGTTTATCACAACTAATGCATGGTGAGCTAACAGGATCCTTAGTCACAAACTGAGCCAGTTTGTTGTTATGATCAACCATCTCTTGGAATTGCTTAGAAACAGACTCAAGCTCAAGTGTCAATTTTGGACAGTTGGTGCAAGAACCAACAGGCTCAAGTAAAAAAGCATGCAACTCAGCAATTTTATGATCTGCCCTTTTTAAGTTCAATTTCAAATTATTGCAGTTTTCACAAGACTCGGGCAGATCCAGGAGCATGGTATAAAGACCTCTAAAAGCATTATCCTTATCCTCACATGAGGTGCAAGCAATAGTCTCAACAGTAGTAGATGACGAAGGAGCTACCCTACTCATCTCAAGCTCAGCAAGAAGACTAATGTTCTCCACCTTAACCATGTCAAGCTCGGAGGACAGACTATCATGCGAGGTCCTTGATTTCTCCATGTCACCCAACAGAGCACAGCATGTATCACAATCATCACGGGAGGGAGCAGATATAAGTGAAGTAAGCTCCCGTGATAATCTATCTACTTCCTTCTCCAACTCGCTACACCTAGCTCTAGATCTAGCATGGAATCTACCTAGCTTAAGAAAAGCCTTATTAAGCTGGTCGTAGGTGCGGGATACCTCATCGGAGTCGGAGTACAGCTCGCTATCGCTTAGTTCGCCCTTAAGGGCCATGAAGCACATGCCGGAGAAGTCGTCGCCGCCCTTGGGTTCTTGCTCATCCGTTCTATCGTCGTCGCTCCACCCCTCCATCTCGCTGAGATCGAGGTCGTCGAAGGCGGAGAGGACGTGGTGGAAGAGCTTCTTGGCCTTCCCAAAGTCACGGAACTTCTTCTTGCCTTGTGCGGGAGCTGAGGGCTTCTTGTTGCGGTTCTTGTCGATGTAGTCTGTAATATCCTGAACGTCTTTACGGCGTAAGTTTTTAAAATAATCGCGGAGTCGCCGGTTTTTCGGTAAATCGCGGGAAGGAAAAAATAAAAATTGTAGAACAGTGTAAAATGAATAAAATAAATTGAAAATTAAATTAAAACCTCTGAGTGGGCTGCCTGGGAAGTGGGCCGGAGGCCCAAGGGGTGGCCGCACCTCCCCTCCCCTTCCCCAAAAACCCTAGCCCTTTTTCTCCCCCCCTCTCCCATCCCTTTGCAGCCGCCACCCCCCTTCCTCCGTCCCCTGGGCGCAGCCCTCTTCCCCCCTCCATCACCTCCCACAAGTGCTGCTGCCATTGGAGCCAAGGAGAGGAAGGAGAAGGAGAAGAAGGAAGGAGAAGAAGAAGAGGAGGAAAAAAAGGGGTGATTCTTCATCTAGGTAATTTTTCCTCATTCCAAACCCTCTGTTTTTCAGATTAATTAGGGTTCTTGGCACGGATTTTGAAGGTAGTTAATAGATTAATTGCCCGATTAGAGATTACCTGCTGTCTGCCAGCAGATTGGTTCGCGCAGCGCGGCTGATCGCGCTCTTTTGACCTAGTAAACGATTTTTCCTGTGGACCCTCCCAAAAGGAAAGTTGTAGAGGACTTCCATACGCATCTCCTGTATTTGTTTCGGAATTTTATGCCTTGTTATCTAGGAGTTACAGGGTCGGGAATACTGCCGTTTGTCAGGCGAGCAGATTGGTACAGACCGGCGGTAATCTGTGAATTGGAGGTAGTAAATGATTTTTATGGTCATGACCTTAATTGAGAAAGTTGTAGATAATTTAGATATATAGTTTCTTTATAAAATTCAGAATTTATAGACCCCTGTATTGTTGTTGGGACGCATTTTAATATCGCTGTCCAATCTGCTAGAACAGAGATCTTCCTCTGTTTTGGGCATTAAATTACACCTAGCTGTGATCAAAATAAAAATATGTGTTCTACATGAAAAATGTAGGCTTTTAAGTGATTAATCCAGAGAGGTATCGTTTGCTTAATTGGATCAATATTTTTAAAGATACGAAATTGTTAAGCAGCGCTGCTGCAGAGGGTAATTTGCTGAATTGTTGAGCGGAGAGGAGTTAGTGAGGGTTCGGGGTTCTAGCGACGTCTTTAATTATTTATGTCATGTTTGTATGCTGTGGCTTTGTGCTAAGAGATGCCTTTTGGACAGGTGGTCTTGTCCCTGAGCGCTCTTGATTTTACTTTGCTTCGTCGGATTGCGGCAAGTGAACGTAGCGGTGGTTGCTACCGTTTAACTTGTTATTCCTTCTACTTGCAATTACATTATTATCGTAATTTGATACATTATGCCATGATTGCATGATATTTTAATTGTGGAGATGGTATCAAGTATTAATTAATTGGATATGTTGATATTCTGCTAGTAGACGTGTGGAATTCCTGCTTAAGGTGATATTGTGGACCATGAAATTAATATGTGGTGGATGTGGATATGTTGTGAGCATGATAATGCTCCTTTGAGGATGGATTAATGTGATTTATGATTATCATATCATTCATGTCATATCATGTCATTTGCATATGTGGATGTCGCCGCACCTAGCCGCGATCAGTGCTGCACAAAGATCGTATATTGCCGTAATACGATGCACCTCTTATCCCGCGGGAGCATCGTATATTGCCGTAATACGATGCATCTCAAATCCTGCCCTGGAAAGTGTGATGTGGAGATAGCATGAAAGCATTCATATGCATTGCATTGTGGAAAGATTCATTTGCATAGATATGCAATATGTTGTGGTGAAGTTATTTTGTGGAATATTCAACTTCATAGTTGCAATGTGGAATTGGCTCATGTGAGCTAATTGTGGTATGAGGATTGTGGTTGTGGTCGTGGAATGCGGGTCCTCCCTTGTGTATGGTAAGGGTTGTGATGGTGGTATGAGATTCTTTTCTCTTGTAGTAATTGATGATATCAATTGTGGATGTGGGAAATAATAAAGGATTGAAGTAAGACATACATATGTTTTATTGCTTTTGGTAGTGGTAGTGGTCGATGATTTAAAGTGGTCAAACAAGATTTATTTGCTAAATGCTTTACCGTCATTGATGGTGATTTGAGGTCGAGGATATAACATTGTTATTTGTGGAAGATTAAATGTTGATGATTAATCTATTGTGGATTGTAGAAGATTAAATGTTTTCTCTTGCATCTAACCGTGGATAAAATGATTGCATGCATATGCCAATTAAATCTGAAACTGAAGAGGTATGAATACGGAAGTTGTGGTGGTTTAATAATTGTAGACATGAATTGTGGTTGTAGTTGTATGGAATTATAAATGATGATGTATAATTGTTTGTAGTTTGAATAGCCTGTTAAACAGTTTGCTTGCTGAGATTTTTATCTCACCCTTGTTTCCCCATCATGCATAGCTTGGTTTGCTACAGGTGGACTTTGAGCATGCATGGGAAGGGTAGAACGGCACCACACTGATGCACGTGAATCATATTTTTATGTTGTAATAAAGTTGAAAGGATTCTAGACCTTGCGTAGCTTGGTTTACATTATCCTAATAATGTTAAATTTGTGAACTATGTTTTAGATTAAAATGTTGGAGGATGTTTTAAATAGTGAATTGCTATCACTATCCTATTATTCCTTAGTTGTTTATGCTTCCGCTTATACTATCTTGTTTAGTAATTGTTGCCAGTTTATTTTATCTTGTAAATTGGCTCGTTGTAGAGCAGTTTTAGTAGCATCCCAGGGTAATGTGGGTCCTGGGGTGTTACATAGTCGTTCTTGCCCGAACCGCCGTAGTCACCTTTGCCCTTCCCCAGCTTGGGGCAGTTTGCCTGAATGTGGTTGAGGCCACCACACTCGAAGCAAATCACGGGTCCTTCTCTCTTTCCATCCCTCCTCCTCTTGTAAGCATGGGAGAATCTCCGAGCTAGAAGGGCTAACTGCTCATCCGCAAGCTGCTCTAACTGATCATCAGTTATGTCACAGAGAGCAGCAAGGGAGAAACCACAAAGAGAATCAGAAGAAGAACCGGAAGCCAAATTGGGATCGGTGACTAAGGCCATCGACTACGACTTTGACTTGCGAGAGACAATGTCAATCTCGTGATTCTTGAGGCGCGAGTACAGCGCATCAAGAGTCAAAGTCGAGAGGTCTGTGGTGTCCTTGATAGTAGTCACCTTCATCTCCCAAACACGAAGGTCGAGTGCAGCGAGCATCTGTTGAGCGTTCTCCGAGTCGGGGTATGTGAGACCGACCGCTCAGAGGTTGCTCAGAACCTTGTGAAAATGCGCAAAACACTCATTGAGGGACTCGCCAGCGAGCATTTCAAACTTGTGGTAATCTCGCTTGAACTGGTCCTGTCGCACCGTCTTTATTTGGGTGGTGCCCTCATGGTAAGCATCGAGGGTCTCCCAAATATCGAAGGCGGACGAAAGATGAGATATACGGTCAAACTCGCTACGACTCAAGCCCTGGATTATGATGTTCCTTGCCTTAGCGTTTGCCTCAACATCATGCATATTTCCAGCATTGATATTCTCATCGACAGGAGCAACAAACCAGACCTTGACCTTACGCCAGATGGCGTACCCCTGAGTCTGGATGTATGTCTCCATTCGGCTCTTCCAGAAGGGGTAATCGATGCCATCAAAGACGGGAGGCATGGTCGAGTACTTGTCCGTCGCCATGGCTCTAGAGACCGGTTAAGATCTATTGAAAAGAGCTAATCGGATCTGATACCAATTGATGGACCGAAGTTGGCGACAGAGGGGGGGTGAATGTCGACTTTTAAGAATTTCCCCCAAAATACTCACGGAGCGACTCCTCTCCACTAGCTACAAAAGCTATGAAGATAAGGCGTCCTAAAACTCCTAACACCTCAAGCTTTCTCCAATAGCAAGGAGTGCTATGAAGAAGAGGCTAGGCTCACTGGAAAAACCAAGAACACAGAGGGGAGACCACAAAGAGAAACTATAACAGAGACAGCAAGAAGAAGCATTTATCAAAAACAGCAGCTGCCAAAGACCACCAGGTCGGTCTGACTGCCATGGCTCGGCCAGTCAGACCGGTTTGTGGCTGTCGGTCATACCGCATTTTGCCCATCGGTCAGACCTCAAGCCACCGGCCGGTCTGACCGCAATGCTCAGTCCGGTTAGACCGCTCGACGTTTTTCAGAACAGACTTCAGACTGAAATTTCAAAGGAAAAACTCGAGACTCCACAAAACAAGGAAATTAAAGGATTCTTTGTTGATTCCTCAGACCATAACTGAGAGATAACAACTTTAATAACCAGAGGAGCTCAGAGAACCAAGAAGATCCAACTAAAAAGCAATAATTTCATATTTGACCCAAACTCTGAAATTATGCAGAGAGCTGCACCAAATCTCAAATTCCCATCTACTCTTTGATCCTTTGGACATGAAACTTTGAGGATAGCAAGATAATAGCCTCTGGACTTTACATGCCAAGTTTCAAATCATCTCAAAGAGGGAAACAAGATTTGCTCCAAAACCCTACAAATGCCAAAAACCTAAAAAACTACGGAGTGCTTCACCAAAATCCAAATTCCTCACAAGTCTTTGATCCTCTGGCCATGAAACTTTGAGTTAAGCTAATTGATAGCTTCAGGCCTTTAGAAACCAAGTTTCAAGCCATCACACGAAGGGTATCAACAGCAGCACCAAAACCCTAGAAAATGATATTCAAACAAAAGGCTAAAACCCAAATTCCTCTGAGAACTCTCAATCTTTGCTCATGAGCTTTTGCAGGGAGGTTAGCAACAACCTCAGGGCTTTCCAGACCAAAACTCAAGCCTTCTTTCAAAGAAAATCAAAGGGGGCCAAGAAACCCTAGGAAGCAAGAACAGGAACAGAGGAGCTCAAAAATGGAAATCTAAGATTAAAAGTGATTTGCTCTTGGGAAAAATCGATCAAATGATCTTGAGGCATCATCCCATCACAGAGCAATCCATTTTGCACCTCACTGGCAAGAAACAACAAGAAAAATACAAAAATGCAAAAATCACCAAAAGAGGGCATCGAAGAATAGAAACAACAGAGAGCTCAAGAACTGAAACAAACACCATCTCATATTGATAAAGAGGAAAGGAGATACTTGATTGATACAAGAGGAATGATTACAAGCTCATCAATCCATCCTCTCCCTCTCACAATCCCAAGAACACACTCCCTACATGTTTTTTGGAGAGACACAACACAGAGAGGAGACACAGCCTATGCTCCACACCCACTCTCACCAACTAAAGCCTAAAGCCAAAACAACCCTCTAAAGCTCATTTTGACTAAAGCAAACCCTAGAAACGCTTTGGAGTGCATGAGGGGGCATGCAGCCACTTTCTCCTATTTATAGCCCTTGGCCAACGGGTCTCCAACCCGTTACGCCTGCTAAACCCGAACGAAACCGTCTCCCGCTTGTGCAGCCTTGCGTTTTTTTCCCAAAACGCCCTTCCTGCACCTTCCGGGAAGCTTCCGCGTTCCTTGTCATCCATGACTCGCAACCACCTCGAGTTCACGCCGTCTTAGACACATCCGGCCGTTCTGACCTCAGCGCCACCTGCGCCTAGTCCGGTCACACCGTGTCTTGCCACGACTCCGCCTCGATGTCCTGCAGCCAACACAGACAAGAAACACATCAAATAGCACAGCTCGATACATGAAAGCATAAATGCATTAATGACACCACATTAAGCATAAAAATAGTCCAACCTGTCGTAACACGAGACTAAGCATCCTAAGCCCATATGACCAAGTTTGACCAAGTCCGACCGAAGCCGATTGCACCGCGCAATGACATGGTCTGACCACACAAACCAAACTCGACTTTCCTAAACCGATGTCAATTACTCATCACACACACGGGATGACCTCCACATGGTCTCTCAAACACCCCGAAGGAACTTGATATGCACACTAGCTCATTTCGCCAAGCTTTTTGAATCCGTTTGAGTCGGCGTTAAACATTCCTCCATGACGGGTACAATAAACTCCATGTGCACGACATCTTGGCACGAAATGAAGTTGAGTGCCAAACACTTCGAATAGACTTGATATGTGCCCCAACACATTTCAGCATGCATTTCATACTCGTCCAAGTTGGTGTGAAACTTTACTCCACAACGGGTTCAGACAGGTACAATAATCTCCATGCGGGTGAAATCTTGCCACGAAATAAAACTAGGTGGCAAACACTCCGAATGGACTTCATATGCACCCTAGCACATTTCGTCAAGCCTTTCAAATCCGTCCAAGTTGGTGTAATACTTTCCTCCACAACGGGTTCCCACGGCAACTATAAACTTTATGCGGATGAATTCGTGCCACGAATTGAAACTGAGAACCTAACCCCACGAATGGACTTAATATGACCTTAGCACATTTTGGCATGCCTTTAGAGTCTATCCAAGTTAGTGTGAAAGTTTCGACCGCAGCGGGTTCCGATAGGTACTATAACTCCAAGCGTATGTTGTGCAGGGACGAAATGAAACCGATTGCCTTACACCTCAATGGACTTTGTATTACCCTGCCTCATTTCACTATTCATTTTAAATCCATCCGAGTAGGTGTGAAACATTCCTCTTAGACCGGTACAATAAACTCTGTGCAAGAAATCGTGGCATGAAATGCAACTGAGTGGCAAACATTCCAAATGGACTTCATATGTACCATAGCACATTTCGGCATGTATTTCGAATGCGTCCTAGTTGTTGTGATACTTTCCTTCACAACGGGTTCCGATGGCAACTATGAAGTCCATGCAAACGAAATTGTGCCCTGAAATGAAACTGAGTGGCTAACACCCCGAATGTACCTCATAAGCGCCCGAGCACATTTTGGCGTGGCTTTCAAATTCATCCGAATCGGTGTGAATGTCTTCTCCACAGCGGGTTTCGATTGTTACTATAAACTCCAAGTGTACGCTATCGAGGTACAAAATGAAACTGATTTCCAAAAACCTCGATGGGACTTCATATGCACCCTAGCTCATGTCGCCATGCATTTTGAACCCGTCCGAGTCGGTGTGAAACTTTCCTGCACGATGGGTACAATGCACTACGTGTGCACGAAATAACGGCATAAAATGGAAATGAGTGGCAAGCACTATCTATCAGTGGAGTTCATATATGCGCTAGCACTTTTCCACATGCATTTCGAGTTGTCCTAGTCGGTGTGAAAAATTACTGCAGAACAAGTTCTAACAGGAACAATAAACTCCACATGGACGAATTCATGGCACGAAATGACTTATATGTGCTCGAGCACACTTCGGCATGTATTTTGAATCCATCCGAGTCGGCGTGAAACATTGCTCTACAATGGGTTCTGATAGTACAATATACTCCATGCGGACGAAGTTGTGCCACAAAACGAAACTAACTGCCGAACACCTCGAATGGATTTCATGTGTGCCCTAGAACATCACGGCATGCTTTTCGAATCCGTCCGAGTTGGAATGAAACGTTCCTTTAATGGGTACAATAAACTCTATGTGGACGAATTCACGGCACGAAATGAATCTAAGTGCAAATCACCCTGAATGGACTTAATATACACCCAAGCACATTTCTTCATGCATTTTGAATTCGTTCGAGTTGGTGTGATACTTTCCTCCACAACGGTTTCTGACGACAACTATAAACTCAATGCGAATGAAATTGTGCCACAAATTGAAATTGAGTGCCAAACACCGCAAATAGTCTTCATACGCACCCAAGGACATTTTTTCATGCATTTTGAAAGCCGTCTGAGTCGGTGTGAATCTTTCCGCCACGTGTCCCGGCAGGTAACTCGAAGCATACGTAAAAAGGCACGAAATGAAACTTAGTGCCAACACCCCGAAGGAACTTGATATGCACACTAGCTCATTTTGCCATGCTTTTTGAATCCGTCCGAGTCGGCATTAAACATTCCTCCATGACGGGTACAATAAACTCCACGTGCACGACATCTTGGCACGAAATGAAGCTGAGTGCCAACACTTCGAATAGACTTGATATGTGCCCCAGCACATTTTAGCATGCATTTCATACTCGTCCAAGTTGGTGTGAAACTTTACTCCGTAACGGGTTCTGACAGGTACAATAATCTCCATGCGGGTGAAATCTTGCCACGAAATAAAACTAGGTGGCAAACAACCCGAGTGAACTTCATATGCACCCTAGCACATTTCGTCAAGCCTTTCGAATCCGTCCAAATTGGTGTAATACTTTCCTCCGCAATGGGTTCCCACGGCAACTATAAACTCCATGCGGATGAATTCGTGCCTCGAATTGAAACTGAGAGCCTAACACCACGAATGGACTTAATATGCGCCCTAGCACATTTTGGCTTGCCTTTAGAATCTATCCAAGTTAGTGTGAAAGTTTTGACCGCAGCGGGTTCCGATAGGTACTATAACTCCAAGCGTACGTTGTGTAGCGACGAAATGAAATTGATTGCCTTCAACCTCAAAGGGACTTTACATACAGTCTCCCCCATTTCACCATTCATTTTAAATCTGTCCGAGTAGGTGTGAAACTTTCCTCTTAGACAGGTACAATAAACTCCGTGCAAGAAATCGTGGCATGAAATGAAACCGAGTGGCAAACATTCCAAACGGACTTCATATGTACCATAGCACATTTCGGCATATATTTCGAATGCGTCCTAGTTGTTGTGATACTTTCCTTCACAACGGGTTCCGATGGCAACTATGAACTCCATGCGATGAAATTGCGCCATGAAATGGCGAGGAGCTAACACCCCGAATGTACCTCATATGCGCCCAAGCACATTTTGGTGTGGCTTCCGAATTCATCCGAATCGGTGTGAATGTTTTCTCCACAACGGGTTTTGATTGGTACTATAAATTCCAAGTGTACGCTATCGAGGTACAAAAATGAAATTGAGTTCCAAAAACCTCGACGGGACTTCATATGCACCCTAGCTCATGTCGCCATGCAGTTTGAACCCGTCCGAGTCAGTTTGAAACTTTCCTGCATGATGAGTACAATGCACTACGTGTGCACGAAATAACGGCATGAAATGGAAATGAGTGGCAAGCACTATCTATCAGGGAGTTCATATGTGCGCTAGCACTTTTCCACATGCATTTCGAGTTGTTCGAGTCGGTGTGAAACTTTATCGCAGAAAAGTTTCGACAGAACAATAAACTCCACATCGATGAATTCATGGCATGAAATGACTCCATATGTGGTCGAGCACACTTCGACATGTATTTTGAATCCATCCGAGTCGGTGTGAAACATAGCTCTACAATGGGTTCTGACGGGTACAATATACTCCATGCGGACGAAGTTGTGCCACAAAACGAAACTAACTGCCGAACACCTCGAATGGATTTCATGTGTGCCCTAGAACATCACGGCATGCTTTTCGAATCCGTCCGAGTTGGAATGAAACGTTCCTTTAACGGGTACAATAAACTCTATGTGGACGAATTCACGGCACGAAATGAATCTAAGTGCAAATCACCCTGAATGGACTTAATATACACCCAAGCACATTTCTTCATGCATTTTGAATTCGTTCGAGTTGGTGTGATACTTTCCTCAACAACGGTTTCTGACGACAACTATAAACTCAATGCGAATGAAATTGTGCCACAAATTGAAATTGAGTGCCAAACACCGCAAATAGTCTTCATACGCACCCAAGGACATTTTTTCATGCATTTTGAAAGCCGTGCGAGTCGGTGTGAATCTTTCCGCCACGTGTCGGCGCAGTAACTCAAGCATACGTAAAAGGCACGAAATGAAACTTAGTGCCAACACCCCGAAGGAACTTGATATGCACACTAGCTCATTTTGCCATGCTTTTTGAATCCGTCCGAGTCGGCATTAAACATTCCTCCATGACGGGTACAATAAACTCCACGTGCACGACATCTTGGCACGAAATGAAGCTGAGTGCCAACACTTCGAATAGACTTGATATGTGCCCCAGCACATTTTAGCATGCATTTCATACTCGTCCAAGTTGGTGTGAAACTTTACTCGTAACGGGTTCGACAGTACAATAATCTCCATGCGGGTGAAATCTTGCCACGAAATAAAACTAGGTGGCAAACAACCCGAGTGAACTTCATATGCACCCTAGCACATTTCGTCAAGCCTTTCGAATCCGTCCAAATTGGTGTAATACTTTCCTCCGCAACGGGTTCCCACGGCAACTATAAACTCCATGCGGATGAATTCGTGCCTCGAATTGAAACTGAGAGCCTAACACCACGAATGGACTTAATATGCGCCCTAGCACATTTTGGCTTGCCTTTAGAATCTATCCAAGTTAGTGTGAAAGTTTTGACCGCAGCGGGTTCCGATAGGTACTATAACTCCAAGCGTACGTTGTGTAGCGACGAAATGAAATTGATTGCCTTAAACCTCAAAGGGACTTTACATACAGTCTACCCCATTTCACCATTCATTTTAAATCTGTCCGAGTAGGTGTGAAACTTTCCTCTTAGACAGGTACAATAAACTCCGTGCAAGAAATCGTGGCATGAAATGAAACCGAGTGGCAAACATTCCAAACGGACTTCATATGTACCATAGCACATTTCGGCATATATTTCGAATGCGTCCTAGTTGTTGTGATACTTTCCTTCACAACGGGTTCCGATGGCAACTATGAACTCCATGCAGATGAAATTGCGCCATGAAATGAAACTGAGGAGCTAACACCCCGAATGTACCTCATATGCGCCCAAGCACATTTTGGTGTGGCTTCCGAATTCATCCGAATCGGTGTGAATGTTTTCTCCACAACGGGTTTTGATTGGTACTATAAATTCCAAGTGTACGCTATCGAGGTACAAAAATGAAATTGAGTTCCAAAAACCTCGACGGGACTTCATATGCACCCTAGCTCATGTCGCCATGCAGTTTGAACCCGTCCGAGTCAGTTTGAAACTTTCCTGCATGATGAGTACAATGCACTACGTGTGCACGAAATAACGGCATGAAATGGAAATGAGTGGCAAGCACTATCTATCAGGGAGTTCATATGTGCGCTAGCACTTTTCCACATGCATTTCGAGTTGTTCGAGTCGGTGTGAAACTTTACTGCAGAAAAAGTTCTGACAGGAACAATAAACTCCACATCGATGAATTCATGGCATGAAATGACTCCATATGTGGTCGAGCACACTTCGACATGTATTTTGAATCCATCCGAGTCGGTGTGAAACATAGCTCTACAATGGGTTCTGACGGGTACAATATACTCCATGCGGACGAAGTTGTGCCACAAAACGAAACTAACTGCCGAACACCTCGAATGGATTTCATGTGTGCCCTAGAACATCACGGCATGCTTTTCGAATCCGTCCGAGTTGGAATGAAACGTTCCTTTAACGGGTACAATAAACTCTATGTGGACGAATTCACGGCACGAAATGAATCTAAGTGCAAATCACCCTGAATGGACTTAATATACACCCAAGCACATTTCTTCATGCATTTTGAATTCCGTTCGAGTTGGTGTGATACTTTCCTCCACAACGGTTTCTGACGACAACTATAAACTCAATGCGAATGAAATTGTGCCACAAATTGAAATTGAGTGCCAAACACCGCAAATAGTCTTCATACGCACCCAAGGACATTTTTTCATGCATTTTGAAAGCCGTCGAGTCGGTGTGAATCTTTCCGCCACGTGTCCCGGGTAACTCAAGCATACGTAAAAGGCACGAAATGAAACTTAGTGCCAACACCCGAAGGAACTTGATATGCACACTAGCTCATTTTGCCATGCTTTTGAATCCGTCCGAGTCGGCATTAAACATTCCTCCATGACGGGTACAATAAACTCCACGTGCACGACATCTTGGCACGAAATGAAGCTGAGTGCCAACACTTGAATAGACTTGATATGTGCCCCAACACATTTTAGCATGCATTTCATACTCGTCCAAGTTGGTGTGAAACTTTACTCCGTAACGGGTTCTCGAGCGGTACAATAATCTCCATGCGGGTGAAATCTTGCCACGAAATAAAACTAGGTGGCAAACAACCGAGTGAACTTCATATGCACCCTAGCACATTTCGTCAAGCCTTTCGAATCCGTCCAAATTGGTGTAATACTTTCCTCCGCAACGGGTTCCCACGGCAACTATAAACTCCATGCGGATGAATTCGTGCCTCGAATTGAAACTGAGAGCCTAACACCACGAATGGACTTAATATGCGCCCTAGCACATTTTGGCTTGCCTTTAGAATCTATCCAAGTTAGTGTGAAAGTTTTGACCGCAGCGGGTTCCGATAGGTACTATAACTCCAATCGTACGTTGTGTAGCGACGAAATGAAATTGATTGCCTTAAACCTCAAAGGGACTTTACATACAGTCTACCCCATTTCACCATTCATTTTAAATCTGTCCGAGTAGGTGTGAAACTTTCCTCTTAGACAGGTACAATAAACTCCGTGCAAGAAATCGTGGCATGAAATGAAACCGAGTGGCAAACATTCCAAACGGACTTCATATGTACCATAGCACATTTCGGCATATATTTCGAATGCGTCCTAGTTGTTGTGATACTTTCCTTCACAACGGGTTCCGATGGCAACTATGAACTCCATGCGATGAAATTGCGCCATGAAATGGCGAGGAGCTAACACCCCGAATGTACCTCATATGCGCCCAAGCACATTTTGGTGTGGCTTCCGAATTCATCCGAATCGGTGTGAATGTTTTCTCCACAACGGGTTTTGATTGGTACTATAAATTCCAAGTGTACGCTATCGAGGTACAAAAATGAAATTGAGTTCCAAAAACCTCGACGGGACTTCATATGCACCCTAGCTCATGTCGCCATGCAGTTTGAACCCGTCCGAGTCAGTTTGAAACTTTCCTGCATGATGAGTACAATGCACTACGTGTGCACGAAATAACGGCATGAAATGGAAATGAGTGGCAAGCACTATCTATCAGGGAGTTCATATGTGCGCTAGCACTTTTCCACATGCATTTCGAGTTGTTCGAGTCGGTGTGAAACTTTACTGCAGAAAAAGTTCTGACAGGAACAATAAACTCCACATCGATGAATTCATGGCATGAAATGACTCCATATGTGGTCGAGCACACTTCGACATGTATTTTGAATCCATCGAGTCGGTGTGAAACATAGCTCTACAATGGGTTCTGACGGGTACAATATACTCCATGCGGACGAAGTTGTGCCACAAAACGAAACTAACTGCCGAACACCTCGAATGGATTTCATGTGTGCCCTAGAACATCACGGCATGCTTTTCGAATCCGTCCGAGTTGGAATGAAACGTTCCTTTAACGGGTACAATAAACTCTATGTGGGCGAATTCACGACACGAAATGAATCTAAGTGCAAATCACCTGAATGGACTTAATATACACCCAAGCACATTTCTTCATGCATTTTGAATTGTTCGAGTTGGTGTGATACTTTCCTCCACAACGGTTTCGACGACAACTATAAACTCAATGCGAATGAAATTGTGCCACAAATTGAAATTGAGTGCCAAACACCGCAAATAGTCTTCATACGCACCCAAGGACATTTTTCATGCATTTTGAAAGCCGCTCGAGTCGGTGTGAATCTTTCCGCCACGTGTCCCGGCAGTAACTCAAGCATACGTAAAAGGCACGAAATGAAACTTAGTGCCAACACCCGAAGGAACTTGATATGCACACTAGCTCATTTTGCCATGCTTTTGAATCCGTCCGAGTCGGCATTAAACATTCCTCCATGACGGGTACAATAAACTCCACGTGCACGACATCTTGGCACGAAATGAAGTGAGTGCCAACACTTGAATAGACTTGATATGTGCCCAAAGCACATTTTAGCATGCATTTCATACTCGTCCAAGTTGGTGTGAAACTTTACTCCGTAACGGGTTACGACAGTACAATAATCTCCATGCGGGTGAAATCTTGCCACGAAATAAAACTAGGTGGCAAACAACCCGAGTGAACTTCATATGCACCCTAGCACATTTCGTCAAGCCTTTCGAATCCGTCCAAATTGGTGTAATACTTTCCTCCGCAACGGGTTCCCACGGCAACTATAAACTCCATGCGGATGAATTCGTGCCTCGAATTGAAACTGAGAGCCTAACACCACGAATGGACTTAATATGCGCCCTAGCACATTTTGGCTTGCCTTTAGAATCTATCCAAGTTAGTGTGAAAGTTTTGACCGCAGCGGGTTCCGATAGGTACTATAACTCCAAGCGTACGTTGTGTAGCGACGAAATGAAATTGATTGCCTTCAACCTCAAAGGGACTTTACATACGATCTCCCCATTTCACCATTCATTTTAAATCTGTCCGAGTAGGTGTGAAACTTTCCTCTTAGACAGTACAATAAACTCCGTGCAAGAAATCGTGGCATGAAATGAAACCGAGTGACAAACATTCCAAACGGACTTCATATGTACCATAGCACATTTCGCATATATTTGAATGCGTCCTAGTTGTTGTGATACTTTCCTTCACAACGGGTTCCGATGGCAACTATGAACTCCATGCAGATGAAATTGCGCCATGAAATGGCGAGGAGCTAACACCCGAATGTACCTCATATGCGCCAAGCACATTTTGGTGTGGCTTCCAATTCATCCGAATCGGTGTGAATGTTTTTCCACAACGGGTTTTGATTGGTACTATAAATTCCAAGTGTACGCTATCGAGGTACAAAAATGAAATTGAGTTCCAAAAACCTCGACGGGACTTCATATGCACCCTAGCTCATGTCGCCATGCAGTTTGAACCCGTCCGAGTCAGTTTGAAACTTTCCTGCATGATGAGTACAATGCACTACGTGTGCACGAAATAACGGCATGAAATGGAAATGAGTGGCAAGCACTATCTATCAGGGAGTTCATATGTGCGCTAGCACTTTTCCACATGCATTTCGAGTTGTTCGAGTCGGTGTGAAACTTTACTGCAGAAAAAGTTCTGACAGGAACAATAAACTCCACATCGATGAATTCATGGCATGAAATGACTCCATATGTGGTCGAGCACACTTCGACATGTATTTTGAATCCATCCGAGTCGGTGTGAAACATAGCTCTACAATGGGTTCTGACGGGTACAATATACTCCATGCGGACGAAGTTGTGCCACAAAACGAAACTAACTGCGCGAACACCTCGAATGGATTTCATGTGTGCCCTAGAACATCACGGCATGCTTTTGAATCCGTCCGAGTTGGAATGAAACGTTCCTTTAACGGGTACAATAAACTCTATGTGGACGAATTCACGCACGAAATGAATCTAAGTGCAAATCACCTGAATGGACTTAATATACACCCAAGCACATTTCTTCATGCATTTTGAATTGTTCGAGTTGGTGTGATACTTTCCTCCACAACGGTTTCTGACGACAACTATAAACTCAATGCGAATGAAATTGTGCCACAAATTGAAATTGAGTGCCAAACACCGCAAATAGTCTTCATACGCACCCAAGGACATTTTTTCATGCATTTTGAAAGCCGTCTGAGTCGGTGTGAATCTTTCCGCCACGTGTCCCGCAGTAACTCAAGCATACGTAAAAAGGCACGAAATGAAACTTAGTGCCAACACCCCGAAGGAACTTGATATGCACACTAGCTCATTTTGCCATGCTTTTTGAATCCGTCCGAGTCGGCATTAAACATTCCTCCATGACGGGTACAATAAACTCCACGTGCACGACATCTTGGCACGAAATGAAGCTGAGTGCCAACACTTCGAATAGACTTGATATGTGCCCCAGCACATTTTAGCATGCATTTCATACTCGTCCAAGTTGGTGTGAAACTTTACTCCGTAACGGGTTCTGACAGGTACAATAATCTCCATGCGGGTGAAATCTTGCCACGAAATAAAACTAGGTGGCAAACAACCCGAGTGAACTTCATATGCACCCTAGCACATTTCGTCAAGCCTTTCGAATCCGTCCAAATTGGTGTAATACTTTCCTCCGCAACGGGTTCCCACGGCAACTATAAACTCCATGCGGATGAATTCGTGCCTTGAATTGAAACTGAGAGCCTAACACCACGAATGGACTTAATATGCGCCCTAGCACATTTTGGCTTGCCTTTAGAATCTATCCAAGTTAGTGTGAAAGTTTTGACCGCAGCGGGTTCCGATAGGTACTATAACTCCAAGCGTACGTTGTGTAGCGACGAAATGAAATTGATTGCCTTAAACCTCAAAGGGACTTTACATACAGTCTACCCGATTTCACCATTCATTTTAAATCTGTCCGAGTAGGTGTGAAACTTTCCTCTTAGACAGGTACAATAAACTCCGTGCAAGAAATCGTGGCATGAAATGAAACCGAGTGGCAAACATTCCAAACGGACTTCATATGTACCATAGCACATTTCGGCATATAATTCGAATGCGTCCTAGTTGTTGTGATACTTTCCTTCACAACGGGTTCCGATGGCAACTATGAACTCCATGCAGATGAAATTGCGCCATGAATGATGGCGAGGAGCTAACACTCGAATGTACCTCATATGCGCCCAAGCACATTTTGGTGTGGCTTCCGAATTCATCCGAATCGGTGTGAATGTTTTCTCCACAACGGGTTTTGATTGGTACTATAAATTGCAAGTGTACGCTATCGAGGTACAAAAGTGAAATTGAGTTCCAAAAACCTCGACGGGACTTCATATGCACCCTAGCTCATGTCGCCATGCAGTTTGAACCCGTCCGAGTCAGTTTGAAACTTTCCTGCATGATGAGTACAATGCACTACGTGTGCACGAAATAACGGCATGAAATGGAAATGAGTGGCAAGCACTATCTATCAGGGAGTTCATATGTGCGCTAGCACTTTTCCACATGCATTTCGAGTTGTTCGAGTCGGTGTGAAACTTTACTGCAGAAAAAGTTCTGACAGGAACAATAAACTCCACATCGATGAATTCATGGCATGAAATGACTCCATATGTGGTCGAGCACACTTCGACATGTATTTTGAATCCATCCGAGTCGGTGTGAAACATAGCTCTACAATGGGTTCTGACGGGTACAATATACTCCATGCGGACGAAGTTGTGCCACGAAATGAAACTAAGTGCCTAACATCTCGAATGGATTTCATATGTGCCCTAGAACATCACGGCATGCCTTTCGAATCTGTCTGAGTTGGTACGAAACATTCTTGCACAACGGGTTTTAATGGGTACAATAAACTCTATGTGGACGAATTCATGGCACAAAATGAAACTAAGTGCAAATCACCCTTAATGGACTTAATATACACCCAAGCACATTTCTTCATGCATTTTGAATTAGTTCGAGTTGGTGTGATACTTTCCTCCACAATGGTTTCTGACGACAACTATAAACTCAATGCGAATGAAACTGTGCCACGAATTGAAATTGAGTGCCAAACACTGCGAATAGGCTTCATACGCACCGAGGACATTTTTTTATGCATTTTTAAGCTGTCTGAGTAGGTGTGAATCTTTCCGCCACGTGTCCCAGCAGGTAACTCCAAGCATACGTAAAAAAGGCACGAAATAAAACTTAGTGCCAAACACCCCGAAGGAACTTGATATGCACACTAGCTCATTTCGCCATGCTTTTTGAATCCATCCGAGTCGGCGTTAAACATTCATCCATGACGGGTACAATAAACTCCACATGCACGACATCTTGGCACGAAATGAAGCTGAGTGCCAAACACTTCGAATAGACTTGATATGTGGCACAGCACATTTCAGCATGCATTTCATACTCGTCCAAGTTGGTGTGAAACTTTACACCACAACGGGTTCTGACAGGTACAATAATCTCCATGCGGGTGAAATCTTGCCACGAAATAAAACTAGGTGGCAAACACCCCGAATGGACTTCATATGCAACCTAGCACATTTTGTCAAGCCTTTCGAATCCGTCCATGTTGGTGTAATACTTTCCTCCTGATACGGGGTCGCCCGATCTTCTCGACGTAGGATCAAGATACTCACGTGGATTTGATGAACCGTAGTGATCTCCCGTTGCCAATGCAAGAGTTTGCACTCTATAATTCACCCAACCACATGTGCTGAAGTTCACGACCACCGATGAAGTTCCATCGCGCTTCTAATTCCCAACGGAAAGGTTGAACGATCTTGATTTCAGCAAACTCCCAATTCCCTCAAGTTGGGTCGGCCATCAAAAAGATCAAGAGTATTTTATTATCAAACGTAATCTGAGCCCTAAAGGCTACCAATACAAGGCTTATATAGCCCCTTGGGACATCCATATGGTCCCCAAACCAAGTACAACTCAACCGTGTATGGTTTTAGATATGAACTCTCACAAACAGGAAACTATATTTTCCACCCGTCATATTGTTTCAGTCATAACTTTTTTATCTGTGATGAATTTAAAGGTGGGACCCAATCCATTGCGAAGCCCTTGAAATTATATTTCCAACGAGTACAAGAACACCTGAATCGGACTCCGTTTGTGAAAGTTATATCCTTTTTAGTAACTGCCTGTCAGGCTGTCCCGAACCGAATCCGAATTGAATTCTGAGTTGAATCCAAGTTTGAATTGGGTTGAGCACGTGGAAGTCCAAATTTGGCTTGAAAATCTTATCCAAAACTTGTAGTTTAAAGTCCTTGGGCTCCTCCTTTTTTGCTCTCCCACTGCATGGGCTTCTTTCCTCCTTGATCAGCTGCATGGGCTGCTTGGCTTTCTCCTTTCCATTCATACGGGCTTTGAGTTTTTTGTTCTTAGTAGCAAATATGATTACCCTCCTTGTGCTTCTTTATTGCTTTGGCCCCGGAATTATCATAATATTCAAACCTAATAATAAACAAGAATTTGGCATAAGGTAGTATATCGTTCTCACGAATAGTACGAAATTCATTAAGAAACAAATTCAACAGACAATATTTAATGCGGCTCAATACTTTTTTCCAGTGAAATAATGTATTTGACTTAAGAGTGCTAAGCATATGCGTATCCGCATCATCCTCCCCTTCTTCAAGAAAAGCTGTCCTCGGCTTTTGATAGCCTGAAATTGTACTATACAAAGAATACAATGTGTATGCATGGTATGTGTATTGGTCAGTTACACCCCTTCCGTCTTTCACATTATTATTACCTAGAGGTGTAGTAAGCAAAAAGAACAACACATATGCGTGGTATATGTATGAATCAATTATTGTGTCATTCTCATTCTCACTATTTTGCACAAACCAATTGATACTACAACAACTATCAAATGCATACATTGTAATGTTTTCATTCACACCATTCTCCCTCCCATAAGAAAAAGTCATCCTCGACTTTGCGAAGTACGTGGACAAGTCATTAATGGGCAAAACCAGATCAAACGGTTCAAATATGGAAGAGAAAATTTTAAGTGCCTTCCTTGCTTCAACTGCACTACTCTGATTATTTGTACATGATTGTTCATCAAAAGAGGAACAAGTAGGCACAAGAAATCTTTGTAAACAATAAGCACTATTGTTAAACCTTATCTCATTGTGATTATGACGTGGTATAAAATATTGTTTGTCCAAAATATGCAATTTCAACTCGGCTAGCTTATCATATGTAATGCGTATTCGATAAACATAAAAGTTGTCATCTACACCATAATCTCCGATCAAATTGAACTTATATGTGTAGGCATAGGAACTAACTTGTGATTTTAAACATGAAATTTCAGAAACATCCTCAATCACACTAGATAGCTCTCTTGGGTCATCGAACAAGGCATAATACAAAGAATCACTAGGAGATATTCGAGTTAGAACTTCCTTATGACTAATTAATTCCACATCATGTAAATTGAGTAAAGAAATTTCAGAAAATGAAATTTTTGACTGAACACATGAATTCTCGTAATTACTCACCGTTTTGGAATTAAATTTAGCACCAATATTGTTACCTTTATCACTCTCATCAGTTGATGTAGGTGCTGTAGGTATGAAATTATCATGGTGTATCCACAGGACAGCAAGTACTTCATCTTCTTTCGTGGTTATCTCCTCATCTTTTGCTTTCAAGGATGCCGGTTGTTGAGTGTTCAACTCCTTATCATCAATTTTAACCTGCTCAATGTAAGAAATAACACTAGAAGTAGACATTAATGTATTAGTTTCAAAATCAACCTCACTTGGTCCATCATCTACCTCTTTCTTATCTTTTGGTGTTTCTCTCACACTCTCAATTGGGATGCTCTCAAATTCACATATGGTGGAATCACACATCTCACTCTTTTTAATACTCCCTTGCCCTTTGGCTATGTGGCTCTTACTCTCATATGGGTTTTGATGCATCTCAAGTGTTGTTTGTAGCAATGGGGCAGCACTACATGTCTCCTTGACTAAAGGGAAAGTCCCATGCTCGGTTATCTTCTCACATGACACACTAGTAGCAGCATAAGAACTGAAGGATGGATTTGGATAGAATTGTGCTGTATGCCTCTCCAAAAGTCTCTCCTCCTGCTCAATACCGCAATTCACAAGATCATGCATGCTACTAAAATATTTACCTTAAAGTGCAGTGGCAATCTCAGAATTCAAGCCTTCTTTGAAATATGCCTTCTCCCTTAATGTACTTGTGACACCGGCACAACGCAATGCATGCTTCAACTCATAATAGTAATATTGAACAATGTTACTCCCTTGTGTGATGCTCTCCACATAATGTGCTCCCTGCATCATATTCTGCAATTTATCAAATAGATCACGCTTGTAATGATGAGGAACAAAACGGGCTCTCATTTCTCGCTTCATCTCTTGCCATGATGCAATAGGGTCTTTTCCATTCTCAGCTCTTCGAATAATGACTTGTTCCCACCAATTCAAAGCATAACCTTCAAACTCAGGTGATGCCAACTGTATCTTTCTCTCATCCGTGTAGTGTTGCATACGGAATATTTTGTCAACCTTCAATTCCCAAGTGAGATACTCCTCGGGATCAGTCCCACCGGCAAACGTGGGCATGGAAAACTGGAGCTTGCCCAATCCATCATCTTCATTGCGTGGACGATGATAATGGTCATTGTAATGCAAAACAAAATCACCACCCGTTCCATCGCATGTGCAGCACCACCACAGCCTCCATCGAGGCCTTGGCCACGCCCTCCATGGCCTCCTCCTCATCCTCTGAGCTGTGGTGGACACACCACGTTGGCTGCCACTCGGTGTTGCGGTGCAGGAGGTATATGTGCAGCAGCTTCTCCTCCTTGAACACTTGCTTCATCGCCACCATTGCGAGCTTGTATGAGCCTAGTGAGGGCTCCAATGTCCTCCCGCAGTAGGCGCACATTTTCATTAGCTTGTATCTCCATATTTTGCATCTCCCTTGCAATTTGATCAGCAAAAGCATCATGCTTCTCATGGAGTTGATCGAGCCCTTGGCGTAGCTCACGTTGAAAGTGTTCATGGAGTGCCCCAAATTGATATTGCTTGACGAATGCTTGAGTTTCATTTGTCTCACCACTCTCATCATGGTGTTCTTCTCCACCGACATGGTTAGCTATTCAAGAAACAAATAACTATGTAGAATAATGCTTTATGGAAATCACTCAATCTCACTGTTTTCTCTTCCAAGTAAAGTTCTTACCCTTCCGAAGTGAATTAAGGCCAATAAAAACTTACACCTGGTAGAAGTGACAACAGCACAGTGATGATCAAGCAAATTTAAGAGTGTTCACTACTTGCACAACAACAGTTATATGGTGGAGCTTCGTACGAAAGTGTTTATCCTACACAATCTGAATTTCACGATATTATAAGATTAAGTAATAATCCAGGCTAGAATACTTTGCGTAAGTGCTGATCCAAAATATTTAAGTGAAGTATATGAACGCATACGCAAAGATCAATGTGACTCGATGCAAAAAAAAAAGGAATGAGCTAACTAGAGGCAATCTAAAATTAAAGATTAGATAGCTCGTTTTGCACCAAGTACTAGGAGAGACGCTAGCCAATTGCAATGATATGAATGTAAGGGCACGAGATTGCTCAAGAAATTAAATTACACAATCTGAATTTATGGACTAAGAACTCACCCAAATTCGGCCATTGTTTTTTCCTTCTTCTTCTCTCTCTCTTTTTTTTGTCAATCTGTGATTTTTTTCTTTTTTTTCAAAGGCCGAACTAGATTTAATAGTCTCTTTGAATTTGCACAGGTCACAAATATTCAGCAAGGTGTAAAATACACAAGAGCAGCCCTAGATGCAATATTCAACAGCTAGTCTCAATTGATGAAAAAAATATCATCAAGATTTTTTTTTTGAATTTTGGATTGGACATAAAGATTAAGCTACGCAAATAAATACGAATGATCAGCACCTAAACAAAATTTCTAATGGATCAACACTTAATAAAACTCACGAAAATAATAGATACGAAATTAGGGTTTGGATTTTTTGGTGGCAAATTTTGGTTTTAATGGACTATAGGAACAGAAGTAAAAAAATCCAGAAGTAAGAGTAAATAATCCTACCGAGTAAACCGCACTCTGATATATACCAAGATGATACGGGGTCGCCCGATCTTCTCGACGTAGGATCAAGATACTCACGTGAATTTGATGAACCGTAGTGATCTCCCGTTGCCAATGCAAGAGTTAGTACTCTATAATTTTCCCAACCACACGTGCTGAACTTCACGACCACTAATGAAGTTCCATCGCGCTTCCAATTCCCAACGGAAAGGTTGAACGATCTTAATTTCAGCAAACTCCCAATTCCCTCAAGTTGGGTCGGCCATCAAAAAGAACAAGAGTATTTTATTATCAAACGTGGTTTGAGCCCTAAAGGCTGCCAATACAAGGCTTATATAGCCCCTTGGGACGTCCATATGGTCCCCAAACCAAGTACAACTCAACCCTATATGGTTTTAGATACGAACTCTCACAAAAAGGAAACTATATTTTCCACCCGTCATAGTGTTTCAGTCATAACTTTTTATCTGTGATGAATTTGAAGGTGGGACAAGATCCATTGCATAGCCCTTGAAATTATCTTTCCAACAAGTACACGTAGCACGTGGAAGTCCGAATTTAGCTTCAAATCTTATCCAAAATTTGTAGTCTAAGTCCTTGGGCTCCTCCCTTTTTGCTCTCCGACTGCATGGGCTTCTTTCCTCCTTGATCAGATATATGGGCTGCTTGGCTTTCTCCTTTCCATTCCCATGGGCTTTGAGTTTTTTGTTCTTGGTAGCAAATATGATTACCCTCCTTGTGCGTCTCCATTCCTTTGGCCCCGGAATCATCATAATATTCAAACCTAATAATAAACAAGAATTTGGCATAAGGTAGTATATCGTTCCCATGAATAGAAGGAAATTTATTAAGAAACAAATTCACCTGACAATATTTAATGCAGCTCAATACTTCTTTCCATTGAAATAATGATACTTCTTTCCATTGAAATAATGTATTTGACTTAAGAGTGCTAAGCATGCGCGTATCCGCATCATCTCCACAACGGGTTCCCACGGAAACTATAAACTCTATGCGGATGAATTCGTGCCACGAATTGAAACTAAGAGCCTAACACCACGAATGGACTTAATATGCGCCCTAGCACATTTTGGCATGCCTTTAGAATCTATCCAAGTTAGTGTGAAAGTTTCGACCGCAGTGGGTTTCGATAGGTACTATAACTCCAAGCGTACGTTGTGCAGGGACGAAATGAAATTGATTGCCTTACACCTCAAAGGGACTTTATATACACCCTACCTCATTTCACCATTCATTTTAAATCCGTCCGAGTAGGTGTGAAACTTTCCTCTTAGACGGGTACAATAAACTCTGTGCAAGAAATCGTGGCATGAAATGAAACCGAGTGGCAAACATTCCAAACGGACTTCGTATGTACCATAGCATCGAATGCGTCCTAGTTGTTGTGATACTTTCCTTCACAACGGGTTTCGATGGCAACTATGAACTCCATGCTGATGAAATTGTGCCATGAAATGAAACTGAGTGGCTAACACTTCGAATGTACCTCATATACACCCGAGCACATTTTGTTGTAGCTTTCGAAATCATCCGAATCGGTGTGAATGTTTTCTCCACAACGGGTTTCGATTGGTACTATAAACTCCAAGTGTACGCTATCGAGGTAAAAAAATGAAACTGAGTTTCAAAAACCTCGACGGGACTTCATATGCACCCTAGCTCATGTCACCATGCATTTTGAACCCGTCCGAGTCGGTGTGAAACTTTCCTACACGATGGGTACAATACACTATGTGGACATCCATTACGACATCCATTTCAAATCCGTTCGAGTTGGTATGAAACGTTCCTGCACAACGGATTTTAATGGGTACAATAAACTCTATGTGGACGAATTCATGGCACCAAATGAAATGATGAGGCCATCCCTAACACTTATACATCTTCTTCTATTGGTGGCATGCACATACTAATGAGGACGTCCCCATGACATATACATATTCCACTCCAAACATGCATGAGAATAACCAAGAACCAGAGGGCCCAATGACGAGGGCAAGAGCCAAGCGTTTAAACAAACATGTGCTTTTCTTTCTTAAGGAGTTTCCTTTAATTGATGATGAACTTGGAATACTATCTCATGCTAGTATTTTATGTATTCTTAGGTATGACTCATGTGAAGACTTGGGAGAGAAAAAGGGAGGAGCCCAAGGACTTAAACTACAAGTTTTGGATAAGATTTTCAAGCCAAATTCGGACTTCCCACATGCTCAACCCAATTCAAACTCGGATTCAACTCAGAATTTAATTCGGATTCGGTTCGGGACAGTCTGACAGGCAGTTACTAAAAAGGTCATAACTTTCACAAACGGAGTCCGATTCAGGTGTTCTTGTACTCGTTGGAAAGATAATTTCAAGGGCTATGTAGTGGATCTAGTCCCACATTCAAATTCATCACGGATACAAAGTTATGACTGAAACAATATGACAGGTGGAAAATATAGTTTCCTTTTTGTGAGAGTTCGTATCTAAAACCATATAGGGTTGAGTTGTACTTGGTTTGGGTACCATATGGATGTCCCAAGGGGCTATATAAGCCTTGTATTGGCAGCCTTTAGGGCTCAGACCACGTTTGAGAAAAATCAATCTACTAAAGTTTTCGAGTTTAGCATTGCTGCCGAAATTCCATATGGAATTAGGAGTATCTTCTTCAATCAAGATCGTTCAGCTTTTCCGCTGGGAATTGGGTGCACCATAGATCTTTACTTAGTCGACGAAATCAACATGAGTGTATTTTGGCGGATTAAAGAGTATTTGTCCCTTGCAATGGCATTGGAGGATCATTACCATTAATCAAGACTCCCGTGAGTATCCATCCTACGTCGAGAAGATCGGGCGACCCCATATCATCTTGGTATCAGAGCGCGGTTTACTCGGTAGGATCTTATCCCTTTAAATTTCAGTTTATTACTTGCTGTCCTATAGTCCATAAACCGAAAACACATAAAAAAAATCCAAACCCTAGTTTCGCATCTGCTATTTTTCGTGAGTTTTATTAAGTCTTGATCCATTAGAAATTTTGTTTATGTACTGATCTTTGTGGTCCTTCGCGTAACTTGATCTTGTGTCCCCAAAAAAAAGTAGATTCAATTTACTCTTGAAGTTGAGTCCGTGTCTACAGCTCCTCCTAGATCAATCCGAGTACAACCCTAGAGTCCAAGTCAGTTTTGGCTAGCTGTCCACTTCCGAATCCGTTTGGAAGTTGTCATCTCAAACCAACCCTAGGGAGGTGCTATCCGAAAACCGAGTAGTTAGTGTACACGTTGGTTTCCCGTACACCACACATACGAGCTTCACTTATATAATTTGAATACTTGAGACTAGTCATTGATATTGCATTGAGGGCTACCCTTGAATACTCCTAGCTGAACATTGGGCTTGTGCATCACTCACCCCGGCCGATCAAAAAAATCAAAGTTTAGAGAGAGAGAGAGAGCGAAAGGTGATTTGAACAGTGATTTGAACATATTTGGGTCAGTGGCTTGGTAGCAAAAAAAAATAAAGAGGAGAGCAAAAAAAGAGATCGAAAAAAGGTGAGGAGGCTGATTTGGGTGAGTGGATCTAGTTCATAATTTTAGTTTGAAGTTCTTGAGCAATTTGTGCCCATATTTCCATCCTATTGCAATTGGCTAGTGTATCTCCCAGTACTTGATGCAAACGAGCTAATTGTTCCTGATTGTTTCCATCTAACTCAATCCTTTGTTGCATTGAGTCACATTGATCTTTGCGTGTGCGTTCGTACATTTCACTTCTATCTATTGGATCAGCACATAGGCAATATTTTCTAGCTTGGATTATTACTTAATTTTACAATATCGTGAAATTCAGATCGTGTAGGATAAAAACTTCCTAACCAAGCTCCACAAAATATCCTTTGCCGTGCAATTGTGAGTCACATTTAAATCCGCTTGATCATCACTTGTTATTGTAGCCCACCACCAAGTGTAAGTTTCTTTTGGCCTAAATTCACTTCGGAAATGTAAGAACTTTACTTGGGAGAGGAAAAGTGAGATTGAGTGAACTCCACATATTACCCATATATTTGTGGCTTTTGTGTCTTCTTTGTGCTACTAACCATGTTAGGTGGAGACGACAACATGGGAGGGGAGCATGGTCTGAATTCCCTGGTGACTCGTTTTCAATTCCAAGCTTTGAGGGGAAGTTTGCGCAATGAGTTCACCGCCACTACTTCTGCCCTGGAGGAGCAACTCAAGGGAGAGATCAACAATTCCACACAAGACATGCGCATTGAGATGAACCAACAAATGAGTGTGCTACGTACCAACATTGTAAATGATGTGGTGGACACACTTCGACCACAACAAGAGGAAGGCAATATTCATCGTGGGGCTGGCATACCTCCACGAGATGAGGAAGCAGGCATTGCTCGAAGTGGCCAAGATGCACAACATCGGCGAGACCACGTGGTGGCAAACGCCATCCGTCCACCCCCGCCTGGGAGAGGTGCAGGGGGCGGCTTCCATGGTCCGGGGAGGGGCCATGGCGGAGGAGCACCTCATTTTGACGACGATGACTTTCTTCACTACGACGACGACTACCACCGTCGTAATCATCGTGGCGATGAACGTCGCAATGAGGATAAGTTTGGTAGCTTAAATTTACCATGCCAACATTTTCGGGTACACATGACCTGGAGGAATACCTTACTGGGAGGTTAAGGTGGGCAAGGTGTTCCGCTTACACAATTATTCAGAGGAGAAGAAAATTCACATGGCGGGACTTGAATTCACTGATTATGCACTCATATGGTGGGAACAAGTCCAAAATCAAAGGAGAGAGAACGACGAGCCTCCCATCACTACATGGGAAGAGATGAAGTACTACATGAGAGCAAGGTTTGTTCCTAAACATTACAAACGTGACCTCTTTGATAAATTACAGAATTTGAAGCAAGGGAGTTTCACGATTGAGGAGTACTACAAAGAGATGGAAATGGCTATGATAAGGGCTAATGTTTATGAACAAGAAGAGCAAACTATGGCCCGATTCCTTGCTGGTTTGCATCCTTCCATCAAGCGAATCGCCGAATTTCAACCCTACAACAACATGGTGGAATTGGTGCATCAAGCCACTATTGCTGAGAGGCAAGTACAACAGGACATGAGGGTTTCAAAATCATCTTCCTACACTCCCCGTACAGCATCTACAGGAGGTAAAACCACATCTCGTTTCAATTCGTTTAAAACTAATCCATCTAGTGAAAGTTTTACTCCTAGTGCACGTGCTGCCCCATTGCTACAAACAATACTTGAGATGCATCAAAACCCATGTGAGAATGATAGCCACATAGCCAAAGGGAAAGAGAGTATTAAAAAGAGTGAGTTTTGTGATTCCACCATATGTGAATTTGAGAGCATCCCAATTGAGAGTGTGAGAGAAACACCAAAAGAGAAGAAAGAGGTAGATGATGGACAAAGTGAGGTTGATTTTTAAACTAATACATTAATGTCTACTTCTAGTGTTGTTTCTCACATTGTGCAGGTTGAAATTGAAGATGAGGAATTAAACATTCAACAACCAGCATCATTGGAAGTCAAAGATGAGGAGATAACTATGGTTGATGATGAAGTACTTGCTATTCCGTTGTTACATCATGATGTTTTAATACCTACAACACCTATATCAACTGAGGAGAACAATAAAGGTAACAATATTGGCGCTGAAATTAATTGTGAAACGGTGAGTACTTGTGAGAACTCATATGTGCAAATGAAAATTCCATGTTCTGAAATTTCTTTGCTCAATTTACATAATGTGGAATTGATTACTCATAAGGAAGTTCTTACTCGAATATCTCCTAGTGATTCTTTGTGCTATATCATGTATGATGATCCTAGAAAGCTATCTAGTGTGATTGAGAATGTTGCTGAAATTTCGTGTTTAAAATTACTAGTTGGTACCTATGCATATACATATAAGTTCAATTTGATTGGAAATTATGGTATAGATGATAAGTTTTATGTTTACCGAATATGCATTACATGTGATAAGCTTGCTGAATTGAAATTGCATATTTTGGATAAACAAACTTTTGTGCCATATCGTGATCACAATGAGATGAGTTTCAACAATAGTGCTTCATGTTTTAAAAGATTTCTTAAGCCTACTTATTCATCCTTTTAATGTACAATCATGTACAAATAATCAGAGTAGCGTAGTTGAAGCATGGAAGGAACTAAAAATTTTCTCCCCCATATTTGAACAACTTAATTTGGTTTGGCCCATTAATGTCCATGTGCTTAGCAAAGTCGCGGACGACTTTTTCTCATGGGAGGGAGAATGATATGAAAGACAATATTGCAATGTATACATCTTATGGTTGTTGTTATATTAACTGGTTTGTGTGGAACAACGAGAATGACACAATAATTGATTCATACATATACCATGCATATGTGTTTTTCCTTTTATCTACTACGCCTTCAGATGTTCTTGATAGCCGGAGGTAGAATACTATGACTCGATCATTTTTATTAATAACTTCTTTTACTATTTTTGTATTTATCAAGAAAGTTCCACGAGTTGGTTAGACCTATGAATCGATGTACGAGATTAGCGGAGCATTATTTTGTTGAGCGCTAATATTCAGGGCATATGCTATATGCGATGTATACAATTGTTAGTTTGCCAAATTAATTTTAGAGTCCTTAGTTTAATTTGAATTAGGATCTATTTATACGGGCCCTAGCTTGTTATATACATTTATGCTCAATATTATTATTCATTAAATCTAACGTTAAGATCTAATTAATGGCACCATTATTATCTTGCCTACACTTTAGTTATTATTACGCTTAGCTTTATTTCTAATTTAATTTAAATTTAGTTATCGGGAAAAGCTTGTTATACCGGGTTCATATTTCAATATCGCTATTTAATTAAATCTGCCACGGAGGTTTATTTAATGGCGGCATGTATTATAATTAAGGGTAATCTTTATTAAATTCAGACATTTAACCAAAGTCATTTTTCCTTATTAATGCATTTAATTAATAATTAGTCTTTTAGATAATTATTCAAACCATAGTAATTATCCATATATGATAACTAATCCAAATTTAAATATTAAATAATCTTGTTTTGTATCCTAATTAAATTATTAGCTTCCCTGGATTATTTCCTAATTTTTCCTAGAATTTTCTTAGTTAAAATGGATGACAAAAATAGAATAAAAATTTTGGGAAAAAGGTGTGGTCCGATAGATCGAACTCGGGACCTAAAGCCAAACTGTTTATCATGCGCTCAACTAGCCAAGTGGGCGGGAGCCCTGGGCTGATAGAGGGGGCGCAGATAAACATAAGTGCCAGGGGGTGGCCGGGGTTAAAACAGAGGATGCAGCGCCAGTCAGAGAGCAGCCTTGCCAAGGGCGAGCGGCGACCGGAGGGGCGTTGGTTACCGCCAAAATGGGTTGTGGGGGAGGTAAGCAAGCTACAGAAGGCGGTGCATTGGCCGGGGCAGCGACGAGGTGGGCTTTGGGCGACGACGCCGGAGTGGATGAGAGGGAGGAGTGGCGTGCGCATGAGTATTAGGTGATTCAGGGGATGCTTACCACGAGGTTGACCGAGCAGGAGAGGAGTCGAGGTGAGCTGGTGGTGGAGGCCATGGGGCGCGGTCGGGTCACCGTGGAGGGGAAGCTCGGGTGGTGGAGGGCGCTGGCTAACGGTTGGGAGAGCTTCAGGGTGCTGAGTAGTTGCTCCCACAGCGAGCAATTGGAGGGAGCTCAGCTACGGAGGGGACGGCAGCGGTGGAGGCGCATTCGGCTGGCAGTGAGGAAGAGAGGCAATGCGCGAGCTCTGGTGCACAAAAATCCGATTAACTTGAAGGGGGAGTAGCTAGGGAGTGGAGACACGCCATGACATGGTCGCTTTTGGGGAGAATCATTGAGGCGGCCGGATTGCCAAAAAGAGGTGGCGGCCGGTGGGCTCACGGGCATGGGGCGCTCGGTCTGGAACGGGGAGGAAGAAGGAGCGAGGGCGGATGGTTGTAGAGGGCAATGCAAGCTCAAAGGAGCCCCTTTACAGTGTTGGGACGGAAAGCTGTGGTGATGGCAGTGGGGTCTGTGGGCGGCGGCGGAAGGACTGTGGGCGACGCGGGAGAATCGGTGGGCGAGGGCGACCGCATGGTTGCCACGGGGAGGAGACGGGCGCAGAGCAGAGACGGGGAAAAGAAAGAACGGGAGGAGGGAGAAGAAGAAAGGAAGAGGGGAAGGCAGGCCCGCACGCAGGGGAGGAAGAGAGGAAAAAGGGAGAGAGAAAAGGTAGGGCCCACATGTAATAGAGAGAAGGGAGATAATGAAGGAAAAGAAGAAGAGGAAAAAGAGAAAGGGTTAAGCAAAATTTTGGAATTTAGACTTTTAATTTAAACTTTAAATTTTCATTAGAATTTACTAATTTTCATTTTTGCAGGATGTTCAATGGACCCCCCCAGTTCAGCCTGTTCACCAGCCCGAGGACCCGGTATGGATGCTCAACACTGACGGAGCCTATGGCGTTGCGGACGCGGGCGTCAGCGCAGTCGTCACTACACCTGAGGGGCACTGCCTCTTGTACTCGGTGCGCCTTGCATTTCCTGCCACCAATAACACGGCCGAGTATGAGGTTTTACTCTTCGGCCTCGGGAAGCTCAAAGCGCTGGGGGCGAGGCGCGTCCTCGTCCGCACCGACTCATGACTGGTGGCGGGCCATGTGGACAAGTCATACCAAGCCAAGGACCCAGAACTAGCCAAATACCTGGCAGCCGTAACAGCGAAGGAGCGGCACTTCTTGGGTGTCACAGTGAAAGCCATCCCTCAGGCGGACAACGAACAAGCCGATGTCCTTGCAAAGGCCGCTAGCCAGCAGCTCCCAACTCCCGGGGGGCATTTTACGAAGTCCTGCCAACGGCAGCCATCGCGCAGGACAACCGCGATGCAGCCCTCGTCCACCAGATCACCCAACAGAGTGACTGGCGAGAACCCATTTTTGGTTTTCTACAGGGCATCGCGGAGCCGGACAACCTTGCTGAGCTTCGGCGTTTGCAACACCACGCTAGGTCCTTCCAGGTGCTTGACGGGGTACTCTACAAAAAAGGGATTTGCGCACCGCTTCTGCAATGCCTCTCGCGCCAAGAAGGAAAGCAGCTCCTTGCAGAAATTCATGCAGGCCTCTACGATTCGCACCTTGCACCGAGATTGATAGTCGGCAAGGCATTTAGGCGAGGATTTTATTGGCCAACAGCCGTCGCCGACGCCTAAGACCTCGTGCGCCGGTGTCAAGGTTGCCAATGGATGGGGCGGGCCATCCACAGGCCCCCAACGAGCCTCAACCCTATACCCCCGGTGTGGCCGCTGGCACAGTGGGGCATCGACGTCGTGGGACCGCTTCCCAGGGCTCCTCCAGGTGACTTGCGATTCGTAGCGGTGGCTCTGGAATACTTCTCCAGGTGGTAGGAGGCGGTAGCTCTGGCCAAGATTACCTCGGCAGCCCTGCAGCGCTTTCCCTGGCAGAATATCATATGCCGCTTTGGCGTGCCAAGGAGATCACCGTTGACAATGGCTTGCAATTCGACGTAGCCCCGTTCAAAGAATTCTGTGACAACATGGGCATCACGCTCCGGTTCGCCTCGGTTGGACACCCGCAATCCAACGGTGCGGTAGAGCGGGCAAATGGCGCCATCTCCGCCGCAATCAAGAAGCGCCTTGTCGGGTTGCCAAAGGGCAAGTGGCAAGGCGAGCTCCACAGCGTCCTCTGGTCCCTCCGCACAACGGTGACGCGCCCGACGGGGTTCACGCCATTCAAGCTCCTCTTCAGTGACGAGGAGGTAACACCCGAGGAAATAAAGGCAGGCTCGAGAAGGGTCCTCGTCCAGGCACCAGAAGAGGAGCGCCAGTTGTCCATGGACCTCCTTGATAGAGACCGGGCAAGCGCTACCCAGCACGTCATAAAGTATGCGTGGCAGATGGTACGCTCTCAGGATCGCTTCATGAACTCGCGCGAATTCCAGTCAGGGGACCTCGTCCTTAAGATGGCACTCCACGTGGAGACGGTAGGCAAGCTGGAATCCAGATGGGAAGGTCCATACATCGTTGCGGAGGCCCTCCAGAAGGGAGCATACCGCCTTGCCACATTGGAAGGGCAGACGTTTCGCCATACATGTGTTGGATCGAAAACGGCGACAGAGGGGGGTGAATGTCAACTTTAAAAATTTGCCCCTCAAAAGTACCCTCGTATGAAACTCCTCTTCAATAGCTATGGAAGCAATGAAACTGAGTTTCGAATGTTCACTGGAACCCTACACTAACAGAGACAAAAGCTAGGCAAGTAAAAAGACGACAAGACAGAAAATGCACACAAAAGGACTAGAAACTAGCAGCCGAGAATGTTGACCCCCAAAAAATGAGAGGACTAGAAACATCTGCAAGGGAGCAGTTCAACAGAGAGCATAAAAATGACATGTTTGCTGCCCACAAATTTCAACTAGAAACTTCAAGTAGTAGGCATGCTAGAGAGATTGCAAACTGCTACCCCCAACCGAAATAAAAGCATGCACAAAGTACTGGGGTCTTGGCTGAAACAAAGACTTAAAGGAGGCAACCAACTACTGAAATTACAGACTGAAAGGAGTACTGCATGCTGCTGAAAACCAAACAGAAAATCAAAAGAAAAAGGCAGGTTCATGCGGCAAGAAAAGAACCAAAGACATGCAGATTTTTGCTGGCCGTTTCCAACCAAATTGAGCACAAATGTCAATTGTTTTTGCTGGCCGAAAAGCAAGTAACTTGCTGCTCATTGTAACATGCAGATTTCTGCTGCATGCAGGCTGAAAAACAGCTAAAAGGAGGAGACAAAAACATGAGAAGAAAATAGGAAATCAGTTCCAAAAACTGCTTTCAGTTATCATTGGAACTGATTTGGGGTAGCAGTCAAAGAGCACCAAAAAAGAGGGAAGGAACAAAAGTAGTAGGCACTAAGAAGGAAAGAAAGGCATAAATCAGCATAGAAAAAGGAGTAGCTGCCCAAAGATGCTTACTGCTGAAATGAACCAGAAACTAGGGAAAAAGGAAACAGAGCTTGAGATCACAAAGAAGGCTTGAGAAGCTCAGATCAATTTATCATGAACTCTTTGGATCTCAATCAGGGAAGAACTTCACAAGGCATACCATGTCCACAACAAGAAATCAAATCACGAAACAACTCAAGAACAAGGAACACAGACACAATATTTCTTAAAAAAAAGACAAAGAGACATGAAAGATTGAAATAAGGAGTTTACATCTCGGTCCGTCTCTAAATCTCACTAAGTCCCCATACACCTGAAGAGCTTAGAGAGAAACTCTCACCTTCTCTCTTTCTCTCTTTCTCAAATTTCATACATGGAGAGAACCAAATAAAACCCTAACTCTTACACCCCACTCTCTCTATTTCAGCACAACCTCTCCCTCTCCTTTTATAGCCTCTCACTAATAGGTTTGCACATGCTTTACCCATTAGGTCACCACCTACTCGATGCTTTATCCAAACCTGCTTCCTTTAGTGCAGCTTTGTGTTTTTACCGAAACGCCCCTCGCGCACCTTCCAAGAAACTTCCTCCTTTCTTGCCTTGCAAGCCTCGCAGCCACCTCGAGCCCTCACCGTCTTCGACACACCTCGACCATTCTGACCTCAGCGCCACCTGCGCCTAGTCCGGTCACCCGTGCCTCGCCACGACTCCGCCTCGATGTCCTGCAGCCAACACAGACAAGAAACACATCAAATAGCACCGCTCGATACATAAAATCAAAATTAGCATGATAAAGCCCAAACCTGACCAGTCGACATAATATGCAATCTACACCCTTTAACTAGGTTTGACCAAGTCCGACCGAGTCCATTGCACCATGCAACGACATGGTCCGAACCAACCAAATCAAACCCGACTTCCCTAAACCGATGTCAATTACTCATCACATACATGGGATGACCTCCACATGGTCTCTCAATCTCCCCCTTGATGAGTATATTGACAAACCCCGAAAAAGCACAAAGTTGAGTTTGAAATGCAAGAAAGAAGTCAAACATGGTCCAAAGGAAGGAAATGAGGCTAATGACCATGCGACACAAGGAGCAAAAGAAAGAACAAGTTTTCCTCAAAGCTCCCAAAATGGCTTTTTCTACCACTATTCTCCCCCTTTTGGCAATAAACACATCAAGGATGCAAGGAAGAGAACAAGTCATGGAAATGGATGAAATGCCTGAAGAAGTCAAACATGGTCCAAAGGAAGGAAATGAGGCTAATGACCATGCGACACAAGGAGCAAAAGAAAGAACAAGTTTTCCTCAAAGCTCCCAAAATGGCTTTTTCTACCACTATTCTCCCCCTTTTGGCAATAAACACATCAAGGATGCAAGGAAGAGAACAAGTCATGGAAATGGATGAAATGGCTGAAGTTTGATTATTTTAAGCATGTAGAGCCATGAGAATTATCCAAGATGACCATTAAGTATTACATCAAGCCATAACTCAATAGAAGGTTATCTAGATCATGACAGGATATATATAAGCCAGCTAAACCAAATAGATGACAATCTGAAATGTAATGCAATTTGTGAACATGTCAAGTTATCCATGATCATAGTCACCTGCAGTATCTGATGAGGACGATAAAAGCAAAGGTACTGATTTGGTGCTACAACAAGACATAGAGCAACCTTGTGAGTATATACCTGCTGTAGTGCAATCTTTTGATATTTCTTATGTTGACTTGAACGAACCATGTGCTGATCTAAATTCTCATAATTTTGCACATGTCGAATTAATTACACATAAGGAAGTATTTGATAGAATATCCCCTGCTGATGCATTATGATATATCATGCTTAATGAGGCCGTTACTTTGGATTGTGCTATGGAGAAAGTTTCTGAACTTGTATGTTCGAAATTCTTGTTTAGTGCCTACACCTCTGGGTATAAGTTTAATTTGATTGGAGATTATGGTGTAGAAAATCAATTTCTTGTATATCGAATATGCATAACCTGTGATCACATGGATGAATTGAAGCTTGTTGTTTTCAGCAACAACTCTTGTATGCTCAATCTTGTTCATTATGAAAGAAAAATTAAATTTAGTGATCATTCAATGCCTATGTGTTCTTCTCTTGTTGAACCATCTAACATTGACAATTTGAATAATGAAATTGATGTATGGAAGAACTTGCAAATCTTTTCTCCCTTACTAGATGAATTTGCTATTGCTCAATTCAAATCTGATTATATGGATAAACTTTGCTTGATTCCAAAAGTTGTAGCTTTGCCCATATGTGCCACCACTACAAGTTTACAACTTCAGAGATTTGAATTGCATAAATGCTTCACTTACATTTGCAAAACTAGTTGCAATAATTGCTATGTGAGAAATTTTGATTTGCTCATTAACATATATGATTACTTTTGGCTTAATAATACAATGAGCTTTTATGATTGCTGCTGTGTTATAACATTAATTGTGCAACAACGAAGAACCGTTAAAACGGATGTCATATACATATACCATGCATACACCTTGGCTTCTTTGTTACCATACTTTCAGCTTATCAAAAGCCGAGGACGGCTTTATTTCCAAGAAGGGGAGAATGATGAGAACATGTACCCTATGGATACAACCATATTTGCTATGCTTGTTGTTTCAATTACAAGAATGCATCACTTAAATTATCAGGTGAGTTCGTTTCAAACAGGTTTCACTTTGTTTGATAAAGAACTTATGATATTACATAATGAGAGTTTGTTGTGTTTGTTATCATATACCGAGATTTATGATCAAGATCATGCAATACGTGAGCCTACACATATGTTAAAACCGAGGATGATTTTCTGTCAAGAAGGGGAGGATGATGTAACCATGTCACAAACATATACGGGCATAGCACCTAATATCAAGATTGAACAAAAGGTGAATTCATTTCTATCTATTCCTACTAATGTTATTCATGAGAATGAGGTACTACCTCATGTCACTACTTTGTACATTCTTAGGTTTGACAAATGGAAGACTTTTGAACCGAGGGGACGAAGGAGGCCGGCGTCAAAGCAATGGAGAAAAACAAGGAAGAATAAAGCCAAGGAGAAGCCATACAGTGGGAGAGCAAAAGGGGAGAGGTCCAAGAACATAAAAGCCCATGTTTTGGATGAGGTTTTCAAGCCCAATTCGGAATTTCCACAAGCCCAACCGAAATCAAACTCAGAATCAACTCAGAACTCAATTCGGACTCGGTTCGGGACAGCCAGACAGGCCTTTAATAAAACGGCCATAACTTTCACAAACGGAGTCCGATTTAGGCGTTCTTGTGCTTGTTGAAAAGCTTATTCCAAGGCCCATCCAATGGGTAAGGTCCCAGCTTCAGAACCCTTCTGGTCGCGCCGCAATATCCAAAATAATGTGACGGTGGAAAAATCAGGGTTTCCTTTTTGTATGAGTTTGAGTCTAATACAATGTCGGGTTGAGTTGTACTCAGTTTGGGGACCTTGTGGACGTCCCAAGGGGTTATATAAGTCTGTTATTCATAGCTTTTAGGGTTAGGTTTTGTTTAGATCAGTTTAGCCCCATGTGCAAACTCCACGTTGTCTCTTGTGTCGGCTAAACCAACAGATTCGTGTTACAGAACCACAACTATCCTTGTGTGACTTTTATATCTAGCAAATTTCAGGTTGCTCACTATCCTTGTTCTTGCGTGTTCTTCCATTGCATGCAGGAATAGACCTTCGTGGTCAGGTCAACCGCGTTCTTGGCACGGTTGATAACGACTTGGAGTGTGGTTCAGCGATTGCTAAGGCGCAAGCGACGTCGTACGGTTGTAGTCGGGTCGCAAGAGTCACCTCCGCCAAAATCGATAGTTATCATCTTATCGGAAGATCGGGACCCCATCGCATCATCAAGTTTATAGTACCAATCGAAACCCGTTGCGGAGAAAACATTCACACCGATTCGGATGAATTCGAAAGCCACGCCAAAACGTGCTCGGGCGCATATAAAGTACATTCGGCGTGTTAGCCACTCAGTTTCATTTCGTGGCACAATTTCGTCTGCATGGAGTCCATAGCTGCCATCGGAACCCGTTGAGAAGGAAAGTATCGCAACAACTTGGACGGATTCGAAATACGTGTCGAAATCTGCTATGGTACATATGAAGTCCATTTTGAATGTTTGCCACTCAATTTCATTTCATACCACGATTTCTTGCACAGAGTTATTGTACCCGTCTAAGAGGAAAGTTCCATACCTACTCGGACGGATTCAAAATAAATGGTGAAATGAGGTAGGGTGTATATAAAGTCCCTTCGTGGTGTAAGGCAATCAATTTCATTTCGTCCCTGCAGAACGCACGCTTGCAGTTATGGTACCTATCGGAACCCGTTGCGGTCGGAACTTTCACACTGACTTCGATAGATTCCAACGGCATGCCAAAATGTGCTAGGATGCATATTTAGTCCATTCGTGGTCTTAGGCTCTCAACTTCAGTTCGTGGCACGAAATCACCCGCATAGAGTTTATGGCTGCCGTGGGAGCCCGTTGTGGAGGAAAGTATTACACCAACTTGGACGGATTCGAAAGGCATGACGAAATATGCTAGGGTGTATATGAAGTCCATTCGGGGTGTTAGCCACCTAGTTTTATTTCGCGGCATGATTTCACCCGCGTGGAGTTTATTGTACCTGTCAGAACCCGTTGTGGAGTAAAGTTTCACACCAACTTGGGCGAGTATGAATGCACGCTGAAATGTGCTGGGGCACATATGAAGTCTGTTCGAAGTGTTTGGCACTCAGCTTCATTTCGTGCCACGATATCGTGCACGTGGAATCTATTGTACCCGTCTTGGAGGAATGTTTAACACCGAATCGGACGGATTCAAAAAGCATGGCGAAATGAGCTAGTATGCATATCAAGTTCCTTCGGGGTGTTTGGCACTAAGTTTCATTTCGTGCCTTCTCTACGTACGCTTGGAGTTACCTGCCGGGACACGTGGCGGAAATATTCACACCAACTCAGACGGCTTCAAAATGCATGAAGAAATTTCCTCGAGTGCGTGTGAAGCCTATTCGCGGAGTTCGGCACTCAATTTCAACTCGTGGCACAATTTCATTCGCATTGAGTTTATAGTTGTCGTCAGAAACCGTTGTGGAGGAAAGTATCACACCAACTCGAAGGAATTCAAAATGCGTGAAGAAATGTGCTTGGGTGTATATGAAGTCCATTCCGGGTGTTTTGCACTCAGTTTCATTTTGTGCCATGAATTCATCCACATAGAGTTTATTGTACCCATTAAAACCCTTGTGCAGGAACGTTTCATACCAACTCGGACGGATTCGAAAGGCATAACATGATGTTCTAGGGCGCATATGAAATCCATTCGAGGTGTTACGCACTTAGTTTCGTTTGGTGGCACAACTTCGTCCGCATGGAGTATATTGTACCCGTCAGAACCCATTGCAGAGCAACGTTTCACACCGACTCGGATGGATTCAAAATACGTGGCGAAGTGTGCTCGCGCACGTATGAAATCATTTCGTGCCATGTATTCGTCCATGTGGAGTTTATTGTTCCTATTAGAACTTGTTCTGCAGTAAAGTTTCACACCGGCTCCGACAACTCGAAATGCGTGTGGAAAAGTGCTAGGGCATATATGAACTCCATTGATAGATAGTGCTTGCCACTCATTTCCATTTCATGCCGTTATTTCGTGCATTGTACCCATCCTGCAGGAAAGTTTCCCACCGACTCGGACGGGTTCAAAATGCGTGGCGACATGAACTAGGGTCGAGGTTTTTGGAACTCGGTTTCATTTTTGTACCTCGATAACGCACACTTGGAGTTTATAGTACCAATCGAAACCCGTTGCGGAGAAAACATTCACACCGATTCGAAGGAATTCGAAAGCCATGCCAAAACGTGCTCGGGCACATATGAAGTACATTCGGGGTGTTAGCCACTCAGTTTCATTTCGTGGCACAATTTCGTATGCATGGAGTCCATAGCTGCCATCGGAACCCGTTGTGAAGGAAAGTATCGCAACAACTTGGACGGATTCGAAATACGTGCCGAAATCTGCTATGGTACATATGAAGTCCATTTGGAATATTTGCCACTCAGTTTCATTTCATGCCACGATTTCTTGCATAGAGTTATTGTACCCGTCTAAAAGGAAAGTTCCACACCTACTCGGACGGATTCAAAATAAATGGTGAAATGAGGTAGGGTGTATGTAAAGTCCCTTCGTGGTGTAAGACAATCAATTTCATTTCGTCCCTGCACAACGCACGCTTGGAGTTATGGTACCTATCTGATGAGGACATCGATAGTAATGCTAAAGCCCGTAATGAGACTTCAATAACAGGACCAATAACAAGAGCACAAGCCAAGAAACTACAATCTCAGGTGAACCTGCTCCTTAATGAATATGTCATTAATTTTAATGAGAATTTTATACTACCAAAAAACAATGTTTTACTTGTGCTCAGTTTTGATGAGTCAGCAATGCATGGAGATCAAAGATATGTGGCCGTCATCCAAGGAAGCACAAGTCCACGGCATAAACAATGATCGGTCCATGAATAGTGCCACACATGAACAGTATACGCTACAGTATCCAGCCCATGAATAGTTCCGCGCTACAGTACCAGGCCGTGAACAGTACCGGGCCGTGAACAGTGTTGTGCTACAGTACCGGGCCACGTGAACAGTACCACGCTACAGCATCTTGCGCGTGAATAGTACCCCATGGAAAATTTAGTGTTGAATAGCCTTAGGCTGAGACTATATATTGAGGGGTAGACCCCCATTGTAAAGGGGAACCACTTTTGATATTAAAAATACTCTTGTTATTTCTGTTGGCCGAACTACATTGAAGGAATTGGGAGTTAGTCAAAAATCAAGATCGTTCAACCTTTCCGCTGGGAATTGGGAGCGCGATAGAACTTCATCTGGTGGTCGTGAAGTTCAACACGTGTGATTGGGCGAATTATAGAGTGCTAACTCTTGCATTGGCAACGGGGGATCACTACGATTCATCAATTCCACGTGAGTATCTTGATCCTATGTCGAGAAGATCGGGCGACCCCGTATTATCTTGGTATCAGAGCGCGGTTTACTCGGTAGGATTATTTACCCTTGCTTTTAGATTGATTTACTTCTGTTCCTATAGTCCATTGAGACCGAAAATTAACACAAAAAAAATCCGAACCTTTAGATTAATCTGTTATTTCGCGTGAGTTTTATTAGGTTTTAGTCCATTAGAATTTTTTGTTTAGGTGCTGATCGTCGTGTTCCTTTGCGTCGCTTGATCTTTGTGTTATTTCCTTTGTTTCGCCTAAAATAAAATCCGATCGCATAAAGGCGTGAACAAGATCGCTACGCCGTGTGAAACAGTCTTTGCGGTAGTACCAAAAAATCCGTTCATCTTTGAGACTAGTCTTTGATAAATTGCATTAAGGGCTGCTCTTGGCACTAATCTATATTTGCTGAAATTTCCAGTAATTGTGCAAAGAAACGCTAAACATTAGTGTCAACCACAAGTACAAAAAAAAAAGAAAGAAGAAGAAGAGCCTCAAAAAAGAAAAAAAGAGGGTTGGCCAAATAGGGGTTAGCTAATTCTACTATATAATTTCAGCTTGTGTATTTAATTTCTTCGAGCAATCTTGTGCCCTCAATTCTTGTTTTTGCAATTGACTAGCGTCTCTCCTAGTACTTGGTGCAAAAGAGCTATTTCATCATTAGTTTCAGATTGCTTCCAACTAGCTCATTCCATTGTTTGCATCAAGTCACATTGATCTTTGCGTGTGCGTTCATATACTTCACTTAAACCTTTTTGGATCAACACTTAGGCAAAGTTTCTAGCTTGGATTATTACTCAATCTTACAACATCGTGCAAATTCAGATTGAGTATGACAAACACTGTCATACCAAGCTCCACCATATAACCATAGTTGTGCAAGTAGTGAACACTCTTGAATTCGCTTAATCATCACGTTGCTGTTGTCACTTCTACCAGGTGTAAGTTTATTGGCCTTAATTCACTTCGGAAGGGTAAGAACTTTACTTGGAGCGAGAACATAGTGAGATTGAGTGATTTCCATTATTATACACCTACTTGTTTCTTGCATTACTAACCATGTCAGCTGGAGCACAACATGATGAGAGTGGTGAGACAAATGAAACTCAAGCATTCGTCAAGCAATATCAATTTGGAGCACTCCGTGAACACTTTCAACGTGAGCTACGCCAAGGGCTCGATCAACTCCATGAGAAACATGATGCTTTTGCTGATCAAATTGCAAGGGATATGCAAAATATGGAGATACAAGCTGATGAAAATGTGCGCCAATTGCGGGAAGACATTGGAACCCTCACTAGGCTCATACAAGCTCGCAATGGTGGCGATGAAGCAAGTGTTCAAGGAGGAGAAGCTGCTGCACATGTACCTCCTGCACCGCAACACCAAGTGGCGGCCAATGTGGTGCGTCCACCACAGCTAGGAGGACGAGGAGGAGCCCATGGAGGGCATGGCCAGGGTCTAGGTGGAGGCCGTGGTGGTGCTGCTCATGCGATGGAAGAGGATGGTGATTTTGCTTTGCATTACAATGACCATTATCGTCGTCCACGCAATGAAGATGATGGATTGGGCAAGCTCAAGTTTTCTATGCCCAAGTTTGTAGGTGGGACTGATCCCGAGGAGTATCTCACTTGGGAATTGAAGGTTGACAAAATATTCCGTATGCATCACTATACGGATGAGAGAAAGATACAGTTGGCGTCACTTGAGTTTGAAGGTTATGCTTTGGATTGGTGGGAACAAGTCATTACTCAAAGAGCTGAGAATGAAGAAAACCCTGTTGCAACCTGGCAAGAGATGAAGCGGGAAATGAGAGCCCGTTTTGTTCCTCATCATTACAAGCGTGATCTATTTGATAAATTGTAGAATATGAAACAGGGAGCACATTCTGTGGAGGAGTACTACAAGGAGATGGAGCTAGCCATGATTCGAGCCAAGGTTCAAGAACAAGAAGAGCAAACCATGGCACGCTTCCTCTCAGGTTTGAACCATCAAGTCAAAAGAATTGTTAATTTTCAGCCTTATAACAATCTTTATGAGTTAGTGCATCAAGCTACAAAGGCAGAACGACAATTGCAAGAGGATACTAAGTTTGCAAGATCAACGTTCTTTGCTGGCCGTACACCGTCCAGTGGAGGGAGATATGGTTCCAAATCACAAATGAGCCAAAGAACAGCTCCAAGTGGTGGTTCAAGTTTTCGCCCACCATCTAGCAAGAAGGAAGAAGCCACTCCAAGTGCAAGGAAGCCATCAAATCCAGCAGCTAGTGGTGCTACTTCTGTGGGTTCTACAGCGAAGAGTAGCGGCATACAATGCTTCAAGTGCCTTGGTCGTCGTCATATGCAAAAGGATTGCCCAAATAACAAGACGATGTTGATATTAGAGAATGGGTAATATGATTCTGCAAGTGAAGAAGAGAATGATCACTATGCTGATTTGGGGACATACGATGATGCACATGAGGAGGAGCAAGACATAGAGTATTGTGATCCCGGTGTTGGTCCTATACTTGTGTGTGCGCCGACAGTGTTGAGTGTGCAAGCAAAACCTTCCCATGAACAGCGCTGCAATTTATTCCATACAAGAGCTCAAGTTAGCAAGGATGGCAAATTTTGTAAGGTAATCATTAATGGTGGGAGTTGTCACAATTTGGCTAGCAAGGAGCTTTGCAATAAGCTTGGTTTGAAATACAAGAAACATCCACATCCATATCAGATCCAGTGGCTGCATGAGAGAGGTTCATTGAGTGTGGGATACACCGTGGATGTTGAATTTGAAATTGGCACTTATCGTGATACGGTGGAGTGTGATGTGGTGCCTATGGATGTATGTCACTTGCTGCTAGGAAGGCCATGGCAATATGATCGTGCTGTACTTCATGATGGAAGAACTAATCAATATAAGTTTTGGTGGAACAACAAACAAGTGGTGCTGCGACCGTTGACTCCTTCTCAAATTGTAAATGATAATGTACAAAAAATTGAAGTGCAAGTTGAGAGTGAGAAAGGGAGAGAACAAAATAGTGTGATTCCACAAAAGGTGAGCGAGAGCCACAAACCAAACCCGAGAGGTAAAAGCAAGAGTGAGGGAGAGAAAAAATTAGTCATGATAGCCACCAAATCTGATCTAAGAGAGATGAAAGATGATCCCGCTTTGATGCACCTTGTATTGCTGTACAAGGATGCATTGCTTTCTACTAATGACTTAACATCTCTTCCTAGTGCTATTTCTCAAGTTTTGCAGGCTTATAACGACGTGTTTCCGGAGGAGGTGCCCGCTGGTCTACCACCTATTCGAGGTATTGAGCATCAAATTGACCTAGTCCCGGGAGCCCCTCTTCCCAACCGGCCACCGTACCGCACAAATCCAGAAGAAACAAAAGAGATTCAGCGCCAAGTGCAAGCACTTTTGGACAATGTGCATAGACTGTAGAGCTATTAACAACATAACTGTTCGCTATCGTCATCCTATTCCTACGTTAGATGATATGCCTGATGAGTTAAGTGGTTCTACTATCTTTTCTAAGATTGACTTGCGAAGTGGCTACCATCAAATAAGAATGAAACATGGTGATGAATGGAAAACTGCTTTTAAAACGAAATTTGGCTTGTATGAATGGTTAGTGATGCCTTTTGGATTGTCCAATGCTCCTAGTACATTCATGCGCTTAATGAACCATGTTTTGAGACACTTCCTTGGAAAATTTGTGGTAGTTTACTTTGATGATATTCTGATATATAGCCGATGTTTGGATGACCATGTTGAACACATCAAACAAGTGCTAGAAGTGCTTAGGAGAGAATGCTTGTATGCCAATCTTGAGAAGTGTACTTTTTGCACTAGTAAGGTTGTGTTTCTAGGCTATGTTGTTTCAGCTCATGGCATTGAAGTGGATGAATCTAAAATTGAAGCTATTAGAAATTGGCCAATTCCTGTGAATGTTAGTCAAATTCGTAGCTTCCATGGGCTTGCTAGTTTCTATCGGCGATTTGTGAAAGATTTTAGCACCATTGCTGCCCCATTAAATGAATTAACTAAAAAGGGAGTGATTTTTGAGTGGGGAGAAAAACAAGACAAAGCTTTCGCTGAATTGAAGAAATGTTTGACTGAAGCACCATTGCTTGCTTTACCTAATTTCACAAAAACTTTTGAGATTGAATGTGATGCTAGTGGAATAGGTATTGGTGGTGTTTTGATGCAAGAAAGAAAACCTGTTGCATATTTCAGTGAGAAACTTCATGGTGCACAATTGAATTATCCTGTTTATGATAAATAACTATATGCTCTTGTGCGTGTGTTGGAAACATGGCAACATTATCTTTGGCCTAAGGAATTCATAATACATTCTGATCATGAATCTTTGAAATACTTAAAGGGCCAAGCAAAATTGAATCGTAGACATGCTAAGTGGGCAGAATTCATTGAGACCTTTCCATACATTGTCAAATATAAGAAAGGCAAAGAGAATGTGGTAGCTGATGCATTGTCTAGAAAACATGTGCTTTTAACTCAGTTGGGGGTAAAGGTACCAGGGTTGGAAAGTTTGAAAGATTTATATGCTTCCGATCATGAATTTGCAGCACCATATTCTAATTGCAAAGATGGGAAAGGGTGGGATAAGTTTCACATTCATGATGGTATTCTCTTTCGCATGAATAAGCTCTGTGTTCCGGATTCCTCTGTGTGTTTGTTATTGTTGCAGGAATCTCATGCAGGAGGATTGATGGGGCATTTTGGGAGGGAGAAGACTTACATGATGTTGGCTGATCACTTTTATTGGCCAAAGATGAGGCGAGACGTCGAGAAGTTTGTTCAAAGATGCATCACATGCCATAAGGAGAAGTCGAAACTCAATCCACATAGTTTGTATACTCCACTTCCTGTTCCTAGTGCTCCTTGGGAAGATATTAGCATGGATTTTGTGTTAGGACTGCCTAGGACCAAGAGGGGGAGGGATTCCGTCTTTGTTGTTGTGGATCGGTTCTCCAAAATGGCACATTTTATTCCCTGTCATAAGAGCGACGATGCGTCGCATGTAGCTGACTTGTTTTTCAGGGAGATTGTGAGATTACATGGAATGCCAAGAACCACTGTTTCAGATCGCGACGTCAAGTTCATGAGCTACTTTTGGAAGACTTTGTGGGCCAAGCCTGGGACAAAGTTGTTGTTTTCAACGACTTGTCACCCACAAACAGATGGGCAAACGGAGGTGGTGAACCGCACACTTTCAACGTTGTTACGTACCATGATAAAGAAGAACTTGAAAGAGTGGGAAGATTGTCTACCGCATGTGGAGTTTGCATATAACAGAGCGGTACATTCTACAACTCAATTGAGTCCATTCGAGGTGGTGTACGGATTCAAACCAATTACGCCTCTCGATTTACTTCCACTTCCACTACAAGAACGTGCAAATATGGAGGCTTCTAAACGTGCTGATTTTGTGAAAAAGCTCTATGCCACAACTAAAGAGGTAATTGAAAAGAAGGTACGTGCTTATGCTTCCAAGCTAACAAATCTAGAAAGAAGATGCTTTTTGAACCAGGTGATTTAGTGTGGGTACACCTTCGCAAAGATCGCTTTCCGCAGAAGCGTAGATCCAAATTGATGCCCCGTGGTGATGGACCTTTTAAAGTTCTTGCCAAGATCAATGACAATGCATACAAGATTGAGCTTCCCGGTGATGACTATGGGGTAAGTTCTACATCTAATGTTGCTGATTTATCACCCTTCATTGGACAAGATTGTACAGAGTCGAGGTCAACTCCCTTTCAAGAGGGGGAGGATGATGAGGACATCGATAGTAATGCCAAAGCTTGTAATGAGACTTCAATAACAGGACCAATAACAAGAGCACGAGCCAAGAAACTACAATCTCAGGTGAACCTGCTCCTTAATGAATATGTCATTAATTTTAATGAGAATTTTATACTACCTAAAAACAATGTTTTACTTGTGCTCAGTTTTGAAGAGTCAGCGATGGATGGAGATCAAGGATATGTGGCCGTCATCCAAGGAAGCACAAGTCCACGGCATAAACAATGATCGGTCCATGAATAGTGCCACGCATGAACAATACACGCTACAGTATCCAGCCCATGAATAGTTCCGCGCTACAGTACCAGGCCGTGAACAGTGCCGGGCCCATGAACAGTACCGCGCTACAGTACCTTGCGCGTGAATAGTACCACAAGGAAAATTTAGTGTTGAATAGCCTTAGGCTGAGACTATATATTGAGGGGTAGACCCCCATTGTAAAGGGGAACCACTTTTGATATTAAAAATACTCTTGTTCTTTCTGTTGGCCGAACTACATTGAAGGAATTGGGAGTTAGTCAAAAATCAAGATCGTTCAACCTTTCCGCTGGGAATTGGGAGCGCGATAGAACTTCATCTGGTAGTCGTGAAGTTCAACACGTGTGATTGGGCGAATTATAGAGTGCTAACTCTTGCATTGGCAACGGGGGATCACTACGATTCATCAATTCCACGTGAGTATCTTGATCCTACATCGAGAAGAACGGGCGACCCCGTATCACTATCGGAACCCGTTGCGGTTGGAACTTTCACACTGACTTCGATAGATTCCAACGGCATGCCAAAATGTGCTAGGGCGCATATTTAGTCCATTCGTGGTCTTAGGCTCCCCGGTTCAGTTCGTGGCACGAATTCACCCGCATAGAGTTTATAGTTGCCGTGGGAGCCCGTTGTGGAGGAAAGTATTACACCAAGTTGGCCGGATTCGAAAGGCATGACGAAATATGCTAGGGTGTATATGAAGTCCATTCGGGGTGTTAGCCACCTAGTTTTATTTCGCGGCATGATTTCACCTGCGTGGAGTTTATTGTACCTGTCAGAACCCGTTGTGGAGTAAAGTTTCAAACCAACTTGAACGAGTATGAAATGCACGCTGAAATGTGCTAGGGCACATATGAAGTCTGTTCGAAATGTTTGGCACTCAGCTTCATTTCGTGCCACGATATCGTGCACGTGGAGTTTATTGTACCCGTCTTGGAGGAATGTTTAACACCGACTGGACGGATTCAAAAAGCATGGCGAAATGAGCTAGTGTGCATATCAAGTTCCTTTGGGTGTTTGGCACTAAGTTTCGTTTCGTGCCTTCTCTACGTACGCTTGGAGTTACCTGCCGGGACACGTGGCGCAAATATTCACACCAACTCAGGCGGCTTCAAAATGCATGAAGAAATTTTCTCGGGTGCGTGTGAAGCCTATTCGCTGTGTTTGGCACTCAATTTCAACTCGTGGCACAATTTCATTCGCATTGAGTTTATAGTTGTCGTCAGAAACCGTTGTGGAGGAAAGTATCACACCAACTCGAACGAATTCAAAATGCGTGAAGAAATGTGCTTGGGTGTATATGAAGTCCATTCAGGGTGTTTTGCACTCAGTTTCATTTTGTGCCATGAATTCGTCCACATAGAGTTTATTGTACCCATTAAAACCCGTTGTGCAGGAACGTTTCACACCAACTCGGACGGATTCGAAAGGCATGCAATGATGTTCTAGGGCGCATATGAAATCCATTCGAGGTGTTACGCACTTAGTTTCGTTTTGTGGCACAACTTCGTCCGCATGGAGTATATTGTACCCGTCAGAACCCATTGCAGAGCAACGTTTCACACCGACTCGGATGGTACAAGGCGAAGTGTGCTCGAGCACATATGAAGACATTTCATGCCATGAATTCGTCCATGTGGAGTTTATTGTTCCTGATGTAACTTGTTCTGCGAGAAAGTTTCACACCGCCCGACAACTCGAAATGCGTGTGGAAAAGGGCTAGGCATATATGAACTCCATTGACAGATAGTGCTTGCCACTCATTTCCATTTCATGCCGTTATTTTCGTGCCTCGTACCCATCCTGCGCAGAAAGTTTCCCACCGACTCGGACGGGTTCAAAATGCATGGCGACATGAGCTAGGGTCGAGGTTTTTGGAACTCGGTTTCATTTTTGTACCTCGATAACGCACACTTGGAGTTTATAGTACCAATAGAAACCCGTTGCGGAGGAAACATTCACACCGATTCGGACGAATTCGAAAGCCACGCCAAAACGTGCTCGGGCGCATATGAAGTACATTCGGGGTGTTAGCCACTCAGTTTCATTTCGTGGCACAATTTCGTATGCATGGAGTCCATAGCTGCCATCGGAACCCGTTGTGAAGGAAAGTATCGCAACAACTTGGACGGATTCGAAATACGTGCCGAAATCTGCTATGGTACATATGAAGTCCATTTGGAATGTTTGCCACTCGGTTTCATTTCATGCCACGATTTCTTGCACAGAGTTATTGTACCCGTCTAAGAGGAAAGGTCCATACCTACTCGGACGGATTCAAATAAATGGTGAAATGAGGTAGGGTGTATGTAAAGTCCCTTCGTGGTGTAAGGCAATCAATTTCATTTCGTCCCTGCACAACGCATGCTTGGAGTTATGGTACCAATCGGAACCCGTTGCGGTCGAAACTTTCGCACTGACTTCGATAGATTCCAACGGCATGCCAAAATGTGCTAGGGCGCATATTTAGACCATTCGTGGTCTTAGGCTCTCAGCTTCAGTTCGTGGCACGAATTCACCCGCATAGAGTTTATAGTTGCTGTGGGAGCCCGTTGTGGAGGAAAGTAGTAAACCAACTTGGACGGATTCGAAAGGCTTGACGAAATATGCTAGGCTGTATATGAAGTCCATTCGGGGTGTTAGCCACCTAGTTTTATTTCGCGGCATGATTTCACCCGCTTGGAGTTTATTGTACCCGTCAGAACCCGTTGTGAAGTAAAGTTTCACACCAACTTGAACGAGTATGAAATGCACGCTGAAATGTGCTGGGGCACATATGAAGTCTGTTCGAAGTGTTTGGCACTCAGCTTCCTTTCGTGCCACGATATCGTGCACGTGGAGTTTATTGTACCTGTCTTGGAGAAATGTTTAACACCGACTCGGACGGATTGAAAAAGCATGGCGAAATGAGCTAGTGTGCATATCAAGTTCCTTCGGGGTGTTTGGCACTAAGTTTCGTTTCGTGCTTTCTCTACGTACGCTTAGCGTTACCTGCCGGGACAAGTGGCGGAAATGTTCACACCAACTCAGACAGCTTCAAAATGCGTGAAGAAATTTCCTCGGGTGCGTGTGAAGCCTATTCGCGGTGTTTGGCACTCGATTTCAACTCGTGGCACAATTTCATTCGCATTGAGTTTATAGTTGTCTCAGAAACTGTTGTGGAGGAAAGTATCACACCAACTCGAACGAATTCAAAATGCGTGAAGAAATGTGCTTGGGTGTATATGAAGTCCATTCAGGGTGTTTTGCACTCAGTTTCATTTTGCACCCGTTGTGCGGGAACGTTTCATACCAACTCGGACGGATTCGAAAGGCATGCCATGATGTTCTAGGGCGCATATGAAATCCATTCGAGGTGTTACGCACTTAGTTTCGTTTTGTGGCACAACTTCGTCCGCATGGAGTATATTGTACCCGTCAGAACCCATTGCAGAGCAACGTTTCACACCGACTCGGATGGATTCAAACTACATGGCGAAGTGTGCTTTAACACATATGAAGTCATTTCGTGCCATGAATTCGTCCATGTGGAGTTTATTGTTCCTGACAGAACTTGTTCTGCAGTAAAGTTTGACACCGGCTCCGACAACTCGAAATGCGTGTGGAAAAGTGCTAGGGCATATATGATCTCTATTCACAAATAGTGCTTGCCACTCATTTCCATTTCATGCCATTGTTTCGTGCATTGTACCCATCCTGCAGGAAAGTTTCCCACCACTCGGACGGGTTCAAAATGCGTGGTGACATGAGCTAGGGTGCATGTGAAGTCCTGTCAAGGTTTTTGGAACTCGGTTTCATTTTTGTACCTCGATAACGCACACTTGGAGTTTATAGTACCAATCAAAACCCGTTGCAGAGAAAACATTCACACCGATTCGGAGGAATTCGAAAGCCACGCCAAAGCATGCTCGGGCGCATATGAAGTACATTCGGGGTGTTAGCCACTCAGTTTCATTTCGTGGCACAATTTCGTATGCGTGGAGTCCATAGCTGCCATCGTAACCCGTTGTGAAGGAAAGTGTCGCAACAACTTGGACGGATTCGAAATACGTGCCGAAATCTGCTATGGTACATATGAAGTCAATTTGGAATGTTTGCCACTCGGTTTCATTTCATGCCACGATTTCTTGCACAGAGTTATTGTACCCGTCTAAGAGGAAAGTTCCATACCTACTCGGACGGATTCAAAATAAATGGTGAAATGAGGTGGGGTGTATGTAAAGTCCCTTCGTGGTGTAAGGCAATCAATTTCATTTCGTCCATGCACAACGCACGCTTGGAGTTATGGTACCTATCGGAACCCGTTGCGGTCGGAACTTTCACACTGACTTCGATAGATTCCAACGGCATGCCAAAATATGCTAGGGCGCATATTTAATCCATTCGTGGTCTTAGGCTCTCAGCTTCAGTTCGTGGTACAAATTCACCCGCATAGATTTTATAGTTGCCGTGTGATGTGGCCACGCCACAAACACACACGACAATAGCGCCCAATATCAAGATTGAACTAAAGGTGAATTCGTTTCTTCAGCTTAAACATATTTTAAATGAGACTATGATGCTACCTAATGATGAAAATATATATATTGACAGCACCGCGTTATTTTTACATCAATTCAAGCAAGAGTTCAAGTTGGACACGTTTTGGAATCCAATTCGGCCTCCAGATCAATTCGGATTCAGCCTAACAGGCCCAACTTCAAATGTGCATAACTTTCACATACGAAGTCTGTTTGAGGTCCATGAGTACTTGTTGGAAAGCTTTGCTTGTCCTTTTTCTAATGAATCTAGTCTCACCTCTCAATTCCTTCTGTACGCACCGCAATCATCAAAGGAGTCCGTGTTGGGCACGTACTGGAATCGGATTCGGACAGCTGCAATGGTGCAAGTTTAAACGGGCATAACTTCTTCATATGGACTCCGTTTGGGACGTTATTGTACTTCATGGAAAGCTTATCAAGTCTACTTTCCAATGGATCCAACCTCATCTTCAAATTCCATCCGAGACGGCCGGAATCATCAAAACAATCCATGTAGGTTTCTGAATCCAGTCAAAAGGGTGCTGCGCCACCACCACTTGGGCCCATGGGCCTTGTAACCCTAGGGGCATAATCCTTGGCCACCCCCTGGTTGTTCTCCCTATATAGGAGCCACCGCCTCCTTTGTTAGGACTTAGGTTTTGTTCAGATCAGTTTAGCCCCATGTGCAAACTCCACGTTGTCTCTTGTGTCGGCTAGACCAACAGATTCGTGTTACAGAACCTCAACTATCCTTGTGCAACTTTTATATCTAGCAAATTTCAGGTTGCTCACTATCCTTGTTCTTGCGTGTTCTTCGGTTGCATGCAGGAATAGACCTTCGTGGTCAGGTCAACCGCGTTCTTGGCACGGTTGATATCAACTTGGAGTATGGTTCAGCGATTGCTAAGGCGCAAGCGACGTCGTACGGTTGTAGTCGGGTCGCAAGAGTCACCTCCACCGAAATCGATAGTTATCAATCCTATCAGAAGATCGGGACCCCATTGCCTCATCAGTTGGTATCAGAGCTTCAGTTGACCGGTAGGAATTTCTTGTATCCCTAGTTAGTAGATTGGTTTTTATTTCCTATAGTCCAGAAAATTGCCCCACAAAAGGAGTTAATTCCCGCTGTCCAAACCCCGTTGTGCCTTTCAATCTATTAGTTTTGGTTTGCTAAATTGAATTTGTGTCTGTTTTAGCTTTGTCTAGTTGTTGGTCATATCTTTGTTCCTATAAAAATCCAAACAAAAAAAAATTCCCCCACCCCAAACCCTAATTCCAATTTCGGCTGATTTTTCCTTTCTCTGCAGCCGCCACCGAAAAGGCCATAACTTTTGATTCCGAGATTAGTTTTGAGTGAGACCACCGCCATTGGATTCAAAACTTCATTGTCCATCGATCTGTAAAATTTCACATCATTCCAGTGAGACAGTTAAGAGATATCTGTGGTGGAAGTTGACCTAAAATTCCAGATTGAATCTGCAACAGTTGGCACTTGTGAATTTTTTGAGAATTTTTTGGTCGGTTTCCAGAACTTGGCCCCAAAACAAAAGTTGTGTAAAAAGCCATCATAAAACGGAGAAAAAATAATCATTGAAAAAAAGGCATCTGACAAAAAGTTACGGCCGAAATACCGACGTGCTGTCCAGTGGACAGAAATCTTCAGTTTCCAAGTTTTGGGTCAATCTTTGTGCTCTTCAATTCCAGATTGCATTCGATTGAATTATCTGTATTTACCACTCCTGTACATTGCCATACACTTGTTTTTGCTTTCTTCCATCCTTGGTTGATCAGCAACATAGGCTAAGTGCTAGATACGAACTATAATTCAATTCTGTGGAATTTCTGAAATTAATTGATTGTTTTCCTTTGCTACAAAATACATAGCTTATCCAAGCTCCACTTTTCTACTAACCGAACAGATCTTGCTGCACCTTGCAATCGCTTTACTCATCACTTGAGTTAGATTTATCACGAACCAGCCACCGGTTGCACCACCTGTTTGCTTTGGTAATAACTTGTAAGAATTTGGTAAGAGCTTGAGAGATGCGTGACTTGATTTGAGCCTCCATATCCTAGTAGTTGATAGGAACTTTTACTTGTGATTTGTTTCCTTGTTTTCTACTAACAATGACAGGCTTGAGAAAATTGGTAGATTATGATGTCATCGCGGGCAGATTTGAACTTGAAGGGAAACAATTACCGGTATATATCTTGCCACTCACCGCTGAGAGTACATCGTCGGACTACTTCTTGTGGGTTACTATGATGGATAGCTACTTTGAAAGACAAGATCTTGATCCTTATGAGAAGATGAGCATGGCAAGGACGGCGCTGATTGGTGATGTTCAACATTGGTGGTCGAATCTCGAGTTCCACTATATATACACATGGGAGGAGATGCAAAAGAAATTGCGACATCGTTTTGTACCTCCAGCACCCACGGTCACAAGCGAGGTGGAACCTGAGGTAATTGAAAATGTTGACATTGTTTTGGTTCCTACTCCATCTACAGATAGCACCGAGATATTTGAAGAGGTGAAGGATGATATGGTGCATCTTATGCCATTAGAGGAGAAGTTTGAGGTACCTACAGTATCTGATGAGGACGATAATGACCAAGGTACTGATTTGGTGCTACAACAAGACATAGATCAACCTTGTGAGTATATACCTGCTGTAGTGCAATCTTTTGATATTCCTTGTGTTGACTTGAACGAACCATGTGCTGATCTAAATTCTCATAATTTTGCACATGTCAAATTAATTACACATAAGGAAGTATTTGATAGAATATCTCCAGCTAATGCATTGTGCTATATCATGCTTAATGAGGCCGTTAGTTTGGATTGTGCTATGGAGAAAGTTTCTGAACTTGCATGTTCGAAATTCTTGTTTAGTGCCTACACCCCTGAGTATAAGTTTAATTTGATTGGAGATTATGGTGTAGAAAATCAATTTCTTGTATATCGAATATGCATAACTTGTGATCACATGGATGAATTGAAGCTTGCTGTTTTGAACAACAACTCTTGTATGCTCAATCTTGTTCATTATGAAAGAAAAATTAAATTTAGTGATCATTCAATGCCTATGTGTTCTTCTCTTGTTGAACCATCTAACATTGACAATCTGAATAATGAAATTGATGTATGGAAGAACTTGCAAATCTTTTCACCCTTACTAGATGAATTTGCTATTGCTCAATTGAAATCTGATTATATGGATAAACTTTGTTTGATTCCAAAAGTTGTAGCTTTGCCTATATGTGCCACCACTACAAGTTTACAACTTCGAAGATTTAAATTGCATAAAAGCTTCACTTACATTTGCAAAACAAGTTGCAATAATTCCTGTGTAAGAAATTCTGATTTGTTCATTAACATATACGATTACTTTTGGGTTAATAATACAATGAGATTTTGTGATTGCTGCTATGTTATAACATTAATTGTGCAACAACGAAGAACTGTTAAAATGGATGACATATACATATACCATGCATACACCATGGCTTCTTTGTTACCATACTTTCAGCTCATCAAAAGCCGAGGACGGCTTTGTTTTCAAGAAGGGGAGGATGATAAGAACATGTACCCTATGGATACAATCATATTTGCTATGCTTGTTGTTCTAATTACAAGAGCTCTAACGCATCACTTAAATTATCAGGTAAGTTCGTTTCAAACAGGTTTCATTTTGTTTGACAAAGAACTTATGATATTACATAATGAGAGTTTGTTGCGTTTGTTATCATGTACCGAGATTTATGATCAAGATCATACAATACGTGAGGCTACACATATGTTAAAACCGAGGACAGTTTTCTATCAAGAAGGGGAGGATGATGCGACCACGCCACAAACACACACGACAATAGCGCCCAATATCAAGATTGAAGTAAAGAGAATTCGTTTCTTTAGCTTAAACATATTCTAAATGAGAATATGATGTTACCTAATGATGAAAATATATATTTTGACAGCACCACGTTATTTTTACATCAATTCAAGCAAGAGTTCAAGTTGGACACGTTTTGGAATCCAATTCGGCCTACAGATCAATTCGGATTCAGCCTGACAGGCCCAACTTCAAATGTTGATAACTTTCACATACGAAGTCCGTTTGAGGTCCATGAGTACTTGTTGGAAAGCTTTGCTTGTCCTCTTTCTAATGGATCTGGTATCACCTCTAAATTCCTTCTGTATGCACCGCAATCATCAAAGGAGTCCGTGTTGGGCACGTACTGGAATCGGATTCGGACAGCTGCAATGGTGGAAGTTTAAACGGGCATAACTTCTTCATATGGACTCCGTTTGGGATGTTCTTGTACTTCATGGAAAGCTTATCAAGTCTACTTTCCAATGGATCCAACCACATCTTCAAATTCTATCCGAGACGGCCGGAATCATCAAAACAATCCATGTAGGTTTCTGAATCCGAGTCAAAAGGGTGCTGCGCCACCACCACTTGGGCCCATGGGCCTTGTAACCCTAGGGGCATAATTCTTGGCCGCCCCCTGGTTGTTCTCCCTATATAGGAGCCACCGCCTCCTTTGTTAGGACTTAGGTTTTGTTTAGATCAGTTTAGCCCCATGTGCAAACTCCACGTTGTCTCTTGTGTCGGCTAGACCAACAGATTCGTGTTACAGAACCTCAACTAGGGAGCCCGTTGTGGACGAAAGTATTACACCAACTTGGACGGATTCGAAAGGCATGAAGAAATATGCTACGGTGTATATGAAGTCCATTCGGGGTGTTAGCCACCTAGTTTTATTTCGCGGCATGATTTCACCCGCGTGGAGTTTATTGTACCTGTCAGAACCCGTTGTGGAGTAAAGTTTCACACCAACTTGAACGAGTATGAAATGCACGCTGAAATGTGCTGGGGCACATATGAAGTCTGTTCAAGTGTTTGGCACCGGCCGTTTCGTGCCACGATATCGCACGTGGAGTTTATTGTACCCGTCTGGGAGGAATGTTTAACACCTACTCGGACGGATTCAAAAAGCATGGCGAAATGAGCTAGTGTGCATATCAAGTTCCTTCGGGGTGTTTGGCACTAAGTTTCATTTCGTGCCTTCTACGCACGCTTGGAGTTACTGTAGGGACACGTGGCGGAAATATTCACACCAACTCAGACGGCTTCAAAATGCATGAAGAAATTTCCTCGGGGGCGTGTGAAGCCTATTCGCGGTGTTTGGCACTCAATTTCGACTCGTGGCACAATTTCATTGGCATTGAGTTTATAGTTGTCGTCAGAAACCGTTGTGGAGTAAAGTATCACACCAACTCGAACGAATTCAAAATGCGTGAAGAAATGTGCTTGGGTGTATATGAAGTCCATTCAGGGTGTTTTGCACTCAGTTTCATTTTGTGCCATGAATTCGTCCACATAGAGTTTATTGTACCCATTAAAACCCGTTGTGCAGGAACGTTTCATACCAACTCGGACGGATTCGAAAGGCATGCCATAATGTTCTAGGGCGCATATGAAATCCATTCGAAGTGTTTGCCACTCAGCTTCGTTTCGTGCCACGATATCGTGCACGTGGAGTTTATTGTACCCGTCTTGGAGGAATGTTTAACACCGACTCGGACGGATTCAAAAAGCATGGCGAAATTAGCTAGTGTGCATATCAAGTTCCTTCGGGGTGTTTGGCACTAAGTTTCATGTCGTGCCTTCTCTACGTACGCTTGGAGTTACCTGCCGGGACACGTGGCGGAAATATTCACAACAACTCAGACGGCTTGAAAATGCGTGAAGAAATTTCCTCGGGTGCGTGTGAAGCCTATTCGCGGTGTTTGGCACTCAATTTCGACTCGTGGCACAATTTCATTGGCATTGAGTTTATAGTTGTCGTCAGAAACCGTTGTGGAGGAAAGTATCACACCAACTCGATCGAATTCAAAATGCGTGAAGAAATGTGCTTGGGTGTATATGAAGTCCATTCAGGGTGTTTTGCACTCAGTTTCATTTTGTGCCATGAATTCGTCCACATAGAGTTTATTGTACCCATTAAAACCCGTTGTGCGGGAACGTTTCATACCAACTCGGACGGATTCGAAAGGCATGCCATGATGTTCTAGGGCGCATATGAAATCCATTCGAGGTGTTACGCACTTAGTTTCGTTTTGTGGCACAACTTCGTCCGCATGGTGTATATTGTACCCGTCAGAACCCATTGCAGAGCAACGTTTCACACCGACTCGGATGGATTCAAAATACATGGCGAAGTGTGCTCGAGCACATATGAAGTCATTTCGTGCCATGAATTCGTCCATGTGGAGTTTATTGTTCCTTGCAGAACTTGTTCTGCAGTAAAGTTTCACACCGGCTCCGACAACTCGAAATGCGTGTGGAAAAGTGCTAGGGCATATATGAACTCCATTGATAGATAGTGCTTGCCACTCATTTCCATTTCATGCCGTTATTTCGTGCATTGTACCCATCCTGCCGGAAAGTTTCCCAACGACTCGGACGGGTTCAAAATGCGTGGCGACATGAGCTAGGGTCGAGGTTTTTGGAACTCGGTTTCATTTTTGTACCTCGATAACGCACACTTGGAGTTTATAGTACCAATCGAAACCCGTTGCGGAGAAAACATTCACACCGATTCGGAGGAATTCGAAAGCCACGCCAAAACGTGCTCGGGCGCATATGAAGTACATTCGGGGTGTTAGCCACTCAGTTTCATTTCGTGCCTTCTCTACGTACGCTTGGAGTTACCTGCCGGGACACGTGGCGGAAATATTCACACCAACTCAGACGGCTTCAAAATGCATGAAGAAATTTCCTCGGGTGCGTGTGAAGCCTATTCGCGGTGTTTGGCACTCAATTTCGACTCGTGGCACAATTTCATTGGCATTGAGTTTATAGTTGTCGTCAGAAACCGTTGTGGAGGAAAGTATCACACCAACTCGAACGAATTCAAAATGCGTGAAGAAACGTGCTTGGGTGTATATGAAGTCCATTCAGGGTGTTTTGCACTCAGTTTCATTTTGTGCCATGAATTCGTCCGCATAGAGTTTATTGTACCCATTAAAACCCGTTGTGCAGGAACGTTTCATACCAACTCGGATGGATTCGAAAGGCATGCCATGATGTTCTAGGGCGCATATGAAATCCATTCGAGGTGTTACGCACTTTGTTTCGTTTTGTGGCACAACTTCGTCCGCATGGAGTATATTGTACCCGTCAGAACCCACTGCAGAGCAACGTTTCACACCGACTCGGATGGATTCAAAATACATGGCGAAGTGTGCTCGAGCACATATGAAGTCATTTCGTGCCATGAATTCGTCCATGTGGAGTTTATTGTTCCTGACAGAACTTGTTCTGCAGTAAAGTTTCACACCGGCTCCGACAACTCGAAATGCGTGTGGAAAAGTGCTAGGGCATATATGAACTCCATTGATAGATAGTGCTTGCCACTCATTTCCATTTCATGCCGTTATTTCGTGCATTGTACCCATCCTGCAGGAAAGTTTCCCACCGACTCGGACGGGTTCAAAATGCGTGTCGACATGAGCTAGGGTCGAGGTTTTTGGAACTCTGTTTCAGTTTTGTACCTTGATAACGCACACTTGGAGTTTATAGTACCAATCGAAACCCGTTGCGGAGAAAACATTCACACCGATTCGGAGGAATTCGAAAGCCACGCCAAAACGTGCTCGGGCGCATATGAAGTACATGCGGGGTGTTAGCCACTCAGTTTCATTTCGTGGCACAATTTCGTATGCATGGAGTCCATAGCTGCCATCGGAACCCGTTGTGAAGGAAAGTACTGCAACAACTTGGACGGATTCGAGATACGTGCCGAAATCTGCTATGGTACATATGAAGTCCATTTGGAATGTTTGCCACTCAGTTTCATTTAATGCCACGATTTCTTACACAGAGTTATTGTACCGTCTAAGAGGAAAGTTCCACACCTGCTGGGACGGATTCAAAATAAATGGTGAAATGAGGTAGGGTGTATGTAAAGTCCCTTCGTGGTGTAAGGCAATCAATTTCATTTCGTCCCTACACAACGCACGCTTGGAGTTATGGTACCTATCGGAACCCGTTGCGGTCGGAACTTTCACACTGACTTCGATAGATTCCAACGGCGTGCCAAAATGTGCTAGGGCGCATATTTAGTCCATTCGTGGTGTTAGGCTCTTAGCTTCAGTTCGTGGCACGAATTCACCCGCATAGAGTTTAGAGTTGCCGTGGGAGCCCGTTGTGGAGGAAAGTATTACACCAAGTTGGACGGATTCGAAAGGCACGAAGAAATATGCTACGGTGTATATGAAGTCCATTCGGGGTGTTAGCCACCTAGTTTTATTTCGCGGCATGATTTCACCCGCGTGGAGTTTATTGTACCTGTCAGAACCCGTTGTGGAGTAAAGTTTCACACCAACTTGAACGAGTATGAAATGCACGGTGAAATGTGCTGGGGCACATATGAAGTCTGTTCGAAGTGTTTGGCACTCAGCTTCGTTTCGTGCCACGATATCGTGCACGTGGAGTTTATTGTACCCGTCTTGGAGGAATGTTTAACACCGACTCGGACGGATTCAAAAAGCATGGCGAAATGAGCTAGTGTGCATATCAAGTTCCTTCGGGGTGTTTGGCACTAAGTTTCATTTCGTGCCTTCTCTACGTACGCTTGGAGTTACCTGCCGGGACACGTGGCGGAAATATTCACACCAACTCAGACGGCTTCAAAATGCGTGAAGAAATTTCCTCGGGTGCGTGTGAAGCCTATTCGCGGTGTTTGGCACTCAATTTCGACTCGTGGCACAATTTCATTGGCATTGAGTTTATAGTTGTCGTCAGAAACCGTTGTGGAGGAAAGTATCACACCAACTCGATCGAATTCAAAATGCGTGAAGAAATGTGCTTGGCTGTATATGAAGTCCATTCAGGGTGTTTTGCACTCAGTTTCATTTTGTGCCATGAATTCGTCCACATAGAGTTTATTGTACCCATTAAAACCCGTTGTGCGGGAACGTTTCATACCAACTCGGACGGATTCGAAAGGCATGCCATGATGTTCTAGGGCGCATATGAAATCCATTCGAGGTGTTACGCACTTTGTTTCGTTTTGTGGCACAACTTCGTCCGCATGGAGTATATTGTACCCGTCAGAACCCATTGCAGAGCAACGTTTCACACCGACTCGGATGGATTCAAAATACATGGCGAAGTGTGCTCGAGCACATATGAAGTTATTTCGTGCCATGAATTCGTCCATGTGGAGTTTATTGTTCCTGACAGAACTTGTTCTGCAGTAAAGTTTCACACCGGCTCCGACAACTCGAAATGCGTGTGATAAAGTGCTAGGGCATATATGAACTCCATTGATAGATAGTGCTTGCCACTCATTTCCATTTCATGCCGTTATTTCGTGCATTGTACCCATCCTGCCGGAAAGTTTCCCAATGACTCGGACGGGTTCAAAATGCGTGGCGACATGAGCTAGGGTCGAGGTTTTTGGAACTCGGTTTCATTTTTGTACCTCGATAACGCACACTTGGAGTTTATAGTACCAATCGAAACCCGTTGAGAAGAAAACATTCACACCGATTCGGAGGAATTCGAAAGCCACGCCAAAATGTGCTCGGGCGCATATGAAGTACATTCGGGGTGTTAGCCACTCAGTTTCATTTCGTGGCACAATTTCGTATGCATGGAGTCCATAGCTGCCATCGGAACCTGTTGTGAAGGAAAGTATCGCAACAACTTGGACGGATTCGACATACGTGCCGAAATCTGCTATGGTACATATGAAGTCCATTTGGAATGTTTGCCACTCAGTTTCATTTAATGCCACGATTTCTTGCACAGAGTTATTGTACCCGTCTAAGAGGAAAGTTCCACACCTGCTCGGACGGATTCAAAATAAATTGTGAAATGAGGTAGGGTGTATGTAAAGTCCCTTCGTGGTGTAAGGCAATCAATTTCATTTCGTCCCTGCACAACGCACGCTTGGAGTTATGGTACCTGTCGGAACCCGTTGCGGTCGGAACTTTCACACTGACTTCGATAGATTCCAACGGCGAGCCAAAATGTGCTAGGGCGCATATTTAGTCCATTCGTGGTGTTAGGCTCTCAGCTTCAGTTCGTGGCACGAATTCACCCGCATAGAGTTTAGAGTTGCCGTGGGAGCCCGTTGTGGAGGAAAGTATTACACCAACTTGGACGGATTCGAAAGGCACGAAGAAATATGCTACGGTGTATATGAAGTCCATTCGGGGTGTTAGCCACCTAGTTTTATTTCGCGGCATGATTTCACCCGCGTGGAGTTTATTGTACCTGTCAGAACCCGTTGTGGAGTAAAGTTTCACACCAACTTGAACGAGTATGAAATGCACGCTGAAATGTGCTGGGGCACATATGAAGTCTGTTCGAAGTGTTTGGCACTCAGCTTCGTTTCGTGCCACGATATCGTGCACGTGGAGTTTATTGTACCCGTCTCGGAGGAATGTTTAACACCGACTCGGACGGATTCAAAAAGCATGGCGAAATGAGCTAGTGTGCATATCAAGTTCCTTCGGGGTGTTTGGCACTAAGTTTCATTTCGTGCCTTCTCTACGTACGCTTGGAGTTACCTGCCGGGACACGTGGCGGAAATATTCACACCAACTCAGACGGCTTTCAAAATGCATGAAGAAATTTCCTCGGGTGCGTGTGAAGCCTATTCGCGGTGTTTGGCACTCAATTTCAACTCGTGGCTCAATTTCATTGGCATTGAGTTTATAGTTGCCGTCAGAAACCGTTGTGGAGGAAAGTATCACACCAACTCGAACGAATTCAAATGCGTGAAGAAATGTGCTTGGGTGTATATGAAGTCCATTCAGGGTGTTTTGCACTCAGTTTCATTTTGTGCCATGAATTCGTCCACATAGAGTTTATTGTACCCATTAAAACCCGTTGTGCGGGAACGTTTCATACCAACTCGGACGGATTCGAAAGGCATGCCATGATGTTCTAGGGCGCATATGAAATCCATTCGAGGTGTTACGCACTTAGTTTCGTTTTGTGGCACAACTTCGTCCGCATGGAGTATATTGTACCCGTCGGAACCCATTGCGAGCAACGTTTCACACCGACTCGGATGGATTCAAAATACATGGCGAAGTGTGCTCGATCACATATGAAGTCATTTCGTGCCATGAATTCGTCCATGTGGAGTTTATTGTTCCTGACAGAACTTGTTCTGCAGTAAAGTTTCACACCGGCTCCGACAACTCGAAATGCGTGTGGAAAAGTGCTAGGGCATATATGAACTCCATTGATAGATAGTGCTTGCCACTCATTTCCATTTCATGCCGTTATTTCGTGCATTGTACCCATCCTGCCGGAAAGTTTCCCAACGACTCGGACGGGTTCAAAATGCGTGGCGACATGAGCTAGGGTCGAGGTTTTTGGAACTCGGTTTCATATTTGTACCTCGATAACGCACACTTGGAGTTTATAGTACCAATCGAAACCCGTTGCGGAGAAAACATTCACACCGATTCGGAGGAATTCGAAAGCCACGCCAAAACGTGCTCGGGCGCATATGAAGTACATTCGGGGTGTTAGCCACTCAGTTTCATTTCGTGGCACAATTTCGTATGCATGGAGTCCATAGCTGCCATCGAAACCCGTTGTGAAGGAAAGTATCGCAACAACTTGGACGGATTCGAAATACGTGCCGAAATCTGCTATGGTACATATGAAGTCCATTTGGAATGTTTGCCACTCAGTTTCATTTAATGCCACGATTTCTTGCACAGAGTTATTGTACCCGTCTAAGAGGAAAGTTCCACACCTGCTCGGACGGATTCAAAATAAATTGTGAAATGAGGTAGGGTGTATGTAAAGTCCCTTCGTGGTGTAAGGCAATCAATTTCATTTCGTCCCTGCACAACGCACGCTTGGAGTTATGGTACCTGTCGGAACCCGTTGCGGTCGGAACTTTCACACTGACTTCGATAGATTCCAACGGCGTGCCAAAATGTGCTAGGGCGCATATTTAGTCAATTCGTGGTCTTAGGCTCTCAGCTTCAGTTCGTGGCACGAATTCACCCGCATAGAGTTTAGAGTTGCCGTGGGAGCCCGTTGTGGAGGAAAGTATTACACCAACTTGGACGGATTCGGAAGGCACGAAGAAATATGCTACGGTGTATATGAAGTCCATTCGGGGTGTTAGCCACCTAGTTTTATTTCGCGGCATGATTTCACCCGCGTGGAGTTTATTGTACCTGTCAGAACCCGTTGTGGAGTAAAGTTTCACACCAACTTGAACGAGTATGAAATGCACGCTGAAATGTGCTGGGGCACATATGAAGTCTGTTCGAAGTGTTTGGCACTCAGCTTCGTTTCGTGCCACGATATCGTGCACGTGGAGTTTATTGTACCCGTCTTGGAGGAATGTTTAACACCGACTCGGACGGATTCAAAAAGCATGGCGAAATGAGCTAGTGTGCATATCAAGTTCCTTCGGGGTGTTTGGCACTAAGTTTCATTTCGTGCCTTCTCTACGTACGCTTGGAGTTACCTGCCGGGACACGTGGCGGAAATATTCACACCAACTCAGACGGCTTTCAAAATGCATGAAGAAACTTCCTCGGGTGCGTGTGAAGCCTATTCGCGGTGTTTGGCACTCAATTTCGACTCGTGGCATAATTTCATTGGCATTGAGTTTATAGTTGTCGTCAGAAACCGTTGGGGAGGAAAGTATCACACCAACTCGAAGGAATTCAAAATGCGTGAAGAAATGTGCTTGGGTGTATATGAAGTCCATTCAGGGTGTTTTGCACTCAGTTTCATTTTGTGCCATGAATTCGTCCACATAGAGTTTATTGTACCCATTAAAACCCGTTGTGCGGGAACGTTTCATACCAACTCGGACGGATTCGAAAGGCATGCCATGATGTTCTAGGGCGCATATGAAATCCATCGAGGTGTTACGCACTTAGTTTCATTTTGTGGCACAACTTCGTCCGCATGGAGTATATTGTACCCGTCGGAACCCATTGCAGAGCAACGTTTCACACCGACTCGGATGGATTCAAAATACATGGCGAAGTGTGCTCGAGCACATATGAAGTCATTTCGTGCCATGAATTCGTCCATGTGGAGTTTATTGTTCCTGACAGAACTTGTTCTGCAGTAAAGTTTCACACCGGCTCCGACAACTCGAAATGCGTGTGGAAAAGTGCTAGGGCATATATGAACTCCATTGATAGATAGTGCTTGCCACTCATTTCCATTTCATGCCGTTATTTCGTGCATTGTACCCATCCTGCCGGAAAGTTTCCCACCGACTCGGACGGGTTCAAAATGCGTGGCGACATGAGCTAGGGTCGTGGTTTTTGGAACTCGGTTTCATTTTTGTACCTCGATAATGCACACTTGGAGTTTATAGTACCAATCGAAACCCGTTGTGGAGAAAACATTCACACCGATTCGGAGGAATTCGAAAGCCACGCCAAAACGTGCTCGGGCGCATATGAAGTACATTCGGGGTGTTAGCCACTCAGTTTCATTTCGTGGCACAATTTCGTATGCATGGAGTCCATAGCTGCCATGGGAACCAGTTGTGAAGGAAATTATCACAACAACTTGGACGGATTCGAGATACGTGCCGAAATCTGCTATGGTACATATGAAGTCCATTTGGAATGTTTGCCACTCAGTTTCATTTAATGCCACGATTTCTTGCACAGAGTTATTGTACCCGTCTAAGAGGAAAGTTTCCAAACCTCCTCGGACGGATTCAAAATAAATGGTGAAATGAGGTAGGGTGTATGTAAAGTCCCTTCGTGGTGTAAGGCAATCAATTTCATTTCGTCCCTGCACAACGCACGCTTGGAGTTATGGTACCTATCGGAACCCGTTGCGGTCGGAACTTTCACACTGACTTCGATAGATTCCAACGGCATGCCAAAATGTGCTAGGGCGCATATTTAGTCCATTCGTGGTCTTAGGCTCTCAGCTTCAGTTCGTGGCACGAATTCACCCGCATAGAGTTTAGAGTTGCCGTGGGAGCCCGTTGTGGAGGAAAGTATTACACCAACTTGGACGGATTCGAAAGGCACGAAGAAATATGCTACGGTGTATATGAAGTCCATTCGGGTGTTAGCCACCTAGTTTTATTTCGCGCATGATTTCACCGCGTGGAGTTTATTGTACTGTCGTAACCCGTTGTGGAGTAAAGTTTCACACCAACTTGAACGAGTATGAAATGCACGCTGAAATGTCTTTGGGGCACATATGAAGTCTGTTCAAGTGTTTGGCACTCGGCCGTTTCGTGCCACGATATCGTGCACGTGGAGTTTATTGTACCCGTCTTGGAGGAATGTTTAACACCGACTCGGACGGATTCAAAAAGCATGGCGAAATGAGCTAGTGTGCATATCAAGTTCCTTCGGGGTGTTTGGCACTAAGTTTCATTTCGTGCCTTCTCTACGTACGCTTGGAGTTACCTGCCGGGACACGTGGCGGAAATATTCACACCAACTCAGACGGCTTTCAAAATGCATGAAGAAACTTCCTCGGGTGCGTGTGAAGCCTATTCGCGGTGTTTGGCACTCAATTTCGACTCGTGGCACAATTTCATTGGCATTGAGTTTATAGTTGTCGTCAGAAACCGTTGTGGAGGAAAGTATCACACCAACTCGAACGAATTCAAATGCGTGAAGAAATGTGCTTGGGTGTATATGAAGTCCATTCAGGGTGTTTTGCACTCAGTTTCATTTTGTGCCATGAATTCGTCCACATAGAGTTTATTGTACCCATTAAAACCCGTTGTGCGGGAACGTTTCATACCAACTCGGACGGATTCGAAAGGCATGCCATGATGTTCTAGGGCGCATATGAAATCCATTCGAGGTGTTACGCACTTAGTTTCGTTTTGTGGCACAACTTCGTCCGCATGGAGTATATTGTACCCGTCGGAACCCATTGCAGAGCAACGTTTCACACCGACTCGGATGGATTCAAAATACATGGCGAAGTGTGCTCGAGCACATATGAAGTCATTTCGTGCCATGAATTCGTCCATGTGGAGTTTATTGTTCCTGATAGAACTTGTTCTGCAGTAAAGTTTCACACCGGCTCCGACAACTCGAAATGCGTGTGGAAAAGTGCTAGGGCATATATGAACTCCATTGATAGATAGTGCTTGCCACTCATTTCCATTTCATGCCGTTATTTCGTGCATTGTACCCATCCTGCCGGAAAGTTTCCCACCGACTCGGACGGGTTCAAAATGCGTGGCGACATGAGCTAGGGTCGCGGTTTTTGGAACTCGGTTTCATTTTTGTACCTCGATAACGCACACTTGGAGTTTATAGTACCAATCGAAACCCGTTGCGGAGAAAACATTCACACCGATTCGGAGGAATTCGAAAGCCACGCCAAAACGTGCTCGGGCGCATATGAGGTACATTCGGGGTGTTAGCCACTCAGTTTCATTTCGTGGCACAATTTCGTATGAATGGAGTCCATAGCTGCCATCGGAACCCGTTGTGAAGGAAAGTATCGCAACAACTTGGACGGATTCGAGATACGTGCCGAAATCTGCTATGGTGCATATGAAGTCCATTTGGAATGTTTGCCACTCAGTTTCATTTAATGCCACGATTTCTTGCACAGAGTTATTGTACCCGTCTAAGAGGAAAGTTCCACACTGCTCGGACGGATTCAAAATAAATGGTGAAATGAGGTAGGGTGTATGTAAAGTCCCTTCGTGGTGTAAGGCAATCAATTTCATTTCGCCCCTGCACAACGACGCTTGGAGTTATGGTACCTATCGGAACCCGTTGCGGTCGGAACTTTCACACCGACTTCGATAGATTCCAACGGCGTGCCAAAATGTGCTAGGCGCATATTTAGTCCATTCGTGGTCTTAGGCTCTCAGCTTCAGTTCGTGGCACGAATTCACCCGCATAGAGTTTAGAGTTGCCGTGGGAGCCCGTTGTGGAGGAAAGTATTACACCAACTTGGACGGATTCGAAAGGCACGAAGAAATATGCTACGGTGTATATGAAGTCCATTCGGGGTGTTAGCCACCTAGTTTTATTTCGCGGCATGATTTCACCCGCGTGGAGTTTATTGTACCTGTCAGAACCCGTTGTGGAGTAAAGTTTCACACCAACTTGAACGAGTATGAAATGCACGCTGAAATGTGCTGGGGCACATATGAAGTCTGTTCGAAGTGTTTGGCACTCAGCTTCGTTTCGTGCCACGATATCGTGCACGTGGAGTTTATTGTACCCGTCTTGGAGGAATGTTTAACACCGGCTCGGACGGATTCAAAAAGCATGGCGAAATGAGCTAGTGTGCATATCAAGTTCCTTCGGGGTGTTTGGCACTAAGTTTCATTTCGTGCCTTCTCTACGTACGCTTGGAGTTACCTGCCGGGACACGTGGCGGAAATATTCACACCAACTCAGACGGCTTCAAAATGCATGAAGAAACTTCCTCGGGTGCGTGTGAAGCCTATTCGCGGTGTTGGCACTCAATTTCGACTCGTGGCACAATTTCATTGGCATTGAGTTTATAGTCGTCGTCAGAAACCGTTGTGGAGGAAAGTATCGCACCAACTCGAACGAATTCAAACTGCGTGAAGAAATGTGCTTGGGTGTATATGAAGTCCATTCAGGTGTTTTGCACTCGGTTTCATTTTGTGCCATGAATTCGCCCACATAGAGTTTATTGTACCCATTAAAACCGTTGCGGGAACGTTTCATACCAACTCGGACGGATTCGAAAGGCATGCCATGATGTTCTAGGCGCATATGAAATCCATTCGAGGTGTTATGCACTTAGTTTCGTTTTGTGGCACAACTCGTCCGCATGGAGTATATTGTACCCGTCGGAACCCATTGCGAGCAACGCTTCACACCGACTCGGATGGATTCAAAATACATGGCGAAGTGTGCTCGAGCACATATGAAGTCATTTCGTGCCATGAATTCGTCCATGTGGAGTTTATTGTTCTGATAGAACTTGTTCTGCAAAGAAAGTTTCACACCGCCCGACAACTCGAAATGCGTGTGGAAAAGTGCTAGGGCATATATGAACTCCATTGATAGATAGTGCTTGCCACTCATTTCCATTTCATGCCGTTATTTCGTGCATTGTACCCATCCTGCCGGAAAGTTTCCCACCGACTCGGACGGGTTCAAAATGCGTGGCGACATGAGCTAGGTCGCGGTTTTGGAACTCGGTTTCATTTTGTACCTCGATAACGCACACTTGGAGTTTATAGTACCAATCGAAACCCGTTGCGGAGAAAACATTCACACCGATTCGGAGGAATTCGAAAGCCACGCCAAAACGTGCTCGGGCGCATATGAGGTACATTCGGGGTGTTAGCCACTCAGTTTCATTTCGTGGCACAATTTCGTATGAATGGAGTCCATAGCTGCCATCGGAACCCGTTGTGAAGGAAAGTATCGCAACAACTTGGACGGATTCGAGATACGTGCCGAAATCTGCTATGGTGCATATGAAGTCCATTTGGAATGTTTGCCACTCAGTTTCATTTAATGCCACGATTTCTTGCACAGAGTTATTGTACCCGTCTAAGAGGAAAGTTCCACACCTGCTCGGACGGATTCAAAATAAATGGTGAAATGAGGTAGGGTGTATGTAAAGTCCCTTCGTGGTGTAAGGCAATCAATTTCATTTCGTCCCTGCACAACGCACGCTTGGAGTTATGGTACCTATCGGAACCCGTTGCGGTCGGAACTTTCACACTGACTTCGATAGATTCCAACGGCGTGCCAAAATGTGCTAGGGCGCATATTTAGTCCATTCGTGGTCTTAGGCTCTCAGCTTCAGTTCGTGGCACGAATTCACCCGCATAGAGTTTAGAGTTGCCGTGGGAGCCCGTTGTGGAGGAAAGTATTACACCAACTTGGACGGATTCGAAAGGCACGAAGAAATATGCTACGGTGTATATGAAGTCCATTCGGGGTGTTAGCCACCTAGTTTTATTTCGCGGCATGATTTCACCCGCGTGGAGTTTATTGTACCTGTCAGAACCCGTTGTGGAGTAAAGTTTCACACCAACTTGAACGAGTATGAAATGCACGCTGAAATGTGCTGGGGCACATATGAAGTCTGTTCGAAGTGTTTGGCACTCAGCTTCGTTTCGTGCCACGATATCGTGCGTGGAGTTTATTGTACCCGTCTTGGAGGAATGTTTAACACCGCCTGGACGGATTCAAAAGCATGGCGAAATGAGCTAGTGTGCATATCAAGTTCCTTCGGGGTGTTTGGCACTAAGTTTCATTTCGTGCCTTCTCTACGTACGCTTGGAGTTACCTGCCGGGACACGTGGCGGAAATATTCACACCAACTCAGACGGCTTCAAAATGCATGAAGAAACTTCCTCGGGTGCGTGTGAAGCCTATTCGCGGTGTTGGCACTCAATTTCGACTCGTGGCACAATTTCATTGGCATTGAGTTTATAGTCGTCGTCAGAAACCGTTGTGGAGGAAAGTATCGCACCAACTCGAACGAATTCAAACTGCGTGAAGAAATGTGCTTGGGTGTATATGAAGTCCATTCAGGGTGTTTTGCACTCAGTTTCATTTTGTGCCATGAATTCGTCCACATAGAGTTTATTGTACCCATTAAAACCCGTTGTGCGGGAACGTTTCATACCAACTCGGACGGATTCGAAAGGCATGCCATGATGTTCTAGGGCGCATATGAAATCCATTCGAGGTGTTATGCACTTAGTTTCGTTTTGTGGCACAACTTCGTCCGCATGGAGTATATTGTACCCGTCAGAACCCATTGCAGAGCAACGTTTCACACCGACTCGGATGGATTCAAAATACATGGCGAAGTGTGCTCGAGCACATATGAAGTCATTTCGTGCCATGAATTCGTCCATGTGGAGTTTATTGTTCCTGACAGAACTTGTTCTGCAGTAAAGTTTCACACCGGCTCCGACAACTCGAAATGCGTGTGGAAAAGTGCTAGGGCATATATTAACTCCATTGACAGATAGTGCTTGCCACTCATTTCCATTTCGTGTCGTTATTTCGTGCATTGTACCCATCCTGCAGGAATGTTTCCACCGACTCGGACGGGTTCAAAATGCGTGGCGACATGAGCTAGGGTCGAGGTTTTTGGAACTCGGTTTCATTTTTGTACCTCGATAACGCAGACTTGGAGTTTATAGTACCAATCGAAACCCGTTGCGGAGAAAACATTCACAGCGATTCGGAGGAATTCGAAAGCCACGCCAAAACGTGCTCGGGCGCATATGAAGTACATTCGGGGTGTTAGCCACTCAGTTTCATTTCGTGGCACAATTTCGTATGCATGGAGTCCATAGCTGCCATCGGAACCCGTTGTGAAGGAAAGTATCGCAACAACTTGGACGGATTCGAAATACGTGCCGAAATCTGCTATGGTACATATGAAGTCCATTTGGAATGTTTGCCACTCAGTTTCATTTAATGCCACGATTTCTTGCACAGAGTTATTGTACCCGTCTTAGAGGAAAGTTCCACACCTGCTCGGACTGATGCGGATACAGACATGATTAGAACTTTTCAATCAAATACATTATTTCACTGGAAAGAAGTATTGAGCCGCATTAAATATTGTCAGGTGAATTTGTTTCTTAATGACTTTCTTTCTATTCGTGGGAACGATATACTACCTTATGCCAAATTCTTGTTTATTATTAGGTTTGAATATTATGATGATTCCGGGGCCAAAGCAATGGAGAAGCACAAGGAGGTTAATCATATTTACTACCAAGAACAAAAAGCTCAAAGCCCATGGAAATGGAAAGGAGAAAGCCAAGCAGCCCATGCAGTTGATCAAGGAGGAAAGAAGCCCATGCAGTGGGAGAGCAAAAGAGAGGAGCCCAAGGACTTAAACCACAAGTTTTGGATAAGATTTTCAAGCCAAATTCAGACTTCCCACGTGCTCAACCCAATTCAAACTCGGATTCAACTCAGGATTCAACTCGGATTCGGTTCGGGACAGCCTGACAGGCAGTTACTCAAAAGGCCATAACTTTCACAAACGTAGTCCGATTCAGGTGTTCTTGTACTCGTTGGAAAGATAATTGCAAGGACTACGCAATGGATCCAGTCCCACCTTCAAATTCGTCACGGATAAAAAGTTATGACCAAAAGAATATGACGGGTGAAAACTGTAGTTTCCTTTTTGTGAGAGTTCGTATCTAAAACCATATAGGGTTGAGTTGTAATTGGTTTGGGGACCATATGGACGTCCCAAGGGGCTATATAAGCCTTGTAATGGCAGCCTTTAGGGCACAGACCACGTTTGAGAAAAATCAATCTACTAAAGTTTGTTCGAGTTTAGCATGGCTGCCGATGTTCCGTAGGGAATTAGGAGCGTTCTCCTCAATCAAGATCGTTCAGCCTTTCCGCTGGGAATTGGGTGAACGATAGATCTTCGCTTGGTGGTCGGCGAAATCAACACGAGTGTGTTTTGGCGGATTAAAGAGTGTTCGTCCCTTGCATTGGCATTGGAGGATCATTACGATTCATCAAGACTCCCGTGAGTATCCATCCTACATCGAGAAGATCGGGCGACCCCGTATCATCTTGGTATCAGAGCGCGGTTTACTCGGTAGGATCTTATCCCTATAAATTTCAGTTATTACTTGCTGTCCTATAGTCCATAAACCAAAAACACAAAAAAAAATCCAAACCCTAGTTTTGCATCTGCTATTTTCGTGAGTTTTATTAAGTCTTGATCCATTAGAAATTTTGTTTACGTGCTGATCTTTGTGTTCCTTCGCGTAACTTGATCTTGTGTCCCCATAAAACAAAAAAAAAGGTAGATTCAATTTACTCTTGAAGTTGAGTCCGTATCCATAACTCCTCTCAAATCAATCTGAGTACAACTCTAGAATCCAAGTTGGTTTTGGCTAGCTGTCCACTTTCGAATCCGTTTGGAAGTTGCCATCCGAAACCAACTCTAAGGAGGTGTTAGTGTTCGCGTTTGCTTCCTTGAACACCATACGGCCAAACACCACACATACGAGCTTCACTTATATCCTTTGAATACTTGAGACTAGTCATTGATATTGCATTGAGGGCTGCTCCTGAATACTCATAGCTGAATATTGCATCACCACTCCAGCTGATTAAAAAAATTCAAAGTTTAGAGAGAGATATCCTTACCTTCCACAAAGTTTGTGACCCATATACCTTAATAGACTCAGAACAGTGAGTTGAACATATTTGGGTGATTGGCAAGGTAGCAAAAAAAAAAGAAAAGAGGTCAGCAAAAAAAAGAGAGAAAAAAAAAGAGAGAAGGCTGATTGGGTGAGTGGTCCTAGCTCCTATTGGGTGAGTGATTTGAGCAATCTTGTGCCCTCTATTATTGTTATTGCAATTGGCTAGCGTCTCTCCTAGTACTTGATGCAAACGAGCTATTGTTCCTATTTATTCCCATCTAGCTCATTCCTTTGTTGCATTGAGTCACATTGATCTTTGCGTGTGCGTTCATACACTACACTTATATCTTTTGGATCAGCACTTAGGCAAAGTATTCTAGCTTGGATTATTACTTAATTTTACAACATCGTGAATTTCAGATCGTGTAGGATAAATACTTGCTAACCAAGCTCCACAAAATATCCTTTGCTGTGCAATTGTGAGTCACTTTTAAATCCGCTTGATCATCACTTGTTATTGTAGCCACCACCAAGTGTAAGTTTCTTTTGGTCTCAATTCACTTCGGAAAGGTAAGAACTTTACTTGGTTGAGGAAAAGTGAGATTGAGTGACTCCACATATTACCCATATATTTGTGGCTTTTGTGTCTTCTTTTTGCTACTAACCATGACAGGAGGAGAAGAAAACTATGATACCATTTCCAACGTCATTGCTTGAGAAGTACATTGCACAAGAAACTGTAATGGAGGGACAACTCAAGGCGGATATGCAGGATCTTCGTATTGAGCTCAATCAACAAATGAAGGTGTTACAAACAAACATCGTGAATGACATTGTGCGGGCACTTCGACCACAACAAGAAGAAGATACATTTGTTCCTTTCTATGGTAGTAATGACCCAGAGGAGTATCTTGAATGGGAATGGCGAATGGAGAAAGTGATTAGATTTCAGAAGCTCCCCAAATCCCAAGAGGTGATGCGTGCCACTAGAGAGTTTGAAGATTATGCTTATAGTTGGTGGCAACAACTATTTGGAAAACAACTCTTCAATCTTGGTCAGATTTGAAGGCGTTCATGAGGAGTGAGTTTGTGCCAACATATTATGCACGGGAATTGCTTCGCCATCTGGAGAGTATCACACAAGGAAGTAACATTGTTAAAGATTATTATTTTGAGCTGCAAGATGCATTGCGTCGTGCCGGTGTCACAAGTGCATTAAGGGAGAAGGCATATTTCAAAGAAGGCTTGAATTCTGAAATCGCCACTGCACTTCAAGGTAAATATTTTAGTAGCATGCATGACCTTGTGAATTGCGCTATTGAGCAGGAAAAGAGACTTATAGATATGCGTACATCACGGTTTCGTCCAAGTCCACACTTCAGTTCTTATGGTTCCACTGGTGTGTCATGTGAGAAGATGACCGAGCATGGGACTTTCCTTCGATAAAGGAGACAACTTGTGCTGCCCCAATGACACATACAACAATTGAGATGCATCAAAACCCATGTGAGAATGAGAGCCACATAGCCAAATTGAGTGAGAGTGCTAAAAAGAGTGAGCTGTGTGATTCCACCATATGTGAGTTTGAGAGCATCCAAATTGAGAGTGCGAGAGATACACCAAAAGAAAAGAGAGAAGTAGAAGACACACAAAGTGAGGTTGATTTTGAAACTAACACATTAATATCTACTTCTAGTGTTGTTTCTCACATTGTGCAGGTTGAAATTGAAGATGAAGAATTAAACATTCAACAACCGGCATCATTGGAAGTCAGAGATGAGGAGATAACCACGGTTGAAGATGAAGTACTTGCTGTTCCGTTATTACATCATGATGATTTAATACTTACAACTCCTATATCAACTGAGGAGAACAAGAAAGGTAACAATATTGGCGCTGAAATTAATTGTGAAACGGTGAGTACTTGTGAGAACTCATATGTGCGAATGAAAATTCCATGTTCTGAAAATTCTTTGCTCAATTTACATAATGTGGAATTGATTACTCATAAGGAAGTTCTTACTCGAATATCTCCTAGCGATTCTTTGTACTATATCATGTTTGATGATCCTAGAGAGCTATCTAGTGTGATTGAGAATGTTGCTGAAATTTCATGTTTAAAATCACTAGTTAGTACCTATGCCTACACTTTCAAGTTCATTTTGATTGGAGATTATGGTGTAGATGACAAGTTTTATGTTTACCGAATATGTATTACATGTGATGAGCTTGCTGAATTGAAATTGCATATTTTGGACAAACAATCTTTTGTGCCATATCATGATCACAATGAGCTGCGTTTCAACAATAGTGCTTCATGCTTAAAAAGATTTCTTAAGCCTACTTATTCATCGTTTAATGTACAATCATGTACAAATAATCAGAGTAGCGCAGTTGAAGCATGGAAGGAACTAAAAATTTTCTCCCCCTTATTTGAACAACTTACTTTGGTTTTGCCCATTAATGACTTGTCCACGTACTTCGCAAAGTCGAGGGCGACTTTTTCTTATGGGAGGGAGAATGGTGTGAATGAAAACATTGCAATGTATGCATTTGATAGTTGTTGTAGTATCAATTGGTTTGTGCAAAACAGTGAGAATGAGAATAACACAATAATTGATTCATACATATACCACGCATATGTGTTATTCTTTTTGCATACTACACCTTCAGGTAATAATAATGTGAAAGACGGAAGAGGCGTAACTGACCAATACATATACCATGCATACACATTGTATTCTTTGTTTAGTACAATTTCAGGCTATCAAAAGCCGAGGACGGCTTTTCTTGAAGAAGGGGAGGATGATGCGGATACAAACATGATTAGAACTTTTCAATCAAATACATTATTTCACTGGAAAGAAGTATTGAGCCGCATTAAATATTGTCAGGTGAATTTGTTTCTTAATGACTTTCTTTCTATTCGTGGGAACGATATACTACCTTATGCCAAATTCTTGTTTATTATTAGGTTTGAATATTATGATGATTCCGGGGCCAAAGCAATGGAGAAGCACAAGGAGGTTAATCATATTTACTACCAAGAACAAAAAGCTCAAAGCCCATGGAAATGGAAAGGAGAAAGCCAAGCAGCCCATGCAGTTGATCAAGGAGGAAAGAAGCCCATGCAGTGGGAGAGCAAAAGAGTGGAGCCCAAGGACTTAAACCACAAGTTTTGGATAAGATTTTCAAGCCAAATTCAGACTTCCCACGTGCTCAACCCAATTCAAACTCGGATTCAACTCGGATTCGGTTCGGGACAGCCTGACAGGCAGTTACTCAAAAGGCCATAACTTTCACAAACGTAGTCCGATTCAGGTGTTCTCATACTCGTTGGAAAGATAATTTCAAGGACTACGCAATGGATCCAGTCCCACCTTCAAATTCGTCACGGATACAAAGTTATGACTAAAAGAATATGACGGGTGAAAACTGTAGTTTCCTTTTTGTGAGAGTTCGTATCTAAAACCATATAGGGTTGAGTTGTAATTGGTTTGGGGACCATATGGACGTCCCAAGGGGCTATATAAGCCTTGTAATGGCAGCCTTTAGGGCACAGACCACGTTTGAGAAAAATCAATCTACTAAAGTTTGTTCGAGTTTAGCATGGCTGCCGATGTTCCGTAGGGAATTAGGAGCGTTCTCCTCAATCAAGATCGTTCAGCCTTTCCGCTGGGAATTGGGTGAACGATAGATCTTCGCTTGGTGGTCGGCGAAATCAACACGAGTGTGTTTTGGCGGATTAAAGAGTGTTCGTCCCTTGCATTGGCATTGGAGGATCATTACGATTCATCAAGACTCCCGTGAGTATCCATCCTACATCGAGAAGATCGGGCGACCCCGTATCATCTTGGTATCAGAGCGCGGTTTACTCGGTAGGATCTTATCCCTATAAATTTCAGTTATTACTTGCTGTCCTATAGTCCATAAACCAAAAACACAAAAAAAAATCCAAACCCTAGTTTTGCATCTGCTATTTTCGTGAGTTTTATTAAGTCTTGATCCATTAGAAATTTTGTTTACGTGCTGATCTTTGTGTTCCTTCACGTAACTTGATCTTGTGTCCCCATAAAACAAAAAAAGGTAGATTCAATTTACTCTTGAAGTTGAGTCCGTATCCATAACTCCTCTCAAATCAATCTGAGTACAACTCTAGAATCCAAGTTGGTTTTGGCTAGCTGTCCACTTTCGAATCCGTTTGGAAGTTGCCATCCGAAACCAACTCTAAGGAGGTGTTAGTGTTCGCGTTTGCTTCCTTGAACACCATACGGCCAAACACCACACATACGAGCTTCACTTATATCCTTTGAATACTTGAGACTAGTCATTGATATTGCATTGAGGGCTGCTCCTGAATACTCATAGCTGAATATTGCATCACCACTCCAGCTGATTAAAAAAATTCAAAGTTTAGAGAGAGATATCCTTACCTTCCACAAAGTTTGTGACCCATATACCTTAATAGACTCAGAACAGTGAGTTGAACATATTTGGGTGATTGGCAAGGTAGCAAAAAAAAAAAGAAAAGAGGTCAGCAAAAAAAAGAGAGAAAAAAAAAGAGAGAAGGCTGATTGGGTGAGTGGTCCTAGCTCCTATTGGGTGAGTGATTTGAGCAATCTTGTGCCCTCTATTCTTGTTATTGCAATTGGCTAGCGTCTCTCCTAGTACTTGATGCAAACGAGCTATTGTTCCTATTTATTCCCATCTAGCTCATTCCTTTGTTGCATTGAGTCACATTGATCTTTGCGTGTGCGTTCATACACTACACTTATATCTTTTGGATCAGCACTTAGGCAAAGTATTCTAGCTTGGATTATTACTTAATTTTACAACATCGTGAATTTCAGATCGTGTAGGATAAATACTTGCTAACCAAGCTCCACAAAATATCCTTTGCTGTGCAATTGTGAGTCACTTTTAAATCCGCTTGATCATCACTTGTTATTGTAGCCACCACCAAGTGTTAGTTTCTTTTGGTCTCAATTCACTTGGAAGGTAAGAACTTTACTTGGTTGAGGAAAAGTGAGATTGAGTGACTCACATATTACCCATATATTTGTGGCTTTTGTGTCTTCTTTTGCTACTAACCATGACAGAGGAGAAGAAAACTATGATACCGTTTCAACGTCATTGCTTGAGAAGTACATTGCACAAGAAACTGTAATGGAGGGACAACTCAAGGCGGATATGCAGGATCTTCGTATTGAGCTCAATCAACAAATGAAGGTGTTACAAACAAACATCGTGAATGACATTGTGCGGGCACTTCGACCACAACAAGAAGAAGATACATTTGTTCCTTTCTATGGTAGTAATGACCCAGAGGAGTATCTTGAATGGGAATGGCGAATGGAGAAAGTGATTAGATTTCGAAGCTCCCAAATCCCAAGAGGTGATGCGTGCCACTAGAGAGTTTGAAGATTATGCTTATAGTTGGTGGCAACAACTATTTGGAAAACAACTCATTCATTCTTGGTCAGATTTGAAGGCGTTCATGAGGAGTGAGTTTGTGCCAACATATTATGCACGGGAATTGCTTCGCCATCTGGAGAGTATCACACAAGGAAGTAACATTGTTAAAGATTATTATTTTGAGCTGCAAGATGCATTGCGTCGTGCCGGTGTCACAAGTGCATTAAGGGAGAAGGCATATTTCAAAGAAGGCTTGAATTCTGAAATCGCCACTGCACTTCAAGGTAGGGTGTGTGTAAAGTCCCTTCGTGGTGTAAGGCAATCAATTTCATTTCGTCCCTGCACAACGCACGCTTGGAGTTATGGTACCTATCGGAACACGTTGCGGTCGGAACTTTCACACTGACTTCGATAGATTCCAACGGCATGCCAAAATGTGCTAGGGCGCATATTTAGTCCATTCGTGGTCTTAGGCTCTCAGCTTCAGTTCGTGGCACGAATTCACCCGCATAGAGTTTCTAGTTGCCGTGGGAGCCCGTTGCGTAGGAAAGTATTACACCAACTTGGACGGATTCGAAAGGCATGAAGAAATATGCTAGGGTGTATATGAAGTCCATTCGGGGTGTTAGCCACCTAGTTTTATTTCGCGGCAAGATTTCACCCGCGTGGAGTTTATTGTACCTGTCAGAACCCGTTGTGGAGTAAAGTTTCACACCAACTTGAACGAGTATGAAATGCACGCTGAAATGTGCTGGGGCACATATGAAGTCTGTTCGAAGTGTTTGGCACTCAGCTTCGTTTCGTGCCACGATATCGTGCACGTGGAGTTTATTGTACCCGTCTTGGAGGAATGTTTAACACCGGCTCGGACGGATTCAAAAAGCATGGCGAAATGAGCTAGTGTGCATATCAAGTTCCTTCGGGGTGTTTGGCACTAAGTTTCATTTCGTGCCTTCTCTACGTACGCTTGGAGTTACCTGCCGGGACACGTGGCGGAAATATTCACACCAACTCAGACGGCTTCAAAATGCATGAAGAAATTTCCTCGGGTGCGTGTGAAGCCTATTCGCGGTGTTTGGCACTCAATTTCAACACGTGGCACAATTTCATTGTCATTGAGTTTATAGTTGTCGTCAGAAACCGTTGCGGAGGAAAGTATCACACCAACTCGAACGAATTCAAACTGCGCGAAGAAATGTGCTTGGGTGTATATGAAGTCCATTCAGGGTGTTTTGCACCCAGTTTCATTTTGTGCCATGAATTCGTCCACATAGAGTTTATTGTACCCATTAAAACCCGTTGTGCAGGACCGTTTCATACCAACTCGGACGGATTCGAAAGGCATGCCATGATGTTCTAGGGCACATAAGAAATCCATTCGAGGTGTTACGCACTTAGTTTCGTTTTGTGGCACAACTTCGTCCGCATGGAGTATATTGTACCCGTCAGAACCCATTGCAGAGCAACGTTTCACACCGACTCGGATGGATTCAAAATACATGGCGAAGTGTGCTCGAGCACATATGAAGTCATTTCGTGCCATGAATTCGTCCATGTGGAGTTTATTGTTCCTGACAGTACTTGTTCTGCAGTAAAGTTTCACACCGGCTCCGACAACTCGAAATGCGTGTGGAAAAGTGCTAGGGCATATATGAACTCCATTGATTGATAGTGCTTGCCACTCATTTCCATTTCATGCCGTTATTTCGTGCAGTGTACCCATCCTGCAAGAAAGTTTCCCACCGACTCGGACGGGTTCAAAATGCGTGGCGACATGAGCTAGGGTCGAGGTTTTTGGAACTCGGTTTCATTTTTGTACCTCGATAACGCACACTTAGAGTTTATAGTACCAATCGAAACCCGTTGCGGAGAAAACATTCACACCGATTCGGATGAATTCGAAAGCCACGCCAAAACGTGCTCGGGCGCATATGAAGTACATTCGGGGTGTTAGCCACTCAGTTTCATTTCGTGCGACAATTTCGTATGCATGGAGTCCAAGCTGCCATCGGAACCCGTTGTGAAGGAAAGTATCGCAACAACTTGGACGGATTCGAAATACGTGCCGAAATCTGCTATGGTACATATGAAGTCCATTTGGAATGTTTGCCACTCAGTTTCATTTCATGCCACGATTTCTTGCACAGAGTTATTGTACCCGTCTAAGAGGAAAGTTCCACACCTGCTCGGACGGATTCAAAATAAATGGTGAAATGAGGTAGGGTGTATGTAAAGTCCCTTCGTGGTGTAAGGCAATCAATTTCATTTCGTCCCTGCACAACGCACGCTTGGAGTTATGGTACCTATCGGAACCCGTTGCGGTCGGAACTTTCACACTGACTTCGATAGATTCCAACGGCATGCCAAAATGTGCTAGGGCGCATATTTAGTCCATTCGTGGTCTTAGGCTCTCAGCTTCAGTTCGTGGCACGAATTCACCCGCATAGAGTTTATAGTTGCCGTGGGAGCCCGTTGTGGAGGAAAGTATTACACCAACTTGGACGGATTCGAAAGGCATGAAGAAATATGCTAGGGTGTATATGAAGTCCATTCGGGGTGTTAGCCACCTAGTTTTATTTCGCGGCATGATTTCACCCGCGTGGAGTTTATTGTACCTGTCAGAACCCGTTGTGGAGTAAAGTTTCACACCAACTTGAACGTGTATGAAATGCACGCTGAAATGTGCTGGGGCACATATGAAGTCTGTTCGAAGTGTTTGGCACTCAGCTTCGTTTCGTGCCACGATATCGTGCACGTGGAGTTTATTGTACCCGTCTTGGAGGATGTTTAACACCGACTCGGACGGATTCAAAAAGCATGGCGAAATGAGCTAGTGTGCATATCAAGTTCCTTCGGGGTGTTTGGCACTAAGTTTCGTTTCGTGCCTTCTCTACGTACGCTTGGAGTTACCTGCCGGGACACGTGGCGGAAATATTCACACCAACTCAGACGGCTTCAAAATGCATGAAGAAATTTCCTCGGGTGCGTGTGAAGCCTATTCGCGGTGTTTGGCACTCAATTTCAACTCGTGGCACAATTTCATTCGCATTGAGTTTATAGTTGTCGTCAGAAACCGTTGTGGAGGAAAGTATCACACCAACTCGAACGAATTCAAAATGCGTGAAGAAATGTGCTTGGGTGTATATGAAGTCCATTCAGGGTGTTTTGCACTCAGTTTCATTTTGTGCCATGAATTCGTCCACATAGAGTTTATTGTACCCATTAAAACCCGTTGTGCAGGAACGTTTCATACCAACTCGGACGGATTCGAAAGGCATGCCATGATGTTCTACGGCTCATACGAAATTCATTCGAGGTGTTACGCACTTAGTTTCGTTTTGTGGCACAACTTCGTCCGCATGGAGTATATTGTACCCGTCAGAACCCATTGCAGAGCAACGTTTCACACCGACTCGGATGGATTCAAAATACATGGCGAAGTGTGCTCGAGCACATATGAAGTCATTTCGTGCCATGAATTCGTCCATGTGGAGTTTATTGTTCCTGACAGAACTTGTTCTGCAGTAAAGTTTCACACCGGCTCCGACAACTCGAAATGCGTGTGGAAAAGTGCTAGGGCATATATGAACTCCATTGATAGATAGTGCTTGCCACTCATTTCCATTTCATGCCGTTATTTCGTGCACTGTACCCATCCTGCAGAAAGTTTCCCACCGACTCGGACGGGTTCAAAATGCGTGGCGACATGAGCTATGTGGTCGAGGTTTTGGAACTCGGTTTCATTTTTGTACCTCGATAACGCACACTTGGAGTTTATAGTACCAATCGAAACCCGTTGCGGAGAAAACATTCACACCGATTCGGATGAATTCGAAAGCCACGCCAAAGCGTGCTCGGCGCATATGAAGTACATTCGGGTGTTAGCCACTCGTTTCATTTCGTGGCACAATTTCGTATGCATGGAGTCCATAGCTGCCATCGAACCCGTTGTGAAGGAAAGTATCGCAACAACGGGACGGATTCGAAATACGTGCGAAATCTGCTATGGTACATATGAAGTCCATTTGGAATGTTTGCCACTCGGTTTCATTTCATGCCACGATTTCTTGCGAGTTATTGTACCCGTCTAAGAGGAAAGTTCCACACTGCTCGGACGGATTCAAAATAAATGGTGAAATGAGGTAGGGTGTATATAAAGTCCCTTCGTGGTTTAAGGCAATCAATTTCATTTCGTCCCTGCACAACGCACGCTTGGAGTTATGGTACCTATCGGAACCCGTTGCGGTCGGAACTTTCACACTGACTTCGATAGATTCCAACGGCATGCCAAAATGTGCTAGGCTGCATATTTAGTCCATTCGTGGTCTTAGGCTCTCAGCTTCAGTTCGTGGCACGAATTCACCCGCATAGAGTTTATAGTTGCCGTGGGAGCCCGTTGTGGAGGAAAGTATTACACCAACGGGACGGATTCAAAGGCATGAAGAAATATGCTAGGGTGTATATGAAGTCCATTCGGGTGTTAGCCACCTAGTTTTATTTCGCGGCATGATTTCACCGCGTGGAGTTTATTGTACTGTGTCGAACCCGTTGTGGAGTAAAGTTTCACACCAACTTGAGCGAGTATGAAATGCACGCTGAAATGTCTTTGGGGCACATATGAAGTCTGTTCAAGTGTTTGGCACTCGGCTTCATTTCGTGCCACGATATCGTGCGTGGAGTTTATTGTACCCGTCTTGGAGGAATGTTTAACACCGACTCGGACGGATTCAAAAGCATGGCGAAATGAGCTAGTGTGCATATCAAGTTCCTTCGGGTGTTTGGCACTAAGTTTCATTTCGTGCCTTTCTCGCACGCTTGGAGTTACTGTAGGGACACGTGGCGGAAATATTCACACCAACTCGACGGCTTCAAAATGCATGAAGAAATTTCCTCGGTGCGTGTGAAGCCTATTCGCGGTGTTTGGCACTCAATTTCAACTCGTGGCACAATTTCATTGGCATTGAGTTTATAGTTGTCGTCAGAAACCGTTGTGGAGGAAAGTATCACACCAACTCGAACGAATTCAAACTGCGTGAAGAAATGTGCTTGGGTGTATATGAAGTCCATTCAGGGTGTTTTGCACTCAGTTTCATTTTGTGCCATGAATTCGTCCACATAGAGTTTATTGTACCCATTAAAACCCGTTGTGCAGGAACGTTTCATACCAACTCGGACGGATTCGAAAGGCATGCCATGATGTTCTAGGGCGCATATGAAATCCATTCGAGGTGTTACGCACTTAGTTTCGTTTTGTGGCACAACTTCGTCCGCATGGAGTATATTGTACCCGTCAGAACCCATTGCAGAGCAACGTTTCACACCGACTCGGATGGATTCAAAATACATGGCGAAGTGTGCTCGAGCACATATGAAGTCATTTCGTGCCATGAATTCGTCCATGTGGAGTTTATTGTTCCTGACAGAACTTGTTCTGCAGTAAAGTTTCACACCGGCTCCGACAACTCGAAATGCGTGTGGAAAAGTGCTAGGGCATATATGAACTCCATTGATAGATAGTGCTTGCCACTCATTTCCATTTCATGCCGTTATTTCGTGCATTGTACCCATCCTGCAGGAAAGTTTCCCACCGACTCGGACGGGTTCAAAATGCGTGGCGACATGAGCTAGGGTCGAGGTTTTTGGAACTCGGTTTCATTTTTGTACCTCGATAACGCACACTTGGAGTTTATAGTACCAATCGAAACCCGTTGCGGAGAAAACATTCACACCGATTCGGATGAATTCGAAAGCCACGCCAAAACGTGCTCGGGCGCATATGAAGTACATTCGGGGTGTTAGCCACTCAGTTTCATTTCGTGGCACAATTTCATATGCATGGAGTCCATAGCTGCCATCGGAACCCGTTGTGAAGGAAAGTATCGCAACAACTTGGACGGATTCGAAATACGTGCCGAAATCTGCTATGGTACATACGAAGTCCGTTTGGAATGTTTGCCACTCAGTTTCATTTCATGCCACGATTTCTTGCACAGAGTTATTGTACCCGTCTAAGAGGAAAGTTCCACACCTACTCGAACGGATTCAAAATAAATGGTGAAATGAGGTAGGGTGTATATAAAGTCCCTTCGTGGTGAAAGGCAATCGATTTCATTTCGTCCCTGCACAACGCACGCTTGGAGTTATGGTACCTCTCGGAACCCGTTGCGGTCGGAACTTTCACACTGACTTCGATAGATTCCAACGGCAATCCAAAATGTGCCAGGGCGCATATTTAGTCCATTCGTGGTCTTAGGCTCTCAGCTTCAGTTCGTGGCACGAATTCACCCGCATAGAGTTTATAGTTGCCGTGGGAGCCCGTTGTGGAGGAAAGTATTACACCAACTTGGACGGAGTCGAAAGGCATGAAGAAATATGCTAGGGTGTATATGAAGTCCATTCGGGGTGTTAGCCACCTAGTTTTATTTCGCGGCATGATTTCACCCGCGTGGAGTTTATTGTACCTGTCAGAACCCGTTGTGGAGTAAAGTTTCACACCAACTTGGGCGAGTATGAAATGCACGCTGAAATGTGCTGGGGCACATATGAAGTCTGTTCGAAGTGTTTGGCACTCAGCTTCGTTTCGTGCCACGATATCGTGCACGTGGAGTTTATTGTACCCGTCTTGGAGGATGTTTAACACCGACTCGGACGGATTCAAAAAGCGCGCCGAAATGAGCTAGTGTGCATATCAAGTTCCTTCGGGGGGTTTGGCACTAAGTTTCGTTTCGTGCCTTCTCTACGTACGCTTGGAGTTACCTGCCGGGACACGTGGCGGAAATATTCACACCAACTCAGACGGCTTCAAAATGCATGAAGAAATTTCCTCGGGTGCGTGTGAAGCCTATTCGCGGTGTTTGGCACTCAATTTCAACTCGTGGCACAATTTCATTCGCATTGAGTTTATAGTTGTCGTCAGAAACCGTTGGGAGGAAAGTATCACACCAACTCGAACGAATTCAAAATGCGTGAAGAAATGTGCTTGGGTGTATATGAAGTCCATTCAGGGTGTTTTGCACTCAGTTTCATTTTGTGCCATCAATTCGTCCACATAGAGTTTATTGTACCCATTAAAACCCGTTGTGCAGGAACGTTTCATACCAACTCGGACGGATTCGAAAGGCATGCCATGATGTTCTAGGGCGCATATGAAATCCATTCGAGGTGTTACGCACTTAGTTTCGTTTTGTGGCACAACTTCGTCCGCATGGAGTATATTGTACCCGTCAGAACCCATTGCAGAGCAACGTTTCACACCGACTCGGATGGATTCAAAATACATGGCGAAGTGTGCTCGAGCACATATGAAGTCATTTCGTGCCATGAATTCGTCCATGTGGAGTTTATTGTTCCTGACAGAACTTGTTCTGCAGTAAAGTTTCACACCGGCTCCGACAACTCGAAATGCGTGTGGAAAAGTGCTAGGGCATATATGAACTCCATTGATAGATAGTGCTTGCCACTCATTTCCATTTCATGCCGTTATTTCGTGCATTGTACCCATCCTGCAGAAAGTTTCCCACCGACTCGGACGGGTTCAAAATGCGTGGCGACATGAGCTAGGGTGCATGTGAAGTTTTCGAGGTTTTGGTTTCGGTTTCATTTTACCTCGATAACGCACACTTGGAGTTTATAGTACCAATCGAAACCCGTTGCGGAGAAAACATTCACACCGATTCGGATGAATTAAAGCCACGCCAAAAGCGTGCTCGGGCGCATATGAAGTACATTCGGGTGTTAGCCACTCAGTTTCATTTCGTGGCACAATTTCGTATGCATGGAGTCCATAGCTGCCATCGAACCCGTTGTGAAGGAAAGTATCGCAACAACTTGGGCGGATTCGAAATCGTGCGAAATCTGCTATGGTACATATGAAGTCCGTTTGGAATGTTTGCCACTCAGTTTCATTTCATGCCACGATTTCTTGCGAGTTATTGTACCCGTCTAAGAGGAAAGTTCCACACTGCTCGGACGGATTCAAAATAAATGGTGAAATGAGGTAGGGTGTATATAAAGTCCCTTCGTGGTGTAAGGCAATCAATTTCATTTCGTCCCCACACAACGCATGCGCTTGGAGTTATGGTACCTATCGGAACCCGTTGCGGTCGGAACTTTCACACCGACGACGATAGATTCCAACGGCATGCCAAAATGTGCTAGGCGCATATTTAGTCCATTCGTGGTCTTAGGCTCTCAGCTTCAGTTCGTGCACGAATTCACCGCATAGAGTTTATAGTTGCCGTGGGAGCCCGTTGTGGAGGAAAGTATTACACCAACGGGACGGATTCGAAAGGCATGGCGAAATATGCTAGGGTGTATATGAAGTCCATTCGGGTGTTAGCCACCTAGTTTTATTTGCGGCATGATTTCACCGCGTGGAGTTTATTGTACTGTCGAGAACCCGTTGTGGAGTAAAGTTTCACACCAACTTGGGCGAGTATGAAATGCACGCTGAAATGTCTTTGGGGCACATATGAAGTCTGTTCGAAGTGTTTGGCACTCAGCTTCATTTCGTGCCACGATATCGTGCACGTGGAGTTTATTGTCCCCGTCCTGGAGGAATGTTTAACACCGACTCGGACGGATTCAAAAAGCACGGCGAAATGAGCTAGTGTGCATATCAAGTTCCTTCGGGGGGTTTGGCACTAAGTTTCGTTTCGTGCCTTCTCTACGTACGCTTGGAGTTACCTGCCGGGACACGTGGCGGAAATATTCACACCAACTCAAACGGCTTCAAAATGCATGAAGAAATTTCCTCGGGTGCGTGTGAAGCCTATTCGCGGTGTTTGGCACTCAATTTCAACTCGTGGCACAATTTCATTCGCATTGAGTTTATAGTTGTCGTCAGAAACCGTTGTGGAGGAAAGTATCACACCAACTCGAACGAATTCAAAATGCGTGAAGAAATGTGCTTGGGTGTATATGAAGTCCATTCAGGGTGTTTTGCACTCAGTTTCATTTTGTGCCATGAATTCGTCCACATAGAGTTTATTGTACCCATTAAAACCCGTTGTGCAGGAACGTTTCATACCAACTCGGACGGATTCGAAAGGCATGCCATGATGTTCTAGGGCGCATATGAAATCCATTCGAGGTGTTACGCACGTAGTTTCGTTTTGTGGCACAACTTCGTCCGCATGGAGTATATCGTACCCGTCAGAACCCATTGCAGAGCAACGTTTCACGCCGACTCGGATGGATTCAAAATACATGGCGAAGTGTGCTCGAGCACATATGAAGTCATTTCGTGCCATGAATTCGTCCATGTGGAGTTTATTGTTCCTGACAGAACTTGTTCTGCAGTAAAGTTTCACACCGGCTCCGACAACTCGAAATGCGTGTGGAAAAGTGCTAGGGCATATATGAACTCCATTGATAGATAGTGCTTGCCACTCATTTCCATTTCGTGTCGTTATTTCGTGCATTGTACCCATCCTGCAGGAAAGTTTCCACCGACTCGGACGGGTTCAAAATGCGTGGCGACATGAGCTAGGGTGCATGTGAAGTCCCGTCGAGGTTTTTGGAACTCGGTTTCATTTTTGTACCTCGATAACGCACACTTGGAGTTTATAGTACCAATCGAAACCCGTTGCGGAGAAAACATTCACACCGATTCGGATGAATTCGAAAGCCACGCCAAAACGTGCTCGGGCGCATATGAAGTACATTCGGGGTGTTAGCCACTCAGTTTCATTTCGTGGCACAATTTCGTCTGCATGGAGTCCATAGCTGCCATCGGAACCCGTTGTGAAGGAAAGTATCGCAACAACGGGCGGATTAAATCGTGCGAAATCTGCTATGGTACATATGAAGTCCATTTGGAATGTTTGCCACTCAGTTTCATTTCATGCCACGATTTCTTGCACAGAGTTATTGTACCCGTCTAAGAGGAAAGTTCCACACCTACTCGAACGGATTCAAAATAAATGGTGAAATGAGGTAGGGTGTATATAAAGTCCCTTCGTGGTGAAAGGCAATCGATTTCATTTCGTCCGCACTGCATGCGCTTGGAGTTATGGTACCTATCGGAACCCGTTGCGGTCGGAACTTTCACTGCGACCGATAGATTCCAACGGCAAGCCAAAATGTGCTAGGCGCATATTTAGTCCATTCGTGGTCTTAGGCTCTCAGCTTCAGTTCGTGTACGAATTCACCGCATAGAGTTTATAGTTGCCGTGGGAGCCCGTTGTGGAGGAAAGTATTACACCAACGGGACGGATTCGAAGGCATGACGAAATATGCTAGGGTGTATATGAAGTCCATTCGGGTGTTAGCCACCTAGTTTTATTTCGCGGCATGATTTCACCGCGTGGAGTTTATTGTACTGTCGAGAACCCGTTGTGGAGTAAAGTTTCACACCAACTTGGGCGAGTATGAAATGCTGCGCTGAAATGTCTTTGGGGCACATATGAAGTCTGTTCGAAGTGTTTGGCACTCGGCTTCATTTCGTGCCGCGATATCGTGCACGTGGAGTTTATTGTCCCCGTCCTGGAGGAATGTTTAACACCGACTCGGACGGATTCAAAAAGCACGGCGAAATGAGCTAGTGTGCATATCAAGTTCCTTCGGGGGGTTTGGCACTAAGTTTCATTTCGTGCCTTCTCTACGTACGCTTGGAGTTACCCGCCGGGACACGTGGCGGAAATATTCACACCAACTCAGACGGCTTCAAAATGCATGAGGAAATTTCCTCGGGTGCGTGTGAAGCCTATTCGCGGTGTTTGGCACTCAATTTCAACTCGTGGCACAATTTCATTCGCATTGAGTTTATAGTTGTCGTCAGAAACCGTTGTGGAGGAAAGTATCACACCAACTCGAACGAATTCAAAATGCGTGAAGAAATGTGCTTGGGTGTATATGAAGTCCATTCAGGGTGTTTTGCACTCAGTTTCATTTTGTGCCATGAATTCGTCCACATAGAGTTTATTGTACCCATTAAAACCCGTTGTGCAGGAACGTTTCATACCAACTCGGACGGATTCGAAAGGCATGCCATGATGTTCTAGGGCGCACATGAAATCCATTCGAGGTGTTACGCACATAGTTTCGTTTTGTGGCACAACATCGTCCGCGTGGAGTATATTGTACCCGTCAGAACCCATTGCAGAACAACTTTTCACACCGACTCGGATGAATTCAAAATACATGGCGAAGTGTGCTCGAGCACATATGAAGTGCCATGAATTCGTCCATGTGGAGTTTATTGTTCCTGACAGAACTTGTTCTGCAGTTAAGTTCGGCTCCGATAACTCGAAATGCGTGTGGAAAAGTGCTAGGGCATATATGAACTCCATTGATAGATAGTGCTTGCCACTCATTTCCATTTCATGCCGTTATTTCGTGCATTGTACCCATCCTGCAGGAAAGTTTCCCACCGACTCGGACGGGTTCAAAATGCGTGGCGACATGAGCTAGGGTGCATGTGATGTCCCGTCGAGGTTTTTGGAACTCGGTTTCATTTTTGTACCTCGATAACGCACACTTGGAGTTTACAGTACCAATCGAAACCCGTTGCGGAGAAAACATTCACACCGATTCGGATGAATTCGAAAGCCACGCCAAAACGTGCTCGGGCGCATATGAAGTACATTCGGGGTGTTAGCCACTCAGTTTCATTTCGTGGCACAATTTCGTATGCATGGAGTCCATAGCTGCCATCGGAACCCGTTGTGAAGGAAAGTATCGCAACAACGGGGCGGATTAAATCGTGCGAAATCTGCTATGGTACATATGAAGTCCGTTTGGAATGTTTGCCACTCAGTTTCATTTCATGCCACGATTTCTTGCGAGTTATTGTACCGTCTAAGAGGAAAGTTCCACACCTGCTCGGACGGATTCAAAATAAATGGTGAAATGAGGTAGGGTGTATATAAAGTCCCTTCGTGGTGTAAGGCAATCAATTTCATTTCGTCCCTGCACAACGCATGCGCTTGGAGTTATGGTACCTATCGGAACCCGTTGCGGTCGGAACTTTCACACCGACCCGATAGATTCCAACGGCAAGCCAAAATGTGCTAGGCGCATATTTAGTCCATTCGTGGTCTTAGGCTCTCAGCTTCAGTTCGTGCACGAATTCACCGCATAGAGTTTATAGTTGCCGTGGGAGCCCGTTGTGGAGGAAAGTATTACACCAACGGGCCGGATTCGAAGGCATGGCGAAATATGCTAGGGTGTATATGAAGTCCATTCGGGTGTTAGCCACCTAGTTTTATTTCGCGGCATGATTTCACCGCGTGGAGTTTATTGTACTGTCGAGAACCCGTTGTGGAGTAAAGTTTCACACCAACTTGGGCGAGTATGAAATGCTGCGCTGAAATGTCTTTGGGGCACATATGAAGTCTGTTCGAAGTGTTTGGCACTCGGCTTCATTTAGTGCCACGATATCGTGCGTGGAGTTTATTGTCCCGTCTTGGAGGAATGTTTAACACCGACTCGGACGGATTCAAAAAGCACGGCGAAATGAGCTAGTGTGCATATCAAGTTCCTTCGGGGGGTTTGGCACTAAGTTTCATTTCGTGCCTTCTCTACGTACGCTTGGAGTTACCCGCCGGGACACGTGGCGGAAATATTCACACCAACTCAGACGGCTTCAAAATGCATGAGGAAATTTCCTCGGGTGCGTGTGAAGCCTATTCGCGGTGTTTGGCACTCAATTTCAACTCGTGGCACAATTTCATTCGCATTGAGTTTATAGTTGTCGTCAGAAACCGTTGTGGAGGAAAGTATCACACCAACTCGAACGAATTCAAAATGCGTGAAGAAATGTGCTTGGGTGTATATGAAATCCATTCAGGGTGTTTTGCACTCAGTTCCATTTTGTGCCATGAATTCGTCCACATAGAGTTTATTGTACCCATTAAAACCCGTTGTGCGGGAACGTTTCATACCAACTCGGACGGATTCGAAAGGCATGCCATGATGTTCTAGGGCGCACATGAAATCCATTCGAGGTGTTACGCACATAGTTTCGTTTTGTGGCACAACATCGTCCGCGTGGAGTATATTGTACCGTCAGAACCCATTGCGAACAACGTTTCACACCGACTCGGATGGATTCAAAATACATGGCGAAGTGTGCTCGAGCACATATGAAGTCATTTTGTGCCATGAATTCGTCCATGTGGAGTTTTTGTTCCTGACAGAACTTGTTCTGCAGTAAAGTTTAACACCGGCTCCGATAACTCGAAATGCGTGTGGAAAAGTGCTAGGACATATATGAACTCCATTGATAGATAGTGCTTGCCACTCATTTCCATTTCATGCCGTTATTTCGTGCACTGTACCCATCCTGCAGGAAAGTTTCCCACCGACTCGGACGGGTTCAAAATGCGTGGCGACATGAGCTAGGGTGCATGTGAAGTTCCGTCGAGGTTTTTGGAACTCGGTTTCATTTTTGCACCTCGATAACGCACATTTGGAGTTTATAGTACCAATCGAAACCCGTTGCGGAGAAAACATTCACGCCGATTCGGATGAATTCGAAAGCCACGCCGAAACGTGCTCGGGCGCATATGAAGTACATTCGGGGTGTTAGCCACTCAGTTTCATTTCGTGGCACAATTTAAATGCATGGAGTCCATAGCTGCCATCGAACCCGTTGTGAAGGAAAGTATCGCAACAACGGGCGGATTCGAAATCGTGCGAAATCTGCTATGGTACATATGAAGTCCGTTTGGAATGTTTGCCACTCAGTTTCATTTCATGCCACGATTTCTTGCGAGTTATTGTACCGTCTAAGAGGAAAGTTCCACACGTGCTCGGACGGATTCAAAATAAATGGTGAAATGAGGTAGGGTGTATATAAAGTCCCTTCGTGGTGTAAGGCAATCAATTTCATTTCGTCCCTGCACTGCGCATGCGCTTGGAGTTATGGTACCTATCGGAACCCGTTGCGGTCGGAACTTTCTGCGACCGATAGATTCCAGCGGCAAGCCAAAATGTGCTAGGCGCATATTTAGTCCATTCGTGGTCTTAGGCTCTCAGCTTCAGTTCGTGGCACGAATTCACCGCATAGAGTTTATAGTTGCCGTGGGAGCCCGTTGTGGAGGAAAGTATTACACCAACTTGGGCGGATTCGAAAGGCATGGCGAAATATGCTAGGGTGTATATGAAGTCCATTCGGGTGTTAGCCACCTAGTTTTATTTCGCGGCATGATTTCACCGCGTGGAGTTTATTGTACTGTCGAACCCGTTGTGGAGTAAAGTTTCACACCAACTTGGGCGAGTATGAAAATGCGCTGAAATGTCTTTGGGGCACATATGAAGTCTGTTCGAAGTGTTTGGCACTCGGCTTCATTTCGTGCCACGATATCGTGCGTGGAGTTTATTGTCCCGTCTTGGAGGAATGTTTAACACCGACTCGGGACGGATTCAAAAAGCATGGCGAAATGAGCTAGTGTGCATATCAAGTTCCTTCGGGGGGTTTGGCACTAAGTTTCATTTCGTGCCTTCTCTGACACGTGGCGGAAATATTCACACCAACTCAGACGGCTTCAAAATGCATGAGGAAATTTCCTCGGGTGCGTGTGAAGCCTATTCGCGGTGTTTGGCACTCAATTTCAACTCGTGGCACAATTTCATTCGCGTTGAGTTTATAGTTGTCGTCAGAAACCGTTGTGGAGGAAAGTATCACACCAACTCGAGCAATTCAAAATGCGTGAAGAAATGTGCTTGGGTGTATATGAAGTCCATTCAGGGTGTTTTGCACTCAGTTTCATTTGTGCCATGAATTCGTCCACATAGAGTTTATTGTACCCATTAAAACCCGTTGTGCGAGGAACGTTTCATACCAACTCGGACGGATTCGAAAGGCATGCCATGATGTTCTAGGCGCACATGAAATCCATTCGAGGTGTTACGCACATAGTTTCGTTTTGTGGCACAACATCGTCGCGTGGAGTATATTGTACCGTCGAACCCATTGCAGAGCAACGTTTCACACCGACTCGGATGGATTCAAAATACATGGCGAAGTGTGCTCGAGCACATATGAAGTGCCATGAATTCGTCCATGTGGAGTTTATTGTTCCTGACAGAACTTGTTCTGAAGTTCGGCTCCGATAACTCGAAATGCGTGTGGAAAAGTGCTAGGGCATATATGAACTCCATTGATAGATAGTGCTTGCCACTCATTTCCATTTCGTGTCGTTATTTCGTGCATTGTACCCATCCTGCAGGAATGTTTCCACCGACTCGGACGGGTTCAAAATGCGTGGCGACATGAGCTAGGGTGCATGTGAAGTTCCGTCGAGGTTTTTGCAACTCGGTTTCATTTTTGCACCTCGATAACGCACATTTGGAGTTTATAGTACCAATCGAAACCCGTTGCGGAGAAAACATTCACAGCGATTCGGAGGAAATCGAAAGCCACGCCAAAACGTGCTCGGGCGCATATGAAGTACATTCGGGGTGTTAGCCACTCAGTTTCATTTCGTGGCACAATTTCATCTGCATGGAGTCCATAGCTGCCATCGAACCCGTTGTGAAGGAAAGTATCGCAACAACTTGGGCGGATTAAATCGTGCGAAATCTGCTATGGTACATCTGAAGTCCGTTTGGAATGTTTGCCACTCAGTTTCATTTCATGCCACGATTTCTTGCGAGTTATTGTACCCGTCTAAGAGGAAAGTTCCACACGTGCTCGGACGGATTCAAAATAAATGGTGAAATGAGGTAGGGTGTATATAAAGTCCCTTCGTGGTGTAAGGCAATCGGTTTCATTTCGTCCACTGCTGCGCGCTTGGAGTTATGGTACCTATCGGAACCCGTTGCGGTCGGAACTTTCACACCGACCGATAGATTCCAACGGCAAGCCAAAATGTGCTAGGCGCATATTTAGTCCATTCGTGGTCTTAGGCTCTCAGCTTCAGTTCGTGTACGAATTCACCGCATAGAGTTTATAGTTGCCGTGGGAGCCCGTTGTGGAGGAAAGTATTACACCAACGGGCCGGATTCGAAGGCATGGCGAAATATGCTAGGGTGTATATGAAGTCCATTCGGGTGTTAGCCACCTAGTTTTATTTCGCGGCATGATTTCACCGCGTGGAGTTTATTGTACTGTCGAGAACCCGTTGTGGAGTAAAGTTTCACACCAACTTGGGCGAGTATGAAATGCTGCGCTGAAATGTCTTGGGGCACATATGAAGTCTGTTCGAAGTGTTTGGCACTCAGCTTCATTTCGTGCCACGATATCGTGCACGTGGAGTTTATTGTCCCCGTCCTGGAGGAATGTTTAACACCGACTCGGACGGATTCAAAAAGCACGGCGAAATGAGCTAGTGTGCATATCAAGTTCCTTCGGGGGGTTTGGCACCAAGTTTCATTTCGTGCCTTCTCTACGTACGCTTGGAGTTACCGCGGGACACGTGGCGGAAATATTCACACCAACTCGAGCGGCTTCAAAATGCATGAAGAAATTTCCTCAGTGCGTGTGAAGCCTATTCGCGGTGTTTGGCACTCAATTTCAACTCGTGGCACAATTTCATTCGCATTGAGTTTATAGTTGTCGTCAGAAACCGTTGTGGAGGAAAGTATCACACCAACTCGAACGAATTCAAAATGCGTGAAGAAATGTGCTTGGGTGTATATGAAATCCATTCAGGGTGTTTTGCACTCAGTTTCATTTTGTGCCATGAATTCGTCCACATAGAGTTTATTGTACCCATTAAAACCCGTTGTGCAGGAACGTTTCATACCAACTCGGACGGATTCGAAAGGCATGCCATGATGTTCTAGGGCGCACATGAAATCCATTCGAGGTGTTACGCACATAGTTTCGTTTTGTGGCACAACATCGTCGCGTGGAGTATATTGTACCGTCGAACCCATTGCAGAGCAACGTTTCACACCGACTCGGATGGATTCAAAATACACGGCGAAGTGTGCTCGAGCACATATGAAGTGCCATGAATTCGTCCATGTGGAGTTTTTGTTCCTGACAGAACTTGTTCTGCAGTAAAGTTTAACACCGGCTCCGATAACTCGAAATGCGTGTGGAAAAGTGCTAGGGCATATATGAACTCCATTGATAGATAGTGCTTGCCACTCATTTCCATTTCATGCCGTTATTTCGTGCACTGTACCCATCCTGCAGGAAAGTTTCCCACCGACTCGGACGGGTTCAAAATGCGTGGCGACATGAGCTAGGGTGCATGTGAAGTTCCGTCGAGGTTTTTGGAACTCGGTTTCATTTTTGCACCTCGATAACGCACATTTGGAGTTTATAGTACCAATCGAAACCCGTTGCGGAGAAAACATTCACGCCGATTCGGATGAATTCGAAAGCCACGCCGAAACGTGCTCGGGCGCATATGAAGTACATTCGGGGTGTTAGCCACTCAGTTTCATTTCGTGGCACAATTTAAATGCATGGAGTCCATAGCTGCCGCCGGAACCCGTTGTGAAGGAAAGTATCGCAACAACGGGCGGATTAAATCGTGCGAAATCTGCTATGGTACATCTGAAGTCCGTTTGGAATGTTTGCCACTCAGTTTCATTTCATGCCACGATTTCTTGCACAGAGTTATTGTACCCGTCTAAGAGGAAAGTTCCACACGTACTCGGACGGATTCAAAATAAATGCTGAAATGAGGTAGGGTGTATATAAAGTCCCTTCGTGGTGTAAGGCAATCGGTTTCATTTCGTCCCTGCACTGCATGCGCTTGGAGTTATGGTACCTATCGGAACCCGTTGCGGTCGGAACTTTCACACCGACCGATAGATTCCAACGGCAAGCCAAAATGTGCTAGGCGCATATTTAGTCCATTCGTGGTCTTAGGCTCTCAGCTTCAGTTCGTGGCACGAATTCACCGCATAGAGTTTATAGTTGCCGTGGGAGCCCGTTGTGGAGAAAGTATTACACCAACTTGGGCGGATTCGAAGGCATGGCGAAATATGCTAGGGTGTATATGAAGTCCATTCGGGTGTTAGCCACCTAGTTTTATTTCGCGGCATGATTTCACCGCGTGGAGTTTATTGTACTGTCGAGAACCCGTTGTGGAGTAAAGTTTCACACCAACTTGGGCGAGTATGAAATGCTGCGCTGAAATGTCTTTGGGGCACATATGAAGTCTGTTGAAGTGTTTGGCACTCAGCTTCATTTCGTGCCGCGATATCGTGCGTGGAGTTTATTGTCCCGTCTTGGAGGAATGTTTAACACCGACTCGGACGGATTCAAAAAGCGCGCCGAAATGAGCTAGTGTGCATATCAAGTTCCTTCGGGGTTTGGCACTAAGTTTCATTTCGTGCCTTCTCGTGCGCTTGGAGTTACCGCGGGACACGTGGCGGAAATATTCACACCAACTCAAGACGGCTTCAAAATGCATGAAGAAATTTCCTCGGGTGCGTGTGAAGCCTATTCGCGGTGTTTGGCACTCAATTTCAACTCGTGGCACAATTTCATTCGCATTGAGTTTATAGTTGTCGTCGAAACCGTTGTGGAGGAAAGTATCACACCAACTCGAGCAATTCAAAATGCGTGAAGAAATGTGCTTGGGTGTATATGAAATCCATTCAGGGTGTTTTGCACTCAGTTTCATTTTGTGCCATGAATTCGTCCACATAGAGTTTATTGTACCCATTAAAACCCGTTGTGCGAGGCGTTTCATACCAACTCGGACGGATTGAAAGGCATGCCATGATGTTCTAGGCGCACATGAAATCCATTCGAGGTGTTACGCACATAGTTTCGTTTTGTGGCACAACATCGTCGCGTGGAGTATATTGTACCGTCAGAACCCATTGCGAACAACGTTTCACACCGACTCGGATGGATTCAAAATACATGGCGAAGTGTGCTCGAGCACATATGAAGTGCCATGAATTCGTCCATGTGGAGTTTATTGTTCTGACAGAACTTGTTCTGCGATAAAGTTTCACACGGCTCGATAACTCGAAATGCGTGTGGAAAAGTGCTAGGGCATATATGAACTCCATTGATAGATAGTGCTTGCCACTCATTTCCATTTCATGCCGTTATTTCGTGCATTGTACCCATCCTGCGGGAAAGTTTCCCACCGACTCGGACGGGTTCAAAATGCGTGGCGACATGAGCTAGGGTGCATGTGAAGTTCCGTCGAGGTTTTGGAACTTCGGTTTCATTTTGCACCTCGATAACGCACATTTGGAGTTTATAGTACCAATCGAAACCCGTTGCGGAGAAAACATTCACGCCGATTCGGATGAATTAAAGCCACGCAAAGCGTGCTCGGCGCATATGAAGTACATTCGGGTGTTAGCCACTCAGTTTCATTTCGTGGCACAATTTAAATGCGCATGGAGTCCATAGCTGCCATCGAACCCGTTGTGAAGGAAAGTATCGCAACAACGGGCGGATTTAAATCGTGCGAAATCTGCTATGGTACATCTGAAGTCCGTTTGGAATGTTTGCCACTCAGTTTCATTTCATGCCACGATTTCTTGCGAGTTATTGTACCGTCTAAGAGGAAAGTTCCACACGTGCTCGGACGGATTCAAAATAAATGGTGAAATGAGGTAGGGTGTATATAAAGTCCCTTCGTGGTGTAAGGCAATCGGTTCCATTTCGTCCCTGCACATGCGCTTGGAGTTATGGTACCTATCGGAACCCGTTGCGGTCGGAACTTTCACACCGACCGATAGATTCCAACGGCAAGCCAAAATGTGCTAGGCGCATATTTAGTCCATTCGTGGTCTTAGGCTCTCAGCTTCAGTTCGTGCACGAATTCACCGCATAGAGTTTATAGTTGCCGTGGGAGCCCGTTGTGGAGAAAGTATTACACCAACGGGCGGATTCGAAGGCATGGCGAAATATGCTAGGGTGTATATGAAGTCCATTCGGGTGTTAGCCACCTAGTTTTATTTCGCGGCATGATTTCACCGCGTGGAGTTTATTGTACTGTCGAGAACCCGTTGTGGAGTAAAGTTTCACACCAACTTGGGCGAGTATGAAATGCTGCGCTGAAATGTCTGGGGCACATATGAAGTCTGTTGAAGTGTTTGGCACTCAGCTTCATTTCGTGCCGCGATATCGTGCGTGGAGTTTATTGTCCCCGTCCTGGAGGAATGTTTAACACCGACTCGGACGGATTCAAAAAGCACGGCGAAATGAGCTAGTGTGCATATCAAGTTCCTTCGGGGGGTTTGGCACTAAGTTTCATTTCGTGCCTTCTCTACGTACGCTTGGAGTTACCCGCCGGGACACGTGGCGGAAATATTCACACCAACTCAGACGGCTTCAAAATGCATGAGAAATTTCCTCGCAGTGCGTGTGAAGCCTATTCGCGGTGTTTGGCACTCAATTTCAACTCGTGGCACAATTTCATTCGCATTGAGTTTATAGTTGTCGTCAGAAACCGTTGTGGAGGAAAGTATCACACCAACTCGAACGAATTCAAAATGCGTGAAGAAATGTGCTTGGGTGTATATGAAATCCATTCAGGGTGTTTTGCACTCAGTTTCATTTTGTGCCATGAATTCGTCCACATAGAGTTTATTGTACCCATTAAAACCCGTTGTGCAGGAACGTTTCATACCAACTCGGACGGATTCGAAAGGCATGCCATGATGTTCTAGGGCGCACATGAAATCCATTCGAGGTGTTACGCACATAGTTTCGTTTTGTGGCACAACATCGTCCGCGTGGAGTATATTGTACCCGTCAGAACCCATTGCAGAGCAACGTTTCACACCGACTCGGATGGATTCAAAATACATGGCGAAGTGTGCTCGAGCACATATGAAGTGCCATGAATTCGTCCATGTGGAGTTTATTGTTCCTGACAGAACTTGTTCTGCAGTTCGGCTCCGATAACTCGAAATGCGTGTGGAAAAGTGCTAGGGCATATATGAACTCCATTGATAGATAGTGCTTGCCACTCATTTCCATTTCATGCCGTTATTTCGTGCATTGTACCCATCCTGCAGGAAAGTTTCCCACCGACTCGGACGGGTTCAAAATGCGTGGCGACATGAGCTAGGGTGCATGTGAAGTTCCGTCGAGGTTTTTGGAACTCGGTTTCATTTTTGCACCTCGATAACGCACATTTGGAGTTTATAGTACCAATCGAAACCCGTTGCGGAGAAAACATTCACGCCGATTCGGATGAATTCGAAAGCCACGCCGAAACGTGCTCGGGCGCATATGAAGTACATTCGGGGTGTTAGCCACTCAGTTTCATTTCGTGGCACAATTTACATGTGCATGGAGTCCATAGCTGCCATCGAACCCGTTGTGAAGGAAAGTATCGCAACAACGGGCGGATTCGAAATCGTGCGAAATCTGCTATGGTACATCTGAAGTCCGTTTGGAATGTTTGCCACTCAGTTTCATTTCATGCCACGATTTCTTGCGAGTTATTGTACCGTCTAAGAGGAAAGTTCCACACGTGCTCGGACGGATTCAAAATAAATGGTGAAATGAGGTAGGGTGTATATAAAGTCCCTTCGTGGTGTAAGGCAATCGGTTCCATTTCGTCCCACTGCATGCGCTTGGAGTTATGGTACCTATCGGAACCCGTTGCGGTCGGAACTTTCACACCGACCGATAGATTCCAACGGCAAGCCAAAATGTGCTAGGCGCATATTTAGTCCATTCGTGGTCTTAGGCTCTCAGCTTCAGTTCGTGTACGAATTCACCGCATAGAGTTTATAGTTGCCGTGGGAGCCCGTTGTGGAGAAAGTATTACACCAACGGGCCGGATTCGAAGGCATGGCGAAATATGCTAGGGTGTATATGAAGTCCATTCGGGTGTTAGCCACCTAGTTTTATTTCGCGGCATGATTTCACCGCGTGGAGTTTATTGTACTGTCGAACCCGTTGTGGAGTAAAGTTTCACACCAACTTGGGCGAGTATGAAATGCTGCGCTGAAATGTCTTGGGGCACATATGAAGTCTGTTCGAAGTGTTTGGCACTCAGCTTCATTTCGTGCCACGATATCGTGCACGTGGAGTTTATTGTCCCCGTCCTGGAGGAATGTTTAACACCGACTCGGACGGATTCAAAAAGCACGGCGAAATGAGCTAGTGTGCATATCAAGTTCCTTCGGGGGGTTTGGCACTAAGTTTCATTTCGTGCCTTCTCTGACACGTGGCGGAAATATTCACACCAACTCAGACGGCTTCAAAATGCATGAGGAAATTTCCTCGGGTGCGTGTGAAGCCTATTCGCGGTGTTTGGCACTCAATTTCAACTCGTGGCACAATTTCATTCGCATTGAGTTTATAGTTGTCGTCGAAACCGTTGTGGAGGAAAGTATCACACCAACTCGAGCAATTCAAAATGCGTGAAGAAATGTGCAGGTGTATATGAAATCCATTCAGGGTGTTTTGCACTCAGTTCCATTTTGTGCCATGAATTCGTCCACATAGAGTTTATTGTACCCATTAAAACCCGTTGTGCGGGAACGTTTCATACCAACTCGGACGGATTCGAAAGGCATGCCATGATGTTCTAGGCGCACATGAAATCCATTCGGTGTTACGCACATAGTTTCGTTTTGTGGCACAACATCGTCGCGTGGAGTATATTGTACCGTCAGAACCCATTGCAGAGCAACGTTTCACACCGACTCGGATGGATTCAAAATACACGGCGAAGTGTGCTCGAGCACATATGAAGTGCCATGAATTCGTCCATGTGGAGTTTTTGTTCCTGACAGAACTTGTTCTGCAGTAAAGTTCGGCTCCGATAACTCGAAATGCGTGTGGAAAAGTGCTAGGGCATATATGAACTCCATTGATAGATAGTGCTTGCCACTCATTTCCATTTCATGCCGTTATTTAGTGCATTGTACCCATCCTGCGGAAAGTTTCCCACCGACTCGGACGGGTTCAAAATGCGTGGCGACATGAGCTAGGGTGCATGTGAAGTTCCGTCGAGGTTTTTGGAACTCGGTTTCATTTTTGCACCTCGATAACGCACATTTGGAGTTTATAGTACCAATCGAAACCCGTTGCGGAGAAAACATTCACGCCGATTCGGATGAATTGAAAGCCACGCGAAAGCGTGCTCGGGCGCATATGAAGTACATTCGGGTGTTAGCCACTCAGTTTCATTTCGTGGCACAATTTAAATGCGCATGGAGTCCATAGCTGCCATCGAACCCGTTGTGAAGGAAAGTATCGCAACAACTTGGGCGGATTCGAAATCGTGCGAAATCTGCTATGGTACATCTGAAGTCCGTTTGGAATGTTTGCCACTCAGTTTCATTTCATGCCACGATTTCTTGCGAGTTATTGTACCGTCTAAGAGGAAAGTTCCACACGTGCTCGGACGGATTCAAAATAAATGGTGAAATGAGGTAGGGTGTATATAAAGTCCCTTCGTGGTGTAAGGCAATCGGTTCCATTTCGTCCCTGCACTGCATGCGCTTGGAGTTATGGTACCTATCGGAACCCGTTGCGGTCGGAACTTTCTGCTGACCGATAGATTCCAACGGCAAGCCAAAATGTGCTAGGCGCATATTTAGTCCATTCGTGGTCTTAGGCTCTCAGCTTCAGTTCGTGCGCGAATTCACCGCATAGAGTTTATAGTTGCCGTGGGAGCCCGTTGTGGAGAAAGTATTACACCAACGGGCGGATTCGAAGGCATGGCGAAATATGCTAGGGTGTATATGAAGTCCATTCGGGTGTTAGCCACCTAGTTTTATTTCGCGGCATGATTTCACCGCGTGGAGTTTATTGTACTGTCGAGAACCCGTTGTGGAGTAAAGTTTCACACCAACTTGGGCGAGTATGAAATGCTGCGCTGAAATGTCTTTGGGGCACATATGAAGTCTGTTCGAAGTGTTTGGCACTCAGCTTCATTTAGTGCCGCGATATCGTGCGTGGAGTTTATTGTCCCGTCTGGAGGAATGTTTAACACCGACTCGGACCAGATTCAAAAGCGCGAAATGAGCTAGTGTGCATATCAAGTTCCTTCGGGGGGTTTGGCACTAAGTTTCATTTCGTGCCTTCTCTACGTACGCTTGGAGTTACCCGCCGGGACACGTGGCGGAAATATTCACACCAACTCAGACGGCTTCAAAATGCATGAGGAAATTTCCTCGGGTGCGTGTGAAGCCTATTCATGATGTTTGGCACTCAATTTCAACTCGTGGCACAATTTCATTCGCATTGAGTTTATAGTTGTCGTCGAAACCGTTGTGGAGGAAAGTATCACACCAACTCGAGCAATTCAAAATGCGTGAAGAAATGTGCAGGTGTATATGAAATCCATTCAGGGTGTTTTGCACTCAGTTTCATTTTGTGCCATGAATTCGTCCACATAGAGTTTATTGTACCCATTAAAACCCGTTGTGCAGGAACGTTTCATACCAACTCGGACGGATTCGAAAGGCATGCCATGATGTTCTAGGGCGCACATGAAATCCATTCGGTGTTACGCACATAGTTTCGTTTTGTGGCACAACATCGTCGCGTGGAGTATATTGTACCGTCAGAACCCATTGCAGAGCAACGTTTCACACCGACTCGGATGGATTCAAAATACACGGCGAAGTGTGCTCGAGCACATATGAAGTGCCATGAATTCGTCCATGTGGAGTTTTTGTTCCTGACAGAACTTGTTCTGCAGTAAAGTTTCACACGGCTCGATAACTTTCGAAATGCGTGTGGAAAAGTGCTAGGGCATATATGAACTCCATTGATAGATAGTGCTTGCCACTCATTTCCATTTCATGCCGTTATTTAGTGCATTGTACCCATCCTGCGGGAAAGTTTCCCACCGACTCGGACGGGTTCAAAATGCGTGGCGACATGAGCTAGGGTGCATGTGAAGTTCCGTCGAGGTTTTGGAACTTCGGTTTCATTTTGCACCTCGATAACGCACATTTGGAGTTTATAGTACCAATCGAAACCCGTTGCGGAGAAAACATTCACGCCGGTCGGATGAATTGAAAGCCACGCGAAAGCGTGCTCGGGCGCATATGAAGTACATTCGGGTGTTAGCCACTCAGTTTCATTTCGTGGCACAATTTAAATGCGCATGGAGTCCATAGCTGCCATCGGAACCCGTTGTGAAGGAAAGTATCGCAACAACGGGCGGATTAAATCGTGCGAAATCTGCTATGGTACATCTGAAGTCCGTTTGGAATGTTTGCCACTCAGTTTCATTTCATGCCACGATTTCTTGCGAGTTATTGTACCGTCTAAGAGGAAAGTTCCACACGTACTCGGACGGATTCAAAATAAATGGTGAAATGAGGTAGGGTGTATATAAAGTCCCTTCGTGGTGTAAGGCAATCGGTTCCATTTCGTCCACACTGCATGCGCTTGGAGTTATGGTACCTATCGGAACCCGTTGCGGTCGGAACTTTCTGCGACCGATAGATTCCAACGGCAAGCCAAAATGTGCTAGGCGCATATTTAGTCCATTCGTGGTCTTAGGCTCTCAGCTTCAGTTCGTGCGCGAATTCACCGCATAGAGTTTATAGTTGCCGTGGGAGCCCGTTGTGGAGAAAGTATTACACCAACGGGCGGATTCGAAGGCATGGCGAAATATGCTAGGGTGTATATGAAGTCCATTCGGGTGTTAGCCACCTAGTTTTATTTCGCGGCATGATTTCACCGCGTGGAGTTTATTGTACTGTCGAGAACCCGTTGTGGAGTAAAGTTTCACACCAACTTGGGCGAGTATGAAATGCTGCGCTGAAATGTCTGGGGCACATATGAAGTCTGTTCGAAGTGTTTGGCACTCAGCTTCATTTCGTGCCACGATATCGTGCACGTGGAGTTTATTGTCCCCGTCCTGGAGGAATGTTTAACACCGACGGGGACGGATTCAAAAAGCACGGCGAAATGAGCTAGTGTGCATACAAGTTCCTTCGGGGGGTTTGGCACTAAGTTTCATTTCGTGCCTTCTCTACGTACGCTTGGAGTTACCCGCCGGGACACGTGGCGGAAATATTCACACCAACTGGGACGGCTTCAAAATGCATGAGAAATTTCCTCGGGTGCGTGTGAAGCCTATTCGCGGTGTTTGGCACTCAATTTCAACTCGTGGCACAATTTCATTCGCATTGAGTTTATAGTTGACGTCAGAAACCGTTGTGGAGGAAAGTATCACACCAACTCGAACGAATTCAAAATGCGTGAAGAAATGTGCTTGGGTGTATATGAAATCCATTCAGGGTGTTTTGCACTCAGTTTCATTTTGTGCCATGAATTCGTCCACATAGAGTTTATTGTACCCATTAAAACCCGTTGTGCAGGAACGTTTCATACCAACTCGGACGGATTCGAAAGGCATGCCATGATGTTCTAGGGCGCACATGAAATCCATTCGAGGTGTTACGCACATAGTTTCGTTTTGTGGCACAACATCGTCCGCGTGGAGTATATTGTACCCGTCAGAACCCATTGCAGAGCAACGTTTCACACCGACTCGGATGGATTCAAAATACATGGCGAAGTGTGCTCGAGCACATATGAAGTGCCATGAATTCGTCCATGTGGAGTTTTTGTTCCTGACAGAACTTGTTCTGCAGTAAAGTTTAACACCGCTCCGATAACTCGAAATGTGTGTGGAAAAGTGCTAGGACATATATGAACTCCATTGATAGATAGTGCTTGCCACTCATTTCCATTTCATGCCGTTATTTAGTGCATTGTACCCATCCTGCGGAAAGTTTCCCACCGACTCGGACGGGTTCAAAATGCGTGGCGACATGAGCTAGGGTGCATGTGAAGTTCCGTCGAGGTTTTTGGAACTCGGTTTCGTTTTTGCACCTTGATAACGCACATTTGGAGTTTATAGTACCAATCGAAACCCGTTGCGGAGAAAACATTCACGCCGATTCGGATGAATTGAAAGCCACGCGAAAGCGTGCTCGGGCGCATATGAAGTACATTCGGGTGTTAGCCACTCAGTTTCATTTCGTGGCACAATTTAAATGCGCATGGAGTCCATAGCTGCCATCGAACCCGTTGTGAAGGAAAGTATCGCAACAACGGGCGGATTGAAATCGTGCGAAATCTGCTATGGTACATCTGAAGTCCGTTTGGAATGTTTGCCACTCAGTTTCATTTCATGCCACGATTTCTTGCGAGTTATTGTACCGTCTAAGAGGAAAGTTCCACACGTACTCGGACGGATTCAAAATAAATGGTGAAATGAGGTAGGGTGTATATAAAGTCCCTTCGTGGTGTAAGGCAATCGGTTCCATTTCGTCCCTGCTGCATGCGCTTGGAGTTATGGTACCTATCGGAACCCGTTGCGGTCGGAACTTTCACACTGACCGATAGATTCCAACGGCAAGCCAAAATGTGCTAGGCGCATATTTAGTCCATTCGTGGTCTTAGGCTCTCAGCTTCAGTTCGTGGCGCGAATTCACCGCATAGAGTTTATAGTTGCCGTGGGAGCCCGTTGTGGAGAAAGTATTACACCAACGGGCGGATTCGAAGGCATGGCGAAATATGCTAGGGTGTATATGAAGTCCATTCGGGTGTTAGCCACCTAGTTTTATTTCGCGGCATGATTTCACCGCGTGGAGTTTATTGTACTGTCGAGAACCCGTTGTGGAGTAAAGTTTCACACCAACTTGGGCGAGTATGAAATGCTGCGCTGAAATGTGCTGGGGCACATATGAAGTCTGTTCGAAGTGTTTGGCACTCAGCTTCATTTCGTGCCGCGATATCGTGCACGTGGAGTTTATTGTCCCCGTCCTGGAGGAATGTTTAACACCGACTCGGACGGATTCAAAAAGCACGGCGAAATGAGCTAGTGTGCATATCAAGTTCCTTCGGGGTTTGGCACTAAGTTTCATTTGCCTTCTCTCGTGCGCTTGGAGTTACCGCGGGACACGTGGCGGAAATATTCACACCAACTCGAGCGGCTTCAAAATGCATGAGAAATTTCCTCGGTGCGTGTGAAGCCTATTCATGATGTTTGGCACTCAATTTCAACTCGTGGCACAATTTCATTCGCATTGAGTTTATAGTTGTCGTCAGAAACCGTTGTGGAGGAAAGTATCACACCAACTCGAACGAATTCAAAATGCGTGAAGAAATGTGCTTGGGTGTATATGAAATCCATTCAGGGTGTTTTGCACTCAGTTTCATTTGTGCCATGAATTCGTCCACATAGAGTTTATTGTACCCATTAAAACCCGTTGTGCGAGGAGCGTTTCATACCAACTCGGACGGATTCGAAAGGCATGCCATGATGTTCTAGGCGCACATGAAATCCATTCGGTGTTACGCCCTAGTTTCGTTTTGTGGCACAACATCGTCCGCGTGGAGTATATTGTACCCGTCAGAACCCATTGCAGAGCAACGTTTCACACCGACTCGGATGGATTCAAAATACATGGCGAAGTGTGCTCGAGCACATATGAAGTGCCATGAATTCGTCCATGTGGAGTTTATTGTTCCTGACAGAACTTGTTCTGCAGTTCGGCTCCGATAACTCGAAATGCGTGTGGAAAAGTGCTAGGGCATATATGAACTCCATTGATAGATAGTGCTTGCCACTCATTTCCATTTCATGCCGTTATTTCGTGCATTGTACCCATCCTGCAGGAAAGTTTCCCACCGACTCGGACGGGTTCAAAATGCGTGGCGACATGAGCTAGGGTGCATGTGAAGTTCCGTCGAGGTTTTTGGAACTCGGTTTCATTTTTGCACCTCGATAACGCACATTTGGAGTTTATAGTACCAATCGAAACCCGTTGCGGAGAAAACATTCACGCCGGTCGGATGAATTCGAAAGCCACGCGAAAGCGTGCTCGGGCGCATATGAAGTACATTAGGTGTTAGCCACTCAGTTTCATTTCGTGGCACAATTTAAATGCGCATGGAGTCCATAGCTGCCATCGGAACCCGTTGTGAAGGAAAGTATCGCAACAACGGGCGGATTCGAAATCGTGCGAAATCTGCTATGGTACATCTGAAGTCCGTTTGGAATGTTTGCCACTCAGTTTCATTTCATGCCACGATTTCTTGCGAGTTATTGTACCGTCTAAGAGGAAAGTTCCACACGTACTCGGACGGATTCAAAATAAATGGTGAAATGAGGTAGGGTGTATATAAAGTCCCTTCGTGGTGTAAGGCAATCGGTTCCATTTCGTCCTGCACTGCATGCGCTTGGAGTTATGGTACCTATCGGAACCCGTTGCGGTCGGAACTTTCACACTGACCGATAGATTCCAACGGCAAGCCAAAATGTGCTAGGCGCATATTTAGTCCATTCGTGGTCTTAGGCTCTCAGCTTCAGTTCGTGCACGAATTCACCGCATAGAGTTTATAGTTGCCGTGGGAGCCCGTTGTGGAGAAAGTATTACACCAACGGGCGGATTCGAAGGCATGCGAAATATGCTAGGGTGTATATGAAGTCCATTCGGGTGTTAGCCACCTAGTTTTATTCGCGGCATGATTTCACCGCGTGGAGTTTATTGTACTGTCGAGAACCCGTTGTGGAGTAAAGTTTCACACCAACTTGGGCGAGTATGAAATGCTGCGCTGAAATGTCTGGGGCACATATGAAGTCTGTTCGAAGTGTTTGGCACTCAGCTTCATTTCGTGCCGCGATATCGTGCGTGGAGTTTATTGTCCCGTCTGGAGGAATGTTTAACACCGACTCGGACGGATTCAAAAGCTGCGGCGAAATGAGCTAGTGTGCATATCAAGTTCCTTCGGGGTTTGGCACTAAGTTTCATTTCGTGCCTTCTCTCGTGCGCTTGGAGTTACCGCGGGACACGTGGCGGAAATATTCACACCAACTCGACGGCTTCAAAATGCATGAGAAATTTCCTCGGTGCGTGTGAAGCCTATTCGCGATGTTTGGCACTCAATTTCAACTCGTGGCACAATTTCATTCGCATTGAGTTTATAGTTGTCGTCGAAACCGTTGTGGAGGAAAGTATCACACCAACTCGAGCAATTCAAAATGCGTGAAGAAATGTGCTTGGGTGTATATGAAATCCATTCAGGGTGTTTTGCACTCAGTTTCATTTTGTGCCATGAATTCGTCCACATAGAGTTTATTGTACCCATTAAAACCCGTTGTGCAGGAACGTTTCATACCAACTCGGACGGATTCGAAAGGCATGCCATGATGTTCTAGGGCGCACATGAAATCCATTCGAGGTGTTACGCACATAGTTTCGTTTTGTGGCACAACATCGTCCGCGTGGAGTATATTGTACCCGTCAGAACCCATTGCAGAGCAACGTTTCACACCGACTCGGATGGATTCAAAATACACGGCGAAGTGTGCTCGAGCACATATGAAGTGCCATGAATTCGTCCATGTGGAGTTTTTGTTCCTGACAGAACTTGTTGCGATAAAGTTCACACCGGCTCGATAACTTTCGAAATGCGTGTGGAAAAGTGCTAGGACATATATGAACTCCATTGATAGATAGTGCTTGCCACTCATTTCCATTTCATGCCGTTATTTCGTGCACTGTACCCATCCTGCAGGAAAGTTTCCCACCGACTCGGACGGGTTCAAAATGCGTGGCGACATGAGCTAGGGTGCATGTGAAGTTCCGTCGAGGTTTTTGGAACTCGGTTTCATTTTTGCACCTCGATAACGCACATTTGGAGTTTATAGTACCAATCGAAACCCGTTGCGGAGAAAACATTCACGCCGATTCGGATGAATTCGAAAGCCACGCCGAAACGTGCTCGGGCGCATATGAAGTACATTCGGGGTGTTAGCCACTCAGTTTCATTTCGTGGCACAATTTCGTCTGCATGGAGTCCATAGCTGCCATCGGAACCCGTTGTGAAGGAAAGTATCGCAACAACTTGGACGGATTCGAAATACGTGCCGAAATCTGCTATGGTACATACGAAGTCCGTTTGGAATGTTTGCCACTCAGTTTCATTTCATGCCACGATTTCTTGCACAGAGTTATTGTACCCGTCTAAGAGGAAAGTTCCACACGTACTCGGACGGATTCAAAATAAATGGTGAAATGAGGTAGGGTGTATATAAAGTCCCTTCGTGGTGTAAGGCAATCGGTTCCATTTCGTCCCTGCACAACTGCATGCGCTTGGAGTTATGGTACCTATCGGAACCCGTTGCGGTCGGAACTTTCACACCGACCGATAGATTCCAACGGCAAGCCAAAATGTGCTAGGCGCATATTTAGTCCATTCGTGGTCTTAGGCTCTCAGCTTCAGTTCGTGCACGAATTCACCCGCATAGAGTTTATAGTTGCCGTGGGAGCCCGTTGTGGAGAAAGTATTACACCAACGGGCGGATTCGAAGGCATGGCGAAATATGCTAGGGTGTATATGAAGTCCATTCGGGTGTTAGCCACCTAGTTTTATTTCGCGGCATGATTTCACCGCGTGGAGTTTATTGTACTGTCGAGACCCGTTGTGGAGTAAAGTTTCACACCAACTTGGGCGAGTATGAAATGCGCTGAAATGTCTTTGGGGCACATATGAAGTCTGTTCGAAGTGTTTGGCACTCAGCTTCATTTAGTGCCGCGATATCGTGCGCGGAGTTTATTGTCCCGTCTGGAGGAATGTTTAACACCGACGGGGACGGATTCAAAAAGCACGGCGAAATGAGCTAGTGTGCATATCAAGTTCCTTCGGGGGGTTTGGCACTAAGTTTCATTTCGTGCCTTCTCTACGTACGCTTGGAGTTACCCGCCGGGACACGTGGCGGAAATATTCACACCAACTCAGACGGCTTCAAAATGCATGAGGAAATTTCCTCGGGTGCGTGTGAAGCCTATTCGCGGTGTTTGGCACTCAATTTCAACTCGTGGCACAATTTCATTCGCATTGAGTTTATAGTTGTCGTCAGAAACCGTTGTGGAGGAAAGTATCACACCAACTCGAACGAATTCAAAATGCGTGAAGAAATGTGCTTGGGTGTATATGAAATCCATTCAGGGTGTTTTGCACTCAGTTTCATTTTGTGCCATGAATTCGTCCACATAGAGTTTATTGTACCCATTAAAACCCGTTGTGCAGGAACGTTTCATACCAACTCGGACGGATTCGAAAGGCATGCCATGATGTTCTAGGGCGCACATGAAATCCATTCGGTGTTACGCACATAGTTTCGTTTTGTGGCACAACATCGTCCGCGTGGAGTATATTGTACCCGTCAGAACCCATTGCAGAGCAACGTTTCACACCGACTCGGATGGATTCAAAATACACGGCGAAGTGTGCTCGAGCACATATGAAGTGCCATGAATTCGTCCATGTGGAGTTTTTGTTCCTGACAGAACTTGTTCTGCAGTAAAGTTTAACACCGGCTCCGATAACTCGAAATGCGTGTGGAAAAGTGCTAGGGCATATATGAACTCCATTGATAGATAGTGCTTGCCACTCATTTCCATTTCATGCCGTTATTTCGTGCATTGTACCCATCCTGCAGGAAAGTTTCCCACCGACTCGGACGGGTTCAAAATGCGTGGCGACATGAGCTAGGGTGCATGTGAAGTTCCGTCGAGGTTTTTGCAACTCGGTTTCATTTTTGCACCTCGATAACGCACATTTGGAGTTTATAGTACCAATCGAAACCCGTTGCGGAGAAAACATTCGCGCCGATTCGGATGAATTCGAAAGCCACGCCGAAACGTGCTCGGGCGCATATGAAGTACATTCGGGGTGTTAGCCACTCAGTTTCATTTCGTGGCACAATTTCGTCTGCATGGAGTCAATAGCTGCCTTCGGAACCCGTTGTGAAGGAAAGTATCGCAACAACTTGGACGGATTCGAAATCGTGCGAAATCTGCTATGGTACATACGAAGTCCGTTTGGAATGTTTGCCACTCAGTTTCATTTCATGCCACGATTTCTTGCACAGAGTTATTGTACCCGTCTAAGAGGAAAGTTCCACACGTACTCGGACGGATTCAAAATAAATGGTGAAATGAGGTAGGGTGTATATAAAGTCCCTTCGTGGTGTAAGGCAATCGGTTCCATTTCGTCCCTGCACTGCATGCGCTTGGAGTTATGGTACCTATCGGAACCCGTTGCGGTCGGAACTTTCACACGACCCGATAGATTCCAACGGCAAGCCAAAATGTGCTAGGGCGCATATTTAGTCCATTCGTGGTCTTAGGCTCTCAGCTTCAGTTCGTGGCACGAATTCACCCGCATAGAGTTTATAGTTGCCGTGGGAGCCCGTTGTGGAGGAAAGTATTACACCAACTTGGACGGATTCGAAAGGCATGACGAAATATGCTAGGGTGTATATAAAGTCCATTCGGGGTGTTAGCCACCTAGTTTTATTTCGCGGCATGATTTCACCCGCGTGGAGTTTATTGTACCTGTCAGAACCCGTTGTGGACTAAAGTTTCACACCAACTTGGGCGAGTATGAAATGCACGCTGAAATGTGCTGGGGCACATATGAAGTCTGTTCGAAGTGTTTGGCACTCAGCTTCATTTCGTGCCACGATATCGTGCACGTGGAGTTTATTGTCCCCCTCCTGGAGGAATGTTTAACACCGACTCGGACGGATTCAAAAAGCACGGCGAAATGAGCTAGTGTGCATATCAAGTTCCTTCGGGGGGTTTGGCACTAAGTTTCGTTTCGTGCCTTCTCTACGTACGCTTGGAGTTACCCGCCGGGACACGTGGCGGAAAATATTCACACCAACTCAGACGGCTTCAAAATGCACGAGGAAATTTCCTCGGGTGCGTGTGAAGCCTATTCGCGGTGTTTGGCACTCAATTTCAACTCGTGGCACAATTTCATTCGCATTGAGTTATAGTTGTCGTCAGAAACCGTTGTGGAGGAAAGTACCACACCAACTCGAACGAATTCAAAATGCGTGATGATGAGGACATCCTTTCCATGCATACAACCATGCCGACTCCATATCAAACTGAAACTATGATACAAGGACCAATGACTAGAGCGCGAGCACGTCAACTTAACCATCAGGTGAATGCGTTCCTAAGTTTGCATACAAATGTTTCAAAGAATGAATTACTACTTAATTCTTGTGATGATTTAATTGTCCTTAGGAACCATGGGGAAGAACCACATGAGCTCAAGTATAGAAGTGGAACCGTCAAGCGCAAACCAAGTCCTGTTCACGAGTTTGACTCGGATTCGGCCTTGTTGACAGCGCCTACTTCAAACCGCCGTAACTTTTGATCCAGAAGGTTTCTCGGGGCCCGTGAGTACTCGTTGGAAAGCTCTTGAAGTCTACTTTCAGATGGATCCGGCCTCACCTCCAAATTCCATCCGAGTCGACCAGAAACTGCAAAACAATTCACGTCACTTTTCCAGTCCGAGTCAAAGTGGGCCTTGGGCCTTGTAATTCGAGTCCTATTTGGCTTCCTTGTGTTTTGGCCGACCCTCCACCTTCCGTGACCCTTAAATAGGCAGCCGCACCCTCTTCTAGGGTTTGGGTTTTGTTTAGACTAAGTTAGCTTTTGCTGCTTTGCCTTGTACTCGCGCGTGTCGGCTAGACCGCCCGAATACTTGTCTTCGGAACCCCATCGTTTTCTGTTTTCGATTGAGTCTTACTTCGTTATTTGCAATTGAGTTGCTGTTCATCTTGTTCTTGCTTGTTCTTCGATTGCTTGCAGGAACGAGAACCCTCGTGGTTAGGTTGATCGTGCGCCGACAAGGTCACGAACAATCTCTGGAGTTGGTGTATCGATCGCTAAGGCGCAACGCCCTTGGATGGTTGTAGTCGGTCGTCAACGCCACCTCCTTCCCCAATCGAATCTACCACTCTCATCGAAAGATCGGGACCCCTAGTCCTATCAGTTGGTATTAGAGCTCAAGGTTGATCGGTGAGAGATCTTATCTAGTCTTTGCATTTTTTTTACCTACAGTCCAGAAAACCAAAAAAAAATAGTAGATCTATTCCCCAAAATCCGAAATAATTTGAGCCTTTATCTATTGCTGCATAGTTTTTGTTTGTTGAGTCTTCGGTTGCATCGTCGTGTCCTTTGCTGGTCTTAGTGTCTAGTTCCTTTAGAGTTTCGAGTTCTGTTCACGTCTTGGTATCACCGTTGCAGTTAGATCCGAACTCGGTTTCTAGGGAGGCTTTGCCCTAGTTGGTCTCGGAGTAGGACACAAAGTCGGATTCAGCCGCGTCGTGTGTGTAAAAAAAGAAAGAAAAAAAGAGAGAGAGAAAAGAAGGAACAGGCAGCCGCATTTAGAAAGAGCCGCGGCATAAAAAAAAGGAGAAAAAAAACAGAGGAGAGAGAAACAGCTAACTTTTGCATACGACCTCCGATTGAGGCGATTCTTGATCCGTTGGAAAGGAAACTGGAGATTTCAGATCCGCGTAAGCCACCAGGCACATACGCGGCAGCTTCGACCCCAAAAAACGTCGTTTAGGCCCTCAAAACGGGCCCGCAAACCGAGAAAAATCCAAGTTTCTCAGAATTCGCTCAAAATTGGCAGAGCCCTTCTACAAGTGATTCTAAGATTCCCCGTGCAGACGACATCGTTTTTCGAGCTCCGGAACTCCTTGTGCAGTGTCATCTAGTTGTCTTTCTGCGTGGTGTACTCGTTTGTGTTCTAGGCTCGCGTCTCTAGTACGGTCTAGCCTAGGGCCAGCACGGTGCCGTCGTTGAGCGATTATTCAACTTGCTTTGACTAATGTGGTTCTAGTTATCCTTTGTTCACTCTCAGCCCACCTATAGCTCCACAGATTTGGCTACCACATCACAGGGACTAGCGACCGAGGTAGCGATACACCCAATTTCCAGGAGATATTGTCTTGACTTGTCGGCTGCCATCACCTCCTGCTCGCTGTGGTAAGAACTTGTAAGAGCTTGACAGAACAGGTTGAGAGTGTGCGACTTGATTTAACCACATCCCAGTAGTTGTGAGGGCATAACCTGCTGTTTTATTATTCTCTTCTTGGTTTGTTTCTTGTGTTCTTCTAACAATGTCGGAGAACCAGAGGATCTGCATGGCAGCGCCACATTCCCCTCGGACTAGGGCATCATACAACACTTTGAGCGCCAAATGAAGCTGCACACCGAGGACTTGATGAGGATGTACGGGTCACCAACGAACGCCTTGGCCAATTGGAGGCCGCGCAGATCGACACCAACACTACGCTTGCAACATTGGAGGCTTCCGTTGGCACCGTCAACGCTTCACTTGCTGAGATTTTGAGACGTCTTGATGAGAGGGGCCGTGCATCTCCCGCTGCACCAACTCAGCGTACTCGTGCCAATACTGGTGTCTTGGGCAGCAGGGTGGACGAAAATGGTGGAGACCAATATGCGGTGACACGAGATTGATGATGATGAGGACGCCACCGCCATCGTCAACCACGCCGGAATGAGGTACGTGAGAATGATGAATCGCTTGGTAAGATTAAGTTCACTATGCCACCTTTTGATGGAAAATATAACCCAGATGCTTATATCACTTGGGAATTGGCTGTTGATCAGAAATTTGCTTGTCATGCATTCCCTGAAAACAAAAGGGTTAGGGCTGCTACTAGTGAGTTTACTGACTTTGCGTCTGTTTGGTGGAGTGAATATTGTAAGAAAAATCCTTTCACCATACCACAAACTTGGGATGCATTAAAAAGAATCATGCAAGCTAGATTTGTTCCCTCATATTATGCACGTGATTTGTTACATAAGTTGCAACAATTGAGGCAAGGTAGTAAAAGCGTAGAGGAATATTTTCAAGAATTGCAAACAGGCATGCTGCGTTGTGACTTAGAGGAAACTGAGGAAGCCGCTATGGCTAGGTTTATGGGTGGTTTGAATCGGGAAATTCAGGACATCTTAGCTTACAAGGAATATAATTCTATCACTCGTTTATTTCATCTTGCTTGTAAAGCTGAAAGAGAAGTACAGGGACGAGCGCGAGCACTAGGACTAACGTTTCTGCAGGTCGTGGAAACATTTGGTCTCCACGTGCATCTGCCGCACCATCAAGCCAACCCCCTGCACCTTCCTCCTCCAACAGCAAGCCACGGTTCTCATCATCAAATTCGGCATCTCGGGCATCCAAAGCAACAAAGGGGACAGCCCAAGCACATGCAAAGAGCTCTGCGTCCGTTGCATCTACAGGATGAACGAGGGATATCCAATGTCATCAATGCAAGGGGTATGGCCATGTGAGGAGTGAGTGCCCAACCAAGCGTGTTCTGATCGTGAGAGATGATGGTGAGTATTCTTCTGCTAGTGATTTGGATGAGGATACATATGCTATGCTTGCAGCTGACCATGCAGGTAGTGGGAAGGAGCAAAAGAAGAGCACATTGGTGCTGAAGATGCGGAGCGCTATGAGAGCCTCATTGTGCAGCGTGTGTTGAGTGCACAAATGGAGAGGGCGGAGCAAAATCAGCGGCACATCCTTTTCCAAACAAAGTGCGTCGTGAAGGAACGCTCATGCCGAGTGATAATTGATGGAGGGAGCTGCAACAACTTGGTGAGCTCCGATATGGTGGAGAAGCTTGCGTTGAACACCAAACCTCACCCACAACCTTACTACATTCAATGGTTCAATAACAGCGGCAAGGTGAAGGTAACACGAATGGTGAGAGTAAATTTTGCTATTGGTTCTTATCATGATGTTGTGGAATGCGATGTTGTTCCTATGCAAGCATGCTCTATGCTGTTAGGTAGACCGTGGCAATATGATAAAGATTCACTACATCATGGTAAGACAAACCAATATTCTTTTGTGCATCATGACAAGAAAATTGTGTTACATCCTATGTCTCCTGAAGCTATTTTCAAAGATGAGATTGCTAGAGCTAATAGAGAGAAAAATCAGGAGCATAATAGGAGTGAAAATCAGATTGTTGCAAGCTTAACTTGAGCAACATAAGAAGAAAAACTCTAAACCTGTTCATGAGACGAAAAATGAGATTAAATTGAAGGGTACATGTTTTCTTGCTACTAAGTCTGATATGAATGAGCTGGATGATAGTACTTCTGTTTGCTATGCCTTACTTTGCAAACAAGCCTTATTTTCGTTCGAGGAGGTACCTTCTTCTGTGCCTCCTGCTGTCACTAATCTTTTGCAGGAGTACATGGATGTCTTTCCAAAGGATGTGCCACCAGGGCTACCACCAGTGCGAGGGATTGAGCACCAGATTGATTTGATTCCCGGGGCATCTTTGCCTAATCGTGCGCCATACAGGACCAATCCGGAAGAAACTAAGGAGATTCAGCGTCAAGTTCAAGAATTGCTTGATAAAGGTTATGTGCGTGAGTCTCTTAGTCCTTGTGCTGTTCCGGTAATTTTAGTGCCTAAGAAAGATGGATCATGGCGTATGTGTGTGGACTGTAGAGCGATCAATAACATTACCATTAGATATCGTCACCCTATTCCTAGGTTAGATGATATGCTTGATGAATTAAGTGGCTCTATTGTTTTCTCTAAAGTTGATTTATGAGTGGGTACCACCAAATTCGCATGAAATTGGGAGATGAATGGAAAACAGCATTTAAAACTAAGTTCGGTTTGTATGAGTGGTTAGTGATGCCATTTGGTTTAACTAATGCACCTAGCACATTCATGAGATTAATGAACGAGGTTTTGCGTGCTTTCATTGGAAAATTTGTAGTGGTCTATTTTGATGATATATTGATATATAGCAGATCACTAGAGGAACACCTTTGCCATTTACGTGCTGTTTTTGATGCTTTACATAATGCACGTTTATTTGGTAACGTTGAGAAGTGCACATTTTGCACGGATTGAGTCTCTTTTCTTGGCTATGTTGTTACTCCACAGGGCATTGAAGTTGATCAAGCCAAGGTTGAGGCAATCCAGAGTTGGCCGACTCCTAAAACGGTCACGCAGGTGCGAAGTTTTCTAGGGCTTGCTGGATTCTATCGTCGTTTTGTGAAGGATTTCAGCACCATCGCTGCACCATTGAATGAACTCACTAAAAAGGGGGTGCCGTTTACTTGGGGGAATGCACAGGAAGACGCCTTCAACACATTGAAAGATAAGTTAACACATGCACCATTACTCCAACTTCCAGATTTTAGTAAGACTTTTGAGCTAGAATGTGATGCTAGTGGAATTGGATTGGGTGGTGTGCTGTTGCAAGAAGGTAAACCTGTGGCATACTTTAGTGAAAAATTGAGTGGGCCTAGTTTGAACTATTCTACTTATGATAAGGAATTATATGCACTAGTTCGAACTTTAGAGACATGGCAACATTATTTATGGCCCAAAGAATTTGTCATTCATTCTGATCATGAGTCATTAAAGCATATTAGAAGTCAAGCAAAATTGAACCGTAGGCATGCAAAGTGGGTTGAATTCATAGAGTCTTTTCCTTATGTCATAAAACACAAAAAGGGAAAGGAAAATGTTATTGCTGATGCATTGTCTAGGAGATATACCATGCTCTCACAACTTGACTTCAAAATTTTTGGATTGGAAACAATTAAGGAGCATTATGTTCATGATGATGATTTTAAAGACGTGTTGCTGAATTGCAAAGAGGGAAAAACGTGGAATAAATTTGTTCTAAATGATGGATTTGTGTTTAGAGCTAACAAACTATGCATTCCAGCTAGCTCCGTTCGTTTGTTGTTGTTACAGGAAGCGCATGGAGGTGGGCTGATGGGGCATTTTGGAGCGAAGAAGACGGAAGACATACTTGCTAGTCATTTCTTTTGGCCAAAGTTGAGACGTGATGTGGAACGTTTTGTTGCTCGCTGCACAACGTGTCAAAAGGCTAAGTCACGACTTAATCCTCACGGTTTGTATATGCCTCTACCTGTTCCTAGTGTGCCTTGGGAAGATATTTCTATGGATTTTGTTTTAGGACTGCCTAGGACCAAGAAGGGGAGGGATAGCATATTTGTTGTTGTGGATAGATTTTCTAAGATGGCACACTTCATACCATGTCATAAAAGTGATGATGCTACCAATATTGCTGATTTGTTCTTTCGTGAAGTTGTTCGTTTGCATGGTGTGCCAAATACAATAGTTTCCGATCGTGACACTAAATTCCTTAGCCATTTTTGGAGAACTTTATGGGCTAAATTGGGGACTAAGCTGTTATTTTCGACTACGTGTCATCCCCAAACTGATGGGCAAACTGAAGTTGTGAATAAAACTTTATCTACCATGCTTAGGGCTGTTTTGAAAAAGAACATTAAAATGTGGGAAGAATGCTTGCCTCATATTGAATTTGCTTATAATCGTTCGCTGCATTCTACTACAAAGTTGTGCCCTTTTGAGATTGTCTATGGCTTTGTGCCTCGTGCTCCTATTGATTTGCTACCACTTCCATCTTCGGAGAAGTTAAATTTTGATGCTAAACAGCGTGCTGACTTGATGTTGAAATTGCATGAGACAACCAAAGAAAATATTGAACGCATGAATGCTAAATATAAACTTGCTGGTAGTAAAGGAAGGAGGCATTTAACTTTTCAACCGGGTGATTTAGTTTGGTTGCATTTGAGAAAAGAAAGATTTCCTGAATTGAGGAGGTCTAAGTTGATGCCTAGAGCTGATGGTCCTTTCAAAGTGTTGGAAAAGATTAATGACAATGCATATAAACTGGAGTTGCCTGCAGATTTTGGGGTTAGTCCCACCTTTAACATTGCAGATTTGAAGCCATACTTGGGAGAAGAAGATGCGCTTGAGTCGCGGACGACTCAAATGCAAGAAGGGGAGGATGATGAGGACATCCTTTCCATGCATACAACCATGCCGACTCCATATCAAACTGAAACTATGATACAAGGACCAATGACTAGAGCGCGAGCACGTCAACTTAACCATCAGGTGAATGCGTTCCTAAGTTTGCATACAAATGTTTCAAAGAATGAATTACTACTTAATTCTTGTGATGATTTAATTGTCCTTAGGAACCATGGGGAAGAACCACATGAGCTCAAGTATAGAAGTGGAACCGTCAAGCGCAAACCAAGTCCTGTTCACGAGTTTGACTCGGATTCGGCCTTGTTGACAGCGCCTACTTCAAACCGCCGTAACTTTTGATCCAGAAGGTTTCTCGGGGCCCGTGAGTACTCGTTGGAAAGCTCTTGAAGTCTACTTTCAGATGGATCCGGCCTCACCTCCAAATTCCATCCGAGTCGACCAGAAACTGCAAAACAATTCACGTCACTTTTCCAGTCCGAGTCAAAGTGGGCCTTGGGCCTTGTAATTCGAGTCCTATTTGGCTTCCTTGTGTTTTGGCCGACCCTCCACCTTCCGTGACCCTTAAATAGGCAGCCGCACCCTCTTCTAGGGTTTGGGTTTTGTTTAGACTAAGTTAGCTTTTGCTGCTTTGCCTTGTACTCGCTGTCGGCTAGACCGCCCGAATACTTGTCTTCGAACCCCATCGCTTTCTGTTTTCGATTGAATCTTACTGTTATTTGCAATTGAGTTGCTGTTCATCTTGTTCTTGCTTGTTCTTCGATTGCTTGCAGGAACGAGAACCCTCGTGGTTAGGTTGATCGTGCGCCGACAAGGTCACGAACAATCTCTGGAGTTGGTGTATCGATCGCTAAGGCGCAACGTCCTTGGATGGTTGTAGTCGGGTCGTCAACGTCACCTCCTTCCCCAATCGAATCTACCACTCTCATCGAAAGATCGGGACCCCTAGTCCTATCACGTGAAGAAATGTGCTTGGGTGTATATGAAATCCATTCAGGGTGTATTGCACTCAGTTTCATTTTGTGCCATGAATTCGTCCACATAGAGTTTATTGTACCCATTAAAACCCGTTGTGCAGGAACGTTTCATACCAACTCGGACGGATTCGAAAGGCATGCCATGATGTTCTAGGGCGCACATGAAATCCATTTGAGGTGTTACGCCATAGTTTCGTTTTGTGGCACAACATCGTCCGCGTGGAGTATATTGTACCCGTCAGAACCCATTGCAGAGCAACGTTTCACACCGACTCGGATGGATTCAAAATACATGGCGAAGTGTGCTCGAGCACATATGAAGTGCCATGAATTCGTCCATGTGGAGTTTATTGTTCCTGACAGAACTTGTTCTGCAGTAAAGTTTCACACCGGCTCCGATAACTCGAAATGCGTGTGGAAAAGTGCTAGGGCATATATGAACTCCATTGATAGATAGTGCTGGCCACTCATTTCCATTTCATGCCATTATTTCGTGCATTGTACCCATCCAGCAGGAAAGTTTCCCACCGACTCGGACGGGTTCAAAATGCGTGGCGACATGAGCTAGGGTGCGTGTGAAGTTCCGTCGAGGTTTTTGGAACTCGGTTTCATTTTTGCACCTCGATAACGCACATTTGGAGTTTATAGTACCAATCGAAACCCGTTGCGGAGAAAACATTCACGCCGATTCGGATGAATTCGAAAGCCACGCCGAAACGTGCTCGGGCGCATATGAAGTACATTCGGGGTGTTAGCCACTCAGTTTCATTTCGTGGCACAATTTCGTCTGCATGGAGTCCATAGCTGCCATCGGAACCCGTTGTGAAGGAAAGTATCGCAACAACTTGGACGGATTCGAAATACGTGCCGAAATCTGCTATGGTACATACGAAGTCCGTTTGGAATGTTTGCCACTCAGTTTCATTTCATGCCACGATTTCTTGCACAGAGTTATTGTACCCGTCTAAGAGGAAAGTTCCACACGTACTCGGACGGATTCAAAATAAATGGTGAAATGAGGTAGGGTGTATATAAAGTCCCTTCGTGGTGTAAGGCAATCGGTTCCATTTCGTCCCTGCACAACGCACGCTTGGAGTTATGGTACCTATCGGAACCCGTTGCGGTCGGAACTTTCACACTGACTTCGATAGATTCCAACGGCAAGCCAAAATGTGCTAGGGCGCATATTTAGTCCATTCGTGGTCTTAGGCTCTCAGCTTCAGTTCGTGGCACGAATTCACCCGCATAGAGTTTATAGTTGCCGTGGGAGCCCGTTGTGGAGGAAAGTATTACACCAACTTGGACGGATTCGAAAGGCATGACGAAATATGCTAGGGTGTATATGAAGTCCATTCGGGGTGTTAGCCACCTAGTTTTATTTCGCGGCATGATTTCACCCGCGTGGAGTTTATTGTACCTGTCAGAACCCGTTGTGGAGTAAAGTTTCACACCAACTTGGGCGAGTATGAAATGCACGCTGAAATGTGCTGGGGCACATATGAAGTCTGTTCGAAGTGTTTGGCACTCAGCTTCATTTCGTGCCACGATATCGTGCACGTGGAGTTTATTGTCCCCGTCCTGGAGGAATGTTTAACACCGACTCGGACGGATTCAAAAAGCACGGCGAAATGAGCTAGTGTGCATATCAAGTTCCTTCGGGGGGTTTGGCACTAAGTTTCGTTTCGTGCCTTCTCTACGTACGCTTGGAGTTACCCGCCGGGACACGTGGCGGAAATATTCACACCAACTCAGACGGCTTCAAAATGCATGAGGAAATTTCCTCGGGTGCGTGTGAAGCCTATTCGCGGTGTTTGGCACTCAATTTCAACTCGTGGCACAATTTCATTCGCATTGAGTTTACAGTTGTCGTCAGAAACCGTTGTGGAGGAAAGTACCACACCAACTCGAACGAATTCAAAATGCGTGAAGAAATGTGCTTGGGTGTATATGAAATCCATTCAGGGTGTTTCGCACTCAGTTTCATTTTGTGCCATGAATTCGTCCACATAGAGTTTATTGTACCCATTAAAACCCGTTGTGCAGGAACGTTTCATACCAACTCGGACGGATTCTGATGAGGCGATGGGGTCCCGATCTTCCGATAGGATGATAACTATCGATTTCGGTGGAGATGACTCTTGCGATCCGACTACAACCGTACGAGACGTCACGTGCGCCTTAGCAATCGCTGAACCAACCCCAAGATGTTATCAACCGTGCCAAGAACACGGTTGACCTGACCACGAAGGTCTATTCCTGCATGCAACCGAAGAACACGCAAGAACAAGGATAGTGAGCAACCTGAAACTTGCTAGATATAAAAGTCGCACAAGGATAGTTGAGGTTCTGTAACACGAATCTGTTGGTCTAGCCGACACAAGAGAACGTGGAGTTTGCACAAGGGGCTAAACTGATCTAAACAAAACCTAAGTCCTAGAAACGGAGGCGGCGGCTCCTATATAGTGAAAACAACCAGGGGAGGCGTCCCAAAGGGTACACCCTAGGGTTACAAGGCCCATGGGCCCAAGTGGAGGTGGCGCAGCACCCTTTTGACTCGGACTCAGAAATCTACGTGGATTGTTTTGATGATTCCGGCCGGCTCAATGGAATTTGAAGATGAGGTTGGATCCATTGGAAAGTAGACTTGATAAGCTTTCCATGAAGTACAAGAACGTCCCAAACGGAGTCCGTATGAGGACGTTATGTCCGTTTAAACTTGCACCATTGCAGCAGTCCGAATCCGATTCCAGTACGTGACCAACGTGGACTCTTTTGACGATTGCGGCCGGCTCGGAAATATTTTGAAGATGAGGTCAGATCCTTTGGAAAGTAGACTTCATAAGCTTTCCATGAAGTACAAGAACGTCCCAAACGGAGTCCGTATGAGGAAGTTATGCCCGTTTGAACTTGGTACCATCGCAGCAGTCCGAGTCTGATTCCAAAACGTGTCCAACTCGAATTCGTGCTTGACTTGGTCCCAAAGTGACGTGGTGACCTCCCTTATTCCTTCCATGCATGTCCAGGACTCCATGTCCCTTTCCTTCATCCTTTCCCAAGTTCCTAAGCACAATTAAATCACTTGCATTAGGTAGCGGTCTATTCTTAGTAACATATGAAGGCTGAAGAAACGAATTCACCTTTTGTTCAATCTTGATATTGGGCGCTATTGTCGTATGTGTTTGTGGCGTGGTCACATCATCCTCCCCTTCTTGATAGAAAACCGTCCTCGGTTTTAGCATATGTGTAGCTTCACGTATTGCATGATCTTCATCATAAATGTCGGTACATAATAACAAACGCAACAAACTCTCATTATGTAATATCATAAGTTCTTTGTCAAACAAAGTGAAACCTCTTTGAAACGAGCTCACCTTATAATTTAAGCGATGCGTAGGAACTCTTGTAATTAGGACAACAAGTATAGCAAATATGGTTGTATCCATAGGGGTCATGTCCTCATCATCCTCCCCTTCTTGAAAACAAAGCCGTCCTCGGCTTTTGATAAACTGAAAGTATGGTAACAAAGAAGCCAAGGTGTATGCATGGTATATGTATATGTCATCCGTTTTAACGGTTCTTCGTTGTTGCACAATTAATGCTATAACACAGCAGGAATCATAAAAGCTCATTGTATTATTAACCCAAAAGTAATCATATATGTCAATGACCAAATTAAAATTTCTCACACAGCAATTATTGCAACTAGATTTGCAAATGTAAGTGAAGCATTTATGCAATTGAAATATCTGAAGTTGTAAACTTGAAGTGGTGGCACATATGGGCAAAGCTACAACTTTTGGAATTAAGCATAGTTCATCCATATAATCATATCCCAATGGAGCAATAGCAAATTTATCCAGCAAGGGTGAAGAGATTTGTGTGTTCTTCCATAATTCATCATCTTTATTCAGATTGTCCATACTAGATGATGCAAAAAGAGATGAACACATAGGCATTGGATGCATACTAAATTTTACTCCCCTCTCATATTGAACAAGATTCAACACACAAGAATTGTTGTCTAAAACCGCAAGCTTCAATTCATCCATGTGATCACAAGTTATGCATATTCGATATACAAAAAATTGATTGTCTACACCATAATCTCCAATCAAATTAAACTTATCCCCAGGGGTGTAGGCGCTAAACAAGAATTTCGAACATGCAAGTTCAGAAACTTTCTCCATAGCACAATCCAAACTAACGGACTCATTAAGCATGATATAGCACAATGCATCAGCAGGAGATATTCTATCAAATACTTCCTTATGTGTAATTAATTCGACATGTGCAAAATTATGAGCATTTAGATCAGCACATGGTTCTGCTCAAGTCAACACAAGGAATATCAAAAGATTGCACTACAGCAGGTATATACTCACAAGGTTGATCTATGTCTTGTTGTAGCACCAAATCAGTACCTTTGTCATTATCGTCCTCATCAGATAGTGTAGGTACCTCAAACTTCTCCTCTAATGGCATAAGATGCACCAGATCATCCTTCACCTCTTCAAGTATCTCGGTGGTATCTGTAGATGGAGTAGGAACCAAAACAATATCACATTTTCAATTACCTCAGGTTCCACCTCGCTTGTGACCGTGGGTGCTGGAGGTACAAAACGATGTCGCAATTTCTTTTTCATCTCCTCCCATGTGTATATATAGTGGAACTCGAGATTTGACCACCAATGTTGAACATCACCAATCAGCGCCGTCCTTGCCAAGCTCATCTTCTCATAAGGATCAAGATCTTGTCTTTCAAAGTAGCTATCCATCATAGTAACCCACAAGAAGTAGTCCGACGACGTACTCTCAGCGGTGAGTGGCAAGATATATACCGGTAATTGTTTCCCTTCAAGTTCAAATCTGCCCGCGATGACATCATAATCTACCAATTTTCTCAAGCCTGTCATTGTTAGTAGAAAACAAGGAAACAAATCACAAGTAAATGTTCCTATCAACTACTAGGTTATGGAGGCTCAAATCAAGTCACGCATCTCTCAAGCTCTTACCAAATTCTTACAAGTTCTTACCAAAACAAACAGGTGGTGCAACCGGTGGCTGGTTCGTGATAAATCTAACTCAAGTGATGAGTAAAGCGATTGCAAGGTACAACGAGACCTGTTCGGTTAGTAGAAAAGTGGAGCTTGGATAGGCTATGTATTTTGTAGCAAAGGAAAACAATCAATTAATTTCAGAAATTGCACAGAATTGAATTATAGTTCGTATCTAGCACTTAGCCTATGTTGCTGATCAACCAAGGATGGAAGAAGGCTAAAATATGTGTATGGTAATGTATAGGAGTGGTAAATGCAAGATAATTCGATCGAATGCAATCTGGAATTGAAGAGCACAAGGATTGACCCAAAACTTGAAATCTGGAGATTTCTGTCCACTGGACAGCACGTCGGTATTTCGGCCGTAACTTTCTGTCAGTTGCCTTTTTTTCGATGATTCTTTTTTTCTCAGTTTCCTGACGGCTTTTTCTACAACTTTTGTTTTGGGGCCAAGTTCTGGAAACCGACCGAAAAATTCGCACAAATTTCACAAGTGCCGACTGTTGCAGATTCAATCTGGAATTTTAGGTGAACTTGCACCGCAGATATCTCTTAACTTCCTTGCTGGAATGACGTCAAATTTTGCAGATAGATGGACAATGAAGTTTTGAATCTAATGGCGGTGGTCTCACTCAAAAATAATCTCGGAATCAAAAGATATGGCGTTTTTGGTGGCGGCTGCACAAGAGAGAGTCTTCTGGCCGAAATTGAAAATTAGGGTTTGATGTGTTTTTTTATGGTTTTGGACGTGGGGATTTTTTTGGGAGTTTTATGGAACCAAAAATATGACCAGCAACAAGACAATGCTAAGACGGACACAAACTCAATTTAGCAAACCAAAACTAATAGATTGAAAGGCGCAACAGGGTTTGGACAACGGGAATTAACTCTTTTTGTGGGGCAATTTTTTCTGGACTATAGGAAATAAAAAACCAATCTACTAACTAGGGATACAAGAAATTCTTACCGATCAACTGAAGCTCTGATACCAACTGATGAGGCGATGGGGTCCCGATCTTCCGATAGGATGATAACTATCGATTTCGGTGGAGATGACTCTTGCGATCCGACTACAACCGTACGAGACGTCACGTGCGCCTTAGCAATCGCTGAACCAACCCCAAGATGTTATCAACCGTGCCAAGAACACGGTTGACCTGACCACGAAGGTCTATTCCTGCATGCAACCGAAGAACACGCAAGAACAAGGATAGTGAGCAACCTGAAACTTGCTAGATATAAAAGTCGCACAAGATTCGAAAGGCACGCCATGATGTTCTAGGCGCACATGAAATCCATTCGAGGTGTTACGCACATAGTTTCGTTTTGTGGCACAACATCGTCCGCGTGGAGTATATTGTACCCGTCAGAACCCATTGCAGAGCAACGTTTCACACCGACTCGGATGGATTCAAAATACATGGCGAAGTGTGCTCGAGCACATATGAAGTGCCATGAATTCGTCCATGTGGAGTTTATTGTTCCTGACAGAACTTGTTCTGCAGTAAAGTTTCACACCGGCTCCGATAACTCGAAATGCGTGTGGAAAAGTGCTAGGGCATATATGAACTCCATTGATAGATAGTGCTTGCCACTCATTTCCATTTCACGCCGTTATTTCGTGCATTGTACCCATCCTGCAGGAAAGTTTCCCACCGACTCGGACGGGTTCAAAATGCGTGGCGACATGAGCTAGGGTGCATGTGAAGTCCCGTCGAGGTTTTTGGAACTCGGTTTCATTTTTGTACCTCGATAACGCACATTTGGAGTTTATAGTACCAATCGAAACCCGTTGCGGAGAAAACATTCACGCCGATTCGGATGAATTCGAAAGCCACGCCGAAACGTGCTCGGGCGCATATGAAGTCCATTCGGGGTGTTAGCCACTCAATTTCATTTCGTGGCACAATTTCATCTGCATGGAGTCCATAGCTGCCATCGGAACCCGTTGTGAAGGAAAGTATCGCAACAACTTGGACGGATTCGGAATACGTGCCGAAATCTGCTATGGTACATACGAAGTCCGTTTGGAATGTTTGCCACTCAGTTTCATTTCATGCCACGATTTTAATGCGCAGAGTAATTGTACCCATCTAAGAGGAAAGTTCCACACGTACTCGGACGGATTCAAAATAAATGCTGAAATGAGGTAGGGTGTATATAAAGTCCCTTCGTGGTGTAAGGCAAGCGGTTTCATTTCGTCCCTACACAACGCACGCTTGGAGTTATGGTACCTATCGGAACCCGTTGCGGTCGGAACTTTCACACTGACTTCGATAGATTCCAACGGCAAGCCAAAATGTGCTAGGGCGCATATTTAGTCCATTCGTGGTCTTAGGCTCTCAGCTTCAGTTCGTGGCACGAATTCACCCGCATAGAGTTTATAGTTGCCGTGGGAGCCCGTTGTGGAGGAAAGTATTACACCAACTTGGACGGATTCGAAAGGCATGACGAAATATGCTAGGGTGTATATGAAGTCCATTCGGGGTGTTAGCCACCTAGTTTTATTTCGCGGCATGATTTCACCCGCGTGGAGTTTATTGTACCTGTCAGAACCCGTTGTGGAGTAAAGTTTCACACCAACTTGGACGAGTATGAAATGCACGCTGAAATGTGCTGGGGCACATATGAAGTACGTTCGAAGTGTTTGGCACTCAGCTTCATTTCGTGCCACGATATCGTGCACGTGGAGTTTATTGTCCCCGTCCTGGAGGAATGTTTAACACCGACTCGGACGGATTCAAAAAGCACGGCGAAATGAGCTAGTGTGCATATCAAGTTCCTTCGGGGGGTTTGGCACTAAGTTTCATTTCGTGCCTTCTCTACGTACGCTTGGAGTTACCGCCGGGACACGTGGCGGAAATATTCACACCAACTCAGACGGCTTCAAAATGCATGAGGAAATTTCCTCGGGTGCGTGTGAAGCCTATTCGCGGTGTTTGGCACTCAATTTCAACTCGTGGCACAATTTCATTCGCATTGAGTTTATAGTTGTCGTCAGAAACCGTTGTGGAGGAAAGTATCACACCAACTCGAACGAATTCAAAATGCGTGAAGAAATGTGCTTGGGTGTATATGAAATCCATTCAGGGTGTTTTGCACTCAGTTTCATTTTGTGCCATGAATTCGTCCACGAGTTTATTGTACCCATTAAAACCCGTTGTGCAGAGCGTTTCATACCAACTCGGACGGATTCGAAAGGCATGCCATGATGTTCTAGGCGCACATGAAATCCATTCGAGGTGTTACGCACATAGTTTCGTTTTGTGGCACAACATCGTCGCGTGGAGTATATTGTACCCGTCAGAACCCATTGCAGAGCAACGTTTCACACCGACTCGGATGGATTCAAAATACATGGCGAAGTGTGCTCGAGCACATATGAAGTGCCATGAATTCGTCCATGTGGAGTTTATTGTTCCTGACAGAACTTGTTCTGCAGTAAAGTTTCACACCGGCTCTGATAACTCGAAATGCGTGTGGAAAAGTGCTAGGGCATATATGAACTCCATTGATAGATAGTGCTTGCCACTCATTTCCATTTCACGCCGTTATTTCGTGCATTGTACCCATCCTGCAGGAAAGTTTCCCACCGACTCGGACGGGTTCAAAATGCGTGGCGACATGAGCTAGGGTGCATGTGAAGTCCCGTCGAGGTTTTTGGAACTCGGTTTCATTTTTGTACCTCGATAACGCACATTTGGAGTTTATAGTACCAATCGAAACCCGTTGCGGAGAAAACATTCACGCCGATTCGGATGAATTCGAAAGCCACGCCGAAACGTGCTCGGGCGCATATGAAGTACATTCGGGGTGTTAGCCACTCAATTTCATTTCGTGGCACAATTTCGTCTGCATGGAGTCCATAGCTGCCATCGGAACCCGTTGTGAAGGAAAGTATCGCAACAACTTGGACGGATTCGGAATACGTGCCGAAATCTGCTATGGTACATACGAAGTCCGTTTGGAATGTTTGCCACTCAGTTTCATTTCATGCCACGATTTTAATGCGCAGAGTTATTGTACCCGTCTAAGAGGAAAGTTCCACACGTACTCGGACGGATTCAAAATAAATGCTGAAATGAGGTAGGGTGTATATAAAGTCCCTTCGTGGTGTAAGGCAAGCGGTTTCATTTCGTCCCTACACAACGCACGCTTGGAGTTATGGTACCTATCGGAACCCGTTGCGGTCGGAACTTTCACACTGACTTCGATAGATTCCAACGGCAAGCCAAAATGTGCTAGGGCGCATATTTAGTCCATTCGTGGTCTTAGGCTCTCAGCTTCAGTTCGTGGCACGAATTCACCCGCATAGAGTTTATAGTTGCCGTGGGAGCCCGTTGTGGAGGAAAGTATTACACCAACTTGGGCGGATTCGAAGGCATGACGAAATATGCTAGGGTGTATATGAAGTCCATTCGGGTGTTAGCCACCTAGTTTTATTTCGCGGCATGATTTCACCGCGTGGAGTTTATTGTACCTGTCAGAACCCGTTGTGGAGTAAAGTTTCACACCAACTTGGACGAGTATGAAATGCACGCTGAAATGTGCTGGGGCACATATGAAGTACGTTCGAAGTGTTTGGCACTCAGCTTCATTTCGTGCCACGATATCGTGCACGTGGAGTTTATTGTCCCCGTCCTGGAGGAATGTTTAACACCGACTCGGACGGATTCAAAAAGCACGGCGAAATGAGCTAGTGTGCATATCAAGTTCCTTCGGGGGGTTTGGCACTAAGTTTCATTTCGTGCCTTCTCTGACACGTGGCGGAAATATTCACACCAACTCAGACGGCTTCAAAATGCATGAGGAAATTTCCTCGGGTGCGTGTGAAGCCTATTCGCGGTGTTTGGCACTCAATTTCAACTCGTGGCACAATTTCATTCGCATTGAGTTTATAGTTGTCGTCAGAAACCGTTGTGGAGGAAAGTATCACACCAACTCGAACGAATTCAAAATGCGTGAAGAAATGTGCTTGGGTGTATATGAAATCCATTCAGGGTGTTTTGCACTCAGTTTCATTTTGTGCCATGAATTCGTCCACAGAGTTTATTGTACCCATTAAAACCCGTTGTGCAGAAGCGTTTCATACCAACTCGGGACGGATTCGAAAGGCATGCCATGATGTTCTAGGGCGCACATGAAATCCATTCGAGGTGTTACGCACATAGTTTCGTTTTGTGGCACAACATCGTCCGCGTGGAGTATATTGTACCCGTCAGAACCCATTGCAGAGCAACGTTTCACACCGACTCGGATGGATTCAAAATACATGGCGAAGTGTGCTCGAGCACATATGAAGTGCCATGAATTCGTCCATGTGGAGTTTATTGTTCCTGACAGAACTTGTTCTGCAGTAAAGTTCGACTCGGCTCGATAACTCGAAATGCGTGTGGAAAAGTGCTAGGGCATATATGAACTCCATTGATAGATAGTGCTTGCCACTCATTTCCATTTCACGCCGTTATTTCGTGCATTGTACCCATCCTGCAGGAAAGTTTCCCACCGACTCGGACGGGTTCAAAATGCGTGGCGACATGAGCTAGGGTGCATGTGAAGTCCCGTCGAGGTTTTTGGAACTCGGTTTCATTTTTGTACCTCGATAACGCACATTTGGAGTTTATAGTACCAATCGAAACCCGTTGCGGAGAAAACATTCACGCCGATTCGGATGAATTGAAAGCCACGCGAAAGCGTGCTCGGGCGCATATGAAGTACATTCGGGTGTTAGCCACTCAATTTCATTTCGTGGCACAATTTAAATCGCATGGAGTCCATAGCTGCCATCGAACCCGTTGTGAAGGAAAGTATCGCAACAACTTGGACGGATTCGGAATACGTGCCGAAATCTGCTATGGTACATACGAAGTCCGTTTGGAATGTTTGCCACTCAGTTTCATTTCATGCCACGATTTTAATGCGCAGAGTTATTGTACCCGTCTAAGAGGAAAGTTCCACACGTACTCGGACGGATTCAAAATAAATGCTGAAATGAGGTAGGGTGTATATAAAGTCCCTTCGTGGTGTAAGGCAAGCGGTTTCATTTCGTCCCTACACAACGCACGCTTGGAGTTATGGTACCTATCGGAACCCGTTGCGGTCGGAACTTTCACACTGACCGGGGTGTTAGATTCCAACGGCAAGCCAAAATGTGCTAGGGCGCATATTTAGTCCATTCGTGGTCTTAGGCTCTCAGCTTCAGTTCGTGGCACGAATTCACCCGCATAGAGTTTATAGTTGCCGTGGGAGCCCGTTGTGGAGGAAAGTATTACACCAACTTGGACGGATTCGAAAGGCATGACGAAATATGCTAGGGTGTATATGAAGTCCATTCGGGGTGTTAGCCACCTAGTTTTATTTCGCGGCATGATTTCACCCGCGTGGAGTTTATTGTACCTGTCAGAACCCGTTGTGGAGTAAAGTTTCACACCAACTTGGGCGAGTATGAAATGCACGCTGAAATGTGCTGGGGCACATATGAAGTCTGTTCGAAGTGTTTGGCACTCAGCTTCATTTCGTGCCACGATATCGTGCACGTGGAGTTTATTGTCCCCGTCCTGGAGGAATGTTTAACACCGACTCGGACGGATTCAAAAAGCACGGCGAAATGAGCTAGTGTGCATATCAAGTTCCTTCGGGGGGTTTGGCACTAAGTTTCATTTCGTGCCTTCCCTACGTACGCTTGGAGTTACCCGCCGGGACACGTGGCGGAAATATTCACACCAACTCAGACGGCTTCAAAATGCATGAGGAAATTTCCTCGGGTGCGTGTGAAGCCTATTCGCGGTGTTTGGCACTCAATTTCAACTCGTGGCACAATTTCATTCGCATTGAGTTTATAGTTGTCGTCAGAAACCGTTGTGGAGGAAAGTATCACACCAACTCGAACGAATTCAAAATGCGTGAAGAAATGTGCTTGGGTGTATATGAAATCCATTCAGGGTGTTTTGCACTCAGTTTCATTTTGTGCCATGAATTCGTCCACAGAGTTTATTGTACCCATTAAAACCCGTTGTGCAGGAACGTTTCATACCAACTCGGACGGATTCGAAAGGCATGCCATGATGTTCTAGGGCGCACATGAAATCCATTCGAGGTGTTACGCACATAGTTTCGTTTTGTGGCACAACATCGTCCGCGTGGAGTATATTGTACCCGTCAGAACCCATTGCAGAGCAACGTTTCACACCGACTCGGATGGATTCAAAATACATGGCGAAGTGTGCTCGAGCACATATGAAGTGCCATGAATTCGTCCATGTGGAGTTTATTGTTCCTGACAGAACTTGTTCTGCAGTAAAGTTTCACACCGGCTCTGATAACTCGAAATGCGTGTGGAAAAGTGCTAGGGCATATATGAACTCCATTGATAGATAGTGCTTGCCACTCATTTCCATTTCACGCCGTTATTTCGTGCATTGTACCCATCCTGCAGGAAAGTTTCCCACCGACTCGGACGGGTTCAAAATGCGTGGCGACATGAGCTAGGGTGCATGTGAAGTCCCGTCGAGGTTTTTGGAACTCGGTTTCATTTTTGTACCTCGATAACGCACATTTGGAGTTTATAGTACCAATCGAAACCCGTTGCGGAGAAAACATTCACGCCGATTCGGATGAATTCGAAAGCCACGCCGAAACGTGCTCGGGCGCATATGAAGTACATTCGGGGTGTTAGCCACTCAATTTCATTTCGTGGCACAATTTCGTCTGCATGGAGTCCATAGCTGCCATCGGAACCCGTTGTGAAGGAAAGTATCGCAACAACTTGGACGGATTCGGAATACGTGCCGAAATCTGCTATGGTACATACGAAGTCCGTTTGGAATGTTTGCCACTCAGTTTCATTTCATGCCACGATTTTAATGCGCAGAGTTATTGTACCCGTCTAAGAGGAAAGTTCCACACGTACTCGGACGGATTCAAAATAAATGCTGAAATGAGGTAGGGTGTATATAAAGTCCCTTCGTGGTGTAAGGCAAGCGGTTTCATTTCGTCCCTACACAACGACGCTTGGAGTTATGGTACCTATCGGAACCCGTTGCGGTCGGAACTTTCACACTGACTTCGATAGATTCCAACGGCAAGCCAAAATGTGCTAGGGCGCATATTTAGTCCATTCGTGGTCTTAGGCTCTCAGCTTCAGTTCGTGGCACGAATTCACCCGCATAGAGTTTATAGTTGCCGTGGGAGCCCGTTGTGGAGGAAAGTATTACACCAACTTGGACGGATTCGAAAGGCATGACGAAATATGCTAGGGTGTATATGAAGTCCATTCGGGGTGTTAGCCACCTAGTTTTATTTCGCGGCATGATTTCACCCGCGTGGAGTTTATTGTACCTGTCAGAACCCGTTGTGGAGTAAAGTTTCACACCAACTTGGACGAGTATGAAATGCACGCTGAAATGTGCTGGGGCACATATGAAGTACGTTCGAAGTGTTTGGCACTCAGCTTCATTTCGTGCCACGATATCGTGCACGTGGAGTTTATTGTCCCCGTCCTGGAGGAATGTTTAACACCGACTCGGACGGATTCAAAAAGCACGGCGAAATGAGCTAGTGTGCATATCAAGTTCCTTCGGGGGGTTTGGCACTAAGTTTCATTTCGTGCCTTCCCTACGTACGCTTGGAGTTACCCGCGGGGACACGTGGCGGAAATATTCACACCAACTCAGACGGCTTCAAAATGCATGAGGAAATTTCTAAGTGCGTGTGAAGCCTATTCGCGGTGTTTGGCACTCAATTTCAACTCGTGGCACAATTTCATTCGCATTGAGTTTATAGTTGTCGTCAGAAACCGTTGTGGAGGAAAGTATCACACCAACTCGAACGAATTCAAAATGCGTGAAGAAATGTGCTTGGGTGTATATGAAATCCATTCAGGGTGTTTTGCACTCAGTTTCATTTTGTGCCATGAATTCGTCCACAGAGTTTATTGTACCCATTAAAACCCGTTGTGCAGGAACGTTTCATACCAACTCGGACGGATTCGAAAGGCATGCCATGATGTTCTAGGGCGCACATGAAATCCATTCGAGGTGTTACGCACATAGTTTCGTTTTGTGGCACAACATCGTCCGCGTGGAGTATATTGTACCCGTCAGAACCCATTGCAGAGCAACGTTTCACACCGACTCGGATGGATTCAAAATACATGGCGAAGTGTGCTCGAGCACATATGAAGTGCCATGAATTCGTCCATGTGGAGTTTATTGTTCCTGACAGAACTTGTTCTGAAGTTCGACTCCGATAATTCGAAATGCGTGTGGAAAAGTGCTAGGGCATATATGAACTCCATTGATAGATAGTGCTTGCCACTCATTTCCATTTCATGTCGTTATTTCGTGCATTGTACCCGTCCTGCAGGAAAGTTTCCCACCGACTCGGACGGGTTCAAAATGCGTGGCGACATGAGCTAGGGTGCATGTGAAGTCCGTCGAGGTTTTGGAACTCGGTTTCATTTTTGTACCTCGATAACGCACATTTGGAGTTTATAGTACCAATCGAAACCCGCTGCGGAGAAAACATTCACGCCGATCGGATGAATTCAAAGCCACGCAAACGCGTGCTCGGGCGCATATGAAGTACATTCGGTGTTAGCCACTCAATTTCATTTCGTGGCACAATTTAAATCGCATGGAGTCCATAGCTGCCATCGGAACCCGTTGTGAAGGAAAGTATCGCAACAACTTGGACGGATTCGGAATACGTGCCGAAATCTGCTATGGTACATACGAAGTCCGTTTGGAATGTTTGCCACTCAGTTTCATTTCATGCCACGATTTTAATGCGCAGAGTTATTGTACCCGTCTAAGAGGAAAGTTCCACACGCACTCGGACGGATTCAAAATAAATGCTGAAATGAGGTAGGGTGTATATAAAGTCCCTTCGTGGTGTAAGGCAAGCGGTTTCATTTCGTCCCTACACAACGACGCTTGGAGTTATGGTACCTATCGGAACCCGCTGCGGTCGGAACTTTCACACTGACTTCGATAGATTCCAACGGCAAGCCAAAATGTGCTAGGGCGCATATTTAGTCCATTCGTGGTCTTAGGCTCTCAGCTTCAGTTCGTGGCACGAATTCACCCGCATAGAGTTTATAGTTGCCGTGGGAGCCCGTTGTGGAGGAAAGTATTACACCAACTTGGACGGATTCGAAAGGCATGACGAAATATGCTAGGGTGTATATGAAGTCCATTCGGGGTGTTAGCCACCTAGTTTTATTTCGCGGCATGATTTCACCCGCGTGGAGTTTATTGTACTGTCGAGAACCCGCTGTGGAGTAAAGTTTCACACCAACTTGGACGAGTATGAAATGCACGCTGAAATGTGCTGGGGCACATATGAAGTCGTTCAAGTGTTTGGCACTCAGCTTCATTTCGTGCCACGATATCGCACGTGGAGTTTATTGTCCCCGCCCGGAGGAATGTTTAACACCGACTCGGACGGATTCAAAAAGCACGGCGAAATGAGCTAGTGTGCATATCAAGTTCCTTCGGGGGGTTTGGCACTAAGTTTCATTTCGTGCCTTCCCTACGTACGCTTGGAGTTACCCGCCGGGACACGTGGCGGAAATATTCACACCAACTCGGACGGCTTCAAAATGCATGAGGAAATTTCTCGGTGCGTGTGAAGCCTATTCGCGGTGTTTGGCACTCAATTTCAACTCGTGGCACAATTTCATTCGCATTGAGTTTATAGTTGTCGTCAGAAACCGTTGTGGAGGAAAGTATCACACCAACTCGAACGAATTCAAAATGCGTGAAGAAATGTGCTTGGGTGTATATGAAATCCATTCAGGGTGTTTTGCACTCAGTTTCATTTTGTGCCATGAATTCGTCCACAGAGTTTATTGTACCCATTAAAACCCGTTGTGCAGGAACGTTTCATACCAACTCGGACGGATTCGAAAGGCATGCCATGATGTTCTAGGGCGCACATGAAATCCATTCGAGGTGTTACGCACATAGTTTCGTTTTGTGGCACAACATCGTCCGCGTGGAGTATATTGTACCGTCAGAACCCATTGCGAGCAACGCTTCACACCGACTCGGATGGATTCAAAATACATGGCGAAGTGTGCTCGAGCACATATGAAGTGCCATGAATTCGCCCATGTGGAGTTTATTGTTCTGACAGAACTTGTTCTGCGAGAAAGTTTCACACCGCCCGATAACTCGAAATGCGTGTGGAAAAGTGCTAGGGCATATATGAACTCCATTGATAGATAGTGCTTGCCACTCATTTCCATTTCACGCCGTTATTTCGTGCATTGTACCCATCCTGCAGGAAAGTTTCCCACCGACTCGGACGGGTTCAAAATGCGTGGCGACATGAGCTAGGGTGCATGTGAAGTCCCGTCGAGGTTTTTGGAACTCGGTTTCATTTTTGTACCTCGATAACGCACATTTGGAGTTTATAGTACCAATCGAAACCCGCTGCGGAGAAAACATTCACGCCGATTCGGATGAATTGAAAGCCACGCTAAAAGCGTGCTCGGGCGCATATGAAGTACATTCGGGGTGTTAGCCACTCAATTTCATTTCGTGGCACAATTTCGTCTGCATGGAGTCCATAGCTGCCATCGGAACCCGTTGTGAAGGAAAGTATCGCAACAACTTGGACGGATTCGGAATACGTGCCGAAATCTGCTATGGTACATACGAAGTCCGCTTGGAATGTTTGCCACTCAGTTTCATTTCATGCCACGATTTTAATGCGCAGAGTTATTGTACCCGTCTAAGAGGAAAGTTCCACACGTACTCGGACGGATTCAAAATAAATGCTGAAATGAGGTAGGGTGTATATAAAGTCCCTTCGTGGTGTAAGGCAAGCGGTTTCATTTCGTCCCTACACAACGCACGCTTGGAGTTATGGTACCTATCGGAACCCGCTGCGGTCGGAACTTTCACACTGACTTCGATAGATTCCAACGGCAAGCCAAAATGTGCTAGGGCGCATATTTAGTCCATTCGTGGTCTTAGGCTCTCAGCTTCAGTTCGTGGCACGAATTCACCCGCATAGAGTTTATAGTTGCCGTGGGAGCCCGTTGTGGAGGAAAGTATTACACCAACTTGGACGGATTCGAAAGGCATGACGAAATATGCTAGGTGTATATGAAGTCCATTCGGGTGTTAGCCACCTAGTTTTATTCGCGGCATGATTTCACCCGCGTGGAGTTTATTGTACTGTCGAACCCGCTGTGGAGTAAAGTTTCACACCAACTTGGACGAGTATGAAATGCACGCTGAAATGTGCTGGGGCACATATGAAGTCGTTCAAGTGTTTGGCACTCAGCTTCATTTCGCCACGATATCGTGCACGTGGAGTTTATTGTCCCCGTCCTGGAGGAATGTTTAACACCGACTCGGACGGATTCAAAAAGCACGGCGAAATGAGCTAGTGTGCATATCAAGTTCCTTCGGGGGGTTTGGCACTAAGTTTCATTTCGTGCCTTCCTACGTACGCTTGGAGTTACCCGCGGGACACGTGGCGGAAATATTCACACCAACTCAGACGGCTTCAAAATGCATGAGGAAATTTCCTCGGGTGCGTGTGAAGCCTATTCGCGGTGTTTGGCACTCAATTTCAACTCGTGGCACAATTTCATTCGCATTGAGTTTATAGTTGTCGCCGAAACCGCTGTGGAGGAAAGTATCACACCAACTCGAACGAATTCAAAATGCGTGAAGAAATGTGCTTGGGTGTATATGAAATCCATTCAGGGTGTTTTGCACTCAGTTTCATTTTGTGCCATGAATTCGTCCACAGAGTTTATTGTACCCATTAAAACCCGTTGTGCAGGAACGTTTCATACCAACTCGGACGGATTCGAAAGGCATGCCATGATGTTCTAGGGCGCACATGAAATCCATTCGAGGTGTTACGCACATAGTTTCGTTTTGTGGCACAACATCGTCCGCGTGGAGTATATTGTACCCGTCAGAACCCATTGCAGAGCAACGTTTCACACCGACTCGGATGGATTCAAAATACATGGCGAAGTGTGCTCGAGCACATATGAAGTGCCATGAATTCGTCCATGTGGAGTTTATTGTTCCTGACAGAACTTGTTCTGCAGTAAAGTTTCACACCGGCTCCGATAACTCGAAATGCGTGTGGAAAAGTGCTAGGGCATATATGAACTCCATTGATAGATAGTGCTTGCCACTCATTTCCATTTCACGCCGTTATTTCGTGCATTGTACCCATCCTGCAGGAAAGTTTCCCACCGACTCGGACGGGTTCAAAATGCGTGGCGACATGAGCTAGGTGCATGTGAAGTCCGTCGAGGTTTTGGAACTCGGTTTCATTTTTGTACCTCGATAACGCACATTTGGAGTTTATAGTACCAATCGAAACCCGCTATGAGAAAACATTCACGCCGATTCGGATGAATTCAAAGCCACGCCAAACGCGTGCTCGGCGCATATGAAGTACATTCGGTGTTAGCCACTCAATTTCATTTCGTGGCACAATTTAAATCGCATGGAGTCCATAGCTGCCATCGAACCCGCTGTGAAGGAAAGTATCGCAACAACTTGGACGGATTCGAATACGTGCGAAATCTGCTATGGTACATACGAAGTCCGCTTGGAATGTTTGCCACTCAGTTTCATTTCATGCCACGATTTTAATGCGCAGAGTTATTGTACCCGTCTAAGAGGAAAGTTCCACACGCACTCGGACGGATTCAAAATAAATGCTGAAATGAGGTAGGGTGTATATAAAGTCCCTTCGTGGTGTAAGGCAAGCGGTTTCATTTCGTCCCTACACAACGACGCTTGGAGTTATGGTACCTATCGGAACCCGCTGCGGTCGGAACTTTCACACTGACTTCGATAGATTCCAACGGCAAGCCAAAATGTGCTAGGGCGCATATTTAGTCCATTCGTGGTCTTAGGCTCTCAGCTTCAGTTCGTGGCACGAATTCACCCGCATAGAGTTTATAGTTGCCGTGGGAGCCCGTTGTGGAGGAAAGTATTACACCAACTTGGACGGATTCGAAAGGCATGACGAAATATGCTAGGTGTATATGAAGTCCATTCGGGTGTTAGCCACCTAGTTTTATTTCGCGGCATGATTTCACCCGCGTGGAGTTTATTGTACCTGTCGAACCCGCTGTGGAGTAAAGTTTCACACCAACTTGGACGAGTATGAAATGCACGCTGAAATGTGCTGGGGCACATATGAAGTCGTTCAAGTGTTTGGCACTCAGCTTCATTTCGTGCCACGATATCGCACGTGGAGTTTATTGTCCCCGCCCGGAGGAATGTTTAACACCGACTCGGACGGATTCAAAAGCACGCGAAATGAGCTAGTGTGCATATCAAGTTCCTTCGGGGTTTGGCACTAAGTTTCATTTCGTGCCTTCCTACGACGCTTGGAGTTACCCGCGGGACACGTGGCGGAAATATTCACACCAACTCGACGGCTTCAAAATGCATGAGGAAATTTCTCGGTGCGTGTGAAGCCTATTCGCGTGTTTGGCACTCAATTTCAACTCGTGGCACAATTTCATTCGCATTGAGTTTATAGTTGTCGCCGAAACCGCTGTGGAGGAAAGTATCACACCAACTCGAACGAATTCAAAATGCGTGAAGAAATGTGCTTGGGTGTATATGAAATCCATTCAGGGTGTTTTGCACTCAGTTTCATTTTGTGCCATGAATTCGTCCACATAGAGTTTATTGTACCCATTAAAACCCGTTGTGCAGAACGTTTCATACCAACTCGGACGGATTCGAAAGGCATGCCATGATGTTCTAGGGCGCACATGAAATCCATTCGAGGTGTTACGCACATAGTTTCGTTTTGTGGCACAACATCGTCCGCGTGGAGTATATTGTACCCGTCAGAACCCATTGCAGAGCAACGTTTCACACCGACTCGGATGGATTCAAAATACATGGCGAAGTGTGCTCGAGCACATATGAAGTGCCATGAATTCGTCCATGTGGAGTTTATTGTTCCTGACAGAACTTGTTCTGCAGTAAAGTTTAACACCGCTCCGATAACTCGAAATGCGTGTGGAAAAGTGCTAGGGCATATATGAACTCCATTGATAGATAGTGCTTGCCACTCATTTCCATTTCACGCCGTTATTTCGTGCATTGTACCCATCCTGCAGGAAAGTTTCCCACCGACTCGGACGGGTTCAAAATGCGTGGCGACATGAGCTAGGTGCATGTGAAGTCCGTCGAGGTTTTGGAACTCGGTTTCATTTTTGTACCTCGATAACGCACATTTGGAGTTTATAGTACCAATCGAAACCCGCTATGAGAAAACATTCACGCCGATTCGGATGAATTCAAAGCCACGCCAAACGTGCTCGGGCGCATATGAAGTACATTCGGTGTTAGCCACTCAATTTCATTTCGTGGCACAATTTCGTCTCGCATGGAGTCCATAGCTGCCATCGAACCCGCTGTGAAGGAAAGTATCGCAACAACTTGGACGGATTCGAATACGTGCGAAATCTGCTATGGTACATACGAAGTCCGCTTGGAATGTTTGCCACTCAGTTTCATTTCATGCCACGATTTTAATGCGCAGAGTTATTGTACCCGTCTAAGAGGAAAGTTCCACACGCACTCGGACGGATTCAAAATAAATGCTGAAATGAGGTAGGGTGTATATAAAGTCCCTTCGTGGTGTAAGGCAAGCGGTTTCATTTCGTCCCTACACAACGACGCTTGGAGTTATGGTACCTATCGGAACCCGCTGCGGTCGGAACTTTCACACTGACTTCGATAGATTCCAACGGCAAGCCAAAATGTGCTAGGGCGCATATTTAGTCCATTCGTGGTCTTAGGCTCTCAGCTTCAGTTCGTGGCACGAATTCACCCGCATAGAGTTTATAGTTGCCGTGGGAGCCCGTTGTGGAGGAAAGTATTACACCAACTTGGACGGATTCAAAGGCATGACGAAATATGCTAGGTGTATATGAAGTCCATTCGGGTGTTAGCCACCTAGTTTTATTTCGCGCATGATTTCACCGCGTGGAGTTTATTGTACCGTCGAACCCGCTGTGGAGTAAAGTTTCACACCAACTTGGACGAGTATGAAATGCACGCTGAAATGTGCTGGGGCACATATGAAGTCGCTCAAGTGTTTGGCACTCAGCTTCATTTCGTGCCACGATATCGCACGTGGAGTTTATTGTCCCCGCCCGGAGGAATGTTTAACACCGACTCGGACGGATTCAAAAAGCACGGCGAAATGAGCTAGTGTGCATATCAAGTTCCTTCGGGGGGTTTGGCACTAAGTTTCATTTCGTGCCTTCTCTACGTACGCTTGGAGTTACCCGCCGGGACACGTGGCGGAAATATTCACACCAACTCAGACGGCTTCAAAATGCATGAGGAAATTTCCTCGGGTGCGTGTGAAGCCTATTCGCGGTGTTTGGCACTCAATTTCAACTCGTGGCACAATTTCATTCGCATTGAGTTTATAGTTGTCGCCGAAACCGCTGTGGAGGAAAGTATCACACCAACTCGAACGAATTCAAAATGCGTGAAGAAATGTGCTTGGGTGTATATGAAATCCATTCAGGGTGTTTTGCACTCAGTTTCATTTTGTGCCATGAATTCGTCCACATAGAGTTTATTGTACCCATTAAAACCCGTTGTGCAGGAACGTTTCATACCAACTCGGACGGATTCGAAAGGCATGCCATGATGTTCTAGGGCGCACATGAAATCCATTCGAGGTGTTACGCACATAGTTTCGTTTTGTGGCACAACATCGTCCGCGTGGAGTATATTGTACCCGCCGTAACCCATTGCAGAGCAACGCTTCACACCGACTCGGATGGATTCAAAATACATGGCGAAGTGTGCTCGAGCACATATGAAGTGCCATGAATTCGCCCATGTGGAGTTTATTGTTCTGACAGAACTTGTTCTGCAGTAAAGTTTCACACCGGCTCCGATAACTCGAAATGCGTGTGGAAAAGTGCTAGGGCATATATGAACTCCATTGATAGATAGTGCTTGCCACTCATTTCCATTTCACGCCGTTATTTCGTGCATTGTACCCATCCTGCAGGAAAGTTTCCCACCGACTCGGACGGGTTCAAAATGCGTGGCGACATGAGCTAGGGTGCATGTGAAGTCCCGTCGAGGTTTTTGGAACTCGGTTTCATTTTTGTACCTCGATAACGCACATTTGGAGTTTATAGTACCAATCGAAACCCGCTATGAGAAAACATTCACGCCGATTCGGATGAATTCAAAGCCACGCCAAACGTGCTCGGGCGCATATGAAGTACATTCGGGTGTTAGCCACTCAATTTCATTTCGTGGCACAATTTAAATCTCGCATGGAGTCCATAGCTGCCATCGAACCCGCTGTGAAGGAAAGTATCGCAACAACTTGGACGGATTCGAATACGTGCGAAATCTGCTATGGTACATACGAAGTCCGCTTGGAATGTTTGCCACTCAGTTTCATTTCATGCCACGATTTTAATGCGCAGAGTTATTGTACCCGTCTAAGAGGAAAGTTCCACACGCACTCGGACGGATTCAAAATAAATGCTGAAATGAGGTAGGGTGTATATAAAGTCCCTTCGTGGTGTAAGGCAAGCGGTTTCATTTCGTCCCTACACAACGCGACGCTTGGAGTTATGGTACCTATCGGAACCCGCTGCGGTCGGAACTTTCACACCGACTTCGATAGATTCCAACGGCAAGCCAAAATGTGCTAGGCGCATATTTAGTCCATTCGTGGTCTTAGGCTCTCAGCTTCAGTTCGTGGCACGAATTCACCCGCATAGAGTTTATAGTTGCCGTGGGAGCCCGCTGTGGAGGAAAGTATTACACCAACTTGGACGGATTCAAAGGCATGACGAAATATGCTAGGTGTATATGAAGTCCATTCGGGTGTTAGCCACCTAGTTTTATTTCGCGCATGATTTCACCGCGTGGAGTTTATTGTACCTGTCGAACCCGCTGTGGAGTAAAGTTTCACACCAACTTGGACGAGTATGAAATGCACGCTGAAATGTGCTGGGGCACATATGAAGTCGCTCAAGTGTTTGGCACTCAGCTTCATTTCGTGCCACGATATCGCACGTGGAGTTTATTGTCCCCGCCCCGGAGGAATGTTTAACACCGACTCGGACGGATTCAAAAGCACGCGAAATGAGCTAGTGTGCATATCAAGTTCCTTCGGGGTTTGGCACTAAGTTTCATTTCGTGCCTTCCTACGACGCTTGGAGTTACCCGCCGACACGTGGCGGAAATATTCACACCAACTCGACGGCTTCAAAATGCATGAGGAAATTTCTCGGTGCGTGTGAAGCCTATTCGCGTGTTTGGCACTCAATTTCAACTCGTGGCACAATTTCATTCGCATTGAGTTTATAGTTGTCGCCGAAACCGTTGTGGAGGAAAGTATCACACCAACTCGAACGAATTCAAAATGCGTGAAGAAATGTGCTTGGGTGTATATGAAATCCATTCAGGGTGTTTTGCACTCAGTTTCATTTTGTGCCATGAATTCGTCCACATAGAGTTTATTGTACCCATTAAAACCCGTTGTGCAGGAACGTTTCATACCAACTCGGACGGATTCGAAAGGCATGCCATGATGTTCTAGGGCGCACATGAAATCCATTCGAGGTGTTACGCACATAGTTTCGTTTTGTGGCACAACATCGTCCGCGTGGAGTATATTGTACCCGTCAGAACCCATTGCAGAGCAACGTTTCACACCGACTCGGATGGATTCAAAATACACGGCGAAGTGTGCTCGAGCACATATGAAGTGCCATGAATTCGTCCATGTGGAGTTTTTGTTCCTGACAGAACTTGTTCTGCAGTAAAGTTTAACACCGGCTCCGATAACTCGAAATGCGTGTGGAAAAGTGCTAGGACATATATGAACTCCATTGATAGATAGTGCTTGCCACTCATTTCCATTTCATGCCGTTATTTCGTGCACTGTACCCATCCTGCAGGAAAGTTTCCCACCGACTCGGACGGGTTCAAAATGCGTGGCGACATGAGCTAGGGTGCATGTGAAGTTCCGTCGAGGTTTTGGAACTCGGTTTCATTTTTGTACCTCGATAACGCACATTTGGAGTTTATAGTACCAATCGAAACCCGCTATGAGAAAACATTCACGCCGATTCGGATGAATTCAAAGCCACGCCAAACGTGCTCGGGCGCATATGAAGTACATTCGGTGTTAGCCACTCAATTTCATTTCGTGGCACAATTTCGCTCGCATGGAGTCCATAGCTGCCATCGAACCCGCTGTGAAGGAAAGTATCGCAACAACTTGGACGGATTCGAATACGTGCGAAATCTGCTATGGTACATACGAAGTCCGCTTGGAATGTTTGCCACTCAGTTTCATTTCATGCCACGATTTTAATGCGCAGAGTTATTGTACCCGTCTAAGAGGAAAGTTCCACACGCACTCGGACGGATTCAAAATAAATGCTGAAATGAGGTAGGGTGTATATAAAGTCCCTTCGTGGTGTAAGGCAAGCGGTTTCATTTCGTCCCTACACAACGACGCTTGGAGTTATGGTACCTATCGGAACCCGCTGCGGTCGGAACTTTCACACCGACTTCGATAGATTCCAACGGCAAGCCAAAATGTGCTAGGCGCATATTTAGTCCATTCGTGGTCTTAGGCTCTCAGCTTCAGTTCGTGGCACGAATTCACCCGCATAGAGTTTATAGTTGCCGTGGGAGCCCGCTGTGGAGGAAAGTATTACACCAACTTGGACGGATTCAAAGGCATGACGAAATATGCTAGGTGTATATGAAGTCCATTCGGGTGTTAGCCACCTAGTTTTATTTCGCGCATGATTTCACCCGCGTGGAGTTTATTGTGTACCGTCGAACCCGTTGTGGAGTAAAGTTTCACACCAACTTGGACGAGTATGAAATGCACGCTGAAATGTGCTGGGGCACATATGAAGTACGTTCGAAGTGTTTGGCACTCAGCTTCATTTCGTGCCACGATATCGTGCACGTGGAGTTTATTGTCCCCGTCCTGGAGGAATGTTTAACACCGACTCGGACGGATTCAAAAAGCACGGCGAAATGAGCTAGTGTGCATATCAAGTTCCTTCGGGGGGTTTGGCACTAAGTTTCATTTCGTGCCTTCCCTACGTACGCTTGGAGTTACCCGCCGGGACACGTGGCGGAAATATTCACACCAACTCAGACGGCTTCAAAATGCATGAGGAAATTTCCTCGGGTGCGTGTGAAGCCTATTCGCGGTGTTTGGCACTCAATTTCAACTCGTGGCACAATTTCATTCGCATTGAGTTTATAGTTGTCGCCGAAACCGCTAGGAGGAAAGTATCACACCAACTCGAACGAATTCAAAATGCGTGAAGAAATGTGCTTGGGTGTATATGAAATCCATTCAGGGTGTTTTGCACTCAGTTTCATTTTGTGCCATGAATTCGTCCACATAGAGTTTATTGTACCCATTAAAACCCGTTGTGCAGAACGTTTCATACCAACTCTGACGGATTCGAAAGGCATGCCATGATGTTCTAGGGCGCACATGAAATCCATTCGAGGTGTTACGCACATAGTTTCGTTTTGTGGCACAACATCGTCCGCGTGGAGTATATTGTACCCGTCATAACCCATTGCAGAGCAACGTTTCACACCGACTCGGATGGATTCAAAATACATGGCGAAGTGTGCTCGAGCACATATGAAGTGCCATGAATTCGTCCATGTGGAGTTTATTGTTCCTGACAGAACTTGTTCTGCAGTAAAGTTTCACACCGGCTCCGATAACTCGAAATGCGTGTGGAAAAGTGCTAGGGCATATATGAACTCCATTGATAGATAGTGCTTGCCACTCATTTCCATTTCACGCCGTTATTTCGTGCATTGTACCCATCCTGCAGGAAAGTTTCCCACCGACTCGGACGGGTTCAAAATGCGTGGCGACATGAGCTAGGGTGCATGTGAAGTCCCGTCGAGGTTTTTGGAACTCGGTTTCATTTTTGTACCTCGATAACGCACATTTGGAGTTTATAGTACCAATCGAAACCCGCTATGAGAAAACATTCACGCCGATTCGATGAATTCAAAGCCACGCCAAACGTGCTCGGCGCATATGAAGTACATTCGGTGTTAGCCACTCAATTTCATTTCGTGGCACAATTTCGTCTCGCATGGAGTCCATAGCTGCCATCGAACCCGCTGTGAAGGAAAGTATCGCAACAACTTGGACGGATTCGAATACGTGCGAAATCTGCTATGGTACATACGAAGTCCGCTTGGAATGTTTGCCACTCAGTTTCATTTCATGCCACGATTTTAATGCGCAGAGTTATTGTACCCGTCTAAGAGGAAAGTTCCACACGCACTCGGACGGATTCAAAATAAATGCTGAAATGAGGTAGGGTGTATATAAAGTCCCTTCGTGGTGTAAGGCAAGCGGTTTCATTTCGTCCCTACACAACGCCGCGCTTGGAGTTATGGTACCTATCGGAACCCGCTGCGGTCGGAACTTTCACACCGACTTCGATAGATTCCAACGGCAAGCCAAAATGTGCTAGGCGCATATTTAGTCCATTCGTGGTCTTAGGCTCTCAGCTTCAGTTCGTGGCACGAATTCACCCGCATAGAGTTTATAGTTGCCGTGGGAGCCCGCTGTGGAGGAAAGTATTACACCAACTTGGACGGATTCAAAGGCATGACGAAATATGCTAGGTGTATATGAAGTCCATTCGGGTGTTAGCCACCTAGTTTTATTTCGCGCATGATTTCACCGCGTGGAGTTTATTGTACCTGTCGAACCCGCTGTGGAGTAAAGTTTCACACCAACTTGGACGAGTATGAAATGCACGCTGAAATGTGCTGGGGCACATATGAAGTCGCTCAAGTGTTTGGCACTCAGCTTCATTTCGTGCCACGATATCGCACGTGGAGTTTATTGTCCCCGCCCGGAGGAATGTTTAACACCGACTCGGACGGATTCAAAAGCACGCGAAATGAGCTAGTGTGCATATCAAGTTCCTTCGGGGTTTGGCACTAAGTTTCATTTCGTGCCTTTCTACGACGCTTGGAGTTACCCGCCGACACGTGGCGGAAATATTCACACCAACTCGACGGCTTCAAAATGCATGAGGAAATTTCTCGGTGCGTGTGAAGCCTATTCGCGTGTTTGGCACTCAATTTCAACTCGTGGCACAATTTCATTCGCATTGAGTTTATAGTTGTCGCCGAAACCGCTAGGAGGAAAGTATCACACCAACTCGAACGAATTCAAAATGCGTGAAGAAATGTGCTTGGGTGTATATGAAATCCATTCAGGTGTTTTGCACTCAGTTTCATTTTGTGCCATGAATTCGCCCACATAGAGTTTATTGTACCCATTAAAACCCGTTGTGCAGGAACGTTTCATACCAACTCTGACGGATTCGAAAGGCATGCCATGATGTTCTAGGCGCACATGAAATCCATTCGAGGTGTTACGCACATAGTTTCGTTTTGTGGCACAACATCGTCCGCGTGGAGTATATTGTACCCGCCGTAACCCATTGCAGAGCAACGCTTCACACCGACTCGGATGGATTCAAAATACATGGCGAAGTGTGCTCGAGCACATATGAAGTGCCATGAATTCGCCCATGTGGAGTTTATTGTTCCCTGACAGAACTTGTTCTGCAGAAAGTTTCACACCGCCCGATAACTCGAAATGCGTGTGGAAAAGTGCTAGGCATATATGAACTCCATTGATAGATAGTGCTTGCCACTCATTTCCATTTCACGCCGTTATTTTCGCATTGTACCCATCCTGCAGAAAGTTTCCCACCGACTCGGACGGGTTCAAAATGCGTGGCGACATGAGCTAGGTGCATGTGAAGTCCCGTCGAGGTTTTGGAACTCGGTTTCATTTTTGTACCTCGATAACGCACATTTGGAGTTTATAGTACCAATCGAAACCCGCTATGAGAAAACATTCACGCCGATTCGGATGAATTCAAAGCCACGCCAAACGTGCTCGGGCGCATATGAAGTACATTCGGGTGTTAGCCACTCAATTTCATTTCGTGGCACAATTTCGTCTCGCATGGAGTCCATAGCTGCCATCGAACCCGCTGTGAAGGAAAGTATCGCAACAACTTGGACGGATTCGAATACGTGCGAAATCTGCTATGGTACATACGAAGTCCGCTTGGAATGTTTGCCACTCAGTTTCATTTCATGCCACGATTTTAATGCGCAGAGTTATTGTACCCGTCTAAGAGGAAAGTTCCACACGCACTCGGACGGATTCAAAATAAATGCTGAAATGAGGTAGGGTGTATATAAAGTCCCTTCGTGGTGTAAGGCAAGCGGTTTCATTTCGTCCCTACACAACGACGCTTGGAGTTATGGTACCTATCGGAACCCGTTGCGGTCGGAACTTTCACACTGACTTCGATAGATTCCAACGGCAAGCCAAAATGTGCTAGGGCGCATATTTAGTCCATTCGTGGTCTTAGGCTCTCAGCTTCAGTTCGTGGCACGAATTCACCCGCATAGAGTTTATAGTTGCCGTGGGAGCCCGTTGTGGAGGAAAGTATTGCACCAACTTGGACGGATTCGAAAGGCATGACGAAATATGCTAGGGTGTATATGAAGTCCATTCGGGGCGTTAGCCACCTAGTTTTATTTCGCGGCATGATTTCACCCGCGTGGAGTTTATTGTACCTGTCAGAACCCGTTGTGGAGTAAAGTTTCACACCAACTTGGACGAGTATGAAATGCACGCTGAAATGTGCTGGGGCACATATGAAGTCTGTTCGAAGTGTTTGGCACTCAGCTTCATTTCGTGCCACGATATCGTGCACGTGGAGTTTATTGTCCCCGTCCTGGAGGAATGTTTAACACCGACTCGGACGGATTCAAAAAGCACGGCGAAATGAGCTAGTGTGCATATCAAGTTCCTTCGGGGGGTTTGGCACTAAGTTTCATTTCGTGCCTTCTCTACGTACGCTTGGAGTTACCCGCCGGGACACGTGGCGGAAATATTCACACCAACTCAGACGGCTTCAAAATGCATGAGGAAATTTCCTCGGGTGCGTGTGAAGCCTATTCGCGGTGTTTGGCACTCAATTTCAACTCGTGGCACAATTTCATTCGCATTGAGTTTATAGTTGTCGCCGAAACCGCTAGGAGGAAAGTATCACACCAACTCGAACGAATTCAAAATGCGTGAAGAAATGTGCTTGGGTGTATATGAAATCCATTCAGGGTGTTTTGCACTCAGTTTCATTTTGTGCCATGAATTCGTCCACAGAGTTTATTGTACCCATTAAAACCCGTTGTGCAGAACGTTTCATACCAACTCGGACGGATTCGAAAGGCATGCCATGATGTTCTAGGGCGCACATGAAATCCATTCGAGGTGTTACGCACATAGTTTCGTTTTGTGGCACAACATCGTCCGCGTGGAGTATATTGTACCCGTCAGAACCCATTGCAGAGCAACGTTTCACACCGACTCGGATGGATTCAAAATACATGGCGAAGTGTGCTCGAGCACATATGAAGTGCCATGAATTCGTCCATGTGGAGTTTATTGTTCCTGACAGAACTTGTTCTGCAGTAAAGTTTCACACCGCCCGATAACTCAAATGCGTGTGGAAAAGTGCTAGGCATATATGAACTCCATTGATAGATAGTGCTTGCCACTCATTTCCATTTCACGCCGTTATTTTCGCATTGTACCCATCCTGCAGGAAAGTTTCCCACCGACTCGGACGGGTTCAAAATGCGTGGCGACATGAGCTAGGGTGCATGTGAAGTCCCGTCGAGGTTTTTGGAACTCGGTTTCATTTTTGTACCTCGATAACGCACATTTGGAGTTTATAGTACCAATCGAAACCCGCTATGAGAAAACATTCACGCCGATTCGATGAATTCAAAGCCACGCCAAACGCGTGCTCGGGCGCATATGAAGTACATTCGGTGTTAGCCACTCAATTTCATTTCGTGGCACAATTTCGCTCGCATGGAGTCCATAGCTGCCATCGAACCCGCTGTGAAGGAAAGTATCGCAACAACTTGGACGGATTCGAATACGTGCGAAATCTGCTATGGTACATACGAAGTCCGCTTGGAATGTTTGCCACTCAGTTTCATTTCATGCCACGATTTTAATGCGCAGAGTTATTGTACCCGTCTAAGAGGAAAGTTCCACACGCACTCGGACGGATTCAAAATAAATGCTGAAATGAGGTAGGGTGTATATAAAGTCCCTTCGTGGTGTAAGGCAAGCGGTTTCATTTCGTCCCTACACAACGCGACGCTTGGAGTTATGGTACCTATCGGAACCCGCTGCGGTCGGAACTTTCACACCGACTTCGATAGATTCCAACGGCAAGCCAAAATGTGCTAGGCGCATATTTAGTCCATTCGTGGTCTTAGGCTCTCAGCTTCAGTTCGTGGCACGAATTCACCCGCATAGAGTTTATAGTTGCCGTGGGAGCCCGCTGTGGAGGAAAGTATTACACCAACTTGGACGGATTCAAAGGCATGACGAAATATGCTAGGTGTATATGAAGTCCATTCGGGTGTTAGCCACCTAGTTTTATTTCGCGCATGATTTCACCCGCGTGGAGTTTATTGTACCGCCGAACCCGCTGTGGAGTAAAGTTTCACACCAACTTGGACGAGTATGAAATGCACGCTGAAATGTGCTGGGGCACATATGAAGTCGCTCAAGTGTTTGGCACTCAGCTTCATTTCGTGCCACGATATCGCGCGTGGAGTTTATTGTCCCCGCCCGGAGGAATGTTTAACACCGACTCTGACGGATTCAAAAGCACGCGAAATGAGCTAGTGTGCATATCAAGTTCCTTCGGGGTTTGGCACTAAGTTTCATTTCGTGCCTTCCTACGACGCTTGGAGTTACCCGCGGGACACGTGGCGGAAATATTCACACCAACTCGACGGCTTCAAAATGCATGAGGAAATTTCTCGGTGCGTGTGAAGCCTATTCGCGTGTTTGGCACTCAATTTCAACTCGTGGCACAATTTCATTCGCATTGAGTTTATAGTTGTCGCCGAAACCGCTAGGAGGAAAGTATCACACCAACTCGAACGAATTCAAAATGCGTGAAGAAATGTGCTTGGGTGTATATGAAATCCATTCAGGTGTTTTGCACTCAGTTTCATTTTGTGCCATGAATTCGCCCACATAGAGTTTATTGTACCCATTAAAACCCGTTGTGCAGAACGTTTCATACCAACTCTGACGGATTCGAAAGGCATGCCATGATGTTCTAGGCGCACATGAAATCCATTCGAGGTGTTACGCACATAGTTTCGTTTTGTGGCACAACATCGTCCGCGTGGAGTATATTGTACCCGCCGTAACCCATTGCAGAGCAACGCTTCACACCGACTCGGATGGATTCAAAATACATGGCGAAGTGTGCTCGAGCACATATGAAGTGCCATGAATTCGCCCATGTGGAGTTTATTGTTCCCGACAGTAACTTGTTCTGCAGAAAGTTTCACACCGCCCGATAACTCAAATGCGTGTGGAAAAGTGCTAGGCATATATGAACTCCATTGATAGATAGTGCTTGCCACTCATTTCCATTTCACGCCGTTATTTTCGCATTGTACCCATCCTGCAGGAAAGTTTCCCACCGACTCGGACGGGTTCAAAATGCGTGGCGACATGAGCTAGGGTGCATGTGAAGTCCCGTCGAGGTTTTTGGAACTCGGTTTCATTTTTGTACCTCGATAACGCACATTTGGAGTTTATAGTACCAATCGAAACCCGCTATGAGAAAACATTCACGCCGATTCGATGAATTCAAAGCCACGCCAAACGTGCTCGGGCGCATATGAAGTACATTCGGTGTTAGCCACTCAATTTCATTTCGTGGCACAATTTCGTCGCATGGAGTCCATAGCTGCCATCGAACCCGCTGTGAAGGAAAGTATCGCAACAACTTGGACGGATTCGGAATACGTGCCGAAATCTGCTATGGTACATACGAAGTCCGTTTGGAATGTTTGCCACTCAGTTTCATTTCATGCCACGATTTTAATGCGCAGAGTAATTGTACCCATCTAAGAGGAAAGTTCCACACGTACTCGGACGGATTCAAAATAAATGCTGAAATGAGGTAGGGTGTATATAAAGTCCCTTCGTGGTGTAAGGCAAGCGGTTTCATTTCGTCCCTACACAACGACGCTTGGAGTTATGGTACCTATCGGAACCCGTTGCGGTCGGAACTTTCACACTGACTTCGATAGATTCCAACGGCAAGCCAAAATGTGCTAGGGCGCATATTTAGTCCATTCGTGGTCTTAGGCTCTCAGCTTCAGTTCGTGGCACGAATTCACCCGCATAGAGTTTATAGTTGCCGTGGGAGCCCGTTGTGGAGGAAAGTATTACACCAACTTGGACGGATTCAAAGGCATGACGAAATATGCTAGGTGTATATGAAGTCCATTCGGGTGTTAGCCACCTAGTTTTATTTCGCGGCATGATTTCACCCGCGTGGAGTTTATTGTACCTGTCGAACCCGTTGTGGAGTAAAGTTTCACACCAACTTGGACGAGTATGAAATGCACGCTGAAATGTGCTGGGGCACATATGAAGTACGTTCGAAGTGTTTGGCACTCAGCTTCATTTCGTGCCACGATATCGTGCACGTGGAGTTTATTGTCCCCGTCCTGGAGGAATGTTTAACACCGACTCGGACGGATTCAAAAAGCACGGCGAAATGAGCTAGTGTGCATATCAAGTTCCTTCGGGGGGTTTGGCACTAAGTTTCATTTCGTGCCTTCCCTACGTACGCTTGGAGTTACCCGCCGGGACACGTGGCGGAAATATTCACACCAACTCAGACGGCTTCAAAATGCATGAGGAAATTCCTCGGGTGCGTGTGAAGCCTATTCGCGGTGTTTGGCACTCGATTTCAACTCGTGGCACAATTTCATTCGCATTGAGTTTATAGTTGTCGTCAGAAACCGTTGGGAGGAAAGTATCACACCAACTCGAACGAATTCAAAATGCGTGAAGAAATGTGCTTGGGTGTATATGAAATCCATTCAGGGTGTTTTGCACTCAGTTTCATTTTGTGCCATGAATTCGTCCACATAGAGTTTATTGTACCCATTAAAACCCGTTGTGCAGGAACGTTTCATACCAACTCGGACGGATTCGAAAGGCATGCCATGATGTTCTAGGGCGCACATGAAATCCATTCGAGGTGTTACGCACATAGTTTCGTTTTGTGGCACAACATCGTCCGCGTGGAGTATATTGTACCCGCCGTAACCCATTGCAGAGCAACGTTTCACACCGACTCGGATGGATTCAAAATACATGGCGAAGTGTGCTCGAGCACATATGAAGTGCCATGAATTCGTCCATGTGGAGTTTATTGTTCCTGACAGAACTTGTTCTGCAGTAAAGTTTCACACCGCCCGATAACTCAAATGCGTGTGGAAAAGTGCTAGGCATATATGAACTCCATTGATAGATAGTGCTTGCCACTCATTTCCATTTCACGCCGTTATTTCGTGCATTGTACCCATCCTGCAGGAAAGTTTCCCACCGACTCGGACGGGTTCAAAATGCGTGGCGACATGAGCTAGGGTGCATGTGAAGTCCCGTCGAGGTTTTTGGAACTCGGTTTCATTTTTGTACCTCGATAACGCACATTTGGAGTTTATAGTACCAATCGAAACCCGCTATGAGAAAACATTCACGCCGATTCGATGAATTCAAAGCCACGCCAAACGCGTGCTCGGCGCATATGAAGTACATTCGGTGTTAGCCACTCAATTTCATTTCGTGGCACAATTTCGCCTCGCATGGAGTCCATAGCTGCCATCGAACCCGCTGTGAAGGAAAGTATCGCAACAACTTGGACGGATTCGGAATACGTGCCGAAATCTGCTATGGTACATACGAAGTCCGTTTGGAATGTTTGCCACTCAGTTTCATTTCATGCCACGATTTTAATGCGCAGAGTAATTGTACCCATCTAAGAGGAAAGTTCCACACGTACTCGGACGGATTCAAAATAAATGCTGAAATGAGGTAGGGTGTATATAAAGTCCCTTCGTGGTGTAAGGCAAGCGGTTTCATTTCGTCCCTACACAACGACGCTTGGAGTTATGGTACCTATCGGAACCCGCTGCGGTCGGAACTTTCACACTGACTTCGATAGATTCCAACGGCAAGCCAAAATGTGCTAGGGCGCATATTTAGTCCATTCGTGGTCTTAGGCTCTCAGCTTCAGTTCGTGGCACGAATTCACCCGCATAGAGTTTATAGTTGCCGTGGGAGCCCGTTGTGGAGGAAAGTATTACACCAACTTGGACGGATTCAAAGGCATGACGAAATATGCTAGGTGTATATGAAGTCCATTCGGGTGTTAGCCACCTAGTTTTATTTCGCGCATGATTTCACCCGCGTGGAGTTTATTGTACTGCCGAACCCGCTGTGGAGTAAAGTTTCACACCAACTTGGACGAGTATGAAATGCACGCTGAAATGTGCTGGGGCACATATGAAGTCGCTCAAGTGTTTGGCACTCAGCTTCATTTCGTGCCACGATATCGCACGTGGAGTTTATTGTCCCCGCCCCGAGGAATGTTTAACACCGACTCGGACGGATTCAAAAGCACGCGAAATGAGCTAGTGTGCATATCAAGTTCCTTCGGGGTTTGGCACTAAGTTTCATTTCGTGCCTTCCTACGACGCTTGGAGTTACCCGCGACACGTGGCGGAAATATTCACACCAACTCGACGGCTTCAAAATGCATGAGGAAATTTCTCAAGTGCGTGTGAAGCCTATTCGCGTGTTTGGCACTCAATTTCAACTCGTGGCACAATTTCATTCGCATTGAGTTTATAGTTGTCGCCGAAACCGCTAGGAGGAAAGTATCACACCAACTCGAACGAATTCAAAATGCGTGAAGAAATGTGCTTGGGTGTATATGAAATCCATTCAGGTGTTTTGCACTCAGTTTCATTTTGTGCCATGAATTCGCCCACGAGTTTATTGTACCCATTAAAACCCGTTGTGCAGGAACGTTTCATACCAACTCTGACGGATTCGAAAGGCATGCCATGATGTTCTAGGCGCACATGAAATCCATTCGAGGTGTTACGCACATAGTTTCGCTTTGTGGCACAACATCGTCCGCGTGGAGTATATTGTACCCGCCGTAACCCATTGCAGAGCAACGCTTCACACCGACTCTGATGGATTCAAAATACATGGCGAAGTGTGCTCGAGCACATATGAAGTGCCATGAATTCGCCCATGTGGAGTTTATTGTTCCCGACAGAACTTGTTCTGCAGAAAGTTTCACACCGCCCGATAACTCAAATGCGTGTGGAAAAGTGCTAGGCATATATGAACTCCATTGATAGATAGTGCTTGCCACTCATTTCCATTTCACGCCGTTATTTCGCATTGTACCCATCCTGCAGAAAGTTTCCCACCGACTCGGACGGGTTCAAAATGCGTGGCGACATGAGCTAGGTGCATGTGAAGTCCCGTCGAGGTTTTGGAACTCGGTTTCATTTTTGTACCTCGATAACGCACATTTGGAGTTTATAGTACCAATCGAAACCCGCTATGAGAAAACATTCACGCCGATTCGATGAATTCAAAGCCACGCCAAACGCGTGCTCGGGCGCATATGAAGTACATTCGGTGTTAGCCACTCAATTTCATTTCGTGGCACAATTTCGTCTCGCATGGAGTCCATAGCTGCCATCGAACCCGCTAGAAGGAAAGTATCGCAACAACTTGGACGGATTCGAATACGTGCGAAATCTGCTATGGTACATACGAAGTCCGTTTGGAATGTTTGCCACTCAGTTTCATTTCATGCCACGATTTTAATGCGCAGAGTAATTGTACCCATCTAAGAGGAAAGTTCCACACGTACTCGGACGGATTCAAAATAAATGCTGAAATGAGGTAGGGTGTATATAAAGTCCCTTCGTGGTGTAAGGCAAGCGGTTTCATTTCGTCCCTACACAACGCACGCTTGGAGTTATGGTACCTATCGGAACCCGTTGCGGTCGGAACTTTCACACTGACTTCGATAGATTCCAACGGCAAGCCAAAATGTGCTAGGGCGCATATTTAGTCCATTCGTGGTCTTAGGCTCTCAGCTTCAGTTCGTGGCACGAATTCACCCGCATAGAGTTTATAGTTGCCGTGGGAGCCCGTTGTGGAGGAAAGTATTACACCAACTTGGACGGATTCGAAAGGCATGACGAAATATGCTAGGTGTATATGAAGTCCATTCGGGTGTTAGCCACCTAGTTTTATTTCGCGCATGATTTCACCCGTGGAGTTTATTGTACCTGTCGAACCCGCTGTGGAGTAAAGTTTCACACCAACTTGGACGAGTATGAAATGCACGCTGAAATGTGCTGGGGCACATATGAAGTACGCTCAAGTGTTTGGCACTCAGCTTCATTTCGTACACGATATCGCACGTGGAGTTTATTGTCCCCGCCCGGAGGAATGTTTAACACCGACTCGGACGGATTCAAAAAGCACGGCGAAATGAGCTAGTGTGCATATCAAGTTCCTTCGGGGGGTTTGGCACTAAGTTTCATTTCGTGCCTTCCCTACGTACGCTTGGAGTTACCCGCCGACACGTGGCGGAAATATTCACACCAACTCGACGGCTTCAAAATGCATGAGGAAATTTCTCGGTGCGTGTGAAGCCTATTCGCGTGTTTGGCACTCAATTTCAACTCGTGGCACAATTTCATTCGCATTGAGTTTATAGTTGTCGCCGAAACCGCTAGGAGGAAAGTATCACACCAACTCGAACGAATTCAAAATGCGTGAAGAAATGTGCTTGGGTGTATATGAAATCCATTCAGGTGTTTTGCACTCAGTTTCATTTTGTGCCATGAATTCGCCCACATAGAGTTTATTGTACCCATTAAAACCCGTTGTGCAGGAACGTTTCATACCAACTCTGACGGATTCGAAAGGCATGCCATGATGTTCTAGGCGCACATGAAATCCATTCGAGGTGTTACGCACATAGTTTCGTTTTGTGGCACAACATCGTCCGCGTGGAGTATATTGTACCCGCCGTAACCCATTGCAGAGCAACGCTTCACACCGACTCTGATGGATTCAAAATACATGGCGAAGTGTGCTCGAGCACATATGAAGTGCCATGAATTCGCCCATGTGGAGTTTATTGTTCCTGACAGAACTTGTTCTGCAGAAAGTTTCACACCGCCCGATAACTCAAATGCGTGTGGAAAAGTGCTAGGCATATATGAACTCCATTGATAGATAGTGCTTGCCACTCATTTCCATTTCACGCCGTTATTTTCGCATTGTACCCATCCTGCAGAAAGTTTCCCACCGACTCTGACGGGTTCAAAATGCGTGGCGACATGAGCTAGGTGCATGTGAAGTCCCGTCGAGGTTTTTGGAACTCGGTTTCATTTTTGTACCTCGATAACGCACATTTGGAGTTTATAGTACCAATCGAAACCCGCTATGAGAAAACATTCACGCCGATTCGATGAATTCAAAGCCACGCCAAACGTGCTCGGCGCATATGAAGTACATTCGGTGTTAGCCACTCAATTTCATTTCGTGGCACAATTTCGTCTCGCATGGAGTCCATAGCTGCCATCGAACCCGCTAGAAGGAAAGTATCGCAACAACTTGGACGGATTCGAATACGTGCGAAATCTGCTATGGTACATACGAAGTCCGCTTGGAATGTTTGCCACTCAGTTTCATTTCATGCCACGATTTTAATGCGCAGAGTAATTGTACCCATCTAAGAGGAAAGTTCCACACGTACTCGGACGGATTCAAAATAAATGCTGAAATGAGGTAGGGTGTATATAAAGTCCCTTCGTGGTGTAAGGCAAGCGGTTTCATTTCGTCCCTACACAACGCACGCTTGGAGTTATGGTACCTATCGGAACCCGTTGCGGTCGGAACTTTCACACTGACTTCGATAGATTCCAACGGCAAGCCAAAATGTGCTAGGGCGCATATTTAGTCCATTCGTGGTCTTAGGCTCTCAGCTTCAGTTCGTGGCACGAATTCACCCGCATAGAGTTTATAGTTGCCGTGGGAGCCCGTTGTGGAGGAAAGTATTACACCAACTTGGACAGATTCAAAGGCATGACGAAATATGCTAGGTGTATATGAAGTCCATTCGGGTGTTAGCCACCTAGTTTTATTTCGCGCATGATTTCACCGCGTGGAGTTTATTGTACCGCCGAACCCGCTGTGGAGTAAAGTTTCACACCAACTTGGACGAGTATGAAATGCACGCTGAAATGTGCTGGGGCACATATGAAGTACGCTCAAGTGTTTGGCACTCAGCTTCATTTCGTGCCACGATATCGCACGTGGAGTTTATTGTCCCCGCCCCGAGGAATGTTTAACACCGACTCTGACGGATTCAAAAGCACGCGAAATGAGCTAGTGTGCATATCAAGTTCCTTCGGGGTTTGGCACTAAGTTTCATTTCGTGCCTTCCCTACGACGCTTGGAGTTACCCGCCGACACGTGGCGGAAATATTCACACCAACTCGACGGCTTCAAAATGCATGAGGAAATTTCTCGGTGCGTGTGAAGCCTATTCGCGTGTTTGGCACTCAATTTCAACTCGTGGCACAATTTCATTCGCATTGAGTTTATAGTTGTCGCCGAAACCGCTAGGAGGAAAGTATCACACCAACTCGAACGAATTCAAAATGCGTGAAGAAATGTGCTTGGGTGTATATGAAATCCATTCAGGTGTTTTGCACTCAGTTTCATTTTGTGCCATGAATTCGTCCACATAGAGTTTATTGTACCCATTAAAACCCGCAGCAGGAACGTTTCATACCAACTCGGACGGATTCGAAAGGCATGCCATGATGTTCTAGGGCGCACATGAAATCCATTCGAGGTGTTACGCACATAGTTTCGTTTTGTGGCACAACATCGTCCGCGTGGAGTATATTGTACCCGCCGTAACCCATTGCAGAGCAACGCTTCACACCGACTGATGGATTCAAAATACATGGCGGTGTGCTCGAGCACATATGAAGTGCCATGAATTCGCCCATGTGGAGTTTATTGTTCCGACAGAACTTGTTCTGCAGAAAGTTTCACACCGCCCGATAACTCAAATGCGTGTGGAAAAGTGCTAGGCATATATGAACTCCATTGATAGATAGTGCTTGCCACTCATTTCCATTTCACGCCGTTATTTCGCATTGTACCCATCCTGCAGAAAGTTTCCCACCGACTTGACGGGTTCAAAATGCGTGGCGACATGAGCTAGGTGCATGTGAAGTCCCGTCGAGGTTTTTGGAACTCGGTTTCATTTTTGTACTCGATAACGCACATTTGGAGTTTATAGTACCAATCGAAACCCGCTATGAGAAAACATTCACGCCGATTCGATGAATTCAAAGCCACGCAAAAACGTGCTCGGGCGCATATGAAGTACATTCGGGTGTTAGCCACTCAATTTCATTTCGTGGCACAATTTCGTCTCGCATGGAGTCCATAGCTGCCATCGAACCCGCTGTGAAGGAAAGTATCGCAACAACTTGGACGGATTCGAATACGTGCCAAATCTGCTATGGTACATACGAAGTCCGCTTGGAATGTTTGCCACTCAGTTTCATTTCATGCCACGATTTTAATGCGCAGAGTTATTGTACCCATCTAAGAGGAAAGTTCCACACGCACTCGGACGGATTCAAAATAAATGCTGAAATGAGGTAGGTGTATATAAAGTCCCTTCGTGGTGTAAGGCAAGCGGTTTCATTTCGTCCCTACACAACGACGCTTGGAGTTATGGTACCTATCGAACCCGCTGCGGTCGGAACTTTCACACCGACTTCGATAGATTCCAACGGCAAGCCAAAATGTGCTAGGCGCATATTTAGTCCATTCGTGGTCTTAGGCTCTCAGCTTCAGTTCGTGGCACGAATTCACCCGCATAGAGTTTATAGTTGCCGTGGGAGCCCGCTGTGGAGGAAAGTATTACACCAACTTGGACGGATTCAAAGGCATGACGAAATATGCTAGGTGTATATGAAGTCCATTCGGGTGTTAGCCACCTAGTTTTATTTCGCGCATGATTTCACCCGCGTGGAGTTTATTGTACCGTCGAACCCGCTGTGGAGTAAAGTTTCACACCAACTTGGACGAGTATGAAATGCACGCTGAAATGTGCTGGGGCACATATGAAGTACGCTCAAGTGTTTGGCACTCAGCTTCATTTCGTGCCACGATATCGCACGTGGAGTTTATTGTCCCCGCCCGGAGGAATGTTTAACACCGACTGACGGATTCAAAAGCACGCGAAATGAGCTAGTGTGCATATCAAGTTCCTTCGGGGTTTGGCACTAAGTTTCATTTCGTGCCTTCCTACGACGCTTGGAGTTACCCGCCGACACGTGGCGGAAATATTCACACCAACTCGACGGCTTCAAAATGCATGAGGAAATTTCTCGGTGCGTGTGAAGCCTATTCGCGTGTTTGGCACTCAATTTCAACTCGTGGCACAATTTCATTCGCATTGAGTTTATAGTTGTCGCCGAAACCGCTAGGAGGAAAGTATCACACCAACTCGAACGAATTCAAAATGCGTGAAGAAATGTGCTTGGGTGTATATGAAATCCATTCAGGTGTTTTGCACTCAGTTTCATTTTGTGCCATGAATTCGTCCACAGAGTTTATTGTACCCATTAAAACCCGTTGTGCAGGAACGTTTCATACCAACTCGGACGGATTCGAAAGGCATGCCATGATGTTCTAGGGCGCACATGAAATCCATTCGAGGTGTTACGCACATAGTTTCGCTTTGTGGCACAACATCGTCCGCGTGGAGTATATTGTACCCGCCGTAACCCATTGCAGAGCAACGTTTCACACCGACTCGGATGGATTCAAAATACATGGCGAAGTGTGCTCGAGCACATATGAAGTGCCATGAATTCGTCCATGTGGAGTTTATTGTTCCTGACAGAACTTGTTCTGCAGTAAAGTTTCACACCGCCCGATAACTCAAATGCGTGTGGAAAAGTGCTAGGCATATATGAACTCCATTGATAGATAGTGCTTGCCACTCATTTCCATTTCACGCCGTTATTTCGTGCATTGTACCCATCCTGCAGGAAAGTTTCCCACCGACTCGGACGGGTTCAAAATGCGTGGCGACATGAGCTAGGGTGCATGTGAAGTCCCGTCGAGGTTTTTGGAACTCGGTTTCATTTTTGTACCTCGATAACGCACATTTGGAGTTTATAGTACCAATCGAAACCCGCTATGAGAAAACATTCACGCCGATTCGATGAATTCAAAGCCACGCCAAACGTGTTTCGGGCGCATATGAAGTACATTCGGGTGTTAGCCACTCAATTTCATTTCGTGGCACAATTTCGTCTGCATGGAGTCCATAGCTGCCATCGGAACCCGTTGTGAAGGAAAGTATCGCAACAACTTGGACGGATTCGGAATACGTGCCGAAATCTGCTATGGTACATACGAAGTCCGTTTGGAATGTTTGCCACTCAGTTTCATTTCATGCCACGATTTTAATGCGCAGAGTTATTGTACCCATCTAAGAGGAAAGTTCCACACGTACTCGGACGGATTCAAAATAAATGCTGAAATGAGGTAGGGTGTATATAAAGTCCCTTCGTGGTGTAAGGCAATCGGTTTCATTTCGTCCCTACACAACGCACGCTTGGAGTTATGGTACCTATCGGAACCCGCTATGCGGTCGGAACTTTCACACCGACTTCGATAGATTCCAACGGCAAGCCAAAATGTGCTAGGCGCATATTTAGTCCATTCGTGGTCTTAGGCTCTCAGCTTCAGTTCGTGGCACGAATTCACCCGCATAGAGTTTATAGTTGCCGTGGGAGCCCGCTGTGGAGGAAAGTATTACACCAACTTGGACGGATTCAAAGGCATGACGAAATATGCTAGGTGTATATGAAGTCCATTCGGGTGTTAGCCACCTAGTTTTATTTCGCGCATGATTTCACCCGCGTGGAGTTTATTGTACCGCCGAACCCGCTGTGGAGTAAAGTTTCACACCAACTTGGACGAGTATGAAATGCACGCTGAAATGTGCTGGGGCACATATGAAGTACGCTCAAGTGTTTGGCACTCAGCTTCATTTCGTGCCACGATATCGCACGTGGAGTTTATTGTCCCCGCCCCGGAGGAATGTTTAACACCGACTGACGGATTCAAAAGCACGCGAAATGAGCTAGTGTGCATATCAAGTTCCTTCGGGGTTTGGCACTAAGTTTCATTTCGTGCCTTCCCTACGACGCTTGGAGTTACCCGCCGACACGTGGCGGAAATATTCACACCAACTCGCACGGCTTCAAAATGCATGAGGAAATTTCTCGGTGCGTGTGAAGCCTATTCGCGTGTTTGGCACTCAATTTCAACTCGTGGCACAATTTCATTCGCATTGAGTTTATAGTTGTCGCCGAAACCGCTAGGAGGAAAGTATCACACCAACTCGAACGAATTCAAAATGCGTGAAGAAATGTGCTTGGGTGTATATGAAATCCATTCAGGGTGTTTTGCACTCAGTTTCATTTTGTGCCATGAATTCGTCCACATAGAGTTTATTGTACCCATTAAAACCCGTTGTGCAGGAACGTTTCATACCAACTCGGACGGATTCGAAAGGCATGCCATGATGTTCTAGGGCGCACATGAAATCCATTCGAGGTGTTACGCACATAGTTTCGTTTTGTGGCACAACATCGTCCGCGTGGAGTATATTGTACCCGCCGTAACCCATTGCAGAGCAACGTTTCACACCGACTCGGATGGATTCAAAATACATGGCGAAGTGTGCTCGAGCACATATGAAGTGCCATGAATTCGTCCATGTGGAGTTTATTGTTCCTGACAGAACTTGTTCTGCAGTAAAGTTTCACACCGCCCGATAACTCAAATGCGTGTGGAAAAGTGCTAGGCATATATGAACTCCATTGATAGATAGTGCTTGCCACTCATTTCCATTTCACGCCGTTATTTTCGCATTGTACCCATCCTGCAGAAAGTTTCCCACCGACTCGGACGGGTTCAAAATGCGTGGCGACATGAGCTAGGTGCATGTGAAGTCCCGTCGAGGTTTTTGGAACTCGGTTTCATTTTTGTACTCGATAACGCACATTTGGAGTTTATAGTACCAATCGAAACCCGCTATGAGAAAACATTCACGCCGATTCGATGAATTCAAAGCCACGCCAAACGCGTGCTCGGGCGCATATGAAGTACATTCGGGTGTTAGCCACTCAATTTCATTTCGTGGCACAATTTCGCCTCGCATGGAGTCCATAGCTGCCATCGAACCCGCTGTGAAGGAAAGTATCGCAACAACTTGGACGGATTCGGAATACGTGCCGAAATCTGCTATGGTACATACGAAGTCCGTTTGGAATGTTTGCCACTCAGTTTCATTTCATGCCACGATTTTAATGCACAGAGTTATTGTACCCATCTAAGAGGAAAGTTCCACACGTACTCGGACGGATTCAAAATAAATGCTGAAATGAGGTAGGGTGTATATAAAGTCCCTTCGTGGTGTAAGGCAAGCGGTTTCATTTCGTCCCTACACAACGCACGCTTGGAGTTATGGTACCTATCGGAACCCGTTGCGGTCGGAACTTTCACACTGACTTCGATAGATTCCAACGGCAAGCCAAAATGTGCTAGGGCGCATATTTAGTCCATTCGTGGTCTTAGGCTCTCAGCTTCAGTTCGTGGCACGAATTCACCCGCATAGAGTTTATAGTTGCCGTGGGAGCCCGTTGTGGAGGAAAGTATTACACCAACTTGGACGGATTCGAAAGGCATGACGAAATATGCTAGGGTGTATATGAAGTCCATTCGGGGTGTTAGCCACCTAGTTTTATTTCGCGCATGATTTCACCGCGTGGAGTTTATTGTACCTGTCGAACCCGCTGTGGAGTAAAGTTTCACACCAACTTGGACGAGTATGAAATGCACGCTGAAATGTGCTGGGGCACATATGAAGTCGCTCAAGTGTTTGGCACTCAGCTTCATTTCGTGCCACGATATCGTGCACGTGGAGTTTATTGTCCCCGTCCTGGAGGAATGTTTAACACCGACTCGGACGGATTCAAAAAGCACGGCGAAATGAGCTAGTGTGCATATCAAGTTCCTTCGGGGGGTTTGGCACTAAGTTTCATTTCGTGCCTTCCTACGTACGCTTGGAGTTACCCGCCGGGACACGTGGCGGAAATATTCACACCAACTCGACGGCTTCAAAATGCATGAGGAAATTTCTCGGTGCGTGTGAAGCCTATTCGCGGTGTTTGGCACTCAATTTCAACTCGTGGCACAATTTCATTCGCATTGAGTTTATAGTTGTCGTCAGAAACCGTTGTGGAGGAAAGTATCACACCAACTCGAACGAATTCAAAATGCGTGAAGAAATGTGCTTGGGTGTATATGAAATCCATTCAGGGTGTTTTGCACTCAGTTTCATTTTGTGCCATGAATTCGTCCACATAGAGTTTATTGTACCCATTAAAACCCGTTGTGCAGGAACGTTTCATACCAACTCGGACGGATTCGAAAGGCATGCCATGATGTTCTAGGGCGCACATGAAATCCATTCGAGGTGTTACGCACATAGTTTCGTTTTGTGGCACAACATCGTCCGCGTGGAGTATATTGTACCCGTCAGAACCCATTGCAGAGCAACGTTTCACACCGACTCGGATGGATTCAAAATACACGGCGAAGTGTGCTCGAGCACATATGAAGTGCCATGAATTCGTCCATGTGGAGTTTTTGTTCCTGACAGAACTTG